>CM036242.1:19881623-21271623 GCA_020698575.1 Bostrychus sinensis
TTAGGTTTGTAGTTAGTCTGTAGTAAAAGTTATGTTGATTGTCTTTTGCTTTAAGATATCCACTGCACAAAGTTTGACCACTGCAATATGTCTATTTTGATGTAGAATCAATTGAGAAACACAAAATGCAGATTTTTCATCTGCAACTCAGCCTCTTTAATTATGTATGAGTATACTGTATCTAATCAATAATTTATATAGGCAACCAAATGACTGATTGAGCCTCAAAAGTATTCACTGCCTCTAAAGCAAAAGGAAGGAAACCTGAATATTTTAGAAGGCAATAAATAACTGGTAATGTTTGCAGACTCTCTAATAGTCCCCATCAAAATGCATATGAAATATTCATTTAATGGGTCACAATTTATTCGGATGACCAGTGTTGAAAATTGGCATCCCATCAAGGTACTTCAGCGTGTCACTAAAACGCCTTTGGTACTTGAAATGCTGCTCATAATTTTGTATCTCTAGGCTACTGTTAACTCCTGTCAAGGGATGGTTCAGAAGTGTGGTGTGCAGAAAGCCTGAGAGCTTTACTGCAGTAGCAAAAGAAGGAACATGAGCCTCTTTCTGGCTCTGTTTAGCTTTGCACTGGCCTGATTAATATTCGTTCTGCAACGTAGGACACCAGTCTAAATTTAACTATAAAAATAAGGAAATAAGGACTCTAAAGGAGAGCAGAGCTGACCGGGCGTGGACTGGGCAGACCTTCTGGAGGACCAAGTTAGTGTTTTTTGCCTCGGGCCACAGTTCTGGCTCTTGAGCAGCAGCCGTGTGTCTGAGCCTGATTGGGTGCTTCTAATGACATGCCTCAGAGCTGCTGGTAGGGTGCTTCAGGCCCACACTTCCACCAGCGTCAGGCTACAACTGTAATACTCCAATCTATCTGGTAACATGTTGATAATAGAAGCATGTTTGGGCCAGCTGCATGATGATTTTGCTATGGATAATCCAAAACACTATCTGAAAAATTATGTTCAATTTTACACTTTCAGTATATCCCAAAATGCACTTGTTCCAGCCCACAACACAAGATACTATATGTTCATTACAAAACAAACAAACAAACAAAAATACAATCTACTGTTTTTAGTAAACACACCACAAAACTTGTCTACATTTCAAAATATCTTCCACATCATGTGACACAGCACAGCAGAAAATATGAGAAACAATGATTTCAGAATTTTTATAAGTAGACTGGGGCTAAATCTAGACTTATACCTGCCACTTTAATGACTTTTATTTTTCTTTACTCCAACATAAGAAATACTGTATATTCACAAATGAAGAACAAATTATTTTAGTACCATACATTTAGACACTATTACTAATACTGACAGACTTTTAGTTACTTTCTTTTACCTCTTCTGATTCTTATGTATAAAACTTGAAATACATTTGACAAATTTATGAATATGGCGTAAGATTATTTAATTTGACCCAGTATGGGTATCTAGCCTAGTCAGCAGCACAATAACTTTGACCTGGCAATGTGTGTCAGAAGTCACACATTACTTGTCCAATGCATTGTATAAAGGTCACCCATCCCTTCTGAAGAGCTGAAAAATGCTCAGCTTCATGGCTCCAACTAGAAACATGTAACCCCCCCCCCCCCAGATTACAGATAAAAAAACATTTTCTATTGACTTTGTTGCACACTGCCAGTCAGTTGTTTTTTACCCCATGCTCTGAATCGGACAGAGATAAAGAGGCAGGCCTTACTGTAGAGCTATCCAATTTATCCAGCATTAACCAGTTTACCGTTACTCAGTAAACATGAGACACAGACTGTGAACAAAGTGATAAAATCAGTGGATAAATAAAAAAGTTTGCACAGGAACAAGACAGTCCTGTCCCACACAAAGCTTCTCACTTCTGCATTAGGCTAACACGAGGCTGTTCTCTGCTCTGCTGTGAGAGAGGAAGGACGAGCTTAGCAGCAGAGGAACTTGACTCCAGCTCTTCTCTCACTCGATGCTCAGGAAAACTCCTCTTACTCCACACACCCTCCGGAGCAATCATTCTTACATTTTGTTGAATATTATCGGCAAACATTCCCATTTAAGACCAAAACACACTGTGCAGTGATACCCAACGATACCCAGTCCTAGCTACAACCCTCTCCATTTATCCAGTCTTGGAACTGTACAATACATTGGCTTGTGAACCCTTGAGGGTGAACTTAAGGTTACAATAAAATCATTTAAACTTGAAATGTAATGGGGGAGCAGACTAAATACTTACTCCACTGATGCATAGACATGGGGGTGTATATTGGCATTTTTAAAAGCATAATGAAAACTATACTGAATCAGTCTCTTCATAGACAACATGCCATAGCACAATGAGGATCCGCAGCATTCTGGTTGTTTACATTCCTAAAACAAAAACTGGTTTGATGAGGTGATGGCTCCTTTATTATACAAATGTTTTAAAATCACTGAAATAATACAATAACACATGATTCCTGTGTGTCGTGTGTCAAGTGAGCCATTCCTTTCCCTCACTGTCACTTCAAATGTGTCACTGGGTGTCCTTAGATAGAAATGGCACATGTTCTTGCAATCACTGTGGTCTATTCATTAGGCCCCAGATACCCAGCTCTGAGCTTCAAAACTCACTGTTCTGCTCTGTTTAATGGAAATGGCAATAAATGGATAGCTTTGTAGAGAGAGAGAGAGTGAATGGGGAAAAGAAGAGAGCATGCATTTATCAATTAAATGACAGGAGCAGAGTGTGTGCAGTGAATTAAGGGAATCCAATGGCCTATTTTTCCACTCACTGGAAATCATCAACACTAAATACAGCGATAGCAGATAAAGGAACGGAAGCCAATAAAGTAGAAAAATGGTTGAAAAGTGCAACTACTGGCTGTCACAGAAGTTTACAGAAAGGCTGTCATCAGGGTAATTCGATCAAATTGATGTTTCTCATCCAAAGGGTGGTCCAGACTAGTTACTAAAAAGCTGACATCAGATGAATAATATCTCTAAATTGAAGTGTTTAAGAGGATCAATATTGTGAGCACTTCTCTTTGAGACTATATTTTCTGCAGTGTTTAAGACATTACGCAGACTCACGATTATGTTTACAATGTATGAGAAAAGTAGTAAAGATTTGGGTGCTGAACAGGTTAAAGATGCAGATTCTAGAAAATATCGCAATATTTTATTATTCTATACATTATTTATAGCAAAATAGCAGTACTGACATTTTATAAATTATTTCTATGCAAACATTTATGTCTGTGACTTACTTTTCCATGGCTTTTAAACGTCTGACAACAATATATTTGATCATAAATCCAGGCAAGCATCTTGTTGTTTTGTTTTTTGCATAGCAATTTTTTTTTAGATACTTCGCAGTTGTCACTGATTTTATAAAATCAGTTGTCAACTATAAATTAGTTGTCAATTAATTTTATTAAATGTTGTGCACGTAGTGGTGTACTAGTATACAGGTGGGATTTTCCAAAATAATGTTGAAACAAACAAACAAACAAACAAAAAACACAATATATAGTCTTTTACTATAATTTTTATAAAGTGAATATTGTATTTTCCAATACATCACTGTACATTCAAGCTTTTACTCTTAATAGTATGTAATTAGTTTAATAGTACTTCATTAACTTATTTTTTTCCTTATGTTTTCTTCAATTTCTCTAATATAACAACTGTGCAAAATTATGGCCTGTGATTTTCAAGAAAAAATTCCCATACACTGAATGATATATAGATAATAAAATTGAGTTCATGAATCTTCATGGTTGGCTGGAGTGTCAGGGTGCCTTTCTCCCCTGCATATCAATAAGTTTGCATTATAGGCACAGGACACGCTGACTTTGAATGGACTTTGTGTATATAATGTAAACGGCTTGTAAGCACAAGGCTGTGATTTGATACTGCTGGCTTGTTTTTCAAGTCACTTTTTAAAAAATCTTCTCAAGATGTTTGTGTGTGTGTGTGTGTGTGTTTGTGTATTTGTGTGTGTGTGTGTGTTTGTGTGTCTGTTGGCCATGCATTATGTAGTTTCAGTGCAGATCTAATTTCAACAGTGCCTCAGTACAAATAGATGCTACACATGATGGGTATAGTGCAGATATTGCATTGCCTCATAATTGTTCTGACAACATGCACTACAGCCTTTGCAGTATATTTAATCTTACATGGATATCTTACTGTCTATTATGAGCACTTTTGGACAACCTTTATAAATAAACACTGGCACCTACTAAGTAACAGCAACAAACGACACATAGGAACAGCTGCCTAAAACTAATAAAACTAAATAGAGAATACTAAAATAATTACAGACAATTACAGTTAAAAAATAATCAAGAGCAGACAAAGTTTTGAAAATGCATGGTGTAAATTATTTATGCTGCAAATATGCTGCTTTTGGACACGTCAGCATTGTCTTACAGCTGCTGCTCTAATACAGTTTATTTGTGTTTTTCATTTTGATTATTATAAAATCATTACTACTAAACTATGCCGTAAAAATAATCGTTATAAATATAAATAACCGTTATGAGTTTTTCTCATTACATTAGGCAAAGCAGTATAGAAACAAAAAACATTTCTAAAAACCTTTATGAGCTTGGCTTCATACATATGTATGTTGTTCTGGCGAGCCACAGTGAGCAGGGAACAGCGTGGAGCTCTGGTTTGCTCTGTGTACATCTAATTGCCTGACCACCAACCGTTATTGGAAGATTTAAATCCAATTTTATATTTTATATTTTCACAAATGTTCCCTACTTCACAAAGCACAAAGTCGCTATCCCCTGAGCCCAGCGGAGGTGGGTGCAAATGTCCCATCTACCTGCAGCGCAGAGAGGCTGCAGTCAACCTTTATCAATCTGTCAGTCAGGCAGGAGCTGTCAAAATGAATTTGAAAACATCTACCCCCGCTACCTCTCCTGCAACATTTGGCTCTCCACAGTCCCCTACCTGCCAATGTAATGTCTATGCAATTAGGCTGCGCGTGAAGTAATGGTGTCACCCCATCACGGAGTGTGCGCGGGCTGCATCTGGTCAAGCAGACGAGAGCGTGTTTGACAAATTCCCACACACAGCACCGTCAACAGGTCTTCACACGGACACGTCAAAGCAACACTTTTGATCTTTTGGCTGCGGGCCTCAATTAGTTAGAGCAGCACAGTGTTACACAAGATTTACATTAACGCCATGTTATGTGTAAAGGTCATGCTGTCTTGTGCGTGTGTCAGTAAAGTACAAGAGAGAGGTTTCAACTGGAATCCTTAACGCGTCTGCCTAATTTTATACTCTCTAGACACAGTTTTATGATAGCACTAAATGTCAAAGGAAAGGTTTATCTTTAGTCCTCTTTTTCCACACCAACACTTTGAACTTCTAAAGCAATCAGCAGGAACAATATTAGCTGAGAAATGAGGAGTTCTACGCATTTAACTTTCTTTTGGCTGTATCAAAGTGGAGTATTACAGTGGCTGTGAATATAAAGCAGAATGGGGTTCGCTGAAAATAATTCCACTTTGAGTCTTCAAATTGTTTATAGTTGTAATATACTCTCTTGTGCTATTTATTGCTCATGCTATTACATAACAAGTTAAAACTCTTTAAACAGACACACATTTCCTTTGCTGACCTGTTTCTTGACACCTACCTCCCACTATCTGTGTAATCTCAAGCACTGTTACCATTGACCAATATTTATAGCAGTAAATTTGTGTACGGGCTAATGATAATGTTTTATGTTTATCATAAATCTTTTACCATATAATAAAAGCAAGGTAATTACTTAATCATAAATCTTAAGTATAATGAAAAGTCAACTGGCAAAATAGTAGCAAGTAGCTGTGATTTCTAGACCTAAGTAGCTATAGCTATAGACAGTATTTAGTGTAACTAGAATGTTTGTGTATAAGAGCTTTGATAAAACTGAACCATCAATAGCTTCTACCTTGCTGTTTGCTTTTTGAAGATGATCACAACCAACATCCTGCGCTTCACTATTTTTGTATCTTACATATATAAAAACAATAGTGCATTTATTTTTAAGATGCAATTTAGACATTTTTTGTCTCTTCTGTCAAACCGACGCATAAACATATTCTGAAATGCATAGTCCTGTAAGTGTTCTACCGTTTAGCTCCTCTCAGCCCAATTAATACTGCCTGCATTTAGGTCATCGCAGATGTCATTGACTAAATGTAGTCCAAAGCTATTTTTGGTTGTTACAAATTACTCCACAAAGCAGTGACGCAAGAAACAGAGATCTGACGCTTAGTGAGGCCGAAGGACTTTCCACAGATGTCACTGTCATTAAAAATAGTGTGCCATCTAAAATAGAGGGAAAAAATAAGAAGTGTATCTTGGGTATATTGTGAGCGAGGGCGAATATGCTTTGGTTAACAGGCGCTCCAGTCAGCTCCCAGCGCAGATGCAGAAATGACAGGTGTTAAATAGCTCGACCTGTTTCCTCCATCTTTTTTCATTGTCATGCATCTCAGAATGACTTGCAGCCATGGGATTATGAAATGAACTACTGACCCCCCTGGCTCCACACTTTCCCCCGGCACTGTTCACACCGCTCTAGCTCTGAAAATGGAACTGTTGTCTGCAGGCCCATAGATAAGCCTTCTTCTCTCTGCCTTTCCCAGTTTTTGTAGTTTTTCCTTCCATCCCTCCATCTCCCTTTGATGATATTCAACAAATGGAGATGCCTCGATAGACTACCTCAATAATGCTATATCTTTGTTCTATTTGTTTTGTGCTGACAAAAGCCACCCCACTCAAATCCAAACAATGGATGACCTCTGTGTCTTTGCCGTCCAACTCGGAAAGTCCTTACTGTGGGCAAACCACTCCATCACACTGCCCTGTTTGCCAACCCAAACAGCTGATTTCAGGAGTTATAATTCCAGCTATGACCTTGATCCTCATCCTATAAGTCACCACAGCAGTGCCACACCTCTGCCCTGTGCCTAATCTATGTCATTGGCTCTAAAGCAAAATCTGGGTGATCTCCAAGCATCAATTAGTGAACATGACTGCTTTTGGCAAGTGGCAGATTTTTACAGAATTACTTTTCATTCAAGCTGTAGACTGACCACCACAGTTTATCCAACAGTGCCAGAATAAGAATCATTTACTTTTACAGTTGTCTTCCTAACAGACAAACACAACAACCCACCAACAAACTAACATGATCGAAACAGTCACTTCCTTTGTAGAGGTAAAACAGTTCCTATATGTTTTAACTATTTGTTGTCACTTTCCTGGGCCACTTACTTTTCCCCTTCTGACAGCCCCTGCCCAACAAGCTATATATAAACTGTAAAAAAAAAAAAAAAAAACTTTATTACATCTGTAAAAGATATGGAATACATTGTGTTTGTGGCGTGATGCTGTGGGCTTTGTAGAGTTAGGGCGAGATGACACCATCCCCCTCTCTCTTTCTCACTTGATCAGGAAGCGAAGCTCTGCAGTCATGAGGCTTGAGTGCATTCACAAGGGGCAAGCGACATGGCGCAGTCTACGCGGCGGCGCAGTCTACGCGGCGGCGCAGTCTACGCGGCGGCGCAGTCTACGCGGCGGCGCAGTCTACGCGGCGGCGCAGTCTACGCGGCGGCGCAGTCGTCATACAAAAGACCTCCTTCCTGAAGGGCTATGCATATTTTTTTATTTTATTTTGAGAGCCCTGGGATGGATGTCTGGCAGTGTAGTCTTTTAGTGTTAGCCCGATGACTAACTGGCCATTGTCTGGGGTGTATCCCGCCCAAAGTTGCTGGGACATACTGTATGTATGAACTTCACCACAATGTGATGAGCTTGTGCATGTCTGTTATAATGACATGAACAAAGTGAGCAATACCAAGATCTTATGACACATTACAAGAGTACAACTTAAAGCATATTGCCATTATACAGTGATTATCTGTTAAAAATTAACCTTCATTATCTGTTCACAAATTACTTGGATTACATGGATGTGTCTATATCTCTGCACTACCACAAATATGCCTTTATCCTTTTATCCAATTAAATATGAGAATTCACTTACTTAACCATAATTGTTGCAGGTGATTATATGTACAGTTTTACAGTTGAATATTAGCACAGGGAAGTTGCGCCAGAGACAGATCATGTTCATGATATCATCCCAACAATAGTCATAGATTGTGTGCATTCATGGCCATTTGTATTCAAGAAATTGCATTGAATAAGATTCTTTTTGCCATTGAATGTGGCTCTTGTGTGAGTGTTTTCCTGATGCTTTATTGTTTGATGCTTAAACAAAGAACACATCTATTCAATACAGATACAGATACATTTACAATTACACATACATTTATATATACTGTAATTGAATGTGTCCAACCAAATCAGTCGTGGGTTTTTATCTAGTAAATCATTCCTAGTATTTTTTATGGGTTGTCTAAACAAGCTTTGCTGCCTCACTGTGAGCCACAAAATGATGAATCATAGTTGAACTGAGGACACAGTAGCTGTTTTAGCTGTCAGACATTTCAGCTGTTTCATACCATTCCTAACACAATGAAAAAAGCATCCTGCTATGTGGAGGCACTGTATGCAGGACACGTGAGCGCAAGGTAAGGATAAGCCTACAGCCTGGACAGTACATTTTTGTAGTCAATTGATACACGTGAGGGGATACTTCTGTGAGAAAATTAATTAAAATCTGAAATTTAACATTTTAATTTGAAAGCACCTTACAAAGTTACCAGCTCCAGTGGAGTAACTCAGAATTACACTGCTGTAAATACAATCACTGTGGCTTTTTTAATTCTAAGTTTACAAGTGAAACGTGTTCTAATACTGTATTTGACCATATTATGTTTTATTTTTCTTGCTCAAAACATATGCAGTTAAAACATATTTCATTAATGACTTACGATTAATGATTACATAAAATGTATATTAAATTATTTTAACAAGTCCACAATATAATTATGAATCCTATACTGTAGAAAAGTGTATATGCCTCTTAAAAACTTGGGTGAAAATCAGCAAAGAAAATGGCCATAGACCAGAAGGTTTTTCACCTTGAGAATTTTCTACTGCATGTTCATCAGGAAATTATTTTTCCCGACAAGCTTTTGCATAATAATGACTTGAAAATTTCCAGATGATCAGAACTTGCAGCAAACAGTGTGGCACAGCTCAGAACTGCCGATGTCTCATCCTCTGTTAATATTCTTTAAAATAACATCACACCAAAAAGTCTAATTATATTTTTCACATTTGTAGACCTTCCTATATAGTCTACTTTGCATAAAAGTCTTGCCTTCATCATCTTGGCCATAAACCCCAAATTGTACAGGTGACTGCGCACATGAAAAAATGTATTAATCACCCAAACAGTTTGTAGTGTCCCTGGCTGCTCTTAGCTGGGCACCTCAATAATTACCCTGTCCCCTCTGCCATGCCTCTCTCATCTCTCCCTACATTAGACGCTGAGTTGACATGCTATTGACAATGACAGTGGGGGCTGCCATCCATTAGGTGCCACTGGCAGAGTGTGGGCTGCCAGGGGCAACCAGACGAAGAGAAGGGGAGATTCCCGATACTGTGAAGAGTCACTGCGATGCATAATCAAATACTTTGACATCAAAGGCATAAGATGTTAAGGTTGTCTTACAATGGCGGTGCTACTCACCACTGAATGTTTCATTATAAAAGAGAACAATTAGAAGCAATTACAAGCAAAAGCCATTCTTCTCTTGCATGCAGCCCCCAGTTTTGCACTGGAAGTGTTACTCATTACTGCAGCAGTTCTAGCACCTGGTCTATCAACAGGTATTGGCCCAAACCCTGCTCTGTGCTGGATATATGTCGTCCCCTAAATACAAATTACTGTATTTTCCGCACTATAGGGCGCTCTGGATTATAAGGCGCACTGTCATTGAATGGTCTATTTTCAAACTTTTTTCACATATAAAGCGCTCCGGACTAAAAGGCAAAACAAAACAGTCAGATAAGTCAGTCAGTCAAACTTTATTCAACGTGTTCACCATAACTCCCCCTTGTTCAGTTGTAACGCGTGAAAAAAAAAACACAATCTGAGACTGCTAAATCAAACTATAGCGTATTCACAATAACTCATAACTGTTCAGTTAACGTTATAACAAAATACAACACAATACACTCACTTTTTCAGTTCATTCCTCGTCCACAAATCCCTCAAATTCTTCATCTTCAGTGTCCGAGTTAAACAGTTGGATGATTACGGCAATATTATGGTGAAGCCCAGTATGTATTACTCCACGATGCTCCTGACTACGGTAACCGTAAATAAATTCATATATAAGGCGCTCTGGATTATAAGGCACACTGTCGTTTTTTGAGAAGATTGAAGGCTTTTAAGTGCACCCTATAGTGTGGAAAATATGGTAAGTCAGGTGGAAACGAGTGCTAAAACACAAAAATATCAATAGAACATTTTTGAGCTATGCAACAAAACCACTGGCCGCCAAAAAGCACACCGTCCAGAATAGGCTACTGTGTGTTACTGTTTTTACTTGGCTTGATTTCGAAATACAGTACAATCATAGTTTCCATGAAGGTATATTTGACAAGCACTTAATTGTTTTTTTTTCTTTTCTTTTATCTTTTTTTCTCTTTCTGTCTCTGCAGGATGATCAGTTGCAGATTAATGACGTCCCTGTGCACGGATATGTGATACAATTTCTGTTGCATTATGTCTCACAAATAAAACACACTTTTCTTCTCAGAGTCGGGTCCAGCTCAGGGCCGTGACTAAGATTAGTATGATACCTTGGGTCTTGCTCTGACTCCCTGCTAAAGTATTCAGACTGACAGGCTCTCTATAAAAGGAGGCAATTAATGATATTTAAATGCTAAATGGAGCTCTGTCTAGTTAGCTTTAATTAGGTGGATTAGACCACAAATCCCAGTAAGAAAATCCAATCTTTGAGCATTTCTGAGCTCCTATGCTCAGATAGAAGTTGAACCACTGCAGTTATTTCCTCTGGATGTAGATGATTTTGCATTACAAGTGTTAATGCCAATGTTTCTTTTAATTATTCTCTAGAACTGTAGCTGTAGCGGTGATCGTGATTGCAGTTGTGAGCGAATGTGTGAATCTTAAGATTATGTGCAATGCAGTGTCTATCATGCAATGCTTACATTGCATGATAGACACATCACATCACTAGATGCTAAATAATACATGTGCCAAATTACCAGTTACTAAATAAGGTGCACTGTGACAAGCTGCCCCCTGTCCAGGGTGTACCCCGCCTAAGGCCCAAAGTTACTGGGATAGGCTCCACTCAACTGCGACCGGAATAAGCAGAAGAAGATGAATGAATAAACAAGGTGCAAAAGATTATTTACCATTCCTGAATATTAATAAAAATAGGGTCACAATATGGAGCTCTAGTGGTGAAAAGCCGTCTTGTTTATCAACCCATCATAGCTTCTAGGCAACATATTTGGCTTCTATCAAAAATGAAAATATCAATTAATCAATAAACCATGTAGCCATTACATTTTAATGCCAAATCTTCACCAAAAGCCTACAACTCCAATTTTTTAAAAAGTTACTTAGTGTAAAATGTAAATAAAAACCAAATCCAAGGGTTTGCAACTCTTATGAAAAACATATTATATTCTCAATAGAACATTTTAGGTGTTAAAACAGAGATATTTTACTATTTCATGACCATTAATACTTTTTTCTCCACTAAATTATAATATAATTCATTTCAAATATTCACTTCGAGTCAGATGCCTTTTTGCTGCTCACAAATTCACAATCCAATCTGAACTGGGGTTGATGCATCACAGTTAAGATAGGAATATACATTATACCAATTAGTGTCATACCATGGACATGACTAAGCTGTTGTGTGAAGAGTGGTTTGTCCTGTGCTGCCACTGTCATGGACAAGGGACACCCCAGCTCATCATAAGCAGATCATATCAATTTGTGTGTTTTTTCTGGTGCTTCTTGTGAGTCACTGGCTATGAAGAGCTAATGAAAACCCAGCTGTCACTTTCGCTGACTACAGTATGCTTTGACACAATGAAATGATGTAGCTATTCTTGGACGCTTGCTTGTGCACTTCGATGGATCCCATTTTTCACACCATTAACTACAGCCTACTGGTTTTATTCACAGCACAGAGATGGGCCAAAACAATCCCAAACACACCCACGAACCAACGCAATTGCAACAATTGATCTCGGCTGTTCCACCCAGTCTGTTGCAATCCTGTCCAGGGAGAAACTATTATCTCCATTCACGTCCCTCTAGTCTTTTCACTGTTTGGATTGTCTGTTATTCATTTAGATCTGTTCTTGCATAGGGACTAAGCACAATGTATGTACATGCATATTATGGCTGCAAAAATGTGGCAAATTTATTATTATCACAAAATACTGTATATTCCGGAGTCACACTTTTTTCATAGTCTGGCTAGGGGTGAGACGTATACGCAGGTGTGACTTATATATTAAAAAATATTTCACGTGTTCATTAGAGGGCACTCTAGGCTTGTGTACCAGCATCTGCTGCACCTGTAGCACTGACAATTTAAAATGTAAACATTAATGGTAACAACATAGACTATAAAGACAACTGAGAAAGACCGGAATAATTGGAAATGGAACTGATGCTGAGTCTGACGACAGCCACGCAGAGGAGGAAGTGGCGCTTTGTCTACCTCCGGAGTTGTTCAGAAGCGACACTGAGGATGAAGAATTTAAAGGATTTAGCGATTAGGAGTGAGATCGTGAGTTTGGTGAACTTGTTATATTATGTTCTTTATGCTATAGTTGTATGAATAACTGTTAATATATTACGTTAACATATGAGACACCTATTCAGTTCGTTGCTTCATGTAGCTGAATAACCATCAATGTGTTACGTTAGCATAACGCACACCTGTTCAGCCTGTTGTTCTCTATTCTATTATTACTACAACTTGCCTTTCAAGATGAAATGTCTGTTCTTGGTGTCGGATTTTGTAAAATAAATTTCCCCTCAAAAAATGCGACTGATAGTCCAGTGCAACTTATATACGTTTTTTTCTTCTTCCTTATGCATTTTTTGGCTAGTGTGACTTATACTCCGGAGCGACTTATAGTCCAGAAAATACTGTATATATTGCAATATAAATGTATATTACCATAATGTTATGGTCATCCATCTAACAGAGATTTACACTGTCAAAATAAATGCCCAATAAGAGCCTTCAGTGACGTTATTTTTTCATGTGACAGATAGAAAAGTCTTGACTTTTCTCTTGATTCCCCAATTTAGCCCCACTTTAGTCCTGGTATAGCCCAATTTTAGTCTTGGTTCAGCCTGTTTTAATCCTGGTTTACTCCTAGTCTATTCTTTGATAAGTTTTGATTATGGCCCAATTTTGACTAGTACATGGACATTTTTATTTCAGCTTAATTTGAATTGAACATATGTCAAAAAGCATATCCAAATATTGGCAGTTATATGTTATTCAATAGTTGCATATGTACCTGTTTTTTTTTTTTTTTTGTAATACCATGCCATCCTGTGTATACACATCGATAAAATGTTCACTTTGTTTTAATAACTTTATAGGCGTGTTGGCTGATAAAAATCAATTCAATCAATGAGGCACAAGAGCAGAATTTGGAATATTTACCTCAGCAGAGTTTTGAGCTAAAGGCTCATTATAGTGCAGAGTTCGCAGAGGGAGGCACAGCAAAGGCCCACTAATCCAGTGGGTCTTACTGGCATGATGGGCTAGTCAATATGCCTTGCCTGCATGCTAAACAACCTGGATCTCCACAGCAGAGCTAGGTAAAAGAGTCTCAGGGGAACGCTTTGCCCGGTGCAGTCATATTCCCTTCACATCTCTCAAGGTTAGATGCTGCTAAAGTCTTAACCCATTGTTTACTGTCACTCCAAGTTACCTTATATTCTGACATGTAACAATTTTTGCTCTTTAAATCTAATGCATTGTGGTGCTATTGCAGATAATGCTGTAAAACACTATTTAAAGCTAGCTTCTTATTCTTACTTGTCGACTTTTCTCTTCTTGATCACCACAGCAAATGATCTGCCAAATGAATTGATTTCTTCTTGTTTTCACAACAGATGATATTCCTAATGCAACCCTCCATTTATCCAGGCTTGGGACTAACACAAAAAGTATACTGGCTTGTGACTGGATTTAAAGCCAGGAAAGGTATAGTTCATAAATTGCTTTAAGATTAAAATAATAATAATAATAATAATAATAATAATAATAATAATAATAATAATAATAATAATAAAAAAATAAATAAAAAAAACCTTTATGTCCACTTAATGGTCATCGTCAAAGGTCTTCACAATTAACAAGGTTGAAATATTTAGGTCCAGAAACAAAATCTACATATTCAAGCAATTATATTCCTCAGTAATTCCTTAGCTGTTACTAATAGACTGCTGAAAGTGTTGCAGTGCTGGACAGATTTTAGGTAATTATTTTGAAGGCAGACGCACAGGTGTGGAGATGGCTGTTTTGTATTTGGCCTAGAACACATAAAGGCTGCAGGTTCCTTGTTTATGCAGTTTTTTCCTGAGCAAAGAGAACTCAGCTGGAGGCGCGTCACTAGGTTTAATTTAGGAATTTAATTTCCACACACAAAGGAGGTCAGGCAAGGAGGAACAAATTGACAGACACGGCAGGCAGGGGCTTGTCATTTCTTCCAAATGTCGCTTAATGAGAAGAGACCCTTTGGCCTAGGTATGTCAGGTTGAAGGGTACTTTGTTGTGAGAGTGAGCTCTCAGCATTGCTCAGCTGGCTCACAGTGTTGCAAGTGAGCTGGACAAAATATTCCTACTTTTTAAAAGATGTAATACAAGTTAAATTTCAATCAGCTGTAAATAGATCATCAGCTATAGACAGTTTTCTTTGTGTGGAGATTATGTGGGCAGTGAGTGCACATAAATCCTCGGCAGAAACTTTGTGTTGGTTGGAAAATACTGTCTTATGCCATGTCAAATTATTGCCAGTAGATCATACCCATAATCATTTTTCAATTTTGATATTTAACTAGGACTTCAGTCCTACAAAATCTTTACAGTCCTCAAAAAATCTAACTGATATATAGCTTTACACAAAGAGTAAAACATTTTAAAAATGTATGTCTTGTAATTATGGTTCCTGGTTAATGAAAACCTAAACTCTGTATCATAAAATTATACAATATATAATATTGTAGGGTGCCCCTCCTGGTTAGATATTGAACTGTTCTTCTGAGCCACTTTTCTGTTCCCTGCCCAGCTCAGCAGCAGGCTCAGCAGGGGAAATCCACAGAATGATCGTATATAACCCCTGCAGAAAAAAATGCCTCTTTGATTTTGGTTTTGTTCTCCCTTGGGTGGCCTCTGCAGGTTTGATACTGATTAGGTCAAACGCTGAGCGAGGGGTAGCGAGGGACTGCGATTTCCCCTCAACATGGATGTGTCATAACTGGTTTGAGCCTCATAGTAGAGAAGCACCAATGACCTGGTGCCTCGCTGACAGGCTGACTGATCTGAGTCCAGCTGTTTGTGTTTGGATCCCTCACCTTTTATGCCGAGCCCCAAACAATGCACCGTTTAGGCATGCCTCAAACATGAAAGAGCACCAAGCTGAAATCGCTCTCATCTGTACATTTACATAGCACTCCGCTGACAGACTCAATTTTACCAAAAAATACATTGATTTGACATCTACCGATGGGAATGTGAGGCTACTATTTAGGTGATAAAGAGGAATTGGATTGACCAGTCCATTTTGTGCCAGGTAATACTTGCAATAAGATTGCTTATGCATATTTATTGGCGCACAAAGTTTGTAGAGCACAAAGTTGACCAAAAAATAAAAAATAAAAATCAAGTCTTGGAGGACGTGAGCTTCTACTCAAAAAGGATATTATTTGAATATAAACTTCACATAGTGAATTGGTTCTCAAACTGTGGTACGGGTGGTGGTAGACAGGCTCTTTCTAATAATACTCAGAAGTCTGGTATTTTTTAACATGAACACTAGAAATGTAATGATATCCAAATCTCATGACATGATAATATCACGATATTAACCTTGCGATACAATGTTTATTGCGATATTGTGGGGAGCCTCATGGTATTGTGGAAATGCTCACAATAACAACATTTATTATATAAAATGCTCTGCAAAGCCTTTGGTGCAATAATTATTATCATATTTCATGTTTATCTGCTCTAAAATGTGACAGATAACTAAGTTATCTGGATGACATTAGTTTGTCTGACAACAAAAAGCTTTAAAGAGCAGCAGCTTTAAACGGGTGCCATGAGCAGTGACTGTATATAAGGAACCTCCCCTTCTTAAACGTCAGTGGCCATGAGACTCTTGTAAACAAACAGCACGTCTCTCAGACAGCACTGCTCAGGAATCAGCACTGTTTGATTTTATCCACAAACTCCTGCTCACACCCTTCCTCTGCTGGACACTAGAGTTAGTTTATATGGTTTTCAAATCCAGCTCACAGCCTGCTTCTCTTAGGCTAACGTAGCACACAGAGATGGGGAGAGAGAGGAAATGAACGAGCAAAGTGTTGGAGTGTTGCGGTTGAATGTGAAAAGTTTATTTAATCACTATTAATGTAATATTTACTAACCTTTTGAATTCTCCACTACATAAAACAGCCCTGAGTCTTGATATTGCACTTATTTATCTTGCTAACGCTACTGAAAACACTGGCCTCCTCCTCCATGTTGGCTCATTATGTTGGCTGTGCACATGCTCAAACAGAAGAAGGATCATGGTCTATGTAATTCTCTCTGCTTTTTAGCACACCACTCCAACAAAATTATACATTTTCGCTCAGGGAAAATACTGTTTGATACAATAACAAAATGATACCGAGACGATATTGAGAGACTTTTGCTATTGCAATACCGCCATTACTGTTACATCCATAATGAACACTAACATTTAAATGCAACACTTTTGTTTTTGCCCACATTTTTCATCAGCTAAACAAAAGGCATATTTCTCTCAAACATTGTTCACAAATCTGTTGAAATCTGGGATGGTGAGCACTTCTCCTTTGCCAAGATAATCCATCCACCTCACAGGTGAGGTATATCAAGATGCTGATCAGACAGCATGAATATTGCACATATGTGCCTTAGGTTAGCCAGAAAAGGCCACTCTAAAATGTGCAGTTTTATCACAAAGCATAATGCCACAGATGTCGCAAGTTTTTAGGAAGCATGCAATTAGCTGCTGACTGCAGGAATGTCCACCAGACCTGTTGTCCATGAACTGAATGTTTATTTCTCTACCATAAGCTGTCTCCAAAGGCGTTTCAGAGAATTTGGCAGTACATCCAACCAGCCTCACAACCGCAGACCTTATGTAACCGCACCAGCCTAGGACCTTCACATCTAGTATCTTCACCTCCAAGATCGTCTGAGACCAGCCACTCGGACAGCTGCTGCAACAATCAGTTTGCATAACCAAAGAATTTCCGCACAAACTGCCAGAAACCGTCTCAGGGAAGCTTATCTGCATGGTCATCGTCCTCATCAGGGTCTCGACCTGGTGCAGTTCGTCGTTGTAACCGACTTGAGAGGGCAAATGCTCACATTCGATGGTGTCTGGCACTTTGGAGAGATGTTCTATTCACGGATTAATCCTGGTTTTCACTGTACAGGGCAGATGGCAGACAGCGTGTATGGCATCGTGTGGATGAGCGGTTTGCTTATGTCAACGTTGTGGATCAGCTGCCAGTGGTGGAGGTGGGGTTCTGGTATGGGCAGGCTTATGTTATGGACATCCAACACAAGTGCATTTTATTGATGGCACTTTGAATGCACAGAGATACTGTGACAACATCCTGAGGCCTATTTTTGTGCCATTCATCCACCGCCATCACCTCATGTTGCAGCATAATGATGCACGGCCCCATGTTGCAAGGATCTATACACAATTCCTGGAAGCTGAAAACATCCCAGTTCTTGCATGGCCAGCATACTCACAGGACATGTCACCCACTAAGCATGTTTGGGATGCTCTGCATTGGTGTATATGACAGTGTGTTCCAGTTCCTGCCAATATCCAGCAACTACATACAGCCTTTGAAGAGGAGTGGACCAACATTCCACAGGCCACAATCAACAACCTGATCAACTCTATGCGAAGGAGATGTGTTGCAGTGCGTGAAGCAAATGGTAGTCACACAAGACACTGCCTGGTTTTCTGACCATACAATAAAACTGCACATTTTAGAGTGGCCTTTTATTGTGGCCAGTCTAAGGCACACTTGCGCAATATTCATGCTATTTGATTAGCATCTTGATGTACCACACCTGTGAGGTGGATGGATTATCTCGGCAAAGGAGAAGTGCTTACTAACACAGATTTTGACAGATTTGTGAATGATATTTGTGAGAGATAGACCTTTTGTGTACATAGAAAAAGTCTTAGATCTTTTCTTAGATCTTCCTGAGTTGACGACAAATGGGAGCAAAAACAAAAATGTTGCGTTCACATTTTTGTTCAGTGTAATACAGGCTGTTTTACTTTAGTTTAGTCCTATTAGTCCTGAGTATATTCCTGTTTTAGTCCTGCTTTAGTTGGGGCTTTGACAAGTAGACCACTGCTGGTTAGCCTAGTTTAGGCCCAGTTTAGTCTTGGTATAGTCCATTCTGGGTTAATAACTAAATTATTCAATGGGTCGGAACTAAATATTTGTGGTACTTGGTGTGAAAACTTTGAGAACCTCTGAAGTAGTGCACAGTATCCAGCTTACTAATTAATAAATGTCCTAGCCAGTTGTCAAGCTAGCACATTAGGCAGGCATTAAGGAGACAGGCATTTCACCTGACACCAGTGTTTTTCCTAATGCCTCATTCCCTGTCTCTAGGTGAGTACAAGTGGTAAGCCAGTCTCCAGCACCAGCATCATGATAAGTACGTGCCGACAGCGAGCACAGGCCCCTCTGTGGCTGACTGATAGATGCCAGTGTGCTGGACGTGCTGTACTCGGTTGCTGATAATAGGTCTTTGTCCAGCTGATATTTGCTCTTTTCATTTGGAGCTTTAATTCGACATATCCTGATTGCCTTCCTGTGTTTGGTTGTCTTGAGCCAAGGTGCAGACATGTAGCTTTGTCTACTCACAGGAGGCTTCTTCTGCATAATAATACATCCACATAATAACAGTCCATTACTCGTGTTACTATACTGTGCTGATCAATGCCATCTACATTTTGCTGCAATTTTTGCTTCCACTCATCTCCTAAATGTTTTTCCATTTTTACTTTGTACAGATTTCAAACTAATTTATTACAGGCCTAGGTACAGCTGAACAAAATATTTGGGTTGGGAACAAGCTTGAATTAGCTATGGATAAATTATTGGAGTAGCACTCATTATCAGCATATCTTTTGTTTTGTCCTGTGTACTGGAGATTAGCAACAGTGGGGCTAATCAGGCCACTCATCAAATACAATAGTTGAAGTATTGGAGAACAGGAAAAATCCACTAAAGGGTGTCAAGTCTCAATCTATCCATTGCTTGGTAGCCCTTTTGTCTACTGGTGCTTTTAGCCATTTTACATTACAACCATAATTGTAGGATGGTGGTTAAATGGTTTTAACTACATATAGCTTCCTACTGATCATTTTCATCTTGCCAGCGATGATGGGATAAAATATTTTCTATAAAAAGAAGTAGCTCATGATCGCCATCCCATGTGCTGTCATTGTTAGTCATTCAGTTCCTGCACAAAATTGCATTGAGCTGTAACATGCTGTGGGCTAGATATATTTTGAAAACATATGCATGTTATGTGTCAAGGGTTATGTCATGTTGCATTATAAACAAGTTGAAATCAGCTCACACTTCAACTGCAATGTGCAATATAGCATCTTTTGAGGCAATGTAATCAAGCCACATTGATATTCATGTTGACAGTTTCTTTTGCATTGTAACTTAATTTGTGCCACATATACAGTACACTGCACATAGAGTATGTAAAATATTCAAATTTAACACGTATCCCTAGAGACCTTTATGTGATAGTAAGTCATTTCTGTTCACTTGTTGAGTTATTTCACTATTTCACTACTTCATTTACACAACAATCCATCATTAATTTATGTGACAGTTGTTATCCGTTTTGTTGTGGCCAAGACACTTTATGGAACATTAGGTTTTCCGGCTTTTGATTCTTTTTTCTCATTGCCCTTTGATATAGTATGTCATCCCTTAGGTCACTTAATTAGGGTATTGATATGACATTATGACTGTCATGGCAGCTCAAATTATTCTTAGCCATTTTAATACATGTGATAGCGCTCTCCTTATAAAATAAAATAAAATAATAATAACATTTGTGCCACTGTGCGGAGACCTATCTAATGGGGTCTGGGATAAGAATGGTAATATGTGTTGGAGCTGGCAGAGGCGCTGGCTGTGTTTTTGTTTATAAATAGCTCCAGCCAGCATTATTCCACTTGCGCTTGTCCCATAATCATCAATCATTCCCGCACACAGGCCCGGCTTCTCACGCTCACTAGAGAGTAGCTGCTCTCTGGTGCTATGCCCTTGCACCTCCAACAGTGCTAGTACATAAAGTAGAGAATAGTGAGGAGCAGGACAGAGATGACAGAGGGGAGGGGCCCGGTTGTGATGGAGTGAGTTATGGCATTTTCAACAGCTCTGCTCAAAAGCCTTGCTTGAGGTCATTTTTATGCACCAACATCTGGTACTCAACTCGCACAAGCTGCCTTGCTCTACACATGCCTGATCAGAAGCCATTGGGGGGCTAATCATGTGATCTGGGATGGAACCAAAACAAGTGCTTGCTTAAGTTGCATTTGTGTCTGTCTTTGAGAAAACTGCAGCAATCTTAATCTCAATAAAATGACAAGTACCATTTTGCTCTGTTACACACATGAGCAAATGCACTGTCATTCGTCACACATACTGCAGCATCATTGAAAGCATCCTCTCACGGACATCAGTGCCATATGCTCTTCCTTTGGTGGTGTGTACTGTACACACACTTGAGCCTGCTGCTAGTGTTACTATGGCAGTTACAAAAATGCAGTAGAAATCCTTAACAAAATGATTATGTAACAATTGCGCCACAAAGTTTTATCTTTTCTCATCCTGCCTCTTTTCAACAGCTCTCCACATCAACTGTACATCCCATGAGACACTGATGAAAACATGAAGGACATTCTTAAGTGTTAGTAAGCAACTTAAAGATTGGATGAAGATCCTGATTTCTAGTCTGCTTAAAAAACAGCACAGTAAGACCCATCACCTTTGATTCAATACAAGCTGCATCCTCCCACCCAGACTTATATTTTACAAATCCCAAAAGCCTAATGCCCATGCAGCAGATTCTAGAGCTCACCTCCCGGAGTTCCTTGGCCACATCCTTAAGCTCTGTGAGAATGCCTTCCAGCTGATCAATCACCATCTTCATGTGGCTGCGGATGCGTTCTCTCGGGCTGGGGGTCTCAGAGTTGTCCCGGGCCGGAGCTCTGCTGAGGGACATCCTTTACAGGGTGACGTGGGGCCAGTGGCCGACAGGCTGAGGGCGTGGGGGAGCCGAGTCGGGGTCCATGTCTTTGGCTACAGGGAGCCTCAGTGCTACTGATCCGAACAGGGGCCCCAGCCACGCAGGGAGACCTCAACATCTTAAAAGCACCTGGGAAGCCAAAACACCTTGCCTGGCCCGCACACTTGGCACTGGGTCACACTCTGACATCCATGCCTTTGGATAAATTCTCCCAGAAATGAAAAAGAAAAAACACGCATGGGGAAGGTCGAATACAGTAAATCCATGGAAAATAAGGAAGCAAAATACATGGGCTCAAACTGGTATAGAGCTCTTACATAATTGTGTTCAGCCAACTCATCTCTTGTGTCAGTGTTTGAAACTGGTCCCAAGCAGAAGCTATTTAAAAAAAAGCTTGATTGATGGAGGGAAGAGACCCCTTTTCTTCTGTCATGTAGGATTTATTTTACCTGTTAAACACAGTGACATAATGGCCAGCTGACATACACAAAAAAGCCAAACTTTATTAAAGTAAGTTATCCTATTTCTGTAGAAAAATAGAATTCCCTGCAATGGCTCAATTTTTAAAATAATTATCTTCTACATTGTTGGTGGCTGGAAGGGACTAACTTTAAGGAACTATCTTTAGTCCCTCACATGTGCCTAATGAAGGAAAGGGTAAATCCTGTGTGAAAAAGCAAGATATTCCTCTATGGTCACTCCTTTTCAAACGTTCAAAGCTTCAGAAGAGAAAATTAACTCATGTCCTTCACTTCATGTTCAGTAAAGAAATACAAAATTCTTAGAAAGGTAGGTGGACAGTTCCAACAGTCTTCCCTCAGTGCAGGGCTAATTCCAGGTGACGTGGATTCCAGATGAATAGAAGGCAGCACAATGTGACAAGAGGAAATTGCGGAGGAAATAATACAATATTGTGGAGTTTACGCAAGACAGTACGGAGGCGCTGGGATTGGAATGAGCACCGTCATGTAGAAACTGGGTTGACTTATGAAGCACCGCTTTTCAAGTCCTATCTAAGATGCTGACCCTCGGCAGTCTAAAGGGGTGTGCCCAAAAAACAAGGGAGCAAAAAAGAGAAAAAGGATTCTCTTCTCTCCTTCAGTTGTTGCTAAGGGAACCCACTCTGCCTCCTTGTGCTGTGATTGGATAATTATTTTACTTCTTATCCATGTAGGCTATATTTTCTCTGTGGACTTATTTCAGAGCGGCAGAAAGCTGTGTGCCATCCAGTAGCATAAAATAAATCCCATGAAATCTTCCCAGAGGAGCCCCAGAGAATGAGCCAGGGAGAGAGCTTCTTCTCGTCGAATCCAGGGCGATGCCACTGCCACTGGGTCTGCTGGCCAATCACACATGGTACCTGGACCGACAAAACGAAAACCAATCACTTATTCCATCAAATGTCCTTCATTTTCTAACACCTCTCTTTTCTCTTCCCTGAGCAGCCGAAACGCAGCAAGTCATGAGACAGACAGGAAGTAATTGCGTTGATGATTTTTAGCCTTTTTTAAACTCCAGATTCAGCATCACTTATCACACACACATTTACTTACCCTTTCTTGACATCACTTTGCTGTTGCTATGCCTATATCTCACTGTTCACACAGAGAGGATCAGTCCAGCTCCGTATGACACGCCGCCTCTTTAGCAGTCCCTCGGTCGCACACGCACCAACATCTTCTGGCCGCCTCATTCGCTCTTCCTCTTGTCTCACACATGCTCCCGTCTTGCTCTCACACACAGTTTTCCTCCCTCCCTCCTGCCCTCCCTCTCCTCCCTTCCTCCCCTACTTACTGTCTTGACAGAAGCTTCTATCAGCAGGCTTCTTTCACTCTGTGGCTCATCATCGGAAGTGCACAATTGGAAGATGAAGCTCAAGAAGAACAACAGTCCTAAAAGCCGAGAAGCCAGAGGAAGGCTTGAGGTGACTAAGATAGCCTTGTTTTTTTTTTTTTTTTGTTTGTTTTTTTTTGGAATTGTGATGCTACTATCACTCAGTTAAAGTGTGCGGCTGGAAACAAGCCTCCCGTCATCACCCGTCAGGCTTCAGGCTTCAGATGGAGAAGTGCTACGGCAGTGAGGAAGGGAGGCTGTGTGATTCATTGTATTGGATGACAGCCTCTCCTCTCGATCTATCTGCCCTGTCACCCCCACTGTCCCGCTTGTTGGGTCTTTCCCTCAGTCCCCACACGTTCCCCTGCTCTCACAGTGCTTCCTAGCTGACTGGCGGATGAAGAGAAGCTGATGCCAGAGTTTATTGTGGGGCTCGGGATGCTGCCAGCTCCACTCGGCTGTTCTGCTTGGCTGTGCGGAGGAGGGGCCTGGTGCATTAAAGGAACAGTGTAGCACAGTCCCTCATCTCGCCTCATGCTTCTCCTTCGCTGTCGTCTCCCGCTCTGGTGTCTACGCCACCACCTCACTATCCCCCGTTTGTCACAGTTCTATCGAGGGTGTTATCTCTCTCTTAAATCAAGACGAAGTCCTCCTCTGCTGCTAGCTGAGCAGGGGACAGGGTGTCCAAAAGTCTCTGGCTGTTGCATCATTAATATACAACGCAGACTGGTGTTTGATGACCTCATCTGACTAAGAGACAGAAATAGGAAGGGAGGGACAGGAAGACTTATCTTTGCTCCTTGTTCTCTTCATTAGTATGTGTTCTTTATGTATGTATGCACATACATATATCATATACCTGCACAACCCCACCAGAAGCAATTACCAAACTATGTAATTACTTCTTTTAAAGAAATTATTGAACAGTAATTTAGAATTACAGTTTCTTAAGCCATGAATGCTTGTTTCTGGGGATTTGGCAGACAACCACTGCATAGCCGGAGGTTCTGTGCATTTCTTAGCATATTTGTACAGTAAAATGTTGCTTTACTTTGTAGGTTAGATGGATCTTCCACCCGAGTGCATTTGTTCTGGGCTTTTTAGTAGATTCTTTTTTTAATCAAAGATGTAGTGCTGGTGTGACATCAGGTGTAATAAATTCATATCAGCATTATATTTAATCAACAATTGAACATGTTCTTTTAAATCACAATGTGTTTGTGTCTGGTCTTCATCACATGTTAAGTATGCTGTCTTCCTGTAGTGTGTAGTGTGGAGTCTTGGGACTGCAGATGGGATACTGTGCCACATGGCTAGTGCAGCAGTGCAGAGCCAAGAACCTCCTCTGTAAATACTCTTTGCAAGAAACAGGTGTCCTTGAACACATTACTGTGCAGCTCTTTCTTTAAAGAATTGCTCAGTGTACTGAAGTCTTCTTTCATAAAATGCTGCAACGTTTATCAGCTTTTCTAGCATTATTTATATTTGTGACATTGCAAAACGCTTTTCTGGGATGATCATAATTTATTGAATAGAGCTGTCCTGTGAGAGTGAGAATGTGCATTAAATGACCTCTGGGTGCAAAGACCCAGGTGCAGAGCACAGATAGCACTGTGTCAGGGATGTCTTCACTGGAAATGACTTGGATTATATCCCTGTAAAATATATTTTTTAATGCTAAAGTCATCCTGACTGGGGAGTTTTACTGGAAACTGGAGAGGGTTCAGAAAAATGATGTTTTCACTTAATTTTTCTTGCATGGCTTTATTGTGTCATGTCGTTTACTGTGATGGGTTATAACATAATACATTTTTCTCATTGGGCACTGGCTCACAGACAAGCAGAGATGCACACATGCCTACTGCACATACTGTATGCCTCTGTGCACACACCATGCATCTCCACAGAGAGCAGATTTGGTATTCAAAGCAAAGTCTCTTGGTAATTTGTAACATAAAGACAAAACCTTGGTGATTTTTATTTGCCTTTACCTCACAGTAAACTCTGCTGTGCTATTTGTGGGTTTAGAGCCACCAGTACAGATGAGAACATGATTTATTTTCAATAATAAGACCCACTAATCAATACTCTTACTGTACACCCCAAGACAATATAATATTAGATTGACCAGGTGGACTTCTGAGAATTCTGAAGTATTTATATCTGGAAGCATCTTGTCTTAAAATGACCAAAGAATGTACAAAGCATGTGTAGCTGCCTGTTATTAAAAAAAAGGGGGTAAAAGGTAATTATTTTTCTATTCTACAAACAAGTGTCTTAAGATTAGGCAGGTTTTCAGTACATGTCTTTTTTGATAGTGCTTTGACAGAATGAGTGAGTAATCCTTGTGTAATGTCTGATTAGATGTATGTCAGATAAGTTACTGTTATAACACTATTGTTTAATAATACTGTATATCACTCATCTACTTCTGTGCTTTTAATGACCTGCTGTACTCTGCATTCTTGAGAAACTCTAATTACTTATTTAAATCATTTGTCAGCCAAGGGAGGGAACTATTTTTATTTTTTAATGTTAATACTTGGCATAATGCAAAAAATGTTCATATACCTTAGCCAAACAACCAATGCTGGATTATAATTGGTGTACTACTGCCTCAAAATGTCATTTACAGCTAATGCATTACAATATGAGCAAATACTTATTTAACAATACATCGTCCTTACCACTGCATTAACCCTCTGGGCACCTTAAATATTTACATACACTCATTACCTTTGGGACCCGTCTGGGACCTCTCATAAACTAGCAGTAAAAATGTCAAATATGATTTTTTAATTATTTTTTTTACTTTTTTTCGCATTAAATCCTTTCTACTACTTCAGCCCTAACCATAGATATGAAGTTTATTTTCATTTATTAATAATTTACATGTTTTTATGACCATTTTGCCATCAAAAATCCTGTTATTTTAGATGACAAAAACACAAAATCTGCCATTTTATCAAAAAATGAGTTGCAGAGTAGATCACTTGGGGTGAAGTTATTAGAGTCTTGACTAAGTCAATAATTAATAACAACATTGGTTTTGATGCATTTTTATTTTTGGAGCAAGGACAGATTATTGAAAAAACTTACACTCGGTAACTTAGGGACCCGTTTGGGACCTCCCATTAAATAGCTATAAAAATGTCAAATATAAATTTTTTTTTTTTACTTTTTTCGCATGAAATTCTTTCTACTACTTCAGCTCTAATCATAGATATGAAGTTTATTAACATTTATTTATATTTTCTATGTTTTTATGGCTTTGGCTTTTTGTCATTAAAACCCCATTTTTTTAGATAGCAAAATCACAAAATATGCCCTATTCTCCTAAAATGAGTTGCAGAGTGGATCACTTGGGGTAAAGTTATTAGAGCCTTCACTTATGGTACGTTCATACCGGACGCGAATCAGGCGTCAGGCAGCGAGTGATTACCATGTTAAGTCTATGGAAAGCCACTTTCAGGCGCGAACAAGCGTCCTGCAGGCGTAAATGGCATAAATGGTGCAAATGACTGCAAATCGCGCAAATAGCGTGGCGCGAATGACGCGAATTGAGCGTTTGACCCGCGAGTCCCGCGAATAGGCGAAAGACACAAATCGGCGGATGAAGTGAACAATGCAGATTCACATCCAACGCTCTGGTCGCAGAAGTTGAAAAATTTGAACTTCTGCGAACATTCGTGGCACGTTAACCAATCAGGGACCTGCTGTAGCAATGACATGGTTACGTATGACGTAACAGGAGGGGATCCCTGCCTTGGAGGTCCAGCAAAACAATCATTGAGGCTGTCAGAGTGAACCTGGAGCTAAAAGCTGCAGCCTACAGTAGCTCTTCTACTTTTATGAAGACAGGAAACAAAAACAGCCCTGATAGAAAACACTATAAAAATAAAATAAATATGACTGTTTAGGCTTTGTGTGACTATGGTTATAGCTGTTATATGTGATACAAGCCTGTTACAGAGGCTTGTATCACAAGAGAGACAGAGACACAAATAAATACAATTAAATATAAAGGGGGGTTAACTTTACCAAAATAGCCTATTGAGATGTGCTCATTATATTAGCAGTTATTGCACTCTCCAGAACAACAGAAAATCTAGAGCCTGGGACTAGACCAGACCCCAAAACCACTAGAGAGAGCTAATGTACAAAAAATAACCCCAGGTGTCTCAGCTTTGTTTCTGGGGATTAATGCTGCTGTACAGCAGTAGTGTCCTGAGGAGAGGTCCTCGTAGCCACACAGGACACAGGTGACCAAACCCAGACAGGCTCATTTGGGAGTAGTCCTAGTGGCCAAGCCCCTCATTTGACACGAATGAAGCGACCAATTCGCCTCATTCGCGCGAAGTGAATTCGCCCTATTTACGTGAATTTCACGCACGAATGACGCGAATGAATTCAAAATGGTCACGTGTCCAACTAGATGCTAATGACACGAATTTGACGCCAGATTTGCGTCCGGTGTGAACGTACCATAAGTCAATAATTAATAACAACATTGGTTTTGATGCATTTTTATTTCTGGAGCAAGGACAGATTATTGAAAAAACTTACCTTAGGACCCGTTTGGGAGGGGGGAGCCAGGAACGCAAGGTCAGAGGGGAGATAACACCAACTCCCCATCCAGAGTTTGGGTACGAAGCCCCAATAAGCATCATCGAGCTGAGCGAGGCAGCAACTGACCTGAGAGATAAGATCATGGCTAAAATGAAGACCAGGCAACCCCGACACCAGTTACACAGGCTGAGTGAAGTACCTTCAGAAAGTCTTCCTGGAAGATGTGAATGCAGCTTTGGGAACAATACCTACGATGACCATCACTGAAACCAATGAGCTGATATACACTTCAGCAGCAGTGATCCTTGAGGAGCTTGGCTATCAACCAAAGAACAACCATAAAGATCTATATCCACCATGGAAAAGAAGGTTAGAAGCTAAAATCAAGGTAACTCGGAGAGAAGTGAGCCAACTGTCAGAGCTCCAGAAAGGTGGAATGAAACAAGAAGTACCCAAGAGGTACAGCAAGATGTCCATACCTGAAGCATTGGAAACTGCCAAGCAAAGACTCCAAGTCCTTGGCCACCCGACTAAAGAGGTACACGAGAGAAATGGAAGCAAGGCGAATAAACCGGCTGTTCTCAACTCAACCAGCTAAAGTGTACTCTCAGTGGCAAGGTAATAACATCAGAGCAGACCCACCAAGGCTGGAGACTGAACAATACTGGAAAGGCATATGGGAGAAGGAGGCATCACACAACAACAGTGCACAGTGGTTGGAGGATCTAAGAGCAGACCACAGCAACCTCCCTGAACAAGAACCAGTAACCATCACAGTGGCAGACATCCAAGAAAGAGTCTCAGGTATGAAAAACTGGACAGCACCAGGGCCTGACATGATCCACACCTACTGGCTGAAAAAGCTAACTTCACGCCATGAGCGCCTGGCAGCACAAATGAACCAGCTGCTAAAGGATGGGACCCACCCTGAATGGCTAACTGAAGGCCGGACAATCCTGATCCAGAAGGATCCCCTGAAGGGAACAGCCCCATCCAACTATCGGCCAATAACCTGTCTCCCCACCACATGGAAGCTCATGTCAGGCATCATAGCGGCTAAGATAAGTGGGCACATGGATCAATACATGAGCACAGCACAGAAGGGAATTGGTAAAAACACCAGAGGAGCTAAACACCAGCAGCTCGTAGATAGAACAGTCGCTCAGGATTGCAAAGCCAGACACACTAATCTGTGCACCGCCTGGATTGATTACAAGAAAGCCTATGACTCAATGCCACACACATGGATCATGGAATGCTTGGAGATATATAACATCAACAGGACTCTAAGAGCCTTCATTGCAAACTCGATGAGGCAGTGGAAGACCACCCTTGAGGCCAACTGCAAGCCAATTGCACAAGTGTCCATCAAATGTGGGATATACCAAGGCGATGCTCTGTCCCCGCTGCTGTTCTGCATAGGTCTGAACCCCCTCAGCCAGATAATCACCAAGACTGGCTATGGGTACCGACTCAGGAACGGGGCCACCATCAGTCACCTCCTCTACATGGATGATATCAAGCTGTACGCCAAGAGCGAGAGAGACATTGACTCACTGATCCACACAACCAGGATCTACAGCAATGACATCGGAATGTCATTCGGACTTGAGAAGTGTGGGCGGATGGTGACAAAGAGAGGGAAGGTAGTTCATACAGTAGGGGTCCCACTCCCAGACGGCAGAATAGCAGACATTGAGGACAGCTACAAGTACCTTGGAATCCAACAAGCAAATGGCAACCTGGACCAGGCCACAAGAAAAGCAGCCACAGCCAAATACCTCCAACGAGTAAGGCAAGTCCTAAGGAGTCAGCTCAATGGCAAGAACAAAGTCCGGGCAATCAACAGCTATGCCCTGCCGGTCATCAGATACCCTGCAGGAATAATAAGCTGGCCAAAGGAAGAGATTCAGACCACAGATGTGAAAACACGGAAGCTCCTGACCATGCATGGAGCATTCCACCCCAAATCCAGCACCCTGAGACTGTACACTAAGTGCAAGGAAGGAGGCAGAGGACTGGTGAGTGTCAGAACCACTGTCCAGGATGAAACATCCAAGATCCTTGACTACATCAGAAAGATGGCCTCAACAGATGAAGTTCTCAGTGAATGTCTCAGGCAGTGGAAAACAGAGGACGAGGTGCTGGAGGAACCATCATGGGAGGAAAAGCCCCTGCATAGGATGTACCATCGACAGATAACTGAATTGGCTGACATCGAGAAATCCTACCAGTGGCTAGAAAGGGCTGGACTGAAGGACAGCACAGAGGCACTGATCATGGCTGCACAGGAGCAGGCCTTGAGCACCAGAGCAATAGAGGCCCAGATCTACCATACAAGACAAGACCCCAGGTGCAGACTGTGCAAAGAGGCCTCTGAGACAATCCAGCACATAACTGCAGGCTGTAAGATGCTGGCAGGGAAAGCATACATGGAGCGTCATAACTAAGTGGCTGGTATAGTGTACAGGAACATCTGTGCAGAGTACAGTCTGGAAGTCCCGAGGTCAAGATGGGAAACACCTCCAAAGGTGATAGAGAATGACTGAGCTAAGATCCTGTGGGACTTCCAGATCCAGACAGACAAAATGGTAGTGGCGAACCAACCGGACATTGTGGTGATGGACAAACAGCAGAGGAAAGCCGTTGTGGTTGACATCGCAATACCAAGCGACTGTAACATCAGGAAAAAGGAACACGAGAAGCTAGAGAAGTACCAAGGCCTCAAAGAAGAACTTGAGAAGGCCTGGAAAGTGAAGGCAACAGTGGTGCCCGTGGTCATCGGAGCACTCGGGGCAGTAACCCCCAAACTGGAAGAGTGGCTACAGCAGATCCCAGGAAAAACATCAGACATGTCAGTCCAGAAGAGCGCAGTCCTAGGAACAGCATTTATTTTTTTACTTTTTTTGCATGAAATCCTTTCAACTACTTCAGCCCTTACCATAGACATGAAATTTATTTTCATTTATCAAAAATGTATGTTTTTATGGCCTTTTTGTCATCAAAAACCCAACTTTTTTAGATCGCGAAAACACAAAATTTGCCATATTATACAAAAATGAGTTGCAGAGTGAATCACTTGGGGTGAAGTTATTAGAGCCTTGACTAAGTCAATAATTAATAACAACATTGGTTTTGATGCATTTTTATTTTTGGAGCAAAACTTACTCTTGTTACCTTAAGTACGCGTTTGGGCCCATTGACTTCCATTATAATGACAGACATTTGACATACTGTAATCCTGACATATTATAATACTTTTTTCATGGAAACCTAATAAATCTAAGCCTTTACCTTCAAAATAAATGGAAATTAGTTTTTTGGTCAGATTGACCCCCTAAATCACCAGGGGCAGCAGAGCTTTATTTTATACATTTTCAATGGAATTCTGTTGTTCTACCTTGCAAAATGCATGGGCATAAAAACACTGAACACCAATAAATTGGTCTTGGTGTGTTAGGATCAATGTAACGCAGTGGGAGTGTGGCTGAGAATATATTTTGTTCATGAGGTCATGAGGGAGTCTGTGAAACTCAAGTATTCAAAGACCAAATGGACTCTGTTTATAAACAAGTGGAATCAGTGTACCTGAGAATACTCTTCTGTGTGTGTGTGTGTGTGTGTGTGTGTGTGTGTGTGTGTGTTTGTGTGTGTGTGTGTGTGTGTGTGTGTGTGTGTGGGTCTGTGTGAGATTACAGTGATCAGAGGTCAAACAGGCTGTTGACATTTTTGTTCTTGACCCAGATAGAGCCTCCTCTCTCCCATTGGACCTTGGTACAGCAGGTTTCTGCTGAAGTCTGTCAGTCAGATGGAATAATTTCTTTTCAGACAGACAGAGGCAGGAGTGATGTTTTCTTCATCATTTATTTCCTTGTTATGTTTTGACTGACACCAGCAGTTTTCTTCAGAAGTGTCACCTGACTGCTGTGACAAGTCTTTATCGGCTGTGGTCAGCCTGAAGGACCTGACCACACCCCCTGCTGGTCTATCAGACTGATCCTGAGGCCCTTGGGTTTATGGAGAAAAGTGTCCCAGGTCTGAGAGAGCATCAACCTCAGCTGGATCCTCTCAATGTAGAGGAGCGGGAGCTCTACTCCAAGCTTCTTCCAGGTGACCGAACCTCGCACCCTTTCTCATGGTTTCAGGGAGCACCCAGCCACCCTGCAGGGTCTCTTCAAAAGATCAAATTTGGCCGAATTCAAGTTTTCCTGCTCTGCCTTTTCTTTCTTTGTTCTCCCGTTTTACCTCTTTTGCATTACTTCTGGTGTTTTGTTTTGTTTTTTTTTTTTTTTTTTTTTTTTGCAAATATCGAAATTTCACCCTGTTTCACCTATATACTCTTTTTTGCCTCATTTTCATGGTATTTTTTGGCTCAAGGAGGCAGCTGAAATCAGGAAGCAGGGATTAGACATCATCGACCAGGATGAGGAAGCGCTGATGCTCTCTCAGACCTGGGTCAGTCTGATAGACCAGCAGGGGGCGTGGTCAGGTACTTCAGGCTGACCACCCACAGCTGATAAAGGCGTGTCACAACAGTCAGGTGATGCTTCTGAGGAAGACTGTTGGTGTCAGTCGAAACATGACAAGGTAAAGGAAACATCAGTCCTGCCACTGTCTGAAAAGAAATGATTCTGACTGACAGACTTCAGCAGCAACCTGCTGTACCAAGGTCCAATGGGAAAGAGGAAGCTCTCTCTGGGTCAAGAACAAAAATGTCAACAGGCTGTGTGACCTCTGATCACTTGAATCTCACACAGAACCACACACACACACAAAGAAGAGTATTCTCAGGTACACTGACTCCACTTGTTTATAAACAGAGCTCATTTGGCCTTTTTATACTTGAGTTTCACAGATCCCTCATGATCACACAAATAAAATATATTCTCAGCCACACTCCCACCACTCTGTTACATCAATCCTAACACACCAAAATCAATCTTTGTTACACCAAATTTATTGGTGTTCAGCGTTTTTATTCCCATGCATTTTGCAAGGTACAGTGGGGCAAAAAAGTATTTAGTCAGCCACCAATTGTGCAAGTTCTCCCACTTAAAAAGATGAGAGAGGCCTGCAATTTTCATCATATGAATACCTCAACTATGAGAGACAAAATGAAAAAAAAAAATCCAGAAAATCACATTGTCGGATTTTTAAAGAATTTATTTGCAAATTATGGTGGAAAATAAGTATTTGGTCAATAACAAAAGTTCATCTCAATACTTTGTGATATACCCTTTGTTGGCAATGACAGAGGTCAAACGTTTTCTGTAAAGGGGGGTATACACCAAGGCGACGATCGCCCATCTGAAGCCGTCTTAACGGTTCTTCCACGTCGCTCATTTCCATCCTTTTGATATGTATGTGCCGTCGCCCCCCATCGCTCCAGGACGGAGGCCGTCTGACTAGTTTCCTGCCGATTAGCCTTGTTGAATCGGCGTCTTTGGTCTTTGGCATGAAGCGCTCTGATAGGCCTAGCACTACAGCTGCCGCGCCAATCAGCTCACGGGAATTTTAGGGGAAGTGACGGAGTGACGAGAGGTGGCAGCGTACCGTCACCATTTAGGCATTCTTCGCAATTCCATGCGGAAAGTTATCTTCTTCAAGTAACAGAGCAGCGGCACCTAATCCACACAAAACAATGTCCAAACTGGCCATTATCACGCTTCTCAAATGTTCAAACAAGCTGAGAACAGTGGCAGACCAAGGCGCACTACATGCATGTCTTCCGCAAACATTGTGTCACTTCCTTTGATCTTTGTTCACTGGCTAGCGCCATCTGCCGCTTTGGGGGGGTAATTACATGGTCTTTAGGACGGTTGTCGCTTCGGTGTATGAAGAGGGAAAAGGTCATGTGACGTGAGGAAGTCGCCTTGGTGTATCTAGGCCTTAAGTCTTCACAAGGTTTTCACAAACTGTTGCTGGTATTTTGGCCCATTCCTCCATGCAGATCTCCTCTAGAGCAGTGATGTTTTGGGGCTGTTGCTGGGCAACATGGACTTTCAACTCCCTCCAAAGATTTTCTATGGGGTTGAGATCTGGAGACTGGCTAGGCCACTCCATGACCTTGAAATGCTTCTTACGAAGCCACTCCTTCGTTACCCGGGCAGTGTGTTTGGGATCATTGTCATCCTGAAAGACCCAGCCACGTTTCATCTTCAATGCCCTTGCTGATCGAAATTCACTCAAAATCTGACGATACATGGCCCCATTCATTCTTTCCTTTACACGGATCAGTCGTCCTGGTCCCTTTGCTGAAAAACAGCCCCAAAGCATGATTATCCCACCCCCATGCTTTACAGTAGGTATGGTATTCTTTGGATGCAACTCAGCATTCTTTCTCCTCCAAACACGATGAGTAGAGTTTTTACCAAAAAGTTCTATTTTGGTTTCATCTGACCATATGACATTCTCCCAATCCTCTTCTGGATCATCCAAATGCTCTCTAGCAAACTTCAAACGGGCCTGCACATGTACTGGCTTTAGCAGGGGGACACGTCTGGCACTGGTGGCGTAGTGTGTTACTGATGGTAGCCTTTGTTACTTTGGTCCCAGCTCTCTGCAGGTCATTCACTAGGTCCTCCCGTGTGGTTCTGGAATTTTTGCTCACTGTTCTTGTGATCATTTTGACCCCACGGGGTGAGATCTTGCGGGGAGCCCCAGATCGAGGGAGATTATCAGTGGTCTTGTATGTCTTCCATTTCCTAATAATTGCTCCCACAGTTGATTTCTTCACACAAAGCTGCTTACCTATTGCAGATTCAGTCTTCCCAGCCTGGTGCAGGTCTACAATTTTGGTTCTGGTGTCCTTTGACAGCTCTTTGGTCTTGGCCATAGTGAAGTTTGGAGTGGGACTGTTTGAGGTTGTGGACAGGTGTCTTTTATATAGATAACCAGTTGAAACAGGTGCCATTAATACAGGTAACGAGTGGAGGACAGAGGAGCCTCTTACAGAAGAAGTTACAGCTCTGTGAGAGACACAAATCTTGCTTGTTTGTAGGTGACCAAATACTTATATTCCACCATAATTTGCAAATAAATTCTTTAAAAATCAGACAATGTGATTTTCTGGATTTTTTTTTTCTCATTTTGTCTCTCATAGTTGAGGTATACCTATGATGAAAATTACAGGCCTCTCTCATCTTTTTAAGTGGGAGAACTTGCACAATTGGTGGCTGACTAAATACTTGCCCCACTGTAGAAGAAAAACAGCCCTCCATTGAAACTGTCTGTAATAAAGCTCTGACCAAAAAACTAATTTCCCTTTATTTTGAAGGTAAAGGCTTAGATTTATTAGGTTTTCATCAAAAAAGTATTATAATATGTCAGGATTGCAGGATGTCAAAAATCGGTGGTTATAATGGAAGTCAATGGGCCCAAACGCAACCTTAAGTTTACGAGTGTGGGTAAAATGCATATCTCCTGTTCTATACACCTTACAACAGAGGGGGTCATGGCATTTTAAACACAAACTTAAAAAAATATTCTGGCCAAGTTTCACACCAACAGCTTTTAAACTGACTGATTTATTGAGGATCAAAAAAGTAAAAACAGCAAAAAGTACGCGTTTGGACCTTAAGGTGCTGTGAGGGTTAATTAGCTCCCATTCAGTCAGTTTTCAATACCCTTAGCTCTTGTTATTGCTGAAAAAAAATACTGCTTCTTCACAAAATGATTTTTTGTTAGATGTTGCACTTTTATTCTACTGCAAATGCCCAATCCAATTAAAATCATGCTCCTCATCTTGCAGGCTCATGCTTTGATCCTATATAGCCAGTCTAACCTGTACAAACTCGTGTAGCCATCTTTGGTCATAATGGTCCACTTAAATTGCATAGGCGCCTGACACGAATGTTGCATTTTTACTTTTCATTTTAAAGGATTTTAGCAAATACGTTCACCACCAAAATTAGATCCTGAAACAATTACAGTGAATTCATTGTTTTAGATATTAAAAAGTAAGCCAAAAAAAATAGGACGAGTGATAAATACTGTATATATTACAAACCAAATTCTGAATACATTTATCCACTTTGTAAAACGTAAATACAGAATGTAATATTTCCTTCACAAAATAACATAAATAACATATGAGGTGTTTGATTGCAGCAACATCTCTCAAACAAGTTGTGACAAAGGCAACAAAAGGTAAATTGAAATTGTGCTTGTACAGAACTGGTCAGAAGTTCACCAGGATCTAACAGTAAATAAGAGTCTCTTCCTTTCTAAAATGCTTCTTTTACCCAGTCATCTTCCCAAAATACCAAGTAAATGAAGGTGCTATGAGCAGTATATACTTTTTTACATTTCATAAAAATGACCCACGTGTCCCCAGATATAAGCAAAGCATGTTTAAATCAAATAATAGTTTTATTGATAACAACTGTGGTACAGTTGAGTTTTTAACAATTAAAAATATGTTTTACATAATTCCCAAGTTGTTTTTGTTTACATTTTTTGTTTTGGTTCTAAAACTGCCTCGTCCAATCAGAAAAAAGACCATTGTTGTGATTCAGCCTGTAGTACAGTTTTCACACCAGTTTGAGTGCATGCTGCTTACAGTACCTTTAATTGCAAAATGCTGCTACAGCTTGTATTTCCAGTCTTTTGTTTTCTTTGTCGGAACATTTTTGAGGTGTGTTGCTACCATCAAGTTCTACTTTGTACAAGTATGCTGCAATTGCTATTGTATGTCTGATTATTTAGTGCTAGTCTTCTCCTGGCCATCATGTGGCACTGTGGTGCATCTGCAACAGAATATTACCATAATGACACAGAAAGATTGTAATTTGAGATTTAATTTGGACAACAAAGACAGTTTAAAAAATAGTGTGTACATTCAACTACTGTACCAAAATACTACTTGTTACATGAGAAGGAAATATTCTTCATATGACACAGAAATAAGAGCATACATTCAAGTGTCTAATGCACATGGTACACATTTTCATAAATAATTAAAAAGCACTCACTTCATTTAGACATTATTTATTTAATACTATTTATACTATAGTGTAGTCAGATTATTCCTCCTGATTACACACAGTGGATTTTATGTAATCCTCTAATGCCATGGCAGAATTTTGGCTTTCGTTTGAATGGATTGAACCAGTTCAGTTGACATCTGGCATATTTAGTATTCATGACCAAGTGTGGAAATGTTGGCCTGTTTTCCTCTTGTGTCCTTGTTTTTCACACAGACAAACAGCAGGAGACAGGGGCTCAGAAGCCCAGCCTGTAGTACAACGTCACCAGTGTGTCCTCTTGCCTCTCTCTTGACCCTTTGATATTTCCTCTGTATCTAGTGTGTGTGTTTGCATGTCACTGTTTCTCTGTTAGCAGTCATATAGCATGCAGAAGAGCAGATGCTGTTTCAGACCATAACACTCTGTGACGGATCACTGCTTTTACACAATGAAATGAAGCTTAAGTGTTTGATTGATTTTTCATTTACTATCCTCACCAGAGCTGGAAATACAGTGTGTATACCAGGTCTTGTGACCACACAGGTCAGCGTTCATTTGAAAGAGTGGCCCTTTGTCATATTCAAGACATACTTTGAGCTGCAATTACTCAGCAGTCCTCTGCCAATGTATTATGGAACTATGTAGGCCACCAAAGTTAATATGGGAGTAATGCAGGAGGAGAAAGAATGAGTAAAGGAGGAGAGCTGTGGTACATTGTTTGTCTGCTTTTGCACAAGGGGAAAGATACTGGTTTACGTTTCTTCCACTTAGTCCTGTTAAAAGTGGCAGGTGGCTTGAGCAATTATGGACCTTAGGCAGCGTACACCTTGGACAATGGCCAGTAACAGGGCTGACACAGACACACTGACAACAATTCGCTGTCACATCCATGCCCGAGGGATAATTTAGAGTCACAATTCATCACATGCATGTATTTGGATGATGGGAGTAAACTGGAGTAGCTTGAGAGACCCTAAGTGTAACATGGGTGGATTTGCAGAGACTATGTATCCCCAGGAATTGAACTACACTTGTAAGTATCAAACCAGTGACTTTTTTGCTAAGTGGCAGGATTATTTACCATTCTGAAAATATTAACCAACATTTTAAGTTATGTATGTATGCTCCTTGTTGGGAGGCACTAACTGCTCTGCCATGCACCCCCCCCCCCCCCACCCCCCGCACCCCCCCCCCCCCAGCATAAAAACAGTATAACATATATGGCCCTTTTTCACCAGCACTACTTGGTTTTACTCTAGTCGGTTCTACCCGCTCTGTCAGCTTATCCATTTGGCAACTGTTACCAGTACCAGGTGCATTTTTAGTACCTGCTTGGCTGAGGCAGAGCCAAACCAGTACTAAAATGTGACGTGGACAGATTGCTGGTTGCTGATTGGTGAGAAAATGTTGTCAATTGTGAGTCATATGTATGACTTTAGCCACAAAAACAAAATGTCATTTTTAAAAGTTTAAAAAGTTGTTGTGGTTTATGTCTCGTTAACAGGACGTCACATCAGTTAGGTGCAACTGTCCCCACTCAAAATAAACCTGTACAATAAAGTAATGGAAAACGACCAACCCAACAAAACTAAGTAAAATAGAGTAGAGTAAAACCAAGTAGTGCTGGTGGAAAAGGGCCGATACAGTAGACCTGTACTATGTAGAGTAAATTACTATGTCATGTAAAGTAAGGACATTATATGTTTTATCAACATGTTGGCTAATGCTAAAATGCACTTTTTAAAAAAATGCACAGTTCTGAGGTTGCCATCATAACAATATCTGGGCCGTATTTATTTCCTACTGAGGAGTGGCTAAATGGCCTATATTCTACTGTTCACAAGGTAATTGAGCATTAGGTAAGAGCTGTGCATATGAAATCTGATGAAGCATGCTGTGATGAGGTTATGTATGTTAGCCAGAGGGAAATCACACTGACTGGAAGTCATTAGTATGTAATGAATGGCCATAGTACAATAATCAAGCCACTGGACAGGCACGTATAAGGTTAGTTCATTCATTAAACTGTGAAAGTCTAAATGGAACCGCTTAACATATAATATGCATGTGGAAGGGAGCCTGCCTTTCTGTAAAATAGGGGTTTGGTTGTATATGAAAGCAGAAGATAAGGCTCCGATGGTTGAAGTAAAACAAAGATTTTTCATTAATAATATTTTTTAATATAATATACTGTATATGTTTTACTTTAGGATATCTTTAAGCATTAAAAATATATTACATTTGTTGTGTCTAAATCAAGGCTTTAAAATGATCATATTTCATGGGCAGATTTTATATTTTTCATACATATTAATATTTAAAATTGCAATAAAATCTTAGTCTAGCCTTCTGCAGGTAAATATGTAAATTAGTAAATAGATGCAGTAGACTTTTGATGCTCAAATCTTCCAGCTATTACTAATGTGCTCTTTATACATGAAGTGAAATTAGAAGCAAGGTCCACATACATTCGGAATAAAAAGCTTGCACTTGTCTATTAGCAACAAGACAACTAAACTTTTGTTGCCTTTGTCACAGCTAAACAAGATAAATAAAAAAGTAATTGTTGGCTTTTTATGCAAATTTCAGCAAAGGTCAGTAGGAAGAAAATATCACATTTTCAGTGTGCATCCAGAACACAGAAGTTTTTTTTTTTTTGTAAGATTCTGAACTATTGCCAGATAGGGTCAGTAAAAGAACAAATAATTATTTTAGTGGACTGTGAGAGATTAGAGCTTTGTGTCTCAGTGAACAGAGAATTTACCCCTGATCTAGACAATTCACAGTTTGGCATAGTATGCAAACTACAGCAATGTGTTATTGTAAAATTATATTATACTGGGAATATAAGTCAGACATAATTTTGTTGTTGTTTTGTTTTAGTTAAAAACGCACAAGTCCTTAAATGTCCCTACAAACTGATTAAATTTGGAGATAATGTCCACCATTTCAGATTCTGACAAGGGAAGCTAAATCCTCACAAATCCTTTCAAACACTATACATGGCAACATAAAATTTTCATTTATTAGAAAAGCTATTTTTCAGTGCATCTCTGCTCCTCAGTGTTAAGTCAACTACCTATAGTGTTCATCACAATAGGCATCCAAGATTGACCCTGTTCCTGACTGAAGTCATTTGCTCCAAATTATTGCTATTTCTCTTACTAATGTATGTCAATTAAACTCAATACAACTAAATATTTCTGATTTTGGTTGATAGAGATTTCTTGGTGCATAGGGCATTCATGATATGGAAAATTGCATAACGTGTCATTGACTATAGGCCTTGAGCTTTGACCTAAATCTGACTCTAAAGCCCCATTCGCACGGGATTAGTAGGGACCTCCAGTAATTTGTAATAATGATAACATGTCTCTATAGGTCCTACTCTGAACCAAATGTTTTTTTTTTTCTCTTCAATTAAAAAGTAAAAAAAAAAAAAAAAAAACTGAGAAAAACAAACTATATGTGACCCAGAAGCACAAACACATCATTATGGTAACGTGAAACATTTGGGGGAACGTGAGACTCTTTTGGGAAGTTTTTATGTTTTTTGGGCTAATGTTAGATCAACAGAGCCATATCGTGAATGGATTTAGAGGGAGGGGTTGTTTTTTACAAAAAGAGCGAACTCTCAAAAGATGATAAATGGATGGCATGTATTGTAGCATGCAGCAAAGATTGTTATTTTGTTAGTTCAGTAAAGCAACATAATAGATAGTAGCTTAAGATTAAGTAGAGCTAGCAACATAAACAAAATAGGGGATTCTGATCTTAAGTCAGTGCGATTGTCAAATGTCATATTCGGAATAAAGTTTGTAAATCAATTAAATTGCAGACATCTCTTATCCTGTGTGAATGCCCTCATAAAAACACTGATGTTGGGGGTAATTCCCCAGTTACAGAGGTTCAGGGGTAATGCTTATCCCATGCGAATAGGCCCTAAGACTGATATTCCCACTCTATATGACCACGCCTAGAGAGTATTTTCCTAATCAGCATAGACAAACACCTTACCGTACAACGTTCAGGTGCCAGCTAATAACACTTATTTCCACCCAGGTCTCCCCCTCCCCCACCTGCTCCACTCAGGTCTCCCCCCCTCCCCCACCTGCTCCACTCGGCCTTCCCCCTCCCCACCTGCTCCACTCGGGCCTTCCCCCCTCTCCCACCTGCTCCACTCGGGTCTGCCCCTATCCCACCTGCTCCACTCAGATCTGCCCCTCTCTCACTTACTTTACTGGGGTCTACCCCCTCCATTATGGCCTTCATTGAATAAATGAAATGAAAATGAAATAATCAGAAATGAGCAAAAACAATGTTCCTTTTGTTTGCTGTTATGATGAGCAGTGTAGTAGGCCTAAAAACTTTAGTTATTTTCTGTTTCAGGGTCATTTGTATTGTAAGCTGTTAGTTTGCAAAAAAAAAAAAAAAAATGGTTGGAGTGCTTTGTGGGCAATTTGTAGCGAGGCTGCAGAGGATCCACAGGTGCATCCTTTGTGAATTAGCCAAACGGAGGAGACGAGCTTTGGAGGTGATGGGGAATTAAATCATTTGGAACAGGACTTGGCGATGTGCTTATGACACGATTTGCTCCAAAGTGGTTCAGCTGCGAAGAATCCTGGCTATTGAGAAACACCCTTTGTCTACTGGGAGGAGGCATGACTGTAGGAGAGGTTCATATGAGGATGACATGGGCACTCACTCATTGTCAAATTTGAACACTGCCCCCAGATATAGAATATAGATATAGAAACAGACATATAAAGTCTGCACTCTAGCGTTTAAAAGTAGAATTGTTCTAAAAATGTTAAATCTTACAAATTCTACCTTTAATGTCTCAAGAGGTGATATTATTTTTTTTCAGATTTTTATGCAGCTTAAAGAAAAGGATGCATTTAGCAATAGGATATTATATACTGTACTCTACATGTGCCCAAGAAAATATGAATATGAAAATGTTCTATGATCAAGAATTATTGAATTATTTAGCATGACCCTGATGCATACTGTCACTCTTGTCTCTTAGCCTGGGGCTGGTCAAGTTCCCTGCTCTGCTGTGGTCTCATATTTGGAAAGAGACACAGAAAAAACTCTTATTCTGGTATTATTGTATGCATCTGCACAACTACACTGTATTATATATATATATATATATATATATATATATATATATATATATATATATATATATATATATATATATATATATATATAGCACAATTATAGTACAATTTAAGTACAATAAGTACAATTTAAGTACACTTTATCACAACCAACTACAGCTATTTCGATGTTTACTGGTACAAAGATTGTTGTATGCAGCACAATTGTTTTTAAAAAAGGTTAAGTTTTTCCAAAATGTCCTTAAATCCTCTAACACATTTTCTGAGTAACATTTTTACTCAAACAAACATTTATTTGAGTATTATGTATTTATTGTAATGTGTGTAACTTTTCACATTTTTTCGATCCCCCAAATACCCCAACAAAACCTTTTCACTTGGCGATAAACCTGATTAAAATTTAATTGTACTATTTTTGTCAATATTATTCTCAAATATATCTTAAGAATTTTTTCAGACAAACTATAATTTAATTTTGGGTTATGGACAGCTCCCTTAGTCTCTGACTAGCATCTGTGACTGTCCCACTGTGGGAGAGCTTTATATGCAACCTCATCCAAAGCTCAATGTCGTCACGCCATCCCGACTCACTACTAATGACTAAGCCAGAAGGGACAGTGACCCTCTTTCTAAAATAGGATGTAGCATTAAAAGTCATTGGAACAAAACAAAAGTCAACTGAAGAGGCACTCATTACTGCCAATCATAGAAACAGGACCATATTCATAATGTAAAATTCTCTTTTTCTTTGTGTTTTCCTATTAGAGCTACACCAACTACCACTTTGTAGACCATGGACACACTCACTCTTGCCATTTGAACTGCATTTTTGAGATGTTGTATTTCTATATTATACTTTTAAGTTGCTGGTTTATTTTTTTACTGAGGTGTTTTAGATACAAAGGTGGGGTATTTTACTTTAATATTGCATGATGTTTATCACCAGAAAACACCTTAAAGCCATCTGCTACTCTGGACTAGTCTAGGAACTAACTGTGACTTGTTCAGCAGCAGCTCTGAGATCTTGCCCCGGTAACAGAATGCTACCTGCTTTATCCGAGTACTGACTGCAGCCAACTTTGTGTGTTACCTTGGCAGGAAGGAGTTTTGTTGTAGTTTAGCTATCCCAGTAGATGCTATATTCAGATGACCCTAGTTTGACTCTCTTTGTGTGAAAGCACAGCTGGTGACATGAGCATGGACTTTCTATCACCTTTCCAGTACAGTAGTCCAGTGGACGAGAGCAGCGTACAAGTTCCTGCGCACATCTGGTTGTGCTTTGTCTGTGGTCACTGAATGATGTCAATATGGGGCTTTGTGAGTGTATGTGTTACAAGTCAAATGTTAAAGCTGAACTACTCTGCTTTTTTATCTGCATCTTAGGAAACTGTTTAATTATCTAATACCATCTGTGGAAAACAAGATGGTATTACTAATGATTACTAATGATTTTAATACACTGGCACAGTCTAATAAGGGGTGCTGTTGAATTAGAAAAAGAAAGTGAAAGAAACACAATTTAGGTATTTTTGAGCTTGATATGTTTGTTCTCACAAAAAAAGTAAAAAAAAAAATCATGAATAGAAAAAGGTAAAAAAGGTAAATGTGGATAAATGTTGGCATTGCAAAAACGTTCCACCAGATGAAGATATTACTGGTTCTTAATGGCATGGTGGTAAACTTATGTTGGTCTAGCACAGGGGTCTGCAACCTTCGAGATCTAAAGAGTCACTTGTTCCCAAAAATACAAAATTTGAATATGTAAAGAGCTGCAACCAATTCTGATGTACAAAAGTCACTTAGCCTAATACTGAAAAATAGCACGAGTAGTCATTAATAATTGCTAACTAACAAAGAGCTTATGAAATACTGCACTGATTATCTCACTCAGAGAACTAGAGTAACTATTTCTTGCCGCTCGTATGGCACTTCAAATCACTCTGTGCATGCAACTGTGTGTACAGCTGAGACTGTTAACAGTTTTACTGGAAAACAGTGAGAATTATTTTTTTTTTATTGAAAAGATGATGCAGATGCAGGTTGTTTTATAACTACTTACTTATTTACTTATTCCTTTATTGACTTTACAAAGCCCAATTGTCAGATGCTAAAAGAGACTAAAGAGCACATGTGGCTCTAAAACCATAGGTGTCTGGTCTAGTATTAGATTTATTTTCATTAAGGGTATCTTTGTTGTTGTTGTGGTTGTTCACAATGCTAGTACACAGATTTTGGTACACTACCATGCGGGATGACAAGAATCAACAAGAATGTTGCTTTAACCCTTATGGAAGTGTATTAAGCAAGAAAGCTTGGGATTTACACAAAGAACTGCCAGGTTCTTAAAATGCCATTCATGAAATTTTAAATAGAATAGTAAAATCTACTGAATAGTTCTCTGGATTATAAAATGAAAAGCTCAATTGGCTTTTCAATAAATTAAAACTATTTCCTTTCATCATTCTCACTGTATTTTTTTTAATTGTTATTGTATGTACTATGTACTATGTATGTATGTATGTACTGCATTATAAATCTGTGACTGATTCTTGTAAGTTATTCACCACACATCCTAATGGTGCTGTCTTTGTATTGCTGTGTTCAGGCTGCATGATTCTCGGCTCTCATCAACACATCACACAGACAGAGTGGTTGCCCCCCCATCCTCCATTCCACCCACCGGTCGTCACTGACTCATCACAGCCTCTCAACATGTGTCAGGCCAGCCAGCGGCCTCCATCTGTCTCCCCGAGAGCCAGCCAGCCATGTCCATCCCATAGAGCCACACAGGCAGAGAAAAAGTCATTCCCAAGACAAAGTGTGTTATGCCATGCTGCCGTTCCCCCTTGAAAATGAGAACTCCATTTGGAGAGCAGTGGTAGTTTAGCAGGCTGGTCTGGTGCCTGTGTGTCACATAGGCCAAAAACATGAGTCAGTATGTCAGCCAGAACTTTACAGGTTACTTGGCCTCTTTAGTAGCATGAATACATGTGAATGATGTATGTATACTCTACCCCTTATTTTGTCCACAATATTTATTACAGTATAATTAATATAATATTTCCACACTCCTCAACAAGTATAACAAATGAAAAAGAAGAAGTGGTCTACACCTATTAGTATCTTTTTATAAAGAGAAATCAATATTATTTTATATAATATCATTTTTATTACAATAATATTATACTATTTATACTAGTGCTGTCAATCGATTAAAAAAATTAATCAGATTAATCACACTCTTGGGCTGTGATTAATCACGATTAATCACAATGTATAACTTGGTAGATTTTCCATGACAATATGCAGTGTTTAAAAAAAAAAAAGTTTAGAGAGGTTCAGGAGTGTGTTTTTACTTGGATAAAAAATACATCTCAGAAATAACTTCTGAATATTGTGAGAGAGCCTGTAACAAGTCTGTGTAGTAACTGAGATAACAGTGTCTGTTGAACTGTGCTCTGCATTAAATCTACTGCAGACACCTGAGCCTCCCCTCTGCTCCTCTCAGCGCCGCGGACAGGGGCGGGGCACGGTCACCTGTCAGGGGTGGGGTACAGTCACCTGTCAGGGGTGGGGTACAGTCACCTGTCAGGGGTGGGGTACAGTCACCTGTCAGGGCCGGGGTACAGTCACCTGTCAGGGCCGGGGTACAGTCACCTGTCAGGGCCGGGGTACAGTCACCTGTCAGGGCCGGGGTACAGTCACCTGTCAGGGCCGGGGTACAGTCACCTGTCAGGGGCGGGGTACAGTCACCTGTCAGGGGCCGGGGTACAGTCACCTGTCAGGGCGGGGTACAGTCACCTGTCAGGGGCGGGGTACAGTCACCTGTCAGGGGCGGGGTACAGTCACCTGTCAGGGCCGGGGTACAGTCACCTGTCAGGGGCGGGGTACAGTCACCTGTCAGGGCCGGGGTACAGTCACCTGTCAGGGGCGGGGTACAGTCACCTGTCAGGGGCCGGGGTACAGTCACCTGTCAGGGGCGGGGTACAGTCACCTGTCAGGGGCGGGGTACAGTCACCTGTCAGGGCCGGGGTACAGTCACCTGTCAGGGCCGGGGTACAGTCACCTGTCAGGGGCGGGGTACAGTCACCTGTCAGGGCCGGGGTACAGTCACCTGTCAGGGCCGGGGTACAGTCACCTGTCAGGGCCGGGGTACAGTCACCTGTCAGGGGCGGGGTACAGTCACCTGTCAGGGGCGGGGTACAGTCACCTGTCCGCAGTGAGGCTGCCGCTCTGAGTCGAGAACTGACGCTTTATGGAAAAACAAAACAAAACACCGCAAATTAATTGTTTGTAGGAGTTTGCGGGTCCATAAGTTCAGGGATGGCCATGGATCGCCCCCCGCTTTCACCACGGGTCCAGGACGCACAGAATGCACAGCTCCCAGGAACGCGTATGGACGGAGGCAGTGAAAAGAAGCGATATAAAAAGCATACGTAACATTTATTAGTAAAAAGTTTTACACAGACTCATGAGGGGAGGGAAAGGAGAGAGCGGCCAAAGAGGTGGACTCATCCTGAAGTCGAACCACAGGCAAACGTGTGAGGCAGGTTTTTTCTCTTCCCTGGACGCGCGGGTCGTTCACCATGAACGACCCGCGCGTTAACGTTGACAGCCCTAGTTTATACAGACCTTTCTCAACATATGGACTGATTGACTGGTGGGGCTTATTGAGTTGAAGATTTTTTTCAATCTGGGATGCCACCTGCTGTGGAACCCCAGACACATTTGTACAGCAAATGTATTACTGTCCTTAAGTTACTGTGTTTTCTCTACAGGAATCTGGCTTCCCCCCAGAGTCATGCATAGGTGAACTGGTGAATCTAAAACTGCCCCTAGTAAATGAATATGGTAGTGAATGATTGTCTGTCAGTTTATGTCTCCAAGTGTCATTCCTGGGTGCCTAAGACTTATGATTGCTGGGATAGAAGTACATGAATGAATAAATGTATGTAGTGTGTCTTGTTGTAGTACCTACTGGTGAATGGCGGTAATACCCCTTTTCATTTTTCCTGCAGAGAAAAATAAATAAGGTTTCACCTGTTATTTGTATTGGAAAGCACACGCAAGCTCACTTTTATATTAAATTAAATTGTGCATTACATCTTCATGGTCACTTTATAAAGGCATTACTGCGCCCTGTATATTGAATGCATAGGTATGTTGTGTGATTTACAATCCGCAATGGGAATAAGGAAAAAGGTTTTTGTTATTGTTTATGTGATTGTTTGAACATACAATCGTCTGTTTTATGTGCATTATGGGGCTGTAAACTGTAAGTATAGATTTACATTGATACAACATGTATGTATCCCAGCATAGCACTTCATCTAGTATGAACATATCATCATGTGAATATGTATAGGACATCAAAGATCTTCCTAATATCAGAATATACTGTTGACCATGACAGTTAAACTACAGTTTGGGCTAATCTTGCCATTATTTGGCACTTCTTAAAATGCATTGCTGAATGCTGAACAAAAAGGGCAGTTGAGCCCTTACATTTCTGTCCATTTCTATGCATTTCTCTCTACCAAAATAAAGTTAAATAGATTAACCCCTGGCTTATAAATCTTTACCTTTTGTACTGAAGTGGTGCAAATCAAACAATAGTGTTTTTTATATTGTGGCTGTGCTTTGCATCCTTTAAGATGAGGATCTATTTATCCGTAAAAAGCCTTTTTCCCAACAAAGCCTTTTGCCACAACAAACATTATTTAAAAAAAGAGACCACATTTAAGTAATCTAAGGGAAGTGCAAATTCTTAATTTACTGTTAGTAATTCTCCACATTAGGGACATGACAGACAACATATTAAGCCAAATGCAGTAAAACCTTCCATGAATAATGAATGCAGACTGGTAATTGTTGTGCTGAGATGGGCCTTTGGCTTTGTTATATTCACCCCTTATTACGATGGGGTTGTGAATGTCTAAAAGTGGAGGAAATGTTGATAGAGATTTTAACAGCAGAATTGTATGTTTTTTTTTACCATATACCTTAAGAAAACATTCCAATGAATGATTGAGCTTAAATTTAGAGCTTTTACTGTGGAAGAATTCTGCCTTAATCTAGTAATAAAGTAAAATAAGTGGTCAAAATACATTCACCTTTGCATGAAATGTCTGGCATCTTAAACATTTAGGCAGCAAGTTAGAAGGACTTTATGGCTCTATCACTCATTTGTTGGCTTGTGTGAGGCCAGAGCAATGCTTGGCCTTGGAACACAGAAGTTGAGGCCTTCGGGGCTGAAGCACCTAGCACAAACCAAGAAATAGGAACAAGAAAAATCCTTGTCTTTCTGTAGGCAATTTTTTCTTTGCAGATAGACAGACCTCATAGGGTTGTGGCTAAATAGTCCAAGTGACCCTTAAAGAGTCTATATTATGCAAAATCCACTTTTCTGAGCTTCCTACCATATGCTAATGTTGTTCCCTCATCAAAAACATACCTAGAGTTGTGTTTTGTTTCATTCACGCCCATTTGAGTAATTTCTCATCTCCGAGTCCGCTGCGTTTCTGAGGCCTCAGGACACTCAGTTGCACAAGCATCCGCCTCTCCCACGAACTCCCGCCCACTCCAGGAAGCCCTGTGATAAAATGTGTCATAAAATGGGATTGTACAAAAAGTTTAAGAAAATAAAGTGCTTCTTTTTACTGATTATGTTCAAAAGGCCGCAACCAAGCTGCATTCTGCCGGTCTTTTCACCTGTATCTTAAAATGTTCTATTTTAGTCATAATGCTTTTAAAGGCTGTAAAACAAGTGTTTTCCAACTGTTCTTGGAAAAATATGAAAAAGAGCATAATATAGCCCCTTTAACTTTGAAAAACTTTACATCTGTGGTTATTCTTTAAAAAAGGTTACTTTCTCAACTAGTTTATATATTTACATTAAAAGACTATCTTGCTGACTGACGGGCACTTTTGCGTTTGAGTAAAATATGTCTCAAAGCTGGTTATGTGTTATTTAAGATATGTCAAGGAATGACAAATGTGTACTATTAAATGGTACTGATATTGAGGAAGTAGTAAATGTTTTGTATTTAAATGGGAAACTCATTTTTCACTGGTACATTTGCCTGTCATGTACTAGATTAACCCATCCTGCAGAGAAAAATAAATAAATATACAATGTCGATACATGCTATCATCAAAACAATGCTGATTTGTGTCAGTATTCCATATTTTAAGTTATATTGAGGGATGGCTCTAAGTGCGTGCACAATCTCCAGTCGCCTCTGGCTGCATTTGGTGTCCAGTTATATTTTAATCAAATCATACAAATGTTTACTGCAAAGTGTCACACAGCCAATTGTCCCCTGAAATGACCAATCACTTTCCAGAGAACTGTCAACCCAATGAAACCTGAAGTATCTCGACTGACAGAGCAACAGCCATGGCCCAGGAAATGTGCTGCCATACACCCATCAGTATACGTATACCTTTCAACAAGAAAGCATTCCAATATCATCAAAGTCAATTTTGTTTGTATAAATGAGAACAGTCTAATCAACTGAGGTACATCAGTATACTTTATATCTGTGTTTTTATTATCATGTCTCATATTTTCTGTAAAGAGGATTGTTTCAATAAACAATGCTAAAGATATAATGCTCAGACCCGCACTTGAAAAGTGGATATTTTAGTTCAGGGGTAAATGCTCTTCACTGTTTATTGATCCCCATAGCCCTTATGCCCCACAGTAGTAAAGAATCCAAAAATACACAAATCCTAATAATTTGTTATTTTACTGACCACTTGTGGCCACAAGAATATCCCTAACTCTCTCAATGGTAAACATCTTTAAAAAGTCCAGGATTGACTCCAGATCCACTCAAAAAAGTTATTTCTTTCTTAACCCATCACTGACCTTTTCTGATTTTATTTTATTAAAACACAACTATTAGCTTTTAAGTTATTAAAGTGAATGGAACAAACAAACCAACCAAAACCAGCAAAATATCTCCTTGACTGAGATGAAATAAAAAAGTAAATTGTTACACTGTTACATTTATATGAGAATAGTGACAAATGTGTGAATATTTTGAGATTTCCACACTAATGTTTTGTGTTGGCAGTGCTTCTGGACCCATTTAGAGTCATTTACTGTTAATCAAGTTTCCTTCGATGTTGAGGGACTTTTATTGCAGAGGGAAAAGTGAAAGGATTTGAGTGCATGGCCTGCTAATGGGACTATTTTATTCTGTTTAAAAGGGCAATATTCAGCCCAGCTGTTTAAATAAGCATTGCTAATGTTCCTCACGGGCTCCGAGATGGGCATTATCTATCAAGCAGGGCTCCATTTGGCAATGCCGCACTGACTTTTATACTTTCTCCCTGCTGTTCTCATTCAGGTTTGTTTTATAGCAAACTCACTTAGTACTCTGTGGTTTGTTTCAAGTCTTCTGTGTTCTGGAACAAAGAGATGCTTGGTATTTTTTGTTAAATAGCATTTTAGGCTTCATTATTGTTAAAGAATATTTACTCACGCACACCCACACACACAAAAACAAACAAACAAACATGCAAATCAGTAAACCGAGGCAGCCATTTTGTATTCTTTTAAAAACTAAAATTTGCCTTGCACCTGAGATTTTGGTTGCCAGCTGCGGAAACTTGAAAGGAACTGCATTCCCCTGAGCAAGGTATTTAAATGAGACTGCTGTCACATCTGTGTTTGCTCAACTGAAGGGGGCAGATCTTTGTACAGGCCATGCAGCTGGAGGCTGGGATTATGAGCCTGTGAGGTCTGTGTTCAGCCTGGTGAACACTAAGACTATGAAGAATGTCACTCCTTCCTATAACGTAATAGTGATTTGTTATGTGTTTACTTTGATGCTACAGATGACAAACACAATATTAGCCTCTTTATTGATGTCAGGCCTATAAGTTATTTAAAACATTTGATGTTGTAGGAATTTATACAAATTATATATTTATATTTAAATCTCAGTAATATAGTTACTTATAAACACGTACTTATGACAAGGCACTGGCAAATCATTCATTCATTTTCTTTTGCTTATTCCAATTAGGGTTCACAGGTGACTGGAGCCTATCCCGGTAACCTTGGGCCTTAGGCTGGGTACACCCTGGACAGTGGCCAGCTTGACGCAGGGCTGACACAGAGACAGACAACCATTCACCACTCACTCATTCACTAGGGGACTTACATTTGTCCAAGGGCCAGATTTTTTCTTGGTGGACACTGTGAGGGCCAGATGCTGTCATAAAGGAAAGGCATCAACACAATCTCAATCACACTAGAGCTTAAGAAAAGTTACAAGCTTTTCAGGCAGAGACACAGCGATTTCGGCTGTTTTCTATGAACTGCAGAGTAAGCTGCACAAACTGCTTGGAGTTTGACTCAGAGGTCTCAGGAGGACCCAAAGCACTTTCCTGGTGAAAACAGAAGTGTTCTTATTGGTGCTATTGATTAAATTGGGCTCTTCTCGGGACCCTGACGTTTTTGCGTTACTAATATTCAGGAGGCCGGATGAAAAGCTCTGTTGGGCCGGCTGTGGCCCGCAGGCCGCCTGTTGACTACCCCTGCAATAGGGAAAATTTTAGAGTCACCAATTCACCTAACATATGTATGTCTTTGGACGGTGGGAGGAAGCCGGAGTACCCGGAGAGAACCCACAGTAACACGAGGAGGACATGCAGACTCCACCCAGAGAGTTCACATGTTGGCTGGCCCAAGGATTGAACCGAGGGTCTCTTTGCTGGGAGGAGACAGCACTAATTGCTCTGTCAACGTGCAACCCCAGTGACAAATCAAACCTCTGTATATTACTTAGCATTTGAATAATTGCAGCCCTATTTCTGTTCTGTTTCAACATTGCTCAGTCTGGAAACACAGAAAGGAAGACACTGTCAGAAATTCTTAACCCACTGAAGAACAGTCTGTCAACTTTGTCTGAAGAACTTTCCTTTATCGGGGTCTGCATATTGCACGGGTTGTGTAAGGAATAGGCAGTGGCATCAGCTAACCTAATTGGACATGAAATGCTATTAGCCTCCTAGCTACTGAAGTTAAACTTGATTGGGGCCTGTCATTACACATTATTATCTTCTGTTTGGTGCGAGCTGATCATGGATTATCATCATTTCTTCCTGACAGCTGAATTACGTGCAACTTCGCTCTATCCTGTGTTATATTTTTGGCTATATATATGTGGACAAGGCAGTTGCACACTTACTAATTGCCCCCCAGCGTGTCTTATGCCTTTATGGTCATCAAGCGAGGTAGCACAAAGCTAGCGTTCTTAGAGATGAGCTCATTTCTTCTGCGGTCATTAGCTCAGGTTCATCTCTGCAGATGGTTTAAAGGCCAGCTCAACTCAGCTGCACACAACACTGCACACAGCTGTCTCCTGGTCCCACTGATTGCTTCAACACCAATGAACAGCAGTGAAATAGAACAACTGGCTTGTGCTTTTGTTTAGCATGCTCCTTTTGTAAGTGTTGGTATTCCTTCCTCTCAGCAAGTGAGTTTATTTATTGTGCTAACATAATCAGTAACAAACCACTAATGACAAAGACTCAGTAGCAGAGAAAACCAGGAGAGCAGGTAAAGTTTTTACTTTGCAGATAACTCGCACAAAAATACAGGCAAATACAGGGTATCCAAAAGGGTAATCCAACTCGAGGTACTAAGCAGGCAATGGTCAAATCCAGAAATCCAAAAAATTCACAGGGAAAACATGAGGAAACAAAGACAATTTGGCAGGAAACAAATTGGAGGTGGAGACTAAATGCTCTCTGGGAGGGGAGAGAATAAGACACAGGTGTAGCACATTAGGGCGGGGCAGGGAAACACAGGAGGGCAGGAAGTAAATCTGAAACGAGAGGGACAAGTAAATACTTCAAAATAAAACATGGCAAAAATAATGCAGAAAACTAAACATAACTCAGCTGGCCAGGGAAAGAACATGACAAAATCTGTCCAAGTGGAGTCTGCATGTCCTCGCCACGTTAATGTTACTGGTTCTTTCCACATACTCTGGCTTCCTCCCGCCATCCGTGCATGTGTTAGATAAACTGGCAACTCTGAATGACTAGTGAGTGAATGTGAGTATGAATGGTTGTCTGTAGTGTATGTCCCTGTGTCAGCCATGTGACTAATTGGCCACTGTCCAGGGTGTAGCTCATCATAGACCCATAGATTAATTGATTATCAAATCATTAGTAATAAGCTTCACAGTTCTGTCCTTATGGAAGACTCTCTATGTGTGCACTGATTAAATACCTTGTGATAACTTGACAATCTCCATCAACCATTATCCATTCTAGTTATCCCAGTAACTGTATGTTCCTCTCTGACTGACAGGTGACATAATCCCTCGATGGATAGGGCACTCCAAAGCCAAAGTGCCAATGCTGAATTCCACTTTCTGTGAGTGTGCGACAAAGAGTGTAACCTAACAAAGTGTGCTTGCTTTTTAATGCGCGGCCTCTAATACTTCTGTGTGTGCTAACGCTCCACTTGGGCATCAGAGAGTGATGAGCCGTACAATGTATTAGACGTGTAATCAGTGGGGCTGTTCATCTCTGCATTTGGGTGAGTGAAATCCTCAGGGGCGCTGCTTGAGTGTGGATACCCTCTTGATGGTCTAGAGTACTGCAGTCTTGCGTGCCCGCCTCACCCAAGAGAGGAAGTAATGTGAAAAGAAAGGCCCCTACAGAATAGATTTTCTTTCATATCACTCTCCTTCTTTCTGCATCTGCTGTGCATTGCAAACAATCTAGTCCAGTCGCTTTTGCTTTGGCCCCTAGACTCACTACTTACTCTTTGCTTGTTGCTTCTGACTTGCATATACAGCCCCTCCTGAGCCCCTCCCTCGTTTCATTATGCTGCTGTTCAATATACTGCAACCAATTGTGCCAAAGAAGCTATAATATGAAAATCTGACCTCATCTTGCCGAGGTCATGGGCAATAAACACCTGACAAGTGAGTGGGCAGACAGAGATTCGGATTCTAATCTTCAGTTAGCGCCCTGTTGGTTCAGGGTGTTTCCAGGGTCAGCTCGCTTCCCCCTCCCAGTGGTCAGTTCAAGCGCTGTGTGGGCATGCTGTGTTTTATTTCCAATGCTGCTGGCTTCTCCCCATGCCTAGCATCTGATTTATTGATATTGACCTTTTGCTGAAATTAAGCGTGTAGATCCCTTAGCACTGAGAGCAAAGTTTAAACCAATTAAAGAGCACTTCACCAATCAACAAGGCAAGGCTAGAGCTGTCTCACAGGCTAGACCGGTGAAATTATCATCATTTGCACTGTATCAAAACCTGTTTGCAAGGCAAACGGTGCCTAAATAATTTGATTAGGCCAGCCGGCAAAAAAAGTGCAAAGGATCACCTTGGGTCTCTGAACATTATGAGTGTGATGACAATAATGAATCTGTGTATGAGCACATGGGTCTCTCAGGGACCTATAGCTGCATTAGAGACTGAGTCTGAATACAGAACGAATAAACTCACTTTGACAATGCTTGAAGGGCAGCCTTGTATAAAAATATTATTATAAAATGGGTTGTCAGGCAGTTTTTATTCTTTCAAAATCACATCAAAGTCTTGATCTTGTATTCATTTCACACAATTTTGTAAATAAAAATAATGAATAATAAAAAAATAAAATTATTAACTCTAAACAAAATAATTTTAGCAGACATATCAGCGCCAGATTGTTTTGAGTTCTTTATTTAGCCCACTAAATTCATAGGATATTGACCATATTGGCAGAAATATAGTAAATATGGTTGTACTTCTGTTGGCCTGTGTTTATAAGGATGTTCTGAATGTGGTCTGCCTGCCAAATAAACAAAATTCAACTTAATAAAACTTTAAACAAGGAAACAAATGTAATAAATCCCAATCATGGCCATATATAAAGAGCATTAGAAAAGTGAAATGAGGTAAAGTGATTTAACTATAAAATCAATCTGAAAGTCAATCAGACTGGCAAGGTTTTGTGAGGGCCAGCAACTACTGCATATAGCTCAATGCTTCTGCTATGCTACCAAATGACAAATGAAATTCTGATGTCAGTCATTTGTTTGTATGTTCCTACCCCTCACAACATAAACAGCAGCCTCTTCAGAAGGTGGACCCAGTGTTTTGTCCTCCAAACATGACGTCTCCTCCCCAGGTGGCACTGTCTCAGCTGATGTCCATTGTGGAAAAGCCAGTAATGCTATAGTGGTGTTGTAAACAGCAGACAATACCCTTCACCTTCTCACTCTGGGCTGGGCATGCTGGCCGAGAGCCTAGCAGCCACTTTCCAAAATAATTCTGTTAGCTCTTATTTTCACTGCTGGGACAGCCCTTGTTCTTTCAAGTGGAGGCCAAGCTCCTGTGTCCTTCATGCGTGTCGGCCCTACCACACACATCAATCTTCTCTTTTTAATGTTATTACCTCTGTGTGGTTTCAAATTGCTAGTGTCTTATTTTGGAGTATTCTTTTTCACTGATCATAGCTATTGTACAATCTGGAAATGTTTGCTGTTATCTAAGTCCAGACATGAACTAGCCAGGGCACTGGTTCTCAAACTTTTCACTCTGAGGACCACCACAGAACTGTTTCGGCTAAGTACCATTTTTAACTGACTAAAATCAGCCTGTATCAGGACTTCCCCATGTCTAGATCCTAGATTAGAATAGAAATTTATTCTTCAGCCTGAGTCTATATCAGGACTAAATGTGTCTAAACCAGGATGAATCTGAATGTAAACCAGGACTAATCTGGGCCTAAACTAAGACCACGTAAACCATAGAGCAGGATTAAAACAGCACAAAATCAAGATGTAACTAAGGATTCATGCAGGACTACATTCTTGAGTACCACTATAGCCTGTGTATCACCACTAAACTAGGGTATATGTACAACTGTATCCCTTCAAGTTCCTATACAGTCCTATAGTGGAGTGAGTTTGAACGTTTCTATTGTGCGGTGAGGCCCAGCTGCTCCCCAGGTGATGGCTGTGTGTGTTATGCATACAAACAAAGCTGTCAGTCAGGGAGACATGGTGTACAGTTGAGCTCAGCGCCCAGCTACTGTCAGAATACCAAGGCGCCTTTAGAAGTGCAACACAAAATTGTGACTTAAGTGCATCCTGAATTCAGTCAGGGTCGTGGGGTTGCAGTCAAGGTGTTTTGGGGGACAACAGTAATGCCCTGGCCCCAAAACCTTTAGTGGCGCCTGGCTTATACTGTATGTGCATATTTATTTATGCTGCATTTATTCAAGCCTATTTGTTCACTATCTCAAACTCTTCCTATATAATTACTATTATTAACGCTGTTTGTTTAAAGAATGTCGGTAACACTTTCTATGAACTCGCTGTTCATAAGACGCTATAAACACATTCACAAAGCATTATAAAGCATTCATAAGGCTTTATAATTATTGACGTAAGTTGACATAAATATGTATAGATACTCATAACTACACTTATATGGCATTATAATCTTTCGTTATAGGTGTTTACAACTGAAGGTGACACAGTGTATTATAAAGTGTCTTTGTCCTCATGAAACCAGCAGTGTTGAGGTCAGTATTATAAGGCTTCATAACAGAATCCATGAATAGACCCAAAGCAGCTCATGTGTACTTGTGTCAGAATTCCATGTCTTATTCATATATTTTTTTATCAATGGTTATTTTACTGCTCATACGCACTAATTAAGGGATACAGGCACCCATTTCATAGGCTAGGTAAAGTGAGATTAACTTATAATTACTCATAAAAATTCATAGGGCACCATTACAAACAGTAAGTAAAGTGGGGTTTCCCCTCATACATAAGCACTAATTAAGAGACACTTTACCTATCCTAATACTGACCTCAACGCTGCTGGTCTCATGAGGACAAAGACGCTTTATAATACACTGTCACCTTCAGTTGTAAACGTCTATAACGAAAGATTATAATGCCATATAAGTGTAGTTATGAGTATCTATACATATTTATGTCAACTTATGTCAATAATTATAAAGCCTTATTAATGCTTTATAATGCTTTATGAATGTGTTTATAGCATCTTATGAACTGCGAGTTCATAGAAAGTGTTACCAGAATGTCATTACAACATTTTTTTTCCCACAAAGCTGGTCTTCTCTGTTGCCTTATCAAAGAATGTGCTCTAAGTTTTTGTTTTAACTTTAATTCATAAGCACTAAAATGAGGATGAATAGATGAGTGAGGTTACAGCCTTACAGATGAGGGAGGCCTGTTCATCAGGACTCATGCTGAGATTGACACTAGACTAGTGCACTGTTAATGCTGCTTTACTATAATAAAACCTCAAAAGAACCCTTACACATCACACCACAAACCTCAATTTAAAAACATTGCCTCACTGACACTCACCTCTCTACTCAAGCTGTAAATCCAGTCCATGTTACTTTTTTGAAGAAACGTCCTGTATTTCCTACAGCTGAGTTTGTCCAGAATAACCAGAGCCCAGTTCATTCACAGTTCTGTGATATTCACATCCAGTCCCCGGCACAGGCTGCTGGCTCCTCTCCACTCCTCCAGCTCCACTTCTTACGAACATGTCTGACACCTAACGATGTACATGAGGATATCCATTTGTATGGCACACAGTTTTATGCACCAGCATGGACTCATCAGAAACATGAACAGGGTTTATGCTACAAACTATGACTTATCTGTAGAAACGCTGTTAAACACTTTGGCTGCGGATACTTTTGGAAAGTTTTGTTGTCTAACGCGGTGCATGCGCACAGTAATGTATGGGGCCGTAAGCTGCAGAGTGCGCTGCTTGTCGCCCGATATCAGCCAGAGATCTCTGTCACTGAGCCTGAGACCGACCACAGCACCCATGCGCGACAACACAAGCTGCTCTGCTCCCTTTTTTTTTTTTTTTTTTTTTAAATGTTACTATTTTGCAGGGGATGGAGTTTTGTCTGAGAAGAAAACACAGGTGAAGTTTTCTGTTGGGGATTTTGAATTTAATGTTGAATGTAAGAAGTGTATGTATGTTTTACACCATATGTTTTATTTTAATAAAGAGGTATGATAACATGGATTTATTGTGTATTATTTATGCACTACAATAGTTTTAGGTGTATTTTTGGAAGTAATTTTTTAATAAATCGGTTTAGCTATAAATTCCGTTGTTTCTGATTAACACTTAACCCAGAGTCTTCTTTAAATGACACTATAAAGAGTTGGTTATATCACAGTGTTAAACTCCAGTTACACACAGTTAGTGTCAGTGCAGTGTAAAATGCTAACTCTTGCCAGTGTTAGATTAACTCTCAACATTTAACTCTATCACAAGAGTAAACTTTACTCTTTCTGGGTTATGCAAATATGTTCACTCAGACAGTATTGAAACTTTAAGTGTTGTATGTAGACTGTCAATTTTACTATGTGTGTTTATTGAATATTCATTTAAACATTCACAGTGCAGGATGGAAAAAGTATGTGAACCCCTAAGCTAATTGGAGTCAGCCAACCTGGAGTTCAATCAATGTGAGAAAATTGGAGGTGTAGGTTAAAGTGGCCCTGCCCAATAAAAAACACACATCAGTTTTGAGTTTGCTATTCTGAAGAAGCATTACTTGATGAGAACCATGCTTTGCACAAAAGAGCTCTCAGAAGACCTGTGAGTAAGAATTGTTGAGTTGTATAAAGCTGGAAAGGGTTACAAAAGTATCTCTAAGAGCACTGATGTTCATGAGTCCACACTATGACAGATTGTCTGGAAATGGAGAAAGTTCAGCACTGATGCTCCTCTCCCTAGGAGTGGACATCCTGTAAAAATCACTGCAAAAGAACAGTGTAGAATGCTCAATGAGGTGAAAAAGAGTTCTGGAGTGTCAGCTATGGACTTACAGAAATCTCTGGCACAAGCTAACATCTTTGTTGACAAATCTACAATAGGTAAAACATTAAACAAGAATGGACTTCATGGGAGGACACCACAAAGGAAGCCACAGCTGTTCAAAAAAAATATTGCTGCATGTTTGAAGTTTGCAAAGAGCTCCTGGATGTCCCATAGCACTACTGGCAAAATATTCTGTGGACAGATGAAACCAAAGTTGAGTTGTTTGGAAGAAACACACAACGCTATGTGTGGAGGAAAAAAAGGCACAGCGCACCAACACCCCCAGCAAATCAACAACAGAATGGCTTCAGCAGAAGAAAATACGCCTTCAGGAGTGGCCCAATCAGAGTCCTGACCTCAGTCCAATTGAGATGCTGTGGCATGATCTCAGATGAGCGATTCACACCAGACATCCCAAGAATAATGCTGAACTTAAACAGTTTTATAAAGAGGAGTGGTCCAAAATTCCTTCTGACCATTGTGCAGGTCTGATCTTTACTACAGAAAACATTTGTCTGAGGTTATTGCTGCCAAAGGAGGTCAACCAGTTATTAAATTCAAAGGTTCACATACTTTTTCCATCCTGCACTGTGAATGTTTAAATGAATATTCAATAAACACACACAGTAAAATTGACACACACACACACAGACACACACACACACATATATATATATATATATATTTAATTTTATTTTTATTTTATTTATTTATTTTTTTTGCAGAATTAGTTTAAGCAGACTGTGTTTGTCTATTGTTGTGACTTTGATAAAGATCAGATTACATTTTATGACATAATCATGCAAGTAATTCCAAAGCGTTCACTTACTTATTTTTTTCAACTATGGTAATTATGCAGAAATAGAAAAAGCTGTTCACCTTTTCTCATAAATTGTGAATGTGGTTATTTTAAAATGTTATGATCCACTGTTTGTTTGTTAATGCATTACCTTTCGTGGTGCAGAGTTTCTAAATCCTCAGAATGCTTGGTTACACAAACCCCACCTCTCCCACAAATCCCTGCCCACTCAAAGAACCACTGACCAATCAACAAGTCTTCTACATTCAGTCTTATCTCATTCATTTATCAAAACAAATAACAACAACAACAACCAACTTTGTACAGTTCTGTTTACACTATTTCCTCACAGCTACAGTATTTTTCACTTTGTAGTAAGACTGCATCATACAAAAAGGAACTGAACAGCTTATTTTCACTGTTTATGTTCAAGGAGGGTAACATTGCTGCCCTCTTGGAGCTGGTCTCTTCAGCTGTTTCTTTATGGCAGTAGTAAAGTAATTATTTGAACTGCTTTCTTTTAGTCAAATAATGTTTTAAGGTTTGAAAATATGCAATGCTGTTCTAGAGGTGACATTTAAAGAGGGTTGATTAAAAACATAATAAAAAACATATTATAGTCCCTTTAACATAATGCATATTATTGTAGTGCAACATCCTTTTTCTTCAGTTTCTTTCCTTGGTCACCATATCAAATCATCTACCTCCTAGCAGGCAGTGACTCATGTATAGCTTTGGCATAGGGTTTATTTATAGGTCCATTTATCCAGGCATGGGACCAGCACAAAGAAAACAGTGCCTTGTGACACCATGTTGCTTGATGTTTTGTTAATGGTACATATTATTGGGAAAAAAATCTAAATTGCTTCATTTCAAAAGCCTTGATTTAATGATTAGCTGACTAAGGAATGCAGCGTGGCAGCAGTGTCAGTTGTAATGGAAAGTGACATAACTTCCCTTGAAGGTAGGCACTGTATCTGTGCACACACATTTACTTAATGAAATGATTGGCATCCTATCTAACATACTGGTTACACAACTCGTTTTTACTTTGGCTGCAGAACAACTACAATGAAATATTAGTTGTACAATTGAAGACATTTGCTGACTCTTAGGAATTAGCCGTTGGATTTGGTTCACACAAAAACTTTTTTCACATTCATAGTTACCAAGTTAAAACTGTGGATATTTTAACTTTTATTCAAGAGACCTATGCTTATTTGATGCCAACAGAGATATACTGGAACCCATTCTCTCAGTGCTTCACATCAAATAAAACAGATCAAGTTGAATGTTAACAGTGGAATCTCTGATGTTTTCGCTGCCTGTGTGTATTGGCATCTTAGGCTTCCTTTGAGTTTGCAGGGCTAGGCTTTCTTGTGCTTCTTTTGTTATCTTGTGAAAACTGACACTGAAAAATCACAAAGTGTCTGTGTTACTTGAGGTTGTTTTGCTTGAGGATGCGCATTAAAGTCATTCTATCTATTAGTGATTTTTATTTTATTTTTTATCAAACTGCTAGTGTGTGTGAGAGTCAAAAAGAGAATTTGATTTTGTGCTCTGCTTATCTTTCATCCTCAACTGCAAGGCTTAGTGTTTCTTGCTATTTCATGCAATGGTTTGGGGTGATTCAATTATATGTTTACAACCTTCTCATGTAACATTGATCGCTGCTGCATAGTAGCGCAGAAGGCTTAGCGTGTGCTATCCTCAGTGGTGGAGGGCTACTGACCTTCTATTGACAGTTCTTATTCGAACAGTCACCTTGTGGATCAATCCCCTCTTCTTCAAGTGAATGTACACGCTTCATGTCAAAATTCCATACAGATGATGTTTTGAGGGGATTCTAATCATCCCCCCCAATGCTTGGAGTAAATCTACCCGCAAAGCTATATTCCAAGCAAAACATGAACTCCTAAATGTTTGTATTCATCAACCCTGTCACCTCTGCTAATCCGTGCCTTTGCCTACTTCACAGTGGCACGCCGGCCCTAAATGCCGCTTTCCACACAAAGTCATGAATATTTAACATCACTGCTGAGTCATAGGAGAGCGATTTTCATGCCAGCACCTAACAAAAGATTTCCATTTTTTAACATGTAAATATGGCAGAGACAATTACAAAGCAACAACAAGAGGCTTTTATTCCATCAGTGATTCACAAGCCTAATCCCACCTCTCAGGCGATTTGTCCTCCCACTGGTGGAGATTGAAAATGTGACGTGTGTCAAGCTTACGGCCCAAATCGCCCGTAGCCTACTCATAACAGTATTTGTTTATTATTCTGGCCAACCTTTAGTTTTCCTTGGCACCATGACAAATTGCCTTTAATATAAAATCTCTTCGACTGCTATACTTTCCAATGTGTTTTGAATTCAGAATTCACAAAAACGAAGCCTGCATGTGTATATTTGTGTATACATACCAATATATTTTCAGAGCTTGCAATTATGAGTAAAACAATAAAACGTTAAAATAATTACCATTTAGCAGAAATGTTGGACTGACCTGTATTCCAATAGACTGCACACAGTCCTCACCCGGTAGAGAGTAGACTTTATGCAGTGCTTTGTTTTGAGTTCAGAGGCAGTTTCTGCGTATGCTTGTACTGCCCCTTTTTCTCTGAAAGGTTCACCTTTGTCCTCTTGTTCCATCCCTGGGAAATACAACTAAAATCAACAAGAACTATACTAACTTTTTGGGGAATTGGAAAAGTCTTTGTCTAACAAGCAGCTACATTTAGTAGCTGCTTGTTATGCATTGTTGCAGACAGAATTTGAAATGTTATCTGTGTATAATGCCTGTAAAGTATTATAAATAAAATGTACCAGAACATCCTTTGGTAATTGCTCACCCATTTAATGAAATTGTAGGGATTAGAATAACATGTTTCATTTACAAAAAAAAATTAAATAAATAAATAAATAAATAAATAAATAAAAATAAATATAAATAATAATTAAACTGTAAGGCTGTCATGCAAAATGGAAAACAAGTCACATTCAGTTTTCAGTTTTGGAATGATTTTGTGTGTTTGTCTTCAATAACATTTTTGTTGTTGGGACTTTGCTTTATAAAGGTTTTTTTTTTTTTTTTTTTTTTTCCTCTGTTCCATCTGGTGCAACACCAAATTATCTAAGCCACAACAGCTAAGCTACTCTCCCTGTTTTTATTTTAATAAAAAACTCTAATACTGAACCAATTTGCCAACTTAAAATCATACGTTATGCTATTAGGTGCTTTAACCATTTTCCTCAAATCTAAGAAAAATAGTCAGGTAGCCTAGCTTTAAATACAAGCATTTCCAATCAGCACACCAATATTATTGCATTATATTGCAATCAAATATCACAGTAAGTGCCCTTTAGCATTGAAGGTGAAGTTAGGATGAATCACTGGGTCATGGCTTTTGTCCATTTTTTATTTATTGGACATTACTACTCTGCAGTTACCTCATAACAACAGAGCAAAGGTAGGACTGGTGATTGATCAGTACAGGAAGCGTCAAATCCACAGATATGTTCAGCATTTGATGTAAGATGAGAGACATTAATGAGAGGATTTAGGAGATAAAGGATAATTAAACACAAGGCTGAAAGAAATCCTTGTTGTATTAAAAGGCAAAAGGTAAGACAGAGTAGACAGGCAGCGCATGTAAAAGGTAATTTGATCTGTCTAAATTATACCCCTTGGCTTTGGTTTCACTTAATTGGCTTTGTTTTAATTAAACATTTCCTCTAATCAGAGCCATAGCAACACTAAAACAATTCATTGCGGTTTAACATGCTTCATTTGTCTGTGAAACAAAGAATATGAAAAATCTGTATTCATAATGAGATGATTGATTTAGTTTGACAGCTATTGACTTGTGTTGCAGTTTTGCTTTGGTAAATTCCTCTGAGAGCAAGGCGTGAAGCGGGGAAAAGGCGATGCCCTAAGATATTGTTCCTCTTCAGCTGTTTAGGAAGATGAATTTCCATGCTTTAGCACATGCAATACCATTATTAATTAAGTATGCCGTTCATCTTTTGCTCTGATTAAATTATAAGTAATGGAAATAAAATGTGCAGTAGTGAAGTTATTGCTAAGGGCAAATGGAAAAATACCCCAAGGATGGCTGTTCACACATGGAGGAGGAGGCAATTAAGCAATAAAAGGATTTTCTGAAGATTTTTTGTAATGTTTTACCAGTAATTCTCAAATTTGATGGCACCACTATGTAATGGTCAGGTTAGATCTTACACAGATTAGTCCGCAAGTCAAAGGCATTGACTGAGAGTTGCGAGCCAAGGTCCATGGCCCTGTGCTTATATTATTAATGATACTGAGTAGAAAGAACAGGTCTGCAATGAACCTTGCAAGACTGTAAACCTCTTTGCATCAATCCATCATGTGGACACCGACCATTAAAGATATATCAGCCGAAGGTGAGAGGGAAGTGAGATTGAGCATGAATCAATACTGGGAACTTTTCTCTGCATGGAGTACAAAATAGATGTGAGTTACCCTTGGGAATCAAGTAGTTCCATGTTCCCTCAATTGCAGAGGTGGAAATTAATTGAATACTTTTACTCCTATAACTCACTTCACTTTTGCTTAAAACTTTTAAAGCTTCCAAATTAAAGTATATACAGTATTTTTGCTTCAGTGGCAATGTGAGTAGAAATTGTAGTAGTATTGATAGTAGTAGAGGCATTCACCCATTAACCCAAAGATTGGCAGTTCGATTCATGCCGCTGGCATTACATACTGTCGCTGTGTCCTTGGGCAATACACTTCACCCACTTTGCCTGTGTGAATGTCAGTGTGATTGTGTGTTTGGTGGTGGTTGGAGGGGCTGTAGGAGCAAAATGGCAGCCACGTTTCTGTCACCAAGTGGGTTGAGGAGTGAAGGAATAATGTACCTTTAAATGACTTTGAGTGTCCGGAAAAGCGCTGTATAAAACAAATGCATTATTTTTAGAAGCAGAATCAGCAGCAGAAGTAGTAGTTGCAGTAGTAGTAGATTTTGTGTGCAAATACAAAATATTCTATTTAAGTAAACTCTACTTTCTGTACTTTCCTCCTTTAGTTATAACTTTGTTTAGTACTTTTAAGATTTTTTTTTTTTTGCTTTTAGATCTTTATTCAGCCAATACTGTTGCCCATGGTCAGAGCCTGCCCAAGCTCTGTTGGTGCCCCAGACAACATTTTAGGTTGCAACTGCCCCCCCCCCCCCCCCCCCCCCCCCCCCCACCACTAAAAACACAATAGAAGTACCGTATTTTCCGTACTATAAGTCACACTTTTTTCATAGTTTGGCTAGGGGTGCGACGTATACTCAGGTGAGACTTATATACAGTATTAAAATATTCCACGTGTTCATTAGAGGGCACTCTAGGCTTGTGTACCAGCATCTGCTGCACCTTTAGCACTGACAATTTAAAATGTAAACATTACCGATAACAACTTAGGCTATAAAGACAACTGAGAAAGACCGGAATAATTGGAAATGGAACTGATGCTGAGTCTGATGACAGCCACGCAGAGGAGGAAGCGGCGCTTCGTCTACCTCCGGAGTTGTTCAGAAGCGACACCGAGGATGAAGAATTTAAAGGATTTAGCGATTAGGAGTGAGATCGTGAGTTTGATTAACTTGTTATATTGTGTTCTTTATGCTATAGTTATGGGAATAACTGTTAATATATTACGTTAACATACGAAACACCTATTCAGTTGTTCATGCTTCATGTAGCTGAATAACCATCAATGTGTTACATTAGCATAGCGCACACCTGTTCATCCTGTTGTTCTCTATTCTATTATTACTACAACTTGCTTTTCAAGATGAAATGTCTGTTCTTGGTGTCGGATTTTGTAAAATAAATCTCCCCCCTAAAATGCGACTTATAGTCCAGTGCGACTTATATAATTTTTTTTCTTCTCCGTTATGTATTTTTTGGCTAGTGTGACTTATACTCCGGAGTGACGTATAGTCTGGAAAATACAGTACTTTTGATAAAAACATAAACATAAGGTCTTTGTGCTACTTCCTGAATTGTGCCCCTGATGATATACTATCATTGTACAGTATGTGATGGTGCATTTTAGGTGTTATTATACTACTTCCGGGTGGCTAATTGAAGTTAATTGTAGTAAAAGGTACATATACAACTTATGTTTTTTATCCAAGATTTAAGACAAAAGCACTAAACAAAACTGCTTGGAAGCATGGGAAATTTACATACATATTTAAGGGCTTAAAACTGCTCCTAGTGTCCTTTTTTTTTATTTATTTATTTAACCTTATTTTACCAGGTAGAACATTAAGAACAAATTCTCATTTACACTGTTGACCTGGAAGTGCTAGAGAACACTTGAAGGGAAAGGGAAAAGGGGAACAAACATAACATTTATACATATACAAGAAGACATTAAACTATTGTTAATTAGTAAAACATTTATACGAGTCCTTAAAAATGTCCTTTAATCTGCTTTTAAAGGCAGCAAGTAAAAAATTTGATTCCATATGAAGTGTATTTTTATACAAGTTCCAGTCCTTTGCGGCAGCAAAACGAAAAAAATGCCAAAAAATGAAAAAGAGAACTTTTAGTTTGATAAGCTGTGAGGATCGAGTGTCCATGATTTCTTGTCAGCTGGTATTTACTGTGATTGACCAGGTTCATGTCAGCAGCTTACATTACTGACTGTGCGCTGCAGCATGGGGGAGTGGCTTGCGCCCCCAGTAATTTTGCATCCTTAGCATTTGCTTAAGTCACCTATGGCACGTGATGGCTCTCAAACTGGCCTGAAGTAAAAAACAAACCCAGGCTGCTGAGGTACGTGTTTTACCAGGTGAACCACGCAGGCACCTCTACTTAACTTACTTATTTACTTTTTCATATATTTGAGGAAACTGTTCTTTTACTCGAGGACATATTTCAAGTACATCAAATTTCGTTGACTCAAATTAAGGTCATAAACATGTTTTCCTTTTCAAGGATCTTCTACCTCTTCATGTGCCTCTTCCCATTAACCTTGTATTTTTCCACAGCCTGACTTTATCCCCTTCAACACAGTAATAGTGATTCACAAGCTTGTCCTTTTGAAGAGGACATTTGCTCATTCATTACGACTGAGAGCTGGAGATTTTTTTCCAACTAACCTGATTGACAGAAGCGCTCACTCTGAGATTCCTAGATTCCTCACTCTGACATCACAGCCGCTTTCTTTATGGATCAACGGATTAAGGCTGGAAGGACAGCCATTTCTCTGCTCCACCTGGTCTATATTGGAAAAATGTATAAACATGTAAATTGCAGTGATAATGTTCATAAATATGCAGTTACAGTTCTTTATTCTACCTAAAGCCTGAAAGAAATATTTAGACAATGAATATACAGTAGATTTTTTTTTTAAAGAAAGGCTATAAACAAATAAAGATGAATCAGTGTACAAAAACACAGAATTTAAAAATACACATTACTGAACTTTCTTAAAATTAAAATTGCTGTCCTGTTTTTCATTTTATACTATAGCTGTGTGGACAACTAGTGGCTTTGAATGTATCTTGAATGAGAATAACACAGATGGCACAATGATTTTGAAGCATTGGCTGTTGGCTTTATCCCTGAACACCTGATGATTTTGTTCCAGTGGAGCACCATGAATAAATTTCAAAAGAGCTCACATGAGAAGAAAGTATTTTCAGAGCAGGGAATGATATTTGCATATGACTGAATAGTGTCATCAAATGCTATAAATCCACTGCTTTTTATTTTGTAGATCTGTGTTAGTGGATAATTTCTACAGGGGCTCAGCATGTTCTCAGATGAAAAGGAGAGTACTCAGGACATGTGCATACACCAGGACCAATTTCTCTTGCAAAAAAAAACAAAAACATTTATCTATTTATTTGCTTGAGTTCATTCACTTTTTAGTTTATTGTTCAGTTTGCCTTTTGGAACAAGAGTATAAAGGATGGCATTTTTCCCCCTGTGGTTCTCTGTCAGAGCAGAGCCTACAGTTTTTGCCACTAACAGAATGTGTTTAAAAAAAAAATCAGTATAAACATCACCCACCATAAAGTGTGTTCATTTGTTCTGAAAAAAGAAAATAAATAATTGTTGTCGAGTAAAAGTAAACTACAGCTGCCACCACTATTACTATACCATTATCACTACAATCTGCTTTATACCTTTTACTCATTTAGAGAAAAAAATACATGGTAACATTTTTTCTCCAATTACTCAATTTTTTATTAAGCACTGGAGAATATGGTTGATACCGGGACAATCGCTTCAAGGACTGCACATGGCTTAGTGCAATTAATTAAATTCTTGTAGCACACAACGCAACGCCACAAACATGATTAAAAACCCTGACCACTTTAATGCACCCACGGCCTTATCTATTCAGGTATGATATTAACCATAATATACTGTCAATATACTGAGTGTTTCCTGCATTATTCAGTGTAGGTTGTGTTGTGGTCAAGATACTTTCCTGCAAATGTTTATCTCCTTTAACAACATTTGATGCATTTTTTCTTGTCTTGTGCTCTGCAGTATTATGTTGTTGTTTTTTTGGTAATACTTTCTATGAACTCCCTGTTCATAAGATGCTATAAACACATTCATAAAGCATTGTAATATATTTATAAGGCTTTATAATTATTGACAAGTTGATTGACACTTTTTAATGTATGAGGGGAAACCCCACTTTACTTACTGTTTGTAATGGTGCCGTATGAATTTTTATGAGTAATTATAAGTTAATCTCACTTTTCCTAGCCTATGCGATGGGTGCTTGTATCTCTTAATTAGTACTTATGAGCAGTAAAATAACCATTGACAAAAAATATATGAATAAGACATGGAATTCTGACACAAGTGCACATAAGCTGCTTTGGGTCTATTCATGGATTCATGGACAGTTATGAAGCCTTATAATACTGACCTCAACACTGCTGGTCTCATGAGGACAAAGACGCTTTATAATACACTGTGTCACCTTCAGTGGTAAACGTCTATAACGAAAGATTATAATGCCATATAAGTGTAGTTATGAGCATCTATACATATTTATGTCAACTTATGTCAATAATTATAAAGCCTTATGAATGCATTATAATGCTTTATGAATGTGTTTATAGCGTCTTATAAACAGCGAGTTCATAGAAAGTGTTATCGTTTTTTTTTCAGCTATTACCTGTCTGCTTCATTACCAAGGATGATAAAAAAGGCCATTTTGTTGAAGTCAGCATTTTTACTTTGAGTTCTGAAGACGCTTCCATTTTGTCCACATTTGTGAGCCGTGATGAGATTGATTGTGTGAATAGTGAGTGTTCAGCAATGGCCCTGATGGACGTGGCAGAAGAACATTCACAATGACAGAGTACAGGAGGGCTGAATGGGGAGCACAGACTTCTTGCTGGATTGCAAAAGCTTTAAATAGTGTGTGATATTTAAAATGGACTCTTTTGTTCATGCAGGACCAAGGACTCCTACTGCAATTCATTATGTTGTGCACTATGGAAAGAGGAGGCCTAAGAATGCTGCGGAGTATTGCATAGGTTCTGCATATTAAACTTTTTTTTTCTGAAGAAGTCACAGAATTCAACAAAAAATATGTATGCAGTATAATTTTGACATTCAGCTAAATATACAAGGATGTACAATGTGTGCTGCATTTTGTGAAGACACTGCACTCTTTGTAAAATTATTGTGATTATGATTCAGAATGGTGCTTCCTTTCCTGAAATCAAAGAACTAGTGCTGCAGAAAATAAATATAAATGTCATTAGTTTGATCTTCCTCACGTGATACATATGAGGTATTTTGTATTTACAGCAAGGCACAGCAAAAAAAAAAAAAAAAACAGCTCATACCAAAATTCAAATACTTGAGAGTACAGATTTTTGCTCTAAAATGTAGTGATATAAAAGTAAAATTACCTTTTATAAAATCTAAGGTGCAGACACTGTTACTTTTAATTCTAAAAAAAATGTCTAATGTTACATTCCACCACTGATATCCACCATTCTCTAACTAAGGTCCTAGGGTAATTAATTAATAATCATTAAATTTAAAAAGTTCATAAATATTAATGCAAACCATTACATCAATAAAATAAACATTCTGAGAAAACAATCCTCATTTTGGTTTTAAGATGTCAAAACGTACTGAAAGTATTGCGATGCACTGCGTAAGACCAAAATGTGTGCTAGCAAATGAAGCTATGAATCCTGCCAAGATTTTTCAGCATCTTATCATGTAGCACCTGGAGTTTTAGGAAAGCGTGAAGAATACATGCGACAGAAAACATAAATGGTAAACCTTGCCACAACCTAAGAAAAAGCACAGAAGACTTTGTATTTGGTGGCTCAGTGCATTGCTAAAAAAACGAGGCACTACTCAATTGGACAGGAGCTTGTGCTTCCAGCGGCCATGGAAATGTGTGAAGTTGTACTTGGCACAGACGCAGCTAATAAACTAAAAATTGTAAAGCTTTCAAATGACACAGTGAGAAAGAGAATTAAGGAACCATCGGCTGACATTCAGGCGCAGCTGGATAGACTGCCTTCATGTGAGTTGGACTAATCAACACACAGTTCCAGTGAGGCTCAATTGATAGTTTTGGTTCGCTATCCCTGGGAAGGTGACATTTTGGAAGACTTGTTCTGTTCTGGTGAGGAAATATTCAGACTTGTGGATGCTTTTATGACCAAAGCCAGTGTGAGCATGGGAAAAATGTGTGGCTGTTTGTCCGGGTGGCATGGCAGCAATAGCCGTGCGGAAAAGTAGCTTTGTTGTGCGGATCAAGTCTGTCAATCCAAAAATAATATGGTTGCCGATCTAATTTATATATTAGAGAACTCCCTTTTAATATATTGATTTAAATAATTGTGACTTTTGTGTGTTCTTTTCTTTAAGCTGAAGTAGTGTGGTGCTTCTGAACGGAGAAGAGAGTGCAGTTCCACTTTAGTTGCTGTGCTGAAACACAGCCAATTGCATTGCCTCAGGTGCAAAAGCATGGTGGTACATTTGCATTTCCTTCATATCCTCTCTGGCACAGTGCGGAGATGCATAAAAGGCGTACAATACAAGCAGTATTATATAACTGATAAAACACTGACTAAATGAATGTGGGTCTTGTAAAGATTCCCATTTACTTTTACATCGTTTTTTTTTTTGTTGTTGTTTTTTGTTAAGTGTTTTGACTGTAGTTCTTTTATCAGCAGAATATAAGCTGACATCATGAGACTTGAGATCTAATCTGTCCCAGTGTATTATAAGACTCTTGATATGTGAAGATAACAAACAGTGCATCTGGTTCTTGTGTAATTGGTTTTGCAGCAGTGATTATTCTGCATATTTAATCTGTGACCTACTTGCGTGAGAAATTTCTACACATAAACAGTCACTGTCATTGCATATAGTTCAATAAATGAGCAGCCATGACCTGTACTGCTTCTTTTTTTTCCTTCTTTAGGAGTCTTTGCTAGTGATCTTTAGCCCTGCTCTCTTAATGCCATGTCGAGTAATGCTGATTATTCAAAAGCACTTTAGATGCAAAGCACTGCCACCATGCACTGAAGCACTAAGGAAAGAGATTGCAATGGAGTCTGTCCCATTTCCCAGAGGACATAAAATCCATGTGCATGTACCTGTCAGGAACTTCCTTTGAATAAAATGGAAGTGTAAAGAATGGCTTCATCTTCACTCTGGATCAGCCTGGTTCTATATCCTGGAATCAAAATGCACACCTGATAATATTATAAAAAATAGTGTAACTGGATACTTTTTAACTGGTAACTGGTACAGTGCTTTGACATATAAGGCGTGCATCAGTAAATTAGATTATTGTGAAAAAGTCTATTTCGTTCAAAAAGTGAAGCCATTTTTTAGTTATAGCATAGTTATATTCAGTGCGCACAGAGTGAAACAATTCAAACATGTATTTATTTTAATTGCAGTGATTATGCTTTACAGTTCGAGTATGTCATAAAGTATGTCATAATCATCAACAATAAAACTTAAAATGCTTGAAATATTTCACTCTGAATCTATATAGAGTTTCACTTTTTGAATTGAACTACTACTACTATTGAGCTACACAATACTGTATTTGTGTGTGTGTGTATCTGTACTTTCAGAGTACACTTTTTTAAAATCAACTTTTACATGTGTATATTTTGGAAAAGAAAGTCAAATTACTTAAGTAGTAATAGTAGTAAAGGTATTTTTTGAGCACAGGTTTTGATTACTTCTTTCACCTCTGTTAATTTACCAGACTGTACTACCACATATTTCAGCAGTTCACCTTTATGTTTTCTGTCCAGTTTCCTTTAGTGATACTACGCACACCAAAGACTCTACAGTTAGAAAAGCAATTTCGCCTGCTGTCCAAAAAGCCTAAAAAAACATAATTAGCCAGATACCCCTTGCCACCACTCATCATCAGTTTTCCAAAAGCAAGTTGGGACTTAATTAGAGAAGTGTCTATATTGTTAAGATTTTCTAACCTTAAGCTGTCAGGCCTATAAGTGATGATGCAGTCCAGTGGGCTTTCCATCCCTTCCCCTCCAGGCCTGAGCCGCCATCTTGTCTTTCTAGTGCTAATGAAATACCTCTTTAAATCCATCACTGTACCCTCTGCTGCTCAACTGAGCCTCTCCACCAATACTGTCAATGCCCTGGAATGCTCTGCAATTTCAACAGAGCTTGGGCTGTTAAACCTCAGAGGTTCAAAAAGTCCAAAAAGATAAGATAAGATAAGGAAACTATCCAACTTAACTAAAAGACTGCATACAGATATCCACTTTATTTTATGTAGTATGAAAGCTGGTAGTGGTTGTTAAATATTTTTAAAAATTTTCTGCAATTTGCACAGAATGTGTTTGTCATATAAAGTAAATATTTGAATTTAAAACATTACCTCCATGGTAATAGAGTAGACTCTGCAGTTTCTTCCAATACCACACAAGACTTAAGACACATTTAACATTTTGAGCTTTTTATTCTAGCAACAGGGCTCTAATGAAGCATATAGTTTCTACGTTTATATATATATATATATATATATATATATATATATATATATATATATATATATATAGATATAGATAGATAGATAGATAGATAGATAGATAGATGGGAGGGTATACTGGATCTATTTGGGGTTCATTTTATATTTGCCCACCGATATTTTCAGTCAGCCCACCCAGTCCAGCTGGTACTGGCCCTTGTTCACATATGAATAAAGTTGGGAGAATGTGAGTCCAGACATGAGAGGAGCCTGTCCGAAAACTTTTACTGAACAGGGCGGGTGGACAGAGTGGGTATGATGACTAACTAGCGTGACTATTACCAATATGAAGCTAACAGATACATAAATGAGCTAAACGCTTTGTAGTGACGATGGTTTAAGCAATGAAATTAACAGTAATTGTATTTGAAGGTCTGTTGATGGTGTATGTGTTTTAACAAGAAGCCAGTACACTTCGTGTGTCTTCTTGTTGCAATGAAACCAAGTGTTTTCAGCTCCTGAGAAGCATGTAATCTACATGCCTCTGCATGTAGATTACTTGAACACGCATGAAAGAAACAACATACTCCTTTAATAAACACTGGACTAAGCAGCATTGTATTGATGAATGAATGGCTTGATGTGCAAGTAACACTAGTGTTGTCATTTACTGTAGTAGTGTACAGTCATAGATGTTAACAGAACACTGTGGCCTTAAGAACAAGCTCCATATGTTTGATACATACATAACAAGGAAAATCAAAGAACTCAGTCTTTTCAAACTCAAATCCAGTTACACAGTGTCTTGCACTCGCCCCTCTCTCTTCCTGGCCTTTCATCCATTGCTCTTGGAGCGGGACAGTGGATCCTCTTTTTTTTTGTTCTTCTTCTGCCTTTCTGTTTGATCTCTGTAATACAGCTAATGAGACTGGGCCTATGTTGGGCAGCTGGCACACAGACTGAAGGCAGCGGTGCCGGGACATGGCCCTGGATCTTCAGTTAGCTACAGAGCACCCCGCCATCTGACTCAGCAGCCGGTTCAGGCCCCTGTTGAAACAAGGTGGAAGAATCACACTTAATTACACACTGCCGGAGATTCAGCAGAATGTAAAAATGAATCTAGGTCAGCTTTATCCGAAGAGCACAAGTACACACGCGGAGATGTGAGGTGAACCTGTCAAGAGGAAGACAGCAAATTAATTTCACCCTTAATTTTTTGCACCTATTGAGCATGCAGTGATTAATCTTGTTTTTGTGCAGAAACAGAGCAATTTGTTTCGCACGATGAAGTACTGCTGAAACGTTCAGCTGAAAATAATCATTCTTATTCCACTGACATTTTTAATTCTGTCAGTCCTTCCACCAAGTCACAACTGTTATCAAGTAGGTGGCGCCCTCATCTAGCTGTGGCACATGGCAGCAGCTAGCCTATATTCTCTGCAAAAAAAAAAAAAAAAAAAACTTTTAAGTTATTTGTACTTTGGGATATGAAAAGCCACAGACAGATTTGCCTCTGGAGTGCTGGGGAACATCTGAGTCAGCGGTCTCTGAGGCAAATGCAAAGCTCTCAAAAATGCTAATCTTTGATTTCATTCAGATTAGTGGGGCTCAAGCTGAGCGGGAGATGCAGGAACACAAGTAGCTGGCGGCCATCCTGCTGCTGTTTCCTAAGCACTTGATTAAAAGTAAAGTTTATGTTATATACCATTGTAGCCATGTTCAAAAGGCCACTCCAGCAACACTATATATATTTTCAAGATATCTACCACAAACAAAATAAGGAAACAAGGAATTGGATGTAATTAACAAACAATAAATAAATACATGGACTTAAAAGCACTTGAAAAACACCTGTTCTCTTTTAAATAACAAATACCCTATATTTATGTTGTAACCCAGCCACGTGGTCACAGACCAGTGTACTCATTGTGTCAGTCCAAAGCCTGTTTGTGGAGAGGGTAGGGTTAGGATGGGCAACCAGTGTGCAAATCACTGCATGCAACTCAGGAATGGGAAAAGCTGAAAGGAAATTAAAACCCTACATTTATTTTGGGATCTAGATTTGTGTTGAGGCAATGGACATTAAGTACTTTGCAAATGCTACCCATAAGGTACATAGTTTGAGGCTTAATGAAATGCATTATACAGCTTTATTAGTGCTGTGTTCAGAGACATGACTGAAGTTTTCCTGAGTCATAGAGTGATTTCCAGTGCAGAATCGTTTCTGTTTTTAATGTAGTGACACTTGAGGACCTGAAGATTACGAGCATCCAATACATCCAATATTTTACATTTTACACACTGTCCCAAGTTCTTTGGTCTATGGCTGTATATAAAGTGTGGTTAATGCATTGACACATGCAACACAAACGCCATGAGCCTGAGGCAAGTCTCAGCCAAGCATGACCTGGCCTACCTCCTGAGCCTCTGACTCCCATACAAAAAACTTGATTTTGTTTTTTCCTTTGGCTATTTCCATACTAAACCATAAGCCCTTGTAATACTTCTACTGCTCATACCCATTTGCTCTAGATAGGATTCATGTTGTGCGGTGACATTACACTAATAAAAATGAAGTCAGTACTACTGGGAGCATTATGACTTTCTCATTGTTGGATTATTGATGTCGTGTCTTTTTGTCTGGGCAGCCATCTGACCGGAGGTTAGTTCACACAAAGTGGGAGCTCTCAGTACTACTTTGGAATAAGGCCTGAGGAGGCACGGCTGCTCTGTGCCCTGTGTGAATGCCATGTCCTGGAGCACCGCACAGATGGCATGAAAGAAAGGCTGAACTGTAGAGAAAAACCCTAGGCTTCCACCTGGGGGCTCACACAGTGCCATCATGGTGGAACAAACTCAATGTTCACACCACCAGCCCTGCCACAGCTCAGGGCTTTTTGATTTTTGTGTTTTGTCGTGCTTTGTGTTTGCTTTGAAAAGGCGGCAAGTATTCAGGCCACAGGAAACTGTGAACATGAGAGGTATGAGTAGCAATATGCAAAAATACATCAATAACTTGATCAAGGGGTGAGAATCTATGTGACATTTTGGATACTAAATTCACTCCCTAGAAGAACAGATATTTTGTTTTAGTAGATTCTTCATTGTTAGATATAAAGGTTTTGTGGCTCAATGTAAAGAGCATTTACACCTGAACTGGAAGATTTTTGAGTTTGACTTTTAATTTTTGCTTGTTTTGTAATTGTGTGTAGTTTGGTACATTGATGCACCTTTCTTTGTCCATAACATTTCTTAAAATCTGTACAGTACAGTACTGTATATCAAAAGAAAACTCTGTTTACTGCCAAAATATTACAGTAATATGGCCATTCAGTTAATTTAGAGTTACTGACCAAACTACAAACTCCTACCTCTGAGGACAGGATTTAGTCAGTACCAAAAAGGCTTTTAGTAATTATTTTTAATTAAAGTGTGTTTAAAATTGGGTTGCTTTTTTGCTTACTGTAAAGTTAGCAATGTTACTTAAAGGTAGTGTAAACAGCATGCACTTGTACTGGTTTAAAAATGGTACTGCAGTCTAAATGAAAACAATAGTCTTGAGGGTTGCCAGTCACAGTGAGCGCTTTTGCCAACTGGTTTTATAGCTCTTCTGTTAGCTGTGTCCACTACCTCTGCATGTACACACTAGCCTATGTGGCAACAAGACCAAGGAGCTCTTTTAATTTTTCTGATTGGATGATCAGCGATGCATGGGTTTCCAATTATGTAAATGTTTAAATATATATATATATATATATTGTAAATAAATCAGCTGTGCTATTGCTATTGGTAACATCAATATCTGATTTGAAGATGTTCCCACCATATCTGGGCACACATGTGGGTAATTTTTATGTAATAAAAAAACAAAACAAAAACAAACAAAAAAACATACTGCTCATAGAACCTTTAACCACTTTTGATTCTAATCCCTGGTTGTTAAAAATGAGTGTAAATGCATGACTAGCAGGTCCATGGAGAAGCTGAATCACACTTCAGTCTGATAATATTATGCTCATAACAAAGTTTACACAGTTACTAAATAGGTTTCCTTTAATTTGTTGTTTTGTTTTGTTTAATTTGGTTTGGCATGTTGGTCTATATTTACACGTTTATTAATTTGAGTAAACATTATGTTAGAAACCTCAGTTCAAATGTCATCAAAGGCAGAAATTTGAAATTCCAATTCGTTGCATGAAAGACTACACCAGCGGGAGAGAGACTGCAGTGGGAAACAATGAGTACATAATGTGCCTACATTTATGAAGCAGCTGGCTGTAGTCTCCCATGACTTATCAATCTTCTTGGCGGATATCCCGTCACGTGCATCATGTGTAAATATTCCCTCAAGTACAGAGCCACCAATCCATGACTGAGTGAAATGTATGACTGAAGTACTGCTCACAGTCACCTTTATATTGTTTTCCTTACTAACCTGCTAACGTCTAGGATTTATCCCTCACACATCACTTTGGAGCACTCTTTTTGTGTTATTATCCAGTAATTCCTGCCTCTGTACCATCAGCATCACTGCGTCAGGCGAGATGATGGCTTCTGTATTTCTTCCACATTTATCATGCTTAGCAATGACAGTCTCTTTAATGCAAATTTTGAAGATTAATTAAATTGAACTGATTGTGTTGGGTTTAGCAGCAGAAGCAGTGACCGTGGGTATGTAGGCGTGAAAGCCCCGCCGTGCACGGGCCTACTTTAATGACTTGGATCAGGTCATCACTGGGTGTTGTAAAAGTGCTGAGCGGGAGAAGTGAAGGTGAGCCCCACAGGACTCATTTGAGGGGAACGTGGTGCTGGGAACAGTTAGGAGCCACACTAAAAAAATCCCAATTACACATAATTACAGTGTGAAACTGGGGGCAAAGGGCCCCTTCATCTGTCTATATTGGCTTGGCACTCCGCTGTGCCTCTAATTGCTACATTCTGTTATTGTTGAGGCCAGGGAGAACGTCACCGTGTTGTCGTAAATGTGAGTGGCAAGAAATTTCATTAGTTTTAGTGTATGAGCTAAACATCTCATGAAGATAAGGGTCTAAAAAATGATAGATATTTCAGACACCTATGCTTGATAGCTCTGTGCAGTAAGGTTCTTCGTATTGTAAGCACTGATGTGTTGGACAGCGGCACTTTCATCTCTATTAGCCCGACCCAAAAGAAACTAACAACAACTACCTAAGTCACAATTAGGTTTTAGGGGTTCTTTTGTGAATATACCTCTGTTGTTATTGCATGACAGACAGAGACCAGACATCTAACTAGAATCACTTGAAAAGCACATAATTCCACCAAGGTTTAGGTTTATCTCGCAGTAATAAAGGTATTGTACCTGGACTTAAACTGGGGACCTTCTAGCTCATGTTGGCAAAGTGGTTAGCACTGTCACCTCACAGCAAGAATGTCCTGGGTTCCTGCATGGCTCGATATCTGGATACAGGTCCTATGGCATCTGCTGCTCCTGACAGGTCATCCAGCGGCACTGGAAGGATGGGCCAAGTGCAGAAAACAAATTGCAAAGCTACCAAAACTTACTCTAACTATACATGCTGTATCCATTGATGCACAAAGCCCTTATATTTAACAATGGTAATAAAGCCACTAAGCTGAACCTTCTGTTCCTTTACTGATCCTTTGTGGATGGAGTTTGTATGTTTGGCCTTGCAATGGTCAGAATCCTTCAAATTTCTACACAAAAACACACACACACACACACACACACACAAAAAAAATAATAAAAAAAAAAATACTTGGCTCATTACTAAAAATGTAATCCAAATTCTCACTTACTTTTTGTGCTATTCTCCTATGAATAAACTAACAAACCACCCACTCAAGTTAAAACAAGCAAAAGCATGACCTTCTTGGCTAATGATACTGTATAAAAACATTTAGTCAACACATCTAGACCAATCAACCAACATATTTTTTTCATCAGCGGCCACACAAAAGGCTCTACTCCTCACACTTTTACAGCACTATTAAATGGCAATTTCCTCCTTAACTATTTATAACTGCTCTGTGTGCACTCCACGCACTATTTGAAAAATGTAGCCAGCCCTGTTCCGGTGCACAGTTGATAAATGTGTGCTCCCTTGACTATTGATGTACTTTTTAAACTTACCCAATGGATATGTGACTGTTTGCTTTTCTTATTTATCAGACATGGTTCTTTTTGGTCACACTCTGTCATTGTTTTGCCTGTGTCTAATACCACCCTGCCCCATTTGCTCCTGCCATAGCAAAATCCAATATTTGTTCATACGCTCCCTGCATCAGCCTCTGTAAATATGTTTTCAAAATCCCATTGATGTGCCTTTTCCTTTCTGTGCAAATGGAATGCTTGTAATTAGATTCATTATTTTAGTATGTCAATGCAGAATTTAAGCCCCTTGATCAAACTGAAAATGGAGGTTTGCTAAGTTCCTATTTTAGTGCATTGGCTGCAGCCCTCCCAGACAATATATTTGCACCAAAAAGAAACTTAACATAATGCATACAGCAGTGTTGAATGAATAATGCACATGCCTTTGGTCTCCGCTCCTCTTCTGATCTTAGGCGTTAGTGACATAAATCCATCTGTCGCTTGATGGAAGAAAATGTAAATCTTGGAGGCCTTTGCATATCAAGTCTAATTGGTCTCAGTCTTCAAACACTTTTGCCTCTCAGATGAATGTTATTAAATGGATAGAGTGTCCCCTTGTTCAGTAACCCTCTGCCAGATCTGAAATGGACAGCATGATATCGCCACATCCAAGGATTAGCATGGAAAAAGCCAAGATTTGTTGCAGAAAAACAGAACTGTTTATGTTTAAATAAAAAAGACCCTAAACTAAATGAACGATTAAAAATGTTGATTTTGATTATTTCTAGTATATCAACCAACAGCTACCATGACAGTCATGGACAAAATATTTACTTGCAGCCAACAATTCCAAATTTTGACAACTAAAATACTACTACTATTGTAACAAGTAAAAATGTTGAGAAAAATATTACTGAGGTGGTAATTGTAATTTAACCGATAAAGCAAAAAATAGACTTGTGTTACAAATGTAGTCAATTTACTGTGATATGGGATTATCCAATGTTATAAAAAAAACTCTAAATGAATCAAGTCAAGAAAATCTAATTACCTTGGTGTTTATCAAAATGTTTTTTTAGTTTCTGTGAAATATCCAGAGTCCACATAATGTGTTTATTCAGAGTGATTATATGCTTGTTGGTTGATATCCCATGCAGGGCACATTTTGTGCTTTGTGCTGGCTCTCCTACAGGGAGTTCCCATCTCCCCAGCACTTCCACAGTGCTCAGACAGGGAGCCAGGATATCTAATATTCCGCTTCATGGTTATGAAGCACATGAGGCCACAGCTCATGGTTTAGCAAACTTTAATTGCATCAGGGAAAGGCATGCAATGTACATTTTGCTCCCTAACTCCAACTCATGAAGCATAATGTATACATTAGTGTAGGCAGGTGGGGAGTTAGTGCTGCTACAGCTGTCAGCCTAACTGCAAGAGATGAGAAATGGTACCATCGCCTCACAGGTGCAGTGCTCTACAAGGCTGCTGCTCTACTGCTACACGCTTTCAATCATGAAACAGTGTCCTAAAAGTTAAACATTTCCTTATAATGTCATTTGAGGCAATTAATTTGCACTGTTTGACTTTACAATAGAAATTGAATATGTTTAAAAACCTTTAAAAATTAAATAAATGCACAATAAAATGTACAAAGATGTTACACAATGATTTGGGCAGCTTTGTGTGTTGTGTTAATAAATCATAATCTAACTGGTATACATTTTTAGTATACCATTTGTCATTTATTCATTATTAAATCTGCTCCAATGGAGGAAATACATTACACATTTACCTGTATCTCATTGAAATGTATGGAACGGATGCCTGTCCTACTTTTCACATATCCATCCTGAACACATGATAAATTGAATTTGTGAGGTATATTGTGTTTCATAGACCTGTCCAGTCTACCTTGTAATTGGAACAGCTTAAATGTTTTTGCTATGCAAAATACATAATGTAGATGATACATTTGCCTGTTTGACAGGTTTATTATATAAGCCCAAAACCGGCAAGTCTGGCTGAAAATAGAATCCTGAAAATGGCTGTCACCTTCCTTACAAATGAAGCAACTTTGGAGCAAAACAGTTTTAGACTTCATGTGGCCAAAAGTAGACCTTGACAGCTGTGGGCATATAGATGTAGCTGACAGTATAAAAGTGATGCAGGTCGCTGCATAAAAATAGTAAGCACACTCAGCAGAAAGTCTGTGAATACTGGATGTTAAATCAGCCTCTAGCTCCAGAGCTACTCTAGGCCTTGGCTTCCTGTTTGTGTTTGAGTACACACAAAATCAGGAAGGCAAATATGAAATAGACTGTAACAAACAATGCATCTTTATTGTGCAATATGAAGGCCTTATATGGTGTTTAAAACCAATTAGTGTGTGAGTATTAAAATGTTTCTTTTATTTTCCTCTCTGGTTGACAATTATGCATACTATTATGTTGTAGAAGTTTTATATATATATATATATATATATATATATATATATATATATATATATATATATATATATATATATAACTTCTACAACATAATAGTATGTACATTCACTGTTAAAAATAGGAAAGTAAGATAAGTTGTTTTTGAAAATGAGAAGATTCAATGTTCCAGAGAATTCATTTTGTGTAGTCAAAAGTACTGCTAATGTTTGCAAATGAAAAGCTTAATAAGTACCGTTCACTCAAGTTTGTATAACACTTACTCAGTGATAATTGTAAGAAGTGGGCCCTCCTTCATGAGAGTAATCAGCAGTTTGGAGAAGCACCACATTTCGATAGACCCTGTAGCACAACGACAATCCCATTAAGAAAACACTGTGCACTGTTAGTGTGACGCAAATTGGCTACAAGTAGTCTGGCTACTCTCCAGGCATGACTCAAGGTGACGGCAGCAACGCAAAGGCACAAAGTTACTGGCTGTCCAGGGCAAATAGCTATTTGTTAAATGTGCTTCTCTGTAATAAAACCAAATAGGCCATAGTTATCTGAGAGAAAAGTAAAACTAGACCCCAAAATCTGTCATCCAGAATCTTGCTCACCCAGAGTCTATTTTTTCAGTTTTGTGTTTTTTTTTTTTTTTTTTTTTTTTTTGTTCTTTTAACCGGACATGAGATTTCTTAGAGACGTAACTGCTTCTCAAATATGACAAAGGGATAAGGGCTGAGTGAGCAGTGATAATAATACTCACAACACCACACAATATCATGTGGTGTAGTTTTAGGAGCTTTGATGCATTTCCTGTATTGCATGACAACCCTGATAGAAAAAAACAAAGTACACTGCAAAAAGTGTGGCTTCCCAGTTCAATGATTGTGTCAAAAAAAAAAAAAATCATAGTTTATATACTATATCTGCAGAGCTACATTTGTGTACCAGTGTTTGTATGCAGTTCCCGTTGACTTTCTTTTATCTTTTAATGCAACCATTCGTCTCATTGTCTAGCTCTGTGGCAGGAGACAAGGCGGCGAGCCATTTCCTTGCAAGAGTGCATAAATCAAGATTACACCGTCATGGGTTCTTTCAATCATTTTGTTTCCACAATAAAGTCTCTCATGTGGGTGTCCTACTATATAAAATATAGTTGATGTATGAGCACGAGCTGCTTTATTTAGCACCACTGCGTTTGATTTCATATATTATTACTGTATTATTACTTTTGCATTTTTACCAGCTGTGATCGGTGCGCTGGTTAGTATGTTTGCAAAATAACTCAAAAAGAAAGGAAAAGTCAGTATTGGACATAAGGCAAAAAGGATTTGTTCAACTCTGTCTGGGTTCAGAAATTCTTCAAAGGACAATTGCTAGATAGGGCCAAAAATACTGCAGCCACACAGGGTCAGTAAAGAACAAATTATTTCTTTTAGTGGATTCTTTACCATTGTAAGATATAAAGTCTTAGTGGCTATGGATGGAACATTTTCATCTGACCTTGAAGAGGCCCCACTTAAGTCCATGTCTGCGTGATACTATACATTTTTATCAATGCAAGATAGGGTGGGTCTGTGACCTGTGCTTCCAGTTAGTAAATAATTTTGTAGCAATCATTTAGTATAGAATAACATAATCAAATTCTATAGCTAGCTCACTATATCTGAGACATCATGATTTATGGAAGATTTCTGAAGATTGCTGTGTTAAAAGTAGTGTTTAGAACATTATAATAATAAAATAGTATGCCAAACAGAAATATGTTTTCTCTTTTTTTTCTCTCTAAATAAATTTGGATGTAATTTTGGCTGTTTGGTCACTATTTAACCTCAATTATAAATACTGTTCTTGGGCTCTTATTATTACTTGCCATTTTATTAATCTAAATGGTTCAATCATTTCATCAAGACGTTATATATTTAACCATAACCTTGTTTATTTTATGGCAATAGAATAATGGGAATGAGTATATTGGAAGAAATTCATGAAGTCAGGATTAATTTCCTGACAAGTTTTCCCCAATTCAGGGAGACTGCAAAATCTATCACATGGAAGTCATCTCATATGAAGATCTAATTGATCAAAATGATGTCTTAATTACAATTGTTGTGGTGATTGGGGATCATTACCCCCTGTGGATGCAGGAATTTGTCCAATTGACTTGGTGCTGACAGAGCCAAAACCTGCCTCTCCAGACTTCTCATTTCTCCGTGCCATGTGTACATCATTTGTCTTCAAACAAAATCTATTCTGAAGGGGAAGCTTTCATTAAGTCATCCAATAATGTGCCTGTTTGTCAAGTACAAATGCCAGGGTGCTCAGGGTAGTTATTTGAGGGCACACTTTCTATGCAGTGTCAACATGCAGCCCTGTTCACATATACTAAAAATATCCAAATCCAATATCGCCTTGCCTTTCCTTAAATAAAGATATTGGCATGATGTAAGTGCAGATCAAAACTGGGTTACATTATACTAAATGCACGTTGAGCTAACTTTCATTGGGAGCATTTATTCCTTTTTCTGACATCTTCACAACTGTGGTAATTCCAAGTAGTCATGTATTTTTAATTTATTCCCACTGACATGCAAATTGTAAATTGTAACCAATGGCGTTTTAGCTTGGTTGATCAGAATATCTCAGCAGGCTGTCAAATAGCAACTGTCAGGATAAACTTGTAGCTGTAATAATAAAAGACTTTTTTAATGTTTCTTTACCTGGCAAAGATAGGCTCTTAACTTACTTAACTTATTCTCAACTGTTGTTAGACCCAGTGTAATATCCGATTGTGACCCACTTTTTAGGTAATTTTTCTATATAATCTTACTTATGACCTTAATGGCACATGTACTGTTAAATCTTCAGGTCATCTAATTAAAACAATATTTAAGCTTTAAATAGGCTAAACATTGAAACACTGTTTAACCACTCCCACTTTTGGGTCTTGAGTGGTCACATTTTTCAGAACAGATTCTACTACACTGCACTCTTTCTACATAAAGGTTTGCTTGAGTGTAAACTTCCTGCTGCTTTAGGCTGATAAAAGAGCTCTGGGACTGGCCTAAAGCATACAGGTGCTTGTGAACCTCTGTGGCTGGATTGCAGGTAAAATTATCAAATAGACATTTGGAATTCTTAAATGATATATTGTTGATATTTTTTTTTCTTCTAACTGGAATATTACAACCTTAACTCCATACATGTTTTACTTCATACTTAAAAAAAAAAAAAAAAAAAGTATGTTAATGAGCTTAGTGTTGGTTCAGAACATCACAACTCCCATTCAAAGTTTCTGTAACAGCCGTGTAATATTTGTGGGAATTTGTTCTATGCTACCTCTAACAAGCTTAGGTAACAAAAACAGCAAATCACAAGCTTGCTATTATACTGTAAAAGCACAGAATGTGGCTAGTGTAAACACCACGTAAGGGGAAAAACTATATAAAATGCTCTGAGATCAATAATTCTCCAGATTGTGGACAGTGTATCTTATTAAACACAAAGCATCTTACCACATTATGATCACTGTAAACTGAATCAGTGAGAACACATCAGACACAAGCCTGGACATTTGGGTGGATTTGTACCAATTTACCACCGACCATTACCTTTACATACTTTCTCATGCTTTTTGCTGTGTGAGCATATATTCAGCACTGATGTTTTAATCATTAGACTGTCTTCAACTAATGCTGCTATTTCTTATGTAGGCAGACTGCAGAGTGATTTAGATGTTTCCCCACCGTCACCCTAAACACACCCTTGGGCAGGTGTAAGGCTGACATATTACATGGACTCTGTGCAACAGCCTTCGCTGCATCATAGGCCATTGTAATGTATTACTGCTCTGAAGCACGGCTGGGGCGGGAGTGTGTGCCGACGTGGTGCGCATGCAGGTGAAGTCTGCTACAGAAAGCTTCCTGAATAATTTAAGACCAAACAAGGTCTGGGTGTGCACTGAGGATAACTGCTCATTTAAGTAATGCAGGGAGAGTGCACTGTCAAAATTTGCAGCCAGATTATTTTCTAACACAGCTGAAAAGAGTTGGACAAGAGATTGTGAAGCCAGGATATGTTTTTTTTTTATTTATTTATTTTATTATTATTATTATTATTTTTTTATTATTTTGCCAGCTGTGGTTTGTAAGTATAATCAGTATCATTATATTTAATTGCATTTTCAGGATAGGGCAGTAATGGGTCAAGAAATAAACTGAGCCAAATTATTAAAAATTAACTGATTTCTCTTTATTTTACATAGTTATGCCTGGATGAAATCTTTAGGTTTTTTTTTTTTTTTTTTTTTTTTTTGTTTTTTGAGCTATATAAAGTGCAAGTTAACTGTTATCACTTCACCACCTCACCTTGTGGGTCGACTTTGTGCCATGTCTCCAAAATGTGGACCTGCCAGGGTAAGAGCTGGCATTGTAGGGCTATGCAAGGTTTCACCTCCAGTTGGATTTTTATAGATAGTATATAGTTGAGATCTATAAAAGCAGATAGGGGCATACACTTTTATCGTCAATAAGAAGGATGGCAGTCCTTCCACTGTAGGAGATCTGGACCACTGCTGAAATTCTATCAAAAATGGACATTCCTTTAGGAGACGAGAAGTCTGCTCTTACCCACCAAGGACGCAAAACAAAGACATGCATCTGCCCTATACGAACTGCAGACCAATAAATATGCCAGAAGAGGCCTCCTCTCTTCTCTGATAAGAACCAGAGACCTGGCATATCTCATCTGTTTAAAAGACTTTATATGCATTAACATGTTACTTTACAGGAAAATGTCATAGCTATGTTTTGTGCAAACTGTTAAATATAACATGTTTTAAAGGTACGTAAATTGAAGTGGAGTAAGACACATTTCTTTTTATGACATTTATTTTGTGTCTAGCAGAGGTAATTTGAGTCCTCTCCACTATCAGTTCAGAGGGACGAACCAGGGACACCCCTTTTACTCCAGTCTTATCTTGGGGTGCGGCCCACATTCCTCAGTTTAGTTTAGTTTTGTCTAGTCTTCGTCTTGTCTTTGTCTTGTCTCGTCTCCGTCTCTCCTTCGTCTTTTAAGTTTAATTTTTCTTTTCTTCTCGTCATTTTTGTTGCGTTAATTTCACCTTGCCGGTGATAACATCTTTTCACAATAAGTCACCCAAACTTTTGTTCGAGTATCATTTTTGTAGTTTATTTTGAAAAGCCTCGCGCTGCGCAACATCCGCAAGTTTTAACAACCGCTGCCTTGACCAAAGCAGCTAATTTAAGAAATTATACTTCTAAAGTTTTGAATCGCTGAGAAAGGATTTTTATTGAATTTTCCATTTGGCATTAAAAGGGACATTTGCCATACTCTGAGACTTTGACGCTGCCTTATGCTGACAACAGCTAAACTTTCCCTGAGCGGCATCACGCTCGCTGTTCAACATAACGGGACACCTGGCGACTGGCTGTGGAGCTTGGAGGACACACCACGAACCGCTGTTTGGAGCCGGGAACACCAGCCCGCTGGCTTGATCAAATGGCCATCTTGATGCACTTTCGACTCAAACATACAGAAGATTTACTGGAGCGTAGTACCAATCAACATCAACGTGAAGCTACACGCATCCAAGAAGAAAACAAAGCGCTTAGAGCCGAAGTCAACTCAATTAAAATGTCTTTGGTGGAGTCACAAAGACAGAAAGAGGGTCCCTCCTCGCCATTAACAACTCCAGCGTTTAGTCCTAGAAAGTTACACTTCAGTGAGACGGACAGATGCACACACTACAGAGACTCTGACAGACTACGCTCAGACTACAGAGACTCTGACAGACTACGCTCAGACTACAGAGACTCTGACAGACTACGTTCGGGTTACAGAGATACAGCTCTGACACTGCCAAGACCTTCTCCAGGTAGGTACAGCAGCTATGGCCCGTCAGACCGGGATTTTGACAAAATAGCCCAACACATTTTGCGCTTTGAACCTCAACCTGGTGGCGCTAATGATACCAGTACCTATCTTAGAGACATTGACTTCTACTTAGACAGGATCCCAGATGCATCTTTAGAAGATTGGATCTTTCTAATCAAACTAACGTCAAGTCGCGATGTTAGCAGTTTTATTGAACGTCAACCTGCTTATGTCCGCAAAGACTATGAGCTTCTTCGTCAGTCACTCATCGAAGAGTATTCAGATGATACCATCACTTCGGGTCTGACAGCTGCTCTAGCAGTGAAACAAGCACACCAAGAGACCCCTCAAGCTTATTACCATCGCTTACTAAAGGCTTACTTTGGCTCACGCAATGAACCAGACATGGAGGAGGATAAAAATTTCAAAACCCTTTTTATTCAAAACCTCCACTCTACTACGAGCCGCCGTCTTGGTGTTGCAGCATGCCCACTCACACAGACTAGCCGCCAGCTTCGGGAGCTAGCTGTGAGAGCCTTTACAAAACAGAAATCTACAATGACCAAATCTGAAGAACTCCCATCAGTCTTCACTGTGTCGCAGTCTTTAGAATTGGAAGGAATGTCTGGCTACAACCACAAAAATGTGGGAAGTCACTCCTTTCATTCTACCAGACATGAAAGGAAACCAAAACCATTCAAAGGAAGAAACTATCAGAATCGAAACCAGACATGGTCAGGGACAAATGATTATCAGTCATACTCTGAACGAGATTCTTGGCCCAACAATAAACCTCGGGCAAGACATCACTCAAATCAGGGGGGTCCCCACAACTTTCGCAAAGAAAGAGAAGGAAATTATTATCGGGCTCGAGACCAATTCCCACCGAGCCAAAACAGTCCAAAGAAATGGCCTCAAAGAAGAGAAGACTCAGGACAAGAGCCTGAGTCTGGTAAGCAGGCCCAGACTAAACCAGACACTCAGGCTAAGGACCCCATAGACTCAGACAGTTCATTGGAACTTAGCGAAGAGGATATAGAAACAATCCAACGAATCTTACTTCAAGCGCGTAAGAAAAATAAAGGTAAGGCTGACCTTTTCACTTTGACCTCTGTGAATCCAGAAAGCCACAAGGAACCTAAATCTCATCAAAGAGAAGGGTCAAATAAAAACCTCTACTTAGAGGCCGAAGGACCAAAACCAAACTTGGCCCCGGCCTATGACCCAGTGGCCCAACATACTGCTCTCACACCTGACAGGAAAGAAGATGACTCAACGTCGCCTAGCACTGTCATGGTGGTGCAGGTAAGTCCCGTCACTGACCCATGCACCGATGACCCTTCAATCATTAAATATGAACCACCATTTCGTCAATTCTTGTGCAACATCTCTGAAAAAGGAGTAGCTCGTAAAGGAGTAGCTCGTAAACGCTATCTCCCAGTCACACTGGAAGACAAGCTGGTCCATGACGCACTTCTTGATACGGCTGCAGACGTCAGTCTGATGTCAGCCAGTCTTTTCAAAGCTTTACAAGCAGCAACACAACGCTCACATCAAGACCTGAAGTCTTGCCCCTGCTCCCTTGAAGTCCAACCATACTCAGATTGCTTTACCACTCTCACAGAGATGGCCTTAGTGCAACTGACTATTGGACCAATGACACTGATTCACCCAGTGTATGTGTCACCAATTGATACAGTTCCTTTCCTTGTCAGCATGGACCTTCTAAATCGCCTTGAGCCACTTATTGATTTTCAGAAATTGAAAATCTGGGCACAGGTTCGCGAACCTCTGCCTTTCTCTCTTCCCATCTCTCCCTCCAACCCTCACTGCTATGTCCTTGATGCCACCCCAGCACAATCTTTAACCATTGCACCAAGTCCAGAACATGACTCTTTGAGTTCAAAGGACAACTCCTTCTGTGCTCTAGCTCCTCCTCTGGAGACTCAATGCCCACAGAATCTCACTGGTGCAACCCTGGGAAACACCCAGGCTGACTGCATGGTCATAGCTCCACAGACTGACAAACCTGCCATTGGCCTGGAGCTGTCCACCGTCTTGACGCCCCTTCCCGCCCAACCCACCCCTTCTGCTTTTGCAGCCACTGGTTCTGCAGCTGCATCTGCTCTGGCAGACTCCACTTCTGCTGAAACGGCTTTGGCGCCACCTGATTTTGTTTCCTCTCAGGCCTCCAATTCAAAGATTGGCACCCTGCCACTCCATCTTTCTGATCCTTTCTCTCTCTTCACCTCGGATGCCGTTGTTGCCTCCGACCCGCCTTCAAACCGTCTTTGCACTGTTACGGCCCTGCCTCGCCTCTGTCATGACTTGCTTGCTCACGACTCGGGTGCACACACTTCACCTGTGTTCATGATGCCTCCGACTCGCAGGGGGGTCACGCCAATGCACGCACATGACACTCCAGCGTCAGGCCACAAATGCGTTAAAGCAACACACCAGGCATTGCGACATATGGCCTACCGGCCACATATGCAGAAAGATGTGGCAGAACACATCAAAGGCTACTCAGTCTGCTCACGCTAATCTATTAACCCACAGCTAGGAGAGCTTGCCTCCCACACAACTACACCTCAGGGGGATAAATAACCTCTAACACCTCCTTTCTGTGTCCACTAACTCTTTCACTCTAATACAAAACTAAAATAAAACCAACTGAGTCCTTTACAAACTGGTTTTGAGCTGCAACTAGCTACCATTGCCTAAACTCAGTACAAGGTACCAGCTAAACAGGAAATGTAAACATGCAGAAGCAGACATTTTCTCAAGCTGAAGCAGTGGCAGAAGTTCAGTCAAACAGACAGCCTCAGAGCCATTTTCAACTCCCAAAATTGTGTCAGCCAAGCAAACAAAATGTGTAATACACGAGGTACAAAATAAAATCCCAGAACCCAAACAAGGTTGCCTTTGAGAGGACGGACACCCTCTAGGGAAAACCAATTTTCTCTTATTTTTGTTTGTATTACTATTGCATGCATGAGCTTTAGTTTAGTCACATAGTTTCAATGTTACATAGTAATACTTAGTTTAGAAAATTAATTAGTTATGACTTCACGCGTTATATGAGAAACCCACAAATGTTTTAGCATTTTATATAATCAAACGTGAACTCTTAACTATATCTTGCAACCTGCATAGGTCTAATTAAATAACACTTCGAAATGTTATATTTTCTCTGTGCGTCTTATTCAGTTTCACGGTAGGTTATATACTTCTTTCATAATAAAGGATAACACAGATCAACTCTATAAGAAATTTAGTGTTATATCCCTCTTAGCCTAAGTAATGACCAACCTTAGGTCCTTGTTTAATTAAAACAATAAAAACCCATAAAGGAGTTAGACCTCCATACTGCCTTAGGCCCCATGGTTCCCAACCTAGTTTAATGACGCCAACTCTGTTATCATAACCACTGTGTGTTAATTCAGCAGCTGATTCCTGGATTCCCGGAGATTGGCCTGAAGTCCTTTCCCTGAGCCCTTCAAGCCAACAGGGGGGATATGTAGGAGATCTGGACCACTGCTGAAATTCTATCAAAAATGGACATTCCTTTAGGAGACGAGAAGTCTGCTCTTACCCACCAAGGACGCAAAACAAAGACATGTATCTGCCCTATACGAACTGCAGACCAATAAATATGCCAGAAGAGGCCTCCTCTCTTCTCTGATAAGAACCAGAGACCTGGCATATCTCATCTGTTTAAAAGACTTTATATGCATTAACATGTTACTTTACAGGAAAATGTCATAGCTATGTTTTGTGCAAACTGTTAAATATAACATGTTTTAAAGGTACGTAAATTGAAGTGGAGTAAGACACATTTCTTTTTATGACATTTATTTTGTGTCTAGCAGAGGTAATTTGAGTCCTCTCCACTATCAGTTCAGAGGGACGAACCAGGGACACCCCTTTTACTCCAGTCTTATCTTGGGGTGCGGCCCACATTCCTCAGTTTAGTTTAGTTTCGTCTAGTCTTCGTCTTGTCTTTGTCTTGTCTCGTCTCCGTCTCTCCTTCGTCTTTTAAGTTTAATTTTTCTTTTCTTCTCGTCATTTTTGTTGCGTTAATTTCACCTTGCCGGTGATAACATCTTTTCACAATAAGTCGCCCAAACTTTTGTTCGAGTATCATTTTTGTAGTTTATTTTGAAAAGCCTCGCGCCGCGCAACATCCGCAAGTTTTAACAACCGCTGCCTTGACCAAAGCAGCTAATTTAAGAAGTTATACTTCTAAAGTTTTCAATCGCTGAGAAAGGATTTTTATTGAATTTTCCATTTGGCATTAAAAGGGACATTTGCCATACTCTGAGACTTTGACGCTGCCTTATGCTGACAACAGCTAAACTCTCCCTGAGCGGCATCATGCTCGCTGTTCAACATAACGGGACACCTGGCGACTGGCTGTGGAGCTTGGAGGACACACCACGAACCGCTGTTTGGAGCCGGGAACACCAGCCCTGCTACACCCCGCGGCTCTAAAGGACAAAGAACAACATCCGAGCCCCTGGCTGAAACCGGAGGCTGGCTGTCGTCACCACCTTCCCCTCCTGCACCGAGCGCCGTAAGATCAGTGTTGTTATGCTACAGGGTTGGCACTTATAGTCTCAGAGTCTACTCCCTTATTCCTAAATTTCCAATAATTTAATAAGTCAATTTATTACTTACTCCACTGCAATTCATCATTAGTTGATAATCCTGCGTAACGGTTCCGTTCATAATTACATTCCTTTCAATATTTACCTGTGCCTCAGTACACTATTCCACCTTGTTGTGTAAATAAACGTTATACTTAATCTAAATTAAGTTGAGTTTGGTGGTCTTTATCTATTAAACTGAGTCCCTCCTGGTCAATCCTTCCCTCTTAAGACATTAGTTTAGGTGTTTTAATCTGCACGTTAGCGCAAGGCTAACTGGTACCAATGCGGAGTTATTACTCTTAATCTTTGTCTTAGTTCAGTGTATATATTTTTATATATGTACCCTACACCACTTTACAAAAGTTTTGGCTAAGTGTAAAAACAAAACAAAAACAAAAAAACAGACATTCTAGACATTTTAGTCTAGATTTTTGTTTGTGACATTGTTTTTTTTTTTTTCTTGTCTGCTTGATGATTTTTTTATAAAATTGTAACCCTCTCTTAAACAACATATTGAAATCTTGATTTAGAAAGTAAGTTGTGACATGTGTGCTCCATGGTAGAAAAGCTTTTTCAAACATGGCATACATGTGCAGCAGTCAGGGAAGTCCTAACGGAAATAAATGATGTTTTGTGTCTTTGGCCGGGGCTTGCTCAGCTAGCCATGCTGTGTTCCATAAACAAGCCACTAGGTGCAATAAATCCAAGACTACGATGTATTTTCTGCACAGACAGCACAATCCTAATCTATCCTAATACACAATTACAGGTATCAGCTTTGTAGAATCATCTCACAGTGGATGAGACTAGGAGACAGTTTAATGACTGTGTTGTCTAGGAATGGCTGCCTTTTGTTGGGCAAGTGCACATCGCTTTTTTTAATGTTTTTTTTTTATGTGAAGGTGTACTGTATGTATCATGATTGTGAAGTGTTTTTAGTAACAACATATCACTCCTTAAACTCTCAAATCAGGCAAATTTGTAATACAGTTTAAAATAACTGTAGGTGCATCCAAAAAAATTTAATTTCAGTGGTTCAATTCAAAAAGTGAAACTTATGTGTATTTAATTTCAGAACACAGAGCAAAACCTTCCAAGCATTTATATACTTTAAATGCAATGATTTTAATGATTATGTACTGTTTGTATGTAATGTTCCAATTCCTAAGTCTAACGCATTCATGTCAGGGGCAAAGTCAGGGCACACAACCATTGTCTTTTACTTCTGGTGCAAATTTTCCAGGATGGTCACATTGTCTTACTTCAAAAGGCACCGTCAAGTCACATTTTCCAAGCGTCAGTAAAAGAATTCAACTCATTAGGCTTGTGAACCTTATCAGTTGTTTATGGGATCACAAGAAGAGGAACTTTATTGGCGGGTGAGTCCCTGAGGCACTCCCTGACTTTTATCGAAGGCTGTATCTCTGTATCTTATGTTAAGCTTACTGTCATCAAGGAGCCCTTTCTCATCTCAATCCACAGTAGTTATCACTGTCCCTATTAGCACCGAGCACCAATAAAAAAGCCTGGCACCCTCCATCTGATCTTATCAAGGTCACCCCCTGGATAGCTCTGTGGAAAATAAAACAGATAAGGGATCTTCCATAACTTAATTAGCTTTTTATCACACAATGCAATTACAAAATTGTCAAGCTGCTAGTGTAAGAGGCCACGAACACTTTGAAGGAGCTAACAATAACAAAGTGTCCAATGCCTCTGGGAGAGCGATGGCCCTTTTGGTCTTTTCAGTTAAGAGCAGTAAGTCAGAAGTGAGGCTAAAGGAGCAACGCGGTTTATTTAGCATCCACTGAGTAATGGTAGCTCAATGCAGAACATAGCATTCTGGGGCTAGAGCACCCACTGAGATGCTGATAAGAAAGATTAATGGTGTTGTCTGAGTGGCTGGCATGCGATCAGTGCTTGAGCAACCCAAATGTGTCTGCTATCTAAAGCATCTGTATCCCTGTGAAGCACTGAGCTGGATGAGGCGAAAGGACAAGATGTCACATGAATAAATAACGGGACAAGAACAGGAGGGTAAAACAGCCCTGCGTCTGTACATTCTGGTCAATGCACAAAATCTGCATTAACACCAGCCAACACATAAAACAGAGGAGAGGGGATAGGTTGAGAGGGGCAGAATTGTGTATAAATTTATAAATAAATCAAAAGGTTAACCAGGAAAAACAAAGTTTGAGTCTCTATCACACTGAATATTGAAATATTTTGCAGTGCACTTAGGATTTGCATGCAAATAGCATTTTTGTCCCCATGCTTTTTCTGTATATGACAGTGTGCATTGTTGTTGTCTGTTATCACCAATGTGATATTGCTGCAGAGAAACAGGTTCAGGATTTGGGATGTGACATACGTTTCCCCCCCTTTTTTTATATGCACCACTTCCTAGGAGCAACATTTGTGTAACACAGCTGCTATACATACACTCGATGTGCATCACCTCTCTTTTTTATCATGAACAGAAGAGCACTTAACATCTGCAGTGCTGTGCAAATGTTTCACTAAAGGGTGAAAAATGATGTTAACTATGAAACCAAGAGTACTTCAATAAAGACATAATTGTTTTTTTGTTTTGATTTGAAAATTCAGAAATGGGCCAAGATACTTAACCATTCAGCCTTAATTGTGTGTAGCACTGAGCTCTGTTGCTACTGTTCTGGGTTGTCTCCTGTTGAAAAGGTTTAAGAGGAGGAACATTGTAGCATACTGATATGACAAAGCTAACAACAAACCGCAACAGGTCAGGTAGTCAGTGTAATGCAATAAAAATATTGTCAGGACTTTTTTGCTGTTTTGTAAATGTATAGCAGCATATGTTACTTTTTTTGGCAACCCCATGTTGGCATTGCACACACTAACGAATCAGTGAGAGCCAGACAAGATAGATTTTCTTGCAACAATCAGCTTACTGTGCAAGGTAAGACGATACTTCACTCAATACAGGGACAAAAGATTAGTTTTGGGAGATTCCTTAGCGTTGTGAAACAGTATGAAGGATTTTGTGGCTCAGTGGAAAGAGCTCTTATCCCTGAACTAGAAGATCTCATTGATACAGCTTTCTTTGTTTATAGTTCTTAAAAACCTGTCAAAGACTTAAGCACAATACTATATGATATCTGAAAAGTAGAAAACCTAGAGCCACCCTTACAGCAGTTGAAAAAATCCATATAATGAATGTTGAGAGCGTAGGACTAGGCCATACATCATCTTGTGTCTCGTCTCACTCTCTGAATTCAAAACACTGTTACACGTCAGTATTATTTGTTAACACAAGGGGGAACCTGCCTTGCTGAGTTTCCATGTGAGCTGAAAGATTTAGTCAAACACCATTAGTCCTCAAACTCTCTTTGCAACATATTTTCTTCCTCGGGGCTCGAAGCTAGTGTTCTTTCATCTGGGAGGAGTAGCCATCTAAACAACATCTGGGCTCAACGGAAATCTATGTTCATCCCTCTGCCTCCCACCAACGAGGAGTTTGCAAACATTAAGCTTGTCTAATATGAATTGCAAGATCCTATATCAAACTTAGTGTAGGGGATGTTATCAACCAATATAGCTTTTATTTTATTATTATTATTATGCATATACATATTTACAAAGATCTACTTTTTTTCTTTCCAGTTTAACTACAACTTGGTGTTAGTTTTGAACTCCAAGACACTCTACCAATGAGAGTAATGTCTGTAGCCATGGCGACAGACTGTCACGGCTTGTAAACAAGATGTGAGAAGGGAGCTCAATGTACCCCACTGATGCACTATTTTGGCACAAGGACAGAGCTTTTTAACTAGTTAATTAACTGGTAATGTGCTTCTAAAAAGTTATCATTACCTCCACCGTGGAAGCTATGATGGTTTGATTGTCTTTTCACAAAATGACTCAAAAAGTAATGGTTTGGTTTAGATCAAATTCTCTTGAAACAGAAATTGAGAAATGGGGCAAGGATGAAATTATCTGTTTTTATTGTGCATCTGAACCATTGTGACATGGGAATATCCCACCTAACACAAAAATGCAAACCACAACAACAAGAGGTCAGTATAAGTGAATACTGAATGTGGATTTGGATAAATACCTGGGTCCAAGTATTTTTCTTTTTGATTTTTTACCATTGTGATCTACTGTATAAATATATACAATATATAGAGCTCAAGACTATATTGACTATAACAGATGTTGTGCTCATCTTTTTTATATTATTATTATTATTATTATTATTATTATTATTATTATTATTATAGTTAAAACCAGATCTAACCCAACACCAAGGAGTGAACTGATTCCTTTCTCATTAGTAACTTAACTATGAGCAGTATATATATTTTTTTTATATTTTATAAAAAAAAAAAAAAACATGTGTGCCAAGATATGACATAACCAGGTTTAAATCGAATATTAGCTTTACTGATAACAATGGTACAGTTGAGTTATTAACAATTAAAAATATGTTGTTTTTGTTTACATTTTTTGTTTTGGTTCTAAAACTGCATCGCTGATCATCCAATCAGAAAAGAGACCATTTTTTTGACTGTGGAAACATTTTTAAACCTGTTTGAGCGCATGCTGCTTACAGTACCTTTAAATAACATTAAATCTGTTATTATTATTTGAGCTGCTTATTATGATGATTGGATGACCACAGAGGTCGAATAAATTCTTCCATTATAAAATATATAAGTGAGTATACTAAAAAAAACAAAAAACTAATTAATAAAAAACATTGGCTTACTAGGTAGGGATGCTAATGCTTTATTATTGTGGTTGTATCCCTGTATGTGCAAGACCTAGAAAGTAACGTGTAATAATTTACTTACATTTTACTGGGAGAAAATGTACTTTATTAAACTTTTAATAGTAGCTGTAATAATGGACGTAGTAGTAACACTATAGTTTTTACTATGCATTTGCAAAAAGAAATACTTAATCAGGTACTTTCTAGTTAACCGTAGAACACTAATGGTGCATGATTTTTGCCTGTGTAATTGTGTTCACATGATTTCCATTGTGCTGCTGTTGTCTGGGTTACATGGACCCCTGGGTAGCTGTAGGTTTCTCACTGACGTCATTAAAGGTAGGCATGTTTTCATGCTCTCATCCCTGTTTGGGTGGTCAGGAGATGTTCACCCAGCGTTACTGAGTAAGAGTATAATATTTTTGGTGAATTTATCCCATTGCTGGTAATAGTGGATTTGTACTAAAACCAGACAAGGCTCACCTGTTCCAGAAATAGGTGGACCAAAAAACAAGTTACCAGCTCTATTATTATTATTATTATTATTATTATTATTATTATTATTATTATTGTTATTGTTATTTTTATTTTATTTTTTTTCAGGGTGTACAGTATCGGGTAAAATATTCCTGCCATTATTGATAGTGTAACGAAAAATAGCACTTGTGTTCTAAGGTTAAGTAAGCTACATTCAGTCAGTCAAAAGTAATACCTTTGTTGAATACTTTTACTTTTGAGAGAGATTCATATGTTTATTAAAAAAGGATTTAGCTGTGCCTTCAATGTAGAGACATTATAGACAGCATGTAGCACGCCCTTAGCACTGCCACTGTTGTAGTTGAAGTGCTATTTTAACACATAAAGACTAGCCTACTGCCAAACACATGTGAATAAGCTTTTACTTGGAACCTAGATCTTTGCAGTATGGAGATCTAAGATGTGAAATTGGCACTCTTTAAATGCTCTGGATTGATCATTCCCTAATTATACTTTTTTCTTTAAAAATATGTAGTGGACCCATATTTACGCACAGAGATTTGCACATTAAAAGCATCACAATATCCTCACGGTCTACACCTTGCAGGGTTAGGGTTGACAAATAAAGAGAAGAAAACTGTGTTATTGATCAAGGCAAAGTGTATACTGTGTGCCTTTATCAATAGTGGAGTCCTGTCCTGCATTGGAACTGATCTGGCTAGCGTACTACACACAGCATATTTTGTGCAGTATATGCCTATGTTATTTTCAGTCTTAGCTCCTAGTAACTAAAGTGTTCTGTATCCATAAGTACCTCCCTCCCTGCTCCGTGGATCCATTTAGAGGCTTGATTACCCCACTGCATTATTCATTGTCAGTGGGACTTGGTTGACTGTTTGAAGATACAGGGTATAATTTAAAAGGCGGGGAATCGAGGCTTGGCCTGTCTTGGAGTGCAGCCTAAGGAGCATGTTGAAATGAAACCAGGCTTTTTGTAAACTGCCTGGCATTTATCAGCAGGACTGCACTAATGGGGATGTCACTGGAGGAGGAGAGGCAGCATCTCACTAGGCTTCAGAAGAGGATTCATGATGGAGATGGAGAGCCGTGTAATGATTAGCTCTATCTCCAAATGAGACCTCCAGTCATATTAGAAAAGGGAAATTGTGTTTGTTAATCTGTGTCCTATTTATCATGTTACACTAATGGCTATATCCAGGTCATGCCTGCTGATGGGTTGTTGGCCATACTTAGTAGCTGATAGAGGATCAGTCAGCATGAATGTGCAGTGAGCCACTGTGGGCTAACAGCTGGTAGGTTACAGGGTCACTGTGATGACAAATCGATTTGTTTGATACAACCACAACATGTGGACTATCTGTGAACACTATGCCACTTTGAAAATGTGCTTCTTATCTTTAGCATTTGTATTTATTTATATTTTGAATTTACAATTTACTTTAAGAATGTTTCCATTTAAGACTGGATTCAAAAAGTCAGCTTATCATGCCTATAAAGTTCATACATTCTGCAAAATAAATTTTGTTGTTGGATGCCCTTTGCTGATGTTTAAAAAATAGTTCCCTTTCTGTGTATGATTCAGAAGGCAAGTTCACATTAATTACTGGAGACAGGACTCACCTCACATTCAGTGTGAAAACACCTCTAGGCATAGAAGCATTTGCTCGAGCTCTCAAAAATAATTGTTCCTGCTTGAAACAGGAGTAAGCACATGGAGCTCTGTGCTGCACACAGACATACAGTGTAGACCTGAGTAAACACAAGCGGACATGTCCCTCAGGCAGGGGTGATCATGCAACACATGTGTTGCATCCTATCACAATATTTCACAGCATTCAAACTCCTTTCTGTCAACAACTCATCTTTAGTGGATGCTTTAGAAAGGCCTGGGCAGTAGAAGGCACATAAAACCCCGAACTTTGTCATAGACTAGAAGTGTTAACATTTAAAATCTATTTCACTGTTATCTGTTTCACTGTTGGCAGTGGATACTAATAAAGCCAGGTGATTCACAATTAAAATGTCTTATAGCAAGGTATGCAAATACAGCATCACCAGCAAGTTGAAATGCAAAAACAACCCCCATTGGTCAGCTCTACTATGGAATAGATTTGTCTTAGGCCTATCCCTGACCCTTACATTATGCAAAATAGTGCAGCTGCTATTTAAAATCCTTCTTGAGCAAACTAACAAACAGATGTAGAAATTTGGCTCCTTGACCAATGTAATAAAGTCACGCTTTGACTGTAGCACTTGACCCAGTTTGTTGTTGTCGTGGTTCAGTACTGGTCTCACTGCGTGGTTTGACTAATCAAGCTGATATGTGTAAGGCTGTGTGTAACACGCCACAGCTGTCCTGTCTGTGACCTCCGGGCCCCATCTGTTCTACCATTCACCTCTTCATCCTCCTCTGCCTCTCCCGCGTATCTGTGGAGCATAGCCTGTGGCTCTGTGATAAGTGCCCTTTTCAATGATCACAAAGAAACCATCAGTAACAGAGAACTATTTTCTTCTAAACATGTCTAAAAGCTTACACCTCCACATTTGGGAGAAAATTTCAGATTGTTGATGTATCCTCAAAGTACTTGAATCCTAGGTTAAGAGGAAAGAAATGATTTTGTTAATTAGTTGATTAGTAAAACATTTTAAGCAAATCATAGAGCAAGTTTCTCATTTATTATTCATTCAACAAGAGGCAATATAAGCTAGAATACTATACAAATATACAAGACGCAGCAGGTGCCGTTGGATTTACTGTAAATAAACAAAATCATTGTTGATTCCTTGTTTACAGCTTACTAATTAAGGTATTAATGTCCCTTTTGAAGCTACACAACATAAAGGTGAAAGTAGAGGCTTTTATTTGGCTTTAAATGCTTGATGATGGACTTAAACTGGGACTTTTCTTGTTTCAAATGAATTAATTAATCATTAGTTTTATGGACCATTATGACCCCATTTTGCAATGATAGATAATCAATGCGGTCATTTGGTGTTTCAGATCCACAAAAAATAAAGTTATGATGGTTATAGTAAACACTTGTACTTGTCTCTGTTTTATCTCCATTTAATAAAGAATTTATGGTGGCATGGCAGCAAAGTGGTTAGAACTGTTGCCTCACAGCAAGAAGGTCCTGGGTTTGATTCCCAGAGCCAGTGAGGCCTTTTTCTGGGTAGTCCCATTTCCCCTGAGCCTAAAAATGGCTCACGGTCTGAAAAGGGGTCCCTGGATGCTACTCAGTGGCCCATTGTCTCAGCGGCATCAGCAGGATTGATCGAATGCAGAGAACAAATTTCTTTACAGGGACACGAAAGTCTACCTTACTTATGTAACATATCAATCACTCTTTTACTTGGCAAAAAAAAAAAAAAAAAAAAAAAAAAAAAAATCTCTTGGTTTTAGCTCCCTTCACTATAATTAAAGCCAAGCACCAGAAGCAATAAAAGTCCCATACCGACACAGTGGCTTGGTAGAGTGTTGAAAACCCCTGCCCAAGTTACTAAAACCAACAGCTGTTTGCTAAATCATCTGTTAAAGAAACCATAGTGCCAAAACTCACTTTAAAAACCCCATGTTAATGCCCCCCCATATTTAATCGCCCCAGGAACAGATGCTGGCTTCTTTTTAATTAAGCAACCTCTGAGCTTTGTTACTTCTCATTGAGCGCTAATGCGGCTTGCTCCACAAACCTGTAACTAGAAACGCTGAACATCCCATTTTCCACGTTGCTGAACTGGTTCTAATGATCATTTGATAATGGGCTAAAACTAAGTTCCAAGGGTGGAGAGCCGGCAGTTAACAGGTGTAGCCCTAGAAAACTTGACTCTCTGCAAAAGTTTTATTCACAAGTTGTACTAAAATAAGTGCAGTTGGTAAACCATTTTTATACAGTGGGTAAACATAAGTACGATCTAAAGTGTGTTGAGCAGTAGAAAAATATAGATGTTCAACTTCAAATAAACTCACTGTCTGTGGGCATTATGTGTTCATTGTGAGGCAACATAAGGTAATGGTGGTTTTCAGCCATTTTCTGATCCGGAAAGCCAAAGAGACATTGTGAGGTTTAATTAAGTCGCTGTCTTGATGGACTAAGTTCCCAGTGACTTTAGAATGGCTGTGGCATTGATGGTTTTTCACTTATTAAGCAGCCACTTCTTTAGAAGGAAAATGTTTTGAATGGAGGCTTGTTTTAATTGTAAGCTAGACATGAGGAGATTTACCTGAAGGTTTTTTTTTTTTTTTTTTTTTTTTTTTTTGGGGGGGGGGGGGGGGGGGGGGTATTTTTATGTTTTTTATCTAAGCCAAATTTAAATATCAAATGTTTCACAACTGAGCTTTGAACTAAACTGATTTTGTTCCAAGCAGACTTCTGTCCCAACCTAACTGAAACACTTACTTCTCAGTTAAGTTCATTCTATGTGTTCCTGTCACGACCTCAAAAAAAAAAAAAAAAAAAAAAAAAAAAAAAAAAAACATCAACACAAAGCTTTAGTGTTGTTTTAGATTAATTTACTTATGCTCCATTTTAAAAACTGCCTTTACCAAACCTAGCCTTTTAATAGCAACAATGGCTCAGTTTTTAAAATATATGACATGAAATCCCTTAAGCTGGAAACTTGTGCAACTTTCGCTTTATAAGTTCAGCCTTGCACATACATGCAATACATGCAAGGCTTTATCTCAGTTAATGACAACACTCTGTTTTGTTTGTTTGTCTGGTATGGCCGTAATGGGGTTCAAGTCTGTTCACTCCATTTTTACCATTGCAAGATAGAACCTGTACCTTGGCAGAGGTTTGTGCTCAGAGTGCTTGTGTGTTACATGTATACATAAATGATATCTAGAAAGTAGGGCTTTTTTCTCTGTGCAACTTGCATGCTGTAAAACCAAGCAAGGAGGAGTGGGCTACGCTCGTACATGGGTGCACTGAACAGAGGTATTTCTTGAAAATTTAGGTCTATCTGCTTTAGTTTATACTTTTTTCCTATATTTGGCAAAATAATAATCATAATTGTTATTATTTGGGCTTCAAAGATGTTTTAAATAATTTGGTGCTAAGAAAGGGATGTCACAATCCTCTTGATTTCTAACATTTTACAAATCACCCAAACTTTATTATGCATATGGCATAATCTCCTTTAGTCTTAGTTCCTCAGTCTCAGGTCAGTTTCTCTTGAGCTGTATAAGAAATCAGTCACCTTTGTATGCAAATGTAGCCAGATAATGCTATTAATAGCTGCTCTTACAGGTGAGATTTAAGAGTTTCTGTGCTACTGTGATAACCTTAAAAATACTGTCATAAAGTCAAGCAGTCTATACTCTTATAGGGCTGGAATTCTGTCTTGGAATGAAAACATTGTGTAATGAAGTAAGTGAGTTTAAAAAAGACATGGATGCACCATGCATGCAGTTCTGCCCACAGTGCTGGCAAACCAGAGGCTAGTTTGGCGTCATTTGCAGCAGAAGCCTCTTAGTCTCTGTGGTCTTTGGTGTAGAAGGGGAACACGAGGAGTATATGGAGTGTTTTTGATCATTATTTCTACCTGGCCCAAGCTGCAAGAGAAAATCAGGTTGTGGACCTCCAAGAAGCCTTTGTGGTTTTGTTTTGTTTTGTTTGTTTTTTATCATTGTTACCTCAGCCTCTACAAGGCTGATTTGTGTAATATTTTCTTCAGTGCACAGTGGACTGATAAAGCATTCTCTAGACCCTAGCACACACACACTCTTTTTCATATATTCAAAATTACAATTCATATTGGACACACAGTACTTGTTCATGTGGTGGAGCTGCCCACTAGAATTGCAGTCTGCAGCTAAAGATCTCTAAATAGCTGTTCTTAAGCTTTTTGGGGTTAGGAAGAGGGGATTATTCATTCACTTCCACTGGCCAGATTTCTCTGTGGGTGCACTTTTTACGCCTCTGCACCAGTGACACTGAAGGCAATTCTTTGAGTTCTTTGGGACATCCTTTTCTTCTCTTTAAGTAACTTTGTCTTTGCATTCAAGCATGCAAGCTCGAGACATTTGCAATAATGTATTTTCAGTGTAAAATGATATGCTTTGTATTCATGTTATGCTGCAAACACTTTGTAAACTCTTAACTTTAACAGGAGTGAATCACATTTTTTTACACAGAAAATTCTGTTTGTTTGAATGTGTGAACATGTGCATGAAGTCACAGCATGTATTGAATGCAGTTTTGAGGTGCTTGTGACTAATATACAGTTAAATACTGTATCGGTGTCTGTGTTAGTGTAGTGGTATACTACTAGCCCACACCAACACAGATACAGTATGAAACTGTATCTGTGTTGGTGTAGTGGTAGTGGTAGTGGTGATGTAGTGGTATACCTTCCCCTGCCTTTGGTACGGAAGGGGGTAGGTTCAAATCTACCATGGAGTGCCAAAATCTCCAAGGCCATCTGAAATAAACATCTGCCAAAAGACTCATGGGAATGATTCATTGTGGCTAACCCTGTATGAAAAGGAAGCAGCCAAAAGGGTTAATGAAAACTAGTATTGCCTGCACACTTCCGTATTGGTATTAATATTTAAGTTATTATTTTGAAGGAAAGTAAATAGTAGTAAATAGTAAGTAAAATATAAGTCACTAAATGAGCAGTAGTAGTTGTAGTAGCAGTATAAGCAATAGTAGTAGTACTCAGTATGCTAAGTATTAGTATTAGTAAGAGTAGGAGTAGCAGAGGTAAGTACTTTCTATACTTAAGTAAACTTCACACTCACTTTTTATTTACATTTACTCAAGTAAAACATTTGTTTTAATATTTTAACTTCTATTTGAGTAATATTATTTTGAAATATCAGTACTCATACTTGAGCACTGATGACTACTTCTTGCACATCTGTAAATAACATACTTTTGCATCCTAATTCACTTCTATTGAACAATTGCATCTCTATTTGTTCAGCTGCTTCAAGTGCTACATATTGCTTTAGTTTTGTGTTTTTGCATAATAAACAAATCAAATGCATTCATAATTCCTTCACCCTCAGAACTTCCTTTTTAACAGAGGCAATGTATCTTTTTCCTGTGGTGTAATAATTTGCATAGCTAATCTGGTATTTACATTCATCAACTACTTCATTAATTAGGTCAGTGATCAAAGTAGGCTTTCTCACACACTTGACAAAGATGCCAGTATAATGCATTGCAGTGGCATTTCTCTGTACTAGCAATAATAGCAAGACCAGACATTTGAGTTTGAGATCCAAGACATAATTTCTTATGGACAGCCTGCTGAAAGATACTGCACCCTTATGTAACTCTGCAACATCATTATGGAGACAGTGAGGGAAAGGCAGTGTCAATGTTTTTTAGCCGCTAGCTCTATTGCAGAGGAGTCGGCTTGCCCACGCCATCTACTGGTGGATTAAGGAACAGAACTTAACCCATGCTAATGAACACTCAGGGGAGAAGGGAAGGGCCAGAGGAAGCTAACAGTCCTTTTCAGGGCATGGATTTGTGGCTTTTGAACGCTACTGACATATATGATCGACCACTGGCCAGTGCCATTAGTCATGTGAGACAAATCCAGGCTCTTAGGTCCAGAGTGCTTCTCTCTGGCTTTTCTTTTGTCAGTGGTGATGTGTAATTTGTCTACCTTCTCCATTCATCTGACCTTCCACTTGACAGGGCTTCATCTCAAAGACAGGTCTGTGTGCCTGGCTCCTGCTGACACACACAATGCAAGAACAATCTTATTTTCTCGTGTTACGGACATGCCAGGAACATAGCTGTTCCAGGGCCATTCCCGTAAAGAACCAGTCACCTTATTATGATGTCATAAGTCTGTGGCTTAAAAATGGAAAATTACAAGAAGGGTCTGTGCTGATTTACACTCAAAAACATAATAATCTGTTGTTATTTGATGCTTGTTTCTTCTTTTTTTTCATTTGGGCGTACAAGGTATGTTTTATTGATTTAAAAGAATCATTCCCGACAATGTTTATGTCAGCATAAAGGTGATTAGTGAAAATCCATTTGTGTAATATGAACATACCTTAAATTAACAGCAAAAGCATAATAATTACTTTAATTAACTAGCTATCTCAATCCTACATCATGTTCATGTGCAGGCAGCTTCTCGTTAGAACAGTCAACCTGTCTGAGTTGGTCCCCAAAAATTCATCCTCTGTCATTTAGCAGATCTTTTATCCTCTGCTTTGTTGTTTAAAATAGGCTTTAAAGCTGAATAAATAAGTCATGCTAAGACAATCAGCGGAAAGTTATTCTGATAAAAGAACCATCAGTTATTTTGCCCTGTGTTTGTGTGCATTAAATAAGTCCTCAATCTGTGGTTAAAGCATCCATAGTAGGCTAATATTCTTCTGTGGCTGTCTCTGCTGTTGCCAGTCAACCAAAAAAAAAAAAAAAAGCACAGCAGCGAGTGCAGTGCTGGAGCCCCGCATCCTTCGAATCAGAAAGGAAATAAATGTTTCTTCAGACATTTATTTAATTACAGACAACCGCACACCTACAGTGCTTTGCACGCCCACAGTTTTACACATTCACACTTGGCCCCGAAGTCTAGAAGGAGAAAATAAAGCGGAGTGGAAAGGGGTGCAGAGGAGAGACAGGGACGTGTTGGAGGATAAATTGTTGCACTGGGTTATGACCAGTTTCAAATTAATTGCCTATGTAAATGTGCACTTTTGAAACACGGTTTTGTGTTTTCCACACCCTTTTTTTTGCAACAACAATGGCCATGAATTTTCAAAGTACCCTTTTAACTCAAATTTAAAAACAATTTTAGCTGCAATTAAGTGGATAGACAATTATATCGTATACCGCTGGTATAATCTGGGGGGGTGGTTTGACAGATACTGCCAGACTCTACTCCCAAGCATGTTCCAAAAGCAAATTTACATGCTGAGTTGGCAGGACACTCGCCTTTGCCTCAGAGGGACTCCAGAGGAAATGCCTCCAAGCAGTCTCCGTGGGATGGATCCTGACAGTTAGGAAACACCCAACAACCAGAAAGATGTTCCTGGACTGTCAGTAACACAGGGAAATCAGATCCACAATTTAACCACCAGTGAGCACAACTTAGCAGCCTATTCCCCTAATCTCTCATCTTCAGATACTATTACATCATCATCTGAAAATGTCAGAAATACATACGTGCAAACTGCTGACCCATCTATTTCATATGTGTGGAAAAATAGTAAATTATGAAATATATACACACAATGGAGGAGGAGGAGGATGCCAATTGGTTAGGCATGAGTGGCTTGAGAAATGACTGTTGCCTTGCTTTAATTGCACATATTGAAGTTTTTGCACCTCACTGACTTAAGTGTCCTGTTATTGGAGTTCATTTACTTGGCGCACCCTGCTTAAAATAACACTTGAAAATAGAATTTTAGAAGGTACATAGTATAGTCAAATATGAGTTAATTATAACTTAAAATGATTTACTGATTAGTTAAATAAAAATGCACAGCTGTACACCTCAATTGCAAATGAACATTATTTGTGTAATATCAAACACTTCTGTCTCTTTTTACCTATGCCAAGGATGTTTTTTACTGGTGTTAGCTGGTTGTTGTAGTATGTTAGCAAGAGGATGGAACAGGATTCTGTACTGCATTGCAACATAAGGGAATCCCAGTAAAATAACAGATGATTAGTTTTAGTTGATCAGCTGACATAAGGTCTTTGTTGGCTCAATGAACAGCATTTACTCCTGAATTGAAAAATTTATGATTTGACCACAATTTATGACATCACCACTCTCCTACTAATGCCCTCCATTCAGTCCTGAGTAATGAACTGCCCATTTTCATTTCATTAAAGTTCATTTTTATCATTGTAGCCTATCCCAGCCACTTTAGACATGACACCTACACTGACTGACAACAATACAAGCAGGTCTTCTTGAAAGTGGGAGGAAGCTCGAGTACAGCAGTATGTGGTGTGAATGCAGTTTTAGGTGAAGACATTCATACCATGTAATCTGAAAGTCAAAGGAAAGTGTGGCCTTTGTGGCAATAATATGCTCTGGCCTCCACTTCTCCAGTGGGCGGCTGAACTCAAATTGCACAGTCTGGATCTCATCAAAGCCATGCCTTTTTTCTGTGCCTTTTTTGCTGCCAATACCCCCACGGAAACCATTGCTTTATTAACAATGCAGGTTTTGTGTACTGTGTCCTGGTTTCTAATATCCCATGCAGTGTCTCTAACATTCTCAAAGCTCCTGGAGTAGTTCCTCTAAGTACCACTTGATTTTATGTTGACCTCACCATTAATGCTGTTCTGAAAGGCACAGAGAAATTTGAAGTGATTTTTGATGTAAAGTTATGTGTAAGTTAAGTAAGTTTGTGCTTATTAAAAACAATTCTGTTTAGTTATGATTTGACAAATGCTTTTATCTGTGTATAAGGGGATTCTTGTTATCTCCTTAAAGAAAATTGCTTTGGCGTTCTGTTGCTAATTTTTCAAGACACAAAGGCACGCCAGTGTTTTGTTAAGGAAGGAGATATTGTAGAATCCGTGTATAGAGGCTGCTCGCTGATTGCTAGATTAGAGTATGGAGGAGCATATGCATATAAATTTAAAACCTACAAGAAAAAATACAGTTAAAGGGGAAGAATGAAAGTTTGTTTGGGGCCATGCAGTGGACCAGAGAAGTCAATACAAACAAGGTTGACAGTGCACATCACTGTAATAAGTAAACACATCACAAGCCCACGTGATTTATTGCAGGGCCATGATGACATTTTCTGCAGTGGGACAAAGAATCCCTGCTTTTTTCTAACAGAAGACAAACCCTGCATTCTCATTCTTGTGTTTCCTGTTGAAGAAAGGCCTGCTTATCTCAGCAGAGGAGGAGGAGAATCCAGCCGCTTTCGCTGTAAGGGTTTGAAAGGTACGCTATTGGAAAATAGGGGTGGGAGGTTGCAGAGTGATAAAGACCTGAGAAGCGCGCACGACAAGAATAATAAGTTGCCCCTGTCATTGAACCTTCAAATTTATATTTATATTTTGTAAAGGTTTTCCATCTCCAGCAAAGGACAACAGAGAAAGGAATACCAATGTTAATAAGTACTGTTTGTAAGTAATTTAGTTATGTTTAAAAAAAAACCTCTTTAGTGCTGCATAAAGTATGAAATGAGTTCTTTTGCTGCAAAGAATTCTTTGGCCAACATTGGCATGTTGGTCAATTTGTTGGTTTGTTTGTCTGTTAGCAAGACAACTCATGAATGGTCAGACTTTGATGACATTGTAGGAGTGTTAAAAAAATATAGTGTCAATCTAGAACTTAATCAGCATTAATCCATTTTTTAAAAAGGTACTGAAACATAAAGATGCCCATTATGCTACAGAAATACCAATCCCAGCATAAGGGCTCATAAAGGAACAAATATTTGCTTTTTTGTGTGCACCATTGTGACTTATAAGTTTTTGTTTGTTTGTTTTTTGACTCAGTACATAGAGCATTTACCCCTGAACTAGAAGATCACTAGGACAAATGTTGAAGTCATAAGTCTGGGCACTATATCTTTACCATTGTGAAATAGGACCAGTGCCTTGGACTGCCCTCTCCCAACACTTGTAGGTCATGTATGAGTCAGCTGGAGGAGTATTTTCCTTTTAGACTAAGCCAAACATATTAGGAATGGGTCCCAAGAGACCACTTTAGAGATATTATTACTCCCATGGGATGCACACTATAAAATCTAAAAATACAGCTGATGTATTTATACAAGAACTGAGGCTTAGGAAATATTTCTATTTTGCTAATAATATTGAATATATGTAGGCCTATATAATAATAATACTAATACTACTACTACTTCTACTACTACTACTACTACTACTAATAATAATAATAATAATAATAATAATAATAATAATAATACACTCTTCAGAATCTCTGTTGGATTATCAGGTTGTTATTAAATGTCAGGAAATTTCTTAAAGACTGAAGATTCTTCCATCGACTGTGTATGTGCTTGACCCAAACAGGAGTAAACAGGTGAAAGATTTATGAAGAGATCTGAATAGAAAACAAATTTGCTGACAGTAAAAGACACTTGATCCTATTATGCACAGTTAAACAGAAATTAAGATGATCTAAGAGAATCTGCCTAGTCGGGGATTTTGGAAGATGTAAAGGGACTATTCTGTACTTGCTTGGCCTATAAAGAAACCCACAAGGGGGCAGTCATTTTGACAGTTTAGATCGAGCTTTGAACACAAGCCCCATTGACTATGACTGTTTAAGACCTCAGATGTGCTTGTGTATTTTGACTGATGTGATTTGCACTGATTTGACTGATGATCTGCACTTCTGTATAGCAGCCAATATTAACCCGCCTACAACGTAATCATGAGGAAATGCCTTGGAAGTGTTTTGACCTGCCCGTCTTAATCCAAAATGCCAGAACAGTAAATCGGGCAGCACAGAGTAAATATTCCTGTTGTTTTTTGGCTTGGCCTCGTGCAAGTGGGTTTGCACAACTCTCTCTTCCTCCTCTCAAGCACTTGGCATTGACCCCACATAGCAGCGCACGTTACAGAAATACAGCACCATTCCAGTGGGCCCAGGCAGCATGTGTTTGTGAAATATTTATTACACATTCCACAATGAGGAACATTTCCTGAGCGGCACAACACACTTTTGAGCAAGGCAGTGTTGCTCCCAGATGTTTTGATAAAGGAATGCTTAGCCGCGTGTTGTTATTATTATTGCAAAAGACCACTTGTTCTCACCATAATCTCCGAGGACAAATAAAAACTAAAGAAAATATATTTATGTTTTGGCTTTGCACTTTGTTATACAGTTGAAGGAGTATTAGTTTAACATTGATTCCAAATATACAGTACTGCCCAGAAGGGTTAGGGTTAGAGTTAGGGTTAGGGGGTTAGGGTTAGGGTTAAGGTTTGACAAAAAAAGGTGTATTTCTGTACATAAGAAAAATTATGACAAAAAACACTGTAGTCCTCTTTTAAGGCACTGGTCCTATTTTACAGTGGATTCAGACCCAAACCCTTACATGTTACAACGGTAAAGAATGCACTAAAGCTGATCATTTGTTTGTTTAGCGGGTGAAGTTAATACATTTGGCCCGTATCTCAAAATTGTTCACAATCCCTCAGAACAGTCTGGGTTCTAAACAGTGATTTGGATCCACACCAAAATGTTTTAGCTTGGTCTTTATTTGGAAAACTGTTATTTGTTAAAGCTCTACCAGCATTTTCTCACACCTTTGTCTCTATTTTTGAGTTCAAACAAGACATGGGTTTAAAGTGGGAATTTCAAGACAAAGCTCCACATTCAACACCAAGCCGAAGTGCTAAAACATAAAAATATATATATTCTATTTGTAACTTATTTTATAACACTTACATCCTAAAACCTTTTGGTACTAATAGTTGCAGTGGTGTGAAATTTTCGAGCCGTTAACTAGTAATCAGTAGGGAAAACCGCAGCTCAAAATGAATAATGATATCTGGTCGAGGAGGCTGGTTCTCATTTTAGAAACACAGCCACTCGGAGGAGATAAGAGGGAAGAAAATAGTTGTTTCGCTATTCTCTTATCAGTGAGAACTGCATAATGTAATCTGACTCAACGGCGTATCAGATCAATCACTCTGTCGGCGGAAAGGAGGAAGAGAGCAAGGCGATGAAAAAGTGGCAAGTTGGTTAATTAAAAACATCTACAAACAAAAGGCAACACAATCTTATACAAATATGTAATGCCTAAAGATCATTGGTTCTAAAGTGTGATTCTTCTAAAATTCCATGTTTAAGCACAATGAGTTTCTAAATAGCTTTCTGCAGTTTCTTACTAGAATATATGGTACATTTACCTGACTATTTCCTATTTAAAATTAAATTCTTAAGTCCATCTATCAGGCAGCCACATACCTAACTAAACAAAGAATTTTATACCTAAATACAATGTTAAAATGTTAAGCTTTGTTGATACTGCTTTCAACTATAATGAGCTCTAACATGACAGGTTGAACATTGTACTAATGGAATCCCAACATCGGCTCACTTTTCAGGACATAATTCACCCTATACCTTCATAAATCCATTTACCTCTCACTCCATTATTCCTTCCATTTATGTGCATGGGCTGTGTGGGGCTGCACAGCTTTATGTCTTTGTTTACAGAATTAGGAGGACTTTGTCTCCTTGTACATTATCAATATCACAAAGAGTGACAGAGCAGGGAAAGACGGTGGTGTGGCGACAGCAGCAAGCAGAGCAGAACATGTATGTAGACGCTGTTCTGGGGTTACTTTGTGGATTTCTCTACATTGTTTTATAGAAACAGTAATGGTGCAAAATCCATGCGTTGTCAGTTTGTTTTTGTTTTTTAGTTGATTTGTAATGTATTATTTGCAGATGTTCCATGCTATGATGGTCTTATTGGCTTTCTATGAATGCATTTTTATGGTAACCCCCCTCCCCACCCCACCCCCACCCTCCAAAAAATTAAATAATAATAAAAAAACAAAACAAAAAAAAAAAAAAACAAGAAAAACATATTAACACTTTCTGACTCTTTCTAAAAAAAAAAAAAAAAAAAAAAAAAAAAAATCCTTGACAATGGAATTCTCCTCCTGCATCACTCATTCCCTCCCGTGTATCATAGCCATCTTGAATTGTTTTGAGCCTTTTTCCCTCTGCAGTAGATTGCATGTGCTAGTCATGCCCACAGACGAGCGGCAGGCGTTTACTATGCCAGTCACTTCCTTCCATCTTCACGTCCCTGTGAGACCTAATTGATATTCCAAAGTAGAGTCAAAGCCGCATCTCAGGCTCACCTTAGTCATTAGCGGGCCCCACAGGGCTGTTTGCATTATAATCTCTGATTTAGATTGTATGTTGCCCCGGTGTCCTTCCCTTGAGGTTGGGCTTACGTGCACAAAAGGCCACGTTCCCAAGACATCCAAGCTCAAATTAGCCCCTGCCTCTGTAGTTTGCATGTGTGATGAGGGTGACAGGTCATGCTCTGGCACTTCAGCGGGCCGATCAGATGGGCAGATTAATGCTCTTGTGGATTCTGTCACTATGTGTGAAGACTAAATGGTGCAATCAGGAGGTCTAATCGAACATTTGTATGGAAACATGGGAAGAAAAAGTAGTCATAACTCATTAGATCTGCCCTGTTTATGAAGAGAACATGACAAGAATAACTTTAAGGCAAGACAGGAAAAAAGGTTTTTGTTTTTTCAATTTTGTTTCTTAACATCCAAGCTAAGGTGTTTGTTTCATTACATTTTGTCATCTTGGATACAGATTTCTACCTGAAGTATTACCTTCAAAGTCCATTTACTTTTTTTTACACATACTAAATTTCTACTTTTCAGTAGCACCTACAAAACCATACTTTCCAGCCTTATACTTAAACTATACACTCTCCTAATATATCCATAATAAAATCTAAAAAAAATAAAATAAAAAAAATAAAAAGTTGAAGCCTGGCTGTAAAATTTGTTGTTGAAATGTATGCAAATGTTCAAATTCTTAAGTAGAAAATACCTAATGTGCATGTTAATACCAAAACCTAGCCAAATATAGCTTAATGCAATAGCTTAATGCAAATCACTAGTATCACAAGTATCCCCAGAAATTCAGTGTACAAGGTCAGCTAAGCAGCACACATCACTTCTTAATAAAGACAGTGAGATTTGCCCCACAGCTTCCCATTCCTTTAGCTAACCTCAGCCACTCATCAATCAAATGGCTCCCCCTCGTGTCACAGGGCTGCGGGGAGGGTCTGCATTGTCAGATGTACCTTGTAGGGCAATTATGTACCCTTCTGCCATAATCTATAACACAGAATTTCCACTCCATTTGGTCAATGGCATCCACCCACTGAACATCTCATTCCACTGTATCGTTTATGGTGAGTTTCCTAGTTTTGCCCATTACACAACTGGGCTGGGTGTTCTGCTTTAAATGACTCATGAAAATACATTCAATTTTATAGCTGAAAAAATACATTTGAAGACATGGTGGTACAATAGACTGAAATGCATAGAAAACATACCATACACCAGTAAAAACGTTGTGGATATTTGCATTTTTACATCATTAAAAGTCTGAATGTTCTGTTTGCAAGATAGGCAATGTTTTTGAGTCAAGGGTCTAGATGCAGTTTATATGACTATATGGTCATGTTTGGTGCAGCCTTATCAGTCATGGGACTTTCATTGTATTAAATCATAAAAGATAAAACACAGAAAAAAGTTATCAAACGTCTAAAAATGTTCCACAGAAAATGCAGACTATGCAGTCTATTTTTGCATCAGATTACAGATATAAATGTGATGGTGTCACATTTTTCGCCAACTATGAGATGGTGTTCTGACATTATATACATGAAATTTTTACTTGGAACTGTGCTTGCGTTGTACATATTTTATGTGCTGTTAATATATATATATATATATATATATATATATATATATATATATAGATAGATAGATAGATAGATAGATAGATAGATAGATAGATAGATAGATAGATAGATAGATAGATATGGATATAGATATACATAGATTTATTTATTTATTTGTACACACTCAAAATAAAAAATAAATAAATAAATAAATAAAAAACATGACTGTAAAGCAGTCAGGTGTTGACTCTTGTCTAAGAGCGCTTGTGCTTCCCCTGTTTATAACTCTGGTTATTTTAGTTAAATGCTCAATCTTATTTATAATAATAATAATAATAATAATAATAATAATAATAATAATAATAATTATTATTATTATTATTATTATTATTTATTAGCCTACAATTTAGTATTATAACTGTGTTTTAATGATTGAAGTGTGTTTTAATAACATTCTTTCCATTCAAAATAGTTTTAAAGATCTTTTTTTATATCTAAGGTTAGGGTTTACAGTTGTGATTAGGGTTAAAGTTAGTTGGTAGTTGGTATGGCTAGGATTAAGGATCTATGCCTAAATACCATAAAGGATCACCATTTATACATTTCTATTTTTAGGCCTTTCACCTCAAAAACATGCATGAAAATTACTAAAATACCTAAAACAGGCCTATTATAATTATAATAGTAAGACTGTAGTGTTCATTTAATGTTATTTTGTCAGAAAAGCTGTGATTCTCTGGCTGCTTTAAGCATTCTATAGAATGCCCAGGCAAAGTAGGAAATAAACTTTGCTTGGCCATTTTAGGCATTCCGTGCCTGATTTCCAACTTTGCCTGTAACATATAATAACCTCACAATTTAATACTGTATCTCACATTTGAACTAACCTTGTTTTTTCCTGGTAGAGTGGAACCACAATTATTCAGTTTAACATAAAACTGGCCCTATATAAAATTAGGTCTTCTGCTGATACAGAAAAAAATAAATTAAAAAGGTGATTTCTCATAGAACAGGAAATCTCAGCTGTGTTAAAATACCAATATTTCAATAGGAAATGCAAAGTGATTGTAATCTGGGGTTCTGCACTAAATAACAAAATGGAGTATAGTCCAGTTTTAGAGACATACTCACGCATTTTTAGACCAGCAAAGACATATAGTATGGCTCCCGCCACCGCTGGCTACCTTGTGTTTTGTTTTGGTCTATTGTGATTAAAAGTGAAACCTTGACTGCCATAGCTTTGATGCGTTTAATTGAGCTTTATCTTGTGAGAAAAGCTTTTTTTTCTAACTTTGTTAAGTTTCTTTTAGTAATGTATAAGTGTCACAGTGTATATTCAGTGGTAAAACTATGATTACCGAGAAAAAAGACGTTTATTAGTATTTAGCCTTAAAAAGTTTTAGTGCTGCTGGTAAATCCCCAGACCACTCGAAAGCCTCACAGCGTAGTGGTCACAGTAATTCAGCTTTCTGCTCTGCATGCAGATTGAGACAAAAGTGGTTTGACCAGTTCTATGGAGAAACCGGAGTGAAGCTGGACAAAGAGCATTTGTAGTGTGCTCTTCAGTTAAACGTAGTGAGTGTAATCCTTGTGCCAGTCTGAAGCCTGGATAAGTGGCAAGGAAAATAAAATGCTAATTGATATGCAGATTAGAGCAGATGATAGAAATAGCTGAAAGGAGAAGAAATACCATTACAAGATAAGAATATCTCAAAATATAACACTAGCCACAAGTAGTTTGTACAGTAACAAATAATACATTTTAGTGGATTTTTTACTTTGCAAAACATAAGAGTTTGTGGCTTAATGGAGTTTTTGATTTTAACCATTTTAAGATAGGGTCAATGCCTTGGTGGAGTTCTATATTTTCCAAGTGCTTCAAATTACTGTGGGGAGTTGTTGAACGTATTAACTTCTAAAAACTTCACATACTGCTGTCCTTAAAGTTTTATTTTCACCCAGTAGATTTTTTTAGAAAAAAACTGCAACATGTAAGAACAAATGTGAACTATGTATTGATAAATATTGACTGTGAAGATGAAAGTGCCTCTAAGTATTTGAGCAGCCCTATCTTTGATTCAGTGTTGTTAAAGGTTGTTCTCAGCAGGAAGTCCTGCTCTCTGGGCTTTTCTCCCATGACGCATAGTCACATCAATGCGTTCTTTCACCCAGCTTCACAAAGTGCACAGTGTTTCTTTGCAGACAGGAGACATACACAGCCGTCACACAAAAAACAACCCACCTTACCTCGCACTTAACACTGATCTCAGTAGAATGCTTCATTGATAGGCATTTTACTGGTCTGCCTCCTTCAAAGCAGCCATTTTTGTCTCTAAGCAAAGTGCCTTAGAATCAGTAATAAAGAAAAAATCCTGTAAGGTTCAAACAAGACAAGGAATGTCCATCAGCATATAATAAAAAAATAGTAGAGAAAACATTGAGCTAAAAGCAATACTCTACTCAGCACTTTGACTTAATATTTTTTTCTCATTTTTGTCTTCTGGAAAGAGTCACTTGGTCACTTCCCAGGAGAAATACGTACTGTTACTTTATCCATATTCTTTGAGGTTAAGAAATAATGACAAGAGTTGTATCTGCTCACTTTAAAAGCACAGTATCTATATCTCTATTTATGCATGTTATGACATATGTGTGTTTGGTTTAATTTTTAATTTTTAAAGTTATTGGCCGAGTGTAGCTTCTAGTTTATAAGCTCACTTTTTTTTTTTTTTCTGTTTAAATTTGAATGTATGTCATCTTTGTGTCTTACATATCATGGCAGGCATTAAACAACTTAACTTGGGTAACTTGGGCTAAATGAACATCCTGTTTAATCAGTATTGCACCTTTAGGATCTGTTTTTGTACTGCTTTGGTCGCAATGCTGTATTCCCACACCCAACAGTTTTCCCAGAGAAAAACTACAAATTATCATGAAACTGTTCATGGGTGGAAGACAGATACTGGGAATGAGTGCATCACTTTTTCTTGCAATATATTTCATAGCTGCAAAGTGTATGTGGATAACTATCACCAAAAATAAATGCCTATATTCATAAATTTCCTTCTCGGATTACAAAGTTGTGTTTAATTCTGTAAACACCAAATTAAGTAAAAAAATAAATAAATAAATAAATAAAAAGTTTACAATACATTTACAATACATTGGTTTTGTAATTTAGATATTTTTTTCCATTTAGTGAAAAATAATTGCTCATTCTGAATTTGATGGCAGCAACACATAAAAGTGTATGAAAAAACAGCTAGTCTGTGCATTTTGCAACTAATTATGTTAATTGGCAACATTTCAGTAAGATGACTAGGTATAAAAGGAGATTCGCAAAACATTGCATTCTGATTTTAGTTACCATTTACACACTGTCACAAACTTTTTTGCCATTGGGTTTGTATTTATTCATGTATGTCTGAATTGTAGGTTCAGTGCTGTACTAGGAACAAGGCAAATTATGGATGGAGAAAAGAGGTGTGTACGTGCAAGTGTGTACGTGATGGATGGGGTGGGAGAGTGGCTTAAAACATGTTCCTAATTGACCTTAGTTTGATATTTTAGGGTGGAGTGTGCAATCCACCATTCCCCCAAACTACAAGCATAAACAGAAGACTCACACAATGTTATACGATGAAGTAATGTTGCATGTAAGTTAGGTCTTGTTTCAACCACCGTATCTTTATCAGCCTCTAGCTCAGATCTGTGGCCTTTTGTGCATATTACATCATTTCATTGTCTTTTGTCTTTTTCCTCTGACATGATGCCGCTGGTAGCAATTAGTCAAATACCATTTCTCATCTGCACATCATTACTGTGAACCTTTATTTGTTTAAGGCAAACAGCCCAGATTGTTTTTATCTACAGCTTGTAAACAATTACGAAAGAATTTGAGTGACTGAATAAAAAATGTGTTTTACAGTATGCCTTAATACTTTTCCAGAGGAGTAATAAAAGTCTTGGCTGCTGCTGGTCCAGGAAACATTGCTAGCACTAGGGCCATGTGGGACCTCTCCTTCTTAAAAAGTTTCAGATTTTTTTCACAGCCCATTGTAAGTAATCAGGCAAATAGACTCTAGCAGTCATGCAGCAGACAAGCACTTCTTTCTAGGCAGTAGTGAGCTATGCACAGCCCCTGACAGGCATTCCAACAAACAGACAAGAAATCAAGGCGTACTCTTTTGGCAGAGACAGAAGATAACAGGGACTAGTGGGTCCTCTGATGCTCCTGAACTAACTTTGCTGGAAGTGAAGATCTTCAGATGCACTCAACAACAAGCCTATCTTTAAACCCTGTTTCCATAGTGAAGCCAGACTTGCCAGTGGAGGATACACATGTTTTGCTGACAGAACAACAGGTGATTTGAGTTTCAGCTGCTTGTGAACCAGAAGGCTTTCTAGCCATGACTAGCACTGTATATGGAGCAGATATGGTGCCTTTTGTTTTTGCATTCATCTTTCTTGGCATCGGGCAGGCGCAGGTTCCTTTGCAGACACAGGGTCAAGGCCAAGGGCAGAACAGCGCTGCATCTACCCCGTGGAGGCAGGTCATCCAGTGGGAGAACAACGGTCAGGTTTTTAGCCTACTGAACAGTGGAGCGGAGTATGTTCCTGCAGGGGCTGCTTCTCAGGATAGAGGACCCCGTGTTGTAGTGGCAGATTCTGGCTCACAAGCTACACGTCAACGTCAAGGTGGTAATGTGCGACGGCAAGCTCCTTCAAGAGGATCCTCAGACACCATTCGTGGACAGGCGAGACATCCTTTCGGCTTTGGACAAGTCCCTGATAACTGGAGGCAGACTGCAGGTGGCACTGGTGGTGGTACCTTCCAGGGATCCACAGGCTCTCGGTTTAGGCCATCAACTGGATCATCTTCATCATCTTACAATGTCCAATCATACCCACAGTACCCCTTTCCTCCACAACCACCCTTTCAACCTGTACCTTATGAGCCTACTTTTGGGGACGTTCCAGGCCGGAGTTTTGAACCACCCTTTCAACCGTTTGTGCCTGGTGGAGGCTATGGAACTGGAGGCATATACGGTGCTAATCTACCCCCAGTGCTTCCAGGCTCTCCTTCTGATTTTACGGATGATGGCTTAATGTATTACCCACCTTATGGATCTGGACCTTATCCCGCAGCAGCTCCACGGCCAGCACAGCCACCATTTTCTGATGGTCTGGACCATAGATACACACACAGTCTTTATAATGGAAACTCTGGACCCGCTGTGTCTAGTATTGCTATCTCTGATGCCAGCCAGGCTTCTGATACCGGACCAGCTGGGCAACCACCCATAAGGAGCCCCCAGTATGAGCAGTTTCCACCATTTGGAAGACCACAGCCCCCATTCTTGCAGCCTGTCTCTCCAGGCAGAAATTCTCCCAACTCTGCCCCTGAAAACTCAAATATTAATTATGGGAGTGTTTTCCGACCAGAGCAAAGAGGTAATGTAAACATTTTGTCATGTAATAATATTATTATTATTATTATTATTATTATTAATTATTTATTTATTATTATATTAATTATTATTATTATTATTATTATTATTATTATTATTATTATTATTATTATTATTAATAATAATAATAATAATAATAATAATAATAATAATAATAATAATGGATTAGATTTATTGTGTACTTTCCAAGCTACCACCCCATTCACACACACCAGCAAAATCACTCTAAAATATTCATTCATCAGGCAGGATGAGGGAAGTGTATTGTCCAAGGACACATCGGCAGTATGCAATGCTGGTCGTGGAGATCAAACCTCTAACCTTGCGGCTAGTTGGCGACTGGCTCTACCTAATAAGCTACTGCTGCCCCATATGTATTAATACCATTCTAATAAAATTTTGAAAGAACATTTTTGTCATCAACTATAGTTTATTATTTTTTTTATTTTTATTTTTTTTACAGTTTTCAGACACTGCAGCAACATCTGATTTTGGTTATTCTTGAACATATGAATTTAAAACACATAAAAGGTCCCAAGGGAGTTGAAAAACCTTCTAAGCTGCTTTCTGTAATAGTCAAAGTGGACCACATTCTTAACGTTTTTTGTTTACAAACCAAGCGAAGTGGACAGAATCAGTAATCTTTTTCCACTTGCAGCATTATTGAAACCAGGTGTTGAGCAAGCCTCGCCAGAGCATGAGGAGAGTGCACACAAGAACCACTCTGTTTTTCGGGAGAATTGTGTGCTACTAGACTGTGGCGTGCAGTTTAGTAAAGGTAGTGGTGACCTCATACAGGGACTTGTGACTGGGACGGGGCTGGAGGGGGGGGGGGGGGGGGGGGGGGGGGAGAGAATGAGAGCTGGGAGTACAGTGGTTCACAGCTCTTGGGGGGAGGGCGAAACATGGAAAGTCCCTTTAACACATGGGGTGCATTTCTTCAGCTACAGGAAATTAGTGAGAAGCATTTTGTCAGAGGTCTAGTGGCAAAAAGGGAGAGTGTAAAAAAAAGAGCGATAGACTGGTCAAGTATTACTTCTGGGGAGGAGTTTTTAAGGAAGTTACTAAAAACAAGAAGAAAACCTTAACGACCACATAACAGTACAACAGAATAGCATTACAAAATGTTTCCTTTGTCTTATACTGTTATACCAAAATGGTGGCCTATAGTTTTACAGTTCCACTCTGTGTATATTACTTTTTTTTCCCTGATGTTTTCACAAGAATGTTATGTTTTTGACTGCACTGTATTGTTGTTCACTTAGTTTGCTCATTTATTGGTTTGTCAGTCTGTTAGCAAGATAACTTAGACTCAAAGCTCAGTTCAGATTTAACATATCCAGGAATGCGTTTGGCTCCAGAACATCAGGTGGTTTCTGTAAAGTTAAAAATGATTCTGTATTTTTACAAGATCAATTCTAATACTCCTCTTGCCACAGTGGGTCAGTAAAGGAACAAATGATACGTTTAGTGGATTTTCTTCCAAGAGCCTTTACCCCTGAACTAGAAGATACCTGGTTCATACCTGGATTTGGGCTCCATATCCTTACCAATGCGATGCATGATGGCTGCATATGAAACAGAGTGAATTGTAATCTTTGTTTGGATCAAGTGTCATTTGATAATTTTCCTTTTTTCACTAGCTTAATGCAAAAGGGGACTATTTTTAAGAGAATCTTGGCAGAGGTGTAGACATTGTTTTTATATCTGTTTTGTATGTTTCAAATAGCTTGTTTTAGCATCTGTGGCTATCCCTCCAGGCCCAGATTGGTCCATTTTAGTGAAGCTTGCTGAAAATATTGCCTCATATTTATCTCATTCACAAAAAAGCCCAAAGAAGGTCCATTGCTCAATCTCAGTAACGTATTAGGAGTAAGCTTCCTTAGAGTGTCCTGCTTGTCAAACTGTGAAGAAGGACTGTGACACTTGACTATAGGACACTGTAATGGATTATGATTTTGTTTTTTCCTTTAGTATTGCTTTAGTTTACATTAGATTTGGAAATGAGCCAGAGTAAGGTGTATTTGACTCTTTGATAAGCTCCATCATTATAAAGACCAAATGTAAGACAAAACTGAAGCTTGCAATCCTTCTAGACATTCCTCTATAAAAACATTTTGGAAGCAGGCCTTTGCATTAATCATTCACTGACATTTATTTAGCTACAATTCATTTTCCCTGACAAATCTTGTAAACACTCATAATTAACTGCTCATAATTAGCGCGAGTGATCTAAAAAACATTAGCATAGTATTTGACATTTACTTATCATTATATTGCTTTACAATGCATTCATACACATGAAGGTCAGTTATTAGAATAGTCTGGGAAAGTGGAAAGTAAGGAAAGGCTGCCCCTTGTTCTTCCAAATGCTTCATATATTAGATAGATGGTGTGAAAAGCCTGGTGAGATTCTGTATCTTTTCTCTGTGCCCCACTTAGAGTGTAATGTGTGGCTTTGTCACATGCTGTCGGGAGCTGATCAGCTTTGGCTTCTCAATACACTTTATCCCTCAGAAAGAGACCCAATTTCACATTTCAAAAGATTAGGGCACTGAGAACAAAGCCTATCTGGAGAGGGAGCAGAAAAATGGAGTTGAGCGCACTGTAGGAAAACCTCAGCTTCTCACACACTAGTCTTCGGCGTTTACACGGTTTGTCCTGCCCTTTCCTGTGTCCTGTATGTCGACTGGAGAGATTTATGAGCATGTTGACACAATTACTGGAAAGGTAAAGCCCCTGTTTAAACTGGGGAAGAGGAATCACCCCCATGCTAAATGGTGAGCAAATATAAAATAGGAAACTCAGTGGGGCTCTCTACGTTTTCTGCATTTTTCTTCTGACCTTTGGGCCTTTCCCTCCTGGAGTTGACATAGCAAATCATCTGCCTCCTAGCATCCAGGGATTTACATATTGATTTTTTTTATGTCACATGCCCTCCTTGATTCAACCCTCTCCATTTAGCCAGGCAACTGGCACACTGGTTTGTGACCCCTTGTTACTGGATTTATATATATATATATATATATATATATATATATATATATATATATATATATATATATATATATATATATATATATAGAGAGAGAGAGAGAGAGAGAGAGAGAGAGAGAGAGAGAGAGAGAGAGAGAGAGAGAATGACATATATTAAACACGTACAACATAAACTTGATCACTTGATCTTGTCTGCGTTTCCTCAGCTTGGACTCAGCTTGAGGGTTTAGTTTGAGTGTCTGGCCTTAGTGACCTGAACAAAAGGAGGGACCTACAAACACAGAGACTCTTGCTGGTATGGTTTATTGGGAAAGAGTTTGAATCAGTCGGAACAAGTCAAGCATGCTTCGTGTTCTGTTTAAAGTACCCCAGGTTGACCTCAGGTTATCTGCAGACTTGGTCAGTAGCCTATTTTAAAAACAGCAGGGACAAGATCATTCCTGTTTTGCCTTGGCATGCACATTTCCTCTCTTTATTTTAGCTTGGCTTGTCTAAAATATATAATATTGTTATTAAAATGCATATAATTTGTTCATCTTCTTCCACTTATAACCGTTAGGGATTAGGTGTGGTAGGAGCCTATCCCAGCAACTCTGGGCTTTAAGCGGGGTACACCTTGGACAGTGGCCAGTTAGCCACAGGGCTGACAGAGACATACACAGACAGACATCCATTTACTCCCCCATTTCATTCACTAGAAGTATTTTACTTAGCACATGCATGTTTTTTGACATCTTTTGGGTGAACCCGCAACCTTCTTTCTGAGAGGCAGGGGTGTTATCATTCTGCCATCATGCACCCCTAAAATGCATTTCATAAAACAGTGTTTTACTACACTCTTTCCAACCACTTCCCAAAGGACAGCATTATTCATGCTATAAAATTGTTGTGAGTACCACAAGATTGAGGACAATGTCTATGCTATGTACATGCTATTTTTAAAGCAACTAATGTTTAATTCCATGTATTTTTAATGTAGCTATATGTTGCACACTAGCAATCACAGATTGACCTTTTTTGCTCTTTTACCTGAACTTGCCCTGACTCTAAGACCCACAGAGCAAAAGTGTCTCATTAAAAGCTGTGATAATAATCTAGAATGCACAATACAGTAATTAGCGGTCATTAGCTTTCTCCACTGTGACCCAGTCTGGAACAGTGGGCCCTGTTTTTGCACTGAGGCCAAATTTGAACTTCCATCAGCAACACTATAAATATCAGGTAATAAAACATTAGGACTAAAATGCTCAGGACATTTTGTTTGCAAAGCTTTACTGCAACATTTAATAAGCTGTCTGGAACAGAGCGATGAATTGAAATATTTCATGTACAAACCCAATTACAAAGAAGTAAGAACATGAACAATGTAAGTAAAAACTGGAAGCAATGTTGGTTAAATTCCATAAAACCATATTTTATACACTTCAGAACAGAAACAATACATGAGGTGTACAGATATTTTATCATTTCATGAAAAATACTAGCTCATTTTAAATATAATGACAGCAACACATCTCAAAAAGAGAGGTGCAAAAAAGAATGCAAAGAAGTAAACTTTTCTGAACTTTTATGGAACTGGAAATATAAAGTAATTATATCCAAATGTGTTTATACTTGTGTGTAAAAATATCCTAAAGAGACTGTTGATAGCATTAGATTATCTGTATTTTTTTATTTTATTTTTATTTTTTGCAGGCTTGCCTGACCTAGTTCCAGATCCTAACTACGTTCAGGCCTCGACCTACATCCAAAGAGCCCACATGTATTCTCTTCGATGTGCTGCAGAAGAAAAATGCCTGTCCAGGTAACTTTTCCTTACAATCACTGAATTCCACTGTTATTCTTGAACACTAAGGATTGTTCATTGTCCCAGGTATACAGTATTGTAATGATACTCAAGACTATACAAATTGCATGTGGTTCTTTTACACGTTGCCTTTGATACTCACTAGCATAATGCACATGCAGAATTTTAGAACATATATATTATGGAAGTGAATTACTATGATTATAGTGCACATTATGTGACTTGTAGCTGCTGGTAATTTCACAGCGACACTGTAGAGCAAGCTACTGCATGTCTCTCTACCATTACTGTATGTTCTTTGCCCAACATTTTTTTCCATTTAACTCCAAAACGCTAATCTTTACATTCCATTTAAGTTATTCTTTGGATTTATTTGGCTAAGAAATAATAAAAGCTGAAGGTTATTTTTAGATATTGTACCTTTTTACCATTAAAGTATGCATTGTAATTAATTTGAAACTTTCTGTATTACAATATCAAAATATTCAATAATATTCAAATAATATCACACAGCACAATGTAGTCACAGTTGTGGTTACTTTTCTATTGTTTTTATTGGCTGATCATGCATCATAAGCCCTGTGCCTATGACCCTCTCTCTGCCTCTCCTCTGTGGACACCATTGAATTGATGGAGGTGTGCTGTTTTCCCTCGTCCAGTCACAAGCCCAGCCATCACTCAAAGCCCTTTCATATCCTGTCTAAGTTTGCAGCAATCACCAACAGATGGCTTGGTGTAATTTGCCATACACTCCAATGTCAACATCAGCCATAGTAGTAGTATTGTGAAGCCCCAAAGCAAATTGTACAACATCTTACTTGCTGTTTTCACTTCCTTCTTGTGTATTTGGAGATATCTTTCTCTTTCAAATTAAATATTAAAAACACAAGCCCTGCTTCAAATCTTTTTTTTTTTCTTGTCAAGACATCTTTTACAATTCTCTCACCACATTTTTACCTCCTGTAGAGTGGAATTGTTCATGTTAGCATTTGGCTTTATATTATTATTATTATTATTATTATTATTATTATTATTATTATTATTATTATTATTATTATTATTATTTTATATTCTATTGCTTATTAACTCACCTGAAAGCCCACTCTGCATCTGAAAAACAAGAGTACAGCTTTGTGTACATTTACAACGTGATGTACAGTTAACTATTGCAAGTAGACCACCCCCAAGCCATCAACACCGTCTTGCAATGGTAAAGATATAATGAACTGGACTTGAACAGATTATCTTTTAATGCAGGGGTAAACTTACTATTAATTGAGCCTCAAAGCCTTTATATCTCACAATTGTAAACACATGTGCTGCTTCTTATAATTTTTCTTGTCTTTCTTACATTTCTTTCACCATTTTTTGACCTCATGTGCCTATGTGTTTCCACCATAAAGCTCCGCCTACGGCCCTGAGACCACTGACTATGACGTGAGGGTTCTGCTGCGTTTCCCACAAAGGGTAAAGAACCGGGGCACTGCTGACTTCATGCCTAACAGGCCACGGCATACATGGGAGTGGCACAGCTGTCATCAGTAAGTCTGTAATGAGGAACAGATCCCACCAAATCAGCTCGGCCTGCTGTATTGGCTTGATTATCAGCCGTAGAGCCATTTCAAAGGCATTCACAGCCTGAGTCAAGCCTAATGTTTTAATTTTTTTTTTCTTTTTTTTTTTTTTCATGAATGCATTCACTCATCGTCCTATACTTTACATGTGTACTGACTGACACAACCATTTAGATTTAGATCCACTTCAAAACACCAAAAAAAAAAAATACTAAAAATAAAATCAACTATTGCTTATGATCTAATTAAAAGCTCTGGTTCTGAAAAAAGATGCAAAACTACTTGAGGTACAGTATACCAGAATGACTTGGTCTTGCAATAGTAAAGATACTATAATAGCCACACCTAGAAAAAAAACTGGGTATCATATAGTAATCTTATCTTTATTAATTGACCTCTTGTTGCTTGAGTCAGTATTTTTGTGGCAGACATTCTTCTATATCCACAGAAAAAATAACAATGTTAGTGATGCTGCTGTTGTCTATTTCCACCAGGTAAATGTAGATGAAGAGTTGATGTTATTGAGTATTTCTACAGTTTAGTTGTTGGTCATTTCTATAAGTCTACACAAAATGGAATAGGTTTTTCTCATTGTGCATACATTGTGTGTGTTCAAAGTGCTGGTGACTCATTCAACTGTCTGGCAGCGACTGCAGATTTTTTGTCTAATAGTTGTTTTTTGATGTTTATCATCTATACACTCCAGACTCCAGACAGTTTTGTGTTATTTCAGTTGAGTCTGTACTAGTACCAGGCTCTGTTGCACCATGCTCATCTTAGAGGAATGTCGGCTGGCTGTTAGGAGATTGGCAGTGTTGTTGCTGTCTGACATCAGTCTGCATTTACACAGTGGTTCCCAAGAGGCACAGAGCCAAGGCAATCATTCCTCTGGCTGTGTGATCACAATGACAAATCAATCAATTTTTTACTCTGTCAATCGGATCACACAACCTCTAAAGTATGATGGCAACAATATGGTTACTGGAACACCGTGTTGGGTGTCAAAGACATCTCTGGGGAAATAACTACTAGATGGCCTAGATACTTTTGACCTACATTTTGCCCAATAAGAGCTACGTTTACAGTGTTGCTTTTTGTTGCATTCACTATAGTTGCAAGTGTTATATTTTTCTGCTTTATATTATTGCATTATTTTTACATATGTATATTTACACACACACACACACACACACACACACACACACACACACATATATATATATATATATATATATATATATATATATATATATATATATAAATTCAAAAGACATGACAAAACTGCCATCATGGTTGTCATTGCAGTGTAATTTTTAACTTATAGTGTTTTAAACCCAACCACTCACCACTAACAACAGTAGAGCTATAGTTCATGAAATATGATATTAAAACATTTAAAACTGGACCAATTTGCTACCTCAAAATCTAAATATATGACATCAAACTGAAATTTGGTCCCCAACTTTTTGAACTGAGTTCTGTTTAAACCAATCTACACAAGCAGTTATTGTCAGAATTCATCTGTGTCTCATTTTGCTTCCTGTTTTTCTATTTATTTGTTGTTGAAACACTGTTTCTCTGTAAGAGACTCTCCCTTACTTTCCCCCGCAGGTGCTATTTAACAGCTAATGAGAGGATCCCTTATTGGAGTGTGGAGCAGAATCTTTAATTAAAATCCTTAATAAAATATCCTACATGATGTCTTAATGTCTAGTTTTTTTTTTTGTTTTTTTTTTCCACAGATAATTGCTATTACAATATACTTTTAGATGATTACACAGTTTTTTTCCAATCCAAGCAACAAAAAACGTGTAGTTTTCAGTAGTTAACTAAGCTTTTTTTCTGCTAGCTATGGAGCGCCCTGGTCTACTCTATATTGTTTGCAGATGTAGATGATTTTTAGTAGTAAAACGAGTCTGAAACCAAAAAGATCAAAGACTGGATTAAAACACACCATTTCTACCTGAAAGCCTCTTGTTGTTTTCCTGACCCAAAGAAAAAATTAGACCGTGAAACTACTCTTTTCTACTACCTTTTCTTTCCAAGCCATCCTTGTAGTTTTAATGGCTGTTCCGGTAAAGTTGTTGCTGTGTTTCAGACTGGGCCTCAAGGCAAAAGGGCAACAGCTTCTAACAGCTGTTTTAGATTGTCACTTATGTCGCTACCAAAATACAAAATATTACAAAAATTACAATATTGTGTTAGGAAACTTGAAAAGTCACCTACATTTTAAAACTTTTAGTTGATCTGAAATTGTTGGGGTTAGTGGCCTGCGCCTCATAGCTGCTCTGAACTGCTAAATTGGTGCCAATGAACACACATAAATGTACACACACTGAGAGACAGAAAATCACACTGGAGCTGCAACTCACAAGGCACCTCTGATCTCTGCAGCTGATAACTAATTAACAACATTCATACATCATTAAGGTGTTAATGTCTTGTTTAGCAAATGTTATTGTTGTTATTAATTAGCTTCCATTGTCCCTTTAACCTTTATAACATTCAGTTAGGTACCACACCATCGCATCTATTAAAACATGTTAACAGCATTAAGTCAACCAATGAAAAACTTCTTTGTGACTATGTCGCCTGGTTAAAACCTTTCAGCACATCTCAAAAACATCATAACCAAAGCTTAAAAGTTAGTTGTTAGTTGTTAGTTGTTAGTTGATGTTGAACCTTTTCCTTGTGTCTTTCCAGACACTATCACAGCATGGACGAGTTCAGTCATTATGATTTACTGGAAGTCAGCACTGGCCGCCAAGTGGCCGAGGGACACAAGGCCAGCTTCTGTCTGGAGGACACAACCTGTGACTTTGGACACCTAAAGCGCTATGCCTGCACAGCTCATACTCAGGTGAGACAGATAAGCAGAAATAAATAAAACTACTAATAAATTACAGTGTTTTTCTACATTACTATGTTATAACATTTTGGCTTGCTTTATATATCAGTATTCATTTGGACCATTTGTTTTCATCCAGGGACTGAGTCCAGGTTGTTATGATACGTACAATGCTGATATTGACTGTCAGTGGATCGATATAACAGATGTTCAGCCTGGAAACTACATACTAAAGGTAGGAGCTAGATTGATGTATGGAGTAACTTTGTGGACAGGAACATGGAGTCAATAAAACAAATTGATTTAGCTCTTGCAATAATGAAGTTACGAAAGTTTTAAAATGGACAAATCTCCTGAGATTTTCAGGTTGCAGCATTAAGTGACTTAGCAGTTGCTTTCTCATCCATCCCAATGAATCCTGCATATTTCATTCAGTCAATACAACTGTGAGCTGCACATAAATCGCATTCTATGTGACTGTGTTGCGCTTTAGGTTTATTTTAAGCATGATAGTGTCTATGAGATATCACATATCTTTTAGTAAATTTGTATAATTTCTCTTCTGTGTCTTACAGCTTCAGGTTAATCCCAAATTCCTGGTGCGGGAATCTGATTTCACCAACAACGTGGTCCGGTGTAACATTCACTACACAGGACGTTTTGTTAGGACAACTAACTGCAAGCTGTCCCAGTAAGTAAGGAGGAATATCCTCATGTATTGCAAAATGTGAAGTGTCACCACTGAACCACAGAACAGTGATTTATTTAAATGCACTTTTATGAAGAGCCTCACAGTGTTTTGATATACTTAGTGGACTTAATGGGATCCTAGATGAAATATATAATGATATGGAATGAAACGTATAATGAGTTATGGGCTCATTTTCACTTAAGATTAATAGCCTCTAAGGCTTTTATACTGTATTTTCTCTTAAAAAAAAAAGACATAAGGAGTTAGAATTTTGCAATTGCACCTTTAGGAGGTATATCAATTGCACTCAGAGCTACTGTCATAGCCTCTTAAAGACAAGATCTACTTGGACAAAGCATCATTAGGTTTAAATATCCAGACAAAATATAGTTTGAAGATGAGTCAGACACATATTAAGTGGTTCCTAAACGTATTAAACAATAGAAATAATACTTTAATTCTAGAATAAATAGTTAGATCTATATGTAAATGTATACATGAAGATGATTGTGGTTAATTTAAGAGGATGGAATATCATCCCTATAACAATATCACTTCAATCATCTTTTTTACATAGTAGTGTAATATGCACATCATGAGGTGTGAGTGTGTGTTTTTTTCTTCCATCTTTTATCCTCAATGTAGAAGTTATGAGAACTTGTGAATTTTTTGTAAAAAAGCTAAGTAGGAATATACTGACACGGAGTCTGTCACACAATTTAACCGTTTTTATTGGTTGTGCTTGTATGTTACAGGTCTTGATGAGGCACTACAGCATGACCCTGATTATTAGTCCACTGAAATGTGAATGGAGCCCATTAGTTTTTGAATACTGGTGATGTTTTTTTTTCAGTTTTTTTGTACTGTTTAAGCTTTCAAAGCAATAAGCGAGGGCTCAAGTGGCACTTATGGGTGTTTGAATAACAAACACACACATAAATATATACACAGCATAATGGATAATACATGGTAATATTCCAATAATGACCCACAGTTCAGATCCCTGCAAGGCATTTTCTACTTTTGCCCCTGTAATCTCATCCCACAGTTTGCTTGCATGTACAGAAACATCATTTTAAAGGAGGTGTTTACTGTGCCGGCACCAGCACCAAACATTTATGTATCCCCCTACTGAGCAGCTCTATGTAAATTATAAATAAAGTGTGAAATAATGGCAGTTCTGATATGAGCAGCTTCAGACAAGTCAGGGTTCAGCCAAGATTTAATAAATAAAATTAGAAACCCAAATCTTCCTGGATTAATTCATGAGTGCAGTTTAGGGATTGAAATGCCCACTGACTCAGAAGAACAATAATATTGTCCTCCTCACTTTACTCAGTGGCTCAGTGGGTCAGTCTGGGATACTGTGGTTGTCCAGGCACATCCTGCTGTTGTGTTAACAGAAGGAAGAGGACCAACAGGTCATATCTGCATTTGCCAGCTCTTTTTAAAATGAACATCATAAAGTCAGCACAAAGATGCATGACCAGTTCTGGGCTACAAAGCCTTCCATAATGCCACTCAATCAATTGCTCTTTCATTTCAGTTTAAATAGCAACTGAAAGTCCAAGTGGTAGAAGAGAGTGGTGTTTTGTAGAAAAGATGACTCACAGCATATAAGCTGTAAGTCAATGTTGCCTAAGGCTGTTTTCTTCAACTACCAGCACTGGTCAGATGGCACATAAGTCATCTACAGCCTTTAAAAAATGTAAATAAGCATGATCCACTGATGCATAACTTCAAAAGTGACACTTTTTAATGATTGTATTTGTTTATTCTTATTTGTGAGTTTCAGGCAACTCATAGATATATTTGTGAATATTTTCTGAAGTAGAAACACTTTTAATTAATTGAAAAGCAAAGTGCCAGAAGATATTGTCTCTACTACCTCTCCAAAAACGTATCTATAATTTCCTGTTTGCCCTTTAAAATACATGCTTTGGCTCACCACACTCTATATATAAATATATACATGTATAGCTATATCTACTAAATACTGTATACAGTGAGGCACATCATCTGAATTGCAAACAAAGACTTAAGTGATATTCAAAATGCAACTTCACTAAAAATAAATAATTATTATTATTTTCTGTCGGTTCAGTTTTGTTATAAATAATCAAATGCAAGTGCAACACACACAGGGGACACACCTTTGTATTTTGTGTCTGTGCTGTACATATGTGGCATGTTAAAAATGAAAGCACAACGCAAATGTACGTAACAGTTGTGCAGCATCTTTGACACGCAGTGCTGGAATTTTTGTTTTTCCAACAGTAAACACGGGTCAAATATGCATTTACACATTGCTGTAAATGGAATATAAACACGGTGCAGCCTCATTACCACAGCTGCCCCATGTGAGAACGCCTTAGACCTATCCACGGACTTAAAACTAATGTTATATGACAGGAATGACAGCTTCCTGAAACCTTGCACCTCATAAAACATTAGGTGTGATATGTTTAATGCATAAAGGCATTTCCTGTATACCAGATGAGCAGTTCAGGCACAGATGCAAATGTGACCTTTGAAAATGCTCGAAAATACACTATGTAAACACTGCATACTGTATGTGATGCTTGCTAACAGTGGAGGGTGAATAAACAACTGTAGGTGTGATACAGAGAAAGAACCCGGTCATTATTTACACAAAATCAAAAGGCTTAAAATCACCTCCGTCAAGAAAGTTATGTTTATGCCAGCACTAGTTTGTTTGTTTGTGTGTTAGCAAGATAGCAAGATAATGCACACGTTTTTATTACATTTTCAGGAAAGGTCAGAAATGGCTTAAGGAACATTAGTTTTTGGTATGAATTCAGAACACTGTCTAGATCCAGGTTTTTAAAAATAATTTAGCACCATTGTAAGATAGGTTAAAAAACAAAAAAACAAAAACAGTAACTCAAGTCACAAGGGGTGTGACCAAAGATATAAATGATTCTTTTTTTATGTGGATCTGGAACTCTAACGGCTTGGTAGAGGTCTGCGCTCTGCAAAAGCTTCTAGTTTTCATTATTTTCATAAGTTTAGGGAATGTGAAAGTTAATGGTGACTGTGTATATTTCTGTAGCAGCCCTGTGACTACACCACCTAAGGCCCATAGTTGTTGGGATAGGCTCCAGTCACCTTCAACTCCTAATAGAAGTAAGCCAAAGAAGATACATGAATTTTGCGGGCAAGGGATGAATTAGATGATATCACATGAAATGACTAACTTTAATTGCCTGATAATGAGAAATCAGGCAACCAAGTCAACTTTAATACTTTAACTAAATGTAAAAAAAAAAAAAAAATATATAAAAAAAAAAAATATATATATATATATATATATATATATATATATATATATATATATATATATATATATATATATATATATGCAAAATTTAATTCAAGGCTGCATTTTTGAAAATGATAGCTTCGTTCTCCAGGGCATATAAATCCATTATGTGACAATGGATGCTATGCACTTCGCCTCTTTCCTATCTGATGTGTCCAAGCACAGCCCTGACCTCTGCAGTAGAACTTCCTCTGCTGTGAGCTGTTTGTTCAGGCTGTTCACAACATCTGCTCACTCCTCTCTCTGTGCCACATTCTGTTGTTTATCAGTAGTAGCAGCAGTTTGTGTCAACATGCCGCGACTCTGGATGTACAATGTTGCTATTGTGTGTCATTGTGTAACTGTAATGTGTCAAGATGAATAGATGAAGTACAATATTTGTATGTGTCTGCCTTAAAAGCAGATGTAGAATGTTAACAGATAGTTTTACTCAAGTAAATCAAGTGAGTAAAACAATTTTTTGATGGCAAAGTGGTTAGTAATATTAGTGAAAGTATGGTAGAAGGAGTAGTAGTAGCTGCAGTAGTCACAATAGTGTAGTACCAGTAGTAGTGGGAATATACTGTAAGTAGTCATGGAAGTAGTGGTACTAGCAGTGAGTATGTTTTAAAGTGCTTTCTGTAAACTTTGCATTCGATAGTTTTTTACTTTTTTTTAAGTAACTCTTTGGTGAGTACTTTAACCTCTACTTGAGGATAATTATTTAGAAATAACAGTTATTTTACTTTATTGCAGAGTTTGCCTACTTTTTCCACTGCTGCTTTAAAGTAGCTTAACATATGCTAACAGACTTCAATGCAGATCACCAACACTTCACCAATTACTGTTCCATCTTCCTGTTATTTAAAGGAAAAGGGCAAAGTGCAGCAAATTCCTTCTTTCGATTATGTACAATTTTTCTGTCAAAACAATGAAGAAGACATGTTGCATTATTTTTTTTTTTTCCATATCTGACAAGAAACACTTGTAGAGAGCAGATCTCTGTCTGTCTGTATATATCTTACTGATAAAGATATAGTGACATGGACCCACAGACGCTTTGTTCCTGCATAGGAACATTTACCCCTCTGTCAAAAACATAAACTGCTTGGTGGAAGTAAATATAAAGTTGTACAAGATGCTCCCTAAACCAAACCACTGCACCTCTAGACTAAGGACAGAAAAAATCTCAGAAAGGTTTGTACAGAGCAAAATGCATACTGTATTACTAAGAAATGTGATGCACAGTGTCAGGGATGCCAACACAAGTATGAAATCAAGAACTAAAAGAGCTGAAACAGGAGGAGACTGCATAGACAAATTAGCACAACTAGCAGCGTGGAGTAGGAATAAAGGATAGCAGTGTGCATATACAGAGGTCACAACACATCAGACAAGCTGTAGAAGCCTAAGAACTCTGAGGACTTTTGATATGTTTTGTCAGTGCACACTAGCAGTAGTGTTGAATCCAAATGATTTAAACAGAGTAACAGCGTGTGGTGAAAAAGGCCCTGCATCCATATGTATGTCAAATGAGGTTTAAACCAGTGTGGTCCCAAAAAACTTGGCAAAGAACTTTTAGAATAGAATACTGCTAAGTGTGATTCAGTAAATACATCTTTCATTATCTCACAATTGTAAAGATATAGTGCCCATACTTGGACGTAACCGGGTCTAGTTCGGGGGTGGGGGGTATTTATTTATTTAACCTTTATTTAACCAGATAGGATAGGTTGAATGAGAACCAATTCTCATTTACAACGACGACCTGGCCAAGAGGCAACAGCATGATATATACACCACATCAAAAGTGTTCTATCCATGGAGCCACAAATTTCTTATACTCTATCTCACAATAGTAAAGAATCTGCTAAAATCATTTGGTCTTTTACTGACCCCTTGTGACTGGCGTTTTAATATTTGGCCAAGTGTCACAATGGTACAGAATCCACAAAACAAACAATCCTGGAGCCACACCAAAAAGAGTACTATTTCCCATATTAATGACCTAAAATTTTATTCAAATCCAACTTTTTTTTTTAGCTATCTTGATAGCAGATTAACAGTAACAAACTAGCGCTGACGTAAACATAACCTCTTTGGTGGAAGTAACTAGCCTCAGACTAATGATGATGGCACATAGTAAGAGCAAGTTGTAATGGATATTGCAGCAGGATGTAAAATTTGTTAGTAGTTAGTATGAAGTTAAATACAGCCACAAGGGGGCAGTCTTCTTCTAGCACCAGTTTCAAGCCTAGATAAATATAGAAGGAAACTGTTTTTTTTTTTTTTAAAGGGAAAATCCCTTTACCATGTTAAACTAAAATACACTATGTAAATAAACATGGATTTTGATGATCTATTTAACATGTAGTGTATGACTGCATGTGAAGCAACAGGCTGTAGCTTGTATTAATCCTCTATAACAGCTTTGAAAATGCTGGCATGTGATCAAAAGTGCATGTGGCAAGTTCACTCATAGTGCAGTGCAGGATAGTATTGTGAGAAAAAGCTTCCAGACTGTGCGCCGCTCAGGTTTAAACATGATAAGAGCAAATCCATTACACATGTAAATACTCAGCTTTAGGCACCAACTGTTACGTGTGATGCTCGATAAGCAGAAGATCTGTAGAAGGAACTATAAAACCCCTGAGACAGATATTTCACTTTTCAACAAGCCGCGTTTCTTCTACCAGGAAACCTATGTACAGCAACAAGCGTTTTACAGCTGCGAGCATACAGCCTAATCGAGGAACCAGAACAAGTGAAGTGAAGCAGGGCTGATTAGATCTTGCAGCATTCTCAGAGGTGGAACATCATTGAAAATACAAACCCTGGCAGAAATGCAAGTCCTGATTTTGTTGATGTTCATGGTGAAAAAGGAAAACAGACTTCTGTAGTTATGACTACCATCGCTAACCAAAATAATGTTGAGGGACTGGTCTGGTGTCATAACAGCATTTCTGAAATGTTCTTAAACTCTTGCACTGAGCAGAGGTAGAAAGTAATGATACCCTATGTTTACTCAAGTAATTTACTGAAGTACATTTTTGGAAATGCTGAGAGCATGTTCTAAAACTTTTACTTATGTAAATTTTAGATTAAAATTATTTTACTTTTACTTAAGTAAAATTTAAAACACGTGACAGTATATTTGTATCTTTTTACCAAACACTTTGCAAACAATCCAAAGGGCACTCGTTCAAAGAAGATTTGCTGTGAAATTAGAGGAGGCAAATGTACTTTGTAATTAAGTAAACATTACACTTTTTTACTTTTACTCTAGTAATAACTTTGTTAAGTAGTTCTGCTTCAATATAATTTTGAAGTAACAGTAGTTTTACTTGGGTACTTCTTCCACCTCTGGCATTAAGTTGCAAGTGAGTGATAGCTGAAGGACCAGACTCAATCCCGCCATTCTCACTTAAGCAGGTTTATGTGGACATAATTGAATTTAGTGCAAAGAAAAAAAAATAAAATAAATAAAAAATGGCTTGGCAAAGCTCGAAAGCCCACCACCAGACTTGAGGTGTAATTTCTGAGTCTACAGTGGCACACTATCAAGGCCACAGGTAATTCATCTTCTGGCTCCAGCATGCCTTGTGACCTAATTAAATGAATAAAGATGTGAAGAAATCTTCATTTCCAAAGGGATAAACACACAGCTGCACCGGAAAGGTAAGAGGGAAGGCTTCTTTTTGTACGAGGAAGAATAGTGGCAGATGAAAAGCCACTGGCGGGGAAATGGCGAAGAGCTGAGGGCATTTAAATAGTGACAGGGAAAGCAGTGTTCTGATTTACATGCAGCTGCAGTTGCTGGCTCATTTGTTTTCATAATAGCTCATCCTGCACACACTTTATGTGGAGCTGACTCCACTGCATATATCTCTGACTGAGTTAACAAACATCTCACTTGTGTGTTCGACTTGATGGCTACTTGTGTCAAACATCTGGCTTTTCGTTCTGTCTTATAACTCATTTTCTTCTTTTTCTTGAGTCATCAGTTGAAGCAAGACTTTGCAGATTCTCACTGTGTCCCAGGAGTCCACGTGGTCAAAGCACCAGTGAATAAATTCTCATTAAGCCTTTCCTTTCCTGAAATTGAGCTTGGGATATTGTTGTTTGTAGTCCCAGGCACTTGGAACAATTGAGTAGATGTTGTAGAAGGAAGATAGGTTTCTTGCTTTAATCAGGTTTACACATAAGCCCCCCCTTCTTCAGGCCTGTTGAGAGTATTGATGATGAAGTCAGCTGCAGGAGGACAATCCTCCTCTCTCTCTGGCAGAGAGATATTTCACCACACTCACCATGCATGATGTGGGGACCAGTGGTGTCATCAGAGCAGTGATTTCACAGGTCCCTCTGTAACCACACTGACATGGACACTACCTAGGCTGTTTATGAGACTGCAGATTTGTATGTGTTTGTTAAACACAAATTAACAGTCCGGCTGGGATCACAGGCAAAAACCCCTTTGGTCAAAACAAATAAGACTTTGTAAAAGGGTGAGCAACTCAACAATTTGGCAAAAGCAATCATAAAAAAGTTACTTTTTATGCATTTTTGCCTTTGGGGCCTACCTAACAATACTGCACTTTTTTGTTTGCGGAAAGAAATGGGTCTGAGATCTCTTCCTTTCACTGCATTTTATTAAGAAGAATTCTGTTGGGTCTAAAATGATCCAAAAGCAGGATTTTTTTTTTTCTGAATGGTTGTATGTCTCTTAATCTACTCTTTGAGGCAGTACATTTGTTGGCTTTGACTTCTGCAAATCCAACTTATTCACATAGACCAAACAAATGTATCAGTGGCATAAGGTGGTAATGAGGGGCCCCAGTGCAGGTTCTCAAAATAGGTCTTAAAGTTATAAAGCTAAGTCAGTATCTATATGTCTACATAATAATAATACTTTTAAGTTATTAAATGTGCACTGTAATTTCTTAAACTCGACTAATCAATTCTTTAAAATATTTCAATGCCATAAAAAAAAAAAATCAAAATAAAAAAAAATCTTATTGCATTAATAAACTCTGTGACCATTTAGTAAAAACTGAAGAAATTGTTTTTCAAACATTTTAAATGTAATTGTACTGTAATTTTCATCATAGGTATACCTCAACTATGAGAGACAAAATGAGGGGAAAAAAAATCCAGAAAATCACATTGTCTGATTTTTAAAGAATTTATTTGAAAATTATGGTGGAAAATAAGTAATTGGTCAATAACAAAGGTTCATCTCAATACTTTGTTGTATACCCTTTGTTTGCAATGACAGAGGTCAAATGTTTTCTGTAAGTCTTCACAAGGTTTTCACAAACTGTTGCTGGTATTTTGGCCCATTCCTCCATGCAGATCTCCTCTAGAGCAGTGATGTTTTGGGGCTATCACTGGGCAGCATGGACTTTCAACTCCCTCCAAAGATTTTCTATGGGGTTGAGATCTGGAGACTGGCTAGGCCACTCCAGGACCTTGAAATGCTTCTTACAAAGCCACTCCTTCATTACCCGGGCAGTGTGTTTGGGATCATTGTCATGCTGAAAGACCCAGCCACGTTTCATCTTCAATGCCCTTGCTGATGGAAGGAGGTTTTCACTCAAAATCTGATGATACATGGCTCCATTCATTCTTTCCTTTACACGGATCAGTCGTCCTGGTCCCTTTGCTGAAAAACAGCCCCAAAGCATGATGTTCCCACCCCCATGCTTTACAGTAGGTATGGTGTTCTTTGGATGCAACTCAGCATTCTTTCTCCTCCAAACACGACGAGTAGCGTTTTTACCAAAAAGTTCTATTTTGGTTTCATCTGACCATATGACATTCTCCCAATCCTCTTCTGGGTCATCCAAATGCTCTCTAGCAAACTTCAGATGGGCCTGCACATGTACTGGCTTTAGCAGGGGGACACGTCTGGCACTGCAGGATTTGAGTCCCTAGCGGCGTAGTGTGTTACTGATGGTAGCCTTTGTTACTTTGGTCCCACCTCTCTGCAGGTCATTCACTAGGTCCCCCCGTGTGGTTCTGGGATTTTTTCTCACCGTTCTTGTGATCATTTTGACCCCACGGGGTGAGATCTTGCGGGGAGCCCCAGATCGAGAGAGATTATCAGTGGTCTTGTATGTCTTCCATTTTCTTAATAATTGCTCCCACAGTTGATTTCTTCACACCAAGCTGCTTACCTATTGCAGATTCAGTCTTCCCAGCCTGGTGCAGGTCTACAACTTTGTTTCTGGTGTCCTTTGACAGCTCTTTGGTCTTGGCCATAGTGGAGTTTGGAGTGGGACTGTTTGAGGTTGTGGACAGGTGTCTTTTGTATAGATAACGAGTTCAAACAGGTGCCATTAATACAGGTAACGAGTGGAGGACAGAGGAGCCTCTTACAGAAGAAGTTACAGCTCTGTGAGAGACAGAAATCTTGCTTGTTTGTAGGTGACCAAATACTTATTTTCCACCATAATTTGCAAATAAATTCTTTAGAAATCAGACAATGTGATTTTCTGGATTTTTTTTTTTTTTTCTCATTTTGTCTCTCATAGTTGAGATATACCTTTGATGAAAATTACAGGCCTCTCTCATCTTTTTAAGTGGGAGAACTTGCACAATTGGTGGCTGACTAAATACTTTTTTGCCCCACTGTGTATATATATATATATATATATATATATATATATATATATAGATAGATAGATAGATAGATAGATAGATAGATAGATACCATACATTATTCTGAATTTTAGAAAAAAGTTTAGATTGTTACTTACCTGGAGGACTCTCAGTGCTTATGAGTGATGTCCAGCAACAGACTGGACAAGCAGTCATGTTTTTACTCCTCCATAAAAAAAAAAAAATAAATAAATAAATAAAATAAAATAAAAAAGTATCCATTCATTATTGAATTTTCATGAACCACTGTTGTATATTCCTCAGCTGTAGCGCTGTCCCATTTACCTGAAAAAACTAGCACTGGCTGTCGCAGCTTGTCACATAAGATTGCGTTGTGCACCGCAATTATAGCATTTGTTGGTGGCTACTGCCGGGTCCTCTGGGTATCTGCTCTGCTGCTGTATAATTTCCTTTCACACTACACTCGTCATTTCAGAAGTCTGTAGACAGTTCAGCACTGTGTTTTGAATCTGATGTGAGATTGTCACCTTATTTAAAAAAAAAAGAAAAATGTTTTGGTTATTTTTGTCACTATTACTATTTTGGGTTTGAATGTAACCTATTGAGTATTTCTTTTTTTTTTCTTTTTTGAACATTTCAAAGGTCACACAGTGCCCCCAGTGGATGTTGTAAAAGGCACGACTTTGACAGAAAGCAAAGAGTGCCATCTGAAGGCCAATCATATATTTAACTCGTCGTCGTAATGTTGATTAAACATAATACTTTGATCAAAGTAGAAATCCACTGGAATGAATAATAAATGTTTAGCTGTTTTGTTACTATACTATGCTATTAAGAAACTCAATAACCAATAATTTACTTCAAAAACATAATAAAATAAATGGTCAACTCCTATTTATTGTAGAAAGCATGATGACGCTTACGAGGCATAATGTGGAATCCAACAAGCATAAAGTCACCCAGACTGAAACACTGACTGGTATGATGAAGTGAGGCCACAAGCTTGTATTCACATAGGTTAGCTAAGCCAAATCCATCACTTAAAATCATTACCACCTGTCTTAAAGAGGCAGTTCAAATCAGTCCTGCTGTGTACAACTATAGTGCTATACATATGACAATTACATTTTTATAACCAGGGCTATTCAGGGAATCAGTGATGCCTTTGACTGCTTTTCAAAAATACACTATATGATGTTTTAAATACAGAATTTATGCTTTGACCACTGAATAAAAAATGACCTGTCATTCATTACCAGATAACGTTATAATGTGCCTAAGATTAAGGTTTTTAGTTCCACCGAGTGTTAGAGCTTCTTTGCTGTTTACATAGCTTTATGTGTAATACAGAATACTGCTGAGATATAATGCTCAGACCTGATTTATGGGTGTGTAGTGATTTCACTTATTTTCTGAGCACTTAGGAAATATAAAAGAAAGAGGCTTGGCGTGAAAGGGTAGCACAATGAAAGGAAGGCAGCCATAGAGGGAGAGGAGCAGGAAAAATATAGGCTGCCAAACATGTAGACTATGAGCTCTAACAGAGGAATTGCATAATGACACTAAAGACTTGAGCACCTCCAAGTGGTCACACACACACATGGCAAGATATTGCTGTAAAGTTCCTTTCTGTATGAGAACAGGCCTTGTGCCCCTGTAAAGCATCACTAACTTTTTTTTATTAAAAGTGATTGCAAATAGGTCTGATTTGCCCCAGAACCCATCAAAGACAGTTTACTGATGTTTTGTTTTCAGTGTGTCATCAACCTAACACATCAAAGGGACAACAAAGAAAGTTTCTCTTCCTATTTATTCCAACTGAGGACTTGCAATCAGTCTGATGCTGCAACACAAACGTCTCTCTTGTATTTTGCATTGTATAATTTGCAATCACAGATCAACAGCATAAAAAGATGATGAAATTGTTTAGTTTAAAAGGTTACATCAGGCAAAGATGAACAGTGTTTTGGATGTTTTTATATATTTTAATAAAACAAAAACACATCTTTATTATTTATATCAATCACTTATTTTTTTTTTAAACTGGTACACATTACTTAACTAGTTATTTTTAAACTGTACAAGACTGTAATGTAATGTACTTAAAAATGCTAAACAAGATAATAAACCAGCACACCACAAAATGATGCAACTGCCTTAACAATAAAAACCTCCTGCACTCAAAGTGATATTTAGTCTCAAAACTTCTGCAAATATCCAATGCATGTTCTGATATGTTCTAACCTTCATACTTTGGCATAACTTCTCTGTTTTAAACATCAACTTCACAGAGGCTACATCTGGTTCTGATTGTACTGTGGGCTGGAGTACTGCTCCTGCATGGCCCCCGCAGCTGCCCCCATCGCTGCCTGTTGGGCTGCGGCCTGAACGTGAGGGTTCTTCCATGCCCCTGTGGCCCATTCCTCCTGAGCCTTGGACATGCTTCCCCCACTGCCTCGGTATAAATTGTGGATCTGCAGATGAGGTGGGGAAGTAATAACAGTAGCAAACACATCTCAAACACTCTTTTAGACATTGTTATTATTTTTCCACATCAGGGCATATCACACCACTTTCTCTTACTTCGCATATGAATGTATACATTTACAAACTTCTGCTATACAGGTGCATCTTCATAAATTACTGTGGAAGAATGAAATATAAATTATTTTATTAGTTCAATTCAAAAAGTAAAATGCATACGGTATGTCCTAGAGGTCCTTGCACCATAGGTTCGCAAAAAAAAAGTGTAATTAATGGGTAATAAATTATAATGATTATTTTGCTATCATATACATTTATTTTACACATGAATAAATGTTAATGGGAAGCACTAAAAGAAATAACTGAAAAGAAAAGCCACAAATGTTGAACCTCATCAGTTTTTGTTAGGAATTGGGTCCACAAACTCATATTAATCTTGTGGCTTAATGCCCTGTCTGCTGAAAAATTCACGCCTGTGTGATTAAATATTGTCACTTTTTTTCTGATGCTATAGCGATTTTTTTGTACCTAATTTGTGCTGATAGAGGAGATGCTGAACTTTGTGCCATTTTTTGTTTCATGGTGATAATCCCATTATTTAGAGAGATATTACCTATAAACCATGCCAAGGAATTATGAATCTTTAGTAGCAGAGTACCACAGTCTTCTTACCTGCCCTATGCCTCAGTCTCATAACATGGGCTCTTTAGGATGTAATGGTATCATGTGATCATTATGTAATATTCTAATTTTATGAGATACATAGTTAGGGGTCTAGGCCAAATCATGACAATCAAAATGCTTGAAATATTTTAATAACACTTTAGAAGATGTATATATTTGATGTAGACCTTACTTTAGTGGGGATTTGTAACTTCTGTGCAAAAACAATTAAAGTGTCACTTGCATACCTGTGGATAAAACTTAATGCCTCATTAAAAATGCACACAGCTAATGTGCAAAATGAAATAGGCGCAAACAAACTAAAGCGAACAATAAATGTTGTGGCTGTGCTATTAGTGTTTGTTTAGCTCGTTTCATCCTAAATTGAACAAATATGTAGAAGAACATGTGTCAGCTCTGTCTGTCCTCTGCTGCTCACGGCCACACCGCGCTCTTGCTTAGTCCATTCATCAGTTTCAGAAAAGTAAGAAGGCAAAGATACGGGATACAGCCTGAATTTGCAGTGTCAAAGTCAGAAAGCAGAGGTAGGGTTGGAGAAAACAGGAACAGAGGCAGGAACAGAAAAACCAGAAGGGGGGAAAATCCCCCTCATATCCCCCAGCAAGTCATACCCTGTATGTAATTAACAATAACTGAATGACTTAAGAGTTTATAGATACTGATGTTTATACATGAGCTTATTATGAGAATTTAACACGCTTAACAATGTTCCAGTAATTCTTCGTAAATAAAAACTACTACTCAGCTCATGCTTTATAGTGGGTTATTGTGAATTGTTTCAATTTTTCACTCTGTGTACTGAATTTTTATCGGCATTTCACTTTGAATTGAACTACAAAAATACATCACAATATTCTTAATATTCTTCAATTTTTTTTATTTTATTTTTTATTTTTTTTAGATGCACCTGTATAGTATTTCCATAAAAATGTAAATGTAACGTTTTCAGTCCTTACCTTGGTCAGGGCAATGAAGGACAGAGAGGCAACTGCAGTAAACATGATTGTTGGGACAAGCATGATCAATGCAATCAGGATATTATAGCTGAAGAAGGAGATTGTAGCTAGCCAACCACTGCCAAGGACAAACACATCTTTATAAGCATTTATAATATAACTGTTATTGAAAAGTGTGTCCTTCAGCTGCTACTGCTACTGCTACTGAACATCTGGATGTGAAATATCATTAATTCTGTGGTGCATATTAAAGCTTTAAAGGTTTTATAGCTCATTGCTCATACTGAACATGAAGATATCCAACACTGGGAACATGGCATTTATAAACTTTATGGAGACTGACATAAGATTAATATCACATCATTAGTTTGAGTCAGGTGACATTTTGAGGATATCTTTAACTGCCTCTCAAAATCTAATAACAGCAATAATAAAAGTTATGGGAGAGCCGTTTCTGATGGTCCATCACTGTCATCTTAATGAGAGCAGTGAACAAAGAGTATCAATAATATAACTCCCTCACTTTATACCTCCAATATTCAATAGTCACAAAGTAAAAATGTAAATGTTGTGGTCTTTAAAAATGTTATTTTCCCAACAGTTTTATGTGTATTTTTAAGGCAAGTAGGTGTGTAAGTAAGCTGAGTATAATATATTCGACTTGTATGTTGGTCTAAGCATTTTTACAACAGACAGAAAAATACTTGAGGATGAGTAAGAAATCTTTTACACATTTTTAATGCACAGTCAGTCACACTTACCAAACACCCCATCCAGGGATCCCTATGCTCTGAATGATGCTGATTCCAACTTGTGCCATGAACACAAAGAAGAACATCATGAAGTTGAAAGAACTGTCACTCCTAAAAATAAAAAAAATAAATTATACTTTTGACTTTACAAAAATCAATTTTACTCTACAACATTTATGCAAAAATTCATTGATATAATAATTTTCAACCACTTATAAATTACATCTTAAGGGGGAAGCCTATCTCATCTGCACAGGCCAGGATTTAGACCACATCACTTCTAAAAAGCTTTACTACCCAAAAAACCCAGAGTTTCCACACAGAAAGACTACACCAGGCTAGGCAGGCTAACCACGCCTCTAGTAACCTGAGCTAGTAGTCCTAGCTATTCACATAAAATATTATAGTAAGATTATAACTACCCATAAACATGCCAGCTCACTACACCGGGCTTTGAATGGACTGAAACACGACTATTATTGTAGTTGGATGTGGCAAGAGGTAAGAACCCCTGCCTTAAAATATTAACCTAATAATCATATCAGGTATCATTTGAGGTATAGAGGAACACTTTCAACACATTCAGAGAAACTCTTGACTTAAACCCAACAATATTAGACAAACTGATCCTCTCATCTAGTTTCACTCATAGGCAAAGTTATTTTTGTCTTGCTTTTCCCTTACACGCCACGTTAACCAATTGCACACGATTGATATAGGTGAAATGATATCTTATGATTTTAGGAAAAAGGAATGTTACTTCATGTCCTAACAAAAAGTATTGGCATTGACCCTACCTCACAATAAACTGGGAACTCTAGCTTGGAGTTAAATTCTATCGCTATTAAATAAATAATGTTAAATAATTGTTCCTTTACTGGCCCCTTGTGGCTGGAATTAGATTTTTCTAGGATATCCTCATCTCCCTGCAGTACAGAAGAATTATAATATTCTGGATACCTACAGTGTTGGGTAATTTCCCACCAAAAACTAATGATTTATTTCTTAACAGAAGTTTCTCTGTCAGGGAAAACAAGACCAAAGGTGATTCATTTTAGTGATTTCATTGCCATTTTAAGATATACTTGAGGCTTTGGGGTCAATGGAGCAGTTACTTCTAAAACTGAAACATTATGATTTAAGTCTTGGTGCTATATCTTTACTATGTGAATACCTAGTTGTAATACTTTTGACTATTGTACAGTCGTAAAGTTTTGTACATTTGACATACCTGAATGCTTTGTAGATGGGCCTGAACCAACACACATAGGAGCAGGGGGTGAACATTATAAGCCAGATGATAGACAGGCCAAAGTTAGTGACTCCTCCTCCCCCAAACATCCAGGCAAAGCAGCCGATAAGATTCACTGCAAGTGTCGCAGTGTTCACTGTAAAAATACAACCAACATTGTTGGCAAAAAAGCATTGAAAAATAAAGTGATGCATGTTTATGCAAGCAGAAAGAAACATGCATTAACAGTATTAAAACAGTTTAGTGGAAAACATGGAAAAACAGACAGAGACAGAGAAATTCAAAACACCTATACATTTTCTGAATTTAAATACGAGGCATTGTAATGTTTGTTTGTACAGGTTTTAATTGGAACGCTTAATAAGAGGCACAGCTGGATTATACAATTAGTTAATCAAATATAAACATCATATGTGTTTTAGGAACATGCTTTAAAATGAATTCACAGCAATGAGTGCAAAAATGTTATTATGACATAAACACAGACAGATGGCAAGCTGAGATGTAATTGTAAAAACACATGCATGTAAATAAAGAACAGAAGAAAGTTTTGCATGAGGCCCAGAAGCCAATGTAAACACTTAATACCTGCTGGAGTCTACATTTACAGATAAGGGAGAACCCTGTAGAAAGAACAAACTTAAAATAAGACACTATTCATGTGGTTTGGTAATGTTTTTTAAGATATAAAGTAGTACAGACTAAGCAAACATCACAGCAGGTTATCAAACACAATAATTCCAAGGCACACATCAATGAATTAGAATTTCATGGAAAAGTCTATTTATTTCAGCAGTTCAGTTCAAAGTAAATTGCATATATTAAAGAGATTCAGACTGACATATTTCAACCATTTTATTAAATTTATAATGATGTTATGGCTTACGGTTAATGAAAACAAAAATTTGGCATCTCATAAAATTTGAATATTAAATAATCATCATCATAAATATCACAGTTAGAATAAATAAATGCTTGCAATATGCAACTTTGTGTGTACTGAATCTTTTTAATATATGCAATTCACTTTTTGTGAATGGGACTACTGAAATCACTTCACTTTTTCATGATAGTAATTTATTGACACCCACTTATATTGGAAGTCCATCTTTTAATTCTACTGACAGTGGCTTTCCTTGTGTGATACAGAATCAACCAACCTTATATTTATTGATTCTTGTTGTTAATCTCTCTCACCTCATTTTCCAGTTTTTAATGTCTTTTCCCAAACCTAATTATCTAGCTTGTTTATAGGGCAATAAACATTGAAATAAGGCTTTTGGGGAAAATATGACTCAGTGTGGTTTCATGGATAACTGGGGCCATCTGGTCAGTGTTCAAACTCATAATGAAATTAAAAAAAAAGTCAGAATATCACAGCTACTCCCAATAAAATATATAAAATAAGACCCTTAATCAGTTTCTTTGCTGTTACTTGGTTATTTGTGAAGCTGAATAATATGCTTATTGTGACTTCTGTTGTGGACTGATGACCTATAATGGAAATGTTAGTGTAATAACTCACACATCCACAGGTGGTACATTTTCTTGCACAAGCTGCGGTGCTGTTCAGGAATTTCTTCAAAATCCTGATAGAAACAGGGTTTTAGCGGGAGAAACCCCGGCAGAGGAGGAAAGTTAGGTTCTGCAAAATAAAACAGCACATTTAGACTTTTTTCTCCATGTGGATTATTATACTATTAGGCTATATACTAAAAATTATACTGACCAGCCATTTAGAAATGTTTGCGTACAGTTGTATTCACCTGTCCAAAAGCAAGACAATGCATGTTATAGGCCAGTGTTTCCCAACCAGGGGTACGGGGACCCCTAGAGGTACACAAGCACTGTTCAGGAGGTACATGGAGTTACGTGATCATTTATAGTGCCTTTGCATATTTGGCTTTCAAAGATTAAAATAAACCTAAATCTGGACTAACCCAAGAATATACCGAGGGACACTAAACCAGCACACTAAAGAGGGACACTAAAGAAGCACAAAACAGGGACTAAACCAGGTCTAAACCAGGACTAAACCAGAACTGAATTAGGTCTAAATTGCGTGTAAACCAGGTCAAACCACGACTAAACTAAGACTAAACCAGGACTAAGCTGGAACTAAACCGGGACTATGCCACGTCCAAACCAGGATTAAGCCGGGTCCAAATCAGAACTAAATCGGGTCCAAGGCAGGCAAAATCGGGTCCTGGGGGTGCACAAAACCCAAAAGGTTGGGAACCACTGTTATAGGCTACACTATCTCTAGGTGCATGATTGTGATTTTACGGTTGACGTAGGCTATATGTTTGTTAGAAGAAGTAAAAAAGCCCATCATCCCAATGCTATCTTCCCTCTTTATCATCTAAACTATACATTAACCGGAGACGTCACATTTTGAAGTCCTAGGCCAAAGATTGAGTTCCCTAATAAACGGCGACCTCTTACATTAGGCTATATTTATGCAAAATAAATTACAAATAGTACGTAAACGAGTGCGTATGCCCTTTACCCCTAAACAGCTCAAGCTAACGCATGGGGAATTACAGCGTTCACAGCAAACATAAGCTTCTTACCTTCTGCACAGAGGAGCCGTGTCTCGTTTTTTTTTTTTTTTTTTTTTTTTTTTTTTTACTACGCGCTGTTTGATATAGGCTAGACTATATGCTCCTAAAACGTGATAGACTATAATAACGTGCAGATATCGTGAATGTCCATAAAACTAATACAATATTCCCTTTGGCACCATATAGCACCGCGGTAAAGCCTGGCGTCTACCAATCAGCGCGGCTGTCACATTGATCCAGACCAATAGACAGATTATTGTAATCCTGGATGTGGGATTGGTCCAATCACTGCTCAGCTCTCTGTCCAAGGTGCTGAACTACACTCTGAGTCCTTCCATTCATATCAGGAAATATTTTTCAGAAAATATTTTAGCCTAGTTTTTATTTTTATTCCTGTTAATATTTGCATGTATATGTCCCATATTTCTTGATGGGGCTCAGTCTGCATGCAAAAATCAAGGAATATAAACAAGTCTACATAGATAAATATCACCTTAGATATATGTTGCCTAAATTATATGATTACAATTTTAATTTCTAGATAAAACGAAAACCGATCCTTTGGTAGGCGCTGACCTAAATGCAGCAATGCATCCAGCAGATGTCGCTGTTTGACTGTTGTGTTAGACTGAAGGAAATGCTTATGATGAAACCAATTCTCACATGTTCATGTGTAGACCCCTGGCTCCGAGTAATTCCATTGTTGAGTGAATTAATTACATAAAGTGCCATTAGTTTAGAATGAGTAGCCTTATATAGATTTTTTTCTCCTGAGACCTTATTTGTTCTCTCTATTATGTGGGACAATACCCCTCTCCCCTGTACTCTACTCTTTAGCATTTTTCTGTTCTAAAATATGGCACTATAGCTTCTTTGTGTATTATAACCCATATAAATTCACTTCCTTGACTGCCCACCATGCATTTTATAAGCACGGTGTTCTCACTTGCTTATTCACTCGGTAAATACTGTGCTAAGATCTGAGCATCATCAGAACATACAGTATATCTCCTTTTCACATTTTCACAATAACACTATTTTTATTCCACATTGATGCAATATGTGTGCTGAAATAAAGTAATGTTTTTGCTTTGGGTGTTTGTTTGTATGTGTATATATATATATATATATACACATACAAACACACATATACACACATATATATATATATATATATATATTAAAAAAAATTGTCCTCTCGCCCTCCGCGGGCAGTTTCATCCATCCAAGCTCGGGTCCTCTACCAGAGGCCTGGGAGCTTGAGGGTTCTGCGCAGTATCTTTGCTGTTCCTAGGACTGCGCTCTTCTGGACTGAGATGTCTGAGGTTTTTCCTGGGATCTGCTGTAGCCACTCTTCCAGTTTGGGGGTTACTGCCCCGAGTGCTCCGATGACCACGGGCACCACTGTTGCCTTCACTTTCCAGGCCTTCTCAAGTTCTTCTTTGAGGCCTTGATACTTCTCTAGCTTCTCGTGTTCCTTTTTCCCCTTATGTTACAATCGCTTGGTATTGCGATGTCAACCACAACGGCTTTCCTCTGCTGTTTGTCCATCACCACAATGTCCGATTGGTTCGCCACTACCATTTTGTCTGTCTGGATCTGGAAGTCCCACAGGATCTTAGCTCGGTCATTCTCTATCACCTTTGGAGGTGTTTCCCATCTTGACCTGGGGACTTCCAGACTGTACTCTGCACAGATGTTCCTGTACACTATACCAGCCACTTAGTTATGACGCTCCATGTATGCTTTCCCTGCCAGCATCTTACAGCCTGCAGTTATGTGCTGGATTGTCTCAGGGGCCTCTTTGCACAGTCTGCACCTGGGGTCTTGTCTTGTATGGTAGATCTGGGCCTCTATTGCTCTGGTGCTCAAGGCCTGCTCCTGTGCAGCCATGATCAGTGCCTCTGTGCTGTCCTTCAGTCCAGCCCTTTCTAGCCACTGGTAGGACTTCTCGATGTCAGCCACTTCAGTTATCTGTGGATGGTACATCCCATGTAGGGGCTTTTCCTCCCATGATGGTTCCTCCAGCACCTCGCCCTCTGTTTTCCACTGCCTGAGACATTCACTGAGAACTTCATCTGTTGAGGCCATCTTCCTGATGTAGTCAAGGATCTTGGATGTTTCATCCTGGACAGTAGTTCTGACACTCACCAGTCCTCTGCCTCCTTCCTTGCGCTTAGTGTACAGTCTCAGGGTGCTGGATTTGGGGTGGAACCCTCCATGCATGGTTAGGAGCGTCATAACCAAGTGGCTGGTATAGTGTACAGGAACATCTGTGCAGAGTACAGTCTGGAAGTCCCCAGGTCAAGATGGGAAACACCTCCAAAGGTGATAGAGAATGACCGAGCTAAGATCCTGTGGGACTTCCAGATCCAGACAGACAAAATGGTAGTGGCGAACCAATCGGACATTGTGGTGATGGACAAACAGCAGAGGAAAGCCGTTGTGGTTGACATCGCAATACCAAGCGATTGTAACATCAGGAAAAAGGAACACGAGAAGCTAGAGAAGTACCAAGGCCTCAAAGAAGAACTTGAGAAGGCCTGGAAAGTGAAGGCAACAGTGGTGCCCGTGGTCATCGGAGCACTCGGGGCAGTAACCCCCAAACTGGAAGAGTGGCTACAGCAGATCCCAGGAAAAACATCAGACATGTCAGTCCAGAAGAGCGCAGTCCTAGGAACAGCAAAGATACTGCGCAGAACCCTCAAGCTCCCAGGCCTCTGGTAGAGGACCCGAGCTTGGATGGATGAAACCGCCCGCGGAGGGCGAGAGGACAATTTTTTTTTATATATATATATATATATATATATAAGCTATATATATATATATATATATAAGCTGATGTTTTATGTTTTGTAAGTACCTTGTTTTTGCTTGTTTGTTTTCAAAACAACAAAAATACCTAACTAAAACACAAAACATTTTGTTCTGATGTCTGTGAAGACTCTCAGTCATCCAGGGTAATTGCATTGCAACAAAAGGTTTAAAAAGCAGTCATCTGGACTTGGTTTTTAAAGTGAAGATTTTTCACCTTCATCCAAGAGGTTTTTTCAGCTCTGAGATTGAACTGGTGAGAGAGCTGGTTTATATGCTCCTAGGAAGGAGGAGTTTTAGACCTGAAACTAAATTCTATTGGTTCAGGAGACTAAATATCCTATGACAGAGCCTGAGTGGTTTTGGGTTGTTAGGAGTCCTTTGTCCTCAGCTGGAATGAGTGTTGGATAATTTGCTGGTGAAACTTAATGAAAATGAGCACAGAAACTGGTTAAGGTGTAGAAGGTCAATTGTTTATTTTACAGGTGGGTTGGAAAACAGTGAAGGGTGGTAATATTTTTCTGGAAACATGAAAGCAAACATAAAATAGGCCCTACGCCATCTCTGGGGGCTCGGGCCTAATTACTAGAGTAATAAAATTCGAAATGATGTGCAGATAAACTAAAGAAAAAGGATTACTCACTTCATGCACTTGGATACAGCAGGAAATGATGAGAGCTACTCTGAGGACTTTATATGGACCAGGACCCAGGTGCCTCTAATTGGCTTGATTAAGCACCTGGGTTGGAAATGGGTGTCACCTGATAGTGAGCCACATGACCTGCAAGTCACACTCACAGCTTCTAACATTGCCGCCCCCAAAACCATTAAGCAGTTTTGCATCAGTCCTTGTCCTTAGGGTCATCAGTAATTGGAGGTAGAAGCACAATGCGGGCTACAGGGCGAACATAGGTTTGGTCATGGACTTTGACAGCTACAGTACGGACTCGTCCAGCCGTTCCATGAAAGACTTGGGTGACTTTTCCCACAGGCCAGAGAGAGCGGGGCAGGCGTGGATCTAAAATGAGAACAACCTGTCCACACTGAAGGTTGTCTGTGTCCTGGTGCCACTTTGTTCGAGGTTATAAGGTGGGTAAATAATGGCGAATGAAACTGGCCCAGAATTGATCGGCAAGGGTCTGACTGTGATGCCATCTTTTCTTTCCAATCAGTTCAGAGTTGGAATACATGGCTTGGGGGAAGAGACGCGTCCCGCCACCCCATGAGGAGAAGACTGGGAGTGACAGGATCAATGTCAGCCACGTCAGAGGATACATAGCCTTGTGGTTTTGAGTTCATTATTCCTTCCACTTCCACAAAGACCGTTTGAAGGACAGGCTCAGGGACAGATTAATTTCCCATGATGCCATGACGCACAAGGCATTCTTGATTGAACGAATCTCCCGTTCCCAGACACCTCCAAAGTGTGGTGCACTGGGTTGATTGAAGCGGAAGGTGATTTGCTGTCCTTTCAATTTCTCCTGGAGGTCAGGAACCATGTTGGTGAAGGCTTGGCGCAATTCAGAACTACCACCTTTGAAGTTGGTACCCTGGTCACAAAGGATCTCAGCTGGACATCCACGTCTGGCAATAAAATGACATAAAGCCATGAGAAAGGCGTCTGTATCCATATTTTCAATAAGGTCAAGATGGACGCTGCGGGTGGTTAGACACTTGAAAAGGATACCCAGGTGTGCCATCGATGGTGCAGGTCAGGATCTTGAATAGGCTCATCCCATCCTCCATCAGTTTGCCACAAGTCTTCGACAATTACTTTGGTTCTGGTCAGAAAGGGTAGCAGGTAATCCAGCGGGTCATACTGGCTTGCCAAAGCACGATAGATGGAGCGCATTGTGACCACAGAGGAATCCCCAGGAAGTGGTTTGCAGCGGTATCCTAGCATGTCAGTGCCACAGTTCCACCGCAAACCTAAAGTAGGCTCCTGAGAGTCAGAAGTGGACTGGGAGAGCCATAACTCAGCCGATTGTGACCTGGCTTCTGAAGGTAGGTGCTGGATCACACTAGGCACATTGCTCGCCCACTGTCTGATATTGAAGCCACCAGTGGAGAGGAAAGACCGCAGGTTGTCCACAAGGGTGTGCCCTTCTGTTGCAGTGGAGACACTGTGCAAACAATTATCCACATAGGACTGTTCAATGGTGTTGCAGATGTCAGGGTGAGGTGAGCTTTTACCATGAGTTTGTAAGGCATATATGGCACAGCAAGGACTGCACATAGTACCAAATGGAAGCACTTGCCACTCAAGGACTGAAGGCTCCTCATCCATCTTCAGGTCTCTCCAGAGAAAGCGCAGCAGTGGACAGTCTGATGGCAACAAGCAGACCTGATGGAACATTGCCTTGATGTCTCCGGTGATGGCAACCAATTGTTGTCTGAAGTGCAGAAGGACTCCAATCAGGGTAGGTCCGAGTGTTGGTCCAGGCAGAAGGAAGTCATTGAGGGATTGGCCCTGATATTGGTAAGAGCAGTTAAAGAGGAGGCGATGTTTACCCTTGTGTTGGCGGATAACGTGGTGAGGAAGAAACCAGGACTCAGAGGTAAGGAGGTCTGCATTAGCATCCAACTTTGTGACATAGCCAGCTTTTAGGAGTTTGTGAATTTCCTCATTGTGTATTTCAGCCAGCTGAGGGTGCAGGGTTAAACTGCATTCAGCGCTACGGAGGATTGGAAGAGCTGACTGTTTAGTGACATGCAGTTTAGGAAATTGCGGATGTCTCAAGAGTGGTGTGGCATAGCGCAATTCGCCATTTACATCAACTCTTTCTGTAAGGGAGTCAAGAAGTTGGAGTGCATGCTGGTCTTGCTTTGATCTGACAGCTTCCTTTGGTTTAACATGAGGAAAGGTGTCTATCTGCCAGAGCTTAGCAACATTTTTTCAGCAGCTCAGTGCTTTCAGAAGAGGTGGAAAGAAAAAGGCATTGTCTAGGGGCAGGTGAATATTGGTTGGTAGGTCCTTGTATGGCCCAGCCCAAAGCAATACAGACAGCAATGGGAGCACCAGGAAGGCCAAGGTAAGGAGACTGGATTGGCACAATTAGGTGAGGATGGGCAGAACCAATGAGAACAAGAGGCTGGACTTTGTGGAAAGAAGGCAAAGGTAGCCCACGAAGGTGAGGGTAACACTGCTGTAGTGTTGAGAGGGCAAGAATGCTCCATGAAGTTTAGGGTATCGGCGGTGAAAGCATTCTGCACATGGTAAGTGGGAGAGGAAGTTCCAGCTGGTGATATGGTAAAGGACACGGAAGCTCCTTGGAGAGGAGGACATCTTGTCTCACAGTTCGAAGGTCATAGGATAGACCGCTCAGACCCATCATCTAAAATGGCATAAGTTTTGAGATGCTGACCACCATGGGAAAGTACAACAGGAACAATTTTCAGAAAAACTTTGGGAGAACGATGAGGGCGGTCTAAGAACAGAGCACGACCAGAGGCATTTACCATTAAACAGGTCTCAGCTGAAGGAATAGCGTCATGCAAAATAGTCAATGATGCTCTTTGCAAACATTACAGGGCTTTTTGAGTGTGCAAGAATCTGGTGAATGGATACGACAACACCTCCAGGAGCGCTTATTATCAACAATCCATTGTTTCTTCTCAGAACTGGAAGAAGTTTCTCTCTAAGAATGAGAGTTGTTAACCCTCCCCAGCCTGGTCAGCTACTTCAGATGTGAATGAACTGAGTCAAACTGGTTTGTTTTTGTTTTGTTTGGGTTTCAGGAGACTGTTCTAAACAAATGGAAGGTTGTATCTGAGACCACCATTTCTGTTTAGAGAAGGTTTATCTTTTTTGACAAAGATTGCTTCTTTCACTCCTCACTTAAACCATCCTTTCTCTCTGGTTAAGATTTGGACCTCACTGTCCTCAAAGCAGGCCTTCAAGTGGAGGTGTCCTGCAGATTTTATTATGTGAATGTATCTGATCAGAATATTTGAATCTTTCATAAAAGAAACGTGGTTGACCTGTTGACACTAGATTGTACAACCTCTTTCATAACTAAAGGAGTTACAAAAGAGGAGTGCCTTCTGGGCCATGCTAGTTGGTGATCCACTGTGATCAGTGGTCAGACTCAGAACAAACATTCTCCCAGTAAATCTTTTCCAGATATAGGAAAAAGCCATCTATGTTTAGCTTTTTGTACAATCTTTTATACATACATTTTCCTCCCACGTTTAGTGGCTTAAGTTTCCTATTTACAGCCACAAGGTGGTGATCACTAAAACCTACTGGGATAGAACTGATGTTACTACATGACTGAGGCACATTAGTGTAAATATAGTCTAATATTGTGAATAACTGACCTTTTAGTACCTGGAAGCAGTTGAAATAACTAAATAACTTTGTACAAACCCATTATTTTGAGACAATATCTAAAACCAAATTAGATCAGACTAGGAGAATATTTTCAGAAATTCTTCCAACTGCTGCATTCTTTATCATCACCCTTTGTTATACTGAATAGCAAGTCCTTCTTTCTCAAATGGGGTACTACCCCAGGGGTACTTGGAAGCATCCCAGGGGGTACTTGAAACTTTTGGGGAAAACTAAATTGAGTAAGTAATCAAAGTTATACAAAAAGAAATAATAGCAAGCAACATGATAAAATGTGTTAGGATATGTTCAGACATTAAAATGAGAACGGTATTTCATTTTATTTTCCTTGGAAAGGAAACTTTTTTTTTTTTTTTGTCAAAACTTCTGAAGTGATATTTGGGGGTACTTAGACATGACAAATATATATCAGAGGTACTTAACAGAAAAAAAAGTTTGAGAACCATGGTAAAAATGATGGTAAGTAAGTCATAAATGAGGAGTACTACAGTTATTTTGTATAGTTACAATTAATTCATAACTATCTCTATCTTCTTGCAGACAATCCTCACATAGCCTACAAGAGATTCAGAAAAGATCTGTCAATCCACTGCTATATGTATGTGCCTATGACATTATTATTGTGCAAATGCTGTTTAAATGAGCTAGAAATAACTGTCTGTTGTTGGACACGCAATATCCCCACTTGATGCTCAGAATCTCGGCCCAGTGCCAGCACGTCCCAGTCTTATTGTCCTCCTAAAGAACACCATTTGCCCAGTCACCCTCTATGAGCCCATGTGCCACCGTTGTCTTAGTTTCTATGGCGACGCTTTCCTTCAGTCCAAGCATGTGGATGGCACGCCTCCAGCTAAGAGAGGTGGAATAACATTGTCGCAAGGCAGTCATACACCAATCCCATTTGCATATTTAATCATGAACTATGGACCAAAGCATACATCCACTGTTTATTCCCCAAACAGGTCTTGTAGTGCTTGATGGGACCCACTAGAGCCACACACCAACATATAATATTTTCAGAAAAGAGAGAAATTAATAAAGCAGTCATAAAACAAGTCATAAAACAATAAGTATATGCACTATGCTCTCTATAATGCCTTACACTGGGAGTATGGACAGCTCTGCAATCTAATCACTGTCTATCCTATGCATGACTGCCAAACATGAAGCACGTCTTGAGCCACTGTGGTCACTCCCCAGATTATCCACCTGAGGGCGCTGTTCTACCTCACTGTCATTCACTCTCTAGTTGGTAAGTCCTCACTCATCCAAGAGACTGTGCGCTGTCAGATGGAGTGGGTATCTCTGACCTTCAGGGGCTCTAAGACAACCACAGAGGTCACTAAACAGAACATCAGAATTCACAACTGCATTCCTTTTAATATAAAGAGCTTGTGTCCTCGACACAAGGACAACAACAAGGAGGGAAAAGTAGAAGAATATGTGCATTTAATGATAAGTGACGTTTTTCTTTATGTAAATGAGCAGGAATAGTACTTGGCCTTGTTTAAGTGTCCTTTCCAAATTCAGGTAAACAGTAACTACTTTGCTAAGTGTGACTTTAGAAATGCATTTTTTTCTTCTTTCTCCTGTTTCAGAGCAATTATATATATATATATATATATATATATATATATATATATATATATATATATATATATATCCATCCATCCATCCATCTTCTTCCGCTTTATCCGGGGCCGGGTCGCGGAGGCAGCAGTCTAAGCAGAGATGCCCAGACTTCCCTCTCCACAGACACTTCCTCCAGCTCTACCGGGGGCACCCCAAGGCGTTCCCAAGCCAGCCGAGAGACGTAGTCCCTCCAGCGTGTCCTAGGTCTTCCCCGGGGCCTCCTCCCAGTGGGACATGCCCGGAACACCTCCCCAGGGAGACGTCCAGGAGGCATCCGAAACAGATGTCCGAGCCACCTCAGCTGACTCCTCTCAATGTGGAGGAGCAGCGGCTCTACTCCGAGCTCCTCCTGTGTGACCGAGCTCCTCACCTTATCTCTAAGGGAGCGCCCAGCCACCCTGCGGAGGAAACTCATTTCGGCCGCTTGTATCCGGGATCTTGTCCTTTCGGTCATGACCCAAAGCTCATGACCATAGGTGAGAGTAGGAACGTAGATCGACCGATAAATCGAGAGCTTCGCCTTTCGGCTCAGCTCCTTCTTCACCACAACAGACCGATACAACGACCGCATTACTGCAGACGCTGCACCGATCCGTCTGTCGATCTCACGCTCCATCCTTCCCTCACTCGTGAACAAGACCCCAAGATACTTGAACTCCTCCACTTGAGGCAGGAGCTCCCCCCCAACCTGGAGAGGGCAAACCACCCTTTTCCGGTCGAGAACCATGGCCTCGGACTTGGAGGTGCTGATTCTCATCCCAGCCGCTTCACACTCGGCTGCAAACCGCCCCAGCACATGCTGAAGGTCCTGGCTTGATGAAGCCAACAGGACAACATCATCCGCAAAAAGCAGAGATGAAATCCTGTGGTTCCCAAACCAGACTCCCTCCGGCCCCTGGCTGCGCCTAGAAATTCTGTCCATAAAAGTTATGAACAGAACCGGTGACAAAGGGCAGCCCTGCCGGAGTCCAACATGCACTGGGAACAGGTCTGACTTACAACCGGCAATGCGAACCAAACTCCTGCTCTGTTCGTACAGGGACCGGACAGCCCTTAGCAGAGGGCCTCGGACCCCATACTCCCAGAGCACCCCCCACAGGATACCACGAGGGACACGGTCGAACGCCTTCTCCAAATCCACAAAACACATGTGGACAGGTTGGGCGAACTCCCACGAACCCTCAAGCACCCTATGGAGGGTATAGAGTTGGTCCACTGTTCCACGACCGGGGCGAAAACCGCATTGTTCCTCCTGAATCCGAGGTTCAACTATCGGCCGAATTCTCCTCTCCAGTACCCTGGAATAGACTTTCCCGGGGAGGCTGAGAAGTGTGATCCCCCTATAGTTGGAACACACCCTCCGGTCCCCCTTCTTAAAAAGAGGAACCACCACCCCGGTCTGCCAGTCCAGAGGTACTGTCCCCGACCGCCACGCGATGCTGCAAAGACGTGTCAGCCACGACAGCCCCACAACATCCAGAGACTTAAGGTACTCAGGGCGGATCTCATCCACCCCCGGTGCCTTGCCACCGAGGAGCTTTTTAACCACCTCGGTGACTTCAGCTTGGGTGATGAAAGAGTCCACCTCTGAGTCCCCAGCCTCTGCCTCCTCAACTGAAGACGTGTCGGCGGGATTGAGGAGATCCTCGAAGTATTCCTTCCACCGCCCGACAACATCCCCAGTCGAGGTCAGCAGCCCCCCACCTCCACTGTAAACAGTGTTAGCGAAGCACTGCTTCCCCCTCCTGAGGCGCCGGACAGTTTGCCAGAATTTCTTCGAGGCCGACCGATAGTCCTCCTCCATGGCCTCCCCGAACTCCTCCCAGACCCGAGTTTTTGCCGCCACAACTGCCCGGGCAGCAGCACGCTTGGCCTGCCGGTACCCGTCGGCTGCCTCAGGAGTCCCACGAGCCAGCCAAGCTCGGTAGGACTCCTTCTTCAGCCTGACGGCATCCCTTACTTCCGGTGTCCACCACCGGGTTTGGGGATTGCCGCCACGACAGGCACCAGAGACCTTACGGCCACAGCTCCGAACAGCCGCACCGACAATAGAGGTAGAGAACATGGCCCACTCGGACTCAATATCTCCAGCCTCCCCCGGAATCTGGTTGAAGCTCTCCCGGAGGTGGGAGTTGAAGACCCCTCTGACAGGAGGTTCAGCCAGACGTTCCCAACAGACCCTCACAATACGTTTGGGCCTGCCGAGTCTGTCCGGCCTCCTCCTCCGCCAGCGGATCCAACTCACCACCAGGTGGTGATCAGTTGACAGCTCAGCCCCTCTCTTCACCCGAGTGTCCAAGACACACGGCCGAAGGTCCGATGACACGACTACAAAGTCGATCATCGACCTCCGGCCTAGGGTGTCCTGGTGCCACGTGCACTGATGGACACCCTTGTGCTTGAACATGGTGTTCGTTATGGACAAACTGTGACTAGCACAGAAGTCCAATAACAAAACACCACTCGGGTTCAGATCGGGGAGGCCGTTCCTCCCAATCACGCCCCTCCAGGTATCACTGTCATTGCCCACGTGGGCATTGAAGTCCCCCAGTAGAACAATGGAGTCCCCAGTCGGAGCACCTTCCAGCACCCCTCCCAGGAACTCCAAGAAGGCCGGGTACTCTGCACTGCTGTTCGGGCCATAGGCCGAAACCACAGTGAGAGACCTGTCCCCCACCCGGAGGCGCAGGGACACGACCCTCTCGTTCACCGGGGTAAACTCCAACACATGGCGGCTGAGCTGGGGGGCTATGAGCAAGCCCACACCAGCCCACCGCCTCTCACCGCGGGCAACTCCAGAGTGGTGGAGAGTCCAGCCCCTCTCAAGGAGCTGGGTTTCGGAGCCCAAGCTGCGCGTGGAGGTGAGCCCGACTATATCTAGCCGGTATCTCTCAACCTCCCGCACAAGCTCAGGCTCCTTCCCCCCCAGCGAGGTGACATTCCATGTCCCCAGAGCTAGTTTCTGTGTCCATGGATTGGGTCGTCGAGGCACCCGCCTCTGACTGCCGCCCAAATCACATAGCACCGGCCCCTTATGGTCCTTCCTGCGGGTGGTGGGCCTACGGGAAGGCGGTCCCACGTAGCCTTTTCGGGCTTGGCCCGGCCGGGTCCCGTGGGAGGAGACCCGGCCACCAGGCGCTCGCCTGCGAGCCCCAACCCCAGGCCTGGCTCCAGGGTGGGGCCCCGGTGACGCCAATCCGGGCGACGTAACGGACCTTGTATTTTTACTCATCATAATGGGCTTCTGAACCGCTATTAGTCTGGCTCGTCACCTAGGACCTGTTTGCCATGGGAGACCCTACCAGGGGCATTAAGCCCCAGACAACATAGCTCCTAGGATCATTAGGGCACTCAAACCCCTCCACCACGATAAGGTGGCGGTTCAAGGAGGAGGAATATATATATATATATATATATATATATATATATATATAATTTTACCACTATTAGATTGCAGTAAACACATGTATGACATCTAATACATGCAGTAAATATTAACTTATGATTGCCGACCAATGATCTTGACACATAAACACTTTATTACTGGGCCCAGAGTGACTAATGAATGACATAATGCATCCATCTCTATAGATTTCATTATAGGAGAAAACAGACTCCTATACAGTCCATAATTAGAGAGGCAGGAACATTCAGCAGCACATACAGGGCTGCAGCATTAACATTTACATCTTTGTGTATTATCACAGAGTGGTATAATAACACAATTATTGAAGCGTCAACACTTACATCTGTGGTAATAAAAGAAACACCAACTCTTACTACAAGTAAAACTTGACACACTTGGCAGGTGACAGTTTCAGGGGTGGAAGTAGTACTTAAATCTGTACTGAAGAAGAAGTACTGTTACGTTGAACTCATATTAGTCAAAGAGAGTAAAAATAGCCAATAAAATGATGACTTGAGTAAAACTGACTTAAGAGTACTTAAAAAAGAAAGCTACTTACTGCTGCTGTTGCTACTACTATTATTACTATTACTACTATTATGACTACTACCACTAGTATTACTATCATCACTAATACTAGTCATTAAAAAAACAGTTTTTACTCAAAAAATATACTCCAGTAAATGTAAAAGTATGTTTTTTCAGACTCCGAAAGTACACTTGATTAAAAGTACCTATGTTTGGGCAGATATGTCTGTAAGTGTTGTATGTTATAGTAATATAAGTGATATTTTACCTGTTCTGTTGCTTGTAAAGTGATGCAGTGGAGTATGCATTACTTATTTTCAACTGCAAAACCGAATTTATCCAAAAAATATCAGGCGTACATTTTGATTCTCACTAAGGCAGGCAGTGAGTCATTTTAAAAATCAATCCAACATAAGTATTGTTCTATCTTTTTATATATATATGAGAACAAGTAGGCCTTATCACTGAATGACACAGGTTATCACTTTACTGTAAAGCTGCTAGATTGTATTCATTTATTCTGGCAGCTCCAGATGAAAATGGAAATGTGGGAGATTCCAGCTTGACCACAATCACAGAGGACACAGCAGTACTATTAGTTTTCATGTGTAATCACATAATCGGACACTCACACACCTGGGGAATGAATCCATCCCATTTCATCTCATCAGCTTAAATCAATCCACTATCAGGCTTAAATGAACACACTGATGGCAAATCAGTGGCACAATGTAAGCTTACACAGGGAATGTTAAGTAAAGACATTTTCAGTTGCCTCCATTTCTTTCCTCAGCAGATACCAGCTATATGATTTCCTTTTGTACTTCATATCAGTATAGGCCATATTTTTCATACCCTCCAGATACTACATCCCCAGCTTCACATTTTTTTCAAGTAGCAGCTGTAATTCATATGCACTATACAGTCAAGTGCTTTCATCAGCTTTTCCTCCTTCAGCATCTTAGTGTGGCTGTGAATGTGCATGCTGCTGCTGCTGCTGCTGCTGCTGCTGCTGCTGCTGGTGCGAGTGATGCTGCAAGCGCTGCACCAGGCGAGTCTTTGTCTGTTGCGGGAAGGCTGGGCTCCAGCTGGCTCCCGCTGTGTGTTTGCATGCAAAAGTCAGTGGGTCCCTCAGCACTCGGTGCAGGAGGCGAGCTGTGTGATTGATTGGGATGCACACCACCAACGCCCCCGTTACCACCCTCTCCTCCTCCTCCCGCTCCTTCCTTTGCCTGCTCTTGCTTTGGGAGCACATGTGCCTTTTGCTGTTCTCCATTTTTTAAGGTAGACTCTTAAGAAGTCGAGCATCAATTTAATAGTTTTCTTTTTTCTCTGACCACAGTAGAACACAGTTAGGGGATTTGTAGGAATGTTGCGACAATGTCATATTAATTAATCAATATATTAAGTAGCCTAGAATATATTTTGATAGAGCTATTCATTTTAAGTGGTGCTTATGTCAACTACATCCTAAGCACTGCCCTGTTCTGTCACTGTTTTTTTTTCCCCCACAGGCAATCCTCACATATTTTATTACTGACAAAGAATGAACGAGCATCAGACAGCAGACAGGGAAAAGGGCGCCTAAGGTAACGCACATTTAGACTAATTTGTAAGTCTAAGTCTATCTTCATATCACAGTCGATTGGGACGAACCCAAGGTGCATTCGCAAAGAGAGACAAGCAATAAGAAATACATGGGAAGCAGGAGAAGGGGTGTGTTAAAGCAATGACTGCTTTTCAGGACCCCAGCGACGACCAGCCAGCCAGTGTCTGGTGAATGTACGTGCGTGTGCGCGTGTGCGCGTAGAGCAGCAGCAGCCAGCCAACACACACACACACACACTTTACATTCGTTCACAACATGGCGTTGGAGCGCCGAGAGACACGACGGCTCTCCTCCGACTAACACAAGTGCTTTGTCAAGAAAAGAACCCGCAAGTGGACTGGCGAGGGACGAGAGCTACACCGCCACTGAAACACGTTTCCTTTAGCCACCAGCGGAGACAATAGTGGATTCCAAAGTATGCAGGTCGCAATAACGGTATAGCTAGTTGTATAGACGCTGCACGCTGCTACCCCACTGGTGGAAATCAAAGGCTGTACATGGCGGTGGAGAGTACTATTTATCTGCTCTGTCTGCTTTCACTCTTTTGTGGCCAATCCAGGCAAGGTAAGGAGCTTACTTTACACACTGTCTTCCATGGGACTGCATGCGGAATTATTTGTCTGAAGTGCAGTTCCCCCGATATGAAATGGGCACTGATACGAATCTATAGAATCGGTTGAGTTTGCACCTTGCACGGTCCATGCAGTATCTGTATGTGTTTCTTCTTCACCTCATGTGGCCTCTCTCATGCTCTCAAGGCATGGCCGAATTCTTCATGGTTCGCTTTGTCAGCAGACACTACGGGCTTTGGTGTTGCAAGTTTCACAGGGGTCTGACCTGATTGTTACCACTCTGTGAACACACAGTTTCAACACATGGGAGAAGTAAATGATCTACACAGGTGAATTATTTACAACATACCTATTTTAATGGGCGTATATCTCATTAAAAGGTTTTGTTGATAAGTTGATTGGCAGAAACTTTATTTGATTTAGTAAAAAAAAAAAAAAAAAGATCAAACGTCTTTTACTCTCTTGCTCTTGGAAAGTGTTTTAATGTTGCAGCAAACACTAATAATGCTTTATAAACTTAATACATGGTATATGAGAGTAATAGATATTTTGTTGTAATAGATTTTGGAAGTAGCAGTGAGAAGGGAGGTGAAATGTCTGTCTAAACAGGCCATAGTGTTGGTGAACAAGTGGCCACAGAATTACCATGACAATCACCAGGGCACAATATGAATGGTTGAAAATGCTATGGGTCTTTGCAGAACTGAAATAAAGTTATGGCATTAAATTTTAGCACTACTTGATGTGTGGAGGATATTTTATAAATATAAGCTATATTATAGTGCGTTTGTGGAATGGCTCATACAAGCTACAAGTGTCAACAGAGATTGTAGTATTAAAAACTGAATGAATTAAGTTTTTTTAGTTGTCTGGTATATAAATGTGATACTAGCTGCTGTGTGTGGTGTGTGTATTTGGAAACCCAGTGATTCATCATTTAGTACAGAAATTTCTGTTAGCTGAATAACAGGTGAGGCCTTCACTCATTTCTTTTTAGCTGTAAAAGGTCATTTGTGTTATAATGAATTGTTTGTGGAGGTCAACAGTAGCATCCTGGCATTGAGCTAAAATAAATAAATAAAAATAATTGACACAAAAGTATTTCAGCAGATAAGTTGTAGTATAGCACTTTATTCACTTTAACAGGAAAATAACATGACAAGTGCAAAAGACTAGCAGTATACCTTCTAGATATCCTCATCTAATAAAGAAACCAAGTACATAACAGCATAAAAGAGGTAGTAATACACTAAGAATTGGGTTCAAATTAAATTGTATTATCCTAATTTACAATGCATCTATATATCCGTAAGAGGACTAAAGAACTAACATGGCTCTTAGATTAGGTAAAGTTCAGCCAAAGCCATAACTCAGGGTTAATTAGTGGACTATGAAGCCTTCTATGTTTTAAAAATAAGGATTTTAATGAATAAATGTGATGCTATTCTTTCACTGATTTTCACCCTGCATTTTTTATTTTTTATTTTTTGAAGTTCAAAAGTCACATAGTGTTTTGGAAAATTGTCAGTGTCAAGTGTTTGAGCTCTGATAAGCTTTATATTTCAGTGACCGGAATATATTTTGTGTTATTCCCAAACTATTGAATGGTTGTAAGACTTGTAAACAGCAACTTAGTGATTGGCACTGCCCCAGTGCACTCCTGTTGTGTGTGTTCATTTTGTTGGTTTTGCACAAAGGGGCATGAATGCATGGCAGCTGGGGATGGTTCTAGGACTGGGATGAATTGGTGGTCACTGTTAGGGCAAATACTGTATGAGGCCAAGGGGCATTCTTTCTTAAAATTACTAACAATGATCTTGTTTTGCGCATTCTCATGGAAGTTCAAAGGAAACTCTGTCAGCCTCACTCAACACATCATCCTACATAGGAACAAAACTAAACATAAGGCTACACAGTGGCCAAAAATAAATGACTAGAGATCCAAAATGCAATCTCTGCTCTTTACACTGCGAAAAAATATTGTGTTTCCTTTACACCCCTTGTCCACGCCGCATTTCTCTTCTCAGCTTGCACCTCATATCTACAACCTAGACTAATTAATGTCTATTATTACATTACGTGAATATCACAGCTTCATTAGCTCTGCTTTAATGTGTTACATTGTGCAGACAGAGACAAGCGTTCCAGACTAGTGTTGTTGTTTAGGCTGCTGCTTTTTATATAAAGTTTTCTCAGATTTCCATTAGCACACCCCGGCTAGGACAGTTTTTTGCTGATTATATCAGGTTAATTGGGGGATTCTGTGAAATAATACTTTAATGTTTGTTTTATTAGTATGTCAGGGTTCTGGCAAAATGAAAGGTCTAGAAGTGAAATCTAATTTTTAGTGATGATAAATGTATATGGTGCATGGAGGTTGGTTCAATCCATGGACCAGCCGGCTACCACCTTTGTTAATGGAGTCTGCATGTCCTCCATGTGATAAAGTGGGTTCTCTCTCGGTACAGGTGAATCTGTTCTGCCCAGAGTGAATGGTTATAGGTCAGTGTATGTCTGTGACTGTAATTGGCCATTTTCCCTGCCTAAGGCCCATAGTTGCTGGGATAGGCTCCAGCCACCTGCGACCTATAATGGTAATCTGATTGAATGGACATCGTGTATGGTGTGATAATGAGGAACTATATAGCTCCTCAGTCTCTCCAGATATACACCGACCTAAATATTTGATGACAGCATGAGCTCAAGTGTCACTGCCATCAAAGAGACACCTAACTTCCTCTCACAATCTGGACACACTCTGATTCTTCACCTGTACACCAAACATAAATATAGCTCAATACTATGTTTCAAGTTATTAATGTTTGCTGTTAAAGTAAATACACTTAGACTGTGAGTGCGACACAATCAATATTAATAAAATGTTTAATTGTAAGGCTGCAAATGCATCAGGCATTATTTTGGAAAAAAAAAAAAAAAAAAAAAAAGATTTGTTATTGAATTTGGCCTAAAACTTCACAAAGTGTTTTCAGATAGTGGCAAAATTGGCCTCATATAGACAGCATATTGTAACTGTACAATGATATATCATAATAAAGTTAATAAAGTGTTTGCAAGGCAACTGTACTATTCACTTTGCCACTGAGGTCCAAAATACTCATCTCCACATTTACTTGAGAAAAAGTATGTTTTACTAAATAGTCAGACAGTCAGTACAATGTCTTTAGAAAACTAAATTATATGAGTAAAGTTATTTCCCATCACTGGACATTTGCTGAACTAAACTTTAGTGAGAAATGAAAAAGCGAGAATTGCATCTCATTTATAGTTTATTGTTACAATCTTTATAGTATAGACTAGGCTTAGCAAAATGTTACAAGTTTTGTTTGTGCTAAGTTAAATTTGTAATTTAAAATAATTTTGTTTTCTGAAAAACAGTGGTTGCATCTCGCAACCATCATAGAAAGACTTTAAATAATTAGACTTATTAGTCAGAGGTGTGATAAGATCTCAAGAGATCAAGGAACTCAGGTGTCAGGAACAGTTTCTATTTGCACAAGTTCTGTTATATGCATATAATTCAGGTAATAGAAGTTAATATTACCATTCATTACAGCTGTATAAAAACATTTAAAACCTAAACAGTTTTGCATTTTATAATTTTCAGTTCAATAAAATACATTTTCCACAAATTTATAGATTTTTTTAGGAATGAAAAACATTGGGCCATATTCTCTAAGACAGGTGTTAAATTGCGAGTGCAGATTGAAAAATAGCGTTTGCTATTTGTGGGCGTGTTGTGTGTGATATACGAAGAGAAACTGAGCAAGTATGTGCTGCCACAAATCTGATATGAAAATGAGAATTTTGCCTGAGCATAAGACGCACCGATAACAGGAGCAGCTCCAACTACATCTTTCCCTCCAGTGATGCAATGCAAAAGTCAACATGAGAGTCCAGCCTTATTACAGGACTACATTGACTGTCCTTGTTAAATGCTTGTCTGTTGCGATTCTGGCGCTGACTACAGTCACATGACTTTAGTTTTCCTTTGCATGAGACAAGTGAACAGAGAGGAAGGGCAAAGTCCTATTCACTGTCTGTCAGAGCCAGTAACCCTTCAAACACATATAAAAGGTAGCAAGTAAGCTATATGTTGTGTTGATGGTGATCAAATAAATATAAAAATTTAAAATATTTTTGATGTCTTCTGCTCGTACATTAAACAGCAGTGCACAACACGCAGTGTTTAAAGACTGCTTAATCGTCATTACAGTGAAACACACTGAAAGCCCAGAGACAGGAGCTGTAAAAGCTCAGTGAAAAATTCAGGGAAATGTGTGAGAAACAAGGAAAAAGTGTTGCAGGTAAAGTCTGTCTCTTTGTTAGCCCCAACTTCAAATTAACCCAATATTGTTGCATCTTTGTAAATGAGCCCTGTCAAAGCATTATAACTTATTTTCAATACCCCATCTGTGCATTAAAAGCTGCACTCTTTCCTCCGCAAAACTTTTGCAACTGCTCTTCCAGTATGCTAAATTTTCACACAGATTTAGCTCCCGTACTTCAGATAAGTCAAATATCGACTGCAAAGCAACTTCATTTGCATTTTCCAAATGAATTTTGCTTGTTCTGGCAAGAATGCCTCGTTTTACATATTCATTGAGTCACCAGAGCAAAATCGGCGCTGCGTTCATTCAGCTCCTGTGAGAGCCGGTAACCTCAGCTGCTCCCTGGTTTGCTCCAATTTTAGCAGGTCTTATTCATTTACCATGCATGCAAACCTTTTATAAATCTGGCCCATTCTGTCTCGTCTGTTTCTTGTGAACCCAATCTTGTGTCTCTTGTTGTGGGGTTTGTGTCTTGTCACACTCATATCAGCAGTAAATTCTTTTGTCTTTGAAGTAAATGATGGTTTAATAGAATTTGTCCAAGCATTAGAACTGTAGTCTTATTAGTATGCACTAAGTGTGATCTGTCAACATAGGGTTAAGAGCAACACAAACCATGGGTAGGTTATTACATACCTTGTTATTGTGAATTGAATTCTGATCTTATGAATAGTACGTATCAGTTTTATATTATGTTTCCATTAGGAGTGTAACAATATGTTTTTGCAAAGATACGTATTGATTAGAATTGTTTCGATCCAATTCAAGAACGGTATCGGATAATTTGGAATGTTACAATTTGATATGATTAAACACCTTCATATTAATCAATACAGCAACTTTTTGACAAAAATCATAAAAGTTTTCTCACAAATGTAGCATTGCGGCTGGGTTTGATTATGTCCAGCAGACAGAGAGCGAAGAAAAGTTGAATATAACATTTTATTTCATTAAAAACACAAAAATTACATCCAAAAAACCCTATCTGGTTTTATTTTAACATGCAAATATCTAATATCGATATTTCTGTTATTATATATATATATATATATTTTTTTTTTCCATGTATATTGATACATACTTCCTAGAAAACGATACAATTTGATACAAGGTGATGCGTATCGATATAGTTGTATCATAGGGGGAAAAAAATCAATACATCAATATAGTTACTCTATCAATACACCCCTAGTTTCTATTATAGGTCACTTGTTGGTCCATGCAGGCAACTAGTGAAGCTGAACTGTGTCTGAGTATTTCTCAACTTTTTGTTCTGTAACTGAGCAGCTCTCTCACATCATTGAAGGTCAATGCAAGCACAATTTTCAAACAGAGCTGGATGAGGCTGAGCGGTCAGGTGAAATCACACACAAACACACACGTCAGTCTGTCTACAAATGTTTATTATTACTTGAATGTTGTATTAGTTTTTGGTTCCTCTTTATTATATGCTACATCTGTTAAAATTTTGAGCACCTTACCTGCTACTAGGGCTGTGTATTTGCATGAACCTGGTGGTACAATGCATATCACAATTCAAGTGTCACGACATACAGTATATTGATATATCACAATAAAAAAGACAATAGTGTAATATATATATATATATATATATATATATATATATATATATATATATATATATATATTCGCATTTATACAATATATTTTTGGAAAACCCCCATGTATAGTAATATATGCACAATAATCAAATCAGTGCAACTGTATTTCACAAACATAATATAAAATATAGTGCTGGTCAAAGGTTATGCAATACAAAAGTAAGCCAATGACATATATTTTTGCACAGGAATAAAACAACAATAAAAAAACAACAACTTTGCAGCAGTTTTTTTTCAATATTGTATAGTTCAGTAAAATATTGCTATATTTTCCACAATCTCTTTTTTAATACATCCTTACTTGCTACAGAGACAGATAGTGAAGCATGCATCCTAAATCTACTCTTCTGAATACTCTGAACATAAAAAGACATTAACATTCCTTTTTTATTGGTCCATAGTTGTTCTATTGTAAATGCGTGAATGCTACTTGTGTGGCAGATCTGGCCGCTGCAGGTGCTGGATCCTCTCCTGGGCCAGTTTATGAACCTAGCTGTCATTTTTAATGTTTTAAAGTGTTCAGCCCCAGGTTGTCGTGTGTACCAGCTGTTCAGCCTCCCATATAATAACATCTACAGAATATTAATGACTATTTGCCTGTATTCTGTCGGCCTGTGGTATGATTCACATTAACCTTGTGGTAAATAGATATATAAATAATACAGCTATATTTCCCACTATCTTCACACTGTATTGTCCTGTATAATAGGAAATGAAGTGATTGTCTGCACTTAGCAAAAGCAATTGCATTCGTAATTACCTCCTTGATTGTTTTATTTACATAGATGACACTTTTAATGATAATGTTCTGCCTGTTAGCATGTTTTGCTGTGTAAACTTCCCATATTTGTGTGTACATCTAGTGCATTGGCCCATCTCTTGAGACATAAACTGGTATCTTGTCGGACACCAGTGCCTGTAGTGAATAGCTTATTGCACATTAGCGGCAAATTAAGTATCTCTGTGTGTGTGTGTCTGCCAAGGTGCAATCAAACGCTGGTGGTTGGTTTGTGTGTGAGCGTTAGTGTGTCAGCTGTGATTTGTGAGAGCATCTTGATCCCCTCCCTTGACGGTCCATGCTAAATTAGGATGCATATTATTTAAAGATGCCCTGGGCTGAGTTCCCGCTGTTTATATCAGTGCAGTGAATATGTCGATTTGAATAGTAGATGGTCCCTGCACCTATTTGCACTTCCAGTCTCTAGAAATCTTAAGCAAAGAAGTGGTTGGTATGAGAAAAAAAAATACTTCAACAGCGTTTTCACTTTTCTTTGAATTCTAATGGTCTACTGATGTACAAAGGATTTGTTGATTCTCTTTGTTTGTTCTATTACCTCTTTGTGAGTGGTGCTGCCTCAGAAATGTCACAAAATCAAACATATAAACAAGCTTAGGTAAGCACATTCCACTGTGTCATACGCAGGAATAGTTCTAGCAGCTATGATTATATATATATATATATATATATATATATATATATATATATATATATATATATACACACACATATATATATACATATATATATATATATTATCATAGCTCATATATATATATATATATATATATATATATATATATATATATATATATATATATATATATATATATATATATATATATATATATATTCAGGATGAATTATCATCCTTATTTTATATATGGCTTTTTCAATCTGTGTGGCTCACTATTGTAACTTAATTTGATGAGATGAAACTCTTGTGGGTGTGGGGTTATAAATATAGAAGCCTTTGTGGTTGGTTAAATTCCAAGCTTGTTTTTAGTATTGTGATACTTAAAGTGTAACTACTAACTACACATTCTGATGAAAACAGTGCACCTGCATATTGCTAGTATTTGCATTAAAGGGCTTTGTTTAAATATTTGTGTTGCAGTGGATGAGCATAGGTCAAGAATGTCACATTATCAAGATATGTTTTCCTTTAATGTAGGTAAAGATATGTCATAATATAAAACTACAGAAATTATGAGCAAATAAAAAAATCTAAATTCTGGATTCGAAAAGCAAATGTTTTATGTAAAAAAAAAATACCCAATATGCCCCTTATCTCAGGAACAGAACTGAATTTGTACTTTCTTTCCATATTATTAAATACCAGTGCATATTTTTGTGAATGTTTTGTGAATATACAGCATAGCCATATTGTAATATTTCACTTATAGTGCTCAGTGGGAGAGTGGTTAGCACTCCTGCATCTCAGCAAGGCAAGGTAGACAAAGACATGCCATGCGACCAACTGACCAGGGTGTTGTCCCTTTAAGGCCCATAGTTGCTAGGATTGGATTCATCCACCTGTGACCAGAATAACCAGAGGGATATAAATCAATATTTAGGATGTGAAAACAATCTCAGAGTTTGGCTCAACATTTAATGAGTTACACATTTTTATCATTTACTAATTGACAAAATTAAAATACAAAACCAAGCCAAAATGAATATACTACAATTGAAATCACCGACTGTATACTTCGCATAAATCCACTAAAGTTATTCATCTGCAGACATAAACACAGACACTGTGGCCTGCCCCTCTGCAGCACATACATACCACACAGTGTCACATAGCAATCTCATTTATCATATTGACCTTGTATGAGATGTCCAACCCTGATCTCTGTACATGTGTAGTGTTGAGGAGTGGAATGTGTAAATGCTTGATTTTTGCCTTTTATTCAGTTTTTTACGCATTCTTTTACACCTTTAGGCACCCATATGCTGTTTCTGATTAGGTCTGACCATGTTCCAAGTTAGTTTTATTGAAGTTTTGTTGACTCATGCGAGCAGGCCTGGATCTTGACATGGCCATGTGGAGGCCCCATGCTGCGTACTCTCTGAATACACTTTGCTGTGATTGGTTAAGGGCCGGACTGGGATGAATGAGCACTGTACATAGAGCACAAGGCATGTGGGACTGCACTGGTATGCCCCCTCTGGCCCACACTTTGTGTTCTGCATTTATTCACTCCAGTAAACTTTGAGTAGGGCACGGGGACCATGCCTGTCTCACCACTAACCTTTTATTTGTTGCACACTCAGCCGTTTACTGTGTCCCTGACTGTGAGCAGAGAATCACTAGTGCTTTGTCGATCAATGTGGTCAGTGTCATATTTACAGTATTGAACAAGACTACATGCCTGATACAAATATGATAAATTATTGGTGGTGGAAGTACCCAAAATCTGTACTTAAATACTGCTACCTCAAAAAAGACTGCTCAAGCTCATAGACTCAACAAAATGTTTTACTTGCATAAACACAACTAATGAATGTAAAGGATACAAAGAAAATGTTTTTACTGTTGCAGAGCTAATTGTGCTACCAGTGCTGCAACTGCTATGATTACTAAAAGCACTACTACTACTGCCAGTGCTGCTACTACCACTGCTAGTGCTGCTGCTACAACGAACCTGTGTTGCTGTAGGTTCAGGAGTTTTAACATTTAATTGTATCAAAGCAACATTTTTCTTAAATATTTACTCTAGTAAAAGTACTTGGATAGTTTAGAAATAGACTTTTAAGTAAATTATGTAAGTAGCTATTGTTCAAACTATATGAAAATCACATAGAATCATACATTCAAACACATTCAAACTGTATTTTAGGTAGCCCTCTTTATTTTCTCTTTTCTTCTACAGTAGTCATTCTTAAAATGTGAGTCCACAGTTTCACAGTTGCGTGTGTCTGTGTGAGCGAGTGTGTGGTTGGATGTGAGAAGAATCCTGCTGTAGAGGACTGTCCTGGGAGGAAACACAGCTGGAGCGGTCAACACCTGACACAGCAGCTGTTCATGTTGTTGAGTGACTCAAAGACTTATACTGTGAGCTCAGTGAGACGTGGAGCCCTGAGCACTGCTTTACAAGTAAACACAGCTTCATATGCCATAAGAACAGTTTAGTGCTCATAAAGAACAAGAAGGAGACTAGCGCTGTTTAGTTACATAATGGGATACAAGTTGAGATATTACCACTGTATTCATATGTTTTTATTAGTTGTGTTTTTTTTTTTTTTTCTGGCATTTCTTTTGTTTTGTAGTATGAGTTTCCCTGCCCAAGTGTTGTGCAAGTGCCAGGAGTTGCATGTTGTAAAGATTTTCTCATTGAAAATAGGTAAAGATTTCTTAATTATATAATGGAATAAGAAAAGGACAAAATTATGATCAGCTGTAAAAGTAAGGATGATGAATGGAGTCAACTGTATATTAACTGTAATTAACTGCATTCAAATATTGATAATAATTTCATTACATGAAGTAGTACTTAAAAAATACTACTGTTGAATTTGAAAGAAAAGTTGTTGTTTTTTTTTGTTTTTTGTTTTTTGCAGTTGCACAGCAAAATAAACTACCTTTGCTGCTGCTGCTACTAGCATGACTACTGCCACTGCTACAACCTCTTGGGAAACACAGGAGTTTCCCTGCAAAGCTCATGACAAGCTGCTTTGACTCTTATGTTATCAAAACTGTGGTTTTTGATTATTGATTTGTATCCAAGATGGTCCTGCTGGAGGCCACAAGCACATGTAAGCTCTAATGCTGGATCCTTATCTTGGTGTTACTGATACGGAGGAGGTAATTGAATGATCAAACAAACCCAGCAAACTGATCTGGGTTTGAGGTTTGTGGCCGGGACCACATAGTTCCCCTTGTTGTTACAGAGTACTGTTCAGTGCTGTCAGTTAGGCATGCCCGTGTGCACTCACCAGCCTTTTATAAACCTATGTTCCTATCATGTAAATCTTCTCACATACCTGCATTAAAATACACTCTCCAAAAGTGAACGTTATAACATTTACTGAGTATCTGTTCTGTTCATTTAGCAGATGTACAGGGCAGTTGGTACTTGTGAGTGCTATAGTTGCACCTCAATCACATTTCAGGTTTGTCTCAAGTCTACACTAATCTTGTGTATTTGTGTATTTGTGTGCTTGTACTAATAGGTAGTGAGCGGTAACTTTACTATATATATATATATATATATATATATATATATATATATATATATATATATATATATATATATATATATATATATATATATATATACACACAGATGACAAAAAGAAAGCAGCAGGTTGTAGACTCTGAAAAGCCTTTTTGTTGTGATTTGTGCCTCTTAAAAGGCTGGCGTATCAGTTGACTGTGAGGAGACCTGAGCTGTGGCCTGAGGGTCATTGGTGTCCGTTCTCTGTTGACCGCTAGTTGAGCTTCATGGTAATATATTTGCAGCGCTGAGTCACTCACCTCTTTTTGGAGCTCATCTTTCACTTAAAATGTTTTTGAATAGGTGACCCATTAACTGAGAAGGATTTGCAGAATCAGAGATAATGGTTTCAAAATGCTGCTCTTCTCTCTCCTAGATTACTGTTGTGTTCAACTCCTTTCTATTGGTCAGCCTCAAAATAGAATGATTTTCTGTTCATTTAGTTTTTTTCTTTTTTAAAAAGTCTTTGAGTAATGATACTGTATTTGTGATTCAAACAAAAAATCCCAGTTTTCCAAATGAGAACACTCAAAGTGGCTGTTGAGCTGATTAATTGTTTCTTATCATTTGAAATGGCTTTGGAGAGCCACCAGTGTTGTGTGTCTCCCCCTCTATCATTCTCCCCACTTTGTAAACCTCTGTCATCTTTCTACTTAGAGCCTGCCATGAACCTCTTGGCGCAGTGCCATGGCAATCCATTCAGCATAGCTTAGCCACACAGCTCTGCTGTGACCAGAGTGCACCCTCGTCCTCTCCAGCAGCTCCCACCTGTACACTAAAACAGCAAAATAGCCACTTCACAGATACCCCAGCCCCCTCCAATGCACTGTGTCCTCATGAGACTCATGACTGCTACTGTGTATGCAACCCAGTGTGCTATGAGTGTACATTTGCAAATGGTCACAGATCTACAAGCATTTAAGTTTTTTTTTTAGTTTTGTATTGATGTCTTTTTGTAAATTCACCAAAAATGGTGTACATTAATTTCTAGCACATAAATTGTACAACAGTCTCATGTTTTACAATTAGAATATAAATTTACCCTTTGAGCTACAAGTTGCATTCAAGTCCATATTTGCAGTATATGGTTCAAGGCCTGGCCATAACTTCTTCCTTGTTTTAATTTCCATCTTGTATGCATTATCTCTCTCATTTTTAAAAATGTAAATTAAAAATTAAAATGTGGCTGTTAAAACTATCAACCAACCTCAAAAGTAGTTCCTGGAAAGTGTAAACACTTTCATACTCTAACTATTACAAAGTGAAACTGATAGCAGTGAGCTGGGAAATGACTGCTAACATTTTAATGACTTAATGAGACCTAATTAGTTGAAATGGGAGCAAAACGTGTGTGGTGAGGAAAACTCACCTGCAGCATTAGCATTCTCAACCTGCCATTTGTGCCTCAGGTATCTTGGTGACAGTATAAACACTGTGTTTATACACTGTTCTCAAAGTGTCCTTGACATAAGCCCGCCTATTTATCAGGAATTAATATGTCCTGTAATCTCCAATTATCTACATTATTCCAATGTCACAAAAATATCTAAAAAAAAAAAAAAAAACTCAGTGTGAGAGCATGTATAGTCTATTCTATCTCTTTAAGTTTCTCAAATCAATATTAAAGACATTTAATGAGCACAGATATGGTATATTATAACATGTAAAGTCTGAGCTACAATAGTATATTTTGAAGGTGTTTGCCTCCCACTCTCAGAGGCTTTGAAACACTATTATGATGAATATAGCCAGTGTGAAACTTTTTAATAGTATGGATTCATTGATTATTCCAAATGAAACCTTTTTACCTTTACTTTAAGTGGTATGTGTAAGGTGTTACACATTTATTTTTCTGCTCTTCTGCTTTCTGGGTTACTTTTCATTTCCGTTTTCAGAAAGACAAAACAACATTTTACTAATGAGCTAATGAAATAATGAAACCATACAGCAGGTTATAGTTTGATCATAATATTGAGATATGGAGTGGTGTTGGGCAGCATTAAGTCTCTTGTTAACCTGGTAGATGTAACAGCTCATACAACACTTAACGCTTAAGAACCTTTTTTTCTATCTGGTCTGTAATGATCTGCTGCTGACACACAAGTCCCTCCCAACTGCTACACCCATTTCATTTGGAGAGCTCCACTTTCCTCAATGGTTCTTTTCTCTCCCACATCTATCAATCTAACCTGCTCACTCTATTATATCTATTGAGACTAAAAAAGACAAAGTGGTCACAGAGAGGAAAAGATGACAAATGATGCAGTTGTAATAAAGTATCAGTAATGTGATTTACTTCTTGTAGATGCAGAGATAATGTTTGTAAATGTCTTTTCTGTTTCTTGCAGAAAAAGCTATCTCAGTGGAGCTGAGCTGTGGTGCTGGCCCTAGCCATGTAGTGTTGGAACCAGCTCTACCGCTCCTGTTGGACTGCAACTTGGGCTCCAGTGACACCCCTTTCAACATCACCTGGCTTCAGGACGGCCGGGCCCTGCCTCTGGAGGGCGCAGACTTTCTGCAGTATTTGCCCAATGGCTCTCTGCTGCTGCTGCCCGGCTCTAAGGATGGCCAGCATTCACAAAAAGTGGAGGGGGTTTACAGCTGTGTGACGGCCAGCGTCCACGGAGCTTTGACCAGCCGCACTGTCAGTGTGCTCCTTGCAAGTAGGTTCTGGAAGTAAAATATTTATTCATCTCCTTCCACTTTTTTCCATTAAGGGTCATAAATGACTCAAGTCTGTCTGGACAACTATGGGAGAGTACATCCTGGACAATAACCAGTTAGTCGCAGGGCTGATACCAAGAAACATACACAGACAATCATTCACTCTCACTCTCATTCTCTAATGTCAATTTAGATTTACCAATTCTCCTACACGCATGTCTTTGGACAGCGAAATGAAGCCAGAGTACCTTGAGAGGACAGGAGGAAGGACTTAATGTTAATTTATTATATTATGATAAGTTGTTTGTAATAGCCTACCGACTGATTCTGGAGGGAATACAGATTCAGCTTTTCAACAAAAAAAAAAACAAAAAAAAACTGTAAGGCTATTGGTGTTCATAGGCATCTGGATAATTTCCATATCTCTATAAAGACTGAGATCAGCACAGAACAGCTCTCTGTGTTTAATCTTGTTCTGGTTCTCCACATATCAATCTGGAATTACTCCTGTTAAAAACGTTTTTAAAGGGGGTATAGATTATTGAATGAGGCACCAAGATTTGTTTTAGCCAATCATAGCAAGAACTCCTATGACGTAGCCAAACAACAAACCGCAATGATAGTAAAAGAATGAAATAAAATTGTTGTTGGAGAATTTTTGTTTTTCTAATTGTCAAGCAGCATACATTATGTTTTCATCACCCACATGTTGTTTACAAGTAGGTGACTCAGTGTTCTGTGTAAAGATTTCCCAAGTAACAAATTAGGACAAGCCTTTGTCAAATGGGCCACTTTAGCTCACCCTGGTAGTGATTTACGGTAAAGGGTTTGTTTTACTATCTAAAGGTATGCTTTGATAAAATTTATTTATTAAACACTTCAACAATATATTTCAGTCATTGAAGAGCTTAAATCAGAATAGTAAAGAATACTGTTCACATGTTGTTGAAAATGAACTGATGATAGGTAAATACTGTCAGGGTTTTTCATTGGCATAGAGCTTAAATTACAAAAACCCTTCCAAGTTTGTCTAAAACCATGTTTGTCCTGCTCAAAGATGCATGAGTCTGTCAAGAGAAGCAGACAGAAAATGAGGCATAATGAACAGTAGGCTATATTTAAATGCTAACAATCTGAAGAGGTGTTAGCTGATCAAGAGGAGCTTTCTTTTCTCTATTTATTTAGTCATTAGCTTTGTGTTAAATGAGACAGGAACCTTTCTAAATGTCTTCTCTTTTGTCAGCGACCACACGTCTATTTATGAGCATCTCTTGTGCGGTAGACAATAAGTAGTGATGGGGAGGGGTGGGTAAATGGTGGGAAAGCAAAAAAGGTTTGTAGTGAAAGAAAGGCTTCTGACACCATTAAGGATGACCTTCTGCATGCTCACATGTGGAGTTAGCACTGTTGTGTGTGTGCGTGCTTGGTGAATTGAATCTGCAGCATTAGGCTATGCGATAGATGTGACTAAGGCGCAGGAGGTTGGAGCCAAACTGCTTCAACATTGACATTGAGCGGACAGTCTCATTTTCTTTACAAGAGTGGAGACTAAGAGAGATCACCGTAAAAACATGTTACTAAAGGCTGCTGCCATGCTTTGTTTTTCCTCCACAATAATGAAGAGTATGGCCTTGTCAAATTTCATGGCAATTTAGAGGAATACTCAAATAAAAAGGTTTTTTCTTAAATAATAAACAAATGTGTGCTTTTTATTACTTAACGTTTTCACACTGAATGCCAGAAACAGTTAGACATTCTGTGATACATGAAGTAGTTGACCAAAGAAATGGTTAGTCGACCAAGGTGATGTTGGGGGTTAGTAATGTTACATGTTACACAAACAAGAGATGTGACATTAAAGTTGGCAGTAAACTATTTTTTATCTAAAAAAAAAAAAAAATCACTATTGTTATCTTGACTTATTGGCCAGTAAAATTTTTGTCAACCACGACCTCACCAACTTATTAGTTGCCTAAGTGACCTCAGCTGTAATAGTATATAAGTAATATGTATATATATATATATATATATATATATATATATATATATATATATATATATATATATATATATATATATATATATATATATATATACTATTATGGCTGAGGTCACTTAAGTTAATTTTAATGCTGAATTACTGAAGTGTGTAACTGCACAGCAAAATGTTCTACTGCTTCTACTACTACTGCTACTGTACTGATACTATTACTACTAATATGCTGCTATACTTCTACTACAAACCCAAGTTGTGAGGTTAGTGTCCTGCCCTTTTTGCCACTAAGATCAAATATACTTTAAATAAATTAGACATTTCCATAAACATTGATTCAAGTAAAAAGTATGCTTTAGGAATTGTACTCAGGAAATGTTTTCTTCACAAAATGTACTTAAATAAATTACTGTATTTGAGTAAAAGTATGTTTTCACCTCTGGTGTTTGGTGTAAAGAATAAACTCCTTCTTCCCACCTGCCATAGGATTGTACAATCAATCAGTGTAGTGCAGATGAACTATTAACATTTAATCAATTTAAGGGGACCGAATAATCGAAATTCCCCACTGTGATTAATAAAATTTAATTGAATTGTATGTATAAATAATACAACCTTTTTTTGCTTACATTAAAGTCAGTAAGTTATAATTACAATGGGCCTCATTCATCAATGTTCTCTTAGAAAAGTTACTTAAGTATCCTTTCTACGAACTGCTGATGCATGACACGTTCTCAAGCTCCCAGATTCTTTCTCAGCTGAGCACAACTCCAGGACACCACGCTCCTCATTGACATGGAATTTACATAGAATTAACTATGTATTAGGACAGGAAACACCCTCTAAACTCCATATATGGTCAAGAGATAAGACTTTAGTGACGTCTTTCTAGTGTGGACTCATGGGCAGAACAGCCCGTAATCAGGAAGCGGCTCTCTGACAACTCCATGTACAGCAGATTTACAGCTTCTGCAGCAATTAAAAATGTCAAAAAACACAAAAAACACTAAGACACAACAGTCAGTGGAAGCTTTTTTCAGTCACAAACTCACCAAGTTAACAAGGGCTTTCAAGCACACAGTAATACAGTAGTGTATACAGAGGAGACTGGGACAGAGGCAGAGACTGAGGTGGGACTGGTCACTGCTCAAAGCTGCACTGTATCTGCAAATATGAAGTCTGTTTTAGGTTTATACCTGGTCTATATCACCACTAATCACTGTTTTTTTAAATAATATTATTTTAATACGGAATAATTTGTAAAAAAAAAAAAAAAAAAAAAAAAAAGTAATCTACAGTTTGTTCTACAGATTTGTTCTACCAGAATAACTTTTTTCAGTTAAGAAATTGATGAATGCCAAAAATCTTTATAAGAAGGGCTTAAGTACAAATTTGCTCGTAAGAAGGGTTCATGAATGAGGCCCAATGTTCTTTACTTTTATGTTATCTGTCAACTGAATAATCAAACTGCTAAAAAAAACTCATCAGATTTCTAGTGATCAGAGGTTTTTTATCATGATGACATAAGAAGTTTTAGTCTGTTTAGAAATAAGCCTATGAGTGTTGAAGTTATGCAAATGAAGAATATCAGGAACATAATACCAGTAGCTCTTGCAAATGTCTGTGGGAGTGGGGGCATGCATATGGCTTTTGACTGTGTTACTCAGCCTGAAAGCTGGGTAGCAGAGAGAGGTCATGGGTGGAATTATCTGCTTTCACAAGGGGAGGAGAAAACGTTGCAATCTGATAGCTGTGGGGCCAAAGAGTGGGGCATAGATAGAGGGACAGACAAAGACAGAGAAACAGTCAGGGTAAAGTCAAGGGCAGGAGAGAGACACTAATGACAGGCAAGATTGTGACTTTTTAATCTTGTGCATTAAAGAACAACAGTCTCTCTCAGGATCACCTAAAAAATTCAAATCTTCGTTGCTAGGAGACAACTCAAGATGTTCCTTATCCAATGTTTGATACTTAACTTACACTTTTTACTAGCAGTGTGTCATGACATTGCAGTGTCAACATTGCAACATATGAGTGTTTGTTCTGTGTAGATCTGTCAATTAAGTGGCAGGACTTGGAAGTCATGGGAAACAAGTAAAAAGGATTCTGGTCTGACACAACAGAAATTTCCCCATTTTTCCTTGCACAGTAGGAGTCATAACACACAACCCCTGCCACCTCTGCATTCAGGTCTAATTAGTGTGAGCTATATGCCTTGTGGCCCATCAGGCAGTGTGCCAGTGTGATAGGTGCTGTGTTTACATGGGACGTAATGCTGTGTAAAAGTCGTCACTCTGTTCCAAACACTTTTATGCAACAAATAGCATTTTTGAATGACTTGATTTCTTTGCTACTATGGAGATGTATTTATCAACCTCTATGGAGCCCCATTAGTTATGAAAAAAAAGCATATTGTTTGAGAATTAATTTGTCCAAACAATTATCTTGTTCACTGCAGACAATTATCTTGTGCGTAGTTGGACAAGATATTTATTGAACCTTAGGTGCTTCATAAAGCTTTGTGTTCTCATTGAGAAACTTTGTTCCTTCAGCGCAGTAGGAAAACACAGATGTTCATGTTGTTGCCATCACAGCTGCTGTGATAGGGGAATTACAGAGTGCCTTAACTCCATTCATGGGGTTTTTAACTTATTCCAACATCAGCATTTTTGAATTACTGTTTCATGTTTTTTTTGTGGCATGTCCAGTTTATGGTTGCCACTGTGTAGCTTACAGGACCCCTTGGTAATTCACATGAATGCAAGGTAATATATATTTTTCCCTTTACACCAACATTTGTGTCTTGTGGAGTAAATGCAGGCTCCGTGAATTATGTTTTGGGACGTCTTTCCTGTCTGCTCCTTTCACCATTGCTTTGATCCACCTCCCATTCGACCACCTCAGTCAGAGCTGCAGGCAAAGAGCCTGCACAGCCAAACACTTTTGTTCTCTCTCCAGCAACCTACTGGGGTCAGAGGTCAGGGGCCCTCAGTCAGTGCTCATTGGTGCCCTCTGGTGCTTGCTATTGCTAACATAGTGTAGTGTGGAAATGTGTTGAGTCTGTATAAACTGGAGGTCTGCCAATGTCAGTGAGAGAGAGAGAATACCTAATAATGCTACAGTCTTCAAAATCAGAGCAACAAAGAAAGTGGAAAACCATAAGATTGTTTATATGTACATCTCTTTTCAATGACAATGTGTAGTAGCATTACTAATTCTTACATTATTTTTTCATTAGGTTTGTCCCACTTCCGCCAGGAGCCCTCTCCACAGACTGTTCCCATTAGAGGAGTGGCCCGCTTTGAGTGCCAGATTGAGGGAATCCCCACTCCAGCTATCACCTGGGAAAAGGACAAAGTGCCTGTCCCACAAGACCCAAGGTGCCTTCCATTATGCCCAGTTACAGTATATAGATTTAATAATTGCTTTGCTTATTTCAAAAACTTTGGCAGTGTTGTGTACTGTTTTGTTCTGTTGAAATATATTGTAGTTAGAAACCAGGTAAACACAAGTAAACACAAAATTGCCAACTTTATCATTTAAGTGAAGATCTTCAATGCATTCATATGTTGTTTTGATTACAGATTGCACTTTTATAATATTAGCTTGTGCACTAAAGACAGAAAAAAGGCTTTTTATACTTTATATTAATTATTGGCATTCAAGTTATGTAAGTCCGCTTCAAACTCTTCAAATTCATTTTTATATCTAATATAGACACACAAGTTTTGCTTTTGTGTGATGTCCCTGTTTACAAAGCAGACAAAACTTTCTGAACACAGCACAGTGGAATTGCTACCTCTATAGGGGTTACCTGTACCAAACTATACTGATCTGACATATACTATACTACGCAGGCGTTGGACATCTCCATAAATATCCTTTACTATTAGCACTAATTGTACAGACATGTCAGTGTCTGCTCTACAGATCCTAATGTCTTGAATGTGTTCAGGAGTAAGTGCTAATGGCTGCTGTGGCCCAGCATGACCCAGAAACAGCTTGCTGTTTATGAGGTCTTATTTGTGGAATGTGGATCTCCCCGCTCGGGCACAGTTAATGGCCTTTCACACAGATGTGCCAAAGGATAGCTGATGTATCACAGGATTTTCCTTGCTGTATTTTGTCTCACTCTGTTCGGCTTTCCTCTCAATCAGCCCTTCTGTCAGCCTATTGCTATTTCTCTTGGCTATTATTTTATTTTATTATTCTATTATTGTGATGTTTTTTAACACAACTACTGTTACTGTTCATGGTGTATCTTTGTTCTTTATTTTCTCTTTCCCTGTCAGCATTTACAGGAGCACTAGAAACAGTTTCAGTGCGTTACTGTTTGGATCAGTACTAGTAAGCTAAACAAGACGAAAATAAAGCTTGTGTAATTCATGCAGATATAAACACTGACCAAGACAAAGTGCAGTACAGCATTAGTTGTAATTAATTTCAGCCAATTTATGTGAGATGTTTTTATTGTTGTTATAATTTTCTGTGCTGCAGATTCATTTCTCTTCCTAATGGAGTTCTTCAGATACTGGAAGTTAGAGTGGAGGATGCGGGCACCTACCGCTGTGTTGTGTCCAACTCTGCCAGGAGAGACCTCAGTCAGGAGGCCAAGCTGACTGTCTCCACAGATGAAGGTAGTAGTATGAATGTTCTAAGCCATTACAACATATCTCTTTGTTGTCTGTCAGTGTGTGTCTCAGGTGTCAGCCCTGCAGCTAACTGGTCATTGTCAAGGATGTACCCCACCTATGGCCCATAGTTGCTGGGATCAGCCATCATGATCCCGAAGCAGCAGATAAAGAACAATGAGACTTTCTGAAATAGTTTTGGACACATTTTATTACTTAAAATAATGTACTCCTAAAATCTAAGTATGTTTGTGTTTTGTTTTTGGTTTTTGTTTGTTTTGTTTTTTTGTTTTTTTTGCTGAAATGGACAAAAATGAGAAAAGAAAACAAAAAAGACCTAATATAATGAGATAACCTGAATATTAAAAATTTTATTTTGCGCCTAAATCATCATCATAGACATTGCATTGCATTTGTTCCAAAGCTCTACTTTTGTTAAGGAGATCTTGTAGGACTGCCGACACAGGTACACATTAAAGATTATGCATATAATAGCACATTTCAGATCCAGTTGCAATTACAAGGCATTTTATTTCTACTTGTTGGTGCTGTGATGAAATCTTGGAGGAAGCTACTTAAGACTCTTATGTGTGCAATTAGATGTAACAGATGTCACATTTAATCCTCTCATATCCATCAATCTCACATCAAAAGCCTATACATAGAAAACGCAACACTTGTACTTCAAAAGCCTCCTGTTGAGAGCATACAATTTACAGTACAAGCAGCACAGATCAAGTTTTAGTTGTACTTGTTATCTTGCCACAAATGCTAGTCTAGTTTTCTTATCTGCATCTCTGCAATCACACTGCAAACAGACTACAAACTGTACTGTTTGTAACATATAGTTTGTTATTGCTGCACTATAGCAGTTAACATGCTTTATATTTTGACGTGTCAGATCCAAGATCTATACATTTTAAACTAATAGTTGGGAATGTAGTAATATCTAAATAAATTTGACTGTTGTAAAAAAACAACAAAAAAAAAACTTGATGTCCTGACCTGAGTTTGTGACAGAACTATATCACTGCCACTGAAGTCATTGAAGCTAAACACATTTTTTGCACAGATCGCCTACTCAGAATATTACCAGTCCACAGTAATGCCATAACATGCTGCTGAATATTGACAGTATTGTAACATCCATCCACAAACACAATTAACCACAGCAAAAGACCTCAAAATCAACCTAACAAATTGTAAAGTGCAAAAAAAAAAAGTTTTCTTAAGGTTTACAGAGGATTAGGTAAAATGTTGTAGTTCACAATACTTGGTTGTATGTTGTTTGTAATCTAGTGCATCAACTGCTATAGAGTCGGTCTTTAAACTGTGAACACTGTCAGTAGTCAACAGTACACAGATGTCACTCTTCATGGCTTGACAGACAGTGGTGCCCGAAGATCTATTTTAACCCTTGTTCTCATTTTGACTTAATAACACTTTTATCTGAGCTGCCAGAAAGAAGAACTAGCCAGCTGGCTCTGTCTGATGATAGGGGATATGTACTTCTGTTGTTGCAGGCTCTGATGAAGCCTTGAACAGAGTAGTAATTGTGGCGCCGCCTCAGAATGCAACAGTGGTCCTTGGTCACACAGCAGTGATGGAGTGTATGGCACAAGGCCAGCCCAAGCCCCTGGTCTCCTGGAGCAGGCAAGGTACGGTAACACTGCCCACATTTTATAATGTAATTACAGTGATCACCCTTCAATTCTTCATTTCTGTTGATTTTATCTCATAACCCGATGTTTTTCCCAGTAACCGCAGAATCATTGAGAGGACCATAAGTCCCAAATAAATACAAATAAATAAATATATCATATCAAAAATGTAATTGTCAATTTAATTGTCAATGAAATGTCATGCTGGGCCTTAAGTGACATAGCCACACAGCCCTACAGCTGCAGTTGCCACTGTCTGCAAACTTTATTAGCTCATCTGCAAGTTTTCAGCTATTTATGTTTCTGGTTCATGACCTTTTTGTTGTTTTCAAACAAAGTAGGAGCTGGACATTAGAAAGACATATGTAATGGATCTGAGAGCTGTGGTAAAGATTAACCAGTGATGTTACACTGACACTTCCACACACACTCTTAATGGCTTACAGTTGAAGTAAATACAGTATGTTTTTAGAAATAATCTGAACATTTATTTTGGCAGCTCTGGTTCTTCACAGTCTTACAGTCTCAGTCTCACTTTTTTTTTTTTTTTTGTGGACAGTGATTATTGTATCACCCCAGACTGTCTGTTTCCTCTTTGATCAGATGGAAAGCCTATTTCCACTGATGTGGTTGTCCAGGCAACGAACCTGGTGATCAGAGACACGAGGCGTCATCATGCCGGTGTATATGTCTGCAGGGCCAACAAACCTAAGACCAGAGAGTTTGTGATTGCTGCTGCTGAGCTGCATGTGCCTGGTATAAGCTTTTTTTTTCATTCATAGTTTACATCGAGTGATAAATACATAAATTGTTTTTTTATTGATACATACAAAAAAAATCCACAGATAAATGCAATTAATGACCTTTTATGCAAATAGTATGAATTTTCTTAAAAATTTATGTTTTGTTTGTTTTCTCAGCTCATCCAGTCATACTGCAACCTCCAGAGTCAGTGTCGCTCTCGAGAGGTAACACAGCCAGGTTTGTGTGTAACAGTTCTGGTGAGCCAGCCCCAGTGTTACAGTGGCTAAAAAACGGCCAGCCTTTGCAGCCTTTCAGGCGGCTGAAGATCCAAAGCCCTGGAGTGCTACTCATTAACCAGCTGGCACTGGAGGATGCAGGCTACTACCAGTGCATAGCAGACAATGGCTTGGGCACAGCCTGCGCCACTGCCAAGCTCACTGTTATTGTGCGTGAGGGTCTGCCCAGCCCCCCACACCACCTGTCTGCCACACCTTTCTCCAGCACAACTGCCCTCCTCACCTGGGAGAAACCTGAGTACAACTCAGATCAAATCATCGGTTACTCTGTGCACTGCCAACGTGCTGCAGGTGTGTCTTCTGTGTAGATTTTATAACTTTTTTTTTTTATTACATTCACGAATAATTACTCATTTGGATCATTGTGTTTTAAAACCATAAAAAATGTCAATTAAATTATTAATTAAAATTTATTATTATTATTTAATTAAAGCCCTGTGTGCTAAATTTAAAAGCAAACTATTCTGGAATCTGACCTACTTCTGTGTTAATGTGATAACTTTACATGTATAAAGTATATTTTGTGTATATTGGTACATTCAACATTAATGTATGAACAACATTTCTTTCAAATGACTGTAACAAATATATTGTATATGAATTTATAAACAATGCATTGTTGTTTAGGTTCTGACAATGTGGAGTATCAGTTTGCAATGAACAACGACACTACTGAGTATTATTTCAAAGAGCTTCTTCCCCACACTGCCTATACCTTCTTTGTTGTGGCTTACTCCCCCATGGGTGCCAGTCGCCCTTCTCTGCCTGTGACTGTGGAGATGCTGGAAGATGGTGAGCAGTCAAACTCTTCACACATTCTACACACTATTCTTACATCAGTATAAAATAGGTAAATGATTTATTGAATCAAACTTTATTGCTGGCAACCTTGAGCTTTTTCACAATGATTAATAAAAGTCATTAGTAGTAACAGCAATTTTATGAACCTAAGTTTCAGTTTGGTGTTCAGTAGAAAATTCACTTAAAGGTGTTTAACTCATTAATATGTGCTGTAAAATTTGTCCTTGGTCAGAGTTTCTTTTTTGCACAGAATACCTCACATAATCATTACTTATAGTATGAATTTCAGCTTTAATCCATAAAAAATGGTCAATTTCCTTCCAACTCATTTCGCCTTTCTTTTATTCTGCAGTACCAAGTGCTTCACCACAGCTGTCTATAGCCAGCACCTCACCAACAGACATCCGACTCATGTGGCAGCCATTGTCTATACAACACAGCAGAGGAGCTGTGACCCGCTACCGCATTGAGTACAGCACCATGGACCAAAGTGAGTGAACTGTTAACATAGATCAATAATTCCAAGATATCACATAGTTGTGCACTTTCTAAACTATAGATACACAGCACTGAAAAACCCTATCAGCAAATACAATATGTATTTATAGAGCTGCTTGAAAGTGCATGGTGTGCAATATTGTCTGTGCTCCTCCTGCAGTGGACAATGTCTTCTCAGTGGAGGTGGGAGGTAATGAGACCCAGTTTATACTGAGAGAGCTGCAGCCCAACCAGACATACAGACTGAGGATTGCAGCTGGAACTGGGATTGGCTTTGGCGTGCCATCTAAGTGGGCCCAGCACCAAACCCTTGCCAACTACAACCAAAGTGAGCAGAGCATGGGTAAGACACTATCTAAAATCTGCTATTCCTCCTACAGTATTTCCATTGATTAGTTTACCATTGATTTCATATAATTATGTAAATTTTATTCCAGTCATATTTGCGCCAACTGAACTGAAAGTCAGGGCCAAAGTAAGCTCACTCAATGTCACATGGCATCCGTCTCCCAATCATACGTTGGCCTCTGGCTACAAGTTGTCTTGTCAAGAAGTGGAGTCTGAGGATTCTCCCACTGGCCATAGAACACTGCAGATGCACACCATCAGGCTACGTAAGAAGGCGAGATACCACCTCCTCACTGGCCTAGGTATGTTACTGGTTCACTTTTGACATTTTTCATTAAATAAACTCAATTATATTAAATAATCTGCCTGTAGCCATGTTTCCAAGCTAAGTGTAGTATGTTTTAGGATTGTAGTGTTTAAAGTCCATAGCTATCAAAAGCTGCATCAAAAGATCTATCTCAACAATGATAAAGCTTAGACCTGGACTCAAAACAGTGATCTTCCAGTTTAGAGAAAACTGTGCTACAAACTGACCCACAAACCTCTTTTTTCTCTCACAATGGTCTGCTCAAAAATAACTATTTGTTCTTCTACTGACCCCTTGTGGCCAGAGTTTTTAGCTGTGGCACCATATATAGAATCTTTTAAAATATTGCTAGATCCAGACAGAACTCCAAGGCCAAAACAAATATTTTGTCCTTGCCTCATAACTCACCTTGACCTACTTTTTGAGATATTCTGCATGCAATGGACTAACATGTCAGTATTCTTAGGCTGTTCATTGCTTTTCATGCCAATCCCAAGTCTGAATAAATGCAGAGGATTTTGTCAGGAAAGGCATCCGATGTAAAATGTTTGCCAAAGTAAACATGCAAATCACAACCAAGGCCCGGGTCAACAACAACTCCAATCAGTGCTGTTGAACTACATGGTGGAAATTGAACAGAGGTGTATCCGGGATAGGAACGCAGGAGGACAGATGGTGGTAGACTTTGCACAAAAAAAGAAAATGGCTGTAGTGAATACTTTTTTTTTTTTTTTTCCAGGAACACAGAGTGGCATATAAGAGTGGAGATAGGAGCACACAGATAGACTACCTCTTAGAATTAGATGTAGATTAGATGTAGTGGAAAGTAGTGGTAAGGGAGACTGTAGCCACACAGCATAGGATGGTGGTGTGTAGGATGACTCTGGTGGTGATGAAGGTGAAGAGGACAAAGGCAGAGCAGAGGTCCAAGTGGTGGAAGTGGTGTGTGATTTTCAGATAGGAGGTTAGGAAGTGCCTCCAGACAACTGGTCAACTACAGCCAATGCAATCGGAGAGGAAAGTAGCTTGTGAGTCAGAGGTGGTTTGGACAAGTTTGGAGAAATAGTGCATATACTGTTAGTTGGTCTAAGAGAAGCAGATGCAAAGGATAGGGTGAGACGGAAGCAGATGATTTGCTGTGGTGACCCTGGTGAGCCAAAATAAGACAGGCTATTTTACACAGTGTTAGAGTACAAGTGTGTTGTTGGCTGTTTTTGGCTGCTGCACTTCTCAAGTGCGGTTCACTTTGCTTTTTCACTTAGCATATTGTATTATTAACATTATTCATTCGGCTCATTAGTGATGGTATTATAAATTAAGACAATGAGACTCTGGAGAGATTTAGCAGAGGCAGAACTTGTATTGGAAAAAACTTGACTTTTATTAAAGTGACTGTGTGAATGTGTGAAGGTTAGTGGCACACGCAACACTTAATACTGAGCTGCACCCATTTGCTTTATACTCCAGTCATTACCTACTGAGTCATTTCCATTTTATAAATGGATTATGATGCAATGTGATCAACACCACATAACATTATTAACCACTTAACCCAATTTTAAATGTCAGAAAGGTCTCTGAGATGTGTAACTGAAGATACTGCTGTTTTTGTGTCTTCTCTTCCTCCTCTATTTTTAACCTTACTGTATTTTTTTCTTCATCAGTGCCTGACCGCCAGTATGAGGTGAGGGTCTGGGCATATACCAAGCAAACTGATGGAGCAGCTGCAGTGTGGAAGGGACGGACCGAGAAGGCTCACAACAAGAGTAAATTCTTTTATGGCTTTCTGTGGGTGTAGCATCTTTCTGCTAATTTTACTAACTTCTCTATATGCATTAAAGCACCATGGCCTCCCTTGCGTGCCCGTCCGCCTCCACTACCTCCAAGTATCATTCAGGCCACAGCTAACAGTTCGACTTCAATCTGGTTGCGATGGGAGAAACCACGCTTCAGCAATGTCCGTATCATCAATTACACAGTGAGGTGCAGCCCAGCAGGGACCACCAATGCCTCACTGGTCTCCTATCACACTAGGTCAGTTAATATCTGTATCTGACTCTTGAGTTATTTTTGTAGTTTTTCTGTGCTGAATACAGTAATTAACATGATGTATAGATAAAGGCTTCCTCTATCCTCCCTCAAGCATTATTATACATTTTCGTGGCAAGACTCTATGGGCCAGATTTATCAAAGGTTTGCGTGCACGCTAACTGAATAATATGCGCTAAAATTGGAGCAAACCCAGACGCAGTTGAGATTTGCGTGTCTTACAGGAGCAAAGTGAACGCAATGCAGATTTTGCTCCTATGACCTAATGAATATGTAAACTGAGGCGTTCTTCACAGAGTGTGCAAAATGGAAGGCAGAGAAAATGCAAATTCATTTACCGCCCGCAATATTATTTATCAAGGCTCACCATGACTTTGCGTGCGAAAATAGCGTAAAAATTTAGCACGTTGGAGAAGGACGTGCTAATCTTTTGCACAGATATGGCTGCTGTGATTTGTGTAAGACGAAGAAGAAGAAATGAAGAAATACGTAGGATTAGAGTGTTTGCCACGCGTGCAGATCTATTTGCCATGACGGATGAAAAAATTATTCACCAGCACTTTCAGCTATTCTTAGTTAAATTTTTGCTTCCGTTTGTATTCCACTTCCACACCTTCCATGATGCAAAACAATACACGCAATGATGCCGTTTAAATAGTTCCGCCACATCTGTTTGCACCTGTCACCGGCCACGCAGTTTGTCTTAGTAATTCACGCGCAACACGCCCATTAATAGCGGCCGCATATTTTCTCACTGCACTCGCAGTTTAGCACCCGACTTAGTAAATATGGCCCTATGTGTACTATATCAATAAGCTCCCTTTTGGAATAGAACAATAAATCCACATTTACCATATCCTAATCCATTAATGTAGGAGTGTATTTTGAAGTGTTTGCTCTTTGTCAAGTTCTGCACAGGAGATTCTGCTGGGTGAACTGAAGCCCTTTACCCACTATGAGCTGGCAGTGCAGTCCAATGGGGTGGATGGGGCAGGACCCTTCAGTGGCACTGTGGAGGAGTCCACTCTGTCTGATAGTAAGCATCTATTGTTGGCATTTGGTATTAAGAAAAAATAGGTCTTGTGAAGGTCTTGTGAATGTTTTATTATCACATTGTTACAGCTTTTATGTATGTAGTGTATGACTTTCTATAAAAGCTTAAAAGGATTTTTTTACAGTATATTAATTCTGTTGTCCTTGTCATTCTGTTATTTTTTACCTTTCACTATTAGGTACTGTGTTTTTTTTTTATTTCCTACCTCTTATTCTCTTAGGAATCTTGGGGAAATGGACCGAGGTGGATGATTTCTATGGTCAATTAGGCCTATACGAGTTGTTTTTGATACCCACTGTAACATTGGATGTATTTTACTATTCACAATCTTGGATAAAAATAAAATCTAAAATATATTTGTGTGAAGTCTGCATGTCCTCCACGTGTTACGAGTGGTCTTCTCCCCACCATCATGCATGTGTTAGGTGAATTGATGACTCTTAAATTACTCATTGTGAATAAATGTGAGAGTGAATGTTTGTCTGTGTTTGACTCTGTCAGCCCCTGCAAATATTTGTCTGCTGTCCAGGCCCATAGTTGCTGGGATAGGCTCCAGCCACCCATGACCCCTAATGGATGTAAGCAGAAGCAGATATGTGAATTTTGTGTATTTGTAATTTTAAACACCCTTTTAAAACATTAAACAGGCTGTTTTATCAACAGATCCTATAGGTTAGGTCTTTTGAGCATAAGTTATGCATTTTTGGATATAATGTTAAGTTAAGTATTTAATCATCTGGCAGCAGAACACAGTTCTTACAATAACCTTTCCTAACTAGTTATACTGCTGTGCACGTTGTTATTTGAGCCTTTAATGAGATACAGACAACTATTTTAACCTGACTAAACTATTCCTACCTGCATTTCACCTGGTGTGCTCTTAATTCAAGTTTAGAGAATGCAACTGTGGATACAATTATCAGTGCTTGACATCTATTGCCAGTACTAGCTTTACTGAAAGACCCAGGTGTAACTGGCTATGCTGAAAGCAGGTACCTGGATGTCTGGACCAAATCAGGGTGGTCCACTTTTAATGGCATTATTACCACCAGCAGCCCTGTGGTGCTCTCCACTCCTGCATGTCATCACCTGAGCCCCAGCCCATTCCTCAACTGCCCCGTGCACCCCCTTCTCTCTGGCCCCAGATGGCAAGCACACAAAAACACAGATGGCTGTCACACTTGTAACATCTCTCATTGAAACACCGTACAGCTGTGTGGGCGCAATTCTGGGCTCCAATTACTGACCCACTCCCATTTCCTTCAGGACCTTCCTCTCCTCCAGAGGAACTGCGGCTGACTACTCTCGACTCGTCTTCTGTGCTGGTGAGCTGGCGCCCCCCACTGCAGCCAAATGGTATTATCATTAACTACAGCATATTGTACAGCAGCAACATGAGCCAACCAGAACACATGTGGAACAACCTTTCTCAGGATGGTGAGGAAAAGTATTTAGTTAATAATTACATTTTAATCATGTTTTTTTATGTATAAATTGATACCTCGCACACAGAAATTTGATAATATTTTCTGTTTGATTTCAGGTAGCATTACCAGTATAGAGGTTCAGGGCTTGTCTAGTGGAACACATTACTTTTTTAAATTAGGAGCATCAACTGAGGCGGGGCCTGGACCTTTTTCTCTTGTAAAGGATGTGCATGTCCCATCTGGTTAGTAGTCATTTGTTCCATTTTAAATTCTCAAGTTTAAAAAAAAACATTCTTTGCACACGTGCTAATAGATAGACACACACACCTTTCCAATAATGTGGATAGTCTCTTTTGCAGCTAGTAGAAAATGTGCAGCTCTGTGTGACATTTTTATGTCTCCTATTTTGCTGTATTTTTGAGTGTACAATAAAATGTAGATATCAAAGGGGCAGGCAGCCTATTCCACAAACACCAAGGGTGGTCTCTGAATCACTGCAATTTGTATTTCACAAAAAGCTGTGAAAAGCATTTTCTCTCCTGTGACACTCGCCATTTGAAATGTTCATGACTGACTAAATTCTATTAGTCAACATGTAACATTGTACACATGTACACATATACAAACAGAACTGTTCAATAAGATAAATAAATATAATAAAAATAAAACCACTTTGATAAAAGAGATTTAGCAAAAATGAAAGCAAAGGGGTACAAGACAATGGTGAGACCTGCTATGTTATTTGAGACAGTGGCACTGAGGAAAAGACAGGAGGCAGAGCTGGAGGGAGTAGAGCTGAAGGTGTTGAGGTTCTCTTTGAGAGTGACAAGGATGGATAGAATTAGGAATGAGTACATCAGAGGGTCAACTCATGTTAGATGTTTTGGAGATAAAGTCAGAGAGACCAGATTGAGATGGTTTGGTCATGTAAAGATAGTGAATATTTGGTAGAGGGATGCTGATTTTAGAGCAGCCAGGCAGGAGGCCTAGATGAAGACCAAAGAGGAAGTTGAAGGATGTAGTGAAAGAGGACATGAAGTTAGTGTGAGAGGAGAGAATGCAGAGGATGGGGTGAGATGCGGGCTGGTGGTTCTCTGTGGCGACCCCTGAAAGAGAACAGCCAAAAGGAAAAGAATTACATTTTCCTAATTTAATGAACCAAATCATCCATCCAGTGTCCATTTGTGCGACAGGAATAAAAAGACAATTTGTGGATACCAAATACCCAATTAATATAAGTAAATGGAAATATGACATTTTTATTTATTGTTGGAATTAGAAATGGTCATTCCACCTGTATATAGTTCCACAAATAACAATTATACATGATACATATGATATGACTGAAAAAAGTAGATTCTCAATTTTAATTGTACATTCTCTACCAAGGCTTTTTACCAGAATTGGACATCCCTACTGTGACAGGCATCATTGTTGGTGTGTGTCTTGGGCTCATATGCATCCTCCTCTGCATGTGCTTCAGCTTTCGCAACATAAAATCCAGGTGCTGTACCTGAACATATTATTAATATTGGTGCTATTATAGACTCCAAAACAAAAAAGCCAAATTGAATTAATAATTGTTATAGTGCTAACCTCTGTTCTACCTTCTATCTCTGTTTAGGGAGCTATCTGGGGGCTTGGACTCCACAACTGTTACCCCTCAGTTTAGGAGAGGAGCAGGCCATCTTCCCTCTAATGTGCCAGAGTGTAGCTATAGTCATGAACTAGAGACACTGATGCCCCCAGGCAGCCAGGAGTGTGGTCATCCACCGGCAGAGGCCTCAGAGGAGCAAAGCCTGATGTCTAGTACTCATTCAGGGGGTGGTGAGGAGACCCCTCCATCTGAAAACAAGGTCAGCACGGTTCATCCCGATGATTTTATACTATTGGTTGCAGTAATTGAGAAATAAATGTTTATTTTCCAGGCTGCTTGGAATGGGTCTGTCAGTCATAACTGGGCCAACAGAATCACAAGATACAGAGATACCATCACAGAGGACTCTCCAGCACTCATTAATGGGGCCCATAACATGCAAATGAATGATAACAGCATGGTAAATGAATGCAACTAACATAGTGTCTCTTCAGCTGTCAGATATCAGTGATGAGCACATCAAATTAAAGTGGCTAGCTCCTAAATCAGTTATTAAGTGGCATATTAATTCATATGAAATGTAATTCATCAAATTACATAGATTTTAATCATCATGGATTGGTTCTTATTTGATAAAATGTGCATGTAATTACTATAAAAACAGACCAGTCCTCAGTCTAGTATGCTACAGTATCCCTGTCTGGTGTAATTCTTTTAACGTTTTAAAAATCTGATTACCAACATGGCTAGACACATAGATTGCTTTTATTATTGATGATTGTATGTGTATAGTTTTACTCCTCTCCCTTTCATTGTTGCATTTCAGGACATAGGAGATCACCTGTGTGCATCAGTGTGCAATAACCAGGTGGAGGCAGAAGTCATTGTTCACTCTGAGTTGTTGGACCCTGAAAGGGGAAACGAGGAGGGCAGCAAGAGAGAGGATTCCCACACTACCAGGGGGCTCTCAATTTCAGAGAACAGATATTCCCCCCTTCAGAGCCAGTGTAGCCCGCCAGGAGATGAGGAGCCTTCAGAGGAACTATCAATGGCCCAAAGCCCCGCAAATCTTGCCTCAGTAATGTCTCATCATAATGGGGAGCTGGAGCCCACAGGAGGTGAGCTGAATTCAGACTCAGAGCTGCAGCAGGACATGGGCCTCACCAATGGCTTCCACTCACCTAAGACTGTGTGCTCTGTACTGACGTCAGAGCATTTGGAAAATGGAGAATCTAGACATTGTCCCACTGCTTCAGGGAAAGCTGTCTCTGTGGGACTGGCCTCGGCCCCATTTGTGAGCTCCGGCCTAGTCCACTCTACCTCAGCTGTACACACATACTTGTGTCCGTAGCCTCTACAGGACACATACCTTCCTGAATTACTTTACTGTTCATTCATGATACCGCAGGATTATTTCACAAGCCTCATTGTTTTATCTTTCTTGTAAAGATATATGTACATTTTAACCCATTCTGTCATATGCCCATGCAGCCCATAGATTTTAGTGGTGCCAGTATTCTGTATGGGTATCCATATCAGTGCAACAATACTCTCTTCAAGCTTCCTTTAGTTGAAGGAAGTACATCTAATGTGAGCCGACAGATGAAAGTAGATTGTAGGAGCCTTTTCCCTCAGTGCCACACGTGGTCTACTCAGGAGTAAAATGTTCCATAAATGATGGGCTCTTGGCTTGCAGCATAGATGGGACCATCACAAGTACAGACCCAAAAGAGTCTCTGTGGGCTCTGTTGTGTGGATGCTGCTGTTCTGTGGCACTGAGAAATGAGCCTTAAGGACTGTGTACACTCAGAGAGTGTACAACAGCTTTGCTCGCTCAGCCTCCTGTTGTCTTGGGGTCCAGATGTGTTTACACACACATCAAAAACTCAAATGTTGCTTTTTGTATCCACATTATGTCATGCTTATGCATAAACACGCTCTATTTACACTCATTTGCCAAGTGGAGTGCATCAGTCTCAGGTGCCTAATTATTCTAGGTGCATTTATGTATATTTTTATGTATGACGACATTCAGTACAAAATGTGCCAGGAGGACACATTAGGTATTAGGTACACAGAAATTCTTTTCCAGATGCCATGTATCCAAGAGGATTTTGTGAACTAGGGTCACTGCGACAGTCAAAAAGTAGATTTTTTGTATTTCAGATTATAAATATTTTTTATAAAACAAAAGATTTTTGTTTGTGGCAGTATTGGTATATGTTAAAACTACAGCTGTTACAAAAATTAATTTGTCCTGGATTGGCTTCCATCTAGGGATGCACCACTGCCCATACTGTATCAAGTCTCTTTAATGCTTACATTCTTATGCTGTGCCATGGTTAAGAAAATCTCCCATTATCATACGCAAATGTATAACATGAGTCAAATTAGTGGATTTGTTTTGTACCTTACTACAGACAAGAGATGTGTTGGACCAGAACACAATCAACCCAATACCTGGTGCTGGAGAGTTCTTATGAATGTGACAAGATAAACAGGTTTATCCCTACTCCTTATCAACAACACTACCTCTTTTATTTTGAGATTGGTCTGTGTGTTTATTAGTAACGTGTAACCAGCACCTTTCTAAGATTTCTTACTGGTTTTTGTTTTGAATTCTGATTTGAAAAGCCTTTGGTGTTTGCAGAAATCACCATCTGACACTGACTGTATTGTTCTTGTGCTTGGTAAAACAAGAACTGACAGTCGCTTTAGTGTAATGCATCACAGCTTTCTCTCAGATCTTTGCAGTATTATTTTAGGGATTAAACTGTGCAGACAAACACACAATGTCCAAAGCAACCATGTTGTTTAGCAAATTTTACCCACAAACATACCCGCTTTTGCAGTATTACATCATGACACAATGTCCTAGACCAATAACTAGAGATTGACAGAGTTTACTTTGACATGATGTCTTGTACTCTCAGGTAGCTCTCCTTAACATTCTGCAGTTTAAAAAAAGCAGTACATCCTTGGAAACCACTTCTTTCTGCCTGTGAATGGTTTCTTGGAACATGTAAAAGCATCTTCACATTGCCTCTTATCGTTTTTGTATGTATATGTTTTTCTTCTTTATTGTTACTGTCAAACAAATTGCATGATACCTCAAGCCTTTCTAGCCTTGTTGTGTATGTACCTAACATTGGGACATTATTTTTTACAGTAGCTCTTAAAGGACAGATGTGAATGTCTTTGGGGATCCTGGGTCAGAATTTTTTTTAGCCTTTTGAAGAAATCTGTCAAAAATTGACATATTCATAAAGCATTCCAGTTTAATATCTTTGTCAAACATACCTCTCTTTGTGCAGGCCAGTCATATGTGGCCATGCTACCTTAAAAATGAGAAGTGCTTCAAATGCAGACTGAAGGCTGTATTGTTCATTCATGACCCTTTGCAAGCATTAGAATGCAGTCTACCAATTTTGCCAACAAGCCAGCAATGACACAGCATGTGGATGGGATTAATGTATGACAAAGGTCAGTGTGGTGGGTCAGGAAACTGTGATGGCCAATGTCTTGAGTGGTGTATGTACCAAAATGGAGACATTTATGAATAGATTTCCCCTGTTCACATGGTGCTGAAGTCCTTACTACCAATAGCAACATTGGAGTTGATTAAGTACATTAAACAGTAAATGTTTTGGGGTGTATTGTGAGGAGTTTTATCACACGTGTATCAGTTACATCATAATTCTTTGATTTAACTCTGTGGAGGAGTTGGGGGTTGTTTAGGCTTACACAAAGGATCTGAACTATAACCTGCCTTGTGTATAATACATGCACCCTGTCCTTATAGGACTTTTTAACACTTTTAACCACTAAATGGTAATTTTGTATTTGTTTTTAGAACAATGAAGTTCCCCAATAATTGGGGTAACTTGACCATTTTTTTTTATTTTTTTTTATTGTTGGCATAAATATACCAGTATACCTCATATTGGTAACTTGGTGATTTATTTTAACATTAATACTGCACATTTTAGGTCATTTAAATGAGCATCCTGCATTTTGTGTGCCATTTTTTCAGGAAGACAGAAGAGGGTTCAGTGTTACCTCAGTGCGAGCTATGACTTCTAACAATGGCCTGGATGGTGGGATCTTGTGGGTTTGATAATGTGTTTGTATAGTGATTCTTGTTGAGCAAAGAGGTTTTTGTTAAAATTCCACTCAAATAACAGCCAGGTCACTGAGGTTTAAGAGGAAAATATCCATCCCATGCAAGTCATACCTCTCAATGCAAACAGCCATTTCCAAACAATAGTCTCTTCTCTACTCAGGTGCCTCTTTTCAGCATTTTTGTAGAGAAATCGTTCTAGCATATTCATCTGCTATCTTGTTAGTTATTATGTCATATGCACAGTTTTATAACCAAAATGTATTCTGCCCACAACTCTCCTTAGACATCCTGGTGCTTTGGATGACATGTGCTTCATTTTGTGAGTTTAAATTTCTTCTATATAATACAGTATGTGTCTTAGCTTGTTTTTGCTTTTGTCTGACTGTGTACACACACACTCATATTCAGCGATGTGTGCCACCAGCAAATGCTCTACAGCCTCTTACATATGCACACTGCTGGACGTTTAGAGCAGAAATACACCTCATTCAGACACTACTGTAGGCACAGTTGCAATAGCACTCAATACACAAGCTTCAAGGCGTGTCATTTCATTTGTTCTGTAAACCAGCAGATGGGATACTTGGTTTTAGTCATGGCGACCTTCTGCCACCATCATGTTAGATGACAATACTTTGGTCAGTGACAGGTTAGATTCAGTCAGTAGTACTTGTGGTTTGTAGAAATATTTCCACTGTGTTACTATGTGATCATGTCAAAAAGTTGCATCACTTCAATATGTCTGTGGAAAACTTATGTAAATAAACCTTTTAAAAAGAGAGACAAAATAATGGTTTGATTATTTCTAAACACCTCAATATGTAATTTTCTCAGTCTGAACTTGTAACATGTCCTGTTACTGCGGGTTCTCACCGGGTACTCAGGATTCCTCCCATTGGCAAGACATGGTTATACTAGTGAACCTAAATTGCCTACACTGGATTACTATGAGAGTGTGTGCTGGTCTGTCTGTGTGTGACCTGCAATCAACTGACTATTTCCCAGGGTGTACCCTGCCTCATGCCCAAGTAGTTGGGATGAGCTACAGCCAACCATGACCAAATCAGAAAAGATAATGATTTGGTGGTACATCATTTGATATCACACATTGTAATTACAATACAAATATAGAATTATGGAGCCTTCAAGGTTATAGTCACAAAACCTGCCTTGCATTTGCAATCTTCTGGCAATACTAGGTTAAGTATACTACATGCAATGGAAGTAGCCCTTAAAGCTATATTTTCTAACAATTCAAACCCACTCGTTCTGTTTTAAAACCCAATTGACAGTTTTCTTTCTACCACTGGGGGGCAATGTAGTCAAAGGCATCAATTTGTCTGAAGGGTAACCTCAGTGTCTCAGAGCCACTCCCATATGGAGACCTCAGTAACTCAGAACTCACACCTGTTGTGGTGGTGTAGATGAAAAATATATATTACTGTACAACAGTAAAAAAGGTTGTTTCAACATCTCTGTCACTCTGTAAATATTTAAGAGGAAATTCAAGAAGGGAAGGGGTAAAGTGTGTACGCACAGACAAAAAGACGAGAGGTGACAGTGCGAGAGCTAAAACGGTGAGATGAGAGTACTGAGTTTAGACAGGGGCACTGAGGCGATGTCGCATGGCACAATCCCCTGAAGAGGCAGATAAAGCTCTGGCTGAGGGCTTCAATCCACAGTCTTCACTTACTGTTAATCACAAGCGGGGGCACGACTCCAGCAGATGCGAACATACACTTAATACATAACATAGGCCAGCGCACCTAGTGTATGTGTGTAAAGCGTGTCGTGTTTGTCTGTCCTGCAGCAGCTGTGGGTCTGGATAAGCGCGCCTCCTCATCATAGAGGCAAGCGGCGAGGTGAGCGCGCAGAGTCGGGTTGGGCTCGCACTAATGAGGCAGAGCTCGGAGCCTGTAGGGATATGACTGCGTGCGTGGAGCTCCCGAATCAGTCCATTCACTGTGCTTTCTCTCGCCTCAGCTGCTACTACACTACTACTACAGCGCTCACCTTTACAACGAAGCATCAGCTGATGCGCCAGGGCATCGACAAGCACTTGCTTACAGCACAAAGTAGAGTGGATCAATTCCTCAAATTTGCCATAGCCTACTCCTAACTCCTATGCCCAGGTATTACTTTTACTCACAGCTTGCCATTTGTTGGTCTTTTGGGATAAAAGTGGAGAAAGTACTCTAAATCTATACTCGAGTACTATGCACCCTTGCAAATAAATAAATAAATAAATAAATAAATACATTTTCCTTTTTATCATTACTATCATCTGGATGTTCAAACTGCAGAATTTCTACAAAAAGCCTCTTTGTCTCAGTATTCATTTGCATACTTTAATCATGCCTTATTATGTGGATTTGGGGCCCAGAGAAAATTGGTTCCTTCTGGGCAGCAGGCTTTTAGGTTACACTGGTACATCTATTTCTTTGCTACAGTTCATTCTTTGTCCATCCATTGTTGTGGGATGCTATTGAACTATCCATACATCATATTAATAATTGTGTGACCAATTTGACCAGCAGATAAGGGTAACTTTATAATAACTAGTTGTAGCATAGCAGAAGACCCTTTCCAAAAATAGAGTCTTTCAATATGACTCAAGACAAAGACTAAGATGTGCCATATATTATAATTCAAGAACCCAAATTTATTGTTGAAACAAAATGTAGGATATTTGTTGTCCTATCATGTATATAATAACCCTAACATACTGCACATTTAGAATTAGCTTTTACACTGGATGCCTTTCCTGATGCTACTCTCCCCATTTATTCTGTCTTGGGCCCAGCAGAAAAAGTACATTTCACTCAATATGTTTCAATATGTTCACTCATTGTACTCATTGTACTCATTGTAGTCACTTATTGAATCCTTTGTTCCAGTTCCAAGCCCAGATAAATAAAGAGAGTTGTGTTAGCAAAGGCAACTGGCCAAATCAATATGTTAATCTCTGCCACTATGAGGCAGTTGTTGTGCTGTGTTACTGTTGCTGTAGCAACCCTAGAAGGAAAAAGTCAAAAGGAAAGAAGGAGATATAATGCATGCTCAACCAAACTTATTGTTATTCTCTAAATTTTTACTTGGTCTGGTCACCAAAATGATCCACAGTCTCCCAAAACTTGATTAGTTTTGACACTGAATGCAGTACACAGGCCACATTTTCGTTTTTGTAAAATGCTGTTCCATGCTTGGTTATCACTGGGTGAAGGTGTATGCCATGTTGTAATTACATCACTGCATGTCCGGTGTGTGACCTTAACTGAATGTCATTCCTTCTCTTTTGTTTTTCTGTATTCACCAGTTAATAAGACACACAGACATGGTTTATGGCAGTATATATATCTTCTCTGCAGAATTTAATAACATTTTGGGGAACACTTTCTCTATCCTTGCTTTTATTTAACCATTCTTTCAAAGTGCATACAGTAGAAACACTAGTTAGAGATAGAGTGTGTTCAATGTCAGCCCCACTGTGGGTAATATGCCACTCAAATATTGGCCAAACCAAACAGAGATAGCCTGAGGAGAATTCAAATGGAGGGGATAGATAACGTAAATGAATTTAGGGAGATGGGGATTTGAGTCTACATGTGGAAAAAGTCATCTGCCTATTAACGTACAACTTGTGATTTTTTCTAAATCCTGTGTACTTTACATTGAGCCTGAATGGAGCCTATAGAGTGGCTGTGAGCGTAGTAGGTAAGTGAAAGCTTGTAGGCATGGCAGCCAGAGAAAGCTAGAAGCTGTCAGTAATAGCCCTGCAATGTTTGCCCCGCTCCCTCTGTCCCCTGGGCTCTGTCAACTGCACCATTCAGTGTAGGCTGGCCACAATAAGACTCCTTTGGGGCTGCAGCATTAAACCTCATTCAATTCAGTTTTGTTTTTTAGTTTTTATTCGGCAGACAGACCAGGGTGTGATCTGGTTTTCTGGTGAAAGATGAAGGTGTAGTCAAGCGAATGGGTTAATAGGTCCCAAGGTTTTGACGCAACATGAATAACCTGCCACTTAGGGCTTATTAAATCAATAAAACACTTTTATTTAAAGCAATACTTGGTAACTTTTCAGACAGGATACTTACTTAACGACCACAGCAGGCAGTTTTTGCAGTAAAATGCACACAAGGTTAATACAATTCTGTCTGCTGCATTAAAAATTTGCATTGATTGGAGTTCTGGCTACAAATGTGTTCTCATGAGATAGTCGCATGCGCTACAACTCAACTCAAAGTTATATAGTGGAGAACTGGTCAAACTTGGCACACCTTGAGAATGGCTAATTCCTTTATTTGATGTCAATAAACACTTGAAATAAACTCGTGTTTTGGTGGAAAATGTTACATAGTGTTGCTTTAGTCCTTGCTTTAATGTTAATCTTCACATTGTATTTCTAAAATGCTGGTGGTTCTGTACTTGCTGTAGCCTTACATTTTTTAACATGAATCAACAGTATGTAGATTGGCTATAGTCACAAGCCAACCTGTGGTAGTAAAAAGCCTGAGCTCTCCTTGCCCTTCTGGGATTAAATCCTGTCTGTTGCCTGCTAGTGAGGACTTTCTCTCCATGTTAACTGCTGGCTCCTGGCCATCAGTCATTCTACAAAGGCTTTAGTCGCTCCTACATTATATCTAACACTGACCCAGGAGTCAAAACAACATGAGCACAGATTACCATACATTACACTGGACCTGACACAGTCTGGTAAACACCTCTTGCTATGAACTAGTGTTACAATACATCACCTGCTCATATGTCATCTGCCGGCAAAAGAGATGTTATCAATAACTGAAAATGGTAAAGGGACAGTTAGTAATGTTAGACTCAAAACTAGTCCATCAGATGATTCTGACAAAAATATTCACATATTATAACAATAATTTACAAACTAGAACCATTCAGAAAGGCAACAATGGTAACAAAAAAGTACCCAGATCTACTAGTTCAGGGGTAAATGTTTGGATTATTGAGCTGCAAAGCCCTTTTATCTCACAAGTGAAAAGAATCTGCTAACACCATTCTACTGACCCCTTGTGGTTTGATCCCACTTAATAATACAGAGTCCTTTAAAAATGATTTTATTCAGACAGGGTACCTTACCAAATGCTAATTTCTTTCTTGACCATTACGAATCTTTCTTGAAGGTAAACTCCAGCCTTTACTTTTTCAGCTATCTTGCTAACAAACTAACAAATCAACAGTGGTAAAAGGGAGCCAGAGGCGGAGGTAATTATTTTTGTGGATCAAGATATACAAGTACTGTTAGTGTAATTGGAGTTGTGTGTTGTGTACTCAAAACAGTGTAAACAAAACAGCCCCAATCTTCCCTCTCCCATGACACTTCCAACAGCTGGGAGATACAGTGACGGCCCCTCATTAAACTGGGGAGGTCTGAGTGCCTGAACTCGGAGCTGCGTGTCTAGTCCTATAGATTATGCTTTTTAAATGTCTTTGAAGCACACTTTATTAGCAATGCAGAAGGCTACTGATAGCATCTTGGAACTCAGCATAAAAATGACTGTTGTCCTGTGCACCACACAAAACAAGTAAGTGGGGATGACTCATTTATTGTGTGCTGTGCGAGCATTGAGTTTGGCAGTGTTTGCTAGTGCAGCCTTGCTAGCTGGGCCTGATGCATGAGACTTATTTCCACATCAGTGAATGGTACAGGCTGAATCTCAGTGGGCTGGGTGACCCACTTTTCAGTACTCCAAGTATGTGTAAGTGCTGCACACAGTATATCAAAGCACAATGCTTGACTGTTATCTGGATGGACTCATGTGTCATTGGCAGCCATTCATGCTAAGCATTAGCAATGGCCTCATGATTAGTAAATGACAAAACAATAGTAATGATACTATGTTTTATGTGTAAATAACAATAATACTATCAGTGCTGAGGAGGAGCAAACAATTACAAACTCTGCCTCCTTGTAAAACACATGCTCAATAATTAATAAGCTTTGGCTTTGGCCCATGCCCTACTATTTCACTAAAATGTGTGGAAGTGACAGCTGGTGTAAAGTGACATGAGTACAAATATGACTATTTTTATTACTACTATCAAAGATAAAACTATGATTGCTATAACTAGATCTGCTGTTACTTTCATTTTCAACATGAGTACTATTCTATATAGTACTATAGTAGAACAACCTCCTTTAACCTTGCTAAAAAGCAGAACATAATTTAGGCATCTTGCTAACTTAAATCTCAGAGTACACTTGACTTTTCAAGTTGGCCGTTCTGGCTAACACCATAATTCTACTGGTTTACTTCCAGAGTAAGCCAGATTAAGTTTGACTGTGATCCTGGTTTCGGTTAGTTCTCTTTTAACCCTGGTTAAGTTGTAAAATAAGAGCCTGGTCAACTTCTTCTGTGATCCTAGTTAAGTTCTACTGTAAGCTGGGTTTAGTGGGTTTATAAATTAGACATTTATAAAATATTTATAGAGGAAAACAAGCTTGATTTGTTTCATGCTGGAAAAGGGGGATAAGTATATGACTCACCAAATGTCTAATGTTTTTGTAAGTACATATTAGCAACTCTAAAGATCACTCCTGAACATTGTTCACTATAAAGAATTACTGCGTGTGTTATTTTGGCCATTTTCACTGATGAGTGAAAGCAGTTGTTTCCCAATATGAATATAAATACAAATGTATGTGTATAGACACCTGTATGTGCCAGTGTTCCCTATAGAAAATGTTTAAAATCAATAAAAAAAACAACAACACTGGATTCAATGTAGTGTAAGCCCATATAACATGTCCAGGTGTTTTTGCTTCTAGAACCACTTACTTCTCTAATCTGTTTTTGCCATCAATTTTAAATGAGATATTATTTTTCATTAAATGGTTAAAAATAAATAAATAAATAAATAAAATAAATAAATCTAATTTTTTGGATCTCGAATTTGTTTTACTGTAAGATTTATTTAGTTCTAGTAAGCCCAGTTCATTTCTACATGGATTAGATCTGCTGTACACCTGGTTTGTTTCTAGTATAAAACTGGTTTAGTTCAAGATTAGGCAGTTTTAAATCTACTGTGAGCCTAGTTTAGTTCCACTGTAAAAGTGGGCTGGTCCTCTAAGCCTGGTTTAGTCATAGTATTAGTTGTTTACTGTAATTCAGGATTAGTCCTAAAACAAGTACTAAAATCAGGAATTGGCTCAGCCCATAAAATACTACTTTATTGCTTAATTAAAATAGCTTATTAGGTTGTGTTTTTGTTGCTTTTAAATGTTTTATTTCTTAAATCTTATACTGTCTTATGCACAACTTGCATGCATGGCTTTATGATGTATGAGATTTTAAGTGCTCCTGTTCAGATGGTTCTTTAGTCTGATCTACAGTGTGCAAACTATATAATAATTTATAGTGCTGGTGTAAAAGACTGTCAAAAGAATGAATGATTTATTCCTCCTGACTAAGGGCTAATCATTCATCTCCAGGGTTTGTGCGTGACCCCAACCTCTTTTTACAGTTACACATTCAGCCATGAAATAGTTGTCATTGTGTCTCTTTTAGACCTCTTTGTATTGGCAGATCTGAATAATCTAATTTATTTTTCAAATTCAGAATTTAAATATTTATAGCCATTTTGTTCCTGGCATTACTTATGGCAATGTGTTCAGTTCATCGTGTTTTTGCACTTGTCTTGCACCTACGTATGTCATGTGTTGCTGCATGTTTTAGCTTTAACACATTTTAAGTTGTTTGTGTTCTGTTGTTAATAAAATATTGCTTTTATGAAATTTGCTGCCCATTGCATTTGTTTATTACTCAATGCCCCAAATTTTAATGGCTTGGCTTTGTAGATTTACCACTAAGCATAAAACATTTTCCATCTGGGAACTTCTAATTAATTCATATTCAGAACAGTTGAGACGAGATACAGTAGGGCAATTTGTTACTGACAAACAGCAAAAAAAAAAAAAAAAAAAGCACTATAATTTTTAGCACATTTTAAAGAGCAAAAGGCACAGAGTAAATAAGTTCACAGATAAGTGCTCAAATGCAAGTAGAATGCAATGTGCGGAAAGATTCACAAAGATCACACCTGTCAGACACAGACAGCTGCTCCAGTGTGTGGAGTAAGTCTAAACAAGAGCCAAAGGTTAATTACACATGATGCACACACAATGGCATCTGGTTTTCACAGTGGAGTCTTCTGATAGATTTTTGATTTAGCAGGATTTATGAAACCTCCTCAAGTGCCAGAGCATAAGTTCCCAGTAGATTCTTTTCATTTTGTTGTTCCATTTCATCTCGGAGTAGCTAATAGCTTGTTTGCCGAGGGGTCTGACCTGAGACAATCTGCAAAGTAAAGTGAATTTACAAGAAAAAGAAGCACAGAGGCTCTGTGAAGTGAATCATGCTTCTTGGCAGTGGGCTTCTATCTATCAGCTTTTGTCTGCTGCTAATCTAACTGAGGCTTGGAGAAGCAATGGCCTTAGCTTGAACCTTATTTCAGTTTATATTGTAAGCTTTGGCTCGAGACCAAAACCGTGGAGAAATACTCAGCACCTTGTTATCAAATAATCTCCCAGGGAGCCAATAGTAGACATCCTGGAGATGCCCAGTCCAGTTCACAGTGTAGGAAGACAGATACCTCCTGTGATTAGATTGGATAGCAGATTCCTAAGTCATTAAAGTCTGTAATGGGCATGTTGTTATGGGAGTAATCTCTGGAAATGTTTGTTTCTCTAATATGCTGAGGTAACTAGAGGCTCTCTAAGCTGTTTGTAATGAGTAAATTCCATATACACATTTTACCTCAATTAATATATGAAACCCTAATTTTTCAAGTAACAGTGTAAAATGTAAATAAAAGCATGATGCAATGGTTTGCAAATCTCATAAAAACACTCTTTAGTTTCAATAGACTCTGAAAAGTATGACACACAATCAACTCCATTATTCCATCAACAACAAGACAATGCACTAAAAATGCACTTTCAATTTGAACTTCTGGGTGATACTGTGGGTCTACAGGCCAAGTATCAAGAAACTGTTTATGTTTGTTTGAGAACAAGATACAAATATGCAAAAAATGCAACATGATGTTTTCTTTGTGTTGTGAGTGTTTGGGGTCAGATCATATTTTTTTTTTTTTTTTTTTTTTTTTTTTTTTAACATAAACCGTGTCTGTTATGCTTTAAATGTATTAAAAGGTTTGCATATACCAACAAGCACATTGTGGGGTTATGGATACAATAATGGTGGCCTGTAAGCACTTGTATCCTGCATATCCATCACACTTCTAGCTATTTATCACACGCTGCACTGGTTTTAGCTCCGACATATCTGCCAGGAAAAGACTAAATGTACATAAACCCAGATGCTCTTAGTCCCATTTTGCACCATTTAGAGAATATGCCACTCAAACACACCCTTGCACAGAAACATTGTGAATAATGTGACTACTTAATAATACAGTAAATGAACATCCATGAGGCTATACTGACACCAAAGTCAACAATTGGACTATAGGATCACTGAGGGTTTTTCCTTATAGTCAAGAGAGGGATGTTTATAGTGTTATTGTCACACTCCCAGACTAACAGATGACTTGTGCTGCAAGGATACTGGCTCACTCTTCTGACTGATTTATGGTTCCTGAGAAGTGTCAGAGCCTGGGAAACTCAACAACCCCATAAAGGTTATTAAAACTGCCCCCACTTCACATAACCATATGGGTAGATAGTGCCCAAATGAGCTTTTAACAGCAACATGGTGGATCCAATCTCACACAGGGCAATGGGATCACTACCATACAGCCCCTCAAAAAATTCAATATTGCACAATTACATTCACATTGCTTCTAAGTTTCTAATCTTGGGCTGTTTCACTCCAGCCCATCTGCTAGTGCTCACCAAGACCCGGACTACCTCTTGTCGCAGCATGTCTCAAGGGACTGAGGGAAATCAATGTAGGATTGACTCTCCCTCCCATGTGCTGATCCTTCCAGGCTCAATCCTGTAATGCCATTTTCTGTGCCTTGTATTGCGCCTTTAATGGGACTTTACCACAGCACTCACACAAACCAGTGGCTTAGCTAAGACAACTCGCAGTATTCTCAACTGTTGGTCAGCACCATCTTCATTTGGAAGACAAATGAGCAGACACCAAGAGGCAATGGATCTCTGTCTCTAACAATTGGACCCTGTCTGGAGTCATTTACAGTTGTTAACATGCAATTGGATCTGTCTGAGGATTGGCACTGGTGGAATTTACATAGGAAATTACTCATTTACTGTTAGTACCAATATAATGGAAAATTGTCATATTTTTTACATTATGATTTTTATCTAAATAAATTCATCCAGGAGAGACACAAATTAGTACACAGACAAATGATGACAAAAATGAATTTGTTAGACAGAAAAGACTGGCGCTTGCTGAGATGGTGATAAGCTGGAGGATAGTGAGGTGGTTCTTTTGCTGAAATGGAGATAAACTATATTTCCAAACGTATTCACTCATCCAACAAATAGCTCAATTTGGATTATGGTGTGGGGTTGTTTTTAGAAGCTGGGCTTGGCTGTTAGTTCCAGTGAATCAAACTCTGAATGCTTCAGCACCAAGAGATTTTGGACAATTCCATGCTCCCAACTTTGTGGGAACAGTTTGGGGATGGCCCTGTTGCAACATGACTCTGCACCAGTGCACAAACCACGGTCCATAAAGACATGGATGAGTGAGTTTGGTGTAGAAGAAGTTGACTGCCCTGCATAGAGTCCTGACCTCAACCTGACAGAACACCTTTGGGATGAATTAGAGCGAAGACTGCAAGCCAGGCCTTCTCGTCCAGCATCAGTGTCTGACGTTGGACGAGAACATCAGACACGTAGATGTGTGATGTAAAGAGATGCAAAGTGTGGACCGACATCATATTAAACCCTATAGATCAAGAGCAGAATGTCACTTAAGTTCATATGTGTGTAAAGGCAGGTGAGCTAATACCTTTGGTAATATAGTTTAGGTTGAAGGAAAGTAAGATGGTTTGGATGCTGAGGTGCTGATGGGGCAGTGGAGAGTGAAATAGTTCTGTTGTTGAGGTGGTGACAGAGTGAAGAGGAGCTAGGAGTGTGTTGCATAGGTGGAAATGGGGTGGAGCATGTTCAATTATGTATACAAAATATATAGATCAACAAATACCTTAAAAATAGATAAATGCAAATCCTCACCCCAATCACACCACCCTTTATTTTGCATCATTTTTACATGGCAAATTAGATAAACATTGGATGCTTATTAGATAGAGGCAAAGGTAACCATGACAGAAGGAGGTGCTTGCTATTTGTTGGTTGGAGGAAACTATAGCCATGAAACCATGTCAGAGAGCTGTATGCTTGCAAATAGGGTCTTACAGCGGCCTCATTCACTGACAAAGTTAAATGCTATCAAGTAATAGCAAATAATAAAAGAGGATATCAGCCTAAAAGTTGATGAGAGCCAAGTTTGGCCCGCAGGGATTGCCTACCCCTGGTTTAGGTGCAAATGTGTTCTATGCATTCTGTACATGCCAAATAGTTCCACTTCACAGTGTCAACCAATAAGACAAAATATCAATATTAATTTCAGGTTTACTAATGTGTTCCATCTGTCAATTACTGGACCTGACCTCATCAGGTATTGGTATCATTCTTTATGTCCTAATTCCAAATTATTGACTTGCATCTATCCACTATTTCCGCTATGACACTAATAAGAAAATAATAGATTTGGGGAGTGGATGAATGATTTGGTACTGTCTGCTGCACAATAATCTAATCCTTTACACTTACCAATTGGAAGTCATCAATGAGATTTAGCTACCGAGTCCTTTGAGAAGCTAATATCAGAGTGTGATATAATAGCCTGACTCCGTTTGGGGCTAACCTTTTTGGCATCATGGAGTTTATTATTACACAGCTGTAGCAGCCCCCACCAAATACAACCAATATATCTAATGACATTCTAATGTGCCATCACTTCAACAGCTCAAACAAACAAACCATCAGTGGAGCTGCCATTAACTACTCACTATAGTTTCAGCTCAGAGTTGGATTGGCTTACTCTGCTAAGGCCCCTGCTGTACTGGGCGTCTGTTCATGGACTATAATCTTACATTATTAAAACCCTGCTTCCACCGAGAGATTTCTTTTTCTTCATTTGCATCTTACTTCTATACACTAATGGAAAGAGTGGCAAAGTCCCTTTATGGATTTTGCTGTTTAGATATTGATAGACTTTAGTTTCCCTTTTCATAACAATCACCACTGGGTTTAGCAATAAAAGCTCTCCATATGTCCCTCACTGTGTATAATGAAAGTCAGTAAAGACTATTCATTTCATTTTCTAAAAGAACTTACTTAGAACTTAGTCACACAGAGGTGGAAAGACATTTCTGGGTATATTTGTATTACATTTTAGATTTGAAATGTTACTTTTACTCAAGTACATATAATCTCTAAATGAGTAAAAAAGAAATGACCAGGCGGGAAAGATTGTGGCAATATTAGTAGCAGCAGTTCAAATAGTAACTGTGGTTGTTGTAGTAGTAGTAGCAGCAGCAGTAGTAGTAGTAGTAGTAGTAGTAGTAGCAACCATTGCAGTAGTAGTGGTAGTAGTAGGATTATTAGCAGTTAGTATAAGTAGTAGTACCACTAGCAGTAGCAATAATAGTGGTGGTGGTAGTAGATTTGAGGATTTTCTAAGTAAACTTAATTCTAAATTTGATGGGGAAGGCTGCAGCTGAAATACAAACACAGAGATCTGACTTGCTTTTGAATTAATGAAAGGTAAAAAGCATGTACCCTTGAAGCAAATCAGATTTAATTAAGGAGTATTGGGAGACTTTCTGACTGGTGAGTTACAGCAGCTGGGGCCATTCCAATTTCCTGCCCAAGCGTAGATTTGTGAGTCTTTACAAATAGATGGCTTCATGCAATGGCCTGAGATGACTTGTACTTTGAAAAACAATATCTGATCTCACCTTTCACACTTGGCGCTTTCTAAGTAGAAAAATAGATAAAGACACCAACCTTTCCATCTTCACTCTTTATGGCTTTAGAAAAAATAATAGCATATGGGAAAAGTGTTTGGTTCTTGTTTTCTGCACAAGGACCAGGACAGTAACTAGATAAATCAGAAGATCTTGAGCTCAAGCCAGGTTGAGAAAGCTGTGCAGTAGAGTAGTACTGTTGCAAAAAAAATTTCAAAATACTTTCTACTTCAGCCCAGTTTACATATAAGTAAAGATCAGATTTAATATGTTTTTTACATTTCTCAAGTAATTATTTGTTGTTCTATTTGAGCAATATTATTTTTAAGCAACACTGTTTTCTTTGAGTACCGAGTACTTCTTCTACCTCTGACTGGAATACTTATTATGACCTCGCCCATCAAACAGATATCCTTGTCTTTGAAGGCTATAAAAGCTGGTGATTCTGAGCTCTGAGTGATTGGACAAAGGGAGAATTTGAGTTGACGGCACAGTCAGTCTGGGAACAATAAGGGTTTGTGTCCGAAGATGAGTGTGTGGAGATAGACGCTGTTTGGAACAATGCATTTTGTGAGGCCGAGCGTTTCTTCACGCGGCCTGTGTACCTGCTCCATCTCCAGACTTTATTGAGATTAATGGTCCAAACATTTATTGAAGACCAGGGAAGAGTGTGGGACCATACCATGCCACAAATCATTAAGCTTTTCACTGCAACCAATCCTCATCCCTTAGACAATGTAGTGTGGATCAACTCAGTGGCTTGTGTCCTCTAAATTATAGGGTATGTGACCGAGATATCCTTTTACACATGGTGGTTACTAAAGATTATCTTATTTTCCTTGTATGGCCTGGTGGTAAGAAGCATATTTCACATCTAGAACATGCAGGTAAAGGCATCTGCACTAACAACTGTATATATGGGTATCACGTCTACAGATGATCCTCTAAAGATAGCCATAACACTGCCACAAAGGCTCAAGGACAAGGAACATAATTAAAGGACTTTAATCAATCAGTTCATTATTCAAATATTAACTCCTAAAGAAAATAAAAAAGCCTGGAAAATATGCAGTATGTTTATTATTTTCTTTAAAATATTTCTTCACAAAACTCATTCAAAACATTCAAAGGAAGCATTAGAGAGTGCTCCTGTAAGGCACTGAACATTTAAAATTTTTTTGGTTCAGGAGTAAATGCTCTATCCATTGACCCACAAAGCCCTAATATCTGACAATGGTAAAGACAATTATTTGTTCCTTTATTGACATCTTGTGGCTGAAGTTATTATCTTATAAGTTTTTTTTTTTTTTTTTTTTTTTTTTTTTCAGAATGGTGCAGAATTCATTTAATAATTCTGAATCCAGTGATCTAAATTCACCCCATAAAGTAAAAATTTCTTCCTTGGCCTATTACTGACTTTTTCTGAAAATGATACCAACATCTGAGTTTTACTTTCTGAATTATCTTGCCAACACACTAACAAACTATTGTAAACCAACAGACCACAACAATGTTGTATTTAGGTGCAGTGATTTGGCTAAAGACATGTACAAAAACATAGATTTTTTTTTATTGAAAAAGTATTAAGACTGACATTATTTTCCATTCATCATTTCTTTCCTGACATCTTGTGGGTGGTTTCTGTGATATCCCTTTCTTGCAATAGTACAGAATCCGTTAAAAAGTCATGACTCCAGACACTGTTCTGAATCCACACTGAAAAATATTAATTTCTTCCTTGGCCCATTACTGACCTTTCTTGACGGACCATTACTTTTTGAGTTGTAGCCAACCAGCAAATCATCACTGGCACAAACATAACCTCCTTGTCATAGGTAATCATGTTTTAGTAACTGCAGAGAAACAGACAAATACATACACTAATTCTTTGTTCATTGATTTGTTGATAGCCAGAGGCAGTGTTCAGTTTAATACTATTTAATATTATATTAAATAGTATTAATTAAATAATTAATTATATATATATATATATATATATATATATATATATATATATATATATATATATATATATATATATTATTATTATTAGTAGTAGTAGTAGTAAACTAGTATGAAGATTGACATTTTTTTCCATTCATTAAGATGTTTTAATTTCCCCATACATGTTAGTGCAGTCTGTCTGTAAAAACTTAACATGAAGGAATAGCAGATTGTGACCCCCTGTGACTTACCTCATTATCATTTAAATATATGAAGTTATCTGGACTTTGTTTTTAAAGTTGAAACTTCAACTTAAAAAAACAAATCCAAATGAATTCTTTAAAATTCTTTTGTTGTAATCAGGCCTTACATTAACACGATTTTCATTTTGGCTAGTGACACAAATACTCCCACTAGCCACTTTGGCTGGCTGAATTATTTAAAAAAAATATTACATGTTTAAATTTTGATAAGCTCTGTCTTTACAAAAAAACCTAGGGTGACCAGATGTCCCTGTTTAACCCTTGGAAACTGTCCCAGTTTTTGGGTCTAAAAATCCATACAAACCCTAATAAACCTTAATAAAACCAAATGTTACATTTCTTAAAGCGTGTTGTGTAATATAAAATATACACAAAAACTCCACAAATGAAATTGTGGCTAGTAAAAAAAACTTATTGGCTAGTAACTTTTGACTAGCTATAGTGGCCAGTGAGCAAAAAAGTAAATGTCAAGCCCTGGTTGCAATCATTATGAAAGAAGTTAGTTAATGAGCTTTAATACATTTATGCAACTAGTGCTGAGGATATGACTTCAAAATACAGAAAGAGCTGTAATAAAATTAAAATAAAAATCACTCTCCTCTCCAGTTCATTAATTTTGATTTAGTGGTCCACATAAAGACATCATGTCGATGTTCTAAGGAGAGGTTTGGGATGCTTTAGCGCCACATGTCCCTTTAGTGATCCATAGGCACTTTAGGCGTTTGGTGGAAAACTGTGCAGCCCTTCTCTCTGCCCATCTGCTGCAGGGCTTTCCTCTCCTCTATGCAGTCTGGACAGGGACAGCCACACACAGTATAATGCTGAGGTTTACACACTGGGCGGTAGGCCCCTGCCTTGTTATTATTGATGGTCTGAGTGGAAAAAGTGGCCACAAGCAAGTCTGGTGCAGGATTTATTGTCATTGCTCATATTTGCAATTCAGACAACTTACCCACAGCCAAATGTCATATCATGCACACCCTCCCAGAAACTCTCTGCATATATAATGGCATACGGCAAAAGAGGAGCTATTTGCTAATGTGGTAATTGGTAGCTCCAATGCAGTGCAAAGGTGGCGCTTCTATGTGATTATGATTAATAGCATGGCCTGTCACTGTGCAACAGCTATGGCCGAATGACTGCGTATAAGATTATGTTCCAGTCTATGAACTAATGTCACATGCCTCCTGGTGAATTTGTGAGCCGGCAAGTGTATACAAGTGCCTCCTTTACATCATTTACATCAGGCATGTGTGACAGCCAAATTTTATGTGGCATCACAGCATTATGGGTAGTCAGACCATGGTACTACCTTAGCCTTGAAGGAAAATACCAGTAGGAATTCTAATAGGTTGTGGGTACAATAACACACTACAGATAGTCTGTTGCTCACAGGAAAAGGCCAATATATAATAGAATTGACAATAATGTTTGGTTTAAATGGTTAAAGTACAAATGAAGAGTGAAAGATATGACATAGTAACCCATTAAATGATAGGAAATGTTGCTGTTAGTGACCCTTTTGTGTTGTTTTATTTCATTTCAATGTAGCACCTGGGTGTTGTTTTGAAAAACTACCTTGTATTTTATGGTCATATTACTCAATAATATGTATAGCATTTTATCAACCGTACATATAAAAAAGTGTTTGCAAACAACACAGGGCAATACAGTATGTAATACAATTGATAAAATTACCTTAGCCACAAGATGCTGGACAATATCGATCATAGTAAGAGGTCTACTAGATCTATACCTTTATATAATGCCTGGTTAGAACATTGTCCAGTGTAGTAGTGTGGTATTTAGACATTTTAGTTAATGAGGCAATTAACACTACAGAAGCCAAATCATATGTACAAGTACAAGGGTTGCATCCTAAGTTCTGTTCTTTTTATCTGAAATAAAATATATAAATAAGTAAATATAAATACAACCATACATAATCTCATATAGTCAAAATAAAATAAATACAAGCACATAAAATCTACTGAAAAGATGTTACCATCAAAGTGCTGTTTGACCCAATGCATGTCATTTTAGATATAAAAGTCATGGCAAAGTGTTAAGTTCTGGCAGTAGGTTTTATAAACAGTTGCATTGTGATACTTAAAATTTTCCTTTCCCAAAAACTAAAACATAACACATAAAACATATCCAACAACTAAAAACATGTACAATAGGTCCCCCATGGGGCCAGGACTCCCCTGCTAAAGAGATTCTGAATCTCAGTGGGACTTTCCTGGTTAAATAAAAGGTTTAAAAAAAAAAAACAACTATCTAGCCAAGAGCCAATCTTAGGGCCAACCCACAGAGACAGACAGCCATTCACATTTAAACCCATCAGCTATGGAGGTATAGATACACCAATTTTCCTAACACATGCATGTCTATACTAACTTTATCAAACAAAAAATGAATGAATGTAACTCTTTAATCTAAAACCTTTTCCAAAAATGAATAAGTACTATTGGGCATCGAGCCTCAAGTTGAGTAATTGGCACGCATCCACAGCTGCAATCCCAAATGACTGTGCAGACTTTTATGCCATTAATTAATTGGCCGTTGAGTGAAAAGCATTGGGATGGACGGAGAGAACCTTTTGGCTGTGAGCTATAGGTTGGTCAGGGTGCCACGGATCACAGCGAGCCCAGAGCGGTCCAACTGAGGCTCTGAGCTGTAATTACAAGTGAGCAGATGGCCTTGCTAGCTCACTCTCATCCCTCCATTCCTCCTTCTCTCTCACTCACACTATACCTGCAGCGCACTGGGCTCCGAGCATTGTTGATTACTGTGCACTGTAAAAAGGAGTGCCGCTGTTACCTTCGTGGCAGTTCCCGTCACTAAACCTCTTTTGTAAGTTGATGTGCTCCTCCTGTACACTTCCACCACTGAGATGAGAAACCATGCCCAAATGTAAATGTGTGTTTGACAGCATAATGAGGATTTACAGAGAGGCACCTGCTGTGTTGAAAATATTCACTTGCTTTCAATTTTAAAGGGGCTATATTATGCAAAATCAACTTTTCTGAACTTTCTAACATGTTCCTCATCAAAAACATACATAGAGTTGTGTTTTTGTTTCATTCATGCATGTTTGAGTAATACTCTATTCTTTTACACTGAGCTTGTGAGCCCCTCTCCCCTCACGGCCCCGCCCTGTTCGGGAAGCACTGCTACAGCTCAAGCCTCCTCCGCAGCAACCAAACAAACCCACCCCCGAACTGCAGCAGACAACACTCAAACACGTGACAGCAGCGTGACAGCAGGGAGGGAGGGTTCTTAAAGTGACAGGAACCTAATCTGAGCGTTTCTCACACAGTCAAATGATGAGTTTCTTCAAATAAGGTTTCTTCAATAATTATTCCATTTTCTGACAAACAACAAAACATAAGATGCTGATCTAGATGTGTCCTAAACAACTCAAAAGACACTCAAAAAAAGCATACTATAGGGTCTTTAAAGGATTTACACGCATCTGTTAAGGTGGGATGAAGTCCAGGCTAGTTAGCTTTTCTGTAGATTTAATTTCCTGTGTACTCCCATGAGATAGAGTGGGGTAGTATTTACTGCGCAAGCTATGTGGTCAAAATCTGGTGATTTATGAGAGAGGCACTTCCGTTTTGTTGTTTCCAGTGCAAACAGAGGCAGAAAACCTTGATTTGTCAGCGCGAGAGTTGTACTGGTGTTTTTCCTATCATCATCATTAATACCTTTGCCTACCAGCAAGTGGGGCCAACCTGAGTGTTCTCTCTCCCTCTCATTGAGCACTCTGCCTGCCCCCATTGTTGCTTTTGACACCAGTGCCAGGGGAACACTGTTTTAACAGCTAACTGACACTTCATTGTCTTTTATGTCATTGGACTTTTACTGTCATGGTATTGAGACAAATTAAAGTGTAAAAATTAAATAGTGTAACTAACCCAGTCAGTCTGTCCTTAAGTGGGCGGACTTGTATCCCCATTCTTTCCCAGTAGATCAAGCATAGCTACCCAGACTGCCCCCTCCCCAGACACCTTTTCAGTGAGAGACATAATTCCTCAAGTGTGTCCTGAATCAACCCTGAGAGCTCATTCCTGTGGACAAGTCTGGAACACTCCCCAGGAATGTGTCCAGGGGCATCCAGAACAGATGCCCAAGCCACTTAGCTGGCTCCTTTCAATGTGGAGGAGCAGCGGCGTTACTCTGAGACATTATTTTTTATTATATTCTGCAAGTACAATTTCTGGAGCTATATAGTTAGTATTTATCTTAGTTGATAATCCAAACTCCAAATCCAATTATTATTATTTTCCTCCTTGCTCAGGCACATCATTAAGAGATATTTTGTGGAAAATTAAATGAAAACAGGCTCCTAGAAAAGATATTTACTTGTTTAAACAAGATTTGTTAGAGTCAAGGTTTAAACTGGAGCCTGCTGGAAAAAACAACACTACATTATTGATATTTATAGGGCTCCAAATGAGTTTTCGAAAAGCTTTGTGGTTCGTGTCATGCATTTTGGCAATTTTAATAGAGACAGGACAGTTCCAGGCTTTTAAATGTAATGATTTGTCAAATCAGAATATTATAGTTACCTTTGAGCACAAGGTTTACTGGAGTTTAGGCGCAGCCCATTTAGTTTAATCAAAGGCTCCAAAATGAAATCCGGGGCATTCAGCTGGGAACTACACCCTGGATGACTGTATTACACAAGGGGTATAAATTATGTTTTTGCACCTCTTCCCTTGTTGTCATGTGTGTTTGCCATAAAACTGTCAAGCGGCAGAAGCAATTATCCAGTTGTTAGCCACAACAGTGCACTAACAGTGCAGAGCTTGGTGTCATGATTCAGTTCAGCAGCTCATCTGTCAGGGTCAAAAGAGGCGTGCAGATGTCCTGGGGCTGCATCTGAGGTCACAACAGCAAGGGCTAATAACTGTAAGAACAATACCAATACTGGAACATTACTGACTACTCACCAAGTACAATGGTCAACTATGCCTTAAGGATACAATGTGATTATGTGAAATACAATGGCAGAGATGGAAAGTAGTAAGTAATTTAATTTTTTCTTATTTGTATTCTTGTATTTTCCAAGTACATTAAAATACTTTTACTCACATATATATATATATATATATAGTTTCCCAAGATTCCTGTTTGGAGCAGCATGATAGCAGTAGTAAAGGAGTTGTTGTAGTGTTAGTAGTACTTGTAGCAGCAGTAATAATATTGTGTGTATTTTTAGATATTTGAAGGACATCTTCCACCTTGGGAAGATAAGATAAAACCATCCCCATGTAGTCTATTTGCAGATATCCAAATTTATAACTAAATAGCATCTATGTATTTACATATTGAGGCAACAAACTACCAACATCTTCAGTGTTGTGATGCTGAGAGCACATACTGTATTTGGGCCAAGTAAATGTACACAGTCCTCCCCAGACGAGTGGTGCTGATGATTTATTAAAGCACACAGAGGGAGAGCGGAGAGGCACCAGACAGCAGTGATGGAGAGGGGAGAAGAAAGCCGTGGGGAGATGAATTAGGCAGAGGAGGGCTTGTCCTAGTGATAGTGGACAGAGGGACTGTGGGGGAATCTGCTTAGAACAAAAAAACATTATGACACACATGTGAGTAATTTTTTATAGTTTTCTTTGTTAGTCAACTAATCTACATAACACCAGAAATGAAGACAAATGATTACTGAAACAGGTAAGTGTAACAGATAGTTCCAATGAGTGGGACATTTGTCCATATGATTCAGATAATGTTAAAGGCTAATATGCAGTCTTTTAAATCAATAATAACATAGTCAAGTTGCTGTTGTATAGGCTAAGGTATTTAATTTGTCATTAATTAGCATGGTTTGCTGTGCCAAACATCAAAATGTTTTCATATTTGCCAAGTATATACAAAGAATAAGTTCAGTCTTAGGAACTGAAAATTTGAATGTTGAACTTAACCCCCTCTGAAAAACACATACAGCCTGAAAATCTGGCATTATATTATCATTATGATGGTAGATTTAAATTTTAGTAAAATAAAAAACTAAATAAACTTATGTCAGTATAATAGGACACGAGGTTGATTTTACTTCAATGGGCAAAATTATCCTGCATTTCATAATTTCCATCCACAAAGCATGTTAGCATAGGACACTAGCTTAGCATGCTGCAAGGTCTGTGGAACGTACAGTGTGTTTCAAAGCTATTTATATTTGCAATATATAATTAGAACTTAATGGTTCCATGTGAAACTATTACAATTTTGTCATTAAACCACTGAACCAGAAAACTATGTCTGACCTTAATGTATCTATAATGTCAGACTCATTATTAAGTGCATTAGAAGCTGAAGCTGTGTAATCACCATTCACTAAGAGCACTGTATGTATGCATAAGGTTAATAATACTTGCAAATGATTGAAAAAAACTGTACATGCTGTCCAGTGCAGTGGTTGGTTTGTATCAAGTTCTTTTCAAATTAGATTCTCAAAGTTTCCAGTGGACCCATTTTGATCTTGAGGCTGCTGTGAGTGAGTAATCTCTCAAGTGAGGTGCCCTCCATCAATCTTCCCTCCAGACAACACACAATGTACTCTGAAGGACACACACGAAGTCCAGGCTGTAGTAGCAGAATACACAGTATCTGCCTTGTATCACAGGTGGGCGTGTGTGTCGTATTTTAAAAATGATTCAGCCTTCTTTAATGTTATCATCTCTGTGCTCCACTAAAAATTCAGCGTTGGTCGGTTCCTTAATCTGCATTGTCCTGAGTAGAGAGAATGAACAGTTTCAAATGCAAGCTGTGTACATGCATATTCACTCACACAGTTGCTAGATTAGCAGAGCGCTTGTCATCTTATCATAAATTATTCCAACTAGCTGATCCTCAGATAACATTGTTGGCTTCACCACCTTTCTCTCTCTTCCTCTGTCCTTTGGAATGCACTGCAGATGATGACAAAAAATCCTGGAGGAATTTACCATATGCAAATGAGAGGTCAATGTTACAGAGGTCAAAGCTGATGTAATTTTGCATGTTGGCAGCTCTACAAGAATAAGTTCCTCCTGATGCATTTTGGCTCCTTGGAGGATTTTTTTTAGCCTGCGCTTCTTTCACTGTCTCTAATTGCCCATTACATAATCGAGATTTATTGTTTGGCAAAAAGGGAGGAATGCTCTAATTTTATACAAACCTTTACATTAGCACTTCCTGTCATGGCATATATTTTGGCTATGAATCTTATTTAATTTTATTGCTACAGCTTATGTGCAAAAGGTTACCACCAGGGCTTGACAGGTTGTCTAGTGTTAATGTCAAGCCCTGGTTACCAATGAATCTAGTTATTTTCCACCTTTGTTAAATTGAAACATAGCTGTATTAACTTTATATCCAAATATTACACACTGACTTCTGTTTGAATTTAATCCCATCATGTGGTGAGACTGCTGCCAGATATTTAATGCTTAACAATGCTTGTCCTATTATCTCAGTTGTGCGTCAGTGTGTTGTCAGTGATATCTCTTGTTTTGCTAGTGGCCTTTGGTGTTTTGCGACTGGACCACAGCGGTGAAGAAAAGACAGCATGGTGACACTGACAGATGGACTTACTCTGTCTGGTCGCACTGACCCGGTCGCAGGTAATTAGAGTCAGTGACACTTCTGATCCAAAGATGTCCTGGGGAGACATTTCATTACACTTCACAATGCTGGTTATTGTCATTTTGGATTATGGAGCTGCCCTTTTAAAATACTACTACTGAATGTGACAACCTAAGTCTGTTTGAGGGGTGTTACCTTTTATTGAATTATTATTGGATCATCATCAATGGTGGCAGAGTGGTTTGCGCTCCTGCCTCTTAGCAAGGAGGTTGTAGCTTCAGTCCTTGGGCTGGCTGAACCATGATCTCTTTGAGAGGTTGTCTACCACTGTGTATTATTCTGCAAAGGCTATTGTCAAAGCCTTAGCCACAACACAAGTGGAAAAGGGTGATTGAATAAATCATGACAAGATTTTGGCTTTGAGGCCCATTTTGAAAACACAGATGCCAGTGTTATATATGGTGGCTATAAAAAAAATGTAAAAAAGTTAGCCACTTGTATGGGCACTTGCCAGCCCTGGTGATTTGGAAGGTTGTAATTTAATTTAGGTAATCCACAAGACTTATTGCTTTAGAGCAGACTAACCAAAGTCCTTACAAAGAAGGGCCAAGAGGATTTTTAGGTCGGGGGCTGAAGGCAAAAAATAAATAAATTACATCATGTAACTTACTGAGGTTGCATTGCCCTAACAACAATAAAACAGCAATAAAACATGCTGTTTATACTTTTCTTAGCAATTAATTCATCTTAAGTTTATTTTTGACCCTGTTTCAAATATTTAATGAGTATAAATGTATTTGATTTGTTTTAGTAAAATAGCAGAACTAAGAGGTCTTATGACACACATAAATTGATTAATCATGATGGCCTCAACTCAAGGTCAATCAAGCTCAAACCTTAGCTCGATGTAATGTCCTGTGTTGTTCTTGCAGAAAAACCCAAACCTTGAACACATTTGAACATACTTTATGCACATTAAAGAAAAGTAGACTTTTGTACAATATCTGACTAAATATATTTACATGACATACAATTCGCCATCAGTGCAATACATAGGAATGTTGCATATTTTCCAAATGTTAGACTCTTTCCTTTATGAAGAAAAATAATTTAAATGATAGAAGCTGATAAAACTGTGTAAAGTAACATGTGCAACTTGTATCTGTTTACAGCTTCACAAGAAATAAAAAAAATAAAGTCTTATTACCACTCTATCAACAATCAAATATTAAGCATTGTAAACGAAATAAATCACATGTACATATATCTCCATAAATGTAATGAATTGCTTTTGTACAAATATTTTATATAACTTTGGCAGTTTATCAGAAACAAAGTTATTGTAAAAATTGAAACAAAAATATACTGTCAGCAATGTCATGTAAGCTTGCCTTCCAAAGCTCATGTTCACAGTGGTCATTCAGAAAGGCTGGAAGCTGATGGGCGAAAACAATACATGTAAATCCAAAGAAAAAAGAACCCTCTCCATCCTTTCAGCTAAGACTGTTAGCACTGGAGGCTGTCGTCATTGTTGTCATGGTTATAAAATTACAAACACCTATGAAGGTTTACATAGCAGTCATCGCCATTTAAAAAAACATTTTTTAGGACGACTTAAAATACAAAGAGTTTGAAGGCAAGGGGATCGGACCCTGCTTAATGGTCACTGTGGAATCATGGGAGAGACATGGCCCAGAAGAGACATGCACAACAGTGCTGTGTGGAAGAACGTGAAGCAAAACGAGGGCAAAACGAAAGACTTTGCAACAATCAAAACGCCACACCGTCAGAAACGGACTTACACCGGACAAAAGAATCAAGCAAATTTTCAAACATACTAAGTTCACCATAATTCATATACGTTGGTTTGTTCTTTTTTTCACTGGTTTGGCACTTCATTGGAACGAATTTCATTTCAAAAAGACTAAATGTTGTACAAAAGGTATTTCATGTCTCATTAACATAATTTGTAGAATATAGTACTTAATAGTAAGCATACGGTAAGTAAACACTTGTACATACTGTAGTTTAAAATGAACATTCCAACAGATGTTTACACACATGCACAAAACAAACAAACACAACTCTCTCGCACTCCCGCTCGCTGCCTTTGTGACTCCGATCTGTCTGATTCTTTGGAAATCTCCTCCTTCATGCTGTTTCCTGCCCTTTCCTGATAGAACATCTGTTGCTACTGCTCCTTCAGTATCGTTTACTTACTTTTGCTTAAGACACGACAACTCTTAAATTCCTAATACTGCATTTTCCACAGTTACGACACTTCCTCTGCTGACCGCGTGTCCGTCTTCAGACGCACAAACTCTTTAGCCACTTCGTCGTTGGTCCTTTGGGAGAGTATCCTCATGATGGTGAGGCCTGTTTCGTCCATGGAGATGCTCTTAACCAGAGGGTAGCAGGATGAGCAGCTGCCTGAGTCAGCCAGCTCTCGCAGTGGGATGACTGTCATACCGATGATGCGGTCCTCCCGCGCAAAACAGTAGTCCTTCACTGAGACATGCAGCTCGTAGCACTCTGGACCATGTTCATTACTCAGAACACTGTGAAAACAAAACAGGAGAAATCAATGTTACAGAAAAACTAAACAGAAAATACTACATTTGACATTCAGTGATTTAACATGGTGTATACTAAATGCATGCAAACACAATCTTCACTGTCATTTTGTTCATGTACCCTCATGAAAAAAAAAAAAAAAAGTCCAATATGAACAGCTGTACAACCAGGGCTTGACATTAAATTTTTTTCTCACCAGCCACTGCGGCTAGTCCATGTCAAAAGTTACTTGCCAATAAGTGTTTTTACTAGCCACAATTTAATTTGTGGAGTGACAAAAAAGCTTCCAAAATCCATTACATTTTCTGTCATATAATGAAAGTACATGATGCTAGAATTTAAGTTTTGAATTTTAATATCAATATATTAATAAAAATAATTACGTAAATGGTAAATAATTTTTGTTTTTACAGGTATGTTCGGGGACATGGGACAGGGAGCCTAAAACTGGGACTGTCCTGGTTAAAAAGGGACATCTGGTCACCCTAGGTTTTATGTAAGGACAGAGATTTATCAAAATTTAAATATGTAATATTTTTTAAATTACAACTTTAAATAATTCAACCACCCAAAGTGGCTAGTGGGAGTATTTGTGTCACTAGCCAAAATTAAAATCCACCTGCATTTGGCTGGTTGGCTAGTGTTAATGTCAAGCCCTGTGTACAAGAGTGCAAACAATGTGCTCTGGTCACTGATGTGCCTTTGCTCAGGACTGAATAAGCGTCACTTACAATGTCTAGGTAGGTGACATTTCTTCAGTAAGAAGCAACCTCATTGTATGCGCTCAGACTATTGAATCTCTTTATGTGAGTGAAATGAATGTGTCTATTTTAATGAGCTGTTACTCTCAGTCAGCTTTTTCTTTTGGATGCTTTCTAATTATCCACTGCAATTACCAACTTTGTAAAATCTATACAATGAGAGGTGTAATTCTGAAAGGGGTACATCTCTATTTAACAGCCAGTTGGCATTGATTATAGTGCTGTGGCCACATTTTGGTCTTAAAACCTTAACCTCTTCTGGCACAAGTTTAGAGAATTTACAGCAAGGTCCACAGCAGACATCAGACTTTATCTTTTCCCCTTTTTTTCCCCTTTTAAGCAAGCAACACACGCACACGCATGCTTTTTCCACACTAGGCAGGGCAGTATCACTTACTACTGGAATGTTTCGTTGTACTTTGGTGACCAATTGTTATTCTTGGTCTTGGTGCTGAATTTCCGTTTCTTGTCAGCCAGGTGTGGCCCAACAGCGTTGACCTCAACAAACGGCCGGAACATGGCGTTGGTCTGCCACATGAGGTTGTTCACCCCAACAACTACAAAATACACAATACAAAAACATAGACATCTTAGCATCAATTTTATTTTCCAGGCATGCATTTTTGAAATTCCTGGGAGTAACTAGCCCCATGTCTGAGTTAGATGAGCGTTTCCATTACCAAGGACAATAAGAATAAACATCTATGTCAGTGAATAAGAGTACAGCAGAAAGGATGAGACAGATATTGTGAAAGCAGATTTTAGTGACTATACCATTTTTAGCAGCTCGAGAGTGGATTGCAAATACATTTTTTCTTACCCTTATGATCACACTCTTGACATGAATTAAATGGGCAATCCTCATAAAACAATCCTCATAACATGATGTTGAATAGTAAGCAGATGATTCTTTAATATATATTAAAATCAAAATTACCATAGCAACCGTGATCTATTTGCCATCACACTGTGATGCAGCCGATTAAAACTGCAGCATATGGTGTGCTGTAGGAGGCAGAGCTTATCCCTGCTGCTATATGAAGGATGTGTTTAACTAAATCACAGTGTTAGAGCGTGACAATTGGTGTAATTGTAAAATGGCTTTATTTGTCTTCAGAAACAGCAGGCATAATTTTTCCTTTTTTTAAGGCAAAACAGTATGACCACTGGGATATATTAGGCAGCAAGTAAACATTTTTTTCCTTAAAATTGATGTATATAAGCATAAAGATTTATGTGATGAGGGCCAAATAGTGATGGCTAAATGACTGGGTCACAGCATCACTAACACTGCAGCACTTGTGGGATGTTCCTGGTCTTCATTGGTAAGTATCTGAATATGAAAAATGGTCCTTGGAAGGAACAGTGAGGACCCGTGACAGGTGATGCATGTGGGGAGCGAAGGTTGACCGGTGTGGTCTGATCTAACAAACATGCTAGTGTAACTCAGTGCATCACTGTTAGTTGTGTATTAGGCAGGTGGTCATAACACATAACATTATGCCCATCAATAATAGGCAAGTGGTTATTCCTTGACAGTGTGTATTTAAAATAATGGAATTGCCACAAATAAAAAAAAAAAACTTTTTGAAAACAGTGCAATTTGTCAGTGCAATTAAGTTATTTATATATTTTATTTATTTATTTTAGAAGCTTAAATGGTAGGTGATATTAAAAGCTGTTGTCACAATGATTTGGTCATTGTTTAAATACAGGTTTTAATAAATGAGGTGTGTGTAATGCCAAAAGCTCACCCTTGGCGCTGACTTTGTGCTCTCCCGTGCCAGGATGAGAGATGAGATTCACTTGCATTGACACCTCCCCCACTGATCCATTGGATGACTGACCTGGACAAACACCAAAACAGCAACAGGAGAATTGGGAAAAGTGGCTTTGCGATAATCAAAGATGTTGGAAGAGACAGCAAAGAGAGAGAGAATACAGATGAAAGTAGAGGACAGACAAAAACAAAGACCTTTTATATTAGAAAATGTATGAAGGGAGAAAGAAACAACCGTGTGTGTGTGTGTGTGTGTGTGTGTGTGTGTGTGTGTGTGTGTGTGTGTGTGTGTGTGTGTGTGTGTGTGTGTGTGTGTGTGTGTCAAAGTACTCGAATTCAAGATAAACAGTAGGGGACCAGACTAGTTTTACCTCCTATGGCATCACAGTAACAAACAAAGCCAGGATTTCCTTTGGCTTGAGGCTACACAAAAACCACCACATCAGAAAGAAAATAACAATATTTCTATAACCAAAAGCAGATGGAGTGAGAGGATGCAAAAAACATATAATAAAGTTCTGCATTGAGAAATGTATCAAACTCCAAAGCCACAAACAAAGCATTTATTTTGAGGAATAAACTACATAAGAACTACTACAGCTATAGTGGTGTAGCTATCACCAGTGACATTTCAAAATGTTGCCAGGAAACAATTAGAATTGATTGTGACCATGTGTCTCAGTGGTGCTAATGCGTGATGGGACTGGGACCATTACAGCGCCGCATGTTATAGCTGCAGTGGGGAAGACAGATGTTGAACACTAAAAGCCTACAGATTGTAAGCATCCAATAGCTTATTAATCCAGGCCAAAACCAGCACTCAGTATGGCCAATGGTGAATAAAAAAGTGTTGATTTATTGAAATGATACAATAATAGGGTCATGCGGGATATAAAAAAAAGTTGGATTGCCCATTTTATATGTTGTAGAATGATTTATCAAGTATAAAGCGTAAGCACGAGGAGAACACAAGGCAATGGTTCTATCTCGCAACAGACCTGGACTTGACTGGGGATCTAGTTCGATTCTAGTTCAAGAAATCCACTAAAACAAATAATTTGTTCCTTCACTGACATCTTGTGGCTGGAGTATACCTTGCCTCTTTATCTCTGTACAAATGGCAATGGTACCAAATACTTTTTTATAAGATTTGGCCTTTTTTAAAGACAGAGTATTGGAGGCAATTGGGGAGAGAGCTGGGAGAGACAATTGGACAGTCCAGACTCGAACCCACACCAAGGCAGGTGGCACATAATGAAACAAGATCTCTTTAACACTCTAAAACCCACACGCTGTTCTGGATTCCCACCTAAAACTTATAATTTCTTTATTTGCCAATGTCTGACCTTTACTGAAATTTTAATCTAAATCTGACCATTACATTTTTCAGTTAACTAGCAAAACAAACCAACCAACAAACCAACACAGGCAAATACATAAGCTCCTTGGTGACGGGAATGAGCAATCAAGTTTTTGTACAACTATAAGTACTTTATAGGTTAAATGTACAAAATATGTATGCATGCACAGTACAATTCAAAATGTGCCTATCATTGTGAAACTTAACCTTGAACAAGACAATATGTTCTGTTTACAGAAAAAGCTATTCAACTGAAAGCATGAGAGTCTACATGCCTTCCACATTTTATTATTATAGGCATATTTTGATGAATACGTTCTAGCAGCAGCACCAATTAGTTATACAATGCCATTCTTTTCCCTAACAAATGCAAGCGAACATATATATGGTTCAATGTGCACGCCTGACAGTAACAAACCACTGCATGCCGTCCATCTTCATAATGACTTAACGCACATCAAGCACCTCACGAGCTCCACTTTGAGCCATCGCACCAGACCCTATCAAAGATCACATTGTGCACTAAGAGCGGCAGAGGATGACATGGTAAATTTAGAGCAGAATGAAAAAAAACACATAAAGTTGTCTGAAAATAGCACAGAGCCACATAGTGTGTACATTCCCATCTGCCAGTCAAGGAAAAGCGGCGGTGCTGATTGGCCCATGAGCTGTCTGGTGCACTCGCTCTCTCTCCCACTGCCCCTCTGTGTACCGCCTGCTTGCTGCCTGTCCCGTGTTCTGCAAGGATTAACACATTGAGGCTACCACAAGCTCAGAGCACCAATGGCCCGCTGAGCCCGATCTCTCCCAAAAACATGCCAGACACCTGAAGCTATTACCAATAGAGAAAAAAACAGAGTTGCAGATACAGCCAGATGAGTAAAGCAACAGCATAAAAAAGTGGGTCACTGAAGAAGAGAAAAATGAAGGAAGGAGCTAGCACAAAAGGGAATTTATGCATTTACACACATCTTATGAATTTGTCAGGATGGTATTTTAAGAGCTCCCAGTAAATGGAAATTCAACATTTTACTATAATCAAATCAAAAGGAAGACAGAGAAAGCAAATGCTGTGGTTTTCTACCTTTATTTAAACAGACATACATATTTTAAATTAGGGCAATGTTTCCCAGCCTTTTTTCTTGACTGTAACTGTATGTTAAAAAAGCAAAACAACAAAATTTTTAGCCCAAGCTTTATTCTAATTTGTTTCTTTTGTTTAAATTCCCTTACTGTAGATGCATTTTCAATCAATGTCTATGGACTAACATTTTCTTTTTAATCTTAGAAAAACAAACAAACAAAAATCTCCTGGCCCTTCTAAAAATCTTTGGCAACCCACTCAAGAGTCCCAATCCAGAACCACTGAACAACAAAAAACCACCCTACACCAGGAGGACGGACATGGACTGCGAGGGGAGACTACCTAACTACCACTGGGCTATTGTGGTTGCATGGTGACAGAGTGGTTTTCCTTTAACCACCATGACATTTCTCCAGATGTTCTCCTACTATCCAAAGATCCATGCACACCTATGTGAACCGGTAACTTAAAAATGCTGATTAATGAAGTTGAAAGTTTTTTCTGGCTTAAGGCTTTAAGTCAATTGTCAAATGCAACCCAAAGTGTTTTGACAATTGCAATACCATGCTACACAAATCATCGAACACAAAAAAATTGTAAGTGGCTCACAAAATGTTAGTTGTTTCAAAGTTCTTACCTTGAGAGGTTTGGGTGCATATATATTTCTTAATCAAGGCATCTGTAGGTTGAGTGTAAAGGCTGAGAGCATATTTGAGAGATTTCATATCGGGACTCTTTTCCAAGAAGGTTTTCTTCAGCCCGTTTCCTCCAGCATGGAAATATTGCTAAAATAAAAAGAAAAGAACATCTTAAATGTATTCTAATTCATCGTCTAATTCATCTTTGTAAGCTCTTGGCAAAAACCATTAGCAGACAAGGTAAAAGTGTGAGATTACAAGGACAGTATGCGCTGAACACTGCGTAAAAAACACAGACAAAGACAGTTGAGACAAGAGAAAGCTGTAAGTGCCCCTTCTACATCTAATTACCAAGCATTCAGTCTCAACCCCACACTTGCACGTTAATGCATTTGTACTGATGATAAGGTTTAGTGCTGAGGACAGACAAGGCTGTGCTGTACTTTTAATTCTGTCAACACTCCCACATGCGGAGGTGGAGCAGTGGTTATAGACACAGCTTATTAAGAAGAATGGCCTTGATTATACTGCTGCACACTGTACAGTGTACAGAAAATGGCCAACCCGTCATCAATAGTAATTCTTCAATGAAAATGTCTGTTATTAGTCAATCAGTCTGTCTGTGCTAAAGGGCAAGCTGTGAGCAGCACATTACTTTTTTAAGGTTCAGAGTTTAGAAGAGCAATATAATAATCTAGTTCATGCTTAATGCCTATTTAAAAATAGACTACTCATAAACTGTAGAATGGCACATATCCTTATGTCTATATTTTAGACAAACATGCTGATTTTTACAACCAAAATAGAAAATCTACAAAAAATAACGTAAGCATTCCTACAAAGAAAAACCTTTTACCACAATAATTATTATTTCTTACAATACATCATTATCTTTGTGAAAAGTACAATCCATTAAAATGCATTTAGAAATTCTGCAACTCATCTTATCCTAGGCAATATGAACTGTGTTAGGAGAATGCTCTTATTGGAATACTGATGAAAAGAAAACCACGTGAGTGATATAAAGCTGCAGGTACTGTCTTCAGAGACATATAAATCAATTAGACTTCTCAGCACTTTATGATGTTGTAAGCCCTCAGCCGCTCCACACCATAACTCTTCCTTTGTCCCTGAAGAACTCTGATCTTGAAATTGTCTCATGTCCCTTGATAACAAACAGCTGCATAGCAGTAAATTCGCAGCATAGCAGCTCTCCATTTTACTCAATATTATAAATTTAATTCAATGCATGTTTTAAGTTATTTTTGAACATCAGACATTGTGCATGTTCTCTATAGTAAGTCATATTTTCAAGAGAAAGGCATAAAGCTTTACCTTGATGGTGGGAAGCACCAGGTCCATGGCTGCACACTGTCGTGGAGTTAAACTCCTGGCTTCCTCTCGAAAGGCATGCTCCTACAAAAACAACATCAACACATTTGGATTAAGTAAATTATAAGTTAAGTTTGGTTGATTTCTAAATCCATTAAAACAAATGACTTTAAATGGCACATTATGTCCCAGGTGCCTATCGTATTATGACAGCCCTAATCCTGTATGCAAAAGCCTTTCAAAGAAGCAAATGACAAATTATAATCCTGCTGCAGATGTTGGATATAAATATTGGACTTTTTTCTTCTACACCCCAGTGTCCACTCACAAACATTACTGTGGAGCAGTTTAAGCTTACCATTTGGAGAAGGTTTACACAAATTGAGTCAATAATAAAAGAAATGACGTCGCTGCTTTTCTCTAAATACACTCCATTACAGAGGTCAAAGGTCAGAGCACTTAAAAATACATTTGACAGGTATTCAGTTTGTACCATTTTCAGATTATACAAAGGGACATTTGCATCTCTATGTTCCCACTTTTTTTTTTACAACATGGAGTGTACCTTTTAAGGACCACTATTTCTGCCCTAAATAATTTATTTATTATTTGGGGCAAACAACATTACAATTACTGCATTTACTTCCTGAAGTCTATTGGAAATATTAATACTCATAGTTGTATCCAAAGGAAAGCTAAATTAACTCTATTTTTTTTTTTTTTTTTTTTTTACTTTTTTGAATAAATACATTACCTTCAATTTGGAAAGTTGTCCTAAATCCTTGGCAGCACTGAAGATCATCTGAGCTCCTTGCTGTTTGTGAGAAAAAGATTTTAGTTATTGCGTGAATCCCAGTGAAAACTAATAATGGCAACAGTGTGCAGTGTGTTATGAAAAGGCATAAAAAACAAAACAAAAAGAAATTTACACATTATTTCATTAAATTACAATCCACAAAATAGCAAAACAATGCACATGACATCATACAAAAATGTGAATTATGACCCTTGTTCTTGCAGGATTAACCAAAAAAAAAAAAACAAAAAAAAAAAACACCATGTGGTATAATCTCCAGTGCCATAATTTCAATGTTATGACTGAGCGGAACAGATGGATGCAAAGTGAGGGAAATAGAAACAGGTGGACGAGAGGAGGGAGGTCAGGAAGATGGATATATGAGGAAAGGAAATGGAAAAAGACAGACTTACACTCTGGTCACTCAGTGGTGGCAAGACAATGGTTCGCTCGATTGTATTCAGCACTATTTTCCATAATTCTTTTAGAACCCGTTTCAACACAGTCTTCTCACAGATCTTGGCAAATAACATCAAGCTAAAGAGAAATATAATTAAAAGGCAATGTCAGGTCAAAAGTAGACAGAACATTTATATGCAAGTAGGCTGATGATGTTTAGTAAATAACACCTGTGCTTCAGTGAATAAATAGGAAAGCTTCATGTTTTAATCGCTCCCTATTCTACAAGCATAGTCTTAGAGACAGGAGGAAGGATTTTGTATTTCCATATCATTAAGAGGATTCTCTGTAATACCCCGCTGGCCTCAATGTTGCATCAACAAATAGCCGAGAGCAATTCTCTGAGCTCAGTTGAACCATATCATTGCTTTGGTTCCTTCAAGAATGCCATAACAGTACATACAGTTCCTCGGTTGAATCCTTTGACATTCACAAATAATACAGTGGTAACAAAAGCAACCTCCTCTTTATTTGCAATGGGATCAGAGTATTGACAGTGTAGGGGTTTTTAATAAGTAAAGCTTCAGCAGGCAGACATCAGTGAGAAAATACTATGCAGCTGAAAAAAATAAAATGTTTCTGCAGTACTTTGTTATTGGGATAAGCATTGACAGTACATAATTATAAAGTCAGTGGTTATTTCCTATCATGATTATTCTTCTTACAACTATTAACATAAATGTGCAAGATTGGACTTCCTGCTTAAAACAGAACCACAGGTGGTTTAGGCACCAATTGGCTGCACAATGTATTGTATGTATTGTTTTTGCAATAGCAGCAAACCCAGTATCTGTATCCAACTCCAATATACAGGAGTTGAATATTAGACTGGTCCCGTGTCCTATGTTTTCTAGTCTTTTGTTTAATCACAGATATTGTTTTCCTTCTGAAGAGCCATGCAGGGTAACACTGTACTTTTGTCTGACAACTAATTGGCTTAGAATAAAGATTATTTCTTGCATATTATATCTTAATTCTTTAAACTTTTCCACTGGAGCAAGTTTTCTTACTTTTTATCCAAAAGGTCCATGAGTGGCCGTAGAACTGTCTCTGCATCCATCGCTGGGTTGCTACCTTTTACTGGACCTTTCATCTGTACCAGCTCCGTGTTCATTTGCTTCACACAGTCTTCTATTACAGGTTTAAAACTGTAAAGAAGAAAATACAACATTCACTTAAATCCCTTGGCTTTTTAGAGTTGGGCAAAAACAGTCAGTTCTGGGAAATGTAATGAGGGCAAAGCAATTAGAGTGATAGTGCAGTCTAGAATAGCTATTGCTTTATTTACAGATATTACTCTACAAAGTTCTCTGACATCTGCAATGATACAGACTCCCTCTCCACTTACAAAAGATAAAAAAAGAAAAAAAAAAAAGAAAAAAAGCAATGTCTGTGCTTGCTGCCTGCTTGTCATTGTTGATATATTGTAGGAGAAAAACAAGGTTGCATCTTTGGTAAACATTCAAAATCATAAATCTTAAATAACATTTAGCCCTATAAGAATTTACTCCTCATTTCTAAAATACTAAGACATACATATAATTTTTACCTCACTAAGTTCCATACTTCATACAAATTGTCTTTAGTTAGTTATGATTTTGCTGGCATTGGCGTATTTGTTGGTTTGTTTGTTAGCCTATTAGCCAAATTACTCTAAAAGTAAAAGGTCAAAACATTGGAAGAAAATAGTGTGTGGGTCAGAGAGATCCCAGCTACCACAAAAATATGAACTCCAGCCACAAGGGGTCAATAGAGGAACAAATGATGATAGCTCAGGATAACGTCTGAATTCAGGTATTTATTTGTGGATTATTTACAGTTGTGTGATGTAAGGGCTTTGTGGCCCAAAAGACAGAGCATTTACCCATTATCCCTGAACTAGAATACTTGTGGTTGAAGTCCAGATCCGGTCACTGTATATCAATGATTGCGAGACAGGGCTAATGATGGAAGTTTGTGTTTAGTAGGGACATAATATGATAAGTAGAATATTTTAAAGATAATCTAATGTGTTAATGAAGTGCTTTATTCTAATAGGCCAGATGGATACTAACCTGGACCCAAACACGCCACTGAGCTCATCCAGCACTGTGTTGAGTTTATTCTGCAGTTCTTTCAGCAGATCACTGGCCTCTGCATCCAGCTGTCAGAGGAAGACAAAAAGCAGTAGATCATTACAATTCTGCACCAGCTCACATTGACTTAGAACTGTACTTCTCTGGAGAGGATGCCTGTGTTGGGGTGCGGATGTCAAGGGGGTGGAGGTAGGCACATAGAGGAGAGTAACCTGCCTCAGCGGCGGCCTCCCCCTCGTTCTGCCTGCCATCTGTGCTGATCAACGCTTGGAATATAAATGGACAGCTCACCTCCAAGTGCTGCAATAATGACTGCTTGCAGAGTCATGAGACATGGTGTCAGCAAAGAAGCTAGGAGCTAGTGGTTCCTCAAATGGAGGCATTTTTTAGACTTTGCCACAAATATATGGTAGTGTGAGGATGCTGTCAACCAGCCTTGACACTGTTAACATCAGGGATACAGCTGTCATATATTGTAGAAGCATACAACAATGTGTTAAGTAAACTTCTCAAGTCAGTGAATAAGCAAAATGTTCACTTTTGACTTACTCTGGCATGCTCTGTACAAATAAGTCACAATATGTGTGTGTTTGTGCATTGTCCATGTTCGATGTTCATTTAATTTAATGCAGGTATGGATTCTTTTTGTGGAAATGGCCTAATTGGTTGGAAATAAGCATGGCTGTGTATGTATTCTGAACAGCTTCTGTAAATGTGAGTATTGATAGTTCCATTGAGCCCCTGTTTATGTTACAGGATATATGCACTACATTGGCCTTGTAGAAATGTACAAATATTGATGGGTGGAGAACACACGTAGCTCAAGTGCGGCTCTGTGCCTGAGATGGATGTGTGAGGCCAGGCACAGCACCACATGCATGACAGATCATCACATTAGGCCCGATAAGCTTAGCCATGGAACTGCTCATCTCACACACTCTAATGGTGGATGGCTCAGCTGGGAAGCGGGTGTGTAAACTAAACCTTTTATAGACATTGTTATTTGCCAGACATGCCTTTATCTCCAGCATGAATGTGATAAATTGTTTGTGTGTGTTCACATGCGCACTTCCTCAAGCTGCAGTTGTCACTTAAATAGACGTGATAGGAGCATAAAATATAAAACTGCTCATGTAGAAGCTGACTTTGTTTTTTTAACTGGGAAAATAATGGATAACGCAAAAAATAAATAAAAAAAAAATAAAATAAAATGAAGGCAATACTTTTTTATCAGTTGTCCCTGCCAGAGAAGAGTTACTGACTGCACTCTATAGGCCTTAAATGTTTGTAAGGAAGGCTGTTATGTAGGCAGAAAACATCAAATATTCCTGTTTTAAAATGTCACTGTGCTGATAAGGTCTTGAATTTCCTTGGAAACGCTGCATTCTCTAATGTCAAGAAATGTAAAGATTGATCTTTATATACTGTAACTGTACTCACATGCTACACAACAAAAAGACTTTGGATTTCCATTTGAGCTATGAAAGCAACTGTAACCTGCAAGAATTTGCGCCAATTTCTTTTATCATACTAGCAGACATTTGTTATGCTTTTGTCACAGACTCTGTTCACTAGGGGTCTCAATTTCAAAATGTCAATACCAAAGCTATGATAGATCAGAACTACAGAGGATGCTATAAATTGTGACGTATAGATTTTACTTCACTGTAGCTGAACAAGACTGTACTTTTCAATTTTTGCAATTACATATAAAGCACATTGAGTTACAATTGTACAAAATGCTCTCTCTATATAAGATATTAGATATGTTAAACTTGAAAACTTATGGTATCTCACATATTAGAAACTCTTTGCATAATGCAGGTTGGTAGCACCTGGGTTCTGCAGGCAGCTTCGTCACTGACAATGACTCTGAGTCCTACAAACCTCTTTTGGCTGACAGCCTATCAACAGTGGGCAAATGGCAGCTCTGTTTGTTTCAACAACATCAATTCAGTAGCAGCTTGTCATTCAGAAAAGTTTGTCCGAAATGAGGAACAGTGCCAAAGGAACAAAGGTAGAAAAAAACACTGTCTCTAAGTTGTTTTAACAAATAGACCTAAATAAATAACCCTATAGTAATCTAGAGGGATCAGTCCACATACCACTAAATGTGGGAGCAGTGAGATTATTGCTAATCTTTGTTATTGGTAAAGCAATGATAACAATTCTTGGTAATTACATTGGCTCTCTGGGAGCTAACTGCTGATAGGAAAGTCTGTTGTAATGAATAGACAATTTTGCAGTCAGAAACCTAATAAAAACTTTCTGGACAATTTCCATAAGAGTCTGTGCTTTATATTAACGAACAGGGGTACTGGGATACTTATACAATTCATATTATTATGAATTATATAGAATTTAATGTCTTGTTTTTTATGCATGCATTTCTACAGAGATACTAAAACAATGTGCAATTTAAGCAATTTGTGAGTGTGTGAGAAACTCATTAAAGATGTGAAAATCCCCTTCTGAAGTATTATTTGGCTTTAGCCTGAAGAATGTAGAGATGATCAAAACCGCAGCCAGCTACTTCTTTTTCTGACCAGCCAAATTTGAATAAGCATTGTAAATTAGCCATGGACAGAGAAGTGGACAACAAAAGCAAGAATTAAGATGGGTTTGGATGGTTTGAGCCACTTTCCCCAGAGTGCAGTGGATGGTGAGTGGCTTTCCCAGAGGGCTGATGGGTTGTTCTGATCCCGTATGCTCTGTGGCACATGCGATTGGTGGGGGGCGTGGGAAGGGAGGGGAGGAAAGGGGGGGGTGAAAGGGAGAGCGTGAGCGGTGACAGGGGACAGGGGACAGGCTGTGTTTTGGTTTGTATCATTGGGAGCATGGTAAAAAAAGAGGATCCTATAATGAACACACCTTACAGAAGGACACAACCCCCTGCTCCTGGAGACAGAGAGAGAGAGCAGAAGGGGGAGAAAAAATAAAATAGGGGGGAAAACAACAGAAGTAAACAATGCAAAAAAGGTAAGACAGGCGTTAGATACTGGAGAGAAACATGCATGTAAGTCAGGTTGACAGGGAAAGTACTCACAAAGAGCTACAAGGATTTCACATGTAAGTAGTGTCAGGTGGGAGGTGTAGGGATACAAAAGACATTATAGAAGAAAAGTAGTATAGATGGTTTGATGATCACAGTACACACTTATAGGGTCAATGTTTAGAGTTCAAATGTCACAAGACAATGTCATTTACATAATCATGATATAACAGCATGGTGCACCTCTGATGTGAGTTTAAGATCTCATAATAACCAGCACCAAATCTACTGAGAACATAAAATCTGGCCTTTGCCGAAAAACAATCAGCCAATCACTTCAAAATATAGGCTTGCACTGACATCTTTGCAGGCCCACTGGAGATAAATTTAGAATAGTATTAAATGGAATAGTAGACAGAGAACATAACTGAAGAAGATACTTTAAAGTAAATAACAGAATAGTGTGTAAGACAAGACAATCTTAACTACTAATATAAATAAACTTAACAAGGGTCAGGAGTAAATATCTGTAGAATAGGATCAAATAGACAAATTAATGCTATATAAAACAACATGGATCATCCTATACCTGCTGTTCTGACATCAACTTACTGAGAAGAGTCAGCACTGAGATTTTAGCTATATATCATTATTATGAGTTGAAATGTGCTTTGCTAGGGCATAGCATTAACTTTTACAGACAAGTTACGGCCAAGAGCCACAGGTCCATCAAAAAATAAAAGATAAGGAAAAGTTCACACAAAAACAGAATTTACAGTACGCTCTGGTAGAAGAGTTTGGTAGAAGCGTACTTTGAAGATACAGACCTGTTTGCCGCCCATTGACTCAAACATCTTTTCCAATTGGACGCGCAATTGCTGAATGTTGTTGAGAAGAATGCATGGCTGTAAAAAAAAAAAAAAAAAAGTCCTTAATTGCTAATGATATAATACAGTAACTGTGAATAGGATAAAAGGCTACATATATTCCTGGAAATCAACTGTAAAATCTATTTGTTGTGGTTTTCTGACACATCATCAAAGACGCAAGCTTTCCACGGAGAGCCAACAGTCAGCAGGGAAACGCAATACATTAAACAACTGGGAGAGAAATGTCTGCACTGAATATGTCAAGCATTATCGATTCCCAGCAGCAACACAACACAAGTGGAACAGCCAACAAACATTAATCACTTTGGGTTTTATGGAGGTCATGACTAATTCTTCAACTTTTTTCAACCATCTCCTATTATGCACCCCAAAATACAAGTGGATGTTTTCAACAAGGCACACTGTGATACTAGTAAGAGATACAGTAGTTAATTATTTATCCCAAAGAGAATGGTTGGTGGCTTTCATTTCAAGGAATCAATGGTTTCGCCACCCATTACACACGTGTGAAGATGTGCGTCAATTTGATTTGTTTTTATATTAAAAAAAAAAACAATTTCAAAAAAGGTGGCACACTAATATGTACATTATGTATTTTTAGACATTAATTGACAGATATAGTGGAGACAGACAGTAAACAACGTAAGAGACAAATGATACTTGAGCAAATTGTCCCAAGCCAAATTCGAACCTGGGCATTTTACATTGGTGATCCACCAAGCCGCCTCAATCTAATTGCATTAGTATCACTTACTTTTAGAGCTGTATTTTTCATGAAATGGTAAAATATCTCAACACCTATTCTAATGTAAATAAAATATGTTTTAATGAGATTTGTAAACCATTACATTCTGTTTTTAATGCATTTAACAAAATGTCCCATTTTTTGGAACTTGGTTTGTATATTATGGTTTTAGTTGAAATGTTGATGTGTTCATTCATTGTATAGTGATAAGATAATAACAAGATAAAAGATAAGATAAAAGAAATTGAAACGACTAATTGAAATTGAAACATTAATGTAAATATAAAAAATGGGTAACACTTTATTTTAAGGTCCACCTATTAACCATTAACTAAATGCTAATTAGCATGCTAGTTAGTGGTTAATTAGCCCATAATTGACAATTATAAAGCACTTATTAATCCCTTATTCTGTGTGACCAAATTCTACAACTAATTAGCAACTAACTAACATTTTCCTCTTAATAAACTCATAACTACTGCTCATTAGTAGGAAGTAGGGAAATTGTTGGACATGAATTATGATCTTAATACGATTTTTGTTGTACTATTCCCTAATAATGCTCCAGTACTCCATAAAGCTTATTAAGATCGCAATTGATGTCCAACAACTTCTTTACTTCCTACTAATGAGCAGTAATTACGAGTTTATTAAGGGGGAAATGTTAGTTAGTTGCTAATTAGTTGTACAGTATGGTCACACAGAATAAGGTACTAAGGTGCTTTATAGTTACCAATTAACAGCTAATTTACCACTAATTAACTACTAACTAGCATGCTAATTAGCACTTAGTTAATGGTTAAGAGGTGGACCTTAAAATAAAGTGTTACCAAAAAATGGTATATTTTTTGCATGTCATGAAACAAATCTTAGTTGATTTTTTTTTTAAGGCAGCTTTTTCTATATTTGTAATTAATTACTATTTATTCAATTATAGGAACACTTATGCAAACCCATGGAAATTCAGGCCTAAATTTGATGTAAAAATATGGAAAATATTAAATCTAACCAGCCAAAGTGCCTAAAGGAAGTCAATGTGTCACCAGCCAAAATGGAAATCTACCCACATTTGGCTGGTTGGCTAGTGTGAATGTCAAGCCCTGAGTATGGGAATATAATAGGCATTACAGATTACTGTCACCTATATATTTTAATCAAAATATGTATTTTAATCATTGGCTCAAAACACACACAACACATGGATTAACCTAAACAACATTACCTCTATTAAAAAACAAACAAGCACTGGAAATAAAAAGATGATTGCTTATTTTATCTCTTATGTAAGAGATTGTCAAACGTGCCTTAAGGCGGGGTCAGTTTGATGCCATCGTGCCAGTGCTCAATGCCATCTGAGTGGAATTTCTTTTTCCCATCAGATGTCACGAAGAAGGGACATTTCTTGTTTTCTCCGGGACAGTTGTAATGAGCCTGTCAACATTGTAGAGAAACATCTGCCTTCAGTGCTTCTGCCTTCTTTATCTCTCATTTCTATACTTCTGAGTCCTGTGCGGTAATTAGGCCACTCGCAAGGCTTTGTGTGCAGTCATCCGTCACATTAAACAATGGACAGAGAGCCCTGAAAATACCAATGACTTTTCCTCATCAGCTGCGTGGCGTGCGATGAATAATTGCATGGTGGTTAATAGAGACACTTTTCTGAGTGCATCACAGAGGCTCAGTATAGAATAGACTCAACTGAAGCTCTTCCCCATTGTTTCCATGCCAACAGCAGAGACATCACAGAAGAGCTGCCCTGTTTGCAAAAAAGTTACTGGCAAACTTTGTGTGTGGGCACTTACCACATTTTCTTTATTTAAATACAAGTGAAAATCCTTGGTTATGATTGCGGCATATTGCAGAAGGACTTTGTTGATAGTCTGTAAAAGAAAAGAAAGACATTATGTAATTTACATGTGCCTGATGATCCATTAAGAAATGAAGCACAGCTGAGACCTGGATTTAAGTAGGCTGAGTGATTAGATAACCAGTGGCCAGTCACAAAGGGCTGACTGAGTTTTTAGTGAGTTAATCAAGTGAGAAACTTAGAGGTGATCTAGGTCACATATGAAAAAGTTAAGGTAAAATGCACTGAGACCTTCTACTCAGCTAATGTTGCACTTTTCATTAAAAAGCTACATTTGTAGCTAATTTAATTACATCAGCTTTCAAAAAGGTTGAATGTGAATGTCAAGGAGCATTTTTATCACACCTCACAATGTCGTCCACAAACGTCAAAGTCCATGGAGAATCTTATCTAACCTCATCTGTCAGCCTGTCCTGTCATTTATGCTGTCACCTCCACCTTAAACTCCTGTGTCACACCTACCTATCTGCCTTACAGCTCTTAGACATGTCCAGCACCACTCTAACATGCTCCTCCGCCAATCTAGACGTCCCAACAAGTTAAAATGCATCTTTGTTTGGTCCAAAAGACTTTCTACATAGCTAATGTTGTGCTTTTAGAGAAAAAGCTGCATGTGAAAATGACACAGCAGTAAATGCTAAAGCATTAACTAGAGGAGACTGTAATGTACAATGGCGCAGGACTAAATTTATCCAAATGGTGGCACACAGTCATGGAACACACTGCCAGCTCATGTTAGGAATTGTGACACTTACTTAACCTTTAAAAAAAAATACTTAAACAATGGTTGAAACATCTTGCTGTGGCTAACCTTCATTCCTCTCCTTTCCAGAACATACCTTCACCTCTCTAGATTTTCTTCCACTCTCAGATCACAATGTCATCTGCAAACATCAAAGGCTACAGAGAGATCCCTGCCTAACCTCATCAGTCAGCATGTCCAACAATACAGTGAACAACAGGCTCAGAGCCAGTATTTGATGCAGTCCCACCTTCACCTTGAACTCCTCTAGCATACTTGTAGCACTCCTAACTACTGCTTTTCAGTTTATATACAAACCCCATCAGTGTTCTCTGCCACTCCAGACACCCAGACAAAATAAAATGCCTCCTAGTTTGTTTTAAAGAGCTTATGCTTTTTATGAAAAAGTTGCTTCTGACATAGCATCAAACTTAATACCCAATCCGTTTTCAGGAGGGTTCGAATGTGAATGTCAACTGGCCAATTGTAACTGAACAGGTTAAAAAAATAAATAAAAAATCAACTGAACTGCAGCTACAAGCCAAACGGAGTGCAAATAATGCTCATGTATGCAAGTTCAATGGTAACATTTGTACCGACTGACTTATTGGTCCCTCAAGGAGACTATTTAAAGAACCTGACCTTCGCAAAGCGGCACATGAAATGAGCAAGAGCCTGTGGGTTTGGACACTCCAGCTTCTTGATAATCTCAAAGCTCTGGTTTAGTTGAGTGAACACATCCACCACTGAGCAGGAAAACAGGGCGTGCTCTGATGTCTGCTGGAACTGTAGAGTAGAAGGAAGAAGAGACACAAATACATAAATGTCTGATATTTCATAGCTTACAATACAGGGCACTAAAAGTCAACAAATGCAAAAATAATATACTGTGCAGTTAGTGGCTCACAGCTGGACTGAAGAGCACTTATGGCTGTAAACAGGTGTGAATGCAGAGAACCTGCTGAGTTAACAGCACTAATAACATAGCACTGTGAATGAAGGGAACATGCAGTCCACTTGTGAACGTACTGAAGTCGGACAGTTTGTGGCTCAGATCATGCACCATCACGTCCAAAATCTACTTCTCAAGTGTGTTGGTTTATCCAGGTCAAAACTGTAACTCAGATCCAATCACCTGTCCGTTCCCGTGGCATGTTGCTGCCTCTGTCAGTGTCGTCGTAATATTTTTGTTGTGGTCAAATTAATATAATTTGAATTAATTCAATGCGTCAATTGAAATTTGAAAACTTATTACAGGATTTAAATCCAGAATCAATAAAAATGTATGTGACAACTTACGCAGACATCTTGTTTGCCTTTACAACATTTTCTATCATTATAATTTCCTTAAGTGGCTTTTACTGCTCCGATGTTCCCATTCTTATTTATACCTAAATTGATATTCCTGTCACTATCTCCAGTCTGGGGATGTTTTTGGCTGTGCTAAATTTCTCTATCCTCAAACTCGTGTTTTTCGAGAGGTGCATTAAGTTTTACCAGGCTGCCCTTGTAAAGTAATAAAACAACCTTAAGTGGCTTGGTTGAATAAAAGTAAAGTTGAATATTTTAGGCAATAATTAAACACTGTGCTGCTCACCCCATCTTTCTTATCCCTTTCCAGGGCGCCATTCAGGAAATCCATGGCAACGTCCTCATTCTCATCCAACCACTGAATCACAAATGGCTCAAACCACCTGAAATAAAAATAAGTTCTCGGTTATGCAAGGTACAATTATAGCATTAGTTTAATTCTAAGTTACAAAAGAAAAAAACAACATATTTTTCCTTCTTCATGGTGTTTAATGTCAACTGATTAGGAGGAAGCGCAGTAAAAGCTACATTATGGAAGTGTGGCTTTGGCCAAGGCATGCTTTTATATCAGGTTTCAGTTTGTCGACAGATTAGACTGCGAGGCAGACAAAGGACAACAGAGGACAGACCAGGCTGGGGACAGATGAGTTGAGTAAGGAAGTACATTTGTTAGTGGAATAATAATGCTGTTCTGTCTGTTTCACTTTGCCATTTTCTTGTTTAATAGGATGCCTGAACTTGTCCTCAAAGCAACAAAATGTCCCCTCGAAACTGCTTTGTACCCTGGCCGAGGGCGTCTGCTATGCTGTGGGAGGAGAAGCCAATAAATAAAGTAGGTGTGGCCAAAGTGAAGCGGAGACTGCAAAAAAGACAAGTGTGTGTGTGTGTGGGTATTTGCATGATGTGTATGACCATGGAGGGAGCAGTCCTGGAGGAGATGGTGAGTGACAGTACTGGAAAAGGAGGGATGGGGAGTCATTACAGTGATAGACTGGCAGGATGAGCTGGGGCAATGCATTCCCCACCCACATGTGCATGTATACACCCTAAAACAAAGAAATGTGAAGTCTATGGTTAAGGACTATGGATTTGCTACCACAGTTCTCAAAAGGACAGATGAAAGATTGGTGAAAAAAGCCTTAGAAAAAACAACAACAACATATTACGCTGTTACTTTTAGCTTGGCATTCACATCAGTGTCTATTACATCATGTTTCTCATTAGGCTTTATTGGGGCTCAGTTTTAAAATGAGGACAAATAGATGACATTGACAATTTCTTGTCTGGTAAAGACAGATGATAATTAAAAAGACAGGAGTGTTAGAATGTAAATGAAAAGACACTTACAGAGAATATTCTGGCGGGACACCCTTGAAGGCTGGCAGGTCACGGACATACTCGTTATAGAACCATTTGACTTTGAAGTGAAGATTCATGTATTCGGTGCTTTTGCATAGGCGGTGCTTGTCATGCTCTGTAGATCACAACACATAAGAAATGATCTGGTTAGCAAGAATGCATTGCTCTTACATTTATAACTGGGCTAGTGTTGTAGTCAGGAGAACCATGTTAACCTGATTAAGTTATGACCAAGGCTTGAGATACATTCAGAGGTCAAAGACGTATACAAAATATGTACTAAAGTCAAAGTACTGTTGCTTCAAAATAACATTGAGTTCAAGTAGAAGTAAAATCACTCAAGAAAATTATTAATCCAACCCAGCAACTATCCAGGGTGTCCTAGCTTTAGGCATGTTACCACTGGACAGTGGCCAGTTTTTAGTCATAGAGCTGACGCAGAGACATAATGAGCTTTCACTTCCACATTCATTTGTTATGGTCAATTTACCTGACCTGCACATCACTACTACAACTACTGCTGCTGCAAGCTACATGGATGGATCAAACCTGGGATCTAGTGCATTTAAGAAGATATACTTAGGAAGCTTTTCTTTTTTTTTCAAAATGTACTTATTACATTATTTCAATAAAATGTATCTTCCATAACTACCAACCTTTTATTGACAGATGCATGATACATATTATTATAGTGTAGTGAGTTATACACCTCAAAAACTAGCAGTCCAGGCCAAGCCTCTTTTAAGAAATATAGCACATTTGCGCTTATGGGGAATGGCAAGCAAGGATTATGTCATAAATGAAGAGATATTCCTGTCTGCAATGTAATAGACGTTTTTCATTCAGTCACAAATACCGTTGATAACTAAATCACTTGCATTTTTTTAGGGCTGAAAGAATCAAATAATAAGAACATAAAGTCATAACACAGTCATGCACAAAATAGGCTTTTGAGTCAACTCATATGACTGCTGAGTCATGTAGTCCAGCTCAGTGTAGACATTTCAGAACAATTAAACATTTCCATAGCATGCCCTGGAGGAGAAATGCATGGTACAAAAATGGAATGAGGGTAAGGACTGAACATGTAAACCAATGAAGCATAATATTGCGAGAGACTGAAAAGAAAAGAGAAAGAAATGGCAATTAGAAAGTCAATTACAAGAAAACCATATTGGGATGAAGGCTACACTGTTGAACTGATTATTATATTTTTAGTCATAGTCATCATTTTTTTTCTCATTTGGATTGTATGGTTTGGACTGAATGCACAGGTTAAAAAGTGGAGTGACACTGCCAATTACATCTACACTCCACTCTACATCTATACTTAGTGACAGGATTTCAAAAAGGACAATGTTAAAAGATGTATTACAACAAATCATCCTCTCCATATCAACATCAACAATGCTTGCACTGCTAAAATGGTGTGACTTTCCATCTGAGAGACATCCGAAGTGAATGCCCTACAGATGGAGTCTAGAACTTCATAGTAATGTTGAGCAAATCAAAATGAAAAAGTGGCACCATTGTGACTAAAATAACATGAATAAATACATTTTTAGTATTTTTTTTTACTATTATGTAAATCATGTTTCAATGTATTAAGTAAAAAAATATATATATTCCAAGCTACAGACTGTAAAATGCAACTAGATGCCCATTTTCACATTTGTGACCTTTGCTGAAAAATTTTAAAAAGTTATGTTGATAACAGACAAAATTAGCCCTATCTTGTCTTAATGAGAAACAATCTTGTATCAAAAATCCTGAGTTCAGACCATAATCCAATAAAGATTTTGCTTATTGCAGCCAGTTACCACAAAATAAGATTTCAAGCAGATCTACATACCTGCTTAATATAACATGGAATTAAGAAGCAAGGAACATACTATGAAAAGGTGGCTTTTACTGCAGGAAGACACAAAAGGTTAAGCAGAAAAATATACACACACATTTTCACATCTCTCTGTATGATTTTACATACAACATCAAAGAGTTTTTAATCCACTGCATACTAAGCTGCCGGGACTTAATACGATAAGAACCTGGGTGCTTACTGCAATGCTAGTGCCTTTTATTCTGAGCACTATTCTAAGTGAGCACTAAGGGGAAGTGGTGCAAATGTGAAATTAATGTTTTTAATTGTACAATGCAGTCATCTCTTTCCTTCAAATCTGAGTTTGAATTAATCATAAAAAGCAACAAATGTGTGAAATGATTACAAAATGTAAGACCTGAATGTCATCTGTGAATTTGTTTAAATGTGTCTCTGAAAGCAATGTTGTTTCAGAAAATGTATTACTTTACAAAAATACTATTTTATTTGTTTAAATGGCAACAGGTTGACTGTAAGCACCCATAAAAACAGCTACATCTTATAAATGAAAAGCTAAATGAATGAATTTGAAATATTGAATGCTTCATAACTTTGGGGTCCATTCTGAAAACCTGCCCTGGGGCCCCACAATACCAAGTTTTATCACTGTAAGCAAGCCTATCAACTCTTTTCAAGAAATGTGTCTGTTCAAGATAGAAATATTATATTACTCATAACACTATGATTGTGATTTTTTAATAGATATATATAAAAGTCCCACCATTAAAAGTTTGTACTTAGTAAGTAAATATCCCTTTTCTGATCATTTTTGAATATAACATTAGAGATGAAATCTGAAAAAGACGTCCGGGTTTCGCCGACATTGCCGTTAATTAGATAAGTGTTCTGCGGATCTTTTATTAAAACCTCTTAAACTTTTTTTAACAAATGACATCTCCGTGATCCCCGCACATAGATTCTTGAAACAAAAACAGAAAAAGTCAGAAAGCTTAAACTCGTTTCTATCAGTAGACATTTACTGCCTATCTCTATGTGTTTTGAATTTTGTAAAAACAGCTGCGCAAAGACACAATCAAATTGATCAAGGGTTTGATGCTCCCTCCAGCAGTTAGCGCACTGTGCACAGTGCGTGATGCACATAACGCTGTTTATATACACTTCATACAAAGCCTATAGGCCTATTGGGTGATAGTCAGGGAGGTGGGTGCTGGGGCGGCAGTAGCTCAGTGTGTAGAGACGTTCACCCACTAACCCAAAGTTTGCCGGTTTGAGCCCCACTGCTGGCATTGCATACTGTCACTGTGTCCTTGGGCAAGACACTTCACTCACTTTGCCTGTATGAATGAGTGTGTGATTGGTGGTGGTCAGAGAGGCTGTTGGCACAAAATGGCAGTCACGTTTTTGTCAGTCTGCCCCAGGGCAGCTTTAGCTACAGAAGTATCTTACTACCACCAAGTGTGGGGAGTGAATGGATAATGCAATTGTAAAGCATATTGGAGTGTCCAATAAAGCGCTATATAAGACTGATGCATTATTATTTTTATTATTATTATAGCAAAGGTTAACTAACCTCAACTATCAAGTGCTGGGGGAGAAAATGTGTTTTATAGGCATATTGTAGCATTATAATAAAACAAGAAGTCTTGAAGAAGGTAGACTTCCACTAAAGCACTGGCCCTTGCATTATTGATAACAGAGTGCTCAGACATGCACTCCAATTAGGGATCATCTAGGTCAGGGGTAAATGGTCTCACAAAGAATCCACTAAAATAATCATTAGTTATTTTACTGCCCTGCTGTGGCTGCAGTTTGTATCTTTGGCCCTGTCTTGCAATAGTATACAATCCAGCACACCTGCAGGCCCCAGGTCTCCCGAGTCAAGTGATTAGTTAGGCCTTTAGTGTTAGTCGAGTGGTTGGCTTGAAGTTTTGTGACCACCACTGCGGCTCCTGGCACACGGCCCTCTCCACTTTTTTTGCTTTAGTTTTAGCTATATATGTCTTGGTTGAGCTGTTTACTATTTAGTGTAATTTATGTTTAGTTCTTCTCAATTTTTGCACACTTGCATCATTACATTGCACATGCACTTTCCACTCATCATCACCACCACTGCCACCACTACTGCTTATGCACATTTCCACACACATAATACTGTAAAATACTTCATTTGGCATAAAAATCCCTTTTTGCTCTGTTAATCCTAATTTGTTCAAATTTAGTCTGACCTAGTTTCATTTCATTAAATTCAATTCTATAAGGATTAACTGCTTAAATAAAGATTTTGTTAAACCTTGTTTTGTGTTTTGTCTGGTGTGTCCTCCTTGTTTGCAACTCCTGGAGTCAGTGCCATAACAGTTTATATAAAAATCCAACCATTACCTTTTGAGGTTCCAACGCTAAAAAAACAAAAACAAAAAAACAAAAAACAAAAAAAAACAATCAACAAAGAAACCAACATGACTAAAAACATAACCTCATTAGCAGATATAAAAAAAAAAACTGCAAAGATAGAGCTAGGGAAAGTAGCATGTAGAGGTTAGTTTTGGTCTTTGTGAGTAATTGGTCAAGACAGTCCTGGAGACTGTGAGTCATAAAAGACTGAGCTGGCAGTATACTGTATAAACAGAGCACACACAGCCACACACTGTTACACTAGAGTCAAGTGAAGACAGCAGATGGAGGTCAGAGCGGAGACGGAAAAGGACATCTCAGCAGGTGTTAATGGGACAGACCCGTTCTGCTAGGCTGCTATGTCATATGTAGGGGGCTTTCCTCAGTGTGGAGATGAATGTAAGGTCATCTGAAGGAAAACTATGATAGCATTCTTTAAAAAGCAAAGGAAATGGGAAAAAATTAACAACCACATTTGTGCAGAATATAGTACTACTGTGTTATGGGTTTAATGTGTTTTTACACAAGATCAAACTAAATGTCAGAATGTATGAAGAGCTTTTTTTGGTAACGCCTAATACTGATGGCTGTATTAGTGTGATGAGATTGCAAGGATAGGGGTCATTTTAGATTTCATTCTTTTTTCTTTTTCTTTTTTTAAAAAAAATTATAAAGCGGCAGAATATTTTGACATCAAGAAAACAAATTCATTTTAGCAGATCCACAGAGATGATTTAAATATAGTCTGTGAAGGAAATGGGACAGTCAGGAGATTCCAATGAAATATAAAGCACTGATCTGACATCAGAATGAGTCATGTGTTTATTTTAGAAAAATGTAAACATCAGAAACAAATCAACTTAAATATGAAGACAATTTTATAGCCCTAGTTTCAGATATGAAAAATGAATACTTTCTGGTCCATTGACCAATTTCCCAACTGAAAGTGCATTATGTTTTTTGAACTAAGACTATGAGACTATATGAATATACTATAATCAGGATAATTACTAAATGGCCTTGGTAGCTAATATAATATACTTCTTACTAGTATTGGCTTTTCTTGGTGTCATGTGCCAGATATGCTGGAGAGAGAGGACAAATAAATGATTTAATTTATTAAATGATTGTAATCTTATGAACTGCCTCACCAGCCTTTGGCACTCTCACTGTTCCTGACCTTAAATAAAGTTAAAGCTGTTGGATTTATGTGCTTATGCTTGACCTGTTGAGCTGTAATCAAAATCTGCATAATTATTATTTAAAAACTGCTGCAAAGTACACCAATATGCAGTATCTCATACTGTTGTGAATCTAGTCTTTTTTTTTTTATGCGTATTTTAGGCAAAGTCACAGAGCATTAGTTGGAACAGCTTTTTAGCAGAGATTGTGACTTAGATTAATCGCTACAGCTAAGTGATCCAGTGTAATTATACATGTCAGAATACAAAAAAATCTTGTTGCAGAACTGCTTCATACAATTGTTACATTGTTTATGGTTAGTTTAATTAAGACTAAATAACTGAATAACACACAGTGAAATACGCAATGTAAACAAAAAGAGTATGTATGTATTCACTGATTGTCTGTTTGTCCAATCCAACTCAGTGAAATTGTCAAACAATACATTGGGATTAAAGGATTAGCTTGGTGACTTCAAGATTAACCCTTTTCCAGTGTCACAACAGTGGCTTACTTTCAAATCACCATGGTTACGCGTCGCTCTTATGTTCACAGAGCAGATGCAGATTAAAACATAATGAACAATCACTGCTCTTGAATAATGTCCTCACTGTGGCTCAATTCACCAGACCGTAAAGCAGGAATGGTGCCCCTAGAGGCTGTACAGTTTGGTTTTCCCAGCAAGACTGCTATGTGTAAGTGAATACATGAGGGTGGATTAAATTGTTTCTGTTATTTACATCTTTGTGAGATAAGAGGTGAATTGTATAAAAAGGCTTGATTACTAACAACTAAACCCTTTAAAAAATCTTGTTGCATCTGAAAGAATATAATTGATTTTCTTTCTGCTAGAATATGTGGTAAGCACATTGACTTATTGGAATACTGAACTGTAATTACACTCAGAGTCTCTGATGTATTAGGTTTTAATACTGAACTGAACAGATTTATTAAGAAGTACAATCATTTATTTCATTAGGTCTCGGTCAGTGTCAAATGTTTGACTTTGTATGAGTCTGTGGACTCTGTGTGTGGTACCTCTGTTTACACAGTAAACATGGTGGCTTCATAGTAAAAACATTTTAGGTCAAACACATCTGAAGCTTACTATAACCATTATGATCACTATACTTGTCTAACTAACTAACTAACTAACAACAACAAAAATGGAACTATTTCACAATGGTACAAAATCTACAAAAACATTCCTGAATCCATATAATATTCTGGATCTACAATCCAGCACATAACTGCAGGGTGTAAGAGGCTGGCAGGGGAAGCATACATGGAGCATCATAACCAAGTGGCTGGTACAGTGTACAGGAACATCTGTGCAGAGTACAGACTGGGTGTCCTGAGGTCAAGGTTGGAAAGACCTACAAAGGTGATAGAGAATGACTGAGCCAAGATCCTGTGGGACTTCCAGATCCAGATATATATAATAAGACCACAACAACAGAGAATTACAGAACAGTAAATATTGAAGAAGAGGTGCAGGAGAAATTACTGGAAATCCACACTTAAAAGAAAAGAAGGGCAAGTCAACTGCTAAATCTCATGTTTGGTTGGGACAGGTTCTCTGAGGTAGCTGCAGGCAACACCAGCAGCAATGTTTAATATGAGATGAGTTAAGTTCAGCATGACATGACGTCAGTTTTCAATGATATATTAGACTCATGAGGTATTAACTGCCCCTCGCCTGGATTGTGGCGAAACAGTCCGACTTTGCTACAGATGGCTTTCCCCTCATCCCACTGAGGCTGTTTACACTTGTCCACTATCCGGGCAAGGCACAGTTCATCTCGAGTGAGCCTATTTTTCACGTGTACCCTTTTTAATAGTAGCGGGGTTGCAGTCGGTTGAGAATACAGATGCAATGGTACAGGGTGGGTTAAGGCAGGTGAAATTGTTTCACAAAAACAGGACCCGGGTGTTGGAAAAATCATCTACATTATAGGATGCATTTATATACAGATAGTGTACACAGTATTATGCCTTTGTGCTTAGGCTGGTGGCAAACAGCTGTCTTAAGGGAGAAGTGAGCTCAAGGTCCCTGGTGAGGATGTCATCTTGTATAACTAAGCCCACAGGGACAGCCAAACTCGCAGGAGACTCACTCACTCTCTGCCTCATTGATTTAAATGCTGCATGAATGATGATGGGCTATGATGCTTCACCACCACCCTTCCTTCCCATCCTCCATTACCAGGGAGAGGAAATACTATATCTATAGGAGCTTGTGGTTTGACTGATTTCTTCAAGACAAAAGGCCAGAAGACTAGAATGGCAGACAAGGCCAGGATATTTTTCCTCTGTGACACAATTCCTCCATCTTGGCTTCTGACCCAGTTCTGTCAAAGGGTAGTTCCTAAGCTGCATCATAGGGTCCCAGAGACATACCACACTGTAACACCAGAGCCCAGAGAGACACTAAGTCCATTTGCAACTTGAATCCATAATGCTATGGGAGATCATCACATTATAGATTACTAATAATACTAATACCACTTTAAGATTTAATTCACAATTATAATTTAGCATGTGTACAAGTTCTAATGACGAAATGAATTCTGTAACTCCTTTACCAACTCTCTGCATAAGTTAAGTTCACAGGGTTAGTTAACTTTCTGACATCAGAATTAATTGGTTAGTGTGAGAATGAGAGAAAAGAGTGGCTAATTAAAATCACATCTTTTTGTGTAAACAAACCTCACAAATTGCAAAGGAATATTAATTGAAATTCAACTGAAGTCTTCTGTACAGTGAAGCAGTTCTAACAGACTGCAGGTGAGTTAATGGGCTGCTGGAGCATTGGATCTTTAATGACATGCTCCAGAGGCCACGGCCATTAAACAGCCATACAGTGAATATAGTATAGGACTTCATTGCAATTCTAAAAGTAGAACTGCATTTTTTCATCTGGTCAAGACATGCATTCATTGCTTTGTGTTCACATACTTCATCAAAAAAGCTCTTACATCGGTTTCAGCCGCAATGTATACTGTTTCCGAAAGGTAATGGGAGAGTAAATAGAGAGTTTTAAAGCCACTTTGTCACTCATTCACTCTTTCATCTCACTCCTGTTTTCTCTTGGCTTCTCCCATTCCTCCTCTCACACATGCACACATTCACACAGAGGCTAAAATTAGCAGCATCCATTTCTGCACCAGCACTGGCACCAAAGGCCTTCGAGCAGGAAGCAGAGGATGCATCAAAGACTTCATTAAGTAAGGCAAATGCACACGTGCACGTACACACGCACACACACACACACATCCATCTTTTATCCCCATTCATTCTTTTTTCAACTTGTATTCTGTCATATAGTAGAACTGCACATGTCCACACACGGAACACAGAGTAACACATAAACAAAACACAGCTCCAAAGTGGGACACTGAGGCCGCCTCCTTTAGGGCGTCTCTGTCAGACATCCCACTGTGGCTCCTCTTATGTAACAGGTCATGGTTATCCATTTGAATCAGTCGGTATAAAGCCATACTGTATAAGGCCAGCAACCCTGAATCCCATAAACATAATCTTACACTCTTACAGTGGCCATGTCCTGCTTGCAGTATTTCACATTAAACACATTCATTAAGCAGGTGTTTAATTTGAAGCTGAAATTAAGAATTTGATATTTAAAAATTTAGGGTAGATGAACAGCCATTCACTTCAAATGAGAACTGTCTACAATATTTAACACATATAGTACACATACAAGTGATACTTGTATTGGACCAAAAATGTATTAACGCTTTTCATAAAACAACAATCAACAAAAATAAGAGTACACATATCACACAATAAATGAGCAACAGTTCATAAGAAGAGCTCCTTTGAGTAACATTAAAGTCTTGTCCTGCTGCTGGCATGTATGGGCATTCACTAGTGCTGACACATGAAGCCAGAGGAGCGACTACCACACAGAGAAAAGTATGTGAGTAAGTGCATGTCTGATTCGCGTCTCCTTTTGTTACATTGAAATCCTCAGGCAGTTTATAAACACAAATGCACTTACACACTTACTGCACAGACCTGCTGTGACAGGAGCCACTAACACCAAAGGTGGTCACATGGCCAGACATGCCTTGACTAAGAAAAAGTACTTAAGAATACATAGCTACCCTTTGGGGATCTGGCATCCCTTTACATATTGACTCTCAATGCAGAGTCCCCATATCTCAGTGTAATCAACAGCAGTACTGTGCTATTGTGTTAAACTCTTTAACTATATACATACTATACTAGTGGTCCAGTCATACCAAACCAGTAGTTATTTACAGAAGATAATAAGACACCACAGTTAAAAGTATCTACTTTCCACATGTCCATATAGTATGCTGTACAGTATGTTGAGGTGTCTTCCTGGCACCTGATTGCTATAGCAACCAAGCATGTCTTAGTACAGAGAGTGCAGCAGGTATAATATGCAGTTTGGATGAGGATAGATCATCAATAAGCTTTTGTGGCACCTCTATACATTACCTTTTGAACAGAGTGTAAAGCTTTTTCAGCCTCTTACCTATTGTCTCTCTGGGTCCTCTGTCATCATTAAGACACCTATATCACACTTTGGTAAAGAAAACTGTACTCTCCTACTATAGGAGAAGGCATTAGGGCATTTATAAATGTGTGGAAACATATAGAGCTTTTCACCTTTGTGTTTAGGGTCCTGGTGCCATTTACTTGTGTATACATTTTTCCCGCCTTCATATATGTAATCTGGAGTCCTGGGAATTTAATCCAAAAGCCTTGATTCTAAAAGAGCAAGTTCAGTACCTTCTGAGAGGTATTAGGGAAGTGAATCAAAGACAGTGAGAGTGGGGAATGAAGTCACCCTCACACTGAAACGGACCATCTGTCCTCCTGCTAGTGAAGCACATCTGAGATTTATCGCTTAATCACAGAAGTCTTAACTAAAGCTTAAAAACATATTATTACAGTGACAAAATCTATACTAAACACCACTATAATGTTAAAAATGAATCACAAGACTGACATGGTGCCAGCAGATGAATGGAGTACACTTGTGAATCCCTGCTTTATATGCAAAAAAGTCAGTAATATTCAAAAAAGTACTTGACAGTATATGTGTGTAAGTTATAACACTGTCCATCCATCCATCCATCCATCTTCTTCCGCTTTATCCGGGGCCAGGTCGCGGAGGCAGCAGTCTAAGCAAAGATGCCCAGACTTCCCTCTCCCCAGACACCTCCTCCAGCTCTACCCGGGGGACCCCAAGGCGTTCCCAGGCCAGCCGAGAGACATAGTTCCTCCAGCGTGTCCTAGGTCTTCCCCGGGGCCTCCTCCCGGTGGGACATGCCCGGAACACCTCCCCAGGGAGGCGTCCAGGAGGCATCCGGAACAGATGCCCGAACCACCTCAACTGACTCCTCTCGATGTGGAGGAGCAGCGGCTCTACTCCGAGCTCCTCCCGGGTGACAGAGCTCCTCACCCTATCTCTAAGGGTGCGCCCAGCCACCCTGCGGAGGAAACTCATTTCGGCCGCTTGTATCCGGGATCTTGTCCTTTCGGTCATGACCCAAAGCTCATGACCATAGGTGAGAGTAGGAATGTAGATCGACCGGTAAATCGAGAGCTTCGCCTTTCGGCTCAGCTCCTTCTTCACCACTTCATACAACGACCGCATTACTGCAGCCGCTGCACCGATCTGCCTGTCGATCTCATGCTCCATCCTTCCCTCACTCGTGAACAAGACCCCAAGATACTTGAACTCCTCCACTTGAGGCAGAAACCCCCCCCCCCCCCCAACCTGGAGAGGGCAAGCCACCCTTTTCCGGTCGAGAACCATGGCCTCGGACTTGGAGGTGCTGATTCTCATCCCAGCCGCTTCACACTCGGCTGCAAACCGCCCCAGCGCACACTGAAGGTCCTGGTTTAAGGAAGCCAACAGAACAACATCATCCGCAAAAAGCAGAGATGAAATCCTGTGGTTCCCAAACCAGACTCCCTCCGGCCCTTGGCTGCACCTAGAAATTCTGTCCATAAAAATTATGAACAGAACCGGTGACAAAGGGCAGCCCTGCTGGAGTCCAACACGCACTGGGAACAGGTCCGACTTACAACCGGCAATGCGGACCAAGCTCCTGCTCCGGTCATACAGGGACTGGACAGCCCTTAGCAAAGGGCCCCGGACCCCATACTCCCAGAGCACCCCCCACAGGACACCACGAGGGACATGGTCGAACGCTTTCTCCAAATCCACAAAACACATGAGGACTGGTTGGGCGAACTCCCACAAACCCTCGAGCACCCGATAGAGGGTATAGAGCTGGTCCACTGTTCCATGGCCAGGACGAAAACCGCATTGTTCCTCCTGAATCTGTGGTTCGACTATCGGCCGAATTCTCCTCTCCAGTACCCTGGAATAGACTTTCCCGGGGAGGCTGAGAAGTGTGATCCCCCTGTAGTTCGAACACACCCTCCGGTCCCCCTTCTTGAAAAGAGGGACCACCACCCCGGTCTGCCAGTCCAGAGGCACTGTCCCCAACCGCCATGTGATGTTGCAGAGACGTGTCAGCCACGACAGCCCCACAACATCCAGGGACTTAAGGTACTCAGGGCGGATCTCATCCACCCCCGGTGTCTTGCCACTGAGGAGCTTTCCAACCACCTCAGTGACTTCAGCTTGAGTGATGGATGAGTCCACCTCTGAGTCCCCAGCCCCTGCTTCCTCAACGGAAGGCGTGTCGGTGGGATTGAGGAGATCCTCAAAGTATTCCTTCCACCGCCCGACAACATCCCCAGTCGAGGTCAACAGCTCCCCACCTCCACTGTAAACAGTGTTGGTGAAGCACTGCTTCTCCCTCCTGAGGCGGCGGACGGTTTGCCAGAATTTCTTTGAGGCCAACTGATAGTCCTCCTCCATGGCCTCCCCGAACTCCTTCCAGACCCGAGTTTTTGCCTCCACAACCGCCCGGGCCGCAGCACGCTTGGCCCTCTGGTACCCGTCAGCTGCCTCAGGAGTCCCACGAGCCAACCAGGCTCGATAGGACTCCTTCTTCAGCCTGACGGCATCCCTTACTTCCGGTGTCCACCACCGGGTTCGGGGGTTGCCGCCATGACAGGCACCAGAGACCTTGCGACCACAGCTTCGAACGGCCGCATCGACAATAGAGGCGGAGAACATGGTCCACTCGGACTCCATGTCTCCAACCTCCCTCGGGATCTGGTCAAAGCTCTCCCGGAGGTGGGAGTTGAAGACCCCTCTGACAGAGGGCTCAGCCAGACGTTCCCAACAGACCCTCACAATACGTTTGGGCCTGCCGAGTCTGTCCGGCCTCCTCCTCCGCCAGCGGATCCAACTCACCACCAGGTGGTGATCGGTTGACAGCTCAGCCCCTCTCTTCACCCGAGTGTCCAAGACACACAGCCGAAGGTCAGATGACATGACTACAAAGTTGATCATCGACCTCCGGCCTAGGGTGTCCTGGTGCCACGTGCACTGATGGACACCCTTGTGCTCGAACATGGTGTTTGTTATGGACAAACTGTGACTAGCACAGAAGTCCAATAACAAGCCACCACTCGGGTTCAGATCAGGGAGGCCGTTCCTCCCAATCACGCCCCTTCAGGTGTCACTGTCGCTGCCCACGTGGGCATTGAAGTCTCCCAGCAAAACAATGGAGTCCCCAGTCGGTGCACCTTCCAGTACCCCTCCTAGGGACTCCAAGAAGGCCAGGTACTCTGTACTGTTATTCGGCCCGTAGGCACAAACCACAGTAAGAGACCTGTCCCCAACCCGAAGGCGTAGGGACGCGACCCTCTCGTTTACTGGGGTAAACTCCAACACATGGCGGCTGAGCTGGGGGGCTATGAGCAAGCCCACACCAGCCCGCCGCCTCTCACCGCGGGCAACGCCAGAGTGGTGGAGAGTCCAACCTCTCTCGAGGAGCTGGGTTTCAGAGCCCAAGCTGTGCGTGGAGGTGAGCCCAACTATATCTAGCCGGTATCTCTCAACCTCCCGCACAAGCTCAGGCTCCTTCCCCCCCAGTGAGGTGACATTCCATGTCCCCACAGCTAGAAGCTGTGTCTGGGGACAGGGTCGCCGAGGCACCCGCCTTCGACTGCTGCCCAATCCACATTGCACCAGTCCCCTACGGCTACCTCTGCGGGTGGTGAGCCCACAGGAGGTCGGGCTCGGGTTGTACCTGGCCGGGCCCTGTGGGCAAAGGCCCGGCCACCAGGCGCTCGCATTCGAGCCCTAACCCCAGGCCTGGCTCCAGGGTGGGGCCCCGGCTGCGCCATACCGGGCGACGTCACGGTCCTTGATTTAATTGTCTTCATAGGGGTTTTATGAACTGCTCTTAGTCTGGCCCGTCACCTAGGACCTGTTTGCCATGGGAGACCCTAACAGGGGCATAATGCCCCAGGCAACATAGCTCCTAGGATCATTCGGGCACTCAAACTCCCCCACCACGATAAGGTGGCAGTTCAAGGGGGAGTTATAACACTGTATAACTTAATAATACACTGCTAGATAACTTTCTTAATGTTAGTCTTTCAAACAAGCTATTTGTGGTCAATGAAACACACTTTGCAAAGCACCCCTAAGCCAGGATTAATGCCTGGTCGGCAGAGGTACTGACCTTCCATTGCATACTTCATGTCCAAGGCAAAGAGGTTCCATGTGATCTCGGCGCTGATCTTTCCCGCATTCAGCTCCTGTGGAAACCTAATGGAATCAAAAATGTTTCAATCAGACATATTTATGTACAATGGTACACTCGACAGACTGACCTTGTGGCTTGGCACATACTGAACTTTACCATACTACTAAACAGGCGGCTAGAGGACATGGAGGGTGAATATCATAAACTAATAACCCAGCACTATTTTTTTTTAAAAAGCCAGTGTTTGAGTGGGGACAAATGTGCCAGCAATGTAAATGAAAGAAGGCACAAAATCAAATGGCACAGTTAAGGAGAGTGAGAGGGTGGCAACCTTTTTGGCAAGTAATCTGCTATTTTGAATGACTATAGATTTTCAGTCAAAGCTTGAGCGTGTGGTGTCAATGGTTTAATTATCCGTACCTTCAGACAGTAATGGGAGGACATTTATAAATGACAGGGCTTCGGCCACAGAAAGGGCAATTTATCTGGAAATGTTTTGTTTTCGCCAGTGACCACCTTGCTTCTAACAACAAATATATTTGTCTGACAATTCTGTCTACTCAACTGGGACACATAACGCAAGTTAAAGACCTGTTAAAGTTGTTTCCATCAGCCTGTCTCTGCTGAAACAAAACCACAATAAAGGGATCCAAGGGGAAAACACTACTGGTTCATTTTTACATATGTACAAAAAAACTTGCTTTTACTGGAACAGTATAATATGGGTTGGGCCATAATGGGTGAGTGTCCACTGCCTAAAAAGGTACAAGTACAGGTGTCCCAAAAAGCATGCATCCACTTGGGTAACCATGTGGCCCTATTTTCCAATAGTGTGGTAAGGTTACCAAAATGTGGAACTAATCCATGCTGTTTGTTAATTTGATGATATAGATTAAAATGTTTTCTTAAATAATAAAAAAAAAATAATTGTATTTATTATATGTCATATGACATCACACACACACTTCCTGATTATGATCTGATCCTTATTATAAGACCATCTGATGAACTGTAATGCAGTTTGTTCTTGCACACTGGAAAAACTGTGGTATCCATTTTTTCATTGCAAATTCACAAAAAAAATCACCTTTTATCCTCAAGCACCGGTTCTATCTATTCTAAGCAACAAGTCTAATCATTGCTTATTTTAGAAAAAAAAAAAAAAAAAAAAAAAAAACATATCTTCAATAGTCTATGTCTATGTCACTCTCAAACCTGACCAAGGAAATGTGTTGGAAATGGGCATGAATATTGCAAATCTATCATTAGACAGTGGAGGAGGGAAAGCTCTCGGCATAAACATAGCCTTAATAAGCATCATAAATCAGCAAGAGGAAGGAGAATAGAATGTAGAGGTTAATGCCAGTGTGCAACATCACAGAAAGAGGAATAGTTGCATCTCCATCGTCCTTTTATGCAACTACTTTTATACAGGTCATATAATTTGTTTGATTATATAAAAGAAATTATTTAGGCTGTATGCAGCAAACAGTTCCACGTTATTACAGAAAGCACTCTACTTTTTATTAGCAATAATACCACAAAGTGATGATGATTGTGGAACTTTGCACCAATATAAAGACAGCATTTTACTGCAATTATTTCCTTAATTCACAAGGAAACATTACTTTTAAAGCTGCACTACCTGATTTTGTGACTGTAAAAGTGATGTGTCTAAAATAAATGTTGAGTATGAATGATACACTCCCCTTTCCTAATTCCTATCCTTCATGACTATCACAGTCTCACACAAACCTGGAAGTATGTACACAAGCCAGGAGCTATCACAATAACACAGCAGAGATCTTGAGTTTGCTTTTAATTCTTTAAAATAAAATAAAAATACTGTGAATAAGCTAAAACAATAGCTCCTTCACATTATTCCTGATAGATTCTAGTTCTAGATAGATAAAGGATGTATTGACCAATCAGAGTGCTCCAGTCCTATGAAAGCATGTGATTGGTTAAACTGTTCCTTCCCTCGCTCTAAAACAAAAACCCTTATAATACAGCCCACAGGTGACCTCAAAGTCAATTTTTTTCTCAGATGACATCTGTTATGCTGTACTAATTACTAAATAATTATCTTTAAAAAGAAATCAGGTAGTGCAGCTTTAATATATATTTCCAGTACAGTGTACAACACAAAACACATTTTAGAGCAGGGATTTAGTTTGGTATAATAGTTTTTATAGTGTTTCTTATTCGCTGTTAGGATTAGGGTTAGGGTTAGGGTTAGGCAGAAAATGCTGGACCAGAGTGCTAAGGGACGTATTGAAGAACATACTGGTTAATGACTGGGGTGTATGCCGTCCGGTCCTCATCGATTACAGACACCATGAGAGTGATCAGTTTAGGCCAGAAGTCCAGGTTCTTGATTGATGGCCCCTGCTCCTCACGGGGAATTTCCTGCTTCCGGCTCTATAGTGGAAAAGATTAACATTGAACAGTCAGAAACTAAGAAGAAAGAAAAATACCAAGAGAACCCCACAGCAGCACATTAGAGCCATATCCAGTTATTACAAGAATAAAGATGTAATAGTCTAGGATTAAACTCATTATATATTTAAGATTAGATTTTAAGAATAAAATGATAATGTTATGGAAATTGGATGGGCAGAGATGGTTCAAGAAATGATCCATATTACTAACTGAACACATTGTTACCAGACCTAAACAGTCTGAGGCTATGTACATTTGATTGAAGTAATATGTCTTAGAATTGGTCTGTTTCTATCACTTGAGTTAAAATTCTCAGAACCTGTACAGTTCAATGTATTTATTGATTCAAATGTATAATGATACGCCCAACATGTCACATTTAGTTACTTATACATCATAATTATATATACAACTTGGTTCATATTCTCCATAAAACACAGTCATTTATTCATCTTCTTCCACTTACTTCGAGTAAAGGTCGACAGTGGCTGGAGCCTATCCTAGCAATTATGGGGCTGAGACTGGGTTTACCCTGGAAAATGGCGAATTAGTTGCAGGACTGACCCTTGCAGACATACCCTGACTATTCACTCCCACATTCATTCACTGTGGGCAGTTGGTTTTCACCAGTTTACCTAAACATTAATGAGAGTACCTGAAAAGAGCACTAACCTCCGGTAGTGCCAATGTGCACCACTCAATAATAATAGTTCACGTCATGAAACTATAACAATATGTTTAAAGTATCACTTTATTTATTTATTTATTTTTATGTTACAACTAAAATCACTGAAGCATAAATTATTAGAAATACTACATTATTATACAGTAATACATACATTTCAGTGTGGCCTTACTGTGCTAGTGTGTCAGCAATCTTATTTTTCACCAAACAATGAGATCATCTGTCTGGCTTCATAACTGCCTAGATACCTCCTGTATGTCACTGTATGTCAGTGTGTGTAGGAGAAAAAAATCCTTGCTGATGTCCCTTAGTACAAGAAATTGTAAATTAAAAACAGTGACTGACTGGCGCATTAGTACGCTCCTCACTGAGACAATCCTTCTCCTGTCAGCAATGACACAGCAATCCATTCTTCCACTAGCATGTTCCTTAAGGAGGCAACGAAGGCCCTGCCAACAAAACAGTTGCACTGACAGATCCATATCATTAGAGAGAAAAAACACATCTGTGCACACTGACAATGTCAACTAGCATTCATGAAAGAGTAGATTGGGAACATAAACTCCAAGAGAATGCTATACATACAGTATCTTTTTTAGTTAGAGTTATATAATTGACCATCCATCCATCCATCTTCTTCCGCTTATCCGGGGCTGGGTCATGAGGGCAGCAGTCTAAGCAGGAATGCCCAGACTTCCCTCTCCCCAGACACTTCCTCCAGCTCGCCTAGAGAAACTCCAAGGGGTTCCCAAGCCAGCCGGGAGACATAGTCCCTCCAGCATGTCCTAGATCTTCCCTGGGGCCTCCTCCCGGTGGGACATGCCCAAAACACACCAGGGAGGCATCCAGGAGGCATCCGAAACAGATGCTTGAGCCACCTCAGCTGGCCCCTGAGCTCTTCACCCTATCTCTAAAGCCTGGGACACACCAACCCAACGCCCGACCACTGTCAGCAGAGGTGGGGCAACTGCTTGTCTCCTCACGTCTCCCTTCTTCACCACTGAAAGTAGCTGCAGACACACCAGAGCAATTCAGACCGACGACCGAGCAGTGCACGTGTGCAAAACGTAATAACTATTTACAACAGTAGGTGGCACTAGTCACTAAACTCCACGGTTATTTAAACTCTAGTAAATAAAACTCCGCAACATACATGTGTTTAACTCAAGTTTTATCAGTCAATAATAATTATATGCACTAGATTAAACTGGTCTGATCACAGTAATGAATAAAAGGGACTGGATTATTGCAGCTGTTTGCCTCAGAGGAGGATTATATTTTTATCTGCATGAGGCTACAAGCTAAGGTAAGCTAACTGCAGCACATTATTGTCACAGATGTGGGGAACATAATGAAGTAGTTGTAGAAAGTAGAAAAGTTCCTTATATTTTGATGTTAAACTCGAGCTGTTTGACAAATTGTGAATGGGACACACAGCAGTCTATCAGAGTGCTCGTTGACACGACGGCCTGACGCTGATTCGACATGTTCAATCGGCCAGAACTATGCCCAACTGTGTCCCACTATGTCCAATGGTCAGAACACACGAAACAGACTCATGTCGCCGACCGCGACAAACCATCCGACCGCGCCCAATGGCCGATGATGGCCCCTGTGTGGCCTTAAAGGAGCGCCCAGCCACCCTGCGGAGGAACCTTATTTCACCCGCTTGTATCCGGGATCTTATCCTTTCGGTCATGACCCAAAGCTCATGACCATAGGTGAGAGTAGGAACGTAGATTGACTGGTAAATTGAGAGCTTTGCCTTTCGGCTTAGCTCCTTCTTCACCACAACAGACCGATACAACGACCGCATTACTGCAGATGCTGCATAAAGAAAATACTCCAGCCACTGGGGGTCTCAAGCCAACTACTTTTTGTGCCAGTCTCAAACAAGAATTCAACTGAAACAACGTGTATTTCTGAAGAATAGAGAATTGTGCTTAAAAGAAAAACTATTATTTAAATGACAAAACAACAACTGACATATTAATGCAGGGTATAAAGCAAAGCATTAGAAAACCTAAGGACAACACATCCCTGGTTCCTAATACTGCCCTAAAAATACAATGTTTCAAATATCAATATCTTATTTAAATTTCTGCAGTGCATAAATGTTATCAGATTGCATGTCTCTGCAGAAGAACAGCATTTAATCACAAAGGAACAAGATTTCCAGGCTTTGGAGCTGACAGTAGATCATACCAATCCATGCTTCATCACTTTAATCATTTGAAAGCAAGGTTAGGTCTATTACAAAGATTAGTATAGGTTATTCTACTGATCTAAAGAGAGGGTGATTCCTATTTGCATATGCAGTGAAATGAGATACAGTAGGACAATGAAGGTTGTATCTTGCCTACTGACGTGGGTGCTGTACTTGCAATAAAAGCTAATGCGGACTCCCTTTGCTCATTTGTATTCCCCTCAAGTATGAACAAACACATTGTTAAAGGTGATTAAGTAGTCTGGCATCCTTTTACAGTCAACAACACACCCATGGGCTTTGCACTCAGTAGGATGTGCACACCATCCTAAATAAAGAGCACTCTACAGTTCGGCTGCTCAATGTGCACTAATACAGTGAAATATCACTCCTCTAGAGGGTAGCAGTTTGTATTGGTTGTTTGGCACATCCAATATCTAAACTCTAGGGAAAGAGGGATGCAACATAACTACACATCCAACCAAACAACCAGGCAGAAAGAGGGTTCACCAGGGTGTAAAGAAAGTGTAAAGGTATAAACAACAAATCAGTGCAAAAATTAAAACAAAAGGTCCAAACAGATATATTCATTCATTTTAACTTAAAGGCTGTGGGGGTTGGTCTATCTATGCCACTTTGGGCCAGAGGTGGGGCAAAGTCTGTACAATAAACAGGTAAATTCATACACTGAAAGATAACTAAATAAGGATGTATAGGTGAAATGATATTTGGAGCCTTATATTCCAATACACCAATACATGCCTTAGGATGGTGGGAGGAAACTGGAGTACTTACAGTATCATGTGTCGTCAAACCTACAATCTCATTGCTGAGAGCACTAACTTCTCTGCCACTCTGCACTCCTGCCCAAACAGGTATTTAAAAAATCTTCTCAAAAGTCATTAACCATACAAAAAAAACAAACCCTATATCTGGCCAAACCAAATTGACAACAAAAGTGTCCCCTCAAACCAAATGGATATCAAACTAAAACTCATAAGAGTGAGTGGGCCAAGTCAGAGGCTAAATGTGTAACTATAGGGTCACAAATATGAAGTCAGAGAACTAGGGCTAAACAAGTGATTAGAAGGCACAAAGTAACAGTGGCAAGCCATTCACATCAAGCCCAACCTGCTCAGGCTGGCAGGAGGGCATTGATTTTACTAGCTGCAGCAGGATGTGAGCGATTGTTTGAGGCCTGGGGCAACAGACCAATCAGTGCACAGCGAGAAACAGGATCCAACCAGGGCGGGACACAGAAGACAGGCCACCAATTATAAACACAGGTTTGCATAAAATAAAGGGGACCGAGCAGTGGAGTCAAGCATTTTATATACAATACATGTGTGATTTTCTCATGATTGGGTATGTCATTTGCACTTACATCAGTGCATTAGCCTACAACTGTCGCTTCAGGCATTTTGAGAAACTGGCCAAATCCTCCAAAGAATGAAGCCTAGCTAGAATTGAAGCTGGAGCACTGGCAGTGGTCCTATACAAATACTTTAATAATCTATTGTTTTCTGTTTATCTATTCCTGTGTTCGAAGTGAGACTTTTCTCAGGCACCTGTCCACAATCTCCATTTTAAAACCAAATTGTCTACTTTTGAATGCACACTTGTATAATGCATTGGCAGATAAGGGTGTGTTACAGATGCAAGTTCAAGATACCAGATATTTCTCGCCTGTGCATCACCATTTTAACTCTAAACTCCTTCGCCTTTTCTCCATTTCTCCTTCGCCATGCTTTTTAAATCCCCTTCTTTTCTGCCAGGATTTAAGAAATTGCACCTCATCCTCCTCCATCGCCTCCATTTATTTCACAATGCAACCAGAAGCACAGACGCTGTTGTTATGTTAGGCTGGGAGACTCATGATATTTCACCGGCTGCTTGACCATAATGGTGTCACTGAGCTCACTAAGCGTTACCAGCTGGATACCTCTTACACCTCATATGTTAAGTCAAAGGCTACTCAGTATATGTGAGAATTTTGTTTATATTCACTGAAGGGTCCACTTTGAAGGAAGCGTATGTCTGTTTCCGCTGTGAAGGAAACATTGATGCAGGGGAATCCATGGAGTAACTGAGGTGGATGAAGGTTTAATTAGAGTGTGTGTCTATCTCCTGGCTTTGGTAATTGCTTACAACCCTCAGGCTGTTTAAACAAAAGAAGCTTATAATTCAACTTTTGAGTGGATTGCACCCTATTATAACCTAAAAAGACATTATCTTCTCTTGCGTGGAGGCCATTTTCTTTGGGTAGAAAAGCGTAAAATCAGGCGGAGCTGCCTGTTGGTCGGGATGGTTTACTTAGGTGCAAAAGGAATATCAAAATTTTAAATCAAGTAAAAATAACTAATACTACTAAAGATACTACATTTATTGCAATATGTTTAGATGAGACATTATTATTATTTTAATTATACACTTGTCTTTAGAATACCAACGGGTTGTGAAATAAATACTATTGTTTCAGGGGCACTACTGAGTTAGGTTAAACTTAAATTTGCCACTTTTAATGACTATACAACAAAATCAGTTTAGACTCTGTGGGAAGACAAAATGTAAAAGGAAATCCCCTCTAGTGATAACATGTATTCTCTAAGTACTCACTAATGTTTGACCGTCTATACCACTTTGGTAAAAACTCAGCTAGGCCAGCAGGAATTTCCTCATGCAAACTTTCCAATAGACACAGTGTAAATTGTTACTGCCTAGTAAATGTCAACCACAATATATAGCCTATTGATTTCCAGCCACACCAGACTGGATTTATATATTCCCAGCATTGTTGCACACATATATAGAGAACACACTAAAACTGAAAGGGCAACCATCATGTCAGCTTTATGACACACTGAAGGTGGTGTGGGATAAAGGCGTGACAGAATGAAGTAGTGCAGCTGACAGTGAAACTAGTTTGGACTTCATTTTGCATTATAATAATAGTCACTAAATAAAGACCACACTTCAGCTCAATGTGTTTGTTATCTGCTTGAATATTTGTAAAATGTTGAGTTGCTGGTTTGCTATGTACATAAATATGCAAACAGATGGCTTATGCTCCAATTAAAAATTAGCAGTACTGGCAGTGTTTACTCATCGAAATCCATGGAAGTTAATGAATATTTTTGTAATATTAAATTTTCACGCCCAGCATTATATACAGAAAGAGAAGAGTGGATAAAATAGAATAAAAGTCTTTTGTTTAGCTTAATTGGTTAACAGTGGTGTAAACTTGCCAATACAAAGTGCTAAACCTACTTAAGTAAAGCGAGCAGTAATTGAGAGATGCTTCACTTGAAATGCACTTCCTGTGATGATGCAGCATACACTATGAATATAACAAAACTCTAGGGATGCCACTTGATTTCACTAAGTGAGGCCAACATCTCTTCATTTACTGTGGAGCTGCAACCGTTTATTCCTCTTCAAACCAAAAGCAGCCAGTGCAAGAAAACTCTCTCCTTCACTCGACTACACATCAAAGTCTTGGGATCCTGAACAGTCAATTTCAAGCGAAGGGGTCATTCTGCATGACATGAGCCATAAAGCTTTTAGGCTAAGTGCTTTTCTTCATCTCAAGTACAAAGAGGATAAATCCAACCTGAAATGAGCTGAAAGGCTTGAGGTGTGTTAGAACAGTGGGATTTGTTAAAAGTGGTTTACCTGGTCCAGCAGCTGGTTGTACAGTTCATGACAGTTATCGAAAATGTATTTGTATGTTGAATCCAGGCAGGCTTTGACACAGTCCTTCACCACCATGCTAGCTCTTGGTGGACTCTGCAGCTCTTGTACCTGAACATAAACAAAAAGAAATGTAAGTCTGCTGTGCTTTCAAGGTTACATGCAAAAAAACTGCACGTGCTACCTGAAACCAAAATGCATTGCATTTTACACCATCCAGGAACAACATGTGGTCAGTATCTACCAAAAAAGTGTGAACCATGGAAATGAGGAGCAGAGGCTGGGTCCAATCCAACAGACAAGCTACTGTAACTCAAATTGTTAAATAAGTCATTGCTAATTCTGATAAAAATTTGTTGCATATGGGCTGCATATTAGTCAGGTGGTCATAACACGTAACATTTTGGCCACCAAAAATGCAGCTGTAGGCTGGTGGTCATAGATTTATGCTTGATTGGTGTATATTAAAAGCATTTTATGCTTCATCTAACAGAAGAGTGATACTGAAATATCCTCTTAAAACTATAAATTATTTATGACAATATACAGCATTACCTAGCTAAGGAAAGTGCAAGCTACTCATGTGTATTATGGATATTCTAATTGACATATGCCTAGATTGACATTTGGTTGTGTGTTATGTATGTATAGTGGCACACTAGCTCCACTGCTTATACATACAAGGCTGAGTATGGCCAAGGCACAGACTGAAAGCTTTGCTAACCCAAAGTGACAGTTTTCATTCCTTTGCCCACAGCTGCCATCTTAGCTATGCCTCAGTGCCTGGGACCTACACCCCCACTCATATCAAAAGTGAACTAAATGGAGAGCTGCTTTTCATATAGCACCAGGCAACCTGACATACTGTTCAGAGAAAGCAGAAGAGAGCTGGGAGTTTTTTAAACACAGGCCCACTTTAAAATGCAATGTCAATGTCAATATATAGACATTTTATTACTTTACTATTGGAAAAGGGGGAAAATAAACAATAAATCCTACTTGGGTATTGCGAGTGAAAGGTGTTCAGCCAGTATGTGTTTGCATTGATTTTTACTAGATGAAATGTGAGTAAAATCAATTTGAGTTTATGTTATTAATTAAATGTTGGCAGGTTTTACAACTGTGACCAGTTCTCTCTGTCACTTAGGCAAGGGCAAAGAAGCACAGCTGTAAATGTTATTGGTTAATCCTTATCTGAGGTATCTCGAAAGGTCAAAGCTTCTTCTTCTACACATTTAAAATATGTGTTACCTTCATCCTGAAAAAAGTGATGCTTGTCAGTAGATCGACAGTAGACTTAAGATCTTGAAGTCGCTCTGGGTTTCCTGCAGGGAAATTGTCCTGGTAAGACAAAAGAGAGAGAAAGCATCTTGTCAAAATTGTGCTTTACCATCACACACCCACCAAATCACATCACTTAGGCCAAAACATTGAAATTGATTACAGAGCAAGAGCCAGCAATCATAAGGAAATGACTGTCTGTCTAATCGTTTAGTGGACAGGGGAGGTCTCTGCTGATGAAAACCTCTATTTCAGGGCCATGAAGTCATCAGGCAGTGCACAGGAGCGTGACCGAGTGCATATAAAGCCCTGACAGCCCAGAGGCAAGCCATCACTGGCCCATACCTTAACCTACTTCCCCTCCTTTTTTGAAGCGCTGTAATGAAATTTTGCTTGTTTTAGGTTCCTCCTTTTGCTTGTCAATAAATGCACACAGGAGATTCAGGGAAAAAGAGTAAAAATCTTCCCAGCAGCAGCCTGCAGGCTTGACAACTCAAGCACAGACGGGACTTCAGTGGGATTAAGGCTCGCTAGAAGAAGCAAAACATATTGGAGGGCTTTAAAGTTGACCAAATAACTTTTGTTTGTAAACAAGTTATTGAAGCAATATCTCCACCTCAAATTGCCAATATAAGTATGTGCAGGTGTGCTTTTTCTGCCTCTAGACAGTCAAATTAATGACTGCGTGTTGTCTCTTCAAGCCAAGTTGGAGATGTTGATTAGATCGATTCTATTAGAGCTACTGGCATGTCCCATTATGAACAGCGACAAAATCAGATTATTACATTCGCCAAAAACAATATACTTTATTTCTCTGTTAGCAAGATAACTCCAAAACTCTAGATGCCTAAACTAGTTGGATTCTGATGAATGTTCAGGAAATTTTAGTAATGTCCAAGTTGTCTAAGTTTTTGTATTGATCAAGATCATCATTTCACCTCTGTGGCAACTCTGTACTCTGTGCGTCCTAGTTGAGCTAAACCAGACACCAGAAAAACACACATAATATTGAAGCCTGACATACTCACCACAGTGTGTAAACTCATGGTTCTCAGTTTCAGTAGCTTTCCTCTCAACAGTAAACCCTAATAGAAACTAATGCCAAAACAAGCCTGACACATGCAAATGCAAATCTGGGACTTTACGCTACTACAAAAGCAATGGCATTTTCTGACTGTTTCAAGCATTGTTTTCTCTGAGACCACATTTAGGTTGCATCAGGAACTTTTGCGTAAGTATTTCATCATTATTTCTGGCTGAAAATGCATCCACTTCACAATTTAAATGAGCTTTAAGATGGTTATCTTTCTGAAGAAGGAAAACATTACATCGAATATAAACGCCTTTTTACAGAAAGATGGGCCAAAGGAAAATGCCTTTCAGCAACTGCCCTAAATCCTTTCAATAATGTCACATCTGTCTTCAGACTGGAAACTATCTCTGTCATTGTCCTACAAGTTAACAAAAATTTACTTTAGCTTTAAAGGGCTGTAATTTGCACTCACACTTATCTGCTATACATTAACACAGTAAATGTCCATCACTTAAATAGAAGAGAGCTAAATGAACCTATGTGGATAAAATGTGAATGATTATAACGTATTATACTCTGGCATTAAACTCTAATTTATATTACACCTATTATGGTGATTAAAACTAAGAAAAAATGAAGAGTCAATTGAAACATATTACATTCACCGAAATCGACCTAGATTGGTTCCTCAGTATGAAAAATCTTTGCCTCCTTATTCAGTTTACATTGAGTTATTGAACTCAATGTCTTTTTTCACCCTGCCACAACCACAAGTGAAGCAAACTTCATCTAAAGTCAGGTAAAGTTTTAAGGATTTTGTCTCTAAAAGTGGTAAAGACTTAAAAAGAGAACTTTATTCTCAAAAAAGACAGAGGAAAGAGATAGATTTATAGCAAAGGTGCAGACAAGCATACTCAAACAGCAAAGCATCTACCTCAAAGAAGGAACAACATCTGCTCTACTTTCCAGACGAGAAATCCAATAAGAGCTGGGATGACAAAGAGGAATTCTGATGAGCTGTTTAGGTCTTAGTTTTATGTTGGTGGAGTCTCCACATTCTTTTGAAGGTGAAGATTTTAGCCCTTTCTTAAAATTTATCATATAGCTTACTTTAGAGTTATAAAACAACTTCTTCTGTATATTTTTAAAACAATGGTACTGCAGAAGAAAAGTCTTAAAAAATAACGCCAACTCTTGCTCTTTGTGTATAAAGTATATCTTAGTTTAAAAGTTCAGTTCGGGTTGTTAGATGATGCAGCCAGAATAATGTGCTGAACTTTATAAAGCTCTGGTGTTAGTTTAGTAGGAAGCAGCTTTATACACTAATTTGACAATTTGTAAAATGAGGTCACACAATTATTTAGAACCACATAGACAGACAGAGAACACAGATAATAATGTGAAACATAAACGCGTCTCGGTCAGAGGGGGAAAATTACTCAGATTGTGTACTCAACAACATAAGTATACAGTTACTTCAAAATAATATTAAATAAGTTGAAGTAAAAGCAATCTTACAAACAAAATTACTCAAGTAAAAGTCAAGTCATAAGTCAAGTAATAATTAACAAAATAATTACTTGAGTCAACATAAAAAAGTACTGAATGTAAACTTTACAGGTTACTTGCTGTGCTTCCAAACCTGCCTCAATCCCAGAACCTTGTAAGTGTGCTATCGACAAAATGTTTTATACAAGAGATTTCAAATTGAAAGTACTTGACTAAAAATAATATTTAACTTTAAAAATACACTTAAGTTAATTAGCACCAGTTACTTTTTCAACTCTGGTCTTGCCCCATTGCCTAAAAAAATGCACTTTGTTATAATTCTGTATTGCTGTATTGAATAATAACATAGCCATCAGATTGCAGAGTTTGAGGCGCACTTTTAATTACAAGGCATTTTACGCCCTGCTTTCTGTGACAGGTGATACCAACTGGTCTCTTGTGTTTGGCTTTTTGCTTTGTCTGTCATAAATTTGAAGGGATTATCATGGAATTATGCCAGTTTGAAGATTAGCACAAATACTTGCAACAATACAACGGCAGCTTTGTTCCTATTCCCCAAAGAAATAGGGAAAGGTCCCTTCAAGGCATTACAGTTGACTGTTGTATCCCTCTGAGCCACCGGCTTTTCTGATTAAAATCCATCACTTGAAACATGCTGCAGTTGTGATGTTTTTTGCATTTTGTTGTATAAAGAGAATCTTAAGCATCTGTTGGTAGTGCATTCCCATCACATATTGTGGAGATTGACAGGTGAAGTATAGTAAAGCTAGGAGGAGGAGAGAGTACTGCAGCTTAAAAGCAACAAGCCAGTTTGCATGAGGCAACATTTTTCTGGAAACTATAAAAGAGCACTTATTTTAAGAGAAAAGCACTCAACTCCCAGAGGTGCTTACTGAACAATCATCAGTGTATATAAGTGTCAAAAGAAAGCCAGCAACCCAAATCCCTTGCAGCACACACTGAATATATATATATATATTTTTTTTTTGACCCGGTAAAAACTGCTAATCTCAGCTGGGACGAGCTAGCTATGCAAGGTGTCACCACGTATCAGGCCTGTTGGAGTAAAGTTTAACTGGAAGAAACGCATAAGTGGCAAAATGCAGAATGGCAGATCTCTCTGTGCTGATCCAAGGCCTCTGTTTTACAAAAGCAAACTCAATCTTCCTCTGAATGTCATTATGGGGAAATCCATACGGTGGACGCTTGCAGTGGCCAGATCAGAATCTTATTATGGTCCGATAGTGGCAAGCCGGCCCGGGGAGAGTGAGAAAATAGAGGAGAGTGAGTAAGTAGTCGGTGTGCTGTGTGCGTGTTTGCATGAGAAGCAGTGGTCTGTGGCAGGCTTGACAAGAGAGCAGCAGGCCAGAGCTGGCAGGTGAAGCCGATGTGATTTACCCTGACTGCTTTCAGCGAACACGTCATCACCACAAAGTAAAGAAGGCCATAGATTCTTCTCCAGGCTACTAGACAGATTTGTTTTTACTTAATGTTTTCATGAATTACTTGGTGCAAGGATCAACAGCCTGCATTTAAAATATATGTGTAATCCCATGTTTTGGCACTGCTCATCTAGAGGGCATGACAAAGGTATTTGTTCTGGCTCCACCAAATGTTCCATCTGCTGCTTCCATCTTTACAGTTTTTTCACAACAATTTTATAAAGGAGGATTTACCTATTTCTTAACAGTAACTATATAAGTTATTTTAAAGAAGCAATATAATTTAGCAGTATATAGGTATATTTGAGAAAAAATGCAGTAAGTACTGCACTAAGAATACATTGCTAACTTGCGCCATCTTGTTTTTTTCTGGTAAAAATATCCATACTAATAGTTTTAGAGCAGACAAAATTATAATTCATATTGTATAATAGTAAAAAGGTCTTTTTTTGAAGTGTAGACAGAGTAAGGTCATGTCACAACACCACTCCCAAGGTGGTTGAGGTTAAGGATTAAGAGAAAAGTAATAGTTCCCCCCCAAGTTTCAACAAAGCCCATTGATTCTGTAATTAATGTGCACAGACACGGATCATTATCTGCTGACTACTTTCATTATTACAAGTCCTGATAGGGTTTCTTTAATGCAGCTGCACAAGCTTTTCCAAATAAAAAGGAAAAAATGTCTGTGATTGAACTTGAAGAAGCATTTTTGTCAAGGTTTAGTTTTTTTAGCAAATCCCAGATTCTTGTCTGTTGTTTTTTTTGCTGAGTATAACTATAAAGTTTGCTTGCATGCAATAAGGACTATTCAGAATGTCATTTAATTTAAAAGACTTGCTTGCAACCTTCTTAGGCCACTCTGTTCTCATTTGTTTTTAGATTCATTTTTGTCTTAATGTTGAAATCCTAATTCCAGTTGGTTCTTTCCTTTCTCCTACTTTCCTCCCTTCTCAAATTCTCTTTATCCTCTCCTTACTGCCTGCAACTTCACTCCCTGTCCCTCTCAAGTCCCCCATCATTCTGCCTCCATTGTTATCGCCTAGCTGCCCTTCGATCACACTCTGTTTTTCCTTTGTAGGCAGACAGCGGGATCTGCTCTATCAGGGTGTGTCTCTTGTAATCACATGTGGCTTCACATGGCGAGCACCGGAGAGGAACAAGGGTAAGCCACACAATCAGCTCCTCACTGACACGTTGCCTGTAGCGTTACGTTCAAGGCAGCAGGGTCATCTTTCAGTTACAGTTCAGTGTGTAGAGCAGGGGACAAGTGACGCTGGCCAGGGGCACACCTGAGACTGGGTTTGAGGAACAAAAAACATCTGTGGCATAAACAACAAATTCACTGTTTTGATTTACTCTCCCATCCCCAATTGCTACATTAAATCAAACAGCTAAATATCAATACACTTGAAAATATCTTTTTACCAGGCTCTGATAATACCTCCATGTAGTGCAATGGTTCCCAACCTTTTTGGTATTGTGTACCCCCAGGGCCTGATTTAATCCAGGTTTGGACCCAGCTTAGTCCTGGTTTAGTTGTAGTAGTCCTGGTTTAGACCCAGCTTAGGCCTGGTGTAGTCTTAGTGTAAACATGTTTTTTCCTGGTTTAGTATTGGTTTAGACCCGGTTTATTCCTGGTTTAATCCCTTCAGATTCATTGATTTTTTTCTTGACAACATTTGTGTGGAACCTTCCTCTTTCCTTCAAGATAGTACACAGGTACTGAAGAAAATCGGAAAAATAAAGAACATTGGTTCAGCATATTTAGTAACTATGGATGTTGAATCACTTTATACAAATATAGATCACAAAGATGGATTAATTGCTTTGTCACTTGTCATTTGTTAAGAACTCAAGAAGAGCTTCCCCCTAGTGCCTTCATTTTAAAACTGAATGTAGACTTTGAATAACAATGTGTTTTTGTTTCAGAATCAAGTCTTTAAACAGACAAAAGGCACAGCTATGGGAGCTTGTTTTGCCCCTAACTATGCCAACCTCTTTATGGGCTTTTGAGAAGCAACATTTATTTATTTATTTATTCCAATCTTAATGCCTACCAAGATAAGATCATATGGCAGGATAGAGACATAGATGATATTCTCCTATATATATATATGGTCCAGCACTGATGCAGAATTGAAAGGATTCCACTGCTATTTAAACAACACTAGCAGCAATTTTCTCCATCTGAAATACATTTCCTAGACATAAATATCTTTAATGATGATAATGGTGATTTACATACATATAAATTTAGGAAGCCAACTGACCGAAACAACCCTACTTAGGGCGGACAGTTTTCACCCACCCTGGCTAATCAACAATATACCCTATGGTCAGTTCCAGAGGTTAAAATGTATTTGTGACTCAGAGGAAGATTTTGAACTAAATGCCAGAGATATGATAGTGATAGTGATAAACATCACAATGTGTTACAAGCATATCAAAAAGCCAAAGGTTTAAAAAGAGAATAGATGCTAATCCATAAAGAGAAACCACAGTATAGTTCTAATCAAGTCCATTTTGTCACACAATACAGTGATAAAGCCAATGCAATTAAACAAATTATAAAGAGAAATTAGAATATATTAAAATGTGACAGCTCTACCAGAAACACTTAGAAGAGCTCCTACTCTAAGTGATAAGCTGGTAAAAAGTCATCTTATTCCCTTACAGCAAAAAACATGGCTTGGGCCAAAAACTGGAAGCTTTAAGTGTGGCAACTGCAACCACTGTGACAATATGGTGAATACAAATCATTTTAAAGATATAAGCACAGGTCAAAAATATGATATAAAATCATTCTTTAACTGCAACACCTCTTATGTAATCTACAGGTTGGAGTGCCCATGTGGATGCTTCTACATTGGAAGGACTAACCACAAATTGAAAGTTAGGCTTGCTGAACATAAACATGCTATTAGAACAAGAAATCTCCAGTATAGTATGACATTACATTATAAAGAAGCAGGTCATGGCAGATGCAATAGTTTGAAAATTTGTGGCATTGAACACATTAAAATGTCAACAAGGGGTGGGGATAGACTAGAGCAACTTCTTCAAAGAGAATCCTATTAGATATATACTCTAAAGGCAACACAATATCCAAGCCTAAATGAAGAACTTGACTTTACTCCTTTTTTGTGAATTACTTTTCATTGTGATTCCATTGTGTCATGTTTTTGTGATTATTCTTTGTGATTATTTTCTGTGATTATTCTCTGTTTATAATGAAATGAATTAACTTTTCTTATTTGTGGTTTCAACAATAATGTGGTGTGATTATCTTGTTATGGATTTACTCTTTGGATGAAATAAAGGCTTTTTAAATATTTTTGAAATCCCATTGAGTGCCTCAGTCTCTGTTTGTGGTTTAATCCCTTCTTTACTGTCACATCCCTCACTATAGTCCTGGGTTAGTCCTAATTTAGGTTTATTTTAATATTTGAAAGCCAAATATATAAAGGTACTATAAATGATCATATAACTTGTGTACCCCTAGGAGTACCCCTGGTTGGGAAACAAGGATGTTATGGGATAATTGCCATCTCCTAAAACCATCTTGTTGATTGAAATTTGGTGGCTAATGATAATTTCTTTAGAACAGGTTTTGTTCCCTCAGCACAAACATACCTGGAGTTGTGTTTTGCTTCATTCTCGTATGTTTAGGTAATCCACTATTCTCTGCCACAGCTGATTTAAGCCCTCAAAACGCTGCATTGCATGAACCTTGCATGTTTGGGTTTCCTCCAGATACTCCATTTTTCTACATCAACCTAAAAAAAATGCACAGTAGGCTAATCCTCCAGCTAGGTACAGGATCCTGGCTCCGGGCGCTGCCCTGTGGTCACCCACTACTCCTGACAGATTGCCCCAGCGACACTGATTCAAGGATGGGTCAAATGCAAAGAACAAAATCAAAAGGGGACAATGTAGTATCCCATAACCTTACCTTAAAATAAGAATCTGACATTTGAAACATGTGCTGTATATAATGCTTAAGAATAGAGCATTGCAAGCTATGGTAAGTAGGTGTAGTAAATGTATCAGTTAGATGACAGCAACAGGAGACATTGCCAGACCATGCTTCACAAAGCTTTGATGACAACATGGACACTAATTAAGCATTCAACAGACACACTTGTACATTAAACCATGATAGCTCACTCAAATTATTAACAATGTGCTGTACAATAAAATTCACCAACAGATGTTTATAGACCCTGAACATCTAGAGAACATCAGCAATAAATCACCATTAGCCAACCAAGCAAATTAGCAGGTTCTACAAATTGGTTTGAAAGTGGAGGTGATTTCAAAGGGGATTAAAAAATTGCACACCCATTGTCATGAAGCACAATTAAACATGCAGAGAAGGAAAACGTAATGGCTTGTGTGGCAATGGGAAAGATCACATCAGACCTGGACTCAAACTAGGTTCAAGGGTAAATGCTCTGTCCATTAAAACTAATAATATTAACAACAGATTAATAATGACATTATATAATATCTTGTTAAAGATTCCCCATGTATAACTCAGACAAAGCACTTTTTTTCTAGGTTAACCTACATCACTATGAGGTCCATTATATCTTGATATGCCAATATGCTAGTTTCCATTGTTCAACTCAGAGGCAAGACAACAGTCAGAGGCAGGGCTGGACTGGCAACCTGGAGCTGGTGTACATTTGGGGTCAGCTGGGAGAATGTGTGTGTGTTGTATAGCCACCCAGTCACTCTGTGCAGATGTGCAGTCCTGTTGACGGACAGCAACAGCACCCCATATTTACCTTTCCCTTCCTGTACACTTAGGATACTGACTATGGCCCTGATGTTATGCAGTACCAGCCCCGTGCACCGATGGCATAGGCGATAAAGGGAGATTCTAAGGGTGCTGAATGATCTGAGGGGCGCCAGCTGCTGCCCCATGCAGCAGTGTCTAATCAGGGATGTAGGGACTGCAGGCATGACGAGCCTGCTCGATCACTTTAAATACCCAGAAGGCATGGACACTAGGAACAGTTTTCAGCCCACAAAGGTATACTACTCTTCTCAAACTTCAAATCATTTTTTGTTTGATGACAATCAACCTCATATTTGCTGAGATCAATAAAGTAATAGCTCATTGAAATAATATGTGACGTGCAATTATATGCAACATGATCTGCTGTGGAGGTATTGCTGTTTCTCACAACATCCCATCCTAGTTGTATTTACTTAAAAGGAGCATTAAATATGAATTGAGATGTCCTGACAACAGTTTTTGAAGGCTTTAGTGTTTTCTAGAGCTTCCAGAGCCCAGTGTAATGGACTGAATAGAAATAGAAAACATATTCTTTAACAGTCTGTATTTACCAGCTAAATACACAAATCTGCAAATATACTTAATAATTCCATGAAATGAAGAAAACAAAAATACATCAGAAAACTGACATCAACACAAACCATGTTGCTAAATTAAGCCAGAAAAAGCTGCAAGGGACCAGTTGCTAAGCTGCATCCATTTAAGCTCTCTAAATGTGAAATCATAATAAACAGCAGGGTAAAGGCATATTCATTTCACAGAAAAAAATGTGCTAGATTGAAAAACACACCACAGAACATGAAAAATGCTCTAACCTACCCGATATTTGGAGAGGTCAATCCGAAGAGAGTTGTGAAGCTGGTCCAGCAATTTCACAAATTTCTCTCTCTGTGAAGAAAAGGAAGGTTTATATAATGTTAATGTGTGAACATATTGGAAACATACTCATATTTACAGTATGATGCAATCACATACAATAATTTACTTTATTCACTATCTTGGTTGTAGACAATCTCCCATATTCCATATTGTTGCCTAAAAATATTATCTGAATCAGTGGCTTTTGAGTGGTTATACTGTGTTTTATCAGCCAAAGCATCCATCCTTTGAAATCATTCCAAAACACAGACGTTATGGTGGTAAAAGTTCAGCATCAAACTGTAAAGCTCCTTTAGTTGTTTGTGAACTATATTTTGTGTTCACCTTAAGGCTTTCATAAGTCAAGGCAAGTAAGGTAACATTTTGACCCGGGACTGCATGCTTTTGCAAGCCACAAGAGCTATAAATCACTGCACTTACCCCGAAGTTGGAGGCTGCAAATCTGTCTGAAGCAGATGCTGTGGTTGTGGTGGTGGTGTGGGCGAAGTAAGCATTTATGTTTGCGAGCAGGTTGCTCATCACTGCTGGCACACCAGGACACATGTATTTGGCAGAGAGACAGGAAAAATGCCTGCGAATAAAACAAGCAGATGTTAGCATTTATGGTGCAATATATAAGGTGTGGTCACAATTTAAATAACATGAGGAGAATGTTTTATCCACCAAAACACCAAGTAACTTCAACTCATACAAAAATCAAACTCATACAAACTATTTAAAGAGGAGAACTGCAGCAAATAAGAAGCACAAGGCAAAGCAAAGACCTTCCCAAAGAGCTGAACCAAGGCACTTGTGGTTCAGGCCTAAATTCTCTCTCCACAGAGCCACAAAAGCTCTTACAATATCTTTCACAATTCCAAAGAATCCATTAAAACTAATAATTTGTTCCTTTCTTGAGGCAACACAGTGGCAAAGTTATTAGCACTGTTGCCTCACAGCAAGAAGGTCCTGGGTTTTGATTCATGGACCAGACGATGCCTTTCTGTGTGGAGTTTGCTTGTTCTCCCTATGTCTGGGTGGATTCCCTCTGGGTGCTCCGGTTTCCCCCATCAACCAAAAACATGCACACTAGGCTAATCCTCCAGCTAGGTACCTCTGACCAAGTTCCTGCTCAAGAAGATCTGAGCAGGAGAAGTGTCTCCAGGCGCTGTGCAACAATCCTGACAAGTTGCTTCAGCGGCATTGAAGAATGGGTCAAATGAAGTAAAGTCTAACCTTAACCTTTGGTTGGACTTATCTCTAACTGATCTTTCCAAAAAAATTGGCCATTACTTCTTGAGTTATCTTGTAAACAGACCAATCAATAAATCAAACTGAGGTAAATAACAAATACCCTTGTATGTTTAGGAGTGATACCATGATCCAGAGTGAAAAAGTAAAGTACATTCAGCTCAACATCTCTGCTCAGCTCTTATTCCTAGCACTGCAGAGCAAACAACTCGAGCTGACACACTGCAGTACAGTATTTCTTTCCTGTATAACCACCGTCTGACTGCTGAAAAAGAGAACATATTTTAATGTTCCAAACAATTACTCCTCCTGGAAGAGTTACTGCAAAAGTACTTAACTGCCTGCCGCTTGCTCATGTAATAACAATAAATCAAAGCTATCAAGTAGTAAATAAGAGCTGAATAACCTATACCTTGCTAGATATAAGGCTTCAGAAAGCAGAGCAAGCAACTTTGACAGTGAATTGTTGAAGCTTTTTAAGAGGCTAATATACTTCATAATTGCATTCTAAAGACCAGAAGAAGACAGGCACATTTTACTGTCTTGGAACCACATCTCCCATTGAATTTGCCATCAGTTTTTTGCCTATGCATATCATTGTATGCATGAATACCGAGGCAGTAATAGCAACTGGGAACTGTGACGCCTTGTTTAAGCAAGAAAATCTCTACAGGAAATAAAGCTCATACATTGCATTTAACACTTCATACCACTGCCAAGTGCTGTAACATCCACATTATTACTTATGGCGTACATCAATAGTCCACTTCCTCCATCTGCATACATATTTAGCTGCATTGCTATCTAGTTTACCACCACATGTATACACAACCTGTAATGTATGTGTAAAATATGTTGTGTAAAACCAAAATTGAGGGGGTTTCTTTTTATCAGCCTCTGACTCTCTCCCACAGCGGCCAAGCATGTGTGGATTTATTTTAATGAAACCAGAGCTTAGAGCAAGAAAAGAAGGATCAGATGAGATTCAATATATTTTGCTTCAAGATGAAAAGATTAGGAATGGTACCATAACAAGATGAAAAAGGGCAGGGTTTCAAAAATAATATAATGAATATATGATAATATTGCCAATATGGCCAATAGAAAAAGTATATTTAATTGATGTATTGATAAGAGGACATATGATGCATTTCTACATGCTGGCCAGCCAGCCCCTGCTACTTTCTTTTCGAAAGCAGGAATGTCTGGATCCCCAGTGATAGCAAGCTGTTTCCAATCAGACAATTTGGAACTGGCCTATCAGAGCCGTTTATCTGCAGTGCGCACTACAAATGTGGAAGATAATCTCATATAAAAAAAAAAGAAGGAGCTGGCTTATACTAAGTGAATTTAAAAATGTTTCTCACATAATTTATGGCGTTTAGTGCTTTCTTTTGTCACCTCCTAAAAAACTGCAACAATTTTTCAAAAGCACCATGTTTGTTTTGAATATGGGTCAATGGCGTGCTGAATAAGTCCCACCCTTAGTTTCTCTGATTTGTTTCTTCGCTTGTGATTGTTCCAACCATAGAAATGAAACTCAAACCATGAGGTACCAGAATAACTTCTTTAGAATAGGAAAAGAGTTAGGATTTCTGCTGGAAGTAACAATTTAGTTTTAGCTATAAAACAAGATCAACTTTTTTTTCCTTCAATCTTTTATGGCCTAAGCACCGGATGATTACAAAATTGGGTGTTCTTCTGAGAGAACCTAAAAGGCTGAGTGATTCTCCGCTACATAAAGTCAATGTGTTAGAGAAAGTGCAGTTTTGTGGAGTAATGATTACAGTTTTACTCCCATCCGTAGTGCTAGGTCCAGCACACATTTTTACAAACAGACACACCAACATGCGCTCATCAGGAGGCCTATTTAATTACTCTGCTTTCAGCCTCCAAATTACCCAGGAGCACTTGGGGTTAGGCGAGCGAGGAGAGTGATGTGGGGAGAGTGATGATGGCATCCGCTGAATTCCCATGGTGCATTTAGAGCGCGATCTCCTGAGTCAATTTCAAGACGGAGACATCGCTTGTACTGGTGTTACTGTGTCTTGATTTTTACGAGGCCAGGAAAACTACTGTGCCCTAAACTCCCATATAATTTTGTGGCCTCAGATAGCTGGCAAAATGAAATGCGAAAAAGAAGGAGGGGTGCGTTGGGGCACTAGTGAGAAAGTGAGGGTTTGTAGCTACCATGATTTATGTAGCCATCATGGCACGAGTGACTGGGAGTCAAGGTTCTATGATGAAGAAAGCGAAAAGGTAAAGGCTTTCATAAATTCCTGATGAGGCATAATAAGCAATCATATGAAAAAAACACTGAGCGAAGACTAGATTGAAGCCTGAAGCAGTGACTCCACCAGAGAAAGCTGGTAATAAGGACACTTAATGCTTCACTTGTGCGGACTTAAATAACCTGGCAGTCTTCCATACACCACAGTGCATGTTCCCACTGAAACAATAGTCCGTCACCTAGCAACTCAACACCAGTGCGCAGCAGAATTCAATCAGGTGACAATACAATGTAGAACACTAGTGTTGTGGTTGTCACTACACATGGTTACAGGCTTCCATTACCTCTTCAAGAAACACTTTTACTTTGGTGACTGCAAAGCAAGTTGAAATGGGAAATTGTAACTTAAGCAAATGCCATGCAATCTTTTGGTAAATCAGAATGTTTATGCAAGATCTGCACAAATGGATTTGCTCTCTCTCTCTCCAACTGCACATTTACACCAGACCATTATGTTTCAATCTGTATATTTCATAAACAAAAGCTATGTACAGATATAGCCTAGTGAAACAGGCGTCTCTAAGACATGGTAACACGACCTACCACATATGCTTTATCTTGAGTCAGTGAAACTATCACTATCATTTGAAAGCTACTTATTGTGTTCATTTCTACTTTCCACTTCTTTAACTGTCTACTAAGGACTTGGAATATGATACCTACTAGATCCCATCCTAATTACAGTATGGAGTTGCATGTGGGAAACACTGAGATATTTATGCCAGGTGAGGGTCATGAAAGATCAGCCGGACAGAGAGGAAGGCAAACTAGAAGTGTTTATGTTCATCCATGATCAATATGACCAGTGCAAGTTAGATGTTTTTTTCCACAAGACCAGCTATTAATCAATCCAACTCTGAGGAGTTCAATAGTTGTCCGAGCTGGGATTCTGCTGAGGAGGCATCTTTACTACAGCTCCTCCTGTTCCCTTCTCTCCTTCCTTCTCCTCCACTCTGCCCAATGAGACAGTGACTTATGGGTAAGGTAAAAGGCCATAGATCAGGGTGGTACTAACGTCATAGCCTGATAGATGGACTCGACTCCGTATCTCATGGCGAACTCATCCACTATCTCCTGGGACACATCGTCAAAGTAGACCTTCCACGCCTCGTCCCCTTTCACCTGGGGGATCTTCACCACGCCGCTGTTCTTCACCTCCGTCAGGTAGTGGAACAGGTTCTGTGAGTGGCATGGGAGAGATAAGGTGGAGTGGGTGAGGTGATGAAGTACTCTGTCACAACAAGTAATGAAAGAGATGTTTCCGTCTACAAGCATTCACCTGTAAGTAAAAATTATGGCCGTGTTCTGTTGTAAATGGAGTGGAGTGAAAATGAAGGGTTGTCTGTCACATTATGATGCTTACCTCATGAAGACAGGTATACTGGCCATGAGGTGGAGCCACATTCTCCTCTCCTTTCATTTCCACGCTGATCTTTAGCCTGATGGCCCCAGAGACAGCAGACTTGTCAGTTCTCTTATCTAAAACACACAGACAAACAGAATTTTTTGCTGTAGTATAATGTGGATTAGTTCATTTTTAGGTGTAGCCATCTCTAGGTGAGCTAAGCTGCCTTAGGTCTAGGATGCTGAGGGCAGTTTGATACACTGAGCTTCTATCCTCTGGCTCTGCCTGTCCTTCCCTTTTTATTAGTTCAATTTGTTCAAAGTATTAGTTTAGAGCTGTAGATGCCTGGCCAGCAGAAGAATGTCCCAGTGTTAATTGGCTGCTCCAGCTCCTCTCATCTCATCCACCTGGATAAACTGGATGTTATATGGACTTGTACTCATTTTAATTCATGCGTATATATGATATATTATTTATGAATATTTGTGAATATACTTACTTTATATAAAACACATCTATTGCACGGCCTGTCCATTCGGGCAGTTGTTCCATCCTATTGCAGTTTCCATGTTTTTGTTTGTTTGTTTGTTTGTTTGTTCTTTTCTTCGCCCTGATGGAGGGTCTGGGGATGGGAGATTTTCTCTTGTACCCTCTGTTTAGCTACTTGCTTGTCTATTTTGATTATTTTGATAAAAAACCTTTCAGTCAACTGTAGTTGTGATAGTGCATTAAATAAATTAAATTTGAATTTGAATTGACTGAATACATTTCTAAGGGTGTATTCACAGCAGGAAAGTCCGTTGGTCCGCTTCTTTGGTCCTGATCGAGTCCGGACTTTATTTTTTTCATTTTCGTATTCTCACTTGACTTTTTGCAAGTAAACTAAATTTTGTAAACAGAAGCATGTGTGTGCTGATTGCTGCACCCATTGGCCAGAAATGACGCGGGCGGGGCAAAGCAAAGATACTGAACCTGAGGAAAACAAGGACTTGCGTGCTGCACTTGTTACCGGGATATTTATTCTGTTTTTACAGCTACAAATCTGTGAAAAACATTTTTAAATGTCAAGAGCAGTTAATCCAAAGTCAGTTTCACCGTGCCCTGGGGGTGCAACGGCGAAGGCATGGTACAAGTGAGAAGATGCGCTCTGTGCGCTACCCACAGCCTGTAGCAGTAATGGTGCTGAGTCAAAAACGACAGAACAGGTAGGCTATTAGTGCAGATATTAAAGAGGCACTGTATCCTCACTGTTTCAAGTATGTCCACGGCTCGTGGCTTTTAGTGCGACTTCCATTGTTGTTTATTCCACTTAATGCCTGGCTACGGTGGCTTGATGACTCCAAAAAAGCTGGTGACGTTTGTAGTTTGGCTGGATTAAGGCCAGTGTTCCGGGAAATTCAAGTTAGTAGAAAAGGCATTTAAAAGCGTTGCATAGCGGTGACGCCATGAGCGCTGGAGCATGCGCATTAAAGGGGAAACATGAGGGAACCAAATTTCCTGGAACACCGGTTCATATTCATACCATAAGGGAATCGTACCAGTCTACTTGTTTTGTCCAGACCTTAGTTCACGTGTGTAGGGGAGACCGAGGATGGTTGTAACATGGGGAGAGTTATGACACCAGTTCCCCCAGTCAAGGAGCAGATAGAGCTCTATTGGTCATATCAGTTTGTAGCCACTTCGCCTCTGATCTCACCTGGTGATTTTCAAGGCTAGAAACAGGAACATGTAGATTTTATTGAGAAAAAAGTGATTTTGAGATAAGTATAAAATATAAAATAGATAGTATAAAGTAATTTTTTGGCCAAAACTATAATTTGTGTTTTAGGCTCATATTTTTCAAGATATAATTACAGGAGTTACAGTAGGTTAGTAGTAGTAGGACTTACAGTAGATTAAAGAATAGCTTCTCAGGCAAAATGTGATCTATTTTCCCTCTGCTTATTTCAGACTAGGGCTGGACAATAAAAAATAAAAAAAATCACAATTTGTTTCCTCATATTATTTGATCTCAATTTTTATTTGATTTTATGTTTACAATTACAAATAAATAATCATGGCTTTGATTCATCTTTAGATTAAAATTTTATTGTAACAGGAGAGTGGGGGATTTAATGTTGAGTCTTTCATTGCAAGTTTTAGTTTTTAATAATAACTGTAATGATTTAAACAAATAAAAGAGGCTGATATGTTGTGAGTTTTAAAACAACTGAAATCATCCAGTTCCTTGCTCTGAAGGTCTGAGCTGCAGCTTCATAGATGACAGCAGGAAAACTCCAGTCTGTCTCTATAGGACTGTCCTGTCCTGTCCAGTTGTTACATGCGGTATTGACGCGTGTCACGTGATGCACCGCGGCTGTGCGCTCCACTGCGAACCACTGCATGCGCGCCCCTTTTACAAAGCCCTGGTGGCGTGTCTGCGGTGTTAGGATGGGTGAAATATATATGGATAGTTTTGCAAGTTTGTTTCAAGGATTAATTGCAGCATAAAACGATTGTATGGACTGCCTTTTTTGTGCAGCACAGCAATGCTAATATTAGCTTAGCTCCCTGATTAGCACTCTTGCTACAGACAGAGTTGCTGCACTCACTGTTTTTATTTAAATGCGTAGTACATCTACTCCACTTCTCTGTTGCTCAGGCTGTAACAGGTGCACAGTAACCATGTGTCTGTGGCTGCACTGATCTGTAGACTGGTCCAAATCGAATAAAAGGGCTTTAGGCTTATCACCGAGATCGACCCTGTTATTTATCGCGATTCAACTTTAAACTCGATTTTTGGCACAGCCTTATTTCAAACCACTTCACCAATACAACGAGCTAAACATCTGCAGACAGGGGTGGGGTTGGTTGTAACAAAGATTTGAAATGTGTTACAACCATCCCCTCGCTAAAAATATATTTAAAACTTGATTGATTTTAATAATTTTACTGTAGGTCCAGGCTGTGGAAAAGAAAGGCTGTGCCTACTGATGTTTTTAAAGCATCTGATGAGGTCACAGTCAACTCCAGGGCTACTAACACTGTTTTATCAACATTGTAATTCTGATCAAGAATATTCACAAGTACATGCACACTGGTTTTGTTTTTATACATCAAGATAGATTATAAGTATAACAGACTTATGTGTTTCACACAGGTGCATTGTAGTTGAATGTCCATGAAAGATTAAGACTTATAAAAGTTTATTATAAGACTCATTTACACCACACACTCTCCTGAGTTAAACTGTGCATGTGTGAGTTATGGTCAGTCACAGAGAGAGACTGACACCATTCTGGATTGTTCTTTTTTTCCTCAATACACCAGTTTTGAAGCATACTCTATGATGTGTCCTAGGGTTGGGCAATATAACAATATTACTGTATACTGGGGTATGTAAAAATCCCGATGGTATCACTTCCAATACTGTGGTTTAAATCCCCCGGAGAATTGTGCAGTACTTTTTATTAAATACCTAAAATGTGTATCAACGTTCATGCCAATATAATGGGGATAAGTTTAACTCTTTTTGTGTAATATTAAGCATGTATTTTCAAATTAACAGCATAATATTACACTTTAATTAATTCGCTCTCTCAGTCGACGTCATGGCAGCCTGATGCACCATGCACAGGCAGCGTCTTGTTACAGCAGCCAACCTGTCTGAGTCTGTCCCCAAAAAAACACATTCTCTGATCTTTGATCCTCTGCTGTGTTGTCTAAAGCATCGGCCTTAAAGCTGAATAAATAAGTGTGCCATAAAAGCTTAGGAATGTCTTTTGCCATGACATTAAAACAATTACGCAGCGCACCTAAACGCATTATGACGTAGTTACTGCACGGCGCTCTCTCCACAATCTGTCAAACTACCCAAGCGGGACACACACGGAGGATATCTTTAGCAAAAAGAAGACCGGGCTCTCTCAAGAAATGAGGAATATAGCTCTGTGTGTTACGCGAGAAACGCTGTGCGCTGTGCAGAACGTAGAAAGATCCTCCAACTATGTGGCATGACGCACACCTCGCCCCTGGACAGGCCTACTTCTGCTACTTTTTTTTTTTTTTTTTTATGCATGCTGAGGCACGAGAGGAAATGAGTACTGGACACTACTGATCCAGTTGGGTGAACCAAGTAAAATAACATTAATAAACTGCCCTAATGAGCAGGGATAATGAGAAAACAAAATACTGTTTGACGGTCTCCCTCAGTGTATTGTTATTGTTAAAAATGCCAAGGCAGGTGGCTTATTTTGATTAAGGAGCAATAAATAATTTTAACAAGTGTTCACGTGCGTTAGGTAAGTCCTCAAACAGTGGTTTACAGCATACGTAGAAGTTTTCTGCAGTGACTGTCGCTGCTGTAGTCAGTGCAGCCACAGAAGCATGGAGGAAATGGAAAATAAATAACCTTTCTCAGACAGTTATTTGAACAATGATGTCCACAACCCTCCAGCGCGTTGTACGGCCACATTTTAACACAAAGTTTGAGAACCGTAACTAACATAGGAAATTAACTCTGGTTCGTTTTAACTGGATCAAAGGAGGCAGGTGTGAATACACCCTAAAGGTCTAATTCCAAATAGCAGCTTTCATAAGATAATGGCTATCAAGCTGCCATTGTGATTCTGCTGTGTAGTGTTCTGTATTGCCATACTAGACATACCTTTACAATCAGTCAAAAAGACAGAAAAGTGAAGTATAATGATTGAAAATTATCAGTGACACTAGCACTACAAATGCATAAAGGCCAAAGTTCAAAAGGATTTAAAGAGGCCTGAAGAGCAAAGCAGCTTGAGGGTGAACACCCACACCAGCAAAGCCCTGTTTAAACATTCATCGTGGATGTTTAAAAAGGCCCAAAGCAACGGCAGTGAGCAGGGGTCACTATTACCACAAATTGCCTCCTTTTAGCTTGAGAGGCAAACAAAGACCTGCACCCGCCAGTCATTATACTTCAGCAGATGTAGAGCTCCTATTATGCTTCCATTCAACCTCTTGCAGCAGCAGCCTTGTACTGAAGGAAGGCACTAGAGCAACCCTATATCAAGTACTGACAATCAGCCACAAATCAAAGTCAAAGGGCATGATGGGTGATAATGATCCTAACTGAATTATTGTCTGACCACAATAACCTGGTGAAAGTATTGTTTAGAGTATAAACTGCAACAGTAAGAACTGTGATACTATGATACTATGATTTGTTATATAAATTTGTCTTTAACCCAATAAGGACATTTTTGTCTATTGGGCAGTTTTGTTTTGTTTTTTTCTTTTGTTTTTTTTCCTTTTTGACTGGCCATCATCTTGGCAGATTTTGGAAAAAACAAGCTTTTTATCCAGAGTCCTATAATTGAAAAATTGCTGATTTTAGTGGTGAACAGTAAAAATGAAAAATGTTACTACTTTTCTCAAAAATGAAACCCTGACATCACAAAACTCATGATTACTTTTTGTTTTGTTTTGTTGTTGTTGTTGTTTTTTTCATGAAAAACAACAATGACTTTAGGTTTTCAAAATGGCATTTTAAGCTGTTAAAATTCTCAAAATTGTTGAATGTTTGAGCAGGATGGAAGTTGTTTTAGTGATTTATGCAGAAAACAGCCAAAAAAATGAATCTATTTGCTATATTTATATACTTTATAGCAGTTTTTTTGGAAGTGGACAGGACATTTTTGTCCTTAAGATCACAAGTGTATAGGACATTAAAGTGATGCCTGAGGGTTAAATTCTGGTTCATGTTGTAAGTCAGTAGTAGGTTCAAATTAGTATCATACCTAGATTGTACCAAACGTCCATCTCTCCACTCAGGGTGCGGACCTCGATGATGGTTTGGCCCAAAAAATCGTCTGACTCCCTCTTGAAATGTTGCTTCACCCGTGATTTAATGTCATCATCTTCATCCCAAACTCGCACCTTGATGCGGTCTGTGGCATTGTGGCATTCACTGCAATTTGGAAGACGATTACACACAAGTCAAAACAACAACACTGTGAGACATGAGCAATGGCAAGAGCATATTCAGTGACAGCTCATCAGGTTGGGGTATTCAGTGAAGCAAAATGACAGCCAGAAAAACAATTTGAGCAGAGATGTTCAAATGTTCTGACAACCATAATTCTTAACCCTTTTGTAAATACCATATGTATGACAATTTTTGCCTGCATTGAAAGGAAAAGGACATATGGGTGTACATTTATAGGTTTGGGGCTCTGCCTGCAAAAAAAAAAAAAAAAAAAAAAAAAAAATTACACTTGCTTGAACTTTACACAGCATCTCTGCCTTTTTTGTAATGCCTATCAAGATGCAGAGTGTCAAAAACATGGAACTGCATCTTTGCTGCATCTTCTTGACCTTCTTTGCATCAGTGCAGTTTTACAGTAGTGCCAAGTAGAGCAGAGGTAGCCTTAGCCAAAGCCCTTAATTTGAGATGGGGCTCAGATTGTAAGGTTGTGGAATTAAAAACGACAGATTAGATTTTGTCCTAATGACATCTTGGGTGCAACAGCCAGTGAAACAGCACATGCAGTTTTTTTTGGGTTTTTTTTACTGATCTTTTTCTAGAGAGCCAAAGCCTGCTACACTTGTCCAGGACTCTGCTTTCTGCCAAGCACACACTAATGTATTGCTCTATTAATCTACATCCCTGTAGTAATGGAAAAGAGTTTTATTACAGCCACTGCTGGAGTCTGATTACAGGTATGTCTTTAGCTGCTCCTGAATGCACAACATTGAGTCAAGAAATACACAATGAATTATTCAAATAAATATTCAGACATTAAAAATGAGAATTTAATGTATGTGTAACTAGATGTTCCCATCAAAAAAAGTAATATAAACTACTTTCTCTTCGACACTGGGACTAATGATAAAAAGATAAATTAATCATATAAATCAGTCATAGTCAAACCTTTCACACTAAGTACCTCTGAAAATATTTGGCTTTCCAAGTTCCATTTTAATTAGCTAAAATAAGCCTCAGTTGGGACTGTGTTTCTACAGAAAAAAAAGTTGATCTGAGGGTCTCCAAAATCTTCTGCTATCTATATACTATAGATTTTATGCTGTCTTTGAAGGTGAGATCAAACTCAACAATTTCACAGGGGCTTTTTGATGTCACACTAATGGCTAATGGAGACTGAGACCCTTTTGGGAAGTTTGGTATTTTTACATAAACAAAAAAGGCAATGTATTACTCACAAGTAAAACTTTTCATCCCAGACAGGGTTGAGGTTGCCGAAGATGGTCTTGGTCCTGCGCTTGGTCTTCCCCACTTGGACAGTTACATACGGGTCACTGGAACCTGTTTTATCCTTGGCCTGAAGTCCCTGGGCACTCATCACTAGAAAAGAGCAGAAATATTCATACAAGTAGATGTACAGACATTGTTCTCAACAGTAAAACATGCCACAGAATTCTTAAATATGTTCAGATCTGACTCAACCCCCATATTTTATTTTAGTGCACACTATACCTACTTCATATTCAAGACTGAGCTACTGTCTGTATTTTCAGATAGAACTTTGTTATCCAGCTAAACCTGAGGTAAGTGTCATGCCAGGAGAAATATGTTGGTTTAGTGAAGAAACTTTCTACTTTTACTCTACTGCATGAATTTCTATATCATGATCAATTGCAGTTTGGTCGATAAGTATTTGGACACTGACACAAATGTTGTTATTTTAGCTGATTACCAAAACATTTTCAAAATACAGTTATATCATTAAAATGTGCTTAAAGTGCAGACTCTCAGCTGTAATTTGAGAGTACTCATGTCCAAATCTGAGAAAGGGCTTAGGAATTACAGCTCTTTAATGTGTAGCAGCCTCTTTTTCAGGGGCTCTTACTCTTAGAGGCTTAGGGGCTTCTTACTCTTTCTCTTTACTAGGGACCCTAGTAAATGGAGAGATGAACATTTCCACAAGCACAATGTTCATTTTAATACTGTTAAAAATCCTTTGCAGGCGATTACTGCCTGAAGTCTGGAACCCTTGGACAACACCAAACACTGGGGTTACCTCCTTTGTGATGCTCTGCCAGGCCTTTACTGCAGCTGTCTTCAGTCTTAAGTTTTGTCTTAAACAAGTGAAATGCTGCTGGATCGGGCTGAGATCTGGTGACTGACTCGGCCAATTACTTACATATTAAACTGTACATACTGTATTAGAGCTGTAATTCTTAAACCCTTTGTCCGATGTGGTTGTAAACAGCCTGAATTATATAATTGTGTTTTAAATATGTCATGGCAAAAAGGCTAAAATAACAAAACCTGTGTCAGTGTCCAAATACTTATGGACCTAACTGTATGCTTTACCCACTCAAACTGCAAAGCTATCTTCACATATCAACAAAAGAGATCAGTGATTGAGAATCTCCCTTCAGCAGACAGACTGGAGGTGAAGAAAGGCAGTAGTATTCCACAGTGCCATAAAAGGGAAAAAGGACACTGGGACATTAAATATGTATAAGTGACAGTCTAAATTATTCAAGATACATATATAACCCAGAGCTCGATGCAGACAGGAGCTGGTGGGCAGGATATAGGGGCTTGAAGTGCCATGTCCTGTTTGCTCCAAGAATGATCAAAATCAAATGCCTCATCTCAAAGAAGATGTGTTTGAGACAACAGTAATCATTGCAGGTCACAAGGTTTTGAAAAACTGTGGCGCTTAATTATTGATAAAGTTACAGTTCCATCCCCAATGCTATTTCATAATAAATGGAGGAAATAAAAAATACAAATGAAATATATGAAATAGAGCAACATTACATTAGGTTTAAGTTCAGGTCAATAGTAAGCGTATTACATACAGCATAAAGTTGTTTTCATTTTAGCCCAAAAATTCTGACTGACACAGAAACAGCATTTTTGGCTCTAAAATAATGGTAGCTGTAAGATGGCAGTGGGTCAGTCCCTCTATAAAACATGTCTATGACTTTCATCAGATTTGTTCGATACATTTATTTATATTGGTGTTGCATCTTTTTTCAGTCCTTGTAATGGCACACTGACTAAAAATAGAGCTCCTCATGGCCAGTGCCCTGTGAAGCCTCTTGTTTTTCCTAATGATGATGAATATATAACAGCTCAATAAATCTAAAATGGGACACTCGATGAACCCCTTGGTGATTCACTGAGGCAACCCTGGGTGATTCTAATGTCATTCTATTCCCTTTTTCCATTCTCATGGCTTTTTCCTTTTTTTACCCCCATAGTGGCCTTTCCCTTGTTCTCAGATTCTATTCTGTGTCCGGTCTATTGATTGATGCTGACAAAGATGCAAAGTGGGCAATATCTGAACTCAGCCTGGCACAGTTACCACACAGATAGATCCGTGTGCTGGGTTGGCTTGAGGTTACACAGCTTGCTCATGACCTTGCTAACACGGTAACAAACCTTTCATTGTGAACTAAAACCGATGAACTGGATAAAGCCTGTGCAAATCCCAAATTTATGGAGATTTTTATTAGGTCTCAAAATGGAAATCTTTCTGACATTCTTTTAATGGTTCCAAAACTCAGGTAAATGACATTTTGATTGGCATTTCTATAAGAGATTAAGGTGTAGCTCTAGGGTCTGTTTCCAAAACACAAAGTGATAAGATATGCAAGCATCTTTTCTTTATAACTGCTTAACATGCTACTGAGCCTCTGCTCTCTGCCAGCTGCAACAAAAGCTGTCATAATATAATCTTATATATTCTGTCTTTTAAGCAGTGTTATTACTTCATGTGAACTATTATAATTCCTGGCTTTACTTGTAACCCCCCCCCCCCCCCCCCCCCAAAAAAAAAAAAAAAGTAACAAAATACATCTAAAGAAATCACTACATATAATTTGCTTTGTCCAAAAAATAAAACCAACTTTTATGTATTTTTATAAAGCAGTGTACCTTCGCATCTTGGATATTAGAGTCAAGGGTCATTGACCAAGGTCTTAGGGTTAATAGTAGATAAATACAAATTAAAATTATATACTTGTGGGTTCAGGGTCATAGGCCATGCTTTGGTTCAAAAGGTCATGATGTATAGTATATGAATATGAACACATGGAGTTGGAGTATTTTAAGGGATCATTCAAATCTGATATGGATTTTAGAGTGACTGGAAATATCTGCCTAACCTATAATGCTGATTTTGGCAGACCACTTGGAGGTGCCGTCCAGCACAGCCTGCTTGGCGGTCTTTAGATGACTGGAGAAGTCCTCTTTGGAAACATGGAACATTTCCTGAATCACTTCAAACACCTCAGGACGGTTCTTTTCTCGAATCTTCATGCGTTCTTTCATTGCCATAATAATATTCTGGGTCTTGTCCTCTGCTCCATGCTTAGAGCTTTTCTCCACTGCCCCTGAAATGAGAGTTCTGCAGGATAAATGCATTTCGTGTGACAAGCCACAAAATGTGTTAATGAGCTACAAACCATATACAGTACATGTTATAAAGGTCATAATGCAATGTGGAAAATATACAAGCATAAAGGTATAAATATGTTAATGCTTAAGTGTACTGCGGGGGTAAAATTGACACGCACAATGGTAAATCTCTTTATCAGGGTTTTTATCAAGGTGCTATCATGGATCTCCAGTTCATTCATAGCAGCAGATTTGCAGATGAATAAATATAAAGAATATTCTATGCTGGCATAAACCAACTGGAGGTTTCTAACAGCCACGGTGAAGCTAATCCATTTAGGAGTGTACTAGAACTGCCGCGAGGATCATGCAGCTTGTGTGTTACATTGTTTCTGTGACAATAGGGGGTGCCTGATTGGAAAAGCTGATTGGAAATTGTGATGAGTCCCAGCAAGAGAGAGACCATTGTGAAGGCATCATGGCCTTTTTAACTTCAGTGGAAGACATTATGCAATGCACGAAACTACATATTTAGGTATAAAAACAGTTGTATTACATAAAACATGATATGGAATAAAATAATAATTATTTGGTCTGCCATATCTGTAATGTTAAACAGTGGGTATATACGTTATTACTCCCTTACTTTGTAAACAGTCTGCATTGAGTAAGTCCTGGCACTTCTCATGGCACTTGACCCCACATTCAGAGCAGCGCATCCCTTGACGTGCAATGCCCCACAGCAGCCCCTCACACTCATGACAGTAAGTGGGAGCCGTGGCCGTCCAAACCTCGAAGTTATGAGGTGTTGTGGATGAAATTGGGTAAATCAATGCTTGGAGAGTCTTCTTGAAAACATGGAGTTTCTGAAAAGAAGCAAAAAATAGGAGTGAGGAATTGTGATGAAATGAAATCTTTGTGAACAAAAATATATTTACAATAAGACTATTTAAAATATTGAGAGATAGCAACAAAATAATAATAATAATTTGCTATTAAGTAAACTGTCACACTTCATCAAAAATAGTATGAAAAAAACAAGTTATTTGTATCTTCTACTGAATGGTGCTGCAGCCATACGCCCATTATACTAGCAGATGATGTATTTATGATCAAATGTTAATTTAGGTTTAGATGAGTAGCCTCATTTGCCAAAGATTTATTCACACTGGCTCTTATTTGCTAAGCTTCTTCAGGCCCGACACTGAGGTCTGTCTAGACTGACTGCTGTGTAACAGAAGCTTCTTTAAATTGGATACAATTTACTGCAGCCAGACCCCCGTCCATGGGGAGTGGAAAACAAGCCAGGACTTGCCAATTCTTGAAGGCACAATCAATGGATGCTGTAAATAAAGTTTTTAAAAGTGAGCATTACCCAGATTGAGAAAAAGAGAGACTGAGAGAGGGAGTAAGTGACAGAGGAAGAGAAGGAGATGTATAGCTGTTGAATAAATCTTTAAGAGGCGTCTGCACTTTGTTTCCTCCTCTTTCACTCCCTTTGTTGATAGTCCTGTAGTGTTTTAACAATGTGTTTTAACACCTGAAACAGGCCAAATAGCACCCTTTATTTTAAACCATACTTTTCTTATTTTGGTTTGAATAGAGATGTAGTCAAAGGGAAAGATGCATTGTCAAAGTAAACCCAACTCTGCTGCAGTTAATGAACAGGAAGAAGATAGGGATTTTCCACTGTAATCTGAGGATGATGAGATGAAGCAGATGTCTCAGATTGACTTTTTCTACAACTTTTACATGAGCCTCACCAGATCCACATCCGCAAGCTTGGCCAAATTTAATGCTGGGCCATCTAATCACAACAGGGCCAATGGAAGATGAAAGGGGACCCTTTCAAGAAAGCTTGACGATCTTTCTCTTTCAATTTCTCACTTAAAAGACTGGTATTGATTTTCTTGTTTTTGCTGCTGTGGTCCTCTGCCTGTGTAAATGCTACACATGAACATTAAAAAGTCGCTTTCACAGCTTCTTTTCAGATCACACATTTAAAGCTTTGTAATATATAATGGCAACATTTTCTTTTTGATATTAAAACTGTTAAGTACGTCATTAGTATATTATTGTACATATGTATTATTTATAATTATTTTAGCTTGTTTTGCACAATCTTTACACTAAAATACAAGCAGAATGGAGGTAAATCTGCAGTGCTACAAATGTATGATTTTATATAGTCAGAAATAGCCCACAGTTACTGGGAATTTAATTTCCTATTTTCATGGTATGTTATTATGTTCACTTATGCTCACTCGGGTAATAAAAAAGCAATTAAAATGGCACGCACAGCATTTGCATTTCTTATTTGCTGTCAGTAAAGTATAATTAACTGGCTATTTCTGTTTTCGTTGTAGAACTGCCTACTTTTTCTGTAATTTTTAAATTATGAACTTTTGCGAATTTGTCACATTAAATGATGTTATATGTTTTAGTAAAATATTTTATGATATGACTCAACCATAAGACTTGTTATGTGTTTTTAAACCTCTTCTCTATCTCTATTGACTCACTTTCAGCCCAGAGACACCATATGTTACACTAAAGCAACGTGTGAAAAATACAGTATGTGTGAGCTTTTTGTGTTATACTGCGATGTAACCCTGGCGACTTTGTGCAAGACTCTGCTGGTACTGATTGACAGCCCCAGGTCTTGCCTGAGAGCAACATGAGAAAGAATAATCCAATATTTTCTTTCTCCATTTACCTTTTACTCCACCACATTGTGTTCTTGCTGAGCTCAATTTTATTATACACATATTCTGTCCTCTTTCCAACTTTTCCTAACACTTGCTCTTTAATGCTAAGGCTAAGCATGTCTCTAACCTAATGGGTGGTGCACCTTTTCAGTCTTTAAATGTTAATAATTTAGAGACAATACTACTAATAAAGGTCTTTACAGGATACAGTCTGTGTAAAAGTGCCAGACTAAATCTGACCTGACTTTATATTCAATCTTCAGTGGGTTGACCAGTGTCTCTTTGCAGTTCTGTTGTTTCAATGTGAAAACATATCTGTACATTTGTCCCAGCTGGTAGGCATGGCTCCCCTCCATTTTGACAGGCACATCAGAGAATCTCTATCTCTGTTCAGATTATATATTTCTTTAAAACATAAAGTGGACACATGGACCGTTAACCGGCACATAATGTTCCTTTCTGCTCTAAAAAGCAGATACATAGGAATCCTCATGCAGAGAGTTATTCAGTCACTGTTGAAACAGAGGATTCTTAACTCTGACTGCATTTATCATAAATAATGAAAGATTATAGTGTGTATTTTAATCTGCCTTGTCCACTATGGCATTATGGTCATGGAATAAATTATAAACATTCATTAAAGCTTTTCTTTTAAATAGTAAATAGAAAATTGATCAACATGACAAGTAGTATTAGGGCCATGTGGGTCAAAATAACCTGCTCGGATTTTCACATTTTGATTCTGCTCTCAGGCCCATGGGGCCTCTACAGTATAACACAGCATATGGTCATTTACTGTGCACTCTCACAGTCCTCACAAGAAAGCACTCTCCTGGACTTAATGCAGCAGATAAAACTCTGACATCTGCTCGTCCTACTTACCAAGACCACACATTCTGCAGCTTTGCTGGGAAGTCAGCTACCCACAACCAATTATGTCTCCTCCTAGCTTGCTACTAATCAGAATGCTGGAGATTCATTCTCAAAGTTCAAGTCCTTACTTAGCTCAACTGCACAATCTCAAAGTTGTCTAGGAACCAGTTCCAGCCGTCATACACCAATTAACACAAGGCATCCATCACATCATTCTTTTTCAGATGGGACATTAGTTGTTCATCCCTAAAGCCCCTTTAATCAAAGCAATGGCTTTCGGTAAGCAATCAAAAGCTGTCATTGAAGGGCAACTGACACGTGGGCCAGGACAAATGTGTGAAATAGATACATTAAGTGATAAGGACAAATGCACAAATCCACTATGTACATAACAACCTTTAAGATGAAATATGTGAGCCTGCATTAATCATGCAGGCTTAGCCAGCATCATGTTACACATAAGATATGGAATTGCCTTCTTGGTTGTCCTGCAGAGAAACTGCTTTCTCCTGCTGTTTGTCTCCAATAACCCCGCCTTCCCTCTGGGAGGCAAGAATTGCAATCAATTAATGCAGAGAGCTCTTTGGAGGTCAACGCAAAAGTGTCTCCCACCATCGACTAAGCCAATTTGCCTTTTTTCTAACACAAGCTTTTTTGATAAAAAAAAAGAAGAAAAAGAAGCTTATTAGGCTTATTATTAAGCTTATTATTAAAGAAGGTTTGTGTTATGAAGTGATGGAGCCATCAAATAATGTGTAGACTCAGCCAATAATTTGACTAGAATAATTTGAAGAGAACAGGATAAAGCTGCTGGTCTGCATTAGACTGTAGTGTGTATTACAGAAAGAAAGACAGGAAGACAAACAGATGATGGCAAGCTGTTTGAGCATCTTAAAAAGTAAAGCCAGTAACTAATGCAATTCATCTCATTTTCATTTTGGAACCCTGTGTTCTGGCACAGCAATCCTCCCGTCCCTCAAGTACAATGGCTGCAGCAAACTGCATGGCTATAAAAGTTTGTCAGTGTTCCAGCACTTTTCTACTTAAGCACAACCTCAAAATAATGGGAACATGTGTCTTCGATCCTACAAAGGCCTGAGATAACCTTGTGTTCACAATAACCACAAAGACAATGCATACATGATGTGTCAGTACTCACCAGATCCTCATTATTCAGGGTGGAGCGGTTCACTAGAGCGAACGAGATGCCTGCCTTTCGAGCAGTGAGGGTCTGGAAGAAACAATACAAAACAGATAAAACATATAATTCTGTTGTATATTCCAATCAGAGAGGCACACTGTTGAAATGCTGATTTTAATTAACGTTCAAGCTATTTTATTTATTGATGACCAGGACATATAGTGTATGTGCTGGGTGTATGTGCTCAGGTAAAGCATCAATTTTATATGCCTATGGGAGCTTGTTTACTTCAGCTTTATTATTTTTAGACCAGCATCTACCATGCACAGTATTTTGTTAGTACAAAGATATGCTGCAGCATTTAAGTGTGCATTAGGCAGTTAGTTTAGTGTTTTAAACAATTTTATTTGGTGCAATATTAAATAACTTAATAAATTAACTTACCAAAGCCTGTCATTTCCAGGTGCAAAAACAGAAAAAGAAATGGAAACTGAGTTAGAGAGGAAGCAGAACTAAACAGGCGGAGAGCACAAACAGCAGAGTTATGTTTGACTACTTTGAGCGCAGATAGGTGCTCAACTGCCATGCAGGACTGTGAGATAAGGGCGTACGGCTCTACAGAGATTAATATTAATCAAGTGACATTATTCAGCTGTTGCATGACTATTTAACCATTCATGCATCAAAAGTTACCAAATTGCAGTCATGCTTGGCTTTTTATTCTGCTCTCTGCTGGATGGAGCTTTGATCATATTTTCTGCTGTCTGCTTGGCACATTAGGTGAACACAGAGACACTCACACACACTCATGTATGGATGAAGCCAGCTGTAATACATTACTCAAACGGACTTACTCATACAAACAGTACACACCCAGACCAACACTGACATGGAATGTACACACACCAGTACACACATTAATTAGCCGCTGTCTATCCACTGAGTGATCAGAGAGTTATAACATAAAGCCTACATTAGAGCTAATTATGTAAGAGGAATGCAGACATGGACAGCTGACAGTTTTGGATCAGTCTTTACCAGCACCCACACTTGTCTGCACAGCTCAGCTATGGTAAAGATCCATGAAGGCCATGGAGAATGTAGGAGGGTATGCGACCTCTACATGAACTGTGTTGATGTAAGTTTATCAACATGCACCAGCACTGCTGAGGTTGCTGCGGGCAATGCATTACAAACCCATAGCCACTTATTAGCTATGCAGCTACATAGGGCTGTGGAGTTAAATACTTTGGTAATAAATTTTCAACTTTACTTGTTTTTTTATTTTTTATTTGTGTCCGGGGAAGCCCTGCTTGCTGTTCCAATTACACGCTGTTGCTGCCCTGAAGCAATCACACAGCAAATGGGGGATATTGACAAAGGAGAGGCATGAGAGGGGACCAATTAGTTTGCTGACTACTGACTTCATCCCATGTGTAAAAGGCTCGCCAGTGTCACTTTTACATGATTTAAAAGCCTCACACCGTTAAATCAGAAGTCAATGAAGTCTTCAAATATATATTTTTAGGTTGAGTTGTCAACATTTCAAGTTAATCAAAATGTCATCACCTGCTGAGCAGCAAGAGAGAAAAGGTCCAAGCATCAGTCAGGCTGAAATCTGACAACCCACTGAAAAATATTACCCATAGCTGTTATGGGTCTATGTAGGAATGGCAAATATACACGCAAAATTCAAAAGAAGAAAAAAAATAATAAAAAATAAAAAACAACAACCCATACTTACCAAGACATTGTTGGTTATTAATTTCATGAGAGATATGGACAAATACAGCATCAACTCATGTTGTTCACTGTGTTATAAACATTCAATAATATCTATATGTGTACGACATACTAAATTATCACGAGTATCAGAATCATTTTGTTTTATTTGAATTAGGCTAAAAGTTGCTTAAATTAACTTAAGCGTGATTATGTTTTCAACCACTGGCTACAACACATGGTGATGAGAAACATATGTAGACAAGACAAACACATATTGTATTGAACATAATGGACAAACACATCTAAACAGAAATGATTCCTATTGGCATCATGACAGCCTGTTGTCATTCAGATAGACTAACCATGTGGCACACTGCTAGGCCTGCTCTACAACAGGCCTCTCTGTGGGATATGTTATGACACATTATGCTGCAATAAAAGCAAATAGGGGAGCATCACTGTGATTCAGTGTCTTAAACATCCTTTCCAAGCTAATTAATCAAGACAGCGAATTATAGCTAAGGTTATATTAACGTTCCCACAAGGCTGTTTCCTCATTGAACTGTCAAACTTTTGTGCATACTTTCATTACAATTGCACTTTACTGGAGTACATATAAATTGATTCACCCTAACACTCTATATAAAATCAAGTCAAAGTCAAGCTAGGATTTGTTTTGCTTATTGGTGGCGCACACTCACACAAACCAGGATGCTACCGTTCCATTGTAAAGTAGGGTCCCTCAGATAGATTTGACATAAATCACAAATAACCTTGTTGAGGTAGATGACTCACCAGGTCTCGGACAAGAGGCACTGTCCTCTTTCGGCGTAAATCTGGCATGCTGTCAATACCATAAAGAATACTGCCAGCCCTGGAAAAGCAGACAGATTGAAAGTGTATTAATATCATAATAATGCCATGTTGGGGGAGGCATTACTGTGTTGAAAGGGGGCTTTGATTTACACACACAGTAAACACCATGGATCATGCCTCGTACCTAACCTGCCTCACCCCTTGCCCTGCACGTAGCATGAGCCCATCACCTCCGCCGGGGCTCTTGTAATCCTTCATGCTCTCTGCTGTTCACATTGCTGTTCCCTCTCTCATCTCTCCCTCAAAGGCTTTTTCACCAGCAGAAAATTTAGGTGCACCAAAAATATTAACATTAATTCTATCAGACTAGCTTTTCAGGACTGTCCAGAAAGCATACCAAAAGCAGGGCTCAACCATCTTAGAGTGATTTACAGTTTTTATGAATGAAAACATACGCATTCAAAAATTGCCTGTTTTGCATCAAATAAAATCTTGATCTGTTTCATTTATTACTTATTATTAATAAGCTACAGGAGATGTATTTGATTTACTTTTACAATTTTAACACTGAGCAAAAGTGATTCACAACTTACAAATTTTGGCCCACGGGCTGTAGGTTGAAAATGTATTTATAATACTTGCTACAGCAAAGACATGATACAGACAAGTGTTTTTTTTAAAACAACATTTTTGCAGCTAGTCAGTGTTGATCATGCTCATGTTATAAAATAATAACCTAAAGTTACAATAATTTAGACACTCGCAGGAGTGAGAGGAGAGTGAGCAAATTAACACCTTTTGCTAAAACTTTATTTAAAAATTTCAGTGAGGCAAGTTTCATAATTTCCTATTGTGCTGCTGCTGCTGCTATTGCAGATCCTTCTTGATCAGTCCTCACAGTGACTATGGCCCAAGAAGGGGCCTAACCGGGTATTTGACAGGTGCACTGGTGTGACCAGAAAAAAAAAGTGTCACACCCATTTAATTTTTGGTTGCATGTGAGAGTAAATTGGTTACACTCTGGAGCCCTGTATATTCTTTTAATGTGGTCCACCCACTTCACCTGTCATAACTAAGCAAAGGCTTAAACTACCCCATCAAAATGAACAGTCCAGACCAGGGATACTTCTCAATTGAAACGATTCAATTTCCGTCTTTCATTCTTACAATAAGGAAAAGTAATTGTTTGTGTAACTAGAGCATTTACGTTTTCTTGAATAACACAGCCCTGGAGATTTTTTAAGTCTAGTGTCTTAAATTGCTTGCTTCATCCTTAACTGTAACCCCAGAGTAGGCTCACAGCTCCCTTACTGCTTTCTCACAAGTCTAGCTTCTTCCCATGAGGCTTTCAGTGGCATCACCTCAACTGTCACTCAAAGCCTCTCTAATGACCTCAACATGACATCAACGCCCCAATGCCTCCACACAGATAAAGCTCCTCAAGCTTTGCTGACAACCCTCTCACACACATGAATGGTATAAACCCAAAGATACACAACATGACAAGCTGTGTGAGCCCAGTCCTCAGCCTCTCACTCCTTGACCACATAATGGATGACAGTGTGATCATAGACCTAAATATGAATATTAGCAGCTCCCTTCTGACTTCCACTTATATGTTTCCATGTCCCAGTGAGTTGCATAATTAATTTAGCACAGTCAAATTGGAAGGGACTAAGTTCAGTTGCAGATGTTGTGAGGCCATAATGCATTTTGTATATGAAGTTGCCCTCTGTGGTGAGTCAAATTGACCATAATACCCTGAGCATGGCTGTATGCCAGAGAAACAGCATGCTTTTAACATTTCCAGGACCTCTTTCTCACTATGAGGGTGTACCAAAAGCACAGCAGTCTCAAAGAATATAGAAGTGAAGTGATCTGATCAGGAAGTAAACCACCACTCACCCTACAGACTGCAAGCCGAGCAGTTTGGGATCCAGAACACTGCGGGGCTTCAGGGGAAAAGAAATGTAGTAAGAATGTAAGACAAGAAATACAAGTGGCACAAACACAACAGAGCACTGAACACACTGCCCAATCACTGCTTGGTAAAGAGTCACTTGAGGATAAGAATAAAAAGTAAAATATAGGAGAAAGGAGGGCAGCACCACAGATCAAATTATTCCACATCAATGTAATGTAGGGTTCTAGACCTCTAAACAAATTTTGCTGCTTTTGGCGCTTCAGGCCAAATCTGCCCATTGTGTAACCATCCCTTCTCACTGACCAAACATCCAATCAAAACAAAGTTAAACAAGCCATTTTCAGAAATTAAAATAATGAAGGTCAAGACAGTCACAACAAGACGACTTACTGTCATGCAATATACTACACAGCATGTGTTTCTACATCATAAACGGTAGTTCAGTTCTGCCACATATACGTACACAGTAAATGACCCTGCTCTATATATTACATTCAAGGGGAGGAAAAGTACATACACAATAATTAATATACAATACATGCACAAGCAATGACAAGATTCATGATGACAGTAAACCTGTGTATCCAAAGCGCTGCTGTCTGAAAGGAGAAAATGACAGAAAGTATACAGTTAATACAAACCATTTCAGTGTGAGACAAAAAGTTATTTAGTTAAGACAAGAATATTTCTGCCTGATGACACATTTCTGTTTTGCCAAACAATTGGGGGGAGGACTACTTTATACAGTTTTAACAGTTGAAAATCTTGTTATACTTAAAGGCTTTCAACACAAACTGGAATAGGAAACACAGCCACTATTTTAAATCAATACAACACAAATTAAAAGTGCTGTCTTTAATCAATAGCACTACCTGGCTGGACACACATAGCTATAAAGACATGGGACATTAGGAAAGCATTTGATATCATATTGCCAGTTTAGAGCAAGCCCTTTAAACAAGCAAGACTGCAGAGGTGTGATTACTGTGCTATTGATCCATGGGTGATGAATGGCAGGGTAATCATGAGCTAATGTGGGACAAACACTAAACAGCTGTTCACCAGAGAAAGATTAAATTCCCCCTCTTATTAAAATGACAACAAACTGCTCCTTGTTGGCATTGTAGAGATCGTGTATACAATTCAACAGGTTCTTAACTTTTTTCTGCCGTATTAGTCTCTTAAATGAGAGAAATGAGAAATGTCTTCAACTTAAGCTACATCTTTTTAAACCTTGTTTTAAAGAAGAAGCTTACCTCAATCTTATCTTTAACTTGACTGCCCCAAGGAATTAGCCCTATCTCGCAACTGTAAAAATATAGTACCCAGACATGGACTCGAGCCAGTGATACTTTAATTCAGGGAGTAAACGCTTCTATTGATAAAACCCTGATATCTCACAATGTTAAAAAATCAACTAAATGAAAAAAAAAAAACATTTTTCTAGCTAACCCCATATAGTTGTAGTTAGTATCCATGTAGTATTTCTGATCTACACCAAAAACTAAACATTTGTTTCTAGGCCCATTAGAAATGATTCCTGAAAAATCTAGTATACACACCTTTCATATTAACATTTTCGACAACGCAAAGACATTAGAAAATTAAATTAGACATTATTATGTTTCTTTAAGCTAGGCCACAGGTAGGTACCATGGACACCAATCAGCTACGATACTTTCAGCATTGCCTTATGAGATAGACTCATATCCTAAACAAGCCAGTCTGCAGCTGCACTAGATAAAACAATGCTACAAAGACAGAAATTAGTCTGCAAAAACTTTATTTCACAGTTGCCTTGAACCGGGGGAACAAAATCATAAATGAGTGGTGGGCAAACTTATTGCTGTGACAAATTTGTACAAAGCAATATTTTTACATTTTATGTCCACTGAAGCATGTTAGATGGATAGGGATGACCTAATAATAATTACATGGGGTTGTCATCATCACTCCTAAGATGGAGCGTTACACTATCCAAATTTTTAAAAAAAAGACTTGAATCATTTATATAATATAAAATATAATATAATATAATATAATATAATATAATATAATATAATATAATATAATATAATATAATGTAATATAATGCTGCTCTATTTGTAGAGTGAAATATTTCGTGTACATTGCACGTGTGCAAACATAATGCATTGTTCCCATCTATGAAACTACCCAGGGTAAATGAGCTTTATCTTTACAATACATTCCCAAATGACCTAAACAATGCTATATGACCGTCACACATCCTACTATAGACACATTTAAAGCATGTGAGATATGGCATTTACTATTCCCATAAGCACCAAATCCACAGCTCTGGGTGGGTATAGAAGTTTGATATGTTTCTTCAATGTCAAAACAATATATTCTTGATCCAAACTGTTAAAACTGGTAAGTATATAGAAGACATCTGCAATGTTAGCTCTAAATTCTCAAAAAACTTCTCATAGCCAACAATATTGCCTGGGGTCACAAAACAAGGTAATGTGAGCAAAAACTGTGAACACATGCTTTGAGCTGTACACAGTAGTCCGAGCTAGGACTTCAGCATAAACACAAAAAAGACTTCTGTGCACATTTCATACACCTGACACGTTAATGATAGAGGGTCTACCTCTTGCTCCCCGAAGAGCAAGCAAACTTTACTAGAAGCGGACCTCTATAAATATTCTAAGCAAGAGTGACCTGGTTACAAAATGCCCTTGGGAGTGTGAATTAGCATCTGAATACAGAGGCTTTTGTAGCCAGTTAAAGACAGGCCTTGGCTGCACTGCTCAAACTTCCTTTAAAACTAACACTCGGACCAGCTCGCACACATACAGTAAGCATACAATCACACTCCGAGTAAAGATTATCTGTGACTTTTCAGATTATCACCAACATTGCTGCAAGCATATCAAGAGTTCAAGACACTTCTGGTTCTTGAACTCTTGTCTACCTGGGGTAGACTTTGTAGATGTGGCACTTTATTCTCTATCAGAAGTAGTAAAAACTTAAAACTACTGGGTCATGGTAAAGTTCTTATTTTTGCATTAATTAATATGTTTTACGGAATAGTTGGGACACAAGAGTATGGTTTGTTTAAAGATGAATCAGCTCACAAAATACAATTAGACAAATGTATCAGTCACTTGGGAGATTACAGGCGATAACTTAAATAATTCCATCATTTGGTCTTTCTGTCAGCAAAATTATATTTTCTTCAGGTGTAGTTGGTCTTTTTAAACCTACCTTGTTGTGAGCTGCACAGAAGCACATTATTATGTAGGTCATGCTTTTCACTTTAATTAAGCGGCTGTTCACCAATATTACTATTTTAAACTCGATGGAAGCTAAAGATTGAGCAATAACAAATACGTTTAGTGTCCAATAAATACTGCTCTTCTGAGCCAATGACAATGATAATGATACAGAAGAGGGTTGTCTGATAGTCAATAATTATTAAATGAATTTTGTAACTTGATCAGATGTCTTATAACATGGTTTTTGAAATGAAGTGCTAGTTTGTAAAAATAGTTCCTGTAAAATACAGTGTGACACAGTGAGAAACAATGTGTAAAGTTTCGTACCCCCTGCCAAGATCTGCTGCTCCAGCTCAGCCATCTGTTTCCTGTAGGCTCTCAGTGCTGCCTCCTTGAATGTGGGTCGCACACGCTTTTTAGGAGGGGCTTCTGCAGGTTTCTCCTCTGGGCCATTTTTGCTTTCATCCTCGTGTTTTTGCTCCACTTTCTCGGACACCTCTGTGGCCTCCTCCACTATATCTGGTATCTCCTCCAACTCCTCAACACCCTCTTCCATCTCCTCTGTCACATCATTGTCCTCTGTTTCATCTGGTTCTTCTACATCTACATATTCCACCATTGCATCATATTCAGCTGTTGCTGGAGTGAGATGTGCCTCAAATTCTTCACTATACTCTTCATCGTATTGATCGTCCAAACTGCAGTCATATTCCAGAACACAAGCCTCTTTAGGTGCCTCAGAGCCCTCTGAAGCTTCCAAATCTTGAGTGTTATCAATATCCTGAGAAGCATCATTGTCTTGTGAGGCATCAATGTCATCAGACACATCATAGTCCTGAGAGGTCTCACACTCCTGTGTAGGTTCTGTAACATCCTCGGTTTCAGCCACATTTGTTCTGTTCTCTAAGTTAGCAAGCACCTGTTCCATCACTTCCACATAGTGGGTCTCACTGTCAGGCTGTTCTTCAGCTTGCACTGATTGTTCTTGCTTTTTCTCTTCCTCGGGTTTGTGGTGAGTCGGTTCTTTGTGGGCTTCAGGCTGTACAGTAGGGCTAGAGTTACTTGTAGTTGAGCCTGACATTGTCCGGAAACGTCCCATAAAGGATGAGCTGGAAGGCTCCTCAGGTGGTGGTGGTGGAGGGGGAGTCTGAGTAGGTTGAGAGCCAGATTTCCAGACAACCTCCAAAGCTGATTTAGCCCTTTGCAGCGTAGAGCCAAAGCCAAACCCAAAGGACTTCTCACTAAGGTCAATACTAAGCCTGCTGCTCCAAGATTTGGGAACCTCTTCAACTTTCTCTGTTCGAATTTCACTTTGACTACGGTACATACTAGAGGACTTATTCTGGGCTTGATGAAAGCTGTGGTTGACATCCAATTCAGGAAACTTCTCTTGTTTTGGAAGTGTTTTGGATCCCTCTTTGGGAACAGTTTTAGGAGCTACCTTCTGAGGTGGTTTAGGTTCTACTTTAGTAGGTTCAGTGGGTGTCAGTTTCTGCTCAGTTTGGGGCACCTTTACACCTTCTGGAGACACTACCTTACCAGGTTCTTTAGGCGAAACCTTGTTGCTTTCTTTTGTTGGTATTTTACCAGTCTCCCTAGGTGCCGGTTTAGGCGTCTCTTTTGGAACCTCTTTTTGGGGTGGTTTTACAGCTTCTTTGGAAACCTCTTTAGTAGGTTTTGGGGCTTCTTTTGATGCAACATGTGGGGGCTCTTTACCAGTGACTTTAGGAGATTCTTTAGGAGATTCTTTAGGAGATTCTTTAGGAGAATCTTTAGGTGACTCTTTTGGAGTTGAAGCCGGACTTACAATTGGTGTAACTTTAGGGCTCTCTTTTGGTGGCTCCTTTGGACTTTCTTTAGAAGTCACTGTTGGGCTCTCTTTTGTGGAGACTTTGGTTGTGACTTTACCAGCCTCACTAGAAAGTAATTTTGATGTCACTTTAGATACTTCTTTGACACTTGCTTTTGAAACATCTTTAGAACTAGATTTTGAAGTATGAGTGTCTTTGGGAAGAACCTGAGGAGCGTCTTTAGCAGATATTTTTTGAGTGTCTTTAGCTAAATCTTTAGTGGTTGCTTTAGTGGTCACTTTGGGTGTTACCTTGGCAGCTACCTTAGAGGCTTCTTTTGAGGATATTTTTGCACTTTCTTCTTTTGGGGCCAATTTAGTCTGTTTTTGCGTGACTTTTGTATTTGCTTTGGAGGTGTCCTTAGATGACGATTTTGTGCTTTCTTTTGGAGCCTTCGAACCTTCTTTTGTTGTTCGAACAGACTTGACATATTCACGCTCTGTGCTAGGGGTTATGATGTGAGTAGTAATTGGTGGCAAGGGAGCATCCCTATCATGCATGAACTCTTCATCACCCTCAAACTGTAAGTCTACTTCCTGGCATTTAGTGATGTTTTCTGGAAACCCGGGAATAGTAGATGGGTCAAATGGACTGCTAACCTCCACAGAAGCTTCTAAACCTGAGTCAGTTCCTTGTTCTAAGTGATGCCAATCTTTCCATGGAGAAATGTCACCTTGCAATGAAACCTGGGAACCACTGTAGTGGCTTCTGTCTCCAGACATACAGACAAGTCCATTGCTAACGCCGCTGTCAATAGTTTCTGTAGTCTCCATCTCATTGTGTTCATAGGGCTGACTAGAACCTGCATACCAAGAGGAGGCCATATCCTCCTGTTTTCTTTGCCATAGTTCTTGGTCTGACGAAGACAGTAGAGACCCACCATTGGCCCGAGTGAAGTATGCGCTCTCTGAGAAATCCTCTGAGTAGGACTGGCAAAGTTTGGAGCAGTCTGATTCAGAACGGCTTAGTTTGGGGGTTGAATATTCACTCTGTGAGAGCCAGCCAGGGGTCAAATCAGAATAGTACTTTCCATGTTTGTCTGGGTCATAGTAAGAATCATCAGCGTAATGACCTGACCCTGAGTAGCTAGCTTCCTCTCCTGACCGACGGTGGTCATGGGAACGCCTTTTCTCTGATTTGCTTTTATGAACTGGCTTTGAAATCACCATTGCATATTTGTTTCTACTTAATTCATCTAATTCTTTATCACTGTCCATAGAGTCCCAGTCATCACTCTCTACTACTTTCTCTTTTCCTGAGACCTTTATATCCATGCTTTCGTATGTTTGCGAGGAAGACATCGCTTTGTCTTTTCTTTCCTTTCCGTCATGAGTTAAGCTGTCAGTGGATACTGTAATTCCAGTTCCTTTAAGTTTATAGCATTTCTTCAAGACAACATCCCTGTCTTGAGGTGATGCAAAAATAACTATAATGGGACGAGGTTTTGCATTTAAACATTCCCTTTGTTGACCTAACCTATGTGCAAGCTCAATTTTAATTGTTTTATGAGCGTCTGTAAAACCCATTTTCTCTTTTAATAATTTGTATATCAAACTTTCAGTTTTCTCTGATCTTTCTTCAGGAACATTGAGAAATCGCAAAGTGGAATTATTAGCTTGAGTACTAATTTGTTTTATGTAATCATGTATATCACGTGTTTCCCTTCTTGACTGAACAAATCCTGAGCGAAGCTGCTCAATTTCACTTTGAACTACTTCTACACTGCTGGATATTTCATCGATGGAGCTTTTCAAGGCATTTACATGGCCTCGCAGTTCTGAAAGTTCTGTCTCTATCTGGCTGATTCCTTGAAGCTCTTTAAAGATCATCTCCATAACATCTTGGGTTTGACTGATACATCCTGTAGAGGAGGAACCTGGCTCCAAGGTGGAGGTCTTATGTTGTCGGCCAGCTCGGTCCAAGGACTTGCTGCGTATACCCAAAGTTTTCCTCCAGTTGCTCACCTCAGAGTCTGAAGAAACACACTCCTGGCTCTTCTTCCATTTTCTCAGCTTGCGTAGAGCCCCTAGTCGAAGTGTATGTAAACTGGAACGCTCCACACGCTCCCCCTCAGAGCTTCCATCAGAGGGAGCCAAACTTATAAGGCTCTTTCTGTTTCGTCTGACTGGCATAGTGTGTGATTTATGCTCATCCAGTCTCCGGACTGGTTTTGTGTCACTTAGCGAGTCAGAGTAGCTACTGTCAATTGAAAGAACCTCAGGAAAGAAACTTTCATTATTATTTAAAAAAAGTGAGTTTTTCGGAAGTCCATTTGCTATAGCTACACGATAACTGAAGGTGGGTGAAAGTGACGAGCAGTCGTTCTTTCCGTCGTCCTCTTCTAGCGATATGTTACGTGCCGAAGAGCATTTGGAAATCTTTTTTACAGTTGTCTTCAGTGTGGTAGAGAGAGTTAGATTGTGTGCATGCAAATCAGTGGTCAATTTGGACTCTTTATTTTCACTTCTCTCTTTCTTTTTTATTGGGTTGGCCAATTTCTTTGTAAACATTCCTTTACAAATCTTCTCAATGTAGGATGATATAGTCTTGATTAGGGCAGAAACCATGGATGGCAATCCTGTAGAGCGTTTTAATCATCTAGTAAAGAATATGTTGGCTGAGATACAGCAAGGTTAAGCCAAGCACGATCAACCTGTGCTTGGCAATATGGACTTGGCTCAGTGAGATTCAGAAGGATTCACAAATACTTATATAAATCCAAGGGCCTTCTTCCAGATATGGAACATCTGTCTGCAAGACAAGACAAAAATACATGTAATTTAGTATGCAGGCATTAATTATAATTTAAAAATAGATAGTAGTACATTTACTAAACTAGGAATTTTCTTTGCTGAATTATCATTTTCTTTGTTGATTAATAAGTAGGCCTACTATCAATTTCCTTTGTTAATTAATAAGTACTGCCAATCAGCATAGGAAATGGTCATCTGATGAAGAAAATTCCTTCAAGAGACTATATATACTGCAAACGCTTCAACAAAAATACTCACTTGCACTTCCAAGTGTGTATTTTATGTCACTTAAGGTCAATAAAGCCAACAATTACACTAACAGAAAAAACATGAAATTCACAAACATCTGCATATTCACCATTGTACACCACATAGATAATTTTATCAGTAAAATTTTAGTCTGTACCTACATCTCTGTTGTATAATCCCACTGTTTGCAACTAACAAGTATATACAACTGCTGCTGTGTTAGAATACAAAGCCACAGCACACAACAGTAAATGGCTGAGGTGTATTTTTTATGGAGTGAAACTGGTCAACTGAATTAAAGCCAGTAGGGGGTTGTTGCACAGTGGATCTGACAGCTGCTCCACATTATTTCTGGATTTTAAAGCTTCATGTGTATACAGTCTCATGACCACAGAGATATGCTTTCTTCAAATGAGCTGCAAAGGACCAAATTGATGTTCGCTTTGAATTTGAACAAGGACCAGGTAATTTTACACTGCATGAGGAGCAGCGATGAGATTATCTGTTGACATCACAAAATAATCAGGCAGATGCAGTTATGATGAATAAAATATAGCGTGCCTCATGAAAGTACACTACAGTACAACTACTCCTCTTACTACTACTACTACTACTACTACTACTACTACTATTACTACTACTACTATTACAACTACTACTATTCAACAGCTGGTTTACACTATATGCTTTTGTTAAGAGATTCATGACTCAGCTTTCCTCTAGACTGGCACAAGGCCAAGAACAGCCTTTTGCAAGTGATGGGTCATGACCCCAAACTGTCCCTCCATAAATAAATTGCATCAGATATTGTTTATATGCGTCATGACATTGCCTTAGCTACACTCAATGACATTTTAGCTCTCATACAAATTCAAAACGTATATCTATATTCTGAAACAGAGGTGTCACAGTACAATCACTGTCAACTGGTGTTAATCAGTGAACAGCGTGGGATTAGATGCTTAGACTGAAGACATCAACTGAATAGGCTTATGAATAGCAATTTCATTGTAGTTACATTTACAAATGAATATATATTAGCCATGTTATAGTTAAAAAAAACTTTTTTTTACTATTTTCAGAACTAGCCAATAGCATTCAAAATTAAAAAATCTCGGAAAATATGCATGTTAATAGATGCTCATAGATGGCTTTGGCAGTAGACTTAATTGTGCTCGCATGATAAAAAATATATTGTTGGATTTAAAAAATTACATTTTTAAACAATACTGTACACTTAACTCAGCCTCTACGTACATTCATTTGTACTATTTTCTTTCTAGACAAATAGCACTGAAAGAGAATTATACCAAAAGAGCTGTTAATTAACATTTAGAGAGGTGTCTTTATCTTAAAGAAGACTACATCCTGAAATCGGCATGCTTAAGTTTGACAAATTAAGCCCTTCAATGTCTTGCAGTTAAAGTTCCTATACAAATTACCTGATAAAGCCTGTACCATCCTATTCAAACAGAGTGAAATGTATGGAAGGAAAGATTGGCAAGAAACTAGAACCCATCAATCTACAAACAAATGCCTCTGCATCTTAAAATTAAACAGCATCTCAGCATTTACTGTCATTATTGTATAGCCTAGTACTAGCACTTTCCCTCTTACAACCTCTTGTGAACACATATAGAGTTAGTTTTTTTGTTTGTTTGTTTGTTTGTGTGTTTGTTTTTTGTTTGTTTGTTTTTTCAGGCAACTATTCAAAATAGTTTGGTTTTATGAAAGCACATTTCAAAAATACTGACACATCATAAGTATGTCTTACATAAGGCCTGTACTTGTCTGGGCATATGACATCAGGAAATTTAAAAACCCGATGGGATTTCCTTAAATTCATATGGTAGAGACCCTGCTATTAGTGAGTCAGGCTCAAGAGGAAAAGGGGAGCACCTCAGCCACACCCACTCTTTGCTCCCTGCTAAGCATTGCTACACTCTATGAATGTTCACAGCCTACTATTTCATAATGCACTTGATACTTAGAGTGCTCGAAAAAAACCCATCTGTCACAATTGAACCATTGTCGCTATTCTACTTGGAAAATTAGTGTCAGTTGGAGGCATGCTAACCTACTTCTCACATAGTAAAACCTGCTCGCCCTCATCATCAAAACCAACTCAAAATTCTTTAAGTAATGCCACATGCTGTGATAATGGTATTGGATTATTCATCATCACCAATACAGAAGGTTTTGTGAGAGGCTTTAGAACTGGGTGCATAAAGACAGAAGATGCTCGTGTGTTACGTCATGTCTCCAGCACACATGATTATGGATTATAGTTGACTGTGGATTAGTGGCTGTGTGTTGTCCGGGCATGAAGCTGTGCATAGACACACATGTGCACCGTTCATGTGTCCATGCATGTGTATGTGTGAGCGCTTTTAAGCATGCAGTTGTGCAGCTCTAAAAGGGGAGCAGAGCAGAGCGTAGCAGCGGGGGGATGAGCTGTGAGGGTGTAGGCATCCTCAGATCATATTGCCCTCACGCCCATCTTCAGCTTCCTTTGCCTTCCTCCTTCTAATCTGTCCACAGTGAAATAGCTGCCTGTAGCCTTAGGAAGCCAGCCAACATCACAACAGATTGTCTCCCCGCATAAATCAAAATAAGAACGTTTCTTTGGCCGGCATGACAAGGAGCCGTCTCGGCGCGTTGGCTCAGTGTGAAACAACAGCATTGCTCACATGCGTTCATGTTGTGCGTAATGCTTTAACAACATGAGCAGAGGTGAGAATGAGACCATCGAGATTCATATAGCCTACATTTGACTGAATTTGGAAATTTGAATTACGGTACAAGCAGTGGGATGAAATTAGAAATGCGTGTCTTTGTATCGTATCTAGCATCATTTTCTAATCATCACATGATGTCATCTAACCGCATCTTTCTGAAATAGGGTTTTATTAATCCACTGACAAGGCCACAGAGGGAAGGGAGGGAAGCAACAAGAAGGATCAAAATGATGTCAAACAGTCATGTTTCTCACGCCAAGCAAACAGCAGCATCTAAATGCACTACGCTGTGCACATACCTGCTCGTGTCAAATCTCTCGTGCAGGACGCCAGTGGAGTGAGCACAGCGAGCCGAGTCCCCGGTTGAAGCGAATGGTGGGTGCGATGCGAGCAGCGGTGCTGAAGATGCGAGGGGAGGGGAGGGAGGGGAGAGAAATGCCTGCTAATACCAGAGCTTACAGCATCTCTCCGGGTCCGTGAGACGCCACATCGCACAGCCGTGCGTTTGCACACACGCGCGCGTCACCTCCATGCCACCGTCCGTATCCCGCTATCCTTTTTTACGCTTTCCACGTTTTAGGGAGCCGCTGCCAATCACTTCATTTAAACGCACTCCCACGAGCAGAGTAATGGACCTCAGCGCTCAGACGTTGTCACACTACGAGGTGTCGAGTCCAAATCCGGATACAGACAGCAGTGCTGCTGCTCCTGGCTGCCCAGACTGTGGCTCTGCTTCTCGGCGCGAGATGTATGTCTATCCTTGGACGAAACTAACTCTCTCCTTCCCTCTCTCCCTTCTTACTGAGCAAGGCAGGGACTATATATCCCCTCCCCCACGAACTCACAGCTTCACTTCAGCTGCTAGAGTGAGAAGAAAATGACTCAAGAATAGAAGCTATGGCAAGTGGATAATATTGGAACATGATTGTTGTTGTTTAACTTTTTAACATTTGACTGACCATAGAGAGGCTGTATTCACCTGAGAGGAATTTGCTCTCTTTTGGTAAACATGGTGGACAACAAAGTAGATGCTACTTCGATCTTTTTCCTTCAAACACACACATATAGACTACATGTATGATCTGGATACAACAGAGCAGTGGCATAAGGTGGTAATTAGGGACCTCAGTGCAGATTTTCAGAATGGGCCCCTGAAATTTCTTACACTTGACTAATAGTTTATCAAAACATATTCATACATGTCACCATCATAAAAATATTCATGTGCATTTTATTTTAGGTAAATTTTGTAAGCATTGAGTAAATATTGTGAAAATACTGTGCATATCATTCAATTTTAATATTTCTTAATCATATGCTTGTTTTTAAATGATGATGACATCCTTTCATAAGGATAATTTTAACTGCAACTACTGAGATGTATTTCCCCTAGTTTTATGAGTTTTTTTACTTTAAAGCGAGTACTATTTTCCATTTCCATTTTGCACCTAACAGACTGTCTGCAAATGTATATGATGATTATGTAAATATTTAATTTTTTTTATAAATATCAGAGATGAGTTGGCAGTTGCCTGGAAATGATACATCACTTGCAGTTAAATTGTTGATTGTCTGGTCAGCAGGATGCACTGATTGAATTAATTGGTTTTAGCTAGCCCTATTATTAAATGATATAAATGTAGCTATAGAGTTTATCATGCATCTCCTAAAAATACATTTACGAGGACTCAATAAAATATAAAAGCCACAAAAAATAAATAAATAAATAAAATAAAATAAAACAACAACACAACAAAAAAGCAGTGGCCTGAAATCCTACACTGTATACCAACTTGGTTGAGGGTTAACTTTTATTTTAGTAGTGTTCTTTGGAGCTGTGATGTATCCAGTTTTATTCCATTTAGCCTTCTGGGCCACCATAGAAGTCCTCACAAGTACAGAAGAAAGTACTTACAATGTATGAATAATGTGGCCTCAATCACAAGTACTCACACATCATCTAATTACGTTTCTCACAGGATCTTCTTCTGTCATACATGTTCTTCCACTGGTGTTGCTGCATTAGTCATGTATGATCACTGGTGAATTAAAACACCATCACCAGCGCAATACCCCAAAAGAAAAAAAAAACAAAAAAAACATTTGGAATAGAAGCACACCTTCATTAGAAGACTGCCTCAGAAACTGGTAAGAATCCATGTTAGAGACCTGCTTTAATTTGTCCTTGTCTGACATTCTGCTAATTGAGGCGTTAATATTGTGTTGACAGAGACAAATGAAGACTGACACGGTGAAAGAGAAACCAATTCAGGAGATTGTCACAATAGTCCTCATAATTTTAACTGTGTAAGTTGAGTGTAGATTAGACATTTAAATACTGAGCCAATGCAGCGCACTATTTCACCCCCCGGCTTCTCTTTGACAGACCCCCTTCATGTAGCTCAGATGTATGTCATGCATTCCTCCAATAGCCACTAATTGTCTGACCTGCTGGCAAAAGGTCTGTCTCTGTCACATGGGAGTGGGATGCAGGGAGCAGTGTGTATGACTGTGGGTGGGGATTGAAGGAGGCATGTTAAAAGCTGTGGCAGATGCTTGCCCCCTGCTGATAATATTAGCTACTGCACATGGAGCCTCAGCTGTTTTGAGCCAGTCTGACCCAGTTGATCCCCTATAATGGCTGCCCCCACACTTGTGTTCTGTAAAGGAAAGTAGAGCAATGGCCCCAGCAATTTGTATGGTTCAGTTGAAGTTTATTGTGATCCAAGAAATAAGTATATGAGCAAATTACATGTGTCTTGGGGACATACTGTGTGATTTGTGGAAAAAAGACAGATGCTTGTGATTGTTCCCACTACAGTTCTCGTTTTTCAGACCAAGCTGAACAACCTGAACAACATAATAGTTATGTTTATTTGTAATTTACTCGTTAAGTTTTAATATTTGTTTTTTGTTTGTTTTTTATCCAGCCGTCACAAGCCTGTCTACTTTTTGTGCCCGTCCCAAGCCTGGAAAAATGGACAAGGATTGTGTCAGCGTGAGCATCTGACATATAACCTGTGCTAAATAATTATCCAAAGTATTTAATTAAATTTTCTATATTGTGTTTAACATTATATTGGCACCCAACCCAATTTTCACTGAGCAATCAAGAATGACAAAATTCTATTCTATTTGTCTATCAATTTTCATATCTCATACATTTTCCCCATTTGTATTGTGGAGTGCATGTTGTTTTATAAGCACCAAATTCAAATAGGTTTTTTGTCTGGCAAGGAGTTGTGCACCTCCACATGTATACCTCATTATGATCCAGATCCTGCAGTATTTGGTGCGCCCCAGGAGTCCATTCTTGGCTTAATGCCTGATTGGCAATTTTGAACTGTAATTCTATATTTATTTTTGTAGTTATAATATACTATATGTAAATATCTTTTAGGCACATATTACTTTATCTGAAGAAAACACTTTGTACAGTATGTATAGTATGTGTTCTCTGTTAAAAGGACAAAAACAAAAAGAATATCTATAGTTGCTTTACCCTATAATTTGTGTCAGTGCTGTGTGCATGTGAGAAATGTTGCAGTACACTTCTAATCTTCAATCAAAAATAACACCTTATACCTCTCAGGAAAGACCTTTACACTTTGCAGCTAGAAACCTGCCACTAATGAGACAGGCAGTTGGCCTTTATGAAGCCATTTTAGTGATAAAACCCTAAAGGGAAAGAAAAAGCTAAAACTAGCACATAATAATCTCACATGTGGCAGTGGAAAATCTTTTATCTATATAGAGATAGCAAGACAGTATTAATGTAGATCACACAGCTGTGGATGTGCAGCTGGCACTAATTCATGCTGCCTTTAGCACCATAAGACAGGATTAACATTATTATCGTATTAACACCTGAAGATAAAAGATGCTGGGAGAATGGAAAATCTGTTACTCTGAAAGCAACAATAGTAAAATACTACATCTGTATTTAGGGCTTTAGTATAAATATAGATGTATTGTCATCAAACAGTAATGACAGACATTAGGTTATTTTATTTATTTTTATTATTTATTTATTTATTTATTTATTTATTTATTTATTTATTTATTTATTTATTTATTTATTCATTTATTTATTTATTTAGTAGTTCATCATTTGGTATTTTGTTTGATGTCATGTCAGTGCAGATAAGACAATTTGTGTTTTTAAAAGTTCTCAGTTGCAAAGGGAATAGTGATGCTTACAAGATTTGAAAGTGCCCTTTTGGTTCACAAAATGTTAGGAGAAATGCCACAGATCAATCACTGGATGATTTAGACCCTGGCAGAGTTGGAGTCCTTTTTTCAAATTGCTTAACTGCTGCATTGCAGATAAAACACCCCTCTGCCAGGTACCTTTACACACAACAGACACCAGCTAAACACCTACAACACCTATTGGCTATAAACAGATGTGATGTGGGTAAATATTTGAGGGCACAGAAGAATACCTAAAAGTGAATAATGTCACAAGTGGCAACATTATTAGATCCCCATCCAATAAATTTAAGTCTAATAATGTGAAACCGATAAGTTATATTTTAGACTTTATTTTGAAATTAATTGTTAAACACGCAAAGCTTACAAATTAGGATTTGTGATAATCAAGTGCTGATGAAAACAACATCAACCAACTCTGACTAACTGACTACTTGTATCACTAAGTTAGTCATCATCTTGGCTTTCTTCATTCTGCTGACAGATGATGCAACTCAGTGTAAACCCTTTGGGTTTTGTCCCTGCGGTTACAAGTAAAGACGCTGTACAAGTTGCATTTTTTCTGACTAATAAAATTCCCTATTGAATCTTGCACATGTAAAGACTTGAACCCTACTTTGTCCACCATTTGTTTAGAACAAGTGTACTCTTTGAATACTATTTATTAGGTTATAAATTGCTACTGCGTATTATGCAGGAGCTGGTTGAGAACCCTGTGCAACCTTGACTACTGTCTGTCTGTTAATCACAAAAGATTCCCAGACACACATTGACAACCATTTACATTAATTCAGTTACAGACAACATAAGGAAGTTTGACATAAGATGGCTTGATGCACCCCCACAAATGAGGACGTAAGATGCAATTTGAGAAGTGGCCCTTTGGCTCAGGATGACAATATCAAATCTGGGAACTTGTGTTTGTAAAGGGTGACCGAGCTTTACCTCCAGAAAAAAATGGTAGATGTGAATCAGCCTTGCTCAAAGCAACAAGCTGCCTTCTTTGCTCTCCTTCTCAGTCCCCTCCATGTCACATAAACACAGAGACAATCAGCATGAAGCAGCCCAGAGGTGACAGCCTGTTGATTCCTGTCCTTAGCTCATTTCACTTATCATCGTCTGATTCATTTCAACACTCGTGTACATGTTCAGGAAAATGTTACAGTCAAAGCAAAGCAATATATGCTAATGTAAATACATAAAAATAATTAATTTCAGTCCACCCAGGATATGTTTTTCATATTTCATATTTTACTGTATATTACAGTCAACCTACCCAAGTCAGGTTTGGTGTTGGTGTTAATAACCTGGTATGAAGCCCAGGAAGTGTAACTACTCCAGTAAATCAGTATTATACATGTAATATAACTATTGGTAATATAAAGCCTGAGACACACAACAGTCGGCTATTAAAAACATAACATGCTGCATGGGGCTAATATGCTAAACCTAGCTATATCTAGTGATAAAAAAAAAAAAAAAAAAAAACAAAAAAAAAAAAAAAACATCTAGATGGGAAAGCTAATATAATTTCACATCACAACATGAATGACTAGCATAAAACGTGAATTACTAGCAGCCAGTGTAATAAAAAAGGTGCAAACACAAAGTCACAACTCAGAGGCAGCTTTAGAAGACAGCTACAAGTAATGTGACTTACCCAGATATGTGACTGTGTGCGTAATTCATGTCATAGAGTCAGTGCCCAAAAAATGTTGTGTGACCCAACTTTAACCTTTGCAAAAATGTTTTGTACTGGTTAAGATTAGGTCACACCCAGCTAACAATTTTTGGTTCCCTGAACGGTCCAGGAAGGGTTTAGTATACTATGTAGATATGGCCAACTTGTCTGCCAAATCAGTTTCTGTCTTCCAGGTTTATTTCCAATGTCCATGATGTGAATAATTACAAAATGTGACCATTTTGTTGTAGGTGTCCCGTCAGCTCTTCTTTACATCTTCTTTACATGGTGGTCTATGGGGAAAATCCTATCTGGGCCACATTGTTTGCAGCCAATCCTTTGCACTGGTAGAACTGGTGGCAGGGTATGGTATCTGAGGCAATTCTCCTTCTGAACTAAAATGTTTAAAAAGGGATACAGAGTTTGGCATTAATACAAAAACAATAAAAAAAACAAACACGTTGTTGATGAGGAATTTCAATTAGTTATCTTTTGCTGTGTGAGGCAGACCTGAGGGCTGGCCCAAGTTCGACTTGAGCAGCTCAGTTTTAGGTTTGTTATTTTTCTGGGAGGCCACTGTTAAAAGGAGAAAGAAGTGAAGTAGAAGTAAAAGTTAACTATTTTTGTCTTGTAATACTGACAAAATCAAACTTACCACAAGCCTGCATATTGGCAAATCTTGAAATGCTCATTTATTTTTCCGTCCCTTGGGACGAACAAGAGCACCTCATTGTTGACTGTTCTCCGTAGCATTTGTCGAATGGCAAATCTTGGATTTCCTCCACTTGAATGAATGTTAAATAGTGTTGCTGTAAGGAAATTCAAAGTACAAATTTAGAATTCTGCACTGCAAAGATATGTAAAATATTATAATATAATTGTATAACATCAAGATAAAATATGTAATTATAATAGTTCAAATATATGCCAGTGCAATATAGTTACTTATTTTACAGTTTTACTGGTATTTTCCTGTTGTCCTAGTCCTGGGTGGTTTGGCAGGAATGGGCAAAACACTTTCCTCTGCTGCTACATTGTCCGTCTGTTGTTTTGAAGAAGCAGTAGCATTTCAATCATGGTGGCTTCCAGTTTTTCAAGCCATTGAAGCACATTAGCTTTAGCAATATTTCAGCAGTTTTACTTTTAGACATGTTATAATCTTGAGACAACCTACTACTTACTTTGTGTATGTGTGGCTTCAGTCAAGTCCATCTCCTCTAGGAGGCAACACATATGTGGTAGTCTAAAATATTTAGCAATAATATTTAGTAGCTTACCATGATTGTATGTTTTACTTGATATGGCAATTTAAAGTCACTGTACCTTAAGAAGGATTGAAGCTGAACGTTTTCTAAATGTTCTTGGAACAATGTGTTTCTGCATTAGCTTATGTGAATGTTTTCCAAACTTTTGTTTTTGGTTAATATCAAAATAACTTTAGGAGAACCACAGACTAATGTTATTTGAACGTTTTGTGTTGTGCAGATTTTGACATCAGCCGTAAATGCCAGATTTGATGACTTGTGTTTTGGCTGGGTACATAGAGCACAAATTGGTTGAAATTGGTGCCTAACCAGTGATTTTTTTTTTTTTTTTTTTTTGGTATAATATAGATTAAACACACATTAAAATGTGAAATGGCGTCCCCTACAGCCCACATCTCAGTAGGTCATAGGCAGGTGTTGTGTAAAGGTTCCGTATGACACTTGAAGTTCCTGCTAATTGGCGTCAAATTGCAGCTTTTACATAATTTGCCTGTTGCAATGTTGGCAGGTGTTGAAATAATTTTTTGCAGTATCTTATTATGCCATACAATGGCAATCAGACTGTGTTCACCACCTCTCAGGATCTTTTAACAGCTAGTTAGATTCAGCCGAGGGTAAATTAAGAGAAACATAACAGGCGTCTTCTTGCCCAAATGTTGCTCTCAAAATTGCATTCTTCTTTAAGGTAAAATCATGTTTTGGTAATTACAGTGTAGGTTTATATGTTTAATAATACATCTGCCCCATCTAAACAGGTCAAAAGATCAAGTTGTTAAAGAAGTCTGGCACTGCAGCTGAAGGTAATGATCTTATTTTTAATTTAGGAACAGCAGGTTATTCGATTTCAAAACCTAAATGAAGACACTCTAAACTTACACATTTCTTCTTTTTTCTTTTACTTAATTAATTGCTTAAATTTCTAATAAACAGCTCCTCAAATTAAATTAAATGTATCTTTTGTCTTGTTCATGCATTTTCTCCTCTTGACTTCACTCTTCTACACATGGCTCAGGCGTGCATGCCTGATGCCTCAACAAGAGAGTGTAGCTGATTAACATTTAAAATTAGCTTTGAGTAAGGCACACTGCACAGGCTCTCTACAGCATGGCATTAGCAGCATGGCTGTGTCAGCACAGCACTTCCTGTTTACTGTTTAGTCCCACAGCAGGCTGCAGACACCTGATAACAACATCACAAAGCATTCTGGGAGATAAAAGCAGCACAAAATGCACAAGGGCCCCTGCTGCGCCTGGCAGTGCCTGATGTGGCATCCATTAGTATTGCTGCTTAGAATTTTATTCCCAAAAACACATGCAATGAGAGGCTGAGGAATAACACCGGAGTTAAAGCAAATGCAACAGTTACATTTTAGACAGACTTGGTGTAACGTTTACTTTTTACTACTCATTGAGATAGCAGTGATAGTTTGGAAGAGGAGAGGATTTGTATGCATATTTTAGAAAATATATAAACAGTAAACTGTGGTATGTTCTCATAACATTTATATTTAATTTAGTGGTTGGGGCATGTGTGAGTCTGTAATCTTCAGACCCAACATATCTATTTGTATTATCTTTGTGTGTATGTGCAATCTGTTTTTCTCACTTACACTAACACATATGCCATTATTTGCAAACAGTTTTTATTTTTTAACAAAACACTGAATTAAGAGCCAAAGAAGAATCTTTAAACATCTATTATGTTTAGCAAAGAAAGCTGAAAAATAAAGTGGGTAACATCTCAATGTGTGCCTTTGTAAAATATACTCATCCTCTCCACAACAGGCTAATTGCATTTCAGTCTTGGTGATAAATGTGACACTGCTGTGATTTACTAGCAGCTTCTTAAGCAATATTCAGAGGCTTTCTTTCCATGTGTCTCCCTCTCCAATTCTAAATCACAAATACATGCTTCGCTTACATATACAGTACATTACTTCAAGTTTAATTCCCCTGAGAGCAATTATTGTGAGGTTTTGCTGTATGAACATATGTTATTATTTTCTCTGCTGTGACAATACAGCATTTTGCTCTGCTTATTAACAGAACAATTCTTGGCCAGTGGCTTTTACTGCAGTCATAATTACTCGCACAAATAAGCTGACTTCTGAAAACCCAACAGCTCTGATGCTGAGTGGTCCTGTTAGTGTGGCAGATTTGGGTGAGAGGGACAATATTCTGTACTGTATGTCTGTACAGTAAATGCTTACCTACATGGTACCGAGAGGTTTATGCAATGTGAATATTATTGTAATTTTTAATTATTCTGCAACCTGTCCTCTAATTATCATATATCATTTTTTTTGTACTTGTCACATTGCATGACCATTCTTTTTATCTTTCAGTTTTCCCTTCTGGGGTCACCACAGCAAATCATCTGCCTCCTAGTGATTTCCATATTATTTTATTTCCATATTGATTTTGCATAGGTTTAAGCCAGATGCTCTTTCAGATGCAACCGTCTCCATGTTTTCTGGCTTGGGGCTGGCAATGTCTTCTGATCCTCTGTGGCTTCATTTTGTCCATTAAACTTAATAATGAGCTGAAGGAAGCTATTGACTTAAACAGTTAAGTAAATGTAGCTCTTTGTGGCTCGACTTTATGCTGTCAGTTTTAAACAATACTGATAATATTCATTTCGCAAACAACTAGTCATCCAGGGTCTCTCCACAAACTCAATGCACAGCACCCATTATTTCTCCTCATAATTCTATGTGCAGTGAATAGATTTAAGATGGAATTAGCTATAAAATGCATTGTGGGGAGCAAAAAGCAAGTCAAACATTTTATTAAGCAGAAAATGGATGAGGACAGAGTGGTGTAAACAACAGGAGTTTGGAAAGGGACTGAGGTGAGACTGGAACAGATGGCCCTGCTCTGGACCTTATCCACAACCAACTCTCATGGACAGAAACATTCACAATTCAGCCTTTAACATCAGCTGGAGTATAGGGACTGCTATGTGGATCTGCATTAGTGACCCTATTTTCTAAATCATTGCTTATGTGAAATGTCACTAACCTTTAAACTATATGGAAATGTCTTTTTCAATTTCACTAACTTGTGAACTAAAGCATAAAGCATAGATTCAAATACAGTCATATCATCTATAGGTTAATTTGAATAATATAGAGTTGGTTCAATAACTTACATAAATTACAATGTTTTATTTTTTGCACAAGGTCACTCATCAATAAGTTTTTGGCCTCTCGCATCATTCTCAAAGGCATTTTCCTTTCACTATTGCAAAACATCATCATAAAAAATGTTGTTCATACCTGTTTTGTTTATTGTGAGTACTATATAGGACCCTAAGCAAAATCTACAAACTTCTAAAAGCTTTTTGTGTTAAAGAAATTATATGTGACCCAGCAGGGCATATTGTATACCAAGTAGATCAATACATTTAACAAGATGGCTGCATATGACCAAGGTGACCTGTAACCTTGCATTGAATATAAACTTGAGGAAAGTATATATTCACTCAAAGCAGCTAAAAAGCATGACATGCTTTAGAAGAAATGTCAGCAGAAGTACAATAACTGGCACCATGAATAGATAACCCAGCCAATCTGTCGGTGGTGTATATTTTGATTGATTTTCCCCACAGGCAGTATGAGCTGAAGATCTCTGTGTTTTCGTTGCATTGTTTTAATTGGGGAATGGAATCATTACAAATTACAGAAATTTCTGAATATAACGTTTTATGTTTTTAGTTGCATTAAATTCTAAATGTAAAATGGACATCTTTTTATTTATTATGCAGCCTGCAAAACAAAAAAAAACAAAAAAAAAATATGGTGATAGTTTGCTTTAAAACGAGAAGGTTTTGACATTGATGCAGCTGGTTCTGTTGATGTGTTACAGGTTGTAGTGGGACTTCCCAGTGTGAGTTTGCCAGTAAAGCACTGTGGAGCCTAATTAGAGGTGAAATAAGTTAATTTTATGAGATGCAGATGACTGACCAGGTTAAATAGCATCTAACCTTGAAATACCACTTAAATGAACCTAATCAGTATTCAAGGAAACAATGCAATACATAAATATTACTTTAGCTGCACTACAGATGTTATTACAACAAAAGAACACAAATTTAACAGCCAGCACTTGACAGATACAAATGGATTTTTTATGAGACTACCATGAGATTTGTCCAATTTATTCAGGGCCTTTCTTTGGGGCGAGTCATAAAATTGTGAGTGCTCTCATGAGTGGCTTAGCATTGTCCTCGACTGCTGAGTTTGTTGATGCTACTCAAGCATGGCTCAGTGTGTTGTCTGAGAGACCAGCACTCCCTATCAGACCTTGTGAATTAGAATATGCTAACCACAGAGTGAACTTCTCTTTCAGCATCCATTGGTTGCGTCACAGTTAATCTTGTCATGCCAACATCTCAACGAACAAATGCTATGCTTGAGGCTTTAGGCATGCTTGGTTAGCCAGTGAGCATGGAATGTATGTAAAATAAAAATGAAAATAGTATTCAAAGGGGTTTTTCCACTCTAGATCATTATTAGTAAATGAGTAGCCTGACCAGCCAGCCTAATTCTTTTTCTATTGCATATACAGTTTATAAAGAGAAACTGGTGCTTTGTGTTTGATTTCCAGGCGGTGAAACAAAGAGTTGTAAATTGAATGAAATGGGCAATGATGGAATATGAGGCAATTTGAAATATATTACCAATCAGAGGAAAAAAAAGCATCACATAAATCCGGTCTATTTTAACAAAGGTTATGATTGGCTAGTAGGCAGAAAATTCCAGACCATACAAATTAATATTTAACTTACCAAACACAATTTGTGCATTTCTTATTTAGGCTGTTTTACTCTGGACATTTTCTTTTGCGCAGAATTTCCTAAATCAGTGTTGAGTATGGATAGTCACACTGTGTGGGGGTAACAGCAGGAGGTTTGTTTTGTTTTGAAGCACAAAATCTGTTCAGAGAAACACATATCTTGTCCATTTGTTTTGGTTGCAAGTTAAGAATTGTTTGTGAAGAAAAAGGCAAGGCATATGCAGGGAAAATGTGTGCTTCTAACCCTTCAGCTATAGGCACATGACAAAGTAAAGAAGGTGGAATGGTGTGTGCTGTTACATTAGACACACACATTCTCTTCTTCAAGTGGTAATACTGGAAATATAAAAGGAAGCAACTCAGTTCCTCTTTAGCTGTTATGCAAGAGAAAAGATGTTGTAGAGGAGCATACCACTGCTTGTGGCACTCATGGTTAATAATCTTCACTTATAAGAGGTCACTTATAAGGGCATTTATTGCTGAAAGGGACAGGTGGAAATTAAACAAGGAATACTGCAGTTAAAGCGGCTTTGACTTTTTAGAAGAGCAATCAATAGAAATTCCTTTTGCTCACCTTTGCCCAAACCTAATAACCATTGAATGCCACTGCAATTTGTGTCACCCTTGTTGTTCTTCAGAGTTAAAATGCCAAGGACTGGTAGTGTAGTTGGTCCATATCATTTTCACAAGTGTAAAAGCGTGTAATGTTAGCATTGAGACATCATCCACATCTGGAGAGCTATGTGGTAGACGAGAGCTTACCATATATGTTTCACTCTCGTGTTTCTATACATATGTATTGTATATAAATAGAGAGATGCTGGAATTGTTGATTACTACTGGGCTTTGGGAATTGACAGCCATGTAGGCCTTGCAATATAAATGGTATGAAAATCTAAAATGCTGCATGAAATGTATACATTTAGTGTTAACAGTATCAAACATAGCCTTGCCTGTGTGCCACTCAATTCTCAAGTGGCTTCCTTCAGTTCTTTGGTCAAAATTGTAAACTGTATGAGGTTATTTGCATACATTTAAAAAAAAATAAAAATCCTATTAAAGAAGGCTGCAAATGAATCATCTTTATTTTTTTCTTAGAATGCTCAAGATATAATTGCATCCCAGTCCAAAGTAAGAATGCTTTTTTTCAGAGAATACTAACAGGGGCTTTGAGGTGGTAAGCTTATGATAATGATGAAGATGACTACATCCTTAGGCTTTCTGACTGCTTACATTATGTCATGGGCTCCTGGTGTGGTGTTGCCAAAGTGATGAGACCATTTGGGTGTAATGTGCCCTGACAGTCGCCCACATCTTTTTTCCTCAACTCCATTACATCAACGTTCACACGTGTGTTTCAGGAACACACACAGGCACCAAAACACATTATATTGTGAAGAGAATGAATGAGACAGATACAGAACATAGTTATACTTTGCACTAAGGTGATTTGGTTCTGCTGAGATGTTTTGAAAATTCTTTCTGACTGAGAATTATTGTCATAACAATGCATGCAGATTTTTTTAATGGCTGGGGATCCAAAGATGTGCTTTTGTTTATAATGCTACAAAATTGTACGTACATTTCTTATTTATCTCTAAGTTTAACTTTACCCCCTTCCAAAACATCACTGGATTTTGGAATGGGTAATATAGGAAACCTGGAATGTAATTTGAGATTGTGATATTATTTATATTGAACATGGGATGGAAAACAACATGTTTTGATTGCATGGTAGCTGCCTCTACAGGCTAAAGTGTTCATAACAACATCAAAAAGTCATACTGTATTTCTGTGTATTTCCTATTTGTATGATTTGTTCAGGCTGTAGAAAATAAGTGTAATCCATGTTGTCTTTTGTTCAAATCTTTATCTTTAGCCACAACTAAATTTGCCTCTGACTTTCTATTTAGAAATATCCAGCATGGTTGGTTTCTCGTCAGCATGAATGTCTTAGTTGTACATTGAAAATAAATAAATAATAGCCTATTCCTCTTGCCATTCAGCTATTTCTTCTAGCTGTGCAATCCCACCCAAGCAGCAAATGGTGTTGCCCAAAAGAAGGAATAAGGGGTCAGACAGACATTGGGACCAGTGTTAAAATGCATAATGCATAAAAAGTGATGTGACATTAAGATTGGGGCATGGAGAGATACAAGATGTCTCATCACATATCTGCAACACCCTTGCTGTGTGATAGCATTGCGGCCATAAAAGAGAAGTGGGGGGAGATTTGGGAGACAGGCTGAGGTTGGATAGTGAAAATTAGTTTGGTGCACAACCTTTTACTGGCTTGTCGGTGTTGCAGTGAGGGCCTTAGCTCAGGCTGCTGTCTGTCATGTCTCCTGGAGGTTAGATAAGCCAGGCATCTCCAGCTCACTAACAGCCTCTGAAAGACGGCATGAAGCGGTAAGCAGACACCTCGATGAATGCCTTCTGTTTGATTAGTGTGTGTGAAGCCATGACACATTTTTGTCCATTTTCAGCAGATGAACAGCACCTTCTTGTTTTCTTCTCTTTCATTTTATGACAAAATTATTTTGAATCACAGAAATTCATTATATCCAAAAAATTATGTCTAAAAATGAGCTGGCACCAAACTGAGATTGTAATTACTATATAGGATGAAACAAAGTCCCACACCAGCCATAAGCTGATAAGTAAGGAATAAATCGCTTTGCCTTTTAAACAGAAGTGGTAAAGCTTTGCACTCTCCATCCATTTTGCTTGTTGTTTTCATGATGTAAAATAATAATAATTATTAATTGTTATAAATAATGCTTTTTTGTTGTTGTTTTTTTGTTTTCTGTAATAATAATTTAATGACAAATGTATAGTCAGATCCTATTTTTAGTTAATTATTAACATTTGGATGCTTAAAATACTGGCACTTTGGTTTAATTTGGAGTTGTGGAAGTCCTTTCACAACCTATTTGCAATTTACATTTTAAACTTTCCAAAAGACTTACTGTCAATACAAATATAGTTTGTAAATAGTTAGATGAAGCAGAACATATCCACCAGTACATTTTCAGTACCTTTTGTGCTTGAGAGGCTTTCCATATACAGTATATACGAAGCAAGCAGACTTGACAGTGTAGCCAGGTAATGCTGTTTCCAAGGAAACGCGGTCCTCCACATGAATGTGTTAGGGTGGTACTAGGACAAGAAAAGAAGATTCCCCAAAAGTCCACTCAACATGCCTGACAGCCAGTGTCATTGTTTGGTTTAACTCCTTATAATGAAGCATGCAAGTCTTTCCCAGAAAATGGTAATAGCTTATGATGGGTTTCCAATTATAACCTATTTTAAAGTGAAAAAAAAGTGTAGTGAAAAATACTTAATTTCACCATAAACCAGCCATGACCAGGTGCTCCTTGCAATATTTTTGACTGAGGACAGAGGAGTGAAAAGAATTATCAGAAGAGTTGTCCAAGAGCCAAGGAAAAGGTGTGGAGAGCTTCACAAAGAGAATTAGCAAGTACAATTGTTTTAAAAAATGCACACAACCATTATGACCTGTCTTCATGCTGCCCACACAAGACTCCACTGCTGAAGAAAAATCATACTGAAGCTTGCTTAAAGTTTGCTGCATAACATTTAGACAAGCCTGTAAAATACTCAACATGCTTTTTCCTCTGCAGTGGAGTCATGCAAGTGTATCTGCTAATTCCAGTTCTTTCTGAAGCTTCTTGGACAACTCTTCTGATAAATCTTTTCACTCGTAGTTGGTATATGGTGAAATTATTCCCTTTTCACTTTAAGATTGTGGCCCCAACAGTGCTTATTGAATCTTTCAGAAGTTCAGAAATCCTGTAACCAATGCTATCAGTATGTTTTTCAACAATGAAACATCTTTTTATAGGCCATTAATTGGGCCTGAACTAGCTGATATTAATTTCTAATGACAAGGGGCAGGATTGCTATCTGATCAGTAGCAACTTTAGAAATATATTTACTGAGAAGAATGGTGACTTTCCTCTTAATATTTGTTTATCTGCTATATACAATGTTATTTAGTGCCACTCTTACAACACCATAAACTGGTTGTTGAAACAATAGGTTAGAATTTCTTGTATTGAACATCTTTGGTAATGTGTGAGGATATTCTGATGTTTTTAATTTGAGGCAGTTGTAGTGAAGAATGAACTGCAATGTATTATTATTTTTTTTATTATTGGTACTGGAAAAACATATTATGATTTAGGAATCTCTGGCAATGTCCAAAGCCATTTAAATCATTCTCCTCAGTGCCACACTGCTTCTGTATTAAGACTATAACACTATTTTCAATTGTGCAATAATCAAGAAATTCTACAGAATTCTAGTATTCTGTGGACTCACCAAAATGCAAACCCAAATTTTAAATGCCATTGCAATAGTTCATCCAGGGGTCAATGATGAGACCACAATACTGTCTTCTCCACAGCTAGACTGTTTTATCGTCACTCAATAAATTAAATTTTAGGAGGGCTGTTTATTTATAAATCAATATGTGGGGTATAAACAGAACATTCAGAAACTACCAATCCTCTCCTTCTGAGCGAAAATATATAATATGTTAAATATTGTTCAAACAGGATGTCATGTTTTTTTTTTTCTCAAACTAACAAGGCCCATTCTTTCACATCATAGACAGTTTCAGACACTGTACTGCTACAAAGAGGGTCATTTTGCAGAAATAATCTACAAGCTAAAGTACAGAAGTTCAATGATTATGACTGCATACTGATTATTCAGTCCGATATTCTGCACAAACTGCTACATTTTCAAAGTGATACATCATTCATTAGTTTACTTTACATTATTGGACTGAGTGTGCTTTCTGCTGATGAGTCATGTTGGCTCTAGTTTCTGCCGTCCAGGAAAAGACTAGATCATTTCCGTAATGTGAACTTTGAATACCAGTAGCTTAATGTACATATTCTGACCTATGTCCCAAAGCCTTAAGGCTGGATGAATGCAGCTAATGCAGATGTACCCCAGCGTATTTCAAGTAAGCTGTCGAGAAAAAGAACACACATATAGGCTGCATGAATAAAAATGTGTCCCTAACTTTGCAAGGGAAAGACCAAATATGCTAAGTTAGACAGAGAATTACTACATCTTGCCTGTTGTCCTATAAGTGTTTTCAGAATTACCTTTACATAACTATACACAATTACATTGCTGTGCAAGGGCAAGTGAGGTGCTTAAAAGGGCTTTGATAACTACAGATTTATTTATTTATTTTTTTTTTTTTTTTTTTGTGACCTTTTCAGGCAAATCCCTAATAAGATGGATAACTCCAGCACATTCACACTGAGTCAGTTTTCAGTAACTCGGTCTGTGAAACTCACCTGGTCTGAGTTTAACCTTGAGTCTCCTCTTGGTGCTCACTGAGGGAGAGCTCTGATTGGATAATTCAGTTCTTTATTCACTGAAATATCAGGAACACATTTAAAAGAACTAATAAAAGTTTAAATAGTAATGATTTAACTTTTATTTATTTATGTTTTGCATTTATACATTCACTTTAAATAAACATAAACTTCTATCAAGAACAAAAGCTTTGACATCATGCAAATAGACTGGTACATATTTGCAGCCTTAAATTTGATCAACTGTCAGGTAAAAGAAATTTTGTAATATAAATTGAGTAAGGATTTTTTTACGCTATTTTCTGTATGTTCAATATTAATGGTATAGTATGTTCCTTATTTGTATCCTACTAATCTTTATTTAAACTACAAACCTGTTCTCTACATTACTACTTTAATGTTAACCTGAAAATAACCTCTCCACAGTCACATGACTTCATACATTAATATGGCTCCCTCCTTTGGTTTATCATTGTCATGGTGATCACTTCAGCTATACTCCAAGTGAATAAACTCTGAGTTGACTAACCTAACTCAAACCTATTTTCTGAAACAGAACACTCTGAGTTTCCTGTCTCAGGTGAGATCAACTTACAATTAAATATTAAACTCAGAGTTTGTTGAACCTTCTTTGTTAAACAGACCCCAGGCCAGCTATAGACTCATACAAGGCACTTTTTGCAGTTCCTATAACCTGTTTTGTCGTCCATTCACACATGATCTTCTTGGGACTGGGACCATAGTTCCTATAAACCTGTAATCACCTTCTTTGGAGCAGGGACTTTCCAGCCAGAACAGAAACCATTCGGTGACGTAGTTAAAGACAGGCATGTACTGTACAAACATCACCGTCTGCCATTCGCCTGAAATATTTACTCACACACATGAGGCACTAATTTTCAAGCTAGTTATCATTTGTCCATGGAGCTCAGCTTTCCTGTTTTCAGTCATAAAATAAGGTAGTAGAAATTGATGCAAGATTCTTCACTCAACAAACTAAACTAAACAAAAGGTTCCTGGGGCTGGGTAGTTCTGAGAAGTAAGTTCCTATAACTAATTACTATACTTTGTGAGATAGGACCAATGCCTTGACAGAGGTTCTTTTTCCTTCGCCTTTCTTAAAAATGTATCTGAAACATTTCCATAGTACTGTTCTATTATAAAAATAAAAAATAAAAAGCCAAATTATGTTATCACCCACTATTAAAACTGTGGAGTTGCTGTAAACATGTGAATGAAGGCCTCTTTGTTGTCAACTCTGGTAAGACATTGTCCCTGTGCCGCGGGCATGTTCCTGGTTAGAGGTGGCATTTTCTTTCTTCGTTATTGCTGCCTACACTTCAACTAGATAGAAGGAGATTTAAGGAGAAGTGACGTAATGTGTAGTGACATCCTATTTTCAGCAGCACATCACTGAGGTTGCAGGCCAGGGACACTATCTTTACTGCAACCTCTCACACATATATTTTAAATACACATTAGAGAACTATGCTCGGGAGTAATAATAAAGGAATACACCCCAGTACTAAATATAAGGGCACATTTAAATGTAAATGCAACATTATCAATTAAACAAAACATTGTTCTGTAGATTTTCAGTATAGAAATAAAAGTATACACAATGTTCCTAAGGTTTTGAATAGAACAGCATTACTCTAAGGCCAAATGTCCCACAGAGTCTAGCCCTGCTGACACCAGGGTCTTCTGGCTGTGTGGCTAAACAAATAGAATCACAGACACTGTATTCTTAGGTCAAGGTTAGGGGAATATTCTTTGCCAATTCAGCAAAATCAGACATATAAGGCTTACTGAAATTTCACCTTAAGTAAGAGTGTTGTATTATTGGTACCTCCAACTATGAGGTTATGTTTTCTGTTGAGTTGGTATGGTGGTTTAATGGTTGGTTTGTCTGTTAGCAAAACAACCAAAAAGTAATGGTTGCACATGGATGACATTTTCAAGAAATGTTAGTAATAGTTCATGGAAGGCTTCTCTACCTTGCAATATATGCATCTCCTAGCTGCTGCAATAATACCCCACTAACGGCCATTACATTTTAGTGTGGATCTAGATCACTGTGTAGATCCAGTTTATTACTGTAGTGTATTCTTTGGATTTGGATGGTTAAATTGATAGACTGAGCATTTATTTCTGAAGTAGAAGACTGCCAATTTAAGTCCAGGTCTGGGCATCATTGCAAGACAGGGTCAGTGCATAGAGGGAGGCATTTGTTCTCCATCTTCTACACTAACAAAACTGCTAGCATTTAAATTTGTGATACTCTTTTACAAAAAAAGCAATGAAGTGGCAGCACATACTACACAGTTCACACTATACTAAGTAAGAGAATTAAATGTAGGAATGTTATATATGTCAAGTGTTATTGATACTGAATTACTTATTTTCAAAACAGGTTTACTGGCATTTACCATCCCCCTCCACGCCAGCCAGACCAGTGTTGCGTTACTCCTGAAATCAATGCTTGACCCTTAGCCCAGTAGCTGACTGTCAGCATGACTTTGAGGTGAATTCTACCTACTTCTTAATGACAAAGCTCCTCCATCCTGCTAGCACTTCAATTATGGAAGCTCTAAATCTGCTGGATTCCCGGCCGAAGCTGGGTCTTAGCTCCATCTTGTTTGCTAAAGTAGTTGGAAATCAAATCAGAATGTGTACAACTTTGTGTATAAATAAGTTTGGTAGAGACGGCCTGAGCTACAGTTAAGCACAGGGAAAAGTACTAACTTCCTTCAAGCTCCCTAAAACCTAATGATGTGGCTGCTACTCAGTGAATTGTGGATTGACAGAACTGAATTGCTCTACTGAATCAGTCTTAGGAAAATGACTATCCTCTGTAAAGTATCAATAATACTTCAGCAAAGAGCCACATGTGCTATCAATCTGCCTTGACTTGAAGAGGCACACGGCTATGAAAAGGATTTACAGCTTTAGGTCCATTCAAAAGAAAGGATTTCCCTAAAGCCCCAAACAGGTGGGACATTCACAAATCAATGCTGTGCTGTAAATCTATACCTTTCAGGGATAGAGAAATGAGACCTCAGAGTCACAATAGCCTGGATCTGCAATTATGTGTATCTTTAACAGCTATACACTCACAGAAGATGGCAGTTTATCTTACTATAAATTATTGCATTATGCACTTCAGCTTTATGCAAATAATACCAGAGAGCTGTAAAAATAAGCAAGAAGAAAATTAACATGTTGAATATTGTCTTCATGGTGCAGTGTTTTTTATAATTATCATGAATATATTGTATCCCAGTATGGATTAAGGTATAAAAAAAGTGCTATACAACATGATTTACTAAAAACTGAATATTTAGGGATTGTGGATCAGGTAATAAGGAAAACTGGTAATTTTATAGCAAAAAAAAAAAAAAAAAAAAAAGGACATCTAATGTCTATCTCTAATATAGTTCCTCTCACTTGACATTCTGACCATTTAATATTATATTCACACAGTAATCCAGATTCACGCCAAAAACAAATAATTTGTTCGCCTGTACAGTTATAATGCTTCTAAATGAAATTGGTCCTATCTCACAATAATAAGGAATCCCTCTTGATCCAGACAGAGATTTTTCTTTCCAGATACTAATTTTGCCTATACTGATTCAATACCTGGGTGTGTATATAAAACATTACAGTGCATATACTGGCCTTGGAAATTGATAGCGTTATAGAGAAGAACAAATACATACAGACAGTGAACTTATTATTTGTCTTTTTTTTTTCTTCTTCTTCTTTTTTTTTTACAGTAAAGGAACAGTAATGGGTCCAATCTTCTTTTCAATCCATGTTTATACATAAAAAATAGTGAAATGCTGCCACAGCATGGTCTGCATTTAAGACACGTACACAAAGACCTAAGAGAAAATAATCCAGAGACATTAATCCCAGCAGCCACTACATGTGGACTGATTCCGGCCTACGAACATAGGATTTACACTGAGATCCGCAACACATGTAGTACACAGCAGCGGCTCAGCCTATACTGTACAGGCACGTGGCTCCTGGCTTATATGCATTTTCAAGTCTTGTGACAACACTATTACTGCATAATGTTGTCCCTAATCACTGAACCCTTTATCATTTAGGACAATATTTTTAACTATAAAGCCAAGATGAATCCTCCAAATAGGGGCAAGAAGAAGCAGAGACAGCAGTTGCACATGAGGTTTACAGTAATATGTGCTCGCAGCCTCTGGCAGTCGTGAAGTCATGCTGGCTCATGATCAAACACACTAACACACAGCACATTCAGTGAACCACTTTACTGTCACATACATATAAAGATAGAACTCTATAATTCTGAATGTATAGGCTGTGTTGTCTGATTAATTATTTAATTTTGCGTCACAATCATTTCTGCCATTGTCTTGTTGCCAGTATACGGAGCTTATTTGCGTGGGTGTAAGCTCATATATTTGATGTGCGACTGTGCTGTATGTGCTATTATGTTTGTGTCATCATGCCCACATCTATCTCTGTGCCTCTGTATGCTCACATGGTTTTGCATGTGAATAAATGTTTTACTAGCCACAAAACGTTTATTTTTTTTTTCCTCAGCAATCTATCAAGGCTGAAAATCTGTTGTAATGCATTACTGTTATCTTTCTACTGCCACCGCTTTCTATAGGTCATCTTATGCATTTACTACATCCACACACTTATCTATACTTTAAAGATTCTGGATCAAAATCTTAAAACCAGGGGAAAAACATATACAATTTAGCATTTCATTCTTTTGGATCATAACCAGGTTGTAACTCGTGCTTTTTTTTTTTTTTTTTTTTTTTTTTTTTTTTTTTTTTTTTTTTTAAGTAAAACAGCTGGTGAAAACTTCAAGACCATACATATAAATACAGTAAATACAGTACAGTAAATAGTGATTAGTCAACTCAGCTCAGGGGAGAACCCACAGCCAGTGGAGCTAATAAATTCTTTACCAATGAAGGCGCCATTTTAGATGAGAGTGAAGTCATGGGATTGTGGGGAAGTTATATTCAGCTTCAAAGTAAAGGTTTAAAGTGAAGTAGAGCACAGGTTAAAGTTTAGTGAATATTTAGTAGGATACAAATAAGAACCCAATATACTAATACCATTGTACATGCAGTATACAGTGTGCATAAAAATACAGTCTCTATCAAAGTAATATTGCAGACTGCCATTTTTGGCTCATCTCAATAATTTTTATATTTTAGAGATTTGAATGTAATGTATTTTACTGTGACCCAAAAACCTGACATTTATCAAAATCTAAAAATTTAATGACATAAAGCTGCAAAACTTTAATAATCCGTTTGCATGACATCAATATATTTGTTGATACATGTTGATAAATAATTGTGTACATTAAAATTGTAAATATAATAGTTATAAAAGGTGAATATGCCTTTAATACTCTTATCAATCAAAGTGTTCCCAGTATTCCTGTGAAAGGGGATGTGAATTGTCCAATCAGAGTACACCTTTCGCGAGCAGCAGTAGGAGACTCTGGGTTAAATTATTGGAATAAAACCTGCTTCAGACCAGGTTAGTTTCACAGTGAGTTACCACAGGAACTCACTCAAAAATAGGCTCAACTGTCCTTGTGAAACGGGCTGAAGTTACCCATTTTATTTGGTTATTTATTTAATCTCCTTTCTGAAACAGAAGACCCAGAGTTTGCCTCATTTCAGGGTTAACAAATTCAGAGTTTTCATTAAACCTGCTTTGTGAAACAGACTCTGGACTCAGTAAGACTTGTTCTTGTTGATTACTTCAAATATGTATTTAGGCATGCTTGGTCAACATTGGTCAATGTGATGAAGATGGCTTCACAAAGGATATCCTCTGTCTGGGAATTACTTTAATTTTTTATTTTCCTTCACCGTCTATTCCCAAACGGATTTACATCAGGGAGGATCCAAAAGAGAGACGTTCTTCTCCTGAAGAAACCCTTCATTGTGAAGTGCTGTCTTGTCCTCTCTAGAGGGATGTCTGCAGTATCATCTCCGCCCCCCATATAACCTGAAGCTCCATTGGTCCACTGAAAGAAAAAGCAGCCCAGATCATGAACCAGGAGCCTCCGCCACCGTGCCACGTACAAAACATCTCCAGTGGGACCTCCTTGTCATGCCAGTAATGCTGGAAGCCATCAGGACTGTCCAGATTACATTTTTTTCCTGAGAGACTAAAACTTTCTTCCATCTTTCAATGTCCCATATTTGGTGGTCCCCTGCAAAGTCCAAAGAGGCAAGTTTGTGGCTGGAGAGGACACCTTTAAAGATGTTTTTTTTTTGTTTTTGTTTGTTGTTGTTTTTTTAAACTCTTCTCTCGCAGACAATGTCTTATTGTTATTGGCATCAATAAGGGCCCAATGGATCATGCAGGTGAATTTTTTGGGGTCTACTTTTCATTTTTGTTTCCCATACCCCTAGGTTTCTTAAATTGACTGAATTACTGTGTCCAGCCTCAGCAGCAATGGCACGTTGTGAGAGCAGTGCTGCTCAAAAGTCCTGGTTGCCTCATTCAAAGACAGGAAGCCTTTTTGTTCTTGCCATCAGAAGGTTATTGTAGTGTGAATGCCTTGCAGAAAATGACATGAAAGCCAGACTTTTTTTTACAGATTTGAACTTTTTAACGCTGGTCTTAAACTTTAGATCAGTTGATGAACAGCCTGTTTCTTTTTCCTCACATTTCTTCTTTTGGCATTTTGATGCCCTACCTGGTTATGATTCAAAAGCACAAAATGCTAATATTTATAATTGTTCTGCCGGCCTTAAGATTGTATTGTGGGCTGTATGAAGGGACTGTGTTTTGGCATTCAGTCACTATCCACTTGTTTGCGTGTGGCCAGGTTTATTAAAATTCAGCTCAGTGTGCAGACAGCCTGGCGGCCCTGTGACACCTGGTCATGCCTCAGAGCTCCAGAGGGCTCAGCGGGACACCTCTGATAGGGCTCCCCAGCAGCCTGACACTCACACCCAAACTCACAGGCTCACACTTTTCATTTAAAACCATACATATTTTTTAGACTGTGACTTTAAATATTGGTTCACTACTATTAAAGATCTGTGTCATATTTTTAGACACCTGTAATTTATGTAACCAATAATACACATGGATTTTCACATTTCTGAATTGTTCATTCTGCAGATTTACAAGTAATGGCATGCACGTATTCAAAAGTTTATTCTTTGTCTATTTTTCATAATTTTGCTTTACCATGGAAAATCTAGTCTAAATTAATGCAAATGCTCAGTTACCATATGTTTTCTAACCTCCACCAAAAAGATTGTTTGTTATAATTCAAAAAGTAATGTTCAGTTTGATTTTTATTAAGAAAGGGTCAGTAATGGACATTTTTTGGTGTGGATCCTTAAACTATTTTGGGTCCCATACTACCTCCAACTATAAGGGTTCAGGTTAGAAATAAATATTTTCATAGCTTTTTGCCATTACAGGATAATAATGGCTTTATGGATCAATAGACACAGCAGTTATCCCCCAAACTAAAAGATCTCTGGTTCGAGTCCACACCATAAAGATTACAAATAGAATGCCGAGGGAAAAGCGTCTGAAACACTTAAATCAAAAACACAGTAAATATGTATATTGAAAGTCATGTGTATCTAAAGGAGCAGCATTAAAATTCTCATCACTGACAGCAAGCCATGACAAGCTGCACACCTTCAAAGACCAATCAATCTGAAAGCACACTGTACTTGCCGGTTGCCTGGCTCATCTCTACTATAATAAAAAGAAGAGAGATTTATCATCAAGGTGCTAACAGTAGCATCTTTGCAGCAATGGTGCTCAGCTGTCCCCACTTTCACTGCACACATACAAACATCATTTTTATGTAACACAGGCAGGCTGTCCAAATCTCAGCTCTCGGTCCCATATCAATAAATAGGAGTCAGCAATGGCGGCTGCATCATATAGCCTCACAGAGCAATTGTCTTTTATTTTCTATAAAGCAATAAGCATCTCATCAGTGCTTTGTCATATGCAGGTAGTATCCTGAGAGGTTGTAACTAACCAGAGCTCATAATGGATGTGCAAACATGTGTAACCATAAGGGCACTTCAGGTTCTTCTAACTCTACCAAGGGCAATTATAGTCCATCTGATTTGAAATCCAAATAAATCATTAAAGTATCAGCCCACAAGCCAAAGCTTTCCTTGTTTTTGTCAGTTGCTTTTCCTGGGTGCACATGATTTTTCACTTAAATCGCAAAATACATTGTTAGAGAAGAGTATAACTTTTTGCCTCTCCTTCAAAAATACAACACCTTCCCTGTCAGATACTGCACATAACTTTGGGTTACCTACTTGGTAACCATGACAACACTCATATATTATCATTTCTCTTAGACTCACAATGAGGAGAATTACATACTTATGCTGCTGTCAGGCTGTTATTACTGTATTTTGCTAATGGAAGAAACACTTCACAAAGGCAACATGCTGCAGATTTGATTCATAGCAAATTCTCAAAGGCGGGGGCGTCCATTTTTTTATTTTTTTTATTTATTTTTTATTTTTTCCAACAGAGCCAGAATTTAAAATATAAAAAGGTTTGGGTGTTATTCTTCCCTGTCTCTGTAAGCATTTCTAATCTTTAAATGTATTGAATGCTTTTTATTAAACAATGGGTTAGTGTTAGAAAAGAAAACATGAAACTTTAAAATATTGATGCCCAGTATGCTGATATGATCTCAAGTATGACAATTTAGCACATTTTTGCTAACTAAACATAGATATTTCAGTGCATTTTTTTTTTTTATCCAACACACAGATAAATGCACTACTTTAGTGGAATTTTGCATCCAACATCCAAACAACCAACATTTAAGATTTGTAGAGTTACAAAATATTAGCTGGCTCAAGGCAATACCTCAGTTTTATTTATACTAAGGTAAACTGGAGACATTTTCCACCAACAGAAGTGGTAATTCTAATTTTAAGGTTTAGTGAATGCCTAGGTTTCAGACTTTGAACCTGTCTGTTCTAAAGTGTGCTTGTGGCATAGTCGTCGTCTGCTTTGCTGGTAAGCATCAAATTAGGAGAAATTGCAGACTTGTGTATAATAACTCCTTTGTTCAAAACCTCACCATTCTCCATAATTAACCATTGATGCTCTCCAATGCATAACATAAAGCCTTGGTCACAAAATGTTCAAAGCTTTGGGTTGAGACAACAGCAAATAAAGGAATTCTTTCATCTCTCAGCATGTCAGCCTAAACCAGTAGATGGCGCTGAGGCACACAAGCCTATATGGTGCTGCTTTATATAGACATCACTTACTGGGAGTTTGCCTTCAGAACTTTTTACTCAGATCAATTATCAATTAGCTTATCATAAATTTATAAATGCAATTAGCTCTGATGTTTTATCTCCATTTAACTGCTCAGTCATAGAACTGGACTGCTCCAACACAACATATCTGACATTTAAAAAGTGGCTTTTTAATGTCCAAATCAATCTTCCATCTTCAGTAACAGATCATTATAAATAAACTATTATAGCAGTTGGAATATTAACATCACTCGATAATACTGTATGTGTCACTCTTGAGGCAATGGTATCGTACATTTTCTTTAAGTGTATTTCATTTTGTGACCATTGTTCCAGACATGAGGCTGGTATCATACAACACTGAAAAAGTTTTGAAACCAAAACCCATGATAACCTTTAGCAATGGCTATAACTACATAGCAAGAATGGTACTAAATACGTCTACCAATGTGCCAATAAATGTAAGTCTAAAATTAATTCTTAAGTGTATGTTGGCTTTTAGTGATTTTTTTCAGATTATTTCATCACATCTTAATACCCACCCACATTTTTTTTTTTTTTTTTTTTTTTTTTTGACGGCGTTGGCTGTTAGCAACATGAAACATGTCAGTATTGGTTCAACAAACAATTTAATATTTGATGGTGTGGATCTAGAACACTATCCATTATTCCACTCTTCCAGGAATGCAAATGACTCTTTACCATTGCAAAAAAAAAAAAAAAAAAATGCCAATGAAACTATCCACAAGGGGCCTTTAAAAGTGAAATGATTGTTTTTAGTAGATTTTTTTAGCATTGTGAGCTTTGTCACTCAATGGCTAGAGCATTTACCACTGAACTAGAAAATCCCCAGTGAGAGTCTGGTGGAAAAGGCCAAAGCATTGCTGTAGGTCTGCACTGTGCAAGGAATTCTAGTTTTAAAATATATTGAATGCTTTTTATTTTCTGACAAGAGGAGAAAACAAGACAATTAAAAATACTGATGAGCAGTACTTGAACTGATATGATCTCGAGCATGACATATTTAAACATCTTTCTGACTAAACCTAGCAGTACTAGCTGATTCAGTGACTTTTTATCCATTCTATAACTTGACAGACATGATAGTCATGTATGCCACAAAGTTTCACATAGAGACAAGACAGACAGCAGTGGCAGCACATTTAAAGTGAATGATCTAAGACTGAGGAAAATGGTTTTATTGATATTAGGCCAAAGTCTAGTAGACTTCCCATTACTTTACTCCAGAGGGAAAGCATCAGGAGGGGAAAGAGACGCGAGTAGTGGATCTAAGTGGGAAGGGACAATAACTCTGTCTTTGCTGATCAATACACTTTCACAGGATCGATCATCATTGTCCTCATCAGGCACTAGATGAGAAACCTAAACCCAAAGCCTATGACTGGCAGCACACCTATAGACCAAAGAGAGTTTCAGCTATGATCTAAGGATGACTCGTTTAATAGTGCTTAATGTTGCATTTGATGGTAGACTACTTGGAAACTTGGGAAAACATACTCACAACATTGTAACAAGTGTATTATCTTTAGCACAATGTAGAAAGTTTAACAATGGTTATTTTTCTTTTAAGCCACTCCTAACGCAAAATCCTGAGTGCAAGAAAGTAAACTGATCTGCTTGCATGTTCTGGTGCTAGATGTTCCAAAATCATTTACATTGAAGACAAACAAAACTACACATCAGAAATTTTGTAATTTTGTAAAATTACCTGAAAATATCATCTGAATTTCATCCTTTCACCAACTATGGGCTTGAGGTAGGGTATAGCTGGACAATGAGAGACATGAGAGACTTGGAGACATGCACTGACAACTATTCATACAAAATGAAAAGATTGCTGCTTCACATATACAGTATACATGCATGTCTTTGAAGTGGGTGAAGTTGGAGTACCCAAAAAGAAGCCATTCTGCCACATACATTACTCTCTATGCACTATACATTATACTTAGAAAGTAAATTAGTGTTAGAGTAAGGAAACATCGATAAATTATAAACATAGAGCGCAGAGCTCCAATAACAGTCTAAAAAACATTGCCAACAGAATGGTTGGTGGATATTTCTTCATTTTGAGCTACCACAGGTCTATTAAATCAGTTTAGTAGGTTAGCGAAGTAAAAAGCAAAAAAGAAAATACATGTGAAAAATGCACAATATAGCAAATAATACAAATGCACAGTTTTCATTATTAAGTGTGATTGTCAGCCCAGTCTTTGAATACTGCACTTGCAATCATGCCGACTTTATAACACCATTGAACAAGAAAAATAAACTGGGGTGTGCATGGTAAACAAGTTAGTATAGATTTGCCTTTGCTCCTACAGATAGACCATTAAATATTAAATGTTGCAGTCACAATGTGTTGAAAATGATTGTTTAACAGTACAATATCATTATATAGGTTTAATTAAAACACACACACAAGCAAGGGGTTATGCCAGACAGCCTAGTCAAACAACAAACATGTATGTTGATATATTTTTATTTTTACACACAGAGCACATCTCCTTACATCAATCACCGCTTGTCATCCCTGCAATGAGCTTCCTTCAGCCCACAAACACTCACATAAAAACCCATACAAACAAATATCCTCTTGCGTATAAATGAGAGCCCGGAGTGCGGCTTTCCCATTGCCCCTGCACACACAGTGACATGTCAGCTCTGATTATCTGCAGTGCTCCCTGTTTGCTCCAGGAGTTTCTATTTTAGAACTGTTTTTCTCTTTGCAAGAAAGCACACAGGCATTGCTTACAATTGGATTTTTTAATAGTCAATATGTATTTGCCATTCAAAGTGCATCATGTTGTGTCCCTGCACTTGGCCTAAAATAGTCTGTTGGATGTGCAGAATTTTAGGCTATTTGCGGTGACATAACATAGCATCTTTCCTTTTGCAACTGTAATGCATGTGTCATACTGTTCAAAAGTCTGAGTCAAGAAAGACTAGTTACAAAGAAAGCTGTATCAATGTACACACAACTACAAAAAAATCCCACTTAGCCCATTACTACTACAAATTTTCAAAAATTAAAAAATATAAAACTTTTTTTTTCCTTTTTTACTAATTAAATAACTCTTAGAATATAGCATTTTCACACCTCACACTTACTAGTAGATCTTGTGAATCTGATTGAATATATTTCAGCATGAGGTCACAAGAAGTAGGGACTCACTGAGATAGAGAGGGACTGTGTAAGCATGGCAGGAACAGTACCTAAATGTGACAAATGCACTTCATTCTTTATCAGTGGTCTTGGTTGCAGAGGGACAGGTACATGTGACAGCAGAGAAACAAATTTGGAGCGAGAGGCAGAGCCACAGAGACCGCCCCAGTCCCACAGGGAGAAGCTAAAGAGTAAGACATCCTACAGGACACAGGCCCAAGCAGAGCGTCGTGTGATTCATTGGGACTTTTACTGCTTCGGAAAGGTGTCGCCTCCCATCAATAGTTCCAAATCAGTTTGGCAAGCCACGTACAGTCAGAGGTAATATCTTTCCTCTGCTCTTACAATACACACAAAATGGAAGATTAAATTGAAAAGTGGAAACCCCAAAGCAACCTGACTTCAAAAACCTGAAAAGATCTTCAAGAGCAGTCCTTCATGTTTTTTTTTTTTTTGTACAAAAGAAAAGATCACGATGTGACTCAATAAGAGTGAGGAAGTGTCGAGAATAACAGAGTGAGTGTGGTGCAGATGCATTCAAGTCAAGGACGCAGATTTTAACCTTCATAATAAACTTTGCCTTAAGGGAGAATCCAATAGAAGAATTCAGATTACTTCCACAAACTGAAGAAAGGAAGGATTTAGCTTCACCTTTTCTCTCTATCTTTATCTCTTTATACTGAATTAAATTAAAATGTAGTATTTGTTTGTTGGTTGTTTGCCTGTTAAGAAGATGATTCAAAGAGTAATTTGGGGATTTTAATGGCTTTTCAGAAAATGTTAGTAATAGACCAAGGAAGAAAATATTGCTTTTTGTTGTGATTCTGACACACCATCTGATCCAAGAATTGTTAACCTGCAGCTTAGTGACATCCCAGAAGATACTAACTCCATAATGGGGCAATAGTAAACAAACAAATCATTGATGTTGAATTGTTGATTGTTTTGGTGGATTATTTACCATTGTCTCTAATAAGGGCTTCGTAGCTCTTTGGTTTGGGCACTCTGTTACCCTTACAATAGATAAGGGATAGATAGATGATAGATAATGCACTGGATCTATCTCATTTCTATAATGGATCACTTACCACAGTATCAAATGTAAACTTTCACTGTATAGGTTTATACTAAAAGCATAAGCACAACTTCAACACAGGAACACTCTGCATAATTTATGATGTAGTGACACTCATTCGTGGCACACTGCTGTAACAATCCAGTCTAAAAAAAAAAAAAAGCTTCAAAACCTATATGTCATCCACCTTTAAAGAAGTTTTGATAAGGGACAGCAAACCTCTATATCGGCCATTAATCATTAAGTTTAGTGAATTGAGCAGTAGTGGTTATCTTGCACAGCAAGCAAGATTGTTGTGAAATTTCCATCCAATCCATCTTGTGCTGGTCTTGCTGATTCGTTTGGGTCTGGACCAGTGGCGGCCCGGGCCAGTGGTGTGGCAGCACTGTCGCTAGTGGATGGGTTTTAGGTTTGCCGACAGCATGAAGCACTTTTAGAGATACCTCTTATCAACATGGCGACGCATTCTGCTATACATTTACAAAAATAGCACAAATCTTCTACAAATTTCTTTATTGGGTTGTTTTAATATCGTAGCCAGTTGGTTTTATAGCTATGTAGTTGGTGTCTATCCAAACACCTTCAAGTATTCTACTAAAAGTCCCACCCCTTTACAAACGTTTTCAATGGGAGCCATTCTAGATTGATATAATCTGGCTTTTGCCAGGTTAAGGAGTGGAACAATGAGACATACACCACAGTCAATACAAGCCCACCCTTTCCTACTTTTAAATGAAAACTCAAATGAGTCATTTGATGGAACATTTCAATTTGCCATTGTCTCTTATCCAAAAGGCTATTTAAACCATGACAAAAGATTAAAGCGGAAAAGTACACAATCATCTGGATATTTAATTAGAATGAACAATGCCATACACATGGACAATGGTTTATGAGTCATGCTGAAACACAATTATAGATAGCTGATTAATGCATCGGTAATGCATTATATTCTCATTTTGGCCGTTTAGATTTGCACAACATGTCCGGCACTGGCTATATAAGAATTAGATTGAAAAGAATTGTAACGCTATTGTGTGTTACTGGTTCTTTTGTTATCATATGGTCAGTTACCATTAAAGGAATATCATTTTGCCTTGAACAACTGGTACTTTCTTTTTATAAAACAACAGGCTCTTGCCCTACATTTAGATTTTTCTTCTCAAATCCTAAAAATGAATTCTCTTTTTCTTACCACCTGGCTGTATGTAACTTGACATCAAAAGCAGCTTATAGACATTATCTTAAGATGCTGTCAGGACATTGATTAAAGCAAGTGAAAATATCTGAAGTGTCAGAAAGTATCAGAAGTTTGAGTTTAAGAGATAAAAGGAAAGTTCCCATACCAAATATGTTTAGATCTGTGCTAAAATCCAGATCTAAATGTTGTTTCAATTGAGTTAACCATAATTAAAAAATGCCAGGTATGTCACCAGTGTGTTGTGATTACATTATGTCATATTATATTAGACTGAATTATATTAGATTAGCAAACATCAGATGGTACTATTGTCTTTGATGTTGTATTCACTACAATAAAGATGAAGATATGAGCTGGGAGCAAGTCAACAATGCAAAGCAAGGACAGTATGAACTGTTTTACTGATGTAGTTGACATTCATGTCAGAAAGTCAAATATGTCAATGTGAGTAATGTCTGACTTGTGGTTAGGGGCTGACGCCATGTGCACAGGCGTATGCAGAGTGTGTCAACAGTGGCATGGTTAATAAGGACCTCTGCATGATACAAACAGATGGACATGTATGGAGACAAGCCATGTGTGAAAATGGGTCTAGTGTGACAGCACACCGACGCTTGTAAAGGAGTAATCTATAATATTTTGCTGTATTGGCTTTTAATATAAGATGCACACATATGCACACGTATTCACAGATGACTGATTCTTTTTGCTGAAATAATAAATTAACTAGACTTAATTCGAAAATAGCTAAATATTGTCATATTCAGACTGAAATATGTAGTTTTAAAAGGTAAATCTCTTAGTCCAGCTGGAATCACTCTACTTTGAATTTCTCTCACTGTCATAGTGGAGCTTAGAAGTAGAGCAGAGCAGACTTAATTATATTGCCTTATTAGTAATTCATCTTTGAAACAATACAAATTCTTTTCCAAAATCTCCGTCCCAAAGTCCAAGTTAGGTTCAATCACCTATCTTTGCAATGACTCATAGATGAATCAATGTTGAGGCATTCTCACAACAAATGAAGGATTCTTCAGCTTTGGATTAAAAAATGCAGTTGTGCTTTTAAATGTTAAGTCCATCACTCTGGTGAAATTATTTGCATAAATTGATTTAGAGAAAAAAAATTGAATGTACCGTATGTAGCAGGTGTCTAAAATGCAAATACCAAAATATATTATATACACTGCTCAAAAAAATGAAAGGGAACACTAAAATAACACATCCTAGATCTGAATGAATGCCATACTCTTATTAAATACTTTGTTCTTTACATAGTTGAATGTGCTGACAACAAAATCACACAAAAATGATCAATTTAGTTTTTTAGTCATTTAGTTTATTTTCTGATTATTAATGGATTCATGAAAAAATAATCGACAGAGTAATAGATTTTAAAATTAATTGTTAGTTACAGCCTGATGCCCTGACAGCTGTAATGTTTCTGTAGCAATTTCAAATGACAACATTTTTCAGTCAAGAGTGCTTTTATCTGTTTTGGGCATTTTCACTTTTAGAAGAATAAGAAAACATGCTAAAAAATCTTCCCAGTAAAGGCTAAAGAACTTTTTTCTTTTTTTTTTTTTCTTTTTTTTTTCTTTTTCTTTTTTTTTTTTTTTTTTTTTTGCATAAAAAAAGTTTCATGAATAAGGTCTCTTGACAGTATTCTCGTTTTCTCGTTTGTTTATGACCACTACTATTATACCTTCTAAACACACATCTGTAGTGTCAGTACAAGTTATGTAAGCCAGATTTCACTTACAGGGGAGTTCTTAATATTAAACAAAGCAAGTAATTTAGAGGCATAATCACATTATTGCCTGGAGGACTTTGGCTGCTTCATATAATATTCATATACTTTTGAGGTGTATGGCAGATTAAGGAACTGAGAGCTTGTCTGTAGTAATGGGCTCTGCAGGTGCTTCTGTTTGTGTTCCAGCTTTATTTGGACAGACATCTTTGAGTCCACCAGCCTGAGCATAAAAAGCAGCACACAGCAAGGTCAGGGAATACAAAGAGACATGCCACAACCTCTCTGTGGGTGTTTTTATTATGAAATGTCCTTTATTACTAAGAAAGACACTTACATAGATGAGCAGTTGTGTATTATGTATTTGCATGCAATTTATATGCAAACATGCAATTAAAAAGACACTCTAACAACCAGATCACATACTGAATACAGAATTGTTCTAAAATCATAAAAAGACAACTAGACCATAGCAGTTTTTACACAGTGCCAGTTTTACATTAAATGCTGTTGAACTGGATGTCACTGCTCAGTTTTAATCTGGCCATATACAATGGCGATATACAATCTTTAAACTCATTCCTCATAGTGCAGTTCTTTTATGTTATTACCTAAAGAGGCCAGTGGAGAAACACCAGCAATGAGCCAGTGGCTCATAGAAATTACGTGATTAGCTTAATTTCTCTATAATTATCTAATTGTATTATGCTTGTTATTACTGAGCTGTAGGTGTTACTGTTGCATAAAGGTCAGACAAAAGCAGAGCACAGAAATGCCTATAGCTATAGAGGATTGTTTATTTCATTATTGTGCATTAATGACTATTTTATAAAAGATGCAGTTTTCATACATAAATAACACTTGCACTAGGCCTACATGTTACATCATAACGGAGAACATGTAATGCATATAAGCATAACAGAAGCACAAAGGCAGCACTGTGGCGTCTGCAGCTTCTTCCTGGCCCCACAGATGAACAAAACAGAGGCAGGAGGTGAGCTATACAGCACCTTGTCCTGAGAGAATGCCCAGGGCCTCTCCAGCTGAGTGCAGTTGAAAGGACAGCAATGCCCTCTGGTGGACACATGTGCCAGCTTTTACATCCTCACTTCAGGGGTCTGCAGTGGTACTAGCGGACTCTGGTGCACAGCCAAACTACAAAGGTTGTGTGATTGTTTATTAAACTGCTTTTAGCTGCCATTGTTGTTTAGTGAGCCACATACGAATGTTGCTTAAAGTTGTATTGGCAAAGACTTAAGCTTATTTCAAGACAGACTACCATTCTCTCCCACATTATTTCAGGGACATCAGAGACATTGTAGAATGGCCCAGTGATTGTACCTACTATCTTATTGCTGTGAGGCAGGAGCACTTAACCGCTTTGCCACTGTTCACCCCTAAAATATTTGAATAAAATTTAAACAGATATTTGTATTCCTACTTTTTACCACTAGTTGTTGCTATATCTCAGATTCCATGTTGCTGCCATAACATTAAAACTATGGTTATGAGCCCTAAAATATTGCTGACTCACCGGAGAAGAAATCTGTGACGGTGTTGGCAGATCCATAGATGTTTTTTTACATTTCACTTTTTTCAATGTTTGTTTTTCACTTTCAGCCTTGGACCATGATCAAGAGCTGCACTATGACCACTTCATTCATAAACATCCCTAATGCCTTATATATTATTTGCATTGGTGGATTTAGGGGTGGCAGAAATCTGGAGTGCAGGACTTTTGTTTATCGGTGAATAAGTGTCATGCCCAAACAGTTAAAGTCAGTAAAAATATTCACGCAATAATTTTTTTTAAATGCTGAATAGTTGAAATGTTGAATAGTTGAATAGGTCCTCTTTTTCAAACATTAAGATGCATGAGAAAGATATAGTTATATTCAGTTTTTTAGCATTTTAAATGTTTGATGATGATGATGAGTAAATTCTAAACTAAGTGACATGAGTGACATGCATTATCATCTAAAAATAATAATAAATTATACATGAATTTTGACAAAATACTTGGCCCTTCTGTAAAAATGTGGCCCATTGATATCCTCTCTGAATATTTGTCTGTTTCAGTCCAGTACTACACCATGAAATAGCAACAAGCAATGTTTGGTATTTTGTTTTTTAAAAAGCTTAAACTGAACAAAAAGCAAATGTAAAATGCATTACCCTAAACAATCCGTAAACAGACTTTCATATTTCTCATGAATGCTGCAGGGTGTGTGTGTGCTCAAGGATTCTGCATTAATATTTTCTCAAACTCTCCTAGACTGACTATCAATATCTTGAGCAGCTTAACCTGCACTTTGATCTCCCTGGCAGCTAGTGATAAGTCACTCTCCTCGAGCAACATCACAAGAGCACGGCAAACATCATCACTCGCAACTAAAATGAGTCATGAATTGAGAGTGAACTGAACTGGCATAAAGAACTGGGTATGCACAGAGCACTGTCTGGTAAATGGCTTCATCCATGTTGTCAGCAGAGTGAAGCCTTTATACTTACCTCTACTGTGGAAGCGGGCAGCAGTAGGTTGGTGGGTAGAGATACTTTCCCACTAACCTGAAGGTAGCGGTTCAAGTCCTGCCAATGCATACTGCTGTTGTGTCTTTGGGTAAGACACTCCACCCACCTTACCTGTATGAATGTGTTAGTGTAACTGTGTTTGGTGGTGGTCAAAGGGGCTGTAGGTGCAAAATGGCAGTCTGCCCCAGGGCAGCTGTGGCTTTAGAAGCACCTCACCACCACCACCATCAAGTGTGACAGAGGAGTGAATGAATAATGCACCAAATTGTAAACCTACTTTGAGTGTTTAGAAAATAAGACTAGTCTAGACCAGTGTTGGTTTGTTGTTAAATTTGTCGGTTGGTTGGTTAGTTATTGCATTACCAAGTTAACACAGACATTAAGGGTCAGATTTTGATAAAACATTTAAAGAAAGGTTAGTGATTTGTTATGGAAGAAATTATTAGATTTTGGTGTGGTCTCGGAACACTGTGTGGACTCAGGTTTGTTTTCTGTACCATTGTGAGTTAAGGCCCCACAATCTCCAGCCAAAAGCAGTCTGTAAAGGAGCACATTCTTAGTTTTATTTACTATTGTGAGGTATTTTGTGGTGCAACAGAACACATTTACCCCTAAACCAGAAGATTTTGGGCATTATTTCATTATCCTTGTCAGAGTGGGCCAATGCCTTGACACAGGCTTGTGCTCTCCAAGTTCTTCTTGTTTTCATTATGTGGTGGCACATCTTAAAATTGCTTATCCCAGCTTTATTCAAATCAGACCTTCAGCGACAAAAATGACAAGTACTCTGTGCATATGATTTCCCTGACCTCCATGTACTTTTCCATAGGTTGTTAGCATATATTTACTTTCTACATTTGCTTTTACAGTGCTTACACTTAGGGAGCTGCTGAGTAGGTCTTTTTCTGCAATGCATAAACAGTTGAGTGGAGAATATTGATGCTTTAGTGCCTTAAAATTCTTTTTAAACAACTTTAAGTGCAAGGATCAATCAATTTTGTGCAGTGTTATGGTTTAAATATACAAAACTATAGGTGCTGCAGGCATACACATAGATTTACATTCTAAAGCTGCATGCTGACATTTGCTCAAGAAATTAATCATGCATGCAGAAAGCTATGCATATTCACAAAGTCTCCAGGAAGCCATTCCCTGGGAGTCCTTACCATACATGTCATACGCACAGACAAACCCCACGCACACGCACTCGCATGCATTAAGGTAACATTTTCTAACATATAGTGTCAATAATAATAGGTTATAATAAGTTATATGTATCATGTATTCAGTATACAACATGAAATTACACATTTGTTACTTTCTGTACAAACAAAATGAAATAATATGAACTATAGACTTGTGTGTGTTAGAGATAAGCTTCAAGAAATGCCCTCCTCACCATGCTCCCCCTAAGGACACTGTGTAATTAAGCGACAGGGTGATTCCTCGCCCTGAAGTTCACATCAACCTAAATGGATTTTTAAAGGTATGGATGACCTACAGACCTGAACTATCTCTAAATTTGAACTCTATTTCCAGTATCTAAAATGATGGGATGTTGTTGCTAGTAAAGTGTATTGTTTTATAATTGCTTTGCTTGGCTTATCTCCATATGCAGGCAATCTTACAGGCCCATTGGTTAAAAAGGTTAGAAATTGTGCACTAAAATCTTTAAACTAAAATAAGCCCCAAAAATGGATTGTGTTTGACCATAATATACTTGGAGTATGGAGTGGTTATGGATGTTCTTTAAAGCAACATTATATATTTTCAGGATTAGTTCTCATAAATAAATGCTGTCATAACTCGCTGTTAGTGAGTTACTGTCATAATCATGGTCGTAACATCAGGCAGTGCAGCCAGTGCAGCTAAGCTGGGCCCCAGGACATGAGGGGGGCCCTATAAAGAGTCTGTAATTATAGTCAATTTATAGTCAATTTTAGTGGAATATTTTCATTCTGGGCTATGAATTACATTGCAAGCATGACACATTGTAATTGTATCATACATATTGCCTTGACATTATTTAGTTAATGTTTACAAAGTTTAGTTATAAACAAAAATGCACATCAACTATTTTGTGGCACTAATATTATTGCACTGTTTACAACTTAAAGTATGATATGTGGACGTACTTCATATCTTAAGAGCTCATTCTGAAAACCTGCAATGGGGCCCCTAATTACCACGTTACTGGTCATAATTCTTTAAAGTGGTATTTTGCAAAGGCCAGTGAGATGTAATTCTTTTTTGTTTGTGATCAAATTTTAAAAAGCATATCATAAGAAAAAAAAATCAAGGTACTGTGAACCCATTGCCTTCAAAACACAAAAAGCTTGACAAATACTGTTGGGTGTTTTTGATATTTGAAGAAGTAACAATACATCTTCCAGATGTCTTCATTACACTGAAGATAGATTCTTAAATACTTGCATGTTTGGGGTCCCCCACTTTGCAGTTATAAACAGTTAGACTTAGTATATTTTTTAAAAGCTCACTTGCACCATTTCTTCCTCCAAGCTAACACAAAATAGAGCAGTGTATGTACTTTATGTAGAAAATGCTTTGCTATTTGAAAATGGATGTTAATACAGTACATGCATATTGCATTATCTGTTGCACTTTTTGTTATTATGCCAGAGAATAGGCTGCGTTCATGTTCTAGACTTTGATGATGTCAAACATTCAGATGGAGGGCAGGGGCAAGTGTTATTGTAAGGGACAGACACTAATTTTAAACACAAATATTACAGAATATCCACAAATATTGAACCTGTTCTTTTTTTTTTTTTTAGGGATTGAACTAACTCTATTAATCTTGTGGCTTAACACTTTGTGTACTGACAACAATCATCCCTGTGTGATTGAATACTGTCACTACTTTTGACTCTATAGTGAAAAAAATATTTCACCTTAGGTAAATTGAAGACAGAGGAGGTTTGAACTTTTTGCCAGTTTTATGTTTCATGTTGATAGGCCTAATAATTGCAATGAGCAGTATATATTTATTTTATAGTTCATAAAAATTACCCATGTGTCCCAAGATATGAGGTAAACATGTTCATCATATATTATTATACAAATCATATATTAGTTTTACTGATAACAATGGTACAGTTGATTTATTCATATATATATATATATATATATATATATATATATATATATATATATATATATATATATATATATATATATATATATATATATATATATATATGTTACACAATGGCAAAGTTGTTTATTTGTTTATGTTTACATTTTCTGTTTTGGTTCTACACCCTGCATTGCCAACCAAAGCAACCCATAGACCATTGTTTTGATTTAGACTGCAGTACCATTTCCAAACCAGTACCAGTGCATGCTGCTTGCATTTACCTAAATTAATCATATGTTAACAATGTTGTTTTGAGCCTATGGGACATAGCCTGCTGTAGACTGTTGTGTATACGTTTTTCTATTGTTGCTTTTCTACATTAGTCCCATACTGTTGAAATGGCGCAGTTTGTCCACTTGGTGTAGCTGTAAGTCTACAGTTCAGCCACTAGCAGTCTACATGGCATGTGTGCGCAAACAGCAAGACACTGTTATCACCAATGTTGCCTATTTCATCAATACTAAGCTGTGTTGCAGAAATGTTTTACTCAATATAATCATGCGTCCTGAAGCGGTCTGAGGATTCTTCCTCACTGCTTCACTTGCGTTAGATTTCCAGTTTTACACACCTGTGCACCTGGATCAATGTGTGCCACATGGGCAGTTATCAGCTCTGCCACAGAAGATGGGGGATAAGTGCCCAGAGACATGAAGTGGACTCAACACTTCTGAGGGGCTGCAGTTTGACATGTCCCTCTGAAAATGGTAGATAAACACCCAAATTGTGCTTTACTTTGAGGGGAACATCACAGAGGGTGCATTTATTTATTTCACTTTCCGTTCACTTCCTTACTCCTATCTACCTAACTATAGACCCTATTGTGCATCGGTCCACGTGTGCACACATACCTTTATACATTAAAAGGTACTGAGATAACTGGACATCTCTAATATCACTGTAATGGAGAAAAAATGTGTTTGCCTGTCAATTGTTTTGACCTTAATAAGGGCTTAAATATATCCAAAATGTTACTTCAAAAACTCTTCACACAATTTAAATGCTCAGAATTGGTCTATTTCTCTGCTCCAGTGCTTCCATTTAGCTCTGCAAAGAATGCTTTTTCTTCTTTTTTTTTTTTTTTTTTCTTTTTTTTTAATAAACACCTTATAACCCAATTCTGTTTGACTAAATCTGTATTTTAGATTTAGATTTATGATAACTTGTCTATATTTTTTCTGTGTTTTAAACCTGTTAAATGATTTTTGTTTTTTTTTATCTTTTTCCTATTTTCTGTTGTGTCTGTGGGTTGCTGATTACTAACGGGTTTACTTTGTGTTTTAATATAAAATATCATTAATAATAATTCACTAATCCTAGTAATATCAGTTTTGCATGTATAATAAAAAGATAAATAAAGTCCAGACTAGTAGAAGAGCAGTAAGTGACTTGTCCACACACAGAGATGGAGATGAGGATGTGGGGCGTGGAGAGGAAACACTCTGTTTGCCCAATGATCCAAGGGCCATATAGTCATTTGGACGGATCCTAATTGCTGAGTAATCGTCTGATTGTGAGCGCCGGCTGCCTGCAATCTGTGTTAGCAAGCAAATACTTTAATCAGGTTTATATCAAACAGTAGCCTGTAAAAACATGACATTTACAACAGAGAGCCATAAAGCTGTGTAAGCTAATCAATACACACATGCACATGCAGACGCACACATACACACAAGCAAACAAGTACAATGCATGATCTAATGTCAGCTTCTCTGCATGGAGCCAAGTATACACACACCATGCTTCAAGGCTTTTCTTTGTCTGTGCTTTAATTCCACTAAATGTAAAATATACACATTGTTATCGCCCAAAGGCTAATAAATTATAGCTTACTATTGATAAGAATTACATTAAAATTTAACTGGGTTTGGCTATTTGGTTTGAACCTTTGAGGGAATTTTTGAATATGATAATGGTAGAAATATAATCTAAATGAAAGAATAAAATTTGGACAGATTTACTGTGGCTAATATGGACGATAGAAGATTTGTAAAAAAAAATACAATAAAATAAAAAGTACAAAACAGCAAAGAGCTAATCTAAAAAGGCTTGTAAATAATGGTTATACAATGAAACATTTTAAGTATTGATAGACCAAACAATTTATAGAGGGCTGGAATCAAAACGGCGCAAGTATCGTGCCACAACCTGATTAGACTTTTTCCTAAAAAGCTAGGCCCTAAAAGTAAGAGTAAGTATGCAACTGTTCATCCATTACTTTAAAAAAATGCATTTTTATACATTGTTTGAATTTGTTTAAAAAAAAAAAAAAAAAAAAGAAAAAGAAAAGGTATATATGCCCTTTTCAATTCAACTTTTCATGCCATATCATAAGAGAAGTGTATAACAATTATATGAACTTGTGCCCTTTTGGCACTGACTAAAACCTATGTTTAGAGGTAGCTGTTTGTTGTTTGGTCAATATCAGTAAAATTATTAGAGGTATTATTCTGATTGCCATGGCAGTACAATGTAAGAGCTCATCAAGAGTTTTCATTCAGTATGTGTATCTCAGTTTTGCCCCAAACATGTGTCTTGCCACCTTTATTTATTTATTTTTTTATTATTATTATTTTATTTTATTTTTTTCTTTATTGAGTAACTGTCTTAAAGAATTAGTGATATCTTCATAAATACATAAGCACCCAAAACTGGGTCACCAAAAATCTTCTTTGGGTAACCAAAATTTTCTATCAGCTCAAAAATCTGGATAAATGTTTGTGGTAGTCTACTAGCAACCACCAAAATAGCATGAATAAAAGCATGTATAAAAGGAAGTAGATTAGTATAACACAAAAGAACAATAAAATACAGTATATAAAGTATGACTTAACAACATTTAACCAAATCACAAACTTGTGTCATAATTGCTACACAAAAATTTTATCAATTTAACAACTTTAGTGTGCAAATTTTTGTTGGGAGAATCTGAGACCTTCAGTGATATCAACATGGCAGAAATAGGAAGGCAGTCTTTTTTTTTATTTTATTTTTTTTATGTTAAACACAAAAAAGAAATTCTCAGACTGGAGAAACATTATCTTTATAGGAACTTAAGTTATTGTAGAAAAAAACATCAGTTCAGTTTAGTTGTCTTTTTTGTTTTGTTTTGTTGTTGTTTTGTTTTTGTTTGTTTGTTTTTTTGTTTGTTTTGTTTGTTTGTTTTTTTTTTTGTTTTTGGCAGCAAACATTTTCTTTTATTTAAAGAAATTTCATGTCTAGTTGATGCAGGAGTCATGTGTGTCACTGTTCCCCTGAGTCATGGTTTTCCCATGACTGATATGGACAGGACCATGTTATATACTGAGATTGAATTTAAATATATATATATATCTGTGCTCAAATTCTTTCTTTCAGGAATACACCGTTTAGAACTTTAAAAAAATATTTATTTAAAAATCTTACATTGCATTGAAGAATTAAAATGCATTCATCTTTGAATTAATCGTCATATAATTTGTGGCATTGTTCACCAGTGCTGTGTTGTTTTGACTGAAACTTTAACCCTGAAGATAGAGTAAACTAAACACTATATACAGTAGAGGTGGGAAAAATATTCATTTTTCTGAAGCATCGAGTGTTTCTTTAAGGAGATTTTGAATTGATTCAGAAAAGCTAATAAGCTGAATTTTGTAAAGACTACAATGATTAAAATAGGCTGCACAAATGCAAAGAGTCAGCTCTGGCAAATGAATTTACAGAATTTACTACAGCAACACATCAATTATTAGTTCTCTAGTTTTGGGTTTAGAGTAGAAAGTGTTTCAGAAGTTTCAGATATAAAATATACAATTAAAATTAATTGTGGAAGAATTAAGACTGACATAAACCAAAAAGGTGTCTGATGTGTCTGTGAATCGATGCATTGCTTTTGAATCGAATTGTGAGCCTCTGAATTAAAATCAAATTGAATTGTGATATTTCCTAAGATTCCTACTCCTAATATATAGTCTGACACTGTGTATTTTGTTTTACAGTTTCCTAAAAATAACGTTTCTATGTGCTACTATTATTATGGACACATGGAAAAAAATAAGATTATGTAAAATTGTAGAGCACATACAACCCTCCACACAGTAGCATCCACATTCTGCTAAGTATTCTGCAAATATTCATCCATGCACCTCTTTATTACTTTTCACATGCATGTTATTATGTTATTGACTGATGTGGGATTTGTGCAGCCTGTATAATCAATCAGCCATGTGTTTAAGTGTATTTGCCAAACAGCAGTTGCTTTCATGTCATTAACTTTCCTTTGCTCATTACTGGTTGAGCAAATACACTGCAGGGAGCATATTCTGCAAGAGGTATACCATAAAGTTGTACTCTTAAGCCCCAGGTCTGATGACTCAAGCCACAGGTGAGGCAGCATTGTAAAGTTCTACGAGCTCAAATCACTGCTTTATGGTGGGACAACACTAAATGTGGTGTGGGCTACTGCTGTTATCTCTTCTCTGCCAACAGTAGATGAGCCACCGATATAGTGTGAGTTTTTACCTGGTTATTTGACTTGACTTAAAAGTTTATTATAGACCCTTCCATGATGCATTCGATAAGCTGCACCTACAAAAAAGATAAGGGCAAAAAACAAAACCTATACTTGTGGCACCATTCACAGCGGAGTTGTTTACAAACACTAATAGGGTCTATATGCTTTACACAATACTGGTTAATTCTCAAATTGTACTCACTTATAATCAGAAGTTCAAAATAAATCACTGTCTCAGGAAAAACATGTTGCTATATCTGTTATTCTTTACTTAAAATGGTCAAATATTAGATGTGCAGGCTTATGTTAATTGGTTGTTGCTGGACTAGCATAAATTTCAGCTTGTCTTATTCTCATAAAATACTTTAGTTTTACCAGATGTATTTAGTCCATGGAAGTTATAACATGTCTTGTTGATTTTTTTACCTAGATATCAGTCAAAAACCACAGTGACTTTGGCTGAGACAAGGTTAACTGTGACCACAGGCCTCTTCTCTTCAGAGTGTCCTCTTTTTAATTCAGAGCACAGTTCTGTGACTATACATCACTGAGAATTCTTTGGCAGATCATAGGTACATCTCCCATTGTAGAAATAAATAAATAAGTAGATAGATTTAAAAGAAAAAAAAAAAAAAAAAGCCTCCTGGTGTAAATGCTGCAATTTGCCTCTCAGCTGGTAGAGGCAGCTTTGACAACGGCTAAACAGCTCTGAGGCACAAAAAACAATCAATACAGATTCTCTGCTCCATCCCAGGCCCACCTGCTCTCTGCTCTGAGTCCCACACAGGGAGGCAACCCCCACTATCTCAAATACACACACCCGCACATGTACACAATATGCAAAGACACAGCGCAGGCCTAGCGTGTCACTGAGCTCTGACAGGCCCCTCCACGACTCCCTTACACCTGCTGAAAACTGTCATTGTCTTTCTGCCGTTGTACAGCGTTAACAGGTTGATTTTCCATATCCACGCATCAGTATTCTCTCTAGGTGGTCCCTTGTTCCCACACAGGCGCTGTTATTTGTGCTGTCTGACGCCCACTTCCAGGATTACAGCTCAGCTCCCTGTCAGACAATCAACCGACGCCAGACACACACACACGCCGACTCTCCCCTCGTGCTCGGCCTACCCTACTCTTTGACTCCTCTTTTTCATATTGCAATGTTGTTGATGCAGCCGTGTTCATACTCAAGGTCCATTTGATGCATGTGTCAGGCGTGAGGTGGAGGTTTAACTGATTACATCAAACTCCAGTGTGGTAAAAGAGCACAAAGGTGTCAATCTAGGCCCTGTGATGGGAGATCAGTGGAACAGTAATGCAATGGTAGTGAGTTATTAAATGAATAAAGAGGCAGAGCTGCCGAAGCGTATTGATTTTTCACAGCTCCCTTAGGCTCGGAGGGCTTTCAAGGCAGGAGAAGGACACACACACATATAGCGCAGACATAGACACAGACACACATGTATACACTGACACACATACAGACAGACAGAGAAAGGTTTAAGAGTGAAAGGATAATGGCCCCAGCAGTTGCAGTCTCACTTAAAACACAGTTTGGGCTCTCAAGGTTTCCCACCGGGCGCCCACTGCCTGATAAAAGGACTCATTCGGAACCGGCCGGGTTTTGTTCTCCTTTGCACACTCCAGCTGTAATGCACTCACACTTTTCTGTACAATGCCCATGCTGTAGTACATATCAGCGTTAGGTTAGCCTCCTCTTAGCCACCTGGGGCTTTGAGCACTGAGAGAAAAAAAAAATAATCATAAAAGGATGGAGTGTAACAGGTTTATCAAAAGCTCTGGTGTGATGAATGGCCTTATCTGATTAAGCACAGCGATTTACCCTGAAGGTGAGTGAATACCAAGAGAACCACCTTCTGTCAAACGCTATTGTTTAATTCTCAGAATGCACATTACTATCCACTCATCTTCATAAAGCACAAATCAATAAGTTACCTAACAATGCTAATAATAAAAAGCTGTATACATAGTTATTTCTCTGTGAATTGAAGAAATTCTCCAGTTGTTTTGTCACAAACTACATAGGAAATACACGGTGGTCTTTGTGTATGTCATTGTGATGAATGCTCGGGGCATTTTCACAGAGTGCAAATGTGAACGAACCCAGATCCATCTTGATTTCAGAAGTCCATCGGAGTCCATAAGGGGAGGGTCAGTGTCCATCTGTTAGCCTGACGTGACACTGAGACTGCACAAAAGAATGGACGCAGCACTGACCATATTCTGACTGTGTGTGTTTCTATACAACGAAACTAACAAGACAGAGACATTTTTTGTGCATCTTCTCACACTGTAAGCACTCTTACATATTCTTGTTAAGAAGCAACAATGGCTTCCTCACAATCCATAGACATTCAAAGTGATTCAGCCTTTTGTAATGACTCCTGAAGGGCCTCTTGAGTGCAGGAACATGAAAAAGAAGTAGGCAGTCACTGGCGTCTTGGCTCTATTAGACGCTGGAGCTTAGTCTTACTGATAAAACCCTTCTTCTCAGTAATGGCGCTAATGTATTTTCTTTCTTCTTTGTCAATCACAGCAGATGTACACAGGTCGTTCAACACATGGATCACGTTGTTGATGGCCAACAGACGAAATGTGCATTCAATTGAATAAAACGATAGTATTAGGATAAAATTCTCACTTGGGTTTCCTTTATGAAGTAATTTGCAGTGCTTTTGTAGGTGAGGTTAAAGATGAATTTGTTTTTGTTGCTGTTGTTGAGTTAAAGCTGTAAAATAAAAATACTGAAGCCCTGAGTTTGACACTCATGTAGGTTAAGGTATACATTATTGTGCCCATAGGGAAATTTGTCCTCTGCATTTGACCCATCCTTCATTGCCGCTGAGGCAACCTATCAGGAGCATTGTGCGACCACAGTGCAGTGCAGAACTGCTCCAGATCTTGAGCCAGGATCTTGGTCAGAAGCACCTAGCTGGAGGATTAGCCTGTTGTGCATGTGTGCATAGGAAACCCATCCAGACACAGGGAGAACAGCCAAACTCCACATAGAAAAGTCCCACAAGGTTCAGGAATCAAACCCAGGACCTTCTTACTGTGAGGCAAGAGTGCTAACCACTTCTATGTAGAAAGGGCAAATCGTTCACATATTACAAATAGTTTGTTTGATAGTTTGTTAGATAACTATAAATCTTATGACAAATGTTTCTAGTTGCACATATGATGGCATTCACATGTGGCTTTGTCCTGACTTCACAGGTCTTTAGCAAGTTTAACTGTGACAGTATTTTTTTTTTTTTTTTTTTGCTTTTGTATTTATGCTTCTATTGTCTAGGCTTTGACAGTATAATGGAAGGTCCTCTCTGTGCCAGATGGAATATGATGCTCCTAATAAGTTAAATAAGTGACACATCAGTCATCATCCGCTTCTAAATAAACTGAGATGGAGCAGGCAGAGGGACAGTGTCTTAGAAAATGCCAAACAAGGAACCACTTTGTGTCAGAAAGTGAGAATTTCAAATAGCTATTCCAGCTATATCTGACTCTTTTCAAAACAAATAAAAGACCTCAACAGTCATCTTAATGAAAGAATGTTATTTAACCTAATTAATTGCAAAATGCTCAGGTAATTAATTTCTTTTATTAATGTTTTCCCACTTTTTGTTGCCTCATGCCAACTTTCTGTTGCAGCAATTTTTTTTTAAATAAAATAGTAAAATATATTGGTTTTGAGGACCTGATATATTGTTTACAGTCTATTGTGAACAACATATCATTTTATAAGATTTGCAAACCATTGTGCGGTGCATTTTTCATTGTCCCAACTTTTTTCAAAATTAAGTTTGTAAGACATCAACTTGTAAAGGCTCTGTACACGGATTTTTACTTATTTTAAAGCAGAGAAACACATGCAAATCACAGAAGACATGATACAGCTAGAAAATGGAGAGACAAACAGATGGGCAATAGGACAGACAAAAATCCCACGAGTGCTTTGCTGTGCTTGGTGAGCACATTCCTACAATACAGACTGCAGGGAAATCAATATTGTTCTTTGCCACATATAGATGAATTTTCTGGGGCTGACGTGTTGAGCTAAACACTGGACTTTTTATATATTTACAAGGAAGATTTGAACCATTCAAGGTTGAACGTTGAATGGTATCTCGTATTTATATTTTATTCAACCTTTACAATAGCAATAGCTTGTTAATGTGAATACTGCATATGTATGTACACTGAAGTATGATGTAGTTTTCATCACAATTTCAAATGCAAAGTTTCAACACTACGGTCGTGCCAAGTTGCAACATGGACTTACAGTAAAAAAGTTAGTTGGTGACAGCTTTTATAAGAATAAATTTAGTCTGTGTTGGGTTTATCAGTCACTACTGCAATTTATCAACATATTTTTTACATCTCTCTCTTATCATAGAAAACACTGATGTCTGTATTACTGTAGTATTCAGGTCGTGGAGGGAGTGTTCTCAGATCTGACTGAACATGGATTTCTTTGTTGTTCTGACAGTAATTACAGACAGCAGTGAGTTGAATCCACAAGTGTTTTATTTCTAACAACAATGAGGAATTAATGCAGATAGCGCTGCTTGCTGTAGCACTGTCTCCTGCTGACAGTGTTACCCAACAGGCTGTTAGTGTAGAGTGAGTTGTGAGCAGCTCCAGCCGCATGCTTAGCCCATTCAGTCCTCCCCTCCAGCCTGTTTTAACACAGGATCCTTTAATGCAGGCCTAACAACATTTGGGGAGTATTTTTAAACAAAATGAAATTGCTGAGGCGCCACCTCTGTCTGCCCCGGTGCGGCATGGGATACAGTTCCCCAGCCTCAGAGAGGCTACAGGAATTTAAACTCCTGCTAATGAAGACGTAGGAGGGGCTGGCTGCTCCTCAATGATAGAGTTACATTGTCATACAGTACTATAATGCAACAGTACTGCATGACAGGGAGAGTCCTGCAGCACAGGGAAGGCTTGGTGTCAAACCTGCTTAAGTGTGTCTGACCTGAACACAATCTGAGGAATAATGACAAACTCTATTATTTCAGAGAATATGTTCAGTTTAACCCAGGTTCTAAGCTGAGAAGTTTAACACCTTTTGTTGTTGAGAATCTAAATCAATTATTTTTCACATTCAATTTACCCATCTGAAATTGGTAAATTAAGTAACTGTGTGGTTCCTTGTGTCAAAAGTGGTAAAATTAATCTTAATGTATTATAATAGCTACTGCTTGTAGACCAAACCATTGCCAGACAATGAAAACAACGGCTGACCATTATATAACTCTGTCAGCAGTTTTACTTTTTATTGTGTTGAAGAAAAAAATAATCTTACACAACTGGATAGTGGTGGGATTTGCTGACACCACAGAATGGCAGTACAATATCTCAGTTTTCACTTGTTGATATAGTGTGTTTTGATTGCATGTGTATAAATCGGAGGCACAATTGAACCCAATTTAGCTGATTTAGTTGGTGACAAGGACTGTTTCAATTGCCATTCCTGTACTGAAGAAGACTCTAGTTGATGTGTACACAGCTTAAGCCCTCAGTCCACCTCTGTGTCCATCTGTAGTCTTGTCTCAGCTCAAATCCCTGTGTGTGTGTGTGTGTGTGTGTGTGTGTGTGTGTGTGTGTGTGTGTGTGTGTGTGTGTGTGTGTGTGTGTGTGTGTGTGTGTGTGTGTGTGTGTGTGTGTGTGTGTGTGTGTGTGTGTGTGTGTGTGTGTGTGAGTGCGTGCGTGCATGTGTGTGTGTGCCATACACTGATGTGTGTTCTGTTGGATGTGTGTCGTCTCATGTCGGCGGCAGCCTCTGAATGTTTGATGTGACCACTGGTGTGAGGAGAGGATCTGGAGTGTTGGGGTCAAGAAGGTGTGCTTTGACATACTGAGGAGCAGGAGCATAGATGAGGGACTCCTTCACGTTTGTCCTGTCAAAAGCTCCACTCAGGGGAATATTTTGTCCCACTGCCAGTGGCTTCCATTTTACTGGGCTTCTGGCTGAGTTCTAAACTATACTATGCTGTGTTTGCATTAGAGCATTAGCTGGTGACTTTAATAGTGTGACACCAACAACTAAGAGGCATCACTCTCAGAATCTTTGGAGTTTTGCCAATGAGAAACATCCCAGCAGCTGATTGGTTGTCACATATGACAGTGTTTGAGAAGAGAAACACAAGGCCCCGGCTGTGAACCAGAGAGAGCTGTATATAGCAGCTGTTTTTTCTGCATCTCTGGTTCAATAGAGAGGGGGAGCTGTGGCTCTATAGGTCCCTGTCTCTCTGCTCTGTCATATGACATATTCAGGCGCACGCACAAAAACAAACATGCACTGGCTGCTGTGTGACCAATGATTTAGAAAACCAGGGAACTGTTTTTTTCTGCATCATCTATTATGACAACATTAATTTGACATAATAACACTGGGTTTTAAAAGATTATTTAGCTAGTGTACAAGCCCAGATAAATGAAGAGAGTTGCGTCTGAAATTGCACCTGGCATAAAACCTTTGCCAAGGCAACACATGCTTTGCTGTGGAGACCCCAAAGGGCAAAGACGAAAGGAAAAAAGAATACCTTAATTTTGTTTTTTGATTTGTGTTGTGTTTGTGTTTTTTGTGATAAAACATAACTTATCTAGTAAAACAGTGCTTTATTGTGTGCACATTTATGTAAATCTACATGTGCTGTAGACTGACCTTAGGAAAGTCAGAAATAAAACGATTTGAATATTCTTCGGTTATTTGATTCAAATCAGAGGAAGACCGTATGATAAATAAATAAATAAATAAATAAATGCAGTAATCGATCTATAATGTTAGGGGTTAGCAGCTCCCCCACACAGAGCCGGGCCCTCTCCACAGTTCTGAATGTTCTCTTTGACCAAAATATCTTTAGGCTTCTCAGCATCCACTTGTTTATGTTATCCTAAAGTGTAGTTTAATAGCAGTAATATGGTGAGCACTTATCAAGCACTCAATACGACTGATAATTCTCAAGTATGTGAAGGTGTTGAGCCTGTGGAGGGGAAGAGGCTGGGGGTGGGCGGATGGGGTGTGAGCTGAGGGAGTGCAGGCTTTATGTGGAGCAAGCAAAAGCAAGAGGGGAAGAAGAGGTATAGTAATCCATTAAACAATCCCTCCATCTACGGATTAGGTTAGGCCATCAGGAGATAGCTTCTTCACTCTGAGAGAGGGCTGAGGTGCGGGTCAAGCATTTAGTAATAAGCTCAACTGTCCCATCGCAACTTGTTACCAAGGTTACTGGGACTGACTCTGTCCTGGAAACAACCATCAAACTTCCTGCATGGCATTCACAATACATTGCAAATGTATTGTTATTGCAATATTTGCAAATGTATTGTCTGTCTCCCAATAATGTTGCAATACAGACTCAGGTTTGATAAGCTGCTTTGATTGAAATAAACTGATTGTGTCAAAATAGCATGAAAATATTGCAAGTTAAGTATGTGATTTTTAACATAGCATTAACATTTTTGCATTTTGCATTTATGCAGCCCCATACACAACAAACTGTGATGCACTGAGTATTCTTACACCTTTCTGCCAGAACCAGCATGAACAGTTTGAGCTACAGTAGCTCGTTTGTTGGATCCAAATACACGGGCCAGCCTTCGCTCCCCACGTGCATCACTTGTTGTCAGTTCACTACTATTCTGTTCTTGGACCACTTTTAATAGCGACTGATCACTGCAGACCAGGAACACCACAAGAGCTGGATATTTGGAGATGCTCTGACCCAGTTGTCTAGCCATGACTATTTGGTCCTTGTCAAACTTGCTCAACTCCATAAGCTTGCCCTGCTTCAAACACATCAACTTAGAGGACAAAATGTCACTTGTTGCCTAATATATCCAACCACAAATGGGTGCAATGAAGAAGAGAACTGTGTTATTCACTTCACCTGTCAGTGGTCATAATGTTATGTCTGATCAGTGTGTGACACTGATCCAAGTCTCTACCCACTAACAGACAGCGATCATTTGCCCACTAGTGTAACCTGATCATTCTATAGTCCCTGTTTTCTTTGCTCCTGTGAATTTGTGAGCCTGTCCTGAAAAGACCCCTCTGAGTGTGTCCCAGTGCAATAGGACAGCTCATCTCTGACACTCAGCAAAATAAAAGCCTTCAAGTTGAGGTCACTGCCAGAGGTCACTTTAGGTGTCTGATATCAAGTGCAATATAACTGTGGGGTCATCCCTCTTCTGGACGACCCAAGCTGATGGTACAGTCCAGCAGTAGTGTCAGTAGTTAGGGCCTGCAGAATGCTGATGCACCATTTGTCCAGGGTATGTTCTGGTCTCCATGATGGATGACATGCGCTGATGCACAGGCTCTAAGTGATTCGGGAAGATTGAAGACTCCCAATTCACTTACAGAAGCTTTGCGCTCTATTCTATAACCAAGCAATCAGAGCAATGGCCACATGTAAAATGAACTACTAGGCGCTGGACACTGCATAACCCGCATCACTGTAACTCCCACTGCTGATGGGCCACAGCCACAGCATTCACAGTCCACTACAGAGCACTTTACATGAGCGCACAGTAAGGCTGGCATGCCAATTCATTTAGGCGTGTGCTGTAACATATCATGATATTACGTTACTCTGATCAATATGTTCACTGAAAATATGGACTATTTAGTCATATTGTTTGTGACAGCTTTATCAGCATGGATCCAAAGCCTTTTATTACACATGAGACTCACAAAGGCTTTACTGTTACTGTTAGCATCATATAATACTAAATAATAACTAAGTGTTAAAAGTTTATGTTTTGGCCTCAGTGTCTAAGGTTCTTTGCTTTGAGTTGCACTTCATTTTTGCTCCCTCGTAACATGTCAATGTGCAAATTTTAGGTGGCTTAAAATAGGTCATCAGCCAGGATTGGTTCAAAGACCTAGATGTTAGCAGCAGTGTGAAATAAGCAGCCAACAAAACAGCAATGATACTCTAAAAAAGTAATTCATTCATTCATCTTCTGCTTATAGCCATTGTGGATTGTGGTTGGCTGTAGTCTATTCTAGCAATTATGCCTATGGCAGGGTACACTCTGGACAATCGCGAGTTATATTATCTTCTCAGATATTTTTGCTTTGTGTGCAGCCGAGCTAATGTAACCAAGTAATTTGTCTTTGTCTAGGTAGGTTGCTGTACTGACACAGAGACATTCACTTACGTACAACAGTTCACTCTCATATTCATCAACTTGCTGCAATTTAGGATTCACCAATTCACCTAAGACATCCATGTCTTTTAATGGTGGCAGAAAGCCAGAGCACCTAGATAGAACTCACAGGGAGGACATCTCAACTCCACTCTCAAACATTATCCATTACACCATAAAGTTACCATGATTGTGGATTTCTAAAGTCCTAAACCAAAACGTTACAGTAAAAAATACAGTACAGGAAAGTATAGCTATTTTTGTGTTTGAAACTATAAACTATGCAATACAATGCAAAACATGATATTCTATTGTCTATTGTTGTTCTTATCAAATGTTCTTCCATGTGTGTCTTCATACAACATTATTTGTTCAGTGTGATGGGAATCAGGGCCCCGCCTCTGTCTACCTCCTATACTTCCTGTCTGCCTCTTTAATGAGGAAACATATGCCTAGATGGGCGCTTCCTGAATGAAGTGCTACAAGATGTTATGCATCCTGCATTACACCAACAAAAAGATGATAAAATATTGATTGATATGTAGCAGGTCTCCTCCTTTGAAGAGTGCGGGATAATCACCTATATCTGCTTTTTTCTCCCATGGTCCTTTCAGAGGCTTGAATGTGATAGGTACTGAATGTCCTTGATAATTTTGTCATTGATTTTTCTACACAGTGCCACACTGATTTCCTTTTGATGAGCCATTGAATAATTCCAGGGTGGATGTGTCGACTGAAGATGATGCGGCATGACTAACACAGTAACACGTGTTGCTGCCACCAAACGTACATGCTTTCATTTGCTTTTAACTAAACTGAACTAGAGTTTGCTACATTTTATAGAATTCTCGAGGTAGACGTCTGAACATAGTTGTAAGACATTTTACTGCTTTAGTTTACTCTGACCTAACTTGATACATTTTATTCCCCCAAGTTTGTGTAATGTGTTAGAAGTATAATCAAAACATTCCAGACAGATTTTATTCCACTGTTAATCGAAGTGGTGGCCCCTTTTCTGAGCCTGTGCATCCCCAAGGCCTTAAAAGCCACTGCTGAATGTTTTAATCCTTTTTTTTAAGAGTGTTGAATGTGAATGTCATTGGGTGTCCTTCATGAATTTGCCATTGATTTTTCTTGTGCATAAAGCAGTTTTCCTCAGGCTATATGCCAGTAGCAGCCACAGGTAGCTGTCTCAAATGGGGGACTGCACGTACACTGCAAAATGAGCCCGTCTGAGATTTATTGCCACATAATCCTCATATAAATGTAAAGATTATAATTTTATGGCTAAACATTTGTTAGAAATACATTATACTTTCTGCTGCTTACTGGACACTGTGGTAACAACCCCCAAATGGCCAACTTGGTCTGGTAATGAAAACACACTGTTAAGTAGAAGCACTTCAGTTAGGTTTATCTCACAATGGTAAGGATACAGTGGCCAGATCTGGACCCAAACCAGGGATCCATTTTTTACATTAGTTCCTTCACTGACCTTGGAGAAGGAACTAGTGTAAGTAGTGTAATGGAACTTTTTGGCTCTTGCAATCGAACAGGAGTTTTAAAAGATTCCTGGACCCACATAATGTTCCAGATCCACACTAAAAATAATTCCTTTTGTTCTTGGCCCATTAATCTTTTCTGAAAAAAAAATTGACTACTGACCAATCAACCAACAAACAAAAACAATTTAAATATAATCATTTGGTGGAGATCATTATTAGAAAACTGTTTAACTTGATACAATGAGCAATGGTGTGAAGGATATAATTTTAGTTGTGTGGCTGACATAGGTCTTTCTGCCTTTGACGGCTGGGGCCCCTCAGATCTGTGGAGCGTAGCGGCCCTACTGCTGAGGCTACACGCACAAACGTCCTATAGGCATTAGACTATAAGGAACAGTAATAAAGCCTTAAGCTGGACGATAGTGTCAGAGCCAAATACAAAGCCAAAAAAAAAAAAAAAAAAAAAATTAAGTTTTCACTAACAAACAAAGGTGAAGTTTATTAAGCCCAACCAAGGCATGGCCTGACAATTAGAAAGCAGTGCCATGGTGTGACAGGTCTGTGTCCCTGTGGTGTGTGGGGGCCAGGGGCTTGTCGAGCAGCTCGCCTCTTGGGAAGAGGATGGACGAGAGAGAGCACACTGGAGACATGTGGAATGAATCTCCGTCTTGTCAGCCTGCCTCATTAGCAATAGACACACAATACCAACACAATACTCTGTGTTTGTTCTATCACTGTTAAATGCTGAAGATTTAAGAATGTAAAGTGCTCTTAATGGAGTTTGTTGCTATTTTGCTTACTATGCAATAATGTTGAAACTCACTTTGAAGATTTTAGACTTCTATTACATGTGTTCAAAACAAATCATCATGTTGGCAGGATTAAATATTCAAGCTCTTTTATAATATCTTATAGTCATCAACTCTTATGTATTCTTATGTGAATAGATTGCAGTTATTTGTAGGTCTGACATTTCATACAAGATTTCACTCTTTAAGACATACATTACATTTGTAAACTGCAAAAGCTCTCTCTTTCATTAATGTTACAATTTTTTTCTACCCAACTTACAGTAGTACGCTTGTTTTACATATGTCTAGGTCTGTACTAATCAGTATTACAGTACAAGCCAGAGACATTATAGTTACAAGACAATTTGTGAATCAAGTGACCAAAACCATTTCAATTAAGCCACTGGTCATAAAGCGGGTGAAGAAGGTGGGACAGAGACCAGACTGTATGCTTTGCAACTCTCCCCTTTCATAGGACAGGAGGCCCGGTTGCCATGGTGACGCAGTATTTCTCCAGAATTGCACATATTGATTCGCAGAGGCGTCAACGGCCAAGCAAGAGTGAGAAAAAAATGTGTGTGTGTGTGTGTGTGTGCACATCGGGGGGATGGGCTGCCCACGGAAAGGAACAAGAGGGAATCCATAGGTTGGATTAAAAACACAAAACAATAAGTCCTATGCCATAGAACAGTCAACACAGAATCACAGGACTTCCACTGGCCACTAACTTTTTGTTTAGAGCTTTCCTCTTTCTTATTGTTTCTGTAGTTTATTCTCAGATTTTATTCTCTTACATTGTGCTGCACAATTGTCACTACTCAGAGGTGCACCGTTGGTCTTAAAAAATAGTTGTTCGGCTAAGTACTCATTGGTCAGACACTGCAGCTAAAGCAAAAGATCCAGCCTGAAACAGAATTCACATATGTTATTCCTTGTATGCTCGACAGTTTAATCAATATGTGTGCACATGAAAAACCGTCTCCTAAAGCTGGAAACCAGAGCCCTACTAGTCTGTGATGTAATAGGGGAAAAAAATAGGCCCAGAGCTTTTTGGTAATGTTATTGTGATTGTCATTGTTCAGTGTATACCTTTGACAAATCCAAATACATTTTCTATAAAGGAATTATCATTAGCCACCAAATACTGCAAATTATGAATAATCAAGATGGTTTTTAATCATGCGTGTAATATCAGAGCCTGGTTAGAAAATGTGTAATAGGTAAAACCAATGTATTGGTCTATTCATAGCATACAATGGCATATAGAAAATGTTTAATAATATGAATTTAAATATTTATGTTACAGTGGTCAACCCAGTGGCATTGAAGGATGGGTCAAATGCAGAGAGCAAATTTCCTTACAAGGGCAATAAAGTATACCTTACCTTAACTTTATTTAACCAGGTTTTACTGGTCAAGTATTTACAGAAATGTAGTGGACCACAACCATGTATGCTCAGATTTAATCCATCAGTCACCACAAATCTTACTTTACCTTTGGCAAATGGAACTAACTCTAAATTAACTCAAAACTGAGTGGCTGCTATGAAACCATAGTAAATTTAAATGATATGCACTGATACCATATTTCCTCAAACCAAGTAGAAGTACTAGTATTTACATTTAATCCTTGCCGATACTAAGGGCCAGTTAGTTTGACTTTTTTTTTTTTTTTTAGTTTTTTGTATTTTCATCTGATAGTTATATCTATTTATATCTGATATATGTCAGTAGGTAAAAGAGTTGATAAAAGTAATACTCAGTGTTTCTTTGTCTTTTTGTTAGACAATGCTACTCACCTGATACTAGTTTTAGTTTGTTTCCTTGTAAAAATGAATAAGAAAGAACATTACTCCAAACCAAACTGCAAGCGCAATTTATCTGAATAAGCAACTCAGGGAAGGGTCTATACATGGTCTGGCTAGCTGTGCTTTGAAGCAACTAATTGTCTTTGCAATTCTCATGCATCCTGCAAATGTCCCAGTTTCTGTGCTAAATATATGAGAGTAAATCTGAAACACTCATTTGGCTGTGTTTGTGGTATTTAACGAATATGAGCTCCATTAAGTTGGCGAGCAGGCGGAGATAAAGGGAGCGTGGAGACTGTTTTGAAAAGCCTGGTGGATGCGAATGCTCGAATTCCTTGAACGCTGTTTGAAAACTGTAATCCCAGCCCGAAAGGTCAAAAGTCTCAGCAGGTTTTTATTTGTGTCTTTGTGCTGCTGTTTTAAGCCCAGAACACGCTTTGTAGTGCGTTCAAAGAGCAACACGAGGGGTCTGTGAGGGGATTAGTCTGAATGATGACGGCGGAGGCGGTGTGTGCTGCTGTATATGTGTGTGTGTGTGTGTGTGTGTGTGAGCAAAGCACACCAGCAAGCCACTGTGTGTCAAACCAAACCTTCTGTCTGAGGAAAGTTAACTTTTCAACTGCAAGGACAGAAAAACAGGGGCTTGTGTATTTGATAAAGGACAACCGGTGTGTGCAGAAAAGAGGTTTCTCAGTGCTCTCTTCATTCTGACAGGTGACTCAATGGATTTCTTACTCTAAAGTTGACATTTGCCACTGCAGTGATCAACAAAATGAGTATGTGTGTTTCATTAACAGTAGGGCATCAGTTGTATTATGGTCACTGAAGTTTCATTACTTCCATTGTGAGGGACGAAAGTGCAGTCATTCTTGATAACAAATATCTAAGGACAATTTAAAAGTATACTTTATATGTAATTGTTTGCTCTCACAAGCTAAATGAGCGCATCACAGATTTTGCTCCGGGGACTCAATGAATATATTAAACAAAGCATTTTTGCCAGAATGTGCAAAATTCAAGGTGTGGAGAATGCAAATAAAATTGCTTGTTTGTGCATGTAAATTTTAATTTTGAAGGTGCAGCAGGTGCAAAAGTTCTGCAGAGGAAAGAGTGCAGCTTTTATTGGGGCTTTGAAATAAGTTATAATGCTTCAAGAGGGCTCATTTATAACAAAGATTAATTTGGCTGTGGATGTACCAGCATAGGACACCCAAAATATTTTTTTTTTGTGTTTTATTTATTTGATCACCATTAGCACTGCAAATAACCTGCATTTTATATGTGTTTGAGGGGTTACTGATAGACATTAAATTGGGCTTTACCTTTCCTCCCTCTGTCTCCTCTTGTCTCACACAGAGGGGAACTAAAGTTATGTGACTCTGGTCAGCGTCAGAATCTTATGAGAAAAGGATTTAACAAGGATGAACTACACAAAGTTAATAGAAGAATGTGAAATGCATTGCAATGAAATGATTAGGTTATCCTTTAAAGACAGTGAACATATTAAGTGCTACCGTCAGCGTATTCCTGTTATATGAGGCTATACTCTCATGTTGGCTATAGTGTAGCAATACAATGGGGAAATATGCAGTTGGAGCTGCCAGAGCAGAGTTGCTTCCACTAGTGGTGTGTCTTTTGCTCAGGCAAAATTCTCACTTACATATCAGATTCACGGCAGTAATTACTTGCACAGTTTCTCTTCATATATCACACTCAAAACGCCCATAAATAGCAAACGCTATTTTTCAATCTGCACTTGTATTTTAGCACCCGTCTTAATAAATGTGGCCCATAGTGTGGGACACATTTACTAATGAAAATGACAGGCAGTGTAACAAGTAGTCATTTGCTTCTAATCTTCATTCTCCACAGTACAACAAATTAGTCACACATTTAGTTTAAATGGCAAGATTCAATAACAGTTTGAAATTTTTAAATTCCCACTGGTCGTAGTGCAGTAGTATTATTCAAATCTTTTTATTGATTTTTAAAGATTTGCAAACAACACAACTATACTCTTAAGGAAATTCAGTCTCAAAGTAGAAAAGAGATGGCTGGACGTCTTCCAGCCAACAATTATGAGATTGCTGGGCAGCTTTCTTACAGCTGAGCAGTATTATGTGCCTTGTGAGTAATGTAGTAAATGCTATTGGCCCAATGCCATGTTACTGGTTTACCCAGAGGGAACCCTAAACAATGCAGTTGTAGAACTCTGCCCAATATTTGTAGTAGTAGTGCATTAATTAATGTGTACTGTATGTAAAAATCACAATACCAAAAAATTATGAATATGTTCTACCAAAAACTGCGGATTCACACAAAAACAATGTATATCTTCCTTGGCTATACAGAAGTGTCCTTTAAACTGTATAAAAATATGACTAACTTTTTGAGTTATCTTGCTAACTAACCAGCCAACAAACAAATGGCAGCAAACAAAATAATCTAGTAGCTAGATTATTAGGCATTATCATAATTATCATAATAATATACTTGTTAAAATGATTTAAGTCAAAACAGAAACACAGACGGCCTGCCCATTTGCTCACAAGTCCAAGCATGGACAAGCACTGGCAAATACAGTATCCACCATGTTGGCCCAGAGGTGTTGTGGCCAGGGACAAGCGTGGAATTTAAGAGCCTCAATCACTTTCTCAAAAACACAGCTAATCCTGTGTTTCTCCACAACAAACACACACACGGCGCCCTTCTTCCCTCTCTCACACTCTTTTGACCTCCTTCTACATTCACCACAGCACCCTTGTGGCCACACTAAGGAGCTGGAGTGCACATATAGGCCCTATGTATGTGCGCGTAGACGTGTTGCTGTGTTTATTTGTCTTTGTCTGCATTGTGATTGCGGTGGTGTGCTCAGAGACATTGTTAGCCCCATTGCTACCGTGTGTTTGAGCTCAAGGTCTCAGCCTCGGTCTCCGGCTGTGGTCTCCTTCCAGCTGCTCCTGAAAGCTCCACTCTGCCTGAATGAGCTGCTAACCTTGGCACCAAATCAATATCAGCCAAACTCTTTGAAGAATCACAGATGGAACTGGCCTCAGTGCTCTGCGCACTCTGCGATCACGGTGATTGTGTGTGTATGTGTGTCTGTAATTGCGGCCAGCCTGCCTTCCCTGCTTTGGACCGAATCCAGAGAGTTGCACAGTGTGATGCGTGGAGTATCTCGTCTCATTCATGATTGAGGCCGAGCTTTAGCTCCAGCTCCAGAAGAAAACCCCCAAACATTTCTTCTATTCACTTTTCAAATATGAATTGCATTATTTCTTTCTTTCCGTCCACACCAGTATGAATTAGGGCAAGACTCCTTTTGAATTCCTGGCAGCCATTTTGGCCCTTGTCCTTGGCCTAGACACACACCAGTGTCTTATATTGTACGCACACACACACACACACACACACACACCGATGCTTCCTGTAACCCAGCCCAGTATCATCTGATCTGGGTGTTGCTGAGGCTGATCGATGGCTGTGTTGAAATATCCCAGGGCATGATGGGAGGCTTGCATTCACACAGGCATAGAAACATATCAATAGCTTGAACCGTTCAGACCCATCATCTCTGTTTCCAAATACAATTAAACAGCTTTTTTTTTTTTCTTTTTTTTTTTTTTTTTTACAAAAATGCACTCGGCCCACATAGTAAACACATCCAAACAAATCAAACACCTAAGTAGATTTTTTACAGTTGATACACTGGCACTCCTAAACCATGTCTGAGCAGCCAGCGTGAAAATAATGCAATTAAATTCTTGGTGTTAGGAAACGGATACATTTGTAAGAGGTATGTATTCTATATTAACAATGTTAGCGTGTAACCCAACTTACATATATGTACCGGTCAGCCAAAACATTATGTCTGTTCAAGTGAATTAATTATGGCATCAGCCTGACACCTGTTAGTAAGTGAAATAAGGCAGCAAACACTTTGGGTGTTGGGTAAGCAGACAGATCCAGAGTGAAAATACACACTTTTTTTTATTTTCTCTGGCGGCCATTAATTCAACACCCAATAGGATTGCCCCTTATTGGAGGGTACCAATACAAATCTATGAAATAAAAAAAGCCTGGAAGATGTCATTAGGCCTTGTTTTTTTCATAGATGATTCTTATCACAGTATGATATTTGGTGACTAAGTTTTCCTTAAAAGAATCTTCTGTTTACGGCTAAGGATCTTCCTCTGTGAACTATGCCATTTGTACATTAATCTTGCTTCTCCCTCTAACTGGATGCTCTGATAAATAAAAGGTCAAGAAAAGATTGCCACTTCATTCTATTTACCACAGAGATATTACACAAATACTTAGAGCTGCATGTCTATGGACCATCTATTCACGTTAACTCCATACTTTTGTTTACTGAGCTGTAGCATCAAGGTCGCAATCATTTAGTCACTCACCTGTAAAATGTAAGTATTTTTGAGAGAGCTGATATAATATTGTCACAGGCATTCTGCTCTTAAGGCCTTCTGTTAGAGTTAAAAGCTAAAGGTGTGGAACACATGCATGAGGAAAAGTAGACCAATGGATCAGAGGATGATGTGAACACTTCAGTTTGAGGCAGGACAAGCTCATTCCAAAATGTTACAAAATAAGTTCATAATTCTAATATTGCTGACTGTTCATTATGGAGGACCGTGAGCGCCACGCAAAAAGGAATAATACTTTTATTAAGAGTTTTTCAAAGAGCCTTTAATAAATGGATTACTAAATGCTTTTATTAAAAGAGTTTTTAAAAGTTTATTTAATGAAGAGATTACTAAATACCTTTATTAAAAGAGTTTTTAAAAGAGCATTTAATAAATGGATTACTAAATGCTTTTATTAAAAGAGTTTTAAAAGAGCCTTTAATAAACGGATTACTAAATGCTTTTATTAAAAGAGTTTTTAAAAGAGCATTTAATAAATGGATTACTAAATGCTTTTATTAAAAGAGTTTTTAAAAGAGCATTTAATAAATGGATTACTAAATGCTTTTATTAAATGAGTTTTTAAAAGAGGATTTAATAAATGAATTACTAAATGCTTTTAATAAAAGAAGGATTAATAGCGTTATTCATTAATCCATTTAGGAGACCGATTTCTAAATGTATTTACATTTACAAGCATTTTACAAGCGATGTGACAAGCGTTGTGATTGGTCAGAGCTACTCGCGCTCTGATTGGCCAGAAAACAGGGGTTATGCGCTAACTACTTCTGCATTCTGCTTAAGTCAATGATCCACTTCCGGTCACAGCTTGTAAGCGAACAGCCGGAAAAGGGCAGCTTCAAAAAACATATTTATGTCTTAAACATCGCAAAATAAAATCACCAGACTAACGCTGCATTGGACTAACACGGTTTTATCCTTCAAACAAGGGTTTTAGCATTTGTGTGTTAAATATTCCACTAGTCACTGAGCGCAGAGGTGGGATATTGTTGTGTTAATTAACTAAAGCCGTCACCCAGCGCACTTTATTTCAGCGGATATAAAACACACAGCAAATTAAATTACGTGATACATAAACAACACAACCGCCCCTTTTAGCACAGTCTTAATTTATTATACATCTATTAAGGCACTTTGACGTCTTTATTAATTTCTACACCCCGAGGCTACAACCGTTTTGAAGCCGCTTTTACAGCTCTTCTGTTGCATTTTCAGATGTTTTTGTGCACACTGTGGCTGTTTTTGGTCGCATACTTTAGTGAAATGTTCCTGTGTGCTTTATATCTGCTGAAATAAAGTGCGCCGGGTGACGGCTTTAGTTAATTGACACAACAATATCTCGCATCCGCGCTCAGCGTACAAATGCTAAAACCCTTGTTTGAAGGATAAAATTGTGTTAGTCCATTGCAACGTTAGTTTGGTGATTTTATTTTGCAATGTGTAAGACATAAATATGTTTTTTGAAGCTGCCCTTGTCCGGCTGCTCACTTACAAGCTGTGACCGGAAGTGGATCATTGACTTTAGCCGAATGCAGAAGTTGTTAGCGCATAACCCCTGTTTTCTGGCCAATCAGAGCGCGAGTAGCTCTGACCAATCACAGAGCTCATCACATCGCTTTCCTTTTTCTTTTATTTAACTTTAGCCAGGAGGACCAGGAACGCCACGGAAAAGCTAAAAGGAGAAGCTAATCGGAGAAGCTAATACATTTTGCAAATGCTTTTACGAAAAGGCTTTGTAAGTACATTTAGAAATCGGTTTCCTGAATGGATTAATGAATAACGCTATTAATCCTTCTTTTAATAAAACCATTTATTAATCCGTTTATTAAAGGCTCTTTTAAAAACTCTTTTAATAAAAGCATTTAGTAATTCAATTATTAAATGCTCTTTTAAACACTCTTTTAATAAAACAATTTGGTAATCCATTTATTAAGTGCTCTTTTAAAAACTCTTTTAATAAAAGTATTTAGTAATCTCTTTATTAAATAAACTTTTAAAAACTCTTTTAATAAAAGCATTTAGTAATCTATTTATTAAAGGCTCTTTTAAAAACTCTAAAACTCTTAATAAAAGCATTATTCCTTTTTGCGTGGCGCTCACGGTCCTCCATAGTTCATCACCAGTTTACTGCTCTTAGGAAATTAGATGGGCCAATAAAAATTGTGTATTTGTAAAGTGCATTCTTTCCTTTTTCCTTTTTAAAGGAATATATAGTGCTAATAGACCCTTCTTATGTTTGTAAACCGAATGTTTGCATTCCAAAGACTACTACAGGAAGTAAAAAAAAATAATAATAATACATTTTTAATGGAGCAATTAGTATTAGCCACCAAACATTTCACATTATGGATAATTAAGACAGGCCATTTTACTTAACATATCAGTTAGTGTCTATAATTAGTACATAAGCTAAACAATACAAAATAAACATTTCTTAATTTTAATGTTAAGCAGGACAAATAGAAAGAGAAATATGTTGGACCACAATAGTTTGACATTGTATGCACAGATTTGCTCCCAAATAGGAATGAATGGAATAGAATGTTAATCTTGGTACCAGGCTGTGTGCACAACTTTTCTAATAACGACACCCCTGGAAGGGTCTATAGGTGCTTTCATGTGATGTCATAACATCCTAAAGTGCCTGTGTTGTAGACTGAGGTCCAGGGCAGGTAAGAATATGGTAGGATCATCTGCTAAAGATTCATGGAATGGTTTATGGGTAATATCTCCGCAATTATTCGGTCTATTGATAAGAAACATAAAGTGCAGCACAGTAGCCTAGTGGTTAGCACTCTCACCTGACAGCAAGAAGGTCCTGGGTTAGATTCCTGGAGCGTGTGGGGCCTTTCTGTGTCTGGGGGGTTTACACCGGGTGCTCCGGTTTCCCCCATCAACCTAAATCATGCACAATAGGCAGATCCTGCCTCAAGATCTTGAGAAGGGTCCCCAGGTGAGATTGAAGAATGGGTCCAGTGCAGAGAACAAAGTTCCCCTACAGGGACAATAAAGTCAACTTTAACCTTAAAGAACATTACTGTTTACATTACATTACATTACTGTATAATGTACTTGGTACTGTATATCAAATACACAACATTCAGTCAAAACAATTTGCAATTTATTGCAACACAAAACACTTTGGCATTTTGAATCTTTCACCCCTGGATAAACAGGGGATATGAAGCCGTTTCTTTTACTGTATAATAGCATTATATACTTTAGAATTTTTGTAGTTATAACTTAGGTCCATGCTCTTCTTTTGTGCTTGCTTCTTTGCACACTTGCTGTTTAGTCTTTCCAAGCCCACAAGCTGTAATAAATCAATTAACATTGAATTAAATTAACACATTTTTTAAATCACTTAAAAATTGCACTGTAAATTTGCTTTAGATTTTAAAGACATCTATGCATTTAATTTAAGTGTTGCATGCTCAGAAGAATTGAGGCTACTTTTCAGTCATCAAAGCTTGGTAAAAGTAGCCAGATTTGTCTGTGCCCTGACTTGGAGTCTATTGATGTGAAGGACAGCCACACAATAACAAATATATTCTCTGATTGTACCCCGCCATCATTTTTCTTCGTCTGCTTCTTTCTGCTTGGCCTTCTCATTTCTTTTCCCCTTCCTGCTGTCCTCATTATTTATCTTTAGTCTATTCTATTACCTTCCCCCCAGTTCGTATGCCTTCCTGCCTTCTCCTATTGATTTTCATTTATAGGTTTTCATCCTTTTCACTCCCATATCTCTGCGCGGATGGCACCTTGCAGCTTGCCTCTCACTCTGCCTTCTTCCCCTCGCCTCTCCACCGGTAAATGCCTCCCACATTCTCTCACAGTCCTTTTGTTATAATATCAGATACATGTTGGTCTGTGCAATGCTGAGAGGCCAAGTGGCGACAAAGAGCATGCACTGCAGGTGTAGAAGTCTGGGTAGTTGTGCTCAAAAGTCAGAAAGGTCACACGCTTTCTTATACATCACAGTGAAGCACTTGTATGGATTCAGAAGCCATTCCAATGAAACATCAAAGATTTCTCATGGGGCGATGCTGTTTGGAGTGTGTTTACTTCACACAGCTGATTAATATAAAGTGTCCTCTGTATTTCCTTCTATGAATTTCTACAATGAATCGAAAGTATTTGGCACCACTCTGAGTGTTTATGTGCTGAGAATAGTCAAACTATGACTATGGCCAAGCTCCCTCAACAGAATATCTCACGTCATTTAATTGTAAATGAACAAGAAAGAACCAAATTACAATCATTGAAATTTCTCTAAATCTACTGATTGATGTAAAACAATATATACATTTAGGGATGAGCTTGGTTTTGCCAGCTAACTGTATTTCATTACTTGACAGATATTACAGTTTTTCTCAATTGCTTTGACACATTTCTCCTTTCAAAATTGTCATTTGCAAAACAGGTCACACAATAAAATCCAAAAAGGATTTTAGGTTCTCAAAATAAAGGCTTTTCTTTGCAAAATGGTGTTCAGTAATCAAAACTCTTAAATTATCCTCCAGAAATCAGTTTTTGCTTAAAAAATTATCAAACTGCGATCAGGTGACTTCATGCACACATTCACTCTTTTCACACAGCAGCTCAGACTCTGAGTCCTGCTCTCAGTAACAGCAGCTCTCACTGATTTAGTGCAGCGAGCATTTAGGTTCATACTTCACACAAATTAATGAACAGGAGACTGTGGGTATTTTCACTAAACATGACAGTATTTATGCAATACAAATACATTTATATAAGTAGAGAATGTGTATTTTGCTGATTTCTGTAATGTATTCTGTACTGTACTGTACAATATTTCGCAAGAGTTTGGTTACTGTAATGTGCTGTAAACCTGCAGTGGGGTGTTCTTTATAGTACACAGTCTGTCATAACTGGCCATTAAAGAATCAGCAAACTGAAGCAAGGAGCATTATCTTAATTTTTTATGTTGACATCTTTATCATTATCAGTGAGAGCACTGCTACCAATAAATAAATATAATTATTCTGATAAAGAAAAAGTGTTTGTATGTGTAGGTTTTTTCTTCATTTGATGGCTGCTATAAAAACCCTCTTCAGTGACAGATCCAACCTCACTGTAAACAGGTGTCCTCAGTCCGCATGATTTATTTATTTTCTTTATAAAAAAAAATGTTTCTATATTTTAAAGAAACATCCTTTTGACCTAAATCTATTTCCATGTGTGAAAAAGACTACTGCATTGCTCAAACAAAGTGATTTCAGTAAAGCTGTGTCTCTGTGTGAAAGCTGTGAGTCTGTGTGAGAGCTGTGTGTCTGTGTGAGAGCTGTGTGTGTCTGTGTGAGAGTTGTGTGTCTGTGTGAGAGTTGTGTGTCTGTGTGAGAGTTGTGTGTCTGTGTGAGCTGTGTGTCTGTGTGAGAGTTGTGTGTCTGTGTGAGAGCTGTGTGTGTCTGTGTGAGAGTTGTGTGTCTGTGTGAGAGTTGTGTGTTTGTGTGAGAGTTGTGTGTCTGTGTGAGAGTTGTGTGTCTGTGTGAGAGCTGTGTGTCTGTGTGAGTGCTGTGTGTGTCTGTGTGAGAGTTGTGTTATGTGTTTTGAGAAAGAGTTTGAAAATTGTGTGAAATGTTGAGACATTTTGTAAGTTATTTCCAATCAGTGAATCATGTTGTTTGAAGTTTGAAGAAAAAGATAGACTTGAACAAGGTTTCAGTAGATGAGCTAAAGCAAATGAGAAAAACTGTAACAAGAATTATCACAAAGAACACATTATTTACATACCCTATTAGATAATGTGTGCAAACCGGAGTCCATGTTTGTATAGACTCCTCAGCCAACAAGGAAGCGTCTGAGTATCAATGGGGCAAAATGTCAACTTTAGGAGGTGAGATAAGGAAATGGTGGCATTGGAAATGTATGCTCTTATTCTTGCACTCCTTAGACAAACATGCTAATATCGACATGGGTTATTAATTGACCAGGCAAAGAGTCATCTGAGGAAGCGGCCTGTTTCACATAGATAACAGCAGCGTGGTCCAGGCTACTCAAAAATCATTTCAAGAAAAAAAATAGGAAAGGTAAAAGTAGTTCATTGACTTTCTCTATTGTGAAAGCCGCTAAATCTGAAAGCGTTACTTGACATGTACAGTGCATGTGACTGTTATCTGTCAGACAAGAATTTATGGCAGTGCTGTTAAATGACTGAATCATAACTAACTTTATTGATCCACTTTGTCTCTGAGTAAATATAGGACAGAGACAATAATGAATGCTATCAGAAAATGTGTTGTCTCGGTGCCAATATTTGTGTAAACAGTTAGCCAGTCAAGCATGTAACTGGCAATTTAAATACCACTTTAACGTCACAAGATATTTTTGCAATATGTAAATTTAATTGCCATTAGAAGCCTATTTGATGTCCAAAGTAGAACATATTTTTAGAAGATCTACAAGATATTTTTTCCTAATTACATTGATGGCTCTTGAGTAGTTCAAGCCAGTCAACTAGTAAACCAGTTTTAATATTATTTAGCAATTTATTTTTCATTTTGCAAGTTTATTTATAGAACATGTGCTCATAACTGTGTATACACACCCAACTCCAAAAATAGTTTGGACATTGTGTAAAACAGATTAAATAAATGCATTTGTGTGAATTCAGTGGTTCAGTTTTGTATTTACAATAGGCCATAAAACAATATATCAGAAACAGTGTATTACCATTTTATGAAATACCATACAATAGCACCTTTTTTTAATTTAATGGCAGCAACACGTCTCAAAAAAGTTAGGGGAACAAAAAGCAGATTAAGGCTAGAGTGAGCATTTGAGCATGAGGTTTACTGAAAACATGTCAGTCAGGTGACTGGAAAAAGAGTTTTTGCTATTACTATTTGCCATTTTCTAATAATGGAGAGTCTGTTTGCCATTTGTTCTTTAAAATAATAAAACTAACATCTGGATTTTGGAAAATATCTTCCAAAGATCATGCCATGCCATATGGGACCCGATGGGGCTTTCGGGAAGGTGTACTAAGGTGTACTAAGGTTACAACAGATGGTTTTGCACAATTTTGTTGGTAAAAACTTAAAACATTTGGTACTTTTATCCCTGTTGTGCTTTGTACAAGTCTACAACAGCACACATTAGGCAACTAAAGCAACCATAAAACTGTAAATATTTCTTTTTCTTTGTACTCATCATTAATCATCTCATCATTAAAACCATTGAACAAAGGTAACATTCAGTGGTAGGGTGTGTGTAGTTTACATCCAGCTGGCACTGTTAGGGAAATGATCTCACCTATGATTTGTGACTAAGCAACACTGGTGAAAAATTTAACATTGTAAGTGTAGGTTCTGAATACTGATGTATTTGTATCTGTACAGCAAAATGAAATGAGATGGAAGGATTGCCGCCCTGCTGAGATTCTGTATAAATATGATTACTCATACCAAGATGGACTAGAAGTCATTCCCCTTTTTCCCCCCTTTTGCCCTTTTTACGGGTCCTCGGCAACACTAGCACTTTGCCATTTTCCTTTTACTGATTGAAAAAAATCTAAAAGTGTCCCGTAAAACAGGGGTCTTAGCCCTCTGTAGCCTGGCATTACCAGTGGTCCTATTATCCTCAGTGATCGCTGGGAGGCATAACACACACCTACTGCACACACATATGAACAATAGCACATCGATCAACCATCACTACATTCTGACATCCACGCGCGCACACACACACACCAGCCACAACAAAAACATTGATTTGGCCCCCTCCCTCTGCTGAAAAACAGTGCCAATCTTCAACCAGGCTGTAATTTTATGGCACAACAAATGAAAGGGTAATTTTAGCAGGGATAGTGAGGGAGAAGCACAATCGGAGATAAAGGGACAAAGTTTGGTGTCTGAAAGGCCGGTGATGATGATAGCAGGCGCTCAGGGAGGGAGGAAGAAGAGAAAAGGCAGCTTTGACAACGCTGACAACCTCACGCCTCGCTACACAGCCCCGCGCAGAAAGACAGGCGCTAAAACACTGCAATTTAGATAGTTTACTGGCCATTGTCAAAACACTAGTGCAATCTGTGGAGGGTTTAACAGGTTTAAAGTCACTCAGTGTAAGACCCTGGCCAGCATCTTCCATTCATTACTTTCCCTCATATTTTCTTAATCTTACATGTAATAAATATCCTGGTTGGGTTGTTTATATTCTTTGTTAGATGAGCATATAATAGGTCTAAGAGGTTTTCTTTATGATTTTTCTGAAAACACTTAATGCTCGTAAACCCAAGGTTTGGTGTCTATCGAGATACAGTAGATCCCATCTCACTCAACATAAAAAAAAACACACACACACATTTGTGGCTTAAAAAAAAATTGTATCCTAATAAGTTTTCTTTCAGATTTGTACTAAACAAGAACATCTTATATGCTACATGAATGTGAGCTTCAAAAACTCAGAGTGAATAAAATAAATTTCATCTTGGCTTTTCTCTATCAGGGTCGGTTTCACTGGCTTGTGACCCCCTGTGGCTTCATTTACTGTACACACTGTACACTACTTTACATACTGTAAAGCTTATGTACTATGTATTATGTACTACTACAGTATTCCAAGGTCAAAGTCCTATTAGCACCATTTATTAAGGTCCCCTGTTGGCAAGGTTAGAAGATGTTAGATTTAGTAAAGTCTTGACCAAAAAGAACAGTAGTAGCTTAGGCCTACAGCATGCACAAAACAGGGTAGCTTCAGGTTTTGTCATGTGGAATTTAAAGCCTTTTTCAAGACCTTTTAATGCCACTAAGAATAAAATTTTATGCCAAGATTGCCGGCAAACAACAATAATCTGATATAAATGTTACACTAATAAAATACCAGTACAACTTTCTGAAACTCATTTGTTTTATTTTAAAAGTCTAACACAAGTGACATAACGCCAGTTCTGCATTAAAAATCTCAAAATAGAATCTTACATTTTGGCGGTAACAGCATTTACTGTATTGTGGGGATATTTTTTATGCAACAAGTATGAATATGCCTGCAACAATACACCGGCCATATAAACAGTAGACTTAGCTTTAAAAAACATAATAAATAAAGGATAATTTGAGTGAACAACTTTAAGATATTTGTAAAAATGCTTTTGATAGAATTTGTTGCCAAATTTACATAAGAGACATAAGAGACATAATTCTCGGGTGTCACTGAAAAACCTGACTTAGACTTCCCAATTTGCGAGTTTAAGACCTTGATGAACAAAACGTAATACCTGCCTATATGATTTAATACTTTTAAGGCCTTGATTTTGGCAACACCAAATTAAATACATTTTTAATACCTTTAAGACCTCGGGGCTACAGTGTAAAAAAGACTACTGTAGTGTAATACAAAAACACTGAGTAACTGAAAGAACTATGAATTAATAAGACCTGTATTCACGTGGCCTATCCCAGAAACTGTGGGACTAAGGCGGGATACACCCTGGACAATGACCAGACAAACATTCACTCTCACATTCATTTGCAGGAAATCATTTTTAGATTAACCAATTCACCTATGTACACATGTTCTTTCGACAGTGGGAGGAAGCTGGCATACCGGGAGAGAGCCCATGGTAACACAGGAAGGACATGCACAAGGTTCACACTTTTTTACCAAGAATTTTGACAAAATTTCCAAGACCTGAAAAATGACTTACATGTGTTTAAATAATATTCAAAATGTCCGTGTTACATCAGAAATATACTTTTGCTGCCATTTCATCTGTTAAAATTGGAAATTAGTCAGTTGAAGGAAAAAAAAACTGTTGGTTTTCTTCCCCTGGAAATTTACACCTTTGATTAAACAATAATTATGCTATATTGGATATAAACTAATCATCTCTGCTGTTTTAAAGCATAACCTAATCTAAAGGATGCAAGGCCCAGCAAAACATTTAGTTCAAATATTTTGACAAAAAGTAGATACAGGTCACTTTTTCCTGCAGTGAGAACAAGAAGAGGCCAAGAAGACAGCGTTCCTTCTGAACCCTTATGTTAACTGTATTATAGCTGGACAGGTTTAACTAGGAGTGGCCGAATGTTACTTAGACTGTTTAAATTTCCAAAACTTTTCCACAACTTTACATCAAATTATAAAATTCCCAAACTTTTCCAGGTCCTGGTAATTGCATTTTTAAATTGTACAAACTCTGCATGCAGACTCCACTCACAGAGGTCCTTAATATAAAGATCATCCATAAAGTGACTAAGGTTACAAAAAAAGGTGCAGAGTGTAATTTGAGTTGGTAACACCACTTTTCCAGACTAGAAAACTTTTACCTATTATACCTACTGTCCTTCTGCTCTTGCCAAGCTGTCTACACTCTTGCTAGCCAAAACAGATATTTTTTTTCCCCTAAAAGAGCTGATATTAAAGTGCACAGCCTATTAAGTGCCCTCAGGAGCAGATTATGTTAGAAAGACTGACTTGAGTGAAGTATTAGTAAACCACTGGATTTGACTGTGATCCATCACTGTTGCTTCTTTTCCTTGGCCTGGTCCTCTTTTTTGGTGCCAGATGATATCAGTTTATTGTGCAGCACTGATGAAGAGAACCCATACTTTTTATTCTGTTTGAAGGAAGCCTGCGATAGATTGATATTGATAACTTGAAATGGAGGCTTTAGTCTGTGGTTTGCAGAGTAGGATATGTCCAACAGTTTCTGCTTTTTCTGCCCTCAAAGACAGAATGGGCTGCTGTCTCCACATTGATAAATACACTCTGCAAAACCAAGAACTCTGACAGTTAATCAGTTTTTCTTCTCCTTTGTCTTTCCTTTGGTATCATTCATTACTTCCTGTCTGTTTGGCTCTTTGGCTCTTTGGCTCTTTTTCGCACAGCAATAAGATTTTGTATGTATTAAAGATAATATTATCTCTAAGTCCAGCATTTTTTTATTTTAATAAGAAAAAATAGATAGTAATGTTACAGTGCAATTCTTTATCACAAATCTGTTGCTTATTTGAAATACTAAGAAAAACAAACTAAGACATTTCTCTTGTGTGCAGTTCTTTCTTGAACTATTAACAGTTATCAATTATCAACTTTTTTCAATAATTCTAAAAGTCAAATTGTTTACATTTCCAGTGTCATAGACTGGTATGTTTTAGACAGATCCAATTTTGATCACACTGAGAACCAAGGCTTTAGTAATGTAAACAAATGAAGAGGTTGAGCAATCACACGCATATCCAACCATCATCAAAAGAAATACAAAGGGCTTTATGTAATTTGAAAATTAATTTTGGTTTTAAAAATACTTAGTAGTTTTAATGTTTGATTATATATTTTTTCCTTAGGTAAGTTACAATTGACATTGCAAATAACATTAGATGGTAATTTGGACACAATAAAGGCCTCCTGTCTTCTTTTGTTGCTTGTAAATGTAATTTGAGTGTAGAGAAAGCTGTTCAGCTGTTTTATTTCAGAGAAAAGGGGCAAATAGGACAGAAGAAACAATCCACAATCTATTTTAATTGGAATAATACATGTCATTTAGTATGCTACAATGTTTACAGGAGTGAACTGCGGCAGAGTGGTTAACGCTCTTGCCTCTCAGCAAGGAGGTTGTGGGTTTTGTCCTCAGGCCAGCAGTGGAGTCTGCATGTCCTCTCCTGTGGGTTCTCTGTGGACACTCCAACTTCCTCCCACCATCCAAAGACATGTGTGAACTGGTCAGTCTAAATTGCCCCTAGTCAGTGAAAGTGAGAGTGAATGGCTTTCTGACAGTGGATGTCTCTGTATCACTCTAAAAACAGTTGTCCAGGAACAACAACAGGATCAGGAACAAGAGGATAAATAAATTATTAACTTAAATAAATTAACTTTTATATTAATATAATTATGATATGAAAATTATCAAGCCTCTGACATACTGGATTTCAGCATTTCTAAAGTTTAAAAATGTCATTTTTTTATTGCTTTTATTTTATTCTTGACAATACTAAAAAGATATACCCAGAGGCTGTTATGTGTTATCTGGTTTAAACAAATCATAACCACTCCTGTATGACAATTGGATCAGTGATAGATAGATAGCTGGGCGTTAGTCTCAGGGATTTTGGGGGAGGGCTCACAGTTTAGAGGTCATAACCTTGAGTATTGATCAGGTTTTGTCATTTCCATGGCGACTGGAGGCCCTTCTCTCTGACCTGCTGGAGTACATTAGACCTGAGATCCATAACGCCTGTTTGTTCTCTCTCTCCTCCCTCTCTCTGACATACCTACACAGGAGCTCCAGCACACATCCACACAGCTGCTCATCCAAGCACAGGAAGAAACTGAATTAAACCTTAAAAACAATCTGGGCCTGCGGAGAGAACAATTCATCATGATCTGTGCGTGTCAGAGGTGCGTGTGGGTTTGGGGTTCAGTGGGGTGAGGAGGTGGCAGCGGCTGACTGTAGCCACTGACCAGTTGTCCACTATAATAGCACACACACACGTACTTCTTCACAACACTGATCTTTAAACACTCATCCACATTTGCCAAGGTCAGCAAGATTGTAAATGAAGCGACATAACAGGCCTGTGTGAGAGGAAAGAGATGAAACACAAGGACAGAGCTGGAGACCAATCAAGAAAGGCGTGGGTTAATTCATCCACATTTTCTTCTATCTCAGCCTAGAGACATTTACTTTATGTCCATTTTCTTTAACTGTCTGCCATTAAGAGATTTGCTAATTTGTCAACCTGTTCACTTCCCTTTTGCTATCTTGCACTTGAGCTTGCCCCATTGTTCTAATTTGCTGTAGTTTGTCCTGTATGTACTGGCAGGGGCCCGCCGAGCTTGAGGGCCAGCCCTTTTGTGAGGAAATTATTTTCTCGGTGCTGAGGAGGACACTCCAAATCATCTCCAGCAATCTCAGTAATGGCCCTGAGACGCTCCTGCCTTTGTCCTGTAATGGTGACAGATGACTGGCTGGTCAGAAGGGGGCCGTCCAGACGCCTAGCAGAGGGCTGAACAAAACCTGACGCGCACAGCCTCATGCACACACAAACACTTGCATAAAATGCCACTTGAGGGGTGGCTGCTGTGATTGCGGGTAATTGTCTCTTCTCGGCGTGCGGTGTTAGTGGTTATCCTTAACGATCACTCTCGAAGAGCAGTCCTAACTATCTGTCCTTTCAAAAGGGAAGATGATTCCACTTTACAGAGTCACCCACCTGAAACCCCCCCGACAAGCGCCACCTCTTTTAGACATAAGAGCAGGGATAATACCGCTTTTAATTTAAGGCCATCAAAAGTGTTTGGACTTCCTGTCAAACCCCTGTGGAGATGAACATAGCAACAGTTAGCGGTAGAAGCACACATTACCTTCAGGAAATGCACAAATATATGTGAGATTGGATTTTTTTTTTTTTTTTTCACTTGGTTGGTCTATTCATTGTAGCAGGAATATGTGAAGTCAGTGTTTGTGAGTCACTATGTTTATAGGCAGGTTGATATTTTGAATCATTATCTTAGTCCGATCTAGGACCAACAGCAGTCCAAAGTGTGCAGCCCCACCCACTAATGATTGGTTTGCTGGTATGTGTTTTGGGTAACTCTGGTGCTGGTTAGCTTTAAAGTGGTTGTTTTGGTCTCATATTGTAGACATTTAAAAAAGAAAACTTTACTAGTGGTAGCATATTATGATACAATTACTGTATGTGCTTTTGGAAAGCAGAGTTGTTGAAATAGGAAGATGTTTTCTGTCTTTGTTGTGGCAGGATTATTTTGTAAATTAGCATTGTCTATTTATCCTACAAACAAAATCAGATATATAAGGTTATTTACTGTTACCGGACCACTTGTGTTCCACTGCACAAATGAACAAAGGACACCTCCTATTCTTTTTTGTTTACCTCTCTAACACTGTCTATGACCTGCATCAATTTATGTTATAAAAATGGCTAAATGGTCAACACAACCACAATGTGTTGAGTCTTCAACTTATTCTGGGTCCTGTGCTGATAGTAAATAAACTTGTCCTGCCTCAGACATAAAGTCAGAGTCTCCAGCCTTTCCTTTACAACTCGAGGACAACACTAAATTCCCTCACCACTTTGATGGAGCATGTGTGGACCACTGAGGACACATGCATGTAAACCCCATGAGAAATTCCACCATGAGCGCTTTATCGAACTGTGAGCATAGTCTGAATGTCCAAATATACACTATGCAATACGCAATAGAAATCAATATGGGTATTGTGTACATAACAATGTGTAGTTGAGCATTTTTCTTAAATTTACCTCTCTAGCATAGAACCGATAATGCACACATGTCTTGGTTTCCTACTGTCATCTCTCTTACAACTATAAAACTCAAGGTTTGATGTGTCAGAGTCCTCCCATTGTGTCGTTCCACTAGACATAAAAGGACAGTTTTCGATCAAAGAGGTCGAGAACATGAAGTGAATGGTTTGATGTGTGCTAAAGTTCGACTTTTAGCCAAACAAGACTGAAACACATGTCTGTGACAGAATCAATTGGTGTAAATGGAGAAAGCCTGTCGTCTTGTTCTGGGCCTGGTAAAGAAGAGGTGTGAGATGTTCAGTGCTGCTCCCCATGGTCTTTGGTGTTACCTTCACTTTAACTTGTTTAGGAGCTACTGTATCCATCCTCTGTCAAGTGAGCAATGATCCAAACAGGCTATTTAACTCTATGTGGAAATGTGCTGTTAGCTGAATGTTGAACCTTTGGATACCTCTGGATAACTAATCCCCAAACGCCCATCTATTTTTGAAGTACTTATTAACAGAATAGATTGGAGCCTTACTTAACATCCCTCATCTTAAATCTACCCCTGCCTTTGTGTATTGATCTTTCATTCCACAATACAGAATCCTATTAATGGATGTCACCAATATAGGGATCAGCGTGGATAGGATATGGTCTATGGGTGACCTCTCATTAGCAGATACCCACCAGCGAGGCCTGAGGGCACATCTAAAGAACTGCTCTAAATATGGCTCTCTTGGAGACGCTTTTTTACTGTCCTTTCTCCTCTGTAGTTGTAGCGTTTCATTCGGAGCAGGATGCAAGTGTAGCGCAGTGTGAGGCTCCACCTGCAGAGCATCTGTAAAGAGAAGAGCTTTCAAAGGAACATAGGTTTTCTCTGTTTGTGTCCCCCATTGTGTTAGAGGGTGAATATTGTGGAAAACAGGAGGTAAGTGTTGGATCTGCAAGACTTTTGTTATTTTTTTTATTACAAGTGAAAGGCACAGCAGGCGGTTGTTTTGTTGGGTGTATCTAAAACATAATGGTGAATAATTTGTCAAAAGTAAACAAACTTTATATATTAGAAAAAGTAAAGAAAAAAACAAGGCACTCTTAATTTACTTGAAGTTTAAAAAACCTTTATTTCATGTGGCTATATGTTTATAAAATCTTCAAAAGCATAGCGTGCTGAGTTTGACTTAGACCCACGTAAAGCGGCCAACAAACAGCCTTCCTCAGGGTGACACCCTGTTTATAAACACATAGCCACATGAAATAAAGGCTTTTTAAACTTCAGGTAAATGAAGAGTGCCTTGGTTTTTCCTTTCCTTTTTGCAATTTCTTTGTTTCTAAGCACCAAAGATTACAGAAAATACAAAGTATTCTGTATTTTCAATACAGAAAAATTAATTGACAAAAACTTCCTGAGCATTTTGGACCTTTTCTTTATATATTATATTTTGAGAAGCTCAGTAAAACTTCACTTTATCCCCTTTTATTAGCTTTTTTGTTTGAAAAAAGTATCTGACTAGGCTTGCGGCTAAAGCAATTTACCATGATGTAATATGAAATTGCTTTGTATTTTTACTATCTGATACCTAATCTTTGATTATAAGCAAATTAAGTTTGGCATATGTTTGAACCTGCAAAACCACTTCCAAAAGAATTAGGACACTAAAATGTAAACAAAAACAGAAATCATATTTCACTTACCATAGAACATTAACAGCGTATTAGGAGTGGAAACTACATCTAAACATATTATAAAGAATACTAGCTCATTTTCATTAAATCCAATGACAGCAATCTCAAAAAGGTGAGAGAGGGGCAACAAAAGGCTTGGAAAAATTAGTAGTATCAATTAAAAACAGTTGTAACAAATAATTAGATTAACTGGCAACATTTTCGTATGTCTTGATTCAGTATAAAAGGGGCATTGAGAAGAGTCTATTAGTATTAGATATATTGGTTGCTTGTGATATTCAGATTCTTAATGGTTTCTTCAGTGACCTTGGGAAGTGTTCCGGAGTCAAAAAAATGGAGTGTGAAATACTTAGACCCAGTATGACTGATAGTAAAATGGTTACATAAAGGTTTATATTCACTCAAAAAAAGTTTTGAAGGCTAAATGTGAAATGTTAACACTGAAGCAAGCACACACTGAGTTTAAAGACAGACCAGATGGATGACTGCCCTGGACTGACAGAGCCATATACTTTTAATAAAATGTATTTCTCTCTCTCTTTTAACTGAAAAGCTGAAGTTTTATCCTGTATAAAATACAATACTTTAATGTATCATTAAAGATAATGCGTGAAGCTTTGTGGAAAACTGAGCTGTTTAAGAGGCTTCTCGGGAGAACGCTTACAGTAGAACCGTGGATTAACTGCACTTACAATAGACCGAGACAATGGGTTTTGTGTCGACGCATGTGTAAGGCAGTGAAGTGGTCGGGGCCAAATAGCTTTATCTTTTGTTGATGAATTAAATAAAGTCATATATGGCTTTTTGGAAATTTTACCACAGGATTGAAGAAAATTGGTTAGTGCAGCAATCTCCCTGACACTTTGAAGATCCTATTACAAACCCACCATGCACTCATTCAGGGCTCTGATGGAAAATACCATATAAAACCTGAGTGTAGTGTAACTTAATGGAAAGTTATGAGAGCTTTACACAATATGTTGAAGTTTAGATTTACCGTAGGAATTGTTTACATTACCTATAGTTTGAATAATTTACTGCTTCTGAATGCTGCACTAACTTCTGCACGCCTTAAAGAGCCACTGTGTCCTATTTATACAAGCTTTATACACAATTCTTTCATTAGTGGTAAAGCAAAGCATCAAATTGCAAGACATTTCAACAATAATCATATTTATTTGGTTAGAGTAAAGGATCTTAGAGATAGACATAAAGATATGATCGTAGGTAGTGCAATCACGGTAATAATTTAAAGGTTAACAGCATAGACCAGTGTACAAATGGGAACACAATCTAAATCAATACTTGACCTATATGAAAGGTGAATCATCAGTTATTATTATTATATCGGCAGTTATTGGCTATAGATTCTAAAGGGCAGCAACTCATTGAACACATTCGTAGTTGTTCAATCTGTGCAAATACTTTCACTTTTTTACTTGCAAGTGAGTAAAAAGTGTGTACTTTAATACTTTTCCTTAAGTCGAAATTTGCTCCTTTATCTGTACTAAGAAATGTAGTACTTCCTCCAGCAACATATTAATATGACATTGTTTTTTAACCCCGGATGACTGGCCTGGAGGCTTTATGACAAGGCGTAAAAAGCAATTCTGTGTACAATGCGGAATGAGGCTGACTACAAAGGGTTTTCTGGGTGTATAATTAATGTCTATGAGGATATTATGTATTTCTGTCTGGATATGAGGCTCAGGCTGTGTCTTGGTGAGTGTGTGTTTGCAAGGTGGGGCAATTTGATAAATGATGCCAAAGTAGAATAGACTGGTGTTCAGATGGCCTCAGCCTTGTAAAGATGTGACAAATGACGGAGCAGAAAGTATTGATTCCAATCTCTCTCTGGTGCAGTGTTTCACAGTGAAGGCCTTGCACGCACTCACATACACACACACTCACACACATTCGGCATACACAAGCAACAATAGCACAAGGACAAGTATAGTGCAAGGATAAGTGTGCATTTGCAGAACGGCTGTGTGAATTTGAGAACATAGATTGTGAGAATAGGTGTTTGCGTAGAAAAGCATATGTTTGCAGGGATATGTTGTGTTGTGTTGTGTCGTGTTGTGTGTGTGTATATGTATGTCCATTGTTACTAGTTAGTGTTGGGATGCCAGCAGGACCCCTGTCACACACATTAAAGACTCATCTCACTGTGTTTTAAGGCAGCTGTGTTCCTCCACGCTTTCAGGAACATTCAGACCCCTTCGGTCATATCTGCACGGGTGTGTGCATGTTAGCCTGTTTGTCAGGGTGCACGGGGAGTGTGTGCATCACGTTAGCATGATCACACAAGGGGGCAAAGGTCAAAGACAGCTAACCAGAAGAGGGGAAGAAAGGGGGAGTGGAACTGATCAGGGAGGGTCACAGTGGAGTAGTCACACAGTGTGTTGTATTGTGCCGGCTCTCTAGATGTCTATAAATTTATTGACCATCAATATGAACAGTTGAACTTTTAACATTGTGCACTCTATGTGTAAGGCAATGTAGACAGAGCTGGAATAGACACTTGAACAGTAGGGTTTTCCAACAACATTGATTTAAGTTGTTAGGCCTTTTAGAACAACAGCCAACAGAGGCATCCTTTATTTAGGTCTACTTAACCTTAACCATTGTGAGAGAATAGGCCATTCAAGTCCAGGACACCATGCTGGAAAGTTTTTATAGCATATCTGCTCAGTGTACAAGCAGGGCAAAAAATGTTAAACCCTAAAAAAATTGCAAAAAATTCAGCAATGCACATTCATACACAAAATAAATATGCAGAGATATAGTCCATAGAGAGAGTGCTTTTTGTTTTCTTCCGAAAAGTAATGGTGGCAGGGGTTAGGGGAAGGGGACGCTGTGCCCTTTTTGTGGTGAGTGTAGGGTTTTCATGTTACATGAAGGCACACATTAATTATTCAATCAACAGTGTCCTGTGGTTGATTTAAAACAACCTCTTAGCCTCCGACTTGCCACAAAAATTCCCCCGAGCCCCATACTGCTTTCTAGCAACAACTGGCTTGAAAGACTGATGTACAACACAAATAGGTTCTATGTCTACAGTATTACATGATTTGAAAAAAATGCTTAGATGTCTAATAAAAACATTTGTAGATTACAAAATAGGTGTATTATTTGTGTATGAATGTCTTGTATTGCTTCATAAAATTTAATTGAAATGTTTGCTTTGTATGTGGTTATAGTGGTTAAGTCTTTATCATATTAAGAGTATACTAATGTCAGTCATATCATTACTGCAATAGGGTTAGGTCCTTATTGTATTACTGATCAGAACAGCTAAATATACTCATATACTGTATATGTCATAACAAGCAAACTGTTCTCTTTTTCCATGCATTTAGTATTTGGGAACTAAAGTGACTAAAAGTTTAAAATGTCTTGTTTAAAAACTATTGGCATGACTACAGATGAGTTACACACATTTATCTGAACCTTTAGCTTAGCACGAGTCTGGTTAACCTACATGAACATCTCATTAAAGCCATGTTAAGTCAGTTCCCTCCAGTCTCTTGCATGCACACTGCACCTACACTCCATGATTACTGTGGAAAATTCTATTCAGTCCCAGGTATATAGTCCATAGATTAATATAGATCCCTTCAAGCTCAATAGCGCTAGATGCCCAGATAGACCCCCACCCTGAAATCACCATGAAAACACCATTTGTTAGAGCATACAGTGACTTGTACACAAACCCACACAAAGCCGATCATTACTGTCTATCAGGCCGTGCAGGAGGAGAATGTCCATGAAGGGTCAGTGCAAAGGTCAAAGGCATTCGCAGGACCAACAAACCCCTCTCCCACACCACCACCCCCTCCTGCTTTTCCCAATCAAACCCTTCACTCTCACCTCTCCTCTGGCTATTTCTTCTGTACGTGTGTGCGAGCGTCACCCAGGCATGCTCAAACACAGCCCATCCTGCTCCTGATGCTACTGCTCTTGCAGTTTTTGGTTCTGGATGGGGAGGGGGTGTTACTTCTGACCTCTGACCTGGTGGGAATTGACTCTTCACCAGGCCTGTGGGGTCACTCACCCTTGACTTCTAAGGGCATCCAGTCAAAGCCAACCAATCGCCGTTCACTTTAATTCACTATCTGACCTTCCACTTGGAGGAAAAAGAGGTTGGGCTGATGGGGGTAGGGAAGCTGACCATAAAAACATAGGACCCTGCTGTGATGGAGCATATGTTGGGGCATCTGCCTATCATGGCCGATCAGTGGGGTTTCTGTCACAGCAACCATTTACAGGCACTGCTGTGGGCATAAGGTTCTATACAGTACGCACAGTAACTATTATTATGTAGCAGGCTCGTGGTACTTTTAAGAGTTTAATCAGTATGCCATTCAAAATATTTAGAGAAGAAGCTGCCATCTACCTTGTTTCTTTCTTAATTGTTTTGTCCTCTTGAGCCTTCATAACTGTTTCAGAATAAGATATAGGCCATGTGCTGTCATATTATTTTTTCAAACTTTGCTGAGAATTTGTGTTGATATTTATGCATAAAACACGCATTATAGCGTAAATTAGCTGAGTTTATTAGCATTTGGCACTACAAACATTTAGCACTACTGATAAATCCCAGACCACATAAATGCAGCATTAATTTGAGCAAAGGCTTAGGACACAGTATAGTTTGGTTTACTCTCATGCAAGGACAAGTGAGAAATCTTGCTGCGAGGATTTAATCGACCTATGAGCATAGTCCGAGTATGCTTTGCATGTCAATTTACTAAATGTTTTTTTATAGCAATGTTCTGTAGTAAGAACAAAACAAAATATATAGAACAAAAATGATACATAAATCAGGAAGTGTAAGCATAGCTGCTTCCTTTACCAAAGTCTGTGAAGCACAAGACAGAGCAACATGGTGCTTTCTGTGCAATACATCAATGAACATTTCTGGACACAGACGTTTATCTGTAACATGCTCCAAGGTGAGGTTTTTCTGTCCAGGATGTAGCTACCCTAGACCTTTTCTGGTCTGTTCCTGTAGAATAGAGTTTACTGGAAAGTGATGAAGAATCCTTACGGTCATGACCGTTGGTGTAATCTAATGAGCGCTCCCTGAGTGGAGGAGGAGCTGGTGGGGGATGGTCAGGCAGGACGGGTGATGGGGTTCTGGGTGGAGGGGTGTGAGCTTCTGTCCTCAACACTGGACCACTGGTGTTGACCTCTATTCGATCAAAGCAGATAACCAGTGCGCAGTCAAAGGCATAGTCTTGTCATGTGCCACTAAAAATGTAATCCACCCAGGACTTTAGGTACACGTTTCATCAATTATTTATCACAGACATTTTGTAAGTCACATTAATGTTATAGTCTCTCACACTGATTTGAGCGGGTTTGTCCTGGTTTTGACATTTTGGAGTGAGTTATTTGTAGGTGGGTAAGGGCGAGCTGGAGCACTTTATGTGCCTAAAATGCTATTAAAGTCATTTCTCTTTTGCCTTCAGACAAAAAAACAGACTTTTACATATGAAGTGGCACAATTGGAAAGGTTTTCATTATTGTGGGTTGTTCTTATTAATTTTTTTATGGTTGTGCGTAACTTGCCTGCTGACCTCTAAGGATTTATGGGCCGTAAGTGTGAGAGCTTTGTCACTGAGATATATCTGCAGGAGCCATTGTGTTAATGCAGTGTGTGTTTGTGTCTTAGTCTCCTGGCTGTGTGTGCATGTGTGCGTGTGTGACAGGGACTAATTCCATTAGTGGTGGAGTGCTACGGGAGATGAGCAGGGATTGACAGAGCTGCAGTCGTAATGAATTGGCTCTGGCAGCATCACTCAGCCTATAAGTTCTCTCACACCACGCACCCTTCTTCCTCCAGCATCTCTCGCCTGCTCTGAGCAACACTTTGGTCCTGCTGCCTCTCAATAAACACACCCTCGTTAGGGCCTGACTCGCTAATCACTACTCTTCATTACCGCTGTGCTGGCTTAACTAGGCGCTTTTATTACAAATGCTGTGGTTACAAAACGTCCAGCTACCTGCATTTGCCACTTTCCTCTTTTCATTACTGTCTACCCACATTCACAAAATAATTAATTTTCCCAGAGATACCCTATCAATCTTCTCTTTAAGGGAAGGATTTCTCTATTTAAACCACATTAACCAAGTCTATCCCCACTTCAAGGGCACTATAATTAGATGCCTTCTAAATGGGCCTTCAGCCTGTTGCCTACTGCCACTCATAAAGCCTTTTTTTTTTTTTTTTTTGTCTTGATGGACATTTGCTGTAAACACAGCAAATACTCAAACTCAGTCCTGTTCTGTGTCACACCACAACGTGCTGTGGCACAGAACAAAGGCCACCAGACTTTACAGTGTGAGTTAAGAGTTTACACGAAGACAGGGTTTTCGTTTTCCGAATCTGCAATTTTTTGAAAACGCTGAAGGAGATGTTTTGGTCTCACAGTGGGGAGCCGCTCAGAGCTATGTGTGAACTGTAAAAACATTGTACTCACTGAAAACTAAGACGTTCCAGTCACAATCTGAACAGTGATTGGCTGTCTGCCCGCCGTATGTCAGCTGACCCACAAGCACAAAATACAAGGCTTTTATGCCTCACACGTTCATGTTTAGTCTAGTAACTGTCAGTAATATCTGTTCAAGTACTTACTTTGATGAGAGACAGAAAATCACAAGTTCCTAAAGTAGTTGGAAAGTTACAGACTGGAGCTATCACTTCCTCTGCTGTTTACTCACTGTGTGGTGTAGAGCATTTGCGGGGCCCACAGGACCGTTTGATGGACAAACACGGGTACTACAGTTTACAGTTGTTTACCTCATACCTCAACGTTGTCGTGTAAATGCGGCTCACAGGCGGCATGACTGCTGCGTTTTCCTGGGCAGCATTGTCGTGTAAACAGGCCCTTAGTTTCAGTTTTAGTACTTCTATTTTCACTATTAGAATTCATATGTCAGACTTTAAAACTTACTAAGTAAAAACTTACAACTAGGTGTAGGACATGTATAAACAGTGGCATAGACTATTCTGGCAGCATTTTTACTCTAGCTGTTCTATTGCATCTTATGTTGAGACTGTAGCTGGATCTCCTACAGAGGGGCAGAATGGACACAGGGCTGAAAGGCTCCGGGCAACATCTTTGACCTTTAGGAGGTGAAAGCTGCGTCTCCTGTAGTGGGGACGCCCCACTGGTTACTGCAGAGCCATCCGACCCAGTGATAAAGGAAACCAAGGTTGCGGGGGGCTCTAAAAGGGCACACAATGTCGATACAGGGGGAGGAGTGGTCGTGTGGACCCCCACCAGAGCGCCGAAGATGAGCACTCTTAGGGTCTATAGGTCTTTATCTGAGCGTCTTGAATCCATGCCCTTTGTGTGCATTGTGTCGTGACAAAATGTGATACAATGTCAAGATCATGAACACTGAATGAACTTCACAGATGATGTCAGCTGATGCAGATGGTGCATTCAGTCAGTAAGCAGCTTATTTCAGAGGAAATGAATGGCTCCATGAAACAGGAACTAAGGGCCCCCAGAAAACCAATGTAATGAAGAGTTTAGCAGATTTCTACATGAGCCACAGAAACATCTGTGTAAACACTGTATCACTTCACAGCACACTTTAACTGAGAAACTTGCATTGGAAACTTCATATTTTCAATCATTGACATAAAATTGTTTTTGTAATTTTTTCAGCATTTCTGTATAGTTAAAAACATATTCCTTTATGAAATAAACAGTCAGTGCTTTCCACTGAAGCCTCTTCACTGGCTTATGCCTGATGTTAGCTATTCTTCTGATGTTGCAGTTTGCTCTTTTATAAGAACATTGATTGTGTAGGTTGGGTGTGCTGACCATTCCCCTCCTCTGCTCAGAGACTCTTTCATGTTCCCAGCAGTAACCTGACACCTGTTCTGGACCCAGCAGTCAGCTTCCATAATCCATACATCACACATACACACAATGGATGCTCACAGTTCATGGAGCCACAAGTACAGGCACGCTGCAGCAGCAGGTGCAAACACACCTTCCTCTATCAAAACACCTTAAAATGCAGACTTTACACAATCAGTGACCCCACTGATTTTTGCAGGACACCAGTGCTCTGGGTAGACTGCCCCAGTTGATATCTTAAAAAAGAATGCTATCAGTTTCTATACAATTTATGAATCTAAAAACACTATCTTTTATTGATTACGCTTGATTAAATGAAAAGTGGAGCAAGATGGCTCTGCATGCCATGTAAAAGAATGATAAGATGATAAAGAATGTGTGTCTATATGATGTCAGATTTTACAAGTGGGCCTTTGCTCTTCTGAGTACATCAAATCAAGGAATCAAGAGAAAGTTGTTCTCCAGCAAGGGCCTCAAAACATAAAATCCAGTCTTAAACTTCACTGCAGACTTGAATACATACAGCATTGCCCTCCATTATGCTCTAACCATGATGTGACAACATCTTGACTTGAAAATCCAGCAGTAAAGAAGAAAGGCCCAGGAAGTGAAAGCAGTGTGGTGGTAGACTCCACCTGGACACTGTGTCATTGTGTGCTAATTGTGTCTTTAACTACACTTTCCGGTGATGGAGCAGCTGTGGAGCCTTTCGCTCTGCTGCTCTGGCACCAAGTCCATATATATGAAGTAGCTTGTTAAGCTAAGGTGGTCGATAGTGTCGGCAGTGTTTGTGTGTCCTCATTAGCTGCAGGATGTCCCTCCGTAGGAGAGGGGAGGTAAGGAGGCCGTATTGATGATGAGCCGTGTGCGTTTGTGTGTGAACCATCACATTGATCGATCCCACTCATAATCTCCCATGACCCCCTAGGCAGCATGAATTACACCGATAGGCTGTGCGTTTTGTGAGTGAAAGTGTTTGAGAGAGAGAATGGGGGCGGGGTCTCTATAATTACAGCAGATGGAGATAGTATCAGAGGGACCAGCGCACAGAGGAAGAGCTCGCCGAGGCCAAGTGGATTAAGTCAAGAGAAACAAGAGGTGTGAAGCGTGAGGAAGAGTGGACGACTTCCTCTTGTGCATTCACCTCTGCGCATTACGTTCAATAGGGGAGACCCACTGGTGCATCAAGTGAGCATCCTTGAAGGGTTACGGACTTAGAGTGAGTAAGAAAACTTAGAATACACTTTCACAATCAATGCACATGCTCAGCAAACATCACTGAGTCAGATGGATGTGGTAAGCCCTGGTTTGGTAATATCGGTTTCTGAACACAAATATCTGAAAGGCATTTTGTATTGTATGTTACACTGTAACATTTTTTTTCAGCAAGCGCAACTGGCATTGAGTCAAGAAATACAATACAACTACCTACAACAAATTTTCCAAGCAGAGCCTTATGTTACGCTACACCACCTTCCACCAATTACCATTATTTTGTTCTTGTGAAAGTCCAGAGTGCTCTGCAGTTCATGCCCCAAGCCAGGACAGCCATGTAACCACAAATGGAAAGAATGTCATATACTAAACTTTCACATTCAGTCATTTTCTCGTGCCTTCTATCTGTTAGGAGTAAGGAGTGGTTTGAGCCTATCCCAGCAGCTGGGCCTGAGGTGGGGTACACCTTTGACAATAGCCAAGACCAAAGATTGCAGGGCCAAAGATGTTCTACAATTAGTCAATCTCATATTTATTTACTAGAGGGAGTTTATATTTAATAATTCACCTACACATCCTAGTCTTTGGACAGTGGAAAGAGGACAAAGACATAAAGATTACACAGTGCAAGACTGTATAAAGGTCAGCCTTGGGATATAAACCCACAATCTTTTTATTGTGATATTGTGACTTGAAAGCATTAACCACCCTGCCGTACCATGTACATGATGTACATACTGCATAGGTTGTTGTCATATGATGTCACAACATTGTATAGGCCTGTAGTGTGTAACGAAGAACGTGGGCAAAAATACCACTGTTGATGTTGTAGAATAAATATAGCTAGACTATAGACCTATAGTCAATAATATAAATAACTAAAAGTTCAACATTTGTGAACTTTTTTTTCAGATATTTCTCATGAAAATAGTATCTTACCTATACAGTGTTACTGCAGTACAGTTGTTTATTTCCACTTGAAGTAATGTAAAAAAAAAACTTCCTGATATGGTGAACACTCCCATGCCACAGAGACGGTGCAAACAGTACACACAGGTGGCTTTTATTACAGCTTTATATTTTTATGAGACAGGAGCAATATCACAAATTCTCAGTCCTTCAGCCTTTTCCGGTTAATTTTCTCAGGGAGGAAAGAAGGTTGGAGTTATATGAAGGTTGTCGTATAAGGCGCCTCATACATCAAGCAGGATGACCTTAGCCTTGGTGACAGTCAGGACAGCAGTGTGCAGGTGTGTGTGTCTGTGGGTTTTACCATGCAATGCCCTATACACTTTGGACTTTTCCAACTAAAAAGTTTCATCCCAAATGTCCCCGTATTTATCCAACTATATGCTAATGAAAGGTGTTAAGACTGTGAGTGAAATCGGGAAGCCGTGTTTGTGCTAAGGGATATCCTCAGGTATAGGATTACACCAGCTGAAGATTATTATTGATTTGCTCATGGAGCTGTCAGTCTGCACTCAGCTACAGAGCGCCGGGTGACTGACAACCTAGTGACGGGGTTGGGTGGCCCGCAGCCAACCAGGAGGAACCACTCCTCTGGACGGGCCAGGGGAAAGGTGCAGGAAGATTGAGGATAAGGCGCAGGGATAAGGGTAATTGATGATTGTTTCCACGGTGCATTGGGAGGAGGGGACGAGCAAGGATAAGGCAATGAGAGAGAGGGAGAGAAAGAGAGAAGCACTGATGAATGGAGAGGGGAAGAGAAATGACTGAGGGTGCAGAATAGAGGGTGATGAGCCAGACGGACTGTGGGGAAATCTTGGCTGTCTGAAGGAAGCAACGTCAACAAAGCAAACACAGAGAAGGCTAAAGTTAAATATGAGACAACAAGTACACTTTTGTTTATTTACTCACACAATCTCGGCTCAAGATGTCAGAACTTTTGTAATTTATGTTTTCCACTTTCTTCTGTTGCTATAGTTTTTTATTCCCCATGTACCCATTTTGTGGAGTTCCTTCAGCTTGTAGTGTCCCTTTACTTGTTTTCCATAATTCAAAACTATCAAGCCTAGAAATTGTTAAAACACATATCTTCAAGTCATATTTTGGAGTTAGTGCTGTGCCATCAGCTCAACATTTTCCATGTGTGAAAATTTTTTTTATTAGTTTCCTTTAATTTAATTTTCAGTTTCCCACACTTGACTTCATAGCATAATGTTAGATCATAGTGTTAGGCAAGTTACAAAAAAAAAAAAAAAAAGTAACTAGTAACAAATTAGTGGTTACACTTTTAAAAAGTAATATATTTATTTTATTTACTTCATACTCATTACTTCTTACTCACGCTTGAAAGTAACTAAGTTACTTGACTTTTGGAATACTTCCTGATAGCATGAGAGATGTGTAGTAGTATGCACTGCCACCCTGAACCACTCGCGCAAAAGCCCTCTCCCCATTGGCCTCATGTGTGCATCCTATAAAGGTACTCTCTCTTTGGCCCATCTCTCTCTGACCTCATGCACTTGCTCTGCCTCCCCGGCTTCTAACTTCTGGGTTGAGTCGGTGCTTTTGGAAGCGTGGACAATCACTCACACACACGTGGAATGTAAATGATGCTTGCGGCACGGAAACGGCAGCCTGTAGCCTGTTAACTTAGCCTTCCCATTTATTTGAGCTACATTCAGCTCACAAGTGAGCTGTGTAGAATAAAAAATACTTAATATTCAAAAACAAGAAGCAGATGAGAGAGAAAGAATGTCCTGCACAGAAAAGTTTATTGCATGACACAACAAACGGAGCTCATGTCCAGTTCCCACAAAAGTCCCTGAGCTCATCCAAACATGGTCTTTTATACTTTTCTGATAACACAAATTTTCATGTCCTTGAAAATAATCAGTTATTATTCATCTAGACAGTTGTTACTCAAATTTAATTTGTAAACATGCATACTGGACCATCCCAACTGAACTGGTGCCAACACCTGCTGCAGATACTAAGTTTGTCACATCCACACAAGTTCATCAAGTTCACTATTATGGAGTTATATAAATCATTAAGTAGGGGACATTTACAAACCAAGATGTAATGTAGGTATCCTGTGATACGCCCCATCATGTTATGTGCCCCTTTATTCTGACGTCATCAACATTTAACCACACCCACTAAATTGCATCCCCTAGTGGCAGTTGCACTAAACTACAATCAGGAACCCAAATTTAACTCCATCCCTCTTTGTACGTTTTATCTTATCTACAGTGAGGCCCAGTATGTTTCCCTCACAGTTATAAAGTCGCACATTTCTCAAAAAATGCAAGAAGATGAACACATTACATTATCATAACATTGCAAACACTTACAGCACTTAAGTTTTTTTACTATAATGAATATATAAATATTATATGAAGCTTGATTATACATGTGTGTACCTTTAATACATGGGCGTAGGTTTGGGTATGGACCATAGGGACATGTCCCTATCAAAATTTCAGACCAACCAAATTGTCCCTGCCAATCACAAGTTGAAACAGTTAAATATTATACCTCATTTTGTTTTTGAACAGGCGCGACTAAGATGCGAGGGGTCCTTGTGTGTGACTACAGTTACAGAGTACGCTGATCTGACTGAGACAGCGGCAGATTTAAATGCGCTAGAAAGAGCTGAAAACTGCTCAACAAAAGCGAACTCCAGCGCAAATTTATGCCGCGAGAGTACAAAGAGGCAGCTGCTTTTATCTGAACAGCTCTGTGTCCCGACTTTTGAGCCTCTTTAAACTGGGCTGAAGTTATCAACAAGCCAGGACTATGGACTATAACAGTTATCAAATACTTTCATATCAAAATTAAAATAATTTGCGTGGAGACGTCTGTGGTGAGTTTTGGAAACGTTTATCTGTCCTGGCGCTACTTCTCTTGCATTGGCTTTTAGCCAATATGTCAGCGTCAGCAGGCAACAGCCCACAACCACTTTTCTCTAAATTAATATAGACTTTACACAGCAGAAGTCTGTAATCTCACAATTTCTGGCCTCACTTTACTCAGGTGAACAAAGTGCGAACGAGGGGTGAATGAACCGAGTTGTTGTGCATATTAATTAGCCGCTAATATGCGCATTTATCCAGTATTATTGCTGCACTCCCCTGCATCGTTCTCATTCATAATTAATATATTTAAAACTGTGTTATCCAAATACTGCAGCCTGGAGGGCAGTGTCAGTCTTTATAAATCCATCTGCTGCTGTTAAAGTGGAAATAATAAATGTTTCTCTGACAGAAATAAGCATATTAATTATATTATTATTATAAGCTATTTACTAGTTTGTTTGTTTGTTTTTTTTTACATATGTTATGTTTGGACCCCAGCAGGGTAGAACATTAATTCTGTGGACCCCAAGCAATTTTTGTTGCTGACCCCTGCTCTAAATACTCCAAGATACAGGAAACAACATTTGTTGAGTTAAAAATTTTCTGGGGGAGACCCCCAGAACCAGAATGGCTTTGCATGCTAGCATGCTCTCTCTTTCTGGCACTATTCTACTCCTGCATGTGGACCAACATTGGACAGTCTAACTTTGTGTTGCTTTGCAAAATGTCCTCTGTACTGTAGATGTGATGTTTAGCCAGTTAAAGACATATTGCATGTATTGTGGATTTTAAAATGCTTTGTGTTGTGGTTAACAGTATGTACATTTTGTGTCTTAATGTTTTGTACAATATTAATTCTCTGATTCAGATTCATGTTCCAGGAGCTGGAGGCCTAGTCTGGTGGTGGCGGTGGTATCCTTTTATTTTGTCATGCACCTTTACTCTTTTGTTGTGTGTGTGTGTGTGTGTGTGTGTGTGTGTGTGTGTGTGTGTGTGTGTGTGTGTGTGTGTGTGTGTGTGTGTTGTGGGTGCTTTTTTTCCAGGTATTGCCCTCATTGCCCTCATTTGTCCCTACACCTCCATGACTACGGGCTGAGCTCCCTGGGTTTTAGGTGGGTGAACGTGTGCGTGGCTTTAAAAAGGGAGGGTTAGCTATTTAGATACATTAGATTAGCTACAGATATAAATGAACGTAATTCTAAATACAGGCTAGAAATATAGTCTTACTATTGCCCTATCTAGCACTATTAGTTCTCTCTTAGTTAAGACCCCTTTATGTTCATCTGTCCCCACCCATGTGCAGCATTCATGTGTCATCACATCAGTAAAAAAAAACAAAAAAAAAACACACTACATTTTGGCTATAATGCTGTTGTAGTTAGCACCAAAGCTTCTTCTTTCCCCACTATTCTTGAGAGCAGCACCAGCTGACACACATACACCCCAATACACACACAGCAAGGGCGAGACCATGCATGAAGGGGATGAGCAGCTCACAATAAAAAGAAGAGAGAACAGATAAAATTAAAGGTAAAAACGTAGTATTAGCGTCATTTATTTAGTACAATACACTCCATGTCCTCACGATAAACTGCTAGTAAATTAAACTAATGAACAGTAAGTAACTAATACATATTTTGTTAGTAACTATAATATTATAGCAGGCGGCTCCATAGTCATGTGTTACACTACTGCATTACTGGCAATCTTGTTTGTTTGTAACATGTTACATTGGTCTTTGGCTCTTACAGGCAATATTGTTCCATTCACTACTTTTGGTACACCATTTGTCTCTTACCCACTTTCTTGTCATATGGTTGACTTTGTCGTCAAAACTCACACACACACAAAGAGCTGACATAACACACTGCACAATAAAGCACTAAATGGTTCTCTGAATGTGTTTGCATTTAAGATTGACAAACACAAATAATGACTCAGTCCTCAAGAACAAACAATAAAATATTCATTTTGGCCTAGCCCATTGGAATAAAATAAAGGAAAAAAGAAAAAAAATTACTGTAGCTGCAACTCGGATCTTGGTTCAGGTCTTGATCTTCATTGTTCTCTTTGTCTTCTTCTAATCAGCTCAGGTGTTTCAGAGCTGGCTTTGTATTGACTGCAGTTAATTAGCAACAAGTGTTTTGAGTTGTGAGTAGTTGTGTGTTAATGGTGACAAATGTTTTGGAGTTGTGTTTGAATTCTTCCTCCTTGTGTTCAGTTTTTCTCAATTGCTTTGACACATTTCTTCATTCAGAATTGTCATTTGCAAAACAGGTCACACAAAAAATCCTAACAGGATTTCAGGCTCTCATAACAAAGGATTTTCTTTGCAAAATGTTCTGTAATCAAAACTCTTGAAATATCCCTGACAAGCAAGTTTTTGCATCAAGCTGCAAACACATGTTTTCAGCACACATTCACTCTTTTCAGACTGTGAGTATTTTCACTATTAAAACCTGACTGTTTTCATATTGAAACAAGAAAAATACAGACAAAATATTCTTTACATAAATATAGAATGTACATTTTACTCATTTATGTATTGTACGTTATTTTAAGTTTTTGGTTACTGCAGTGGTGGAAGAAATACTACTTTTTTTTTACTTAAGTAAAAATACAGATTAAGGAGCAAAAATTTACTTAAGTGAAAGTAAATGTATCACCTTAAAATCTGAAGTAAAAGTATAAAAGTACTCACTTTCAAATGTACTTGTGAGTAAAAAAGTAAAAGTATTTTGCACAGATTCAAGAACTAATGAATCTGTTAAATGTGAGGGATTTTGTTGAAAAACAGTGCTGAAAACTAATGGTTAACGGTGCAATAGAAGAGAGTACTACTTTACTGCATCCTTACTGTCTGTACTGCAAAAACTAATGATTTTTACTTCAAACCAATTCAAGAAATGTAGTGGAGTAAAAAGTACAAATACTGAGGGAAGGAACATTTGCTTTATTCTTCATCCTGACTGTTAACAATAATGAAAACATGTTTACTCTGATAAAGAAAAAGAGTACGTATTTCTTCTCTTGTGATGTCTGCTGGGAGACAGATTCAACCTTATTGTAAACAGATGTCTTCAGTCCTTATGGTTTATTTCTTTATATAAAAAAATACATAAAAAACATAAAAAATATATAGTTTTCTATAAGTATGTACTATATATTGTGTATTGCCCCTGACTCTCTGCCGAGACCCTTTTCCCTTTGATTCCTGTGTGATAACTCTGAAACAGAAGTCATTTCCTTCCATAGTGGGTGCTCACAAATGTTAGATTTTTGCAGCTGTTTAAGTTTCTGTATTTAAAGAAACAGGATTTTGACCAAAATCCCTTCCATGTGTAAACAATACTACTGTATTGGTCAAAGTGAATTCATTGAGGCTGTGTGTCTGTGTGAAAGCTGTGTGAAGTGTTTTGAGAAAGAGTTTAAAAAACATGTGAATTGATGAGAAATGTTTTAAACAATTTGTAAACAGACAATCCTGTTGAAATATAAGTTTTAAGAAAAAGATAATATTAAACTAGGTTTCAGTAAATGAGCTAAAGCAATTGAGAAAAACTGTAAAGCAGTTGGTGGCTTGGTTCAGAGAATGGTATGTAGTGGTTTAGCAATCAAGAAAAAGTATTATGTCTGTACCTTCTTCTCAACAACAGTGCATCTTTACATTGTTTAAGTATAAAAGTGTAAAAAAATATGTTAAATACAATATGAGTATTTGTGGCCTTTTAAGGCACTTTCCTAATTACAATCTATAAGTGTAGTAGTGTAGGAAGTGTCTGCACCCTGGTTCCTTACCAGTAGACAACCCTAAAATCATCAGCCTACTTCAAAATAAAAACATCTCTCTGCAGTATAGGTATACAGCTCTTGCACTTGTTGTGAGATACTTCAAAAACATCTTGTTTGTGTCCTGGTATAAAGGTGGAAGATAATGCAACACTTTTAACTGAGTTTGTCAGCCAATGCCAGACATAGTGCTTGCTCTGCCTTGTAAAACAGACACTCTAATTGAATTTCCATGCACTAAGGTGTCTAACTCATATTGTAAAAAACACGCCATCTATGTTACATTTTGTCTACCAAGGATGCATTTACATGTCAGACATTCAGTAAGTGGCATTTGTAAAATAAAGGTAATATATTAAAGGAAATGACACCTCAGCTCAGTGTTCTGTGTATAAATCTAGTTTGTTTAATGGCTTCTCCCGTCAAACAAGTACTTAAATCAAGCCTTCTGATGGACATGCACACATTTCTTTTGCACTTTCCATTAGTCTTCCATTCTTGCTTCCTTTTGTACAATCTCTTCCTTTGTCTAATTGTCATTGTGTGCACTCCAACAACACAGCAGTGGCTCCTTTAGAGTGCAGACGCAGGCACAAACAGTCACTCTGATATTATTAGAGGCTGCACTTTGGAAAACCAAGTCATTCGTGATTTTATTTGAAAACCATAAAACAATAAAGCAGGACTGTGGCGCCGCTCCAGACGCTGGTTCCTGATGTGAGACTAAGTCATAAATGACAACACTCATTGCTTTTCACACATATTTCTTGTCATGTAGTACTTATCTTATGCTGCAAATAGGAGTTTTTAATCATACAGTAATAAGCAATCTACACTAATGAGTATACTATTGCAGTAATAAATGAAATCTTAATCTACAGATATTTGCCAATTTTGCATTTGTCCTTGCTCCAGGTTTCTGCTTTTTAGATGGATGACTGATGGCAGCAATCTCACTGATTAATAATCAGACTTTACCAGTATTTATAGGACATCCAATTCCAAAAAAGTTGTGACACTGTGTAAAAACAGAATGCATTCTTTTGCAAATCGCCAAACCAAATTGATTTTAAAGGCAGCAGCCCATCTCAAAAAAGGCAACAAAAGGCTAAAAGCAAAAGTGTGAAAACAACTAAAGGTGAATTTTGCAACTAATCTGATTAATTATGTTTATTAATTATTAATTGATTAGTATGATTGCATCGATCAGCTTTAAAATGGGCTTTTAGTTCTTATGAAATTGTAAAATATCTAATCTGAAATGTATGTTTTATTGCAAATAAAATCTGGTTTGATGAGGTCTTGAAACAATATTGCTGTTTTTATTTACATTTAACACTGTCCCAAGTTTTTTGAACTTTTAGTTTTTTTTATTGGAGGAGTGGAAACTAGAACCAGAAACCGCATGTTCAGATTCCATGTAGAAGTTAAAGAAACTGTGGTGTGAAAGCTTTGGCTCCCACTTATAGTCTTCTTTGGTGTGGAGTTGTTGCCAAAGAAAAACAGAAAACTGGCTCAAAATAAGGCATTGGCACCAAAACAGCCTGAAGTGCTCAAAGTGAGTGCAGATCTGTTCTGAGTGGGAAGTAGAGTCTGACTCAGAATCTGTCTAATGTCTGAGAATCCAAACTTCTGGCCTTATCTGTGATGGAGCCCACTGGGAACCCAAAGGGCACAATTCTTACAGCTTTATCCCTGGTGCATTCAAAGTCTTAGAAGTGTGCGCTAACTTCTGAACACTGTGTTTTTACTCCACGGACCACAAACTTTAGTGAACTCAGAATGGGAGCTAAATAATCCAGATCTGAGACTTAGGGCATTTTCTCACCTGAAATTCTGTACCAAGATCTGGACTTAGAACTCACAAATAATTCCATAATCTTTGTTTGGTTAGCTAACTTTTGGTTTTATACCATAATGATATTATAATCAACACTATCACATTTTTCCTGAAGGTATCATTATTGTTGTCATGACAACGTGAGCATGCCTTAGGAACCAGAGTTTTGATGTGGTGCAAATGGCTCTTTTTACTGTTTACTTTCAATAAACAAATATAAAAATCAGGCTAAGGCAGATTGTACAGAGACTTGCTATTATTAATATAAAATTAAAACAAACAGCATAAACTTCTAATGCACCATTTAAGACAACTAATAACAGCCATCAGAGCATGGTGAGCTACACAACCAAATGTTTTGGTCCAGACAATGGTCCATTGGAGCGTTCACACTTGATTATTTGGTTCAAACCAATCAGGAAAGTCTGAATGTCTGGACCAAACAACACAGGTGTGAATGCCTCCTAAATGTATTTGATGTTTTTTAATAAAGTCTCAAAATGGCCTCTCAGAGTTTCAGCGGATGTGTTCCTCTTGCCCACATTATTTACAGGCAGCTGGTGGCCGTCTCCCGCACCTCAAGGTGTCTGTGTCAGCCTACACGCACACACACACAGTCGCACACGCTCAGATCCCAGCAACAGCGTGTCCCTGTCACACAACCCCTGGCCCCAGCTCACTCTGTCCCATTAGCCTGCCACTTCAGCAGCAGCACCCCTCCCACAGGCACACGCCGCCCTCATGGACCGGTTTGTGTGTCCCAGTGTGAGGGAGACTGAAATATATGGCCGTGTCTCGATGCTCTGTATATCTTGACTTCTCCCTTCAACAGGAAAACCTTGGTTGCTGTTGATGGAAGAAAAAGAAGAAGAAGCACAAATAGCGCTGAGATTGGTCACAAGAAAAACAACAACATGGTTCACAGGGAAGCAGTCAGGCAATAGTCCTCAACTACACAAAGATGTAACATGCAGAATACAACAGCATTTTTTGTCCTGTCTTGATCCAGGTTGGAACTGTAATGGCTTGGCAGAGGTCTGCATTCTGTAAATGCTTCTAGTTTGGTAATGATTTTTTTCATAACCTAAACTTAACAAACATAAATGTAAAATACTGTAAATGCAATCTAATTATATAGTATGAGTGAACTACTGTCTTTGAACCATTTTCCATGTTCTGGTTGCCATTTGATGCTGTATTGTCATTAGTTACAACTGCACTTCTCTATGTTTATGTTGATTTTTGAGTTTGCCATTATGTATACTAATCCAATGATGTGCCATTTGTCTGGTCTGAGATAATTCTGTGGGGGGGCTCTGAACTCACCAAATGGCTAACAGTGATGGATTTGTTGTGAAGAGTGGTGTGGTCAGCTTCATAACTGCTCATTATTCTTTGGAGTGTGTTGTGTCGGAGTGCCCTGGGTGACATTAAAAACAGCTCATCTTCTTTTAAAAGTGTTTTTGTGTTTAGCTCCGGTGCGGGATTGACTTTCCTTTCACACTGTTATGCCGGTGCTCTCATTAGTAGCACCACAGCCGACTGGAGCTTTGTTCAAGAGCTCTCGACAGGTCTCTGAGTGTTAACAACTAATGAGAGTATTGCTCAGTAATCTTAGACATGGCGTGGCGGCTCTCCAGTAGCACAGCCATGACTCGAGCATGATTGGAGTGAGTTATGTCGCAAAATGGACCCACTCAGGTAAAGTCCCATTCAGTGTCTTCCTCCATGCTCCTGGTGTGGCTTCCATTATTGTCTCTTAATGAAATCAGTTATCGACTTCTTTCATTGTTTAAGACAAATCACCAAAACAACCCTTAAAAAAACGCTGTGTGAAATGTAAATGACAATTTTACAACTGCTGTTAATTGATTAGACTCACTACTATAACATATCATCAGTTAGTACTGTCCTAGTTTTGGTTTTCATAGTTTAGTGTTTTAAAATTACGTTCCAAATATATAATATACAATTTTAAAAAAAATGGTGATATTGGATAATTAATCCATAGTTAACAAATACATTTTTAGTCATTTAAAGCACACATGAACCAAAATAGAGTTAGAGGCATTGATGCATAGTTTTTGAATGGAATTGCGGGCCACTGAATCAATACACATGTATCTGTTTTTAATGCAGTGCCGCTTGAGGTCCCAAAAACTAGCACCATCCAACACATCCAATACTAATATTACAGAGTATACCTTTCTAAAATGCTCCTTTACGCCCAGACATCTTTCTGATGAACTGTCACTTAACATAATTAGTAGCAAAATGCTCATCCAGCTGACATTTTCTTGTCCAGCCTTTTGTTCCTCTGCCCCAACTTTTATGAGACATGTTGCTGCCATCAAATTCAAAGAGAGCTATTATTTATCGCAGTTACAACACCTGAAATGTTGTTAATGTTCTATTGTTTTTATGAGATGAGATTTACAACTCTTTCAATTTACATTTTACATACTGTCCTAACATTTTTGGAATTGAGGTTTGTAAATTATTCCATTTAGAGGGGGAGAGTGACTGGCTACTATGTGGGATGTGTTAATAAAATGCCCCCACTCATATGCTCACATACACTGGAGCTGTCAACATATTGAACGGCCCAGGCCTGGGATACCTCCCATGGCTGCTTCAGAAGCAGGATTTACCAATCAGCCCCAGGCAAGTCTATATGAATGTTTGTGCATTTGTTTGTGTCGGGCAGTCGGCTGTGCTTCTGCAGCCATGCGTGCATGTTTGAGATGCAGCTTCATGCACCTGTGTTTAACGTGGTGTGTGTGATGGCTGCAGGGAACACATTAGGAGGTGACAGAACGTTTTTCTTTATGTCAAGTAGAATGAAGGTCATGTTATGTCCTGCTGCATACGGCAGGAGTCTAAGTAGGGCAGTTGTATGTACTTTGTACGTGCAGTTTTATGTTAGTTCAGTTTTTATGTTTAAAAAAATTTGGTTTGTTATGTGGAATGTTATGTTATGTATATGAAAGAACTTGAATGAACGATGGCAATATCAAGTGTGCAGTTACAGTTTGGTCACCTGGTTCCTCATTTTACATTCTCATCAATATACTGTTGTGACTATGCTATTTCCACCACAGTCATGTTGTTGTGAGGGTCCCCTTGCTGTTACCAGGGAGCAGAGCTAGAGGGAGCTCCCCTCCATTTTAGCACCAATAGTTGACCCAACCCCCCTTTCAAACCACTGACCCCCTCTCTCTCAGTCCCTCAGCCTGTAGGCAGTGAGCACCGCTTCCAGGGCCAAGGCCAGAGCGCTGGACTCACAAGCCCCATGGGACCAGAGCGAGACCTGCCTGGGCCTAAGCTGTGGTCAGCCTCTGCTCGGACAAAGAGCCAGGATGCTGAAAGCAATCTGACCCTGTCACTCACCCATAGAGAGTGTGAGGAGGAAGAGGCAGCGTGCTAGTGTCAGGAGGGAGGCAGACAAAGATGGAGCACAACGCAGACTTCCAGGGCTGAACGTTTTCATCAATACACTCAAAAGAAAAAGATTCAGGCCAGGAATTATTTTGAGTCTGTAAAAAAGCAGCACTTTGCAGATTGGGTGTTTTGTGTAAAAAAAAAAAAAAAAAAACAAGGTCTGAGCACGTCTGCAGTGTGCGCTCTCCAAAGCCATTCTCTGAATTCTGTTCTTTAAATGGGGAGAAATATTGATCTGGCTCAGCTGGCCCTGTAGTGCTCCCTGTGCATGTGTGTGTGTGTGCTTTGTCTTTAGGAGCCACTGGGGGTGGTGGCAGGATGTTACCATGGAGACGGCCTCACCCCCACACCCTCCAGAAAGACACATACATACAACATACACAAGTACCCCATAAACAAACACTTCCCAAAGCAGTAGTGTCAACTCAAAATGGCAATGGGCCAACTAATAGATACAAGTACCAATACAGTTGAAGAGCTTGCTATGCTCTATACAACCTTCACTACTGAATTAAGTGTTAGTTTGCTTTTTGAGAATAATTGTATTTCTCTTTTTGACAGTATTTTATTTTTCATTTCAGTTGTTCCTGTTCCTTTTGATCTGTTTTAGTTGTGGCCTTGTTATGTTTTTACCCACCAAAAACACTTGGCAAAATTAGTTAGATCTTTATGTATCGAGCATGTACAAGTAAGTACAGACCCCAAAGCTACAAAAAAGTCACATACTCCACTTTACAACAAGGAAACATTACAGACAATCATTGCGAAAGAAAAAAAAAAAAAAAAATCCCAGAACACTAATGTGGAACCTAGACTCATTTCTCATCATTTCCTTTCAATTTAGCCTCTTTGTCTCTTCCACCTCAACACACCCCCTGCTCTCTCTTTCTCTCCCTCTCTCTCTCTCTCACCCACACACACTCACACACCATTTTGAGGCTGTCTATAACGTCTTGTGCATTCCTTATACCTTTACCCACTTAGAGCCACTTATAGGTACCGCTATGTATTGTAGCTTCTTTAACAGATGCATGGACGCTGTTGCACACAAACACACACCTGTCCAAGGGAATGAGACATGAGCAGAGGAGATCAGAGTGGTTTACTGCCAGGTAACTGATACAAATACCCCTTATTACAATGGTGACAGGAGCTCCTTTTCTTCTCTGGCAATATGGCATCATTACCAACGCACACAAACAACACAGCTACCTGCTGCTTGAAGATGTCCTTATAGAAAAAGCAACACGCATGTGTAAGGAGGAACTACAAACAGTAAGAAATAAGAAAAGTGTCGCTAGTTTTCATAAATGACGACGGCCATGTGTATAATAATAAAGGGTTTGCTCGGGTCGTTATAAGGCAGGAAGTGGCAGTGCTAGCCGACACACAGGGATCAATACGCCCAGGGTCAGTTACAATATTCAGGGTCACATGACTCCGGCACCAAAATAAATCAGGATGTGAATTATTGTTGGGTGCCAAGATGAGGCTACAGCTCAAATGAATGGTGAAGACAGGGAACAAATGAGGTCTGGTAGAAGTAAAAATTGGGAAAGAATAAAAGAAAGAATAAAAAGAATAAAAAAAGAGAGTGTTTACATGACACAAAATGATAACTGTGGACCAAAGTGTACAGTTTATCTTCAACTTGTCTGATTTCATTATTAGATTTTTAGATTTAGATTAACTCCACCTTGTTATTAAGCATTGAGTGAATAGATTGCCAAAAATGTGTGCATTTTATTTCCCTTTTCTCTATTCATGTTTTTTCTTATTACCACCACCAAGAAGGTTATGTTTTTCCCAGTATTAGTTTGTTGGGTGGTTTGTTAGACATCACTCAAAAAGTAATGTTTTGATTTTGATTATTCTTTTTGGAAAAGGCACATCCAGAACACGAGTTATGGCCAACAATACTAACTCCAGCCTCACAAGCCCTTTACACTTACAGTATGCACCATCACCTGGACACTCTCCTGTGAAATATTGAGGAGCGCCTGTTTGTTTGCATGTGTAAGGAGATAGTCAGGAGGCCAGGTGCTTACTTGTATTATGCATGTCTCTTGTTGCAAGTGGAGTGAGCTCTTTGTAAAGTCCCATTGCTATCCACAACATGTTTGTGCTTTCCTTTTCTCGGTATTGTTAAGTTGCACATCAGATTGAGTTAATGCTGCAAATATCAGCGCTTAAACTTCCATCACCACAAAGAACTTAGCTCATGTATCTGCCATGCTAATAAAGCATCATACCTCACTCTCACTATCAGTGACTAAATCTTCTGTGTTTTGAACATTCATCTTTGAATAAGGCAGTAGTTTGTGGGTTTTATCTGGTTCACCCACTTCCAGTTGTTATTGTTGTATCAGTATAATTTCCCAACCATGTTTTTTTTTTTGTTGTTGTTTTGTTTTTGTGAAAAGAGACATTCAATGTACATCCAATATTTTGGGATATGATATTTGCATCTGACAACACTAGTTGAGCAGTTGAGCCTGAAAAACACATGGGGCTATTTGACATATAACAACCCAGTGTGATGGGCTGTATTCATTATTAAAGATACATGGTGCAATTTCACAAGAGCATGCAAAATGCATGATTCTAAATTCAGTTCCTTTGCCACACAACCACAACGTATTCATTATTAATTACTGAACACTTTTCTTCACAAGTAACATGAAATTGATATCTCGGCTGTATTGTAAAATTAGGTATTTCAATTCAGTGTGCACAATAGCATTTAGTGTGGACATCTTTCTTGTACTGTACTCCCAGAAATCTTACTACTTGCAGTTTTTCTTTTATCTGCATTTTTTTTTAACCATATTTTATTAATTTCTCAAAAAGGAAATGCAGTGCTTTTGCTGAGTAATGCTGCCACCGTCTAAGCTGGCAGAAGGAAGATAGATGAGCAACAAAAGCAATCGTATTTGGATTGTTATAATAAAGCTATTATACTTTTAGCTGATTCAAACATCCTTTGGTTTGGCTTAGTGGGAGGGCTGAGGAGAGAGTGATAGATGAAACTAAAAATACATTGTTTTAAAGCCACACAAAAAGCTGGCATTTAGCTCCTCAAATCTTGGGACTGTTTACCAGCATTTCCTATTTATCTGTGACTGATCGTCAATTTGCTGCCCCCTTAGAATTATATCCATTTCACTTTGTATGCAGTGCTGTGGCTGCTAACAAAAATGTATTCCCTTATAATAGACTCCGCTCATACCAAGCAGTGTGTGTGTGTGTGTGTGTGTGTGTGTGTGTGTGTGTGTGTGTGTGTGTGTGCTCTGTGTGTGTGCGTTCCCCTATAAGCTATGCATTATACTGTTTGTGTGTGTGTGTGTTTGCGTAATTAATTGGAGATTTCTGGGCCTATTCAAGAAACAGCCCGACCCCTGACCTTCTTAACAAGCACTGGCCACGCCCCCCTCTGGCCTCCCGAGTCTCTCAATCTCACGACGCGTTAAAGGAAATTAGTCATGCACTTAACCACGCACACCCTGCCCATTGTTAAGTGACTCCAGAAGTGTGTCACAGAGGGTTTCATGGTGGCCTTAAACAGCTCTGCAGCAGGCACGCTCGCGATCAGCACATAAACCCCCTCTTGACCCTTCAAAACAAACACACAGTAAATAGAGGAATGGCGGGTCGAATGAAGCGGCTCTCATTTAAACTGGACTGATTTGTCAGCATGATTTGGGTCAGTGACACAACAAAATATCTGATGATGTGGCTCTTTTAAAGTTTATTAAACTATATTTTATAGGATGCTTTACAGTGAAATGTAATGTCCAGTTTATTTAGTGAATTATGTGGGTAAATAGTGGTTGTACGTTTATTTAAAATGAAAGAAAAATCTCTGCTTTTTAAAAACTAAATTTTGTCTGAAACCCTTCAGTGGATCTTTAATAATGTGTGCTGTCAATACATTCTATGTATACACCAGACATAACATTATGACCACCTGCCTATTATTGGTGGTCACAATGTTATATGCTTTACCTGCCTATAATTGGATCCCCATATGCAACAGCAGTATTTTCTTGAAGACATCCAAGTAGTAGATTGCTATATACATATGCATTGCATATATACACTTCCATCTATCATATGTATATTATCTCCTATTTAAATTGGTAATTAAAATGATTTTTAAAAACTAGCAGCACATGATCACATATACTAGTCAAACCTATATTGTGTAAATTTTTGTTTTGCATAAACAGGAAGAGAACTGTTTACTCATTGCATTGCGTTGTTTTAAGAATAATTATGATGAAATAAGACATCAACTTTATTAACAGCAAGCTTTGGCCAAGTACATGCTTGGATCAAAAGTCAGGTTCAAAAGTTGCTTCCTTTCAGAAAATGGTGGTTGCTACAAAGACAAAAAAAGATAAAAAGTAAAAATCTGACCATAAACACTAAAATAAATAAAAAGCCAAATTTAGGAATAGAAATGTAAGGTAAGCTCTTGAAATGTCCCCTTATCCCATGCTTTTCCAACATCTTATGGAAATACACGACAGAATAATTAAAACTCGTTGCACAAAAAGATGTCTTTCCATTGTGTTGAAGAAATGGCTTCGGTTAAACTCGGCGGACTAATTTGTTGCCCTATTGATTTGTCTAACTGATTTCAGATGCAGTAGTTGGCACTTTACAACTGCTGCCGGGGTGCGTTTAAAGGCTGTGGGGATTTCCACTTCCTAAAAGCTTCCTTCCATATCCACAGAGATGCCAGCTACTTCCTGACACATTTGCAGACACCCGCATCAACTAATGAGACTTATAACCGCATATGAAGGTATCCCTGAGGTGGAATGGGAGTGTTTAACGTCCTCAAATGAGCTCTTAAAAGTGAAGCTGTATTCATCGGAGCACAATCAACACGTTTCTATAGTCATTCACCCACTGTACATGTCCACACAATTGTACAATTGTGTGAATTTGTAAGTGCACATGGACCATGGCGGTGATTGAAAGTGTCTGCCGATTATTGATTTCCCCGGCGCGAAGTTGCTAAAAGTCTCGCAGCTAATCCTGGCGGGCCGAACACGCCATAGATAATGACGTGTAATGAGCTAATGACTCGCTGAAATATTTAGTAGAGCCTCAATAAGGTTGCACTATTAGAGGTGGAAGGGGTCGTTAGGGGAGCGTCTGAGGGACGGCCCTTCGATTAGTGACACCCGGGGCCCCCGCACACACACTTGAATACATATACAGGTAGACCAATGCCATGGTCAAAAAAAAAAAGGACAAAAAAAGCACGTCTGTTAGTGTTAGGAGTTGGACCATTGATCGGTCAGCTTTTAAGAGACTGACCTTTTTGCCGAGGGCTCCACTGGCCTTGATAAATCTGATCTGGGGGCCATCTGTGTCTGGGTGGGTGCAATCTCTGTAGGATGGGACCCAAGAGAGGCGAAGAGAAAGGGGAAACACAGAGGAAGGAAGGAAGGAAGGAAGGAAGGAAGGAAGAAAGAGGCTGGATCACTGGCTTCAGAAAGAACAACAGCAAAGATGAAGAGGGGAAAACAAGTTGATGAAACAGGAAATCATAGAGAATCCTCCACAAAGGGTCACAAGCCAGTGTAGTCTTTGCGCCAGTTACAAGCCTGGATAAATGAAGAGTGTTGTTTCGGGAAGGGCATCCAGTATAAAAACCTATGCCAAAGCAATATGCAAATCACTGCACGCTAGAAGGCAGATAATTTGCTGTGATAACCTGGAAGAAAGAATAAGAATGAAAAAACAAGACAAGAGAAAAATCATAGAGAGTAAAGGGACAGAGTGAAGGAGGTAATCAAAGGAAACAGGAGAAGGATGGTTATTAGTTACAGATTCTTAATGAGTGCTTGGCCAGTGTTTATACATGTTCAATAAGTCTGAGACCATTCACACAGTAGTTTATAAAAGGCTGGAGAGAGCCTTCTAATAGGCTATCGATGCAAACAACTTAATTGCACAATGACTATTGACAGTAGCTTTAAACATGGCTGGGTTTTGCCAGAGAGAGCTAATGATCAGACGTCTGAGTTGCCACTTTCAGCTGCTTTAAATAGAGTCAGTCTGGCCCTAAATACAGAGTCTATCAAAGGCAAAATGAATGTGCTATAGAGCCTTCCATCAACATGTCTCAGTGCCAGTATTTGAAGCTTGGACATCAAAAGACGACAACATTACATAATGAAGTTCCACACACATACACATAGAAAAGAAATGTGTGCCTTCTTTCAGTAAGCATAATGCGGTGCTTTTGAAAAGTTGTTGATTATTATGATATTTCTGAAAACTATTTAATTGTATTATTAGAACAGCACATATTAATAAATCCATTTAAATGTAGTAAATATTAATTAAGACCAACAGCCCCCGCGCAGCGGTGTTGCACACAGATATGTTTAGTTAGTGAAAAATCTGAAAAGTAAGTCTTGCTAAGCTTTAGGCATTAACTCTTTTATATTGTAAGTATTTTGCATTTGTTGAAGAAAATAGAGTGATGCAACGTTTTGATATTACTAACTACATTTTCTACATTTTTTTTTCTTTTTTTTCTTTTTGTAACATAAAGGTATGTTTTTCTTTGAATCCAGCCACAGAGGGGCACAAGCCAGGGTACTCTTTGTGCCAATCCCAACCCTGCATAATTTGAGAGGGATGTGTTAAGGGCAACTGTATGCTAGGCAGGCAGGTGACTGCAGAAGGGAGAAGCCGAAAGGAAAGAAGTGTGTTTGGGTCCTAAATAAGACATTCAAATTACCTTTCTACTTAATACTATCTGTTAGACATATAACTTTGTTTGCTGTTTTGCAGAGAGTGGTGTGTTCTGAGAAAAAGAGTGAAGTGGGAAAGGAGGAAAGCAGAAAACGCTGAGTAGAATGTTGTATTTCTTGAACATAGTCTATAGTCAAGTGTGTTGATACATTAGAGGTCAAGATGCTTGCTGTGGGTACATTCCTCAGTGAGAAACCCTTAAGATTCCTTAAGGCTGTTTGCTGTGTCCTTAATTTATATTTCTATTAGCAATGTTATATGAGATGGCTAAGCCCTATAGATGAGCTTAAGATGTTTGAATGAAGCAAACTCCTGGAAAAGAAGATAGTTAGGAAACAAGAAGAAGCGTGATACGAGGATTTTGGGCAAACTAGACTAAGTGGGAAATTGCATTCATGTCACAGTACTATGGCAATATGCTCACACATACTGTTACACAGTCTGTAAACAACAATTAAATAAAAGGTTAATTGTTGGACTTCAATGAAATTTTCACAAAAGGGCAGAAAGTAATGAACCAAAAAACAAATTATTTTTTTTTTTTATCTGGATCCAAGTGGAACTGTAATGCAAGTACAGTATATGTACAGAAGTATGGTGAGTCTAAACTAAAGTCTAAAGTGCTTTATGTTCCTTTTTGTAGTTTTACTGTATAGAAATTAGACCAAGATAAGTGCAAATATAGACTTTTTCTTTTTGGCTTTTTTCTTTACAGGGTCACCACACAAAGTATCTTTCTTCTATGGGCAGTGATTTGCATGTTTCATTTAGCAGAGGTTTTATACCCAGTGTCCTTCCTGATGGCAACCTTTTTCATTTATCTGGCTTAGGACCAACACAGAAGTGCATTGGCCTGTGACTGCCTAAGGTTGGATTTGGATAAATAAAAATTATAAATGCTTTTTCCTGTTTATTTTTTAAGCAAAAGATAGTCACTTGACCTTATCTCTTTTGTTAAACTTTCCCATTTAAGTGCGTGCCCAACTTGAGCTCTCTGATGTGTTATGTGTTTACACTCCAAAGCTGGTGTAGATAGCATTTGTACACAGTTCTTTATCAGAAACAGCTTACTAACAGCCACTCACCTGCCAGACTAACCCCCAACCTGCTTCTGTGGTGTACTGCTGCTATAGCATAACTTCCCCGACCTAATACACACACACGCACGCGCGCACAGAGGAGCATAAACACACAGATGCTCACACAGACCATTACTCTTTCTTTCTCTCTATCTGCTACGTTTAATTCCCTTTGGAAAAGACAGGTGCAAACGTTGATTGAGCCTGAGCCAGATTTAGCCCCAGCTCTCAGTGTGCGTCCAGCTGTACTCTCCAGCCCACAGAGATCAATGTCCAGGCAGCGGAGCCCAGCCAGCCGTCCCGGACCATGCAGCGGGCCAGCCGGGCAGCCAGACCAGGAGCAGCCAGTGGAGCAGGCATTCACCCAGCGGGCAGAAAGGCTAGTTTTTGCCCCCCACCCCACACACACACAGACACACACACACACACACATATACCCTCCCCTCCCAGCCCTCCAACCCTGATACCGGTGCGCTTCACTGGGCTCATTGGAGGGCGGACCTCAGCGGGACATCACGCAGCCAGTGCCAAGCCCAATCACTGCGCGGCTGATGCAGGTTTTGCGCTCGCAGGCAGGACGAGGGGGGAACGGGGAAAGAGGAGGGGACCCTAAACTCTAGGCTTTTTTTACACTGTTAAAAGCACCTTTCCTCTTTTTGCTGCATCTTAACGCCTTGCACCTCTATTGAACTCTCCTTCCTTTCCCTCCTTCCTCGGCTTCCTCTCCTCGCTCCATCCATCTTGGAGCTACTTTGATTTGGGTCGCTCTCTTTTTCCATCCTCCCAGCTCCAGCCGTTCTCCAGCCAACCACAGTTTCCTATTGATTTATTGATTGCTGTCTGCCTGTGGGAGAGCGGCCGCAGTCTCCCTCTGCTCTCCCCCTGCATGGATTTGTCTTCCCTTTTCCCCTCCTCTTCCTCCCCGCTCAGTCTCTCTCCCCATCAATGCAGCAGCTCTGAAACATGAATTAGAGAAAAAGCACGGGAGTCCAATTTACCGGGAGAAATCGGATTCACCTTCTCCTATATACGCTCGTTCCTTCTTGCCCTCCCTCCTTTTTTCTCGTATACCGTCTTTCTTGTTCTCCTCCATTTTACAGTTTAGGTTTTGTTTCAACATCTGGTCCTCTGCATGTACTTGTTCTGCAGTAGTGAGGCCAATTTATGAAATTTATGAAATTTATGATTAAACCTTAGACACTTTAAATTTATTTTCTCCACATTTGTGGCCCTTTAGAACAATGTGGATAAAAAGAGTTGTAACACACCTTTGCATCAAACCATTCTTCTTTTTTACGTGGCGTAGCTCTCAGCCAATCACAACGACAACAAAGGAATACTGACAGAAGTAAACCTAAATGCAGTTTTGAAACAATCTTAGCACTAATACATAATAAATGTATAGTTTTCGCAATATAAGCAAATGCCATATTTGTACTGAAAGAAATTAAATGTATCACCTTGATTTAGCCCAGGTTTAGCCTTGTTATAGACCTGGCCTTTTTTAAGCCAGTTTTTAGCCAATTTTGACAAGTAAATACAGAAACTTGAATTTCTTCTTAAAGAGGACACTGGCTTGTGTTCTCTTGTGGCTGGATTAGAGACTTGTATTTCTGCTTAAATTTAAATATAACTCACTAACTCACTAACTCACTGTCAAAAAGAGTATTGAAATATTGACAGTTATATTGTTACTGTAATAGTCAACATGCTTATTTAAATATATCATGCAGTCCTAGTTTATTTCCTACATTGCTGCACATTTGGTTCTAAACCCTATCCCTTTAAAGCCTTTTGCATTTTCCTCTGTCTACTCAGCCCAGTTCATTTATGGCCCTGCTGCGAGCCAGTATTAAATGAGCTTCTGCTTCTTCTGCTGCTGCGGTAACGTCCAGCACACTGTCCCCTGAACTGCAGGTTAGTGCAGGTCACGGAGGAGAGCATCTGATTATCTGACCTCAGGGGTCAAGCTGCAGGCTCTGAGCGTTTGGAACAATAGGATCAGCTGTAATGGATGGACAGACAGAATGACAGAGAGAAAAAATAGGAGGCTCAATCAATCAAATTTAGCCTGTAATTCCCCCTGAACTGGAGGGCACTCTAAAGATGCTTAGGAGAACCAAAACATATAAAATTTTTATATTTAGATTTAAATACAAGTGGAGAGTTAGTACAAGCCCTCAGTTAATGACATTTGCTCTACCAGATTCATAAAATCTTACTCTCTCATTTATGTAGGCATTTGAAATGTTCACTGTGGCTCTACAAATAATGTATCTGTATCTCTGTTTTTTTTTTTATTTCTGTATTTTTCTGTCTGACCTTTTTTTCCCTAACCTTTTTCTTAGGATCCGAATTCCTAAATTTTAAATACTAATCTAACTTCGAAGTCAACATTGTTTTTTTGTTTTTTTTTCAGAGACATCTTTTATATTATGAAATTGACCTTGTACATTGTGATTGATTTCCAATTAATTCATGTATATGAGTGGCATGCAAAAGTAATTTTGAATATATGAAATTCTACATTTGAAACTAATAATGGGATCCAAATAAAATCAAGGTTTTATTTGTTTATGATGGCTTGGTTAAAATTAGGCCTATTTGGTGCTCAGATGAAAATGGGGAATTATACCTCATCATTTTGCTGTGACCTACATTTTTCTGTATGACCAGTATTTTAAAACTGTTTTCACCATTCCTAAAATACTAACACTGTTCCTAAAATGATATTTATGCTTCAAATGAGCTGAAGATTTAAACTACAGTATATTCAACCTTACTGTGACCCATTTGTAGGTACTGATCCACCATTTGTGAAACACTGGTTTAGATGACCTGACAACTAGAAAAAGCTTGTATTGTATCACTTATTCATTCACCCCACTGTCAAAATATAACTTATCGGCTCCTATCTCCCCATAAGGAGTAATGTTTTGCTTGACATTGCTTCCCTTCACTACATTACTTTTGTACTGTATCTAATGTGGACATTTCATTTAACTTGTATGACCACCAATATTACATTTTTCTAATGATTTCTACTAACTAAAGCATAAATCTCCACACTTTATTACAGAATATACTACAAGACCATATGAAGTGGGTAAGATTTAAAGCAACGTACAAGGTATTAGTGTTAACCATTAGTAAATCAATAATACAACGCTCTCAAAGGAGTTGTTCAGACTATGAGTACTTTTCACTTTCTGTACATTTTTTCCCGATCTTACATCGCTATTTCTAGGTCTTTTGATTGCATTGCACTTTTCTACAGTAGTCAAGGTTTTGAATGCTTTCCTACATTGTTCCTTCAGACAAAAAAACACTGCTGGCAGACACTGTTTCTTTTCCAGGAAAGAGATTCTTTATTAGAAGCAAAGCCCAAATGGGGATAAAGTGTTCAAAGGCGGTGGGAGGAAGGTTGGTGTTCTGGGGTGGGAGGGTTGCCTGTCAGTAGGTTTGACAGCAGCTCCAGTATTGCCTCAGTGCGCCGTGTCGCCGGGTGTATTGATAAAATCCATAGTGGTGAGGGGCGCGTGCGACAAGAAGCGTGAGATTAGTTTCCTGACTGGAACCTAGTTAATTCCGTAGAGGAGAAGACGCCGCACACCTGAGGCCCCCGGAAGACACGGGGGCAGCGACAGGCAGGCTACTACTGGGGTAACCTAGTATACACATACTTAAAGAAGAACCAGCACTGTCCCCGCTCTGACGCCACCGTCCCATAAGGAGCAGGGGGTTAGGTGTCTGCAGGCCAGAGAGTGGCAGCACAAGGACAGACGTCTCCCTGGCTGTCTGGCTGCCGACAGGTCTGATCGATCAATACTGCTGCCTCTCCTCTCCCTTCGCCACTCTTCCTCTGCTCCATACACACCCCTGTCTTCTCCGCAGCTTCCTACTTTTTTTTTTTTCTGGTTTGTCATTGTCTAACTACAACCCCAAAAAAGTTGGGACAGTGTGTAAAATGTAAATAAAAACAGAATGCAATGCTCTCTCAGGCTATGTTCACAATTGGACAAAAACAAAGCAGCATTTTGAAATAGCAAATAATAGTCAAATTACTATTACTTTAAAAATAATATTACTGGGGTAAAAGCAATAATATGTAAAGTAAGTCAAGTAAGTAAAGTACTTCCTTAAGTAGAAATTACTTTTGAAAGTATTTTTTGCATTACAGTACTGCTGCTTCTGCTGCTAATACTATAACTACTGCTTCTACAGCTAATACTACTATATAAATACTGTTCCAGGAAGAATAGCGACAGCTAGACTGTTGCTAATGGGGATCCTAATAATAAACATAAACATAAACTGCTGCTACTACTGTACGACAATCTCCATTTGTTGTTAGTCCTTCCCACTTTACTGTATATGCCGAGGTCAAATTATACTTTTATTTATCTAGAGATTGTAAAAAAAAAAAAAAAAAAATGCAATTTTTTTTCCTCAAATACTTAGAAACAGGACAGGTATTTAAGTATTTGAGGAAAACATTTTATTTTTTATTTTTTTTGGCAACAGCAAGTCTCAAGAAAGGCAACAAAAGGCTAGAAAAATGCTTTACTAATAGAAAATAATGTGGAGGAGCATTTAGCAACTAATTGTGTTAATTGGCAACACTTAACAGTAAGATGACTGAGTACAAAAAATCATTAATATTAGGTGTATTAGATGCTTGTGATATTTAGGCTATGTTTTCATTTGTAAAGATATGCTTATCCTTTTTTTCAACCTTTGTTGCCACCATATATAAAACAAAGTGGGCCTCAGCAACAAAGTGTTGTTTTCTGATATTTAAACCACTGCATTCTGTTTTAACTACATTTTACACAGTGTCACAACTTTTATTTGCAATTGGAGAATGTACCTCTCTTCTTTTCAATAGTACGCTGTCATTTTCTTTATTTACCACCTTTACTCAACACATTACAACTAGGGCAGGCCAAGATGACCTCAAATCAATATCACAATTCACTGAACTTTTAACACGCTGATTACATCTATTATCTTGCAAGTTCTCTAACCCATTTTGTAAAGCAATACTTCACCAAGGCTAACACTTAGGAGACAGATACTGACAACCATTCTTACTCACATTTATTTACTATGGGCAATTTAGATTTGAAAGGTTTCCCTATACTTCCATGTCTTTGGACGAAGAGGCCACAGCCACAGTATCACCGGGAGGACATCCAGACACACAGAGAAGTCTATTATGTTGAATATGTAGACCTATAGTCTATATGTGTGCAGATTGTTGGTGAATTAACAAAATATTTATTCTTACAACATGGTAATGTGACCTGTCACATTGAGTTACACACTCAGTATTTTGTTTGTTTGTTTGTTTGTTTGTTTTGTTTTGTTTTGTTTTTGGTGATCAAGCAGTGGTTTTTAACTGGTCAGATTTTGGGACCCATCTTTATTGCTGATCATTTTAATGTGACCTACTTTTTGCAGAGCCAAAAGAAGTTATCTACATTAATTTTCTTTGACCAATTTGGCCATGTTTTTCAAATCTCCACCTCTCACCATTTCATGTAACTTAAACAATATTCTGCCATCAAATAAAGTCAACATCAAAACTATATTTAACCTCCCCACATTCCACTTTTAAGTTTCAACCCACCAGTTGGAAACCACTGTGGAAGCAGTTTCATTATAGCAACCTTGAGGCAGCATCTTTTATAATTTTGAAGTATCATATATTTCATATATTTCAAGTATCATATATTTTCCCAGAATAATGGTTTAGATATATATTGCACTTTCCAAGCCTATAGCTTCTCAAAGTCCATTGTTCATTCGCTCCAATCAGACTCGGTGATTCAGCCACCATTTCTGTAGCCACAGCTGCCCTGGGGCAGACAGACAGAGTTATGGCTGCCTTTCTGCCTTTCTCTGACCGCCACTAAACACATTCATACAGCCGTGGTAGGTGACGTGTCTTGCCCAAGAACGCAATTAGTAAATTACCATGCCATACAAAGCCATCCCACCTTGTGGATGCCTGATCCCGTCAGACCTCGGAAGCTGGAAGCGGGTAGGGCCTGGTCAGTTCCTGGATGGGAGACCGCTGGGGAACACCAGGAAGCCGGTGTGAATGTGAGTGAGTGGGGACTACGGATGGAAATTAGCTCTGAGCTATAATCTGGTGTATTTACGGCACTAGCCGTTCATTAATACACGCTGTCCCATATAAATAATTAAATTATTTATCTATCACATTATTTTATTAGGATGTTTCTTTTGAAACCTGTGTTTCAAAGCACATCAATGTATTTCTAGTTTATGAAAAGAAAATATTTCAACAACAACAAAGGTAATGAATTCCTTTCTTCCACCTGAAAATAGTCATTACAGCAAATATTGTCAATAGAGGTTTAGATTTTTTTTGCTCAGCCCTTTTTCAGCTCTTTGTTCCTCGAGTGCAAAGACTAAGTACAAAATGAATTTACACGCTCAAGATTTCCTGCCACCTGTGCCTCAGCCCTCTGCACAATGCAGATTGATTAATTGTGAAATGACTGTTTGTAAATTCATTAACAGTCTCCCCCCAAAAAAGGAAAGGTAAATAAACTGGCAAAGTGCAGATGAGTGTAGCTGTTAAGAGAAAATATAAAGGAAAGGAAGTAAAACCACTTTGCATTAGTTTGTTTGTTTGTTTGTTTGTTTTGTATGAATAACTGATTCATGTCATTGCAAGGTCATGTCTCATAGCTGTTTCAAGTTTCATTATACAGACCAACATGTGTGTAAAAGAAAAGTACTAAATTTAAGGTTTACTGACACTATCTCATTTCTTTTAAAAGTATTTTTATTACTCAGCAAAATGTACTGCTGCTACTTCTACTACTCCTACAGTTTACTGTTTTTAGGTTATTGTGAGGCAATCGTCTGATCCAATTAACTGCCAAAGTCAAAAAATACTTTGACTACTTTGAATACTTAAATTCACCCATATTTTGCATACCATATTTTTATTTGAATCTTCCATGGCCTCTCAGTAATTGTGTGTTTTGGGTAGCTATTATGCTTTTTGGTGTGTTTGTCTATGATCTCACCCCAGCGCTGCACACTCACACATCTCTAATCTCTTTTAGATGGGATGCTTCACTTTCCCATCATACGTTTTTGCCCCTGGGTAATAAATGTAATGCTCCAAACTTCTGCTATATCTACTCATTGCTAATTCTCCCCAAAACTCTCTGCTTTATGTTCTGCTGAACTTCGTTACACAGCGCCAGAAAGCAATGATTTCAGAGGAAAATGTACATATCGCCTTTGATTTTTGTCTCCTTTCTTGCGGAATGGGCAGGCTTTAGTGGAATAAACATTGATTTTTAAGCTTTTGGTGCATTAGCTTTTAAATTCAAAATTGTATTTGCAGAACCTGTTTGTGATCAATGAGAGGAATCAAGATTTATAGCTGTGATGTGATATAGAAGGAACACATTGTCTGCCTGTCTAAAACGTCCTATATCTGGACTTGGACTGGACGCTTTTGCATCTTCCTTTACTTTTTCTACAACTATGATTTTTTTTTTTTTTTTTTTTTTTTTAAGTCACGACAATGAAAAACATGTAAATGAAATGCAAAGATCTGCAAATCTGTTATTCACAATAGAACATATATACAAAATATCATATGGTGAAAGTGAGACATTTTCCTATTTTATATAAAGTATTAGTTCATTTTGAAATTGATGACAATAAAACCTCTCAAAAAAGTTGGGACAGGGGCAACAAAAGGCTGAAAAGATCATTGGTACTGATAAAAATAGCTGGAGGAGCATTTTGGTTAATTTATCTTTTATAGTTTGATGATTTATTGTTCATGGTCTGGCTTTGGCAAATTATTGTTGTTTTTATTCACATTTTTAAAAAGTTTTTTTTTTTTTTTTAATTGGTACTTTGTTCTCTTTTAAGACAGCCACAGTACATGTCTCTGTTTTTAATCTCCTCCTAATTACTCCTCTTCATCCTTGTCTTCCTCACCTGGCCTTTTATTTCGGTGAAAGCCTCTCTAATGACTGGGTTTGATGTCCTGCCTGCCTGCATATCTCTCTATGTCTGTCTCCAACTTCAGAAACCATCCTTCCTACACGACCAGCCAGTAGACCTTCATAAACACGCATCAGAAACACAGTAAACAAGCCCTTGCTCCAGAGCGCTCCATTGTGCCTTCCTGCAGCCTTGAAGAATCTTGAGGACTGTCTTAAAAGCCTAAAGGGGGTCCTAAGAGGGACACAAACAGACAAACATACACTAATGGCCTCACATTAGCCATTTCAGGTACACTTCTTAGAGCACTTTCTTCAGAGTCCACAAGGGATGACGAGTTGGTAAACACTGACATATTTCAATGTGTATCCAATTTAATTCTATGTAATGGCTAAAAATACCAAATGTGTATTTTTAATGCCTCTAGGGTCATCAGTGGCTGAGAAACGGATTTTAGGCATGGTTTATTTTTTTATTGAGATTAGGTAGTCATCAACAATACACATTTAATTTACAAACCCAGAAAGACCTCCATGTAGGCATTACTGTTCCACCCTCAATACAAGTGATCTGGATCTACATCTGAGAGTTTCAAAAACTGCCCACTGTTGCAATTGTATAGCCTGGCCTGCCAGACAAACTCTTTTCCTATTCTATACAAAGAAGTTAGTCTGGTACCTTTTACATTTTGTTTCTGGGGCGAAACAATGACAGGTGGAGTAACCAATCAGAGAAATGAAGGGCGAGATGTAAGCAGTGCACCGCTGACCCAAACAAATATGGATTCTTGCCATTTTTTCATAAAGCACCAGAATATGGTGTATTATGAGCAGCTGTGTACTTATTTTTGAACGGGGACAGCAGCAGGAGCCATTTGTACAAAGACTTGTGGAAGAAGTAGTTTTTTGTTTTTTTATTCGTTTGCTACATTGTATGTCAGCAAGATTTAACTGTTGTTAAAATGGCAACAAGACGAAGGAAAAAAATCCCACAGAGGACTGGAGAAGTTATTTAATTAGCTCGTTAGCTAGTGCTACCTTGGTTAGCTCTTCTGCTTTTGTAAGAAGCGCTGCAGATAAACGACTGTGATAGGCCAGTTCCAAATCAAACCGGAGAAATGCTCCACTCTGAGAGGGGAACCAGACTGTCCTGCTTGTGAAAAAAAAGTAGGAAAGTCTGGCTCGTCAGGCTAGAAAGATTTCAGACAGTGATGTCAATTAATTAAAAAAACTAATAATTTGTTCCTTGACTTTTTACTGACCATTCCTGAAAATGTCTTTAAAAGTCCAATGTAAAGTTTTAGTCTGGCATCAAAACATTTTACTGTCAATTGTTGTTGTGATGATAATGTTTATAAAGTGCTGGAAACTAGCTACTCAGTGTAGTCAAAGAAACATCTTATCAGTTTCAGATGCAATGTGATCTGAGGTGACTGAGGTCTTGGCTGTTCTCTCCATGCAGTGAAATTAGTCAAACTTTAAAAATAGATATTTAGACAGTTTTCTATATTTTAAGTCTGCCTGCTGATAAAAGTGTTTACCCCAGAGGCCTGCTGCTCCTGATTGGCTGATTGGTCCAGACACTGTCAATAATGTTTGGAAAGCAGCCCAGCCTCCAACTAGAGCGTGTAAACATGCAGCATTAAATAACCCACTTTGGTTTTTGACCCCAAATTAAAAATAAAAATAAAAAATAAAAAATGTGAACACCCATTTGATTTTGAAATTTCATTGGTTTTTTGTTTGTTTGGTTTTTTTTTTTAACACTGTTAGGGCATAAAAGGAATAACTTAAGCAGATAGGGTTGGGCTGCAAATGAAAGGCACACTGAAAGCTTTCTGCAAAAGTTGAACTAAGAATCAAAACACCTCCATTTTAACCTTGCGGCATTTTTATCTTGTCCTGTTGTAAGCACAATATCTTGTCTAAAGCCCACTGGCTGCTTCCCCTCAGCACAGAATCAAATAAACAGATTCGAGTCACAAGGGCAACTTTGTGTGTTTTTTGTCTCCCACTGTCAGTGTATGCATGTGTTGACGTGTGTACTCTCATGGCGGCAGACCTGCTAGGCTCAGACCACTGCTGCATTGATTTTATTTCTCCCCCCTCTGTTTTCTCTGGGATTTTGACAGAATCATAGCACCATGGAAACAAAGAAACTGCTTTTGTGACAGAGGCAAACCTTTCATTTCGACTGAAGTGAATGGCGGCTTGCAGCTGATAACAGCATGGGTAATCACACACACACATACACACACTGATGTATACCACACAGTAGCACATATAAGGTTAAGGTATGATTGCTACATGTGATTGTGGAAATAAACAACTCAAAGGTCCCTTTTCACTGAGCTTCAGCTTAGATGCACAATCACAGCTAATACCAGCCCCTGCAATAACAAATGTCAGAGCACCGCTTATCTCACACATATTGTAAACATATAGAGCACTTGTTTAAGGACACTGTTTCAGATGATGTGGTGTACAGACTCTTGCATTAGGAAATCAGCTAAGTAAACTTAAGCACAAACATAAAAACAAAAACTAAACCTTTTATGACCATTCCAAAAAGCTTCACAAAAGTCCACCTATAACATTTTGAGTTCTGTTGCTGTTCATTGGCCCTTTATTGACATTAACTAAAATTAAAATTTAAAAAAGTTAAAATCTGAACTTTTTTTGAGTTATGTTTTTGTGTTAACATACAAACAAACAAATCAACTCAATCCGCAAAAATATAACCTTTTGACAGATGTAATTAAAGTCCTAAGCACATAATTATAAATGTTCATTAAATACACATAGAATAAGCTATTTCTAAAAAAAATCCCTAATCTTTTATGTAGTTTACTTTTTTGCAGCAGGCCACCACCCTGCCCAATGATTCCATTTAAACAGATAAAGGAAGGTATGGATAAAAAATAAAAAATAAAAAATAAAAAAAAAGAGACAAAACTTTTTATATAACAAGTTTGATCCATTGCACCACAAAGCCCTATATCTCAAAATAGAAAATAATCAACTAAAACTAATTATTTTTTCTTTTTCTGGCCCATTGTGGCTGAAGTTGTATCTTTGGCCTGATCTTGCAATGGTACAGAATTTCCACACACACAAAAAAAGAAATATTTCTCCCTTGGTCCGCTGATCTTTTCTGAAATTGTCATCAAAAGTCAACTATGTCTTTTTAATCCCCTCAGATCCTGGGTCCACTGTCAAGGACAGGACATATTTTTTGGTCTGGAACAGAAAAAAAGTTATTTTATCACATGAACAATGCTTTGTTATGGATTCAAAGTGATGATAAATTTAAGTTATTCTGCATATATTTCATAACTGTAAAGGGCAGGATTTATTTTAAAGTTCAGTGTCCATTCCAATACACATCATGTGTTGGGTGATATTAGCCAACACTTTATTAGATAATGTCAATTTGCAACATTATGTAATATCTATGATCATAGTTAAACACACATCTTTTGTGACAAATTTAACGTCCACCTGGGCTTTGTGCTCAACAGAAATTACTTCAAGGCCGTTCATCAAAAATGAATGAATAGATCAGTGGTTTATGCTACGCCTGGTTTAGCCTGGTTTAGCCTGGTTTGGCCTGGTTCAATCCAGGTTGTGTTCTGTTTTAGACCTTATTTAGTCCTGATTTAGTCCTGGTTTTGCCCTGGTATAGTCAAGATTAAGGCTAGTTTTAGTCCAAGTGATGGTACTGCAAAACCCAAATAATTTCTGAGGTGGTTTGAGAACCACTGCAATAGATAAAAGTATGCACAAGCTGATGTCTGTTCCAATTGCTTGTGTGGTCAGGTGCTACATGTAGCCTACTATACTAAAATATGTGAGTATAAATGTGTTCACAATATTTTACGTATTTGCTGACAGACCTAAAAAATATGTATGTATTTTATGTCACCCCAAATCATACACAAAGATGTTCATGTTCAGACCTGCACACAGATATACACACACATGCAGACATCCATATGTTAGAAACTTGTACCATTTTAATGACATTTTACACCCTTTACATGTAATGGACAGGTAAAGATAGTTGGCAAAAATGTGTTTTCCACTGTATACAAAAGTAAAAAGCAACTGGATATTTTTCTTTGCAAAAAATAAATAAATAAATAAATAAAATAAAAAAATGAAGGGGTTAAGTTATCATTTTGAGTTAACAGACTAACAAATCAAACAACAAATCAACACGGGCAGAACATAACCTCCTTAATAGGCAAGCTATTACAAAATGAGTATGAAGTAAAAATAACTGTATTTGTACTATAATGTTGCCATATTGCACTGTTCTTATTGTTTGGCTAAAAGACATGGGATCTATGTGATAAATGGTTTAAGTTAATATAGACCTGCAGAGAGACATACCTGAAGCAATTTGTTTTAGTTTTCTAGTATAACCCATTTCTGGACTTTGCTCTGTGCTTTGATATGATTTCAAGCAGCGGTCATAGACAACAGGCTAAATTATCAAATGTGATTGTCCACTTAACCCAGTTAGGTTAAAGTTCAATGGACCAATTACGCTGCATTGTTTTACGCTTACCGTAATCTAACGAAGCATGTGCAGGACAAAACAACATCCTAACAAATAGCATGCAATACGAACAGTGAGAGTTCAGAGTCAGATTGCTCTTCATTAAACGATTTGACCCCAAAATATTAGATTTCCGAGATTCTATTGCATTTAGCATCTTTTCTATCATTATTGAGATGACGAGGGATCACATCGATTCTGTGTCAAATTAAGTTGAGGAACACCAGAGCAGGCCAGGGCTTTTCTTGTGTGAGTCAAAGCAGTAGTTTTGTAGATGTGCTCTGGCTCATTCAAATTAAATCAGTGTCTATGTAGAGGCATGCCTGTGTTGCTGGGTTTTGGTTTTGTGTGTGTACAGCCTGCTGAGTTTGTCTCTATTGAGCTGTTGGCGTAACCTGAAGAGCTCTACTGAGGATCCTGAACCTGACCCAGGACAGACGGACAGTGATCCTTGGTGGCTGAAAAGCAATGCTTAAAGGGACAATCTGCTCCAAAACATAACTGAGTGGAGGTTTCAAAGGCAACAGACATTAGGAGCTTGTTTTACCGTCAGAGTGTCCCTAGAGAGAAGCCTGGTTATGGGAATGCTTAAGATACTTCATCGAAAGCTGTCTTCTACCACTGGGTTTTACATAATTTGGAACTTGATGTGTTTAAAAAATATATCTCTGCCCACACAAAAGCATTTGGTAAAATATCCCCATCTACATACAATATTGCAGCTATTGTTGTGCCATCTCTATGTGTCAGTGATGGAGAGTAATTGATTCATGTGGACAAACAATGAGAAAAACAAGTAACAAGTAAATATATAATTAGTAATTTTTGTTGTTGTGTTCCCATAGATACACACATGCTCAGTACATGCAGCAGCGCAAACATTCAGCACACTTATTAACGCCTCCTAAATATCCTGTGATGTGAAAACTACATAAAACGTGAATGGTTTTGCCTTCTCTTCCTTGTAAATATCTATCCTATTGCATTTAATTGGCATTCTTTTGTTCCATCCAATCTCATGTTGTCAGGCGCTAGAATAACTATTTTTATGTTAAAGAAAGGAATTAGGATAGCTTCAGGTTAGTATGTAATTTGGAAACTTTATTTCAACCTTTTATTTTTTAAGAGCACACAACAACCAGTAAAAAAGTTTGTCAGCAGTTTTGCGGGTCTAAAAATTTGTGAGTTGCAATGGTCTGGTGTTTTTCTTATTTATTTACTGACATTGACAGTCACTGACCCCGCCTCCTCATGCCTGGTTTACACACAGTTTCAAAGTCTGGTCTGGTATTTTCTCAACATGAACTGTATGTAAAAGTACTGACTGACACCAAAATACATCTACCTACTTCAACAAAACAAGTTCAATTTCTAGGAGTCGGTGCACACAAGTTTCTCCATGTGATACTGAGTGGGTGTAGTTCACAGTGAGTTCTTGTTTCTGTGTGGCTGTGTCTCTAATATAAAATACATTTCTTTCAGTGTCCTTTGCTTTTATAGTGCTTCACACAGGTCTGTTTTGTTGCAATCTTATAGCACAGTTATTAACTTCTGGGAACTATTGAGGGGGTCTATGGTTCAACTTTACTGTGATAGAAATGGTCCTTTGGAGGGTACTTGCGTGATGTTACTGTATCTTTTAGTGTCTCTAAGTTATCCTGGGGGCAACCGTTTTCACATATCCAAGAAAGTAAATCAACTTGTCAGCATCAGCCTGTGGACTATGAACCTCTCTTGCACAATGTTGTCTATTTAAATATTTTAGAATAAGGGGTTTGTGTAGATAGGGTTATACAAATTTACTTTCAAATAATAGCAGACAGATCTGGTAGTTAGTTCTATTTGACAAATGTAATTTAATAAAATAGAATATGTGGTGATTAATGGATTAAATGTTACCTAATATTGTGATCCACCACATTTCTGTAATTACTTGCCCATCATCAGATAAATAATTCAGTGATTTGTATTTAAGCAGCACTTGTCCCTCCATTTACAAAACTGATCTGATCTTGATACACTTTATGTTTGTCAGCCTCATAAGTAACTGTTAACCAATCATTGAATGTAAAGTGTGTTCACAGCCATGTTGTTTTTAGTTTGTTGGACTGAAATTCACTGTAACTGTTGCTGCCATTGATGCCATGATGTTTGCTACAAACAAGCAGCAAACACATTTTTATTAATGTCCTTCCACACATCTCAGTGTGGTTTGCAGTACAAATATTAGTTTTGCCAGTTGTGAAATGCTGGACTTAACTGGAAATAAAACAAATGCCACCTTCATTCTTCAATCAAACCTGCTCTGAGCTCCACATACCTCACATTTCATTGCTCATTTGTAAATTCTTGTTAGAAATTCTGGGCACCAATTTAGTGTTTTGATGCACATTGGCCGCATTTCTCTGACCTGGCCTTTTCGAGGATGACTTGTCTCATCTGAAGCCACTCAAAACTAAATGTCCCATCTGGTAACATTTCCACGTTTCTCCGCCTTCAATCAATAGCAATAATTTTCCTAAGACCCTGATACACACACACACACACACACACACACACACACACACACATACACACACACATACTGTGACACACATATCATACAAGGACGCATCCTTAGATCCACTTTTGTTTCAGCTGCCATTTAATTTGATTGTCTATCTCTGTGCTTTGACCAGTTGGTTTTAAATGCATGTAGAAAACAAAGCAATGTTCTGGTTTCTTCGAAACTGAGCCGCATGTCCGTCTCATATTCTCATCTCAAATAAAAACATTGATTGTTTCCTTTCCGATATTGTTGTGGTTACTTCTTGGCGCTACAGATCTATAGACCATCGTGATAGCTGCTTGCTCCGTCTCCATTTTGGCTCCTTCCAGCTGCAAGTCGCGCTGTGATGGCCGACACTCTTCTTTGTTTTTCTTGCACAGAAATAAACCCACTCTTTTACATACATATGCAAACTGACCGTGGCGAGGCATATTGATTGATTTAGAAGCAATGGAGCCATGCCTAACGGTGAGTGATGCTTGCTTATTAATGTATCCAGATGAGATAATTACTGAGCCCTTCTGCTCCTCCTCTGGTCAGCCAGTTAGTTAAACACGCGTCGGGGATTATGATGTCAACCAGATTAAATGATCAATTACACACACATGGTGAAGTGCGCACTCACTCTCACAAACACACAATAGATCAGTGGTTCTCAAACTGTGGTACGGTTACCTCTGGTTGTACGTGATATTCTGGAGTCTTTTGCAGTTCATGTCCCAATTTAGTTTAACATGTCCCAATTTAGTTTAACAGTTTTATTCCTGTTTTAGTCCTGCTCTGGTTGGAGGTGAATTTTGTTTTTACTACTTTTTAGTCTTGATTTAGTCCCAGTTTAGATGTGGTTTAGATATTATTAAGTGTTTAGACTTGGTTTAGACATGGTTTAGCCCTGGTGCATGGTTAAGCCCTGGTTTAGTTCTCATTTAGTTCTGGTTCAGACCTGGTTCAGATCTGGTCAGGGTTTAGCCTTGGTTTCATCACTGTTTAGATCTGGTTTAGACTTGGTATTAACCCTGTTTTGTCTAGTAATAACATTTTTTGAATCTTTTTTATCCCTTGGTTATTCCTGGGTTAGTCACAGTGTAGGCTCATTTTAGTCCAAAAAAGATGATACTTGGAGATCCAAATATCTTGTGAGGTGGTGAGAAGTTTCAGAAACACTGAAGTAGATCTAGGGTTTGTACTGTATTGGTGCCTATTGGTCAGTGGCCGGTTGGTTGGGGGCCAGGGCTTTTTGACCTTGAGCTCCAGGGGTCAGGCAGCAGACGGCCGGCCAGCTGGACATTTCCATCTCAAAGACCCCCGAGGACCCCCTCATCTCCGAAGATCCCCCTCCTTTTACTTGTATTTCATTTTATCTTCTGCTGTGGATGCTTGGATGGTTTATGAGTGTGCAGAAGCTACAGCCATTCATTTCTTCCCTAACTGGGGGTCTAATGGAGAGGTCTACATGGAAACCTGAGCTCTCACTGAGTAATGAGCAGCCCTTTACCGTTGTGTGTGTGGACAAGCCAGCAGTGTGCGGCCAGGCTCTGACCCTATAAATGATGTCTCTCCTGCTTCGTCCACAGCCGCTCTTTACTGCTAATAACCTCTGATCACGTCTTATGATGGCCGAACTCTCCACCAGGCCTGCAACTAATACGCTCCAATCAAGCGTGAGTTTCTCTATTGGAGGGTTGATACGAGGGGATCCGTACCAAGCAAAAAAAGGGGAGGGGGGGGCAACGAACAGGTCACGCCCACATATTCCTAGCTTACAGTACCTCTGTTGGGGGGGTGGGGAATGGGAGTAAGCCACTTCTCCACAGTCTAATGTAGTTAGGGCCAGGCCAATCAGTCATCCCGACCAATACTAACCATGTCGCCAGGCCGCTCCTCATCTCCTCCACTACACAGGAGCCACACACTGCAGCGCTGTACATTTACCTGCAATTAGATTTGGTCCCAGTATGCTGCTGGGAATGATGGAGGCCCCGCAGACACCAACATGGCAAAGACTCCCCTGCTTTTTATGTGTGCTATGTGGTGATGTGCATTTTGATGTCTGTCTTTTTTTGTACATTAGACTAAGGTCAGACTGGGATTTACTGTACGGCCAGTGTTTTCACCTGTCATGGATTTACAATATGTCCAGCCTTCACAAGCAAATGTTGTTGTTATAGATTTCTGCAAACCACCGGCATGAGGAATCCCACTGCTTTGAAAATACCATACATGCATTTATATGGCATGTCTGTGATAATATGAAAGTGGTTCAAACTATGCAGGCTACAAGAAATTGTGTGAGCTATCTTTCTACACCACATTTTGGCACATAATTACCAACTTGGTAGTGCATGTCCGGTGTACTCTTTGAACCTGCCCCAAGCCCAGATTAATGGATAGGGTTGCCAAATCAATATTGGAATCACTGTGTGGAAGGAGGCAGGAAAAGCCGAGAAAAGAGCCTGATATCACAAGGGCTACAAACATTAATATAAACATCATGAAGACAATTATAAAATTACAAGATTGGACAACATATGTGCATGTTAAATACCAGAAATGTATAACTGATAGTTAAAATACATTTCAACAAATCTTCCTGACATTAAACAAAGTAGTGGTTAAAAATATAATATATACTTTAATCCACCTTAATGGTAACTGGATTGGGTCTTCTAACTGTTAGATATTGATTGTATTTGTCCTTTGTGTGTGTGTCGCACTGGTAACATATTAAGAACAAACGATGCTCTGTGATACTGAATACCCAGTAGTGTTTGCCTGTCCCTCTGTGAAGGTGTGACGTGGTAATGATTTAACCATTGAAGATTAGTGATCAGATGAATACAATGGAGCAGCTGAAACATGCTACAGGCTGTTTACTCAGCACCTGCTGCAAACTTTCACACACACACAGCCATACACACAGAGAGATTCAGTGCAAGCATTCATATGTCCATACATTTGGCTCTTCTTCAGCTTAGCAAATCATCTGCCTCTGAGCAAGTAGTGATTTGCATTCAGCATAGGTCTTATGCTGGATGCCCTTACTGATGCGACCTTCTTTATTTATCTGGGTTTGGGACCAGCACAAGGACGTCATTGGCTCATGATCCCTTGTGGCTAGATAGGTTCTGTTATATGGTGCTTAATGTTAAATAACCTTTAAAGAACCTTTAAATAACCTTTTAAAGGGGATGTCCCTTTAACACGTGATAAAACTGCTGATTAATCAAGATGTGTACTGAAGGCTGCAGGATTTTCAATAAACAATAATAATAAAATAAGGTTTTTTAGCAAATGTATGGGATTATTTGAATTCTTTATTCTTAATAAAGGCACAACACATCAACATATAGTCAATGCAATGTTTTATCTAAAAAATATTATTCATCTTTAAAACACACACAAAACATCAAGCCTCTATTTAGAATGCTTTATGATCCATCTTTCCCAAATTTGAACACTGACAAAAATAAATAAATTAATAATTCATTGTCTACTCTAATTTGTGTCAAGTCATAAAATATCAGATTTTAAAAATGTACATTTAGATTTTTATAAACAATTCCACATAGCTCCTCACATGCTATCAGATGACTATAAAGGGATGATTAACAGTTCAAATCCTGGTACAGATTGAGAGTGTGACTGAAGATTGAATGAATAATGCACTTGCGCTATATGAACCGATGCATTATTATTATTATTATTATTATTATTATTATTATTATTATTATTATTATTACTTGCTGGTATAGTTCTGTTGTGCAATGTGTATGTGTAAAGGCATGTATGATGCACTGTGGGAACATGTGCTGTGTAAACATGTTGTGTGTTCAGAAAGGAGAGCTCTCGACTCTTCAGAATGCAGTAATTCTAGTTCCTCATCCCTGACCAGCCTCCTCCTCCATCCTTCCCATCCTCCTCATCCCTCCTCTCTTCTCCAATTGCTTCTCTCTTCACCTCTACTCCTTTTTTCCCCTCCTCTGTGTGATTTACAACCCGCAGCCCCTCCCCACACCTCGACAGCACATTAAGAGCATTTAAACTGTGCCCGTTACTAAACAGAGGTCTTTATGGAGCCCGTCGACAGATCTAAAGGCCATTATGGCTACATCAAAGCGGGATAACAATGACTAATGAACAATAGATATCATGAAAGACTGTGCCAAATCAGTATTCACTGTTACACTGTTAGAGGTGTGTATATTGTGTGCGCAGGACAATCATAGACCCATTCATTTTTGAAATCATAAAGCTGGGTTACGTTGTGTGTCTCTTGCACCTCTTGAGCACATTATGCCTTTTTCAGGTCAATAATTGAGCCTGTCAGAATCCTTGTTGTGGATTTTGAGAAGCGTTTTTATCCACCAACTTTCCACAATTACACACAGCCTCTCAGATTAACACAGCAGGATCCAGACCTTTTCAAATCCTTTTCCTATCTTGCAGTATTTTTCCCATTGACCCAAACAGCAGAGTCTGCACCCCCTGCACTCCAGCCTGAGCTCTTTGGAGGTGCAGTGGTATTTTGAAGGCTTTACCTTGCACTGAATTGAGAAGGTGGAAGTGGCGTCTGTAATCCCATAATGGCAGGTACATGATGACGGGGGAACCCGTGTAATCCTTTTTGAAATGCAGCTATCATGGTTCTCCTAGCCCTCTCACTTTCACTACTAATCTGCCTCACATGAAAACATCAAAATACGCCAATTTAAGTTACAATTTGTCACAATGTCATGCATATGGGGAATGTGATTTTCCAGCCTTTTGTTTCCCCTTTTTTGAGATGTGTTGCTGCCATCAAATTTATAATTGGCAAATATATAAAATATAAAAATTTCTACTCCTGATAAACTGTTTGAATTGAATTAGGTTTTTATTTACCTTTGACCTTTGTCCTCAACCTGAAAAACCTAATGAAATTTAAAAAAATCCTTTTTAAGTGTAAACATATAAATGTATCTGTTGCAAGTCTGTGTGGGTCCGTACCTCACCATACAGCTCTATGTTACATTCAGTTCAGCAGTCACAGGGGGCTCTCATGGTTGTGTGGCCCAGGGTGAGAGTTTACCAAGGTCGCCAAAGCATATACTTCCCTGCATGCAGTTATTTGTATTTTGATTTGGCATTGTAACCCTCTCCATTTATCCATGCTTGGGACTGGCACAAAGAGTACACTGCTTTGTAACCCAGCTGTGGCTGGAATATTTTTTATACTTGCTAATTATTTAAACATGTCTTGATTTTGTTTTTGTTTTTGTTTTGTTTTTTGTTTTTTTTGTTTTTTGTTTTTTTTTGTTGTTGTTTTGTTTTGTTTTGTTTTTTTTAACTGTACCTCTGTTTAATACAGTATTTAAATACTTAATATTTATATAATAATAAAGAAAAATAATGATGTTGCAAATCCGTAAATAAAATGACATGATAGTACTGATATTTCCATAATGGTACCTGAACTTAAGTTAATATATTTTTTAAAGGAGGATTTAAGGATTGCCAGGTATGAATGTACAAAATGATTTTGGAAACTGACCACATGGAAGTAATATCAGAGCCTTGTTGGAAAGCATTAGTGAGTCTATCAATGTTTAGATATTTTCTTTAACATAGCAATTACTGTTTATAATTAGCATAGAAAATAAAGGTTGCATGGTTTACATTTCCTATTTTTAATGATAAGCTGGACAAGCAGTTACTGAAATGTGGCAGAGTTTGTCAATGTATGCTCAGTTGTAATTCATCAATCACCACTAATCCATGTAATAAGTTTATTGTAGGAACTATAACGGACAATCAGATCTGGGTCATATTGGATCACAATAAATTTTAACAAATGTGCAATAAATAACCATTGGTTGCTGTCTAAAAACCTGTTAATTAATATTTTTATGTTGCTTCCTTGTAAAAATAAATGGGATATAATGCTAATTTCGGTAATAAGCTGCGTGGGCAACTTATCTGTCACTCTTGGAAGGGTCTACAGTGCATAGTGTTAAGCCTTATATGCACCCGACACACAGACAAAGGACAGTCTCCTTTTGACATAAAATATATAATCCTTCCCCTTTCCTAGATATAGATTTTTCACGAACAAGTAAAGGACAGGAATCCTCGACCTAGCCACTGAACGCCTTGTTAAATCTGCACACACTGCACACCAAGAGCACACATCACTTTTAGCAGGTGAAACATAGTTATTAAATATGGCACTGTCTGGTGTGAGTGGTCAAAAGATGCTCAATTGATCAAAAGGGCCACCACTCAAAGCATTATTAAGTCTGCGCTTTTCTGCAGAGGTGGAAGAAGTACAAACTGTACTCAAGTAAAAGTACTGCTACATCAAACTTTCTGCTCAGAATTGTTTTTGAGTAGAAAAAAAGTGTTGAATGTAACGTTAACTTTAGCAGGTTACTTACTGCTACTATTAGATCTACTATTAACACTCTTACTTCTTCTTCTATAACTATCCCTACTACAACAACTACCACTGTTACTAACTGTTACTGCTACTATTATTACAAATAATACTTCTGCTAATATTATTACTACAACTCCTCCGCCTCCTACTTACTAACTTAACTATTAATGCTACTATCCACTTTTACCCACACAAGTAAAAGTATGTTTTAGAAAATGTATTCAGAAAATACATTTGAGTAAAGGTGTGTAGTTACTTTCCACCTCTGCTTTTCTTCTGTCCACATTTTAAAAACATCCATTTGGTGAAAATTATTAGTATACATATTATTCCACATCTAATAACTAAAAAATAAAATGAAGTGGAAGAAGCCCATGATGTTTTAATGGAAGTTCAATGCACCTTGCAAACACAGGCATACAGTACATGGTTAAAAATATAAAAATGAATAACAGGAAAGGATAAAAAAGTTTATGTCAAATCACAAAGGCGCATACATATTTAATCAAACAAAATGAGCTCTTTTACTACCTTTTAATCATGGCGTGCATTTGCGTTATGGCACTGTCAATGCAATCTAATCGATATGTATTAAAAACATTTTCCTCCTTCACACTTGCACTAAGTTCGTAAAATAATTTCTATGACTTGTATAATTTGATCTCTGATTGGATGCTTTATCTATCCAGCACAGTCCCCACTTTGATTCTATTTACCTTTAAATCTGCTCTGGGCCTGCACTGACCACTGAACCCCGGGGCCATGAGGCTGTGTGACCTTTCACCTCTGACCCATTCAGCTGGCCACACTCCTAACCCCAGCACAGATGGATAACGGACCGGCTGCTTTATCTGCGTCTGACCATACAGCCCTCCCTGCCCTGGCCCCACACGCGCCGCTGCCTTCACCTCTCTGCCCTCTAACTCAGTTCCTCCATGTCGCTCTTGTTTGGATCATATCGTCTTTTCTTCCTTTTGCACTTAACTCTTTCCTGCTTCCACACAGTTCACCCTATCACCTGCTTACCTGTGGCCTTTCTATTTCCTTTGACCACACTGTCTCTGTGCTTCAGTTCAGGTGGATCAAAAAGAGTTATATCATTTTGAAGTTACTGTATGGTCAGCCAGCCAGGAATCCATTGGCTTGTTCAAATCAAATATATATATATTTTTTTTCATAACAAATCAAAAAAAATTTAACTTATACAAAATTACCCCATTATAAAGGGTTAACTCGTGTTGAAATCTAAGAATTACTCAATTTATGCCATAGTGTATTTATCTGTATTTACAAACTTTTACTCATGGGAAACATTGCATGTGTAGCAAATTTATATGCACTGCTCTGTGACATCTTGGGAACTGGTGTAAGCATGAGCATGTTGTGTTATTACTAAACTTGAATGTAAACAAGTCAAGTCAAGTAAAAGCCTATAAATAAATATCTATATTATAAAGGTTTTTGTTAGGATGTTTGGGGGGTTGATAGTGAAACCCCATTTTGTGATAAAACAAATAAAACATGTGTCTTGGACAAGCTCTTTCCAATACAGTAGCCTTTAGTTTATGCTTACTCTTGATTGTATTGGATTGTAAAAGTGTAGTAACTTAAAATAACAAAAGTATTCTGGCTTTTGTTAATTTGTGTCTGCTTCTCCAAAAAAGCCATAACATTAGAAAATGTGTAAAAAATGAGATGCATGAGAAACAATTATGCAAAGAAGGAAAATAAACAAACAAATAAATAAACAAAGAAAAACACCAAACTATGACTATGGCCGTTGTTGACATTTTTTGTTTACAATACTCAAAGCAAACTCATTGCAGGTATTGACAATGTCAAATGATTAATTACTTTTATTGTTAAATAAAAATATAAATAGAATAAGTATTTTGTAAGATTTATTATAAGATTTGATTGTGGCCATTCACTCTGAAAAAGAAAACAAGGCTCATCATATAGTGCCTTTTTCTTCATTTCTTCCAAAATGTTCTCTAAAATGCCAGTTTAATTACATCTAAATAAGTACACAGATTGCAGTGTTTCCACTGTAATCTGTGTTTGTTAATATATGGAATCATTATAAACATTTATGCGGCGGAGGAGCCTCTCGTGCCAAAGGGGGCTGACGCTCGCGCGGATCGAACCTTTCGATTGATACTGAAACAATTTGCATACTGATTCTCTTTCAGCGCGCACGGATCCATAACAACAGCGGCTCGCTATTCAAATGCGCCTGCATCTGAGAAAAGAGAAGAAGCACTGAGCGAAGAAGCAGGACATCGCGGCTGTAAAATGGATGAAAAACTGGGTAAACGGATAGAAAATAGCGTGGATGATTTCGACAGGGACGCCTGGAGGATGTTTGAATGGACTGCTGCGCTGTGGAAAGGAAGCGGAATGGAGGACACGCAGAGACATGGAGAGGGTGGGACCCAGCAACGCACCAAGGACGCGCACATTCTGCTTTTCTATATAACTCATATGTTGGAGTTAAAGAGCTGATGTAAACTGATGGTGGAACTGTGTGTCCGTTGCTGGTCTGTAGCTATGGGAGTGACCTGTTACAGAAGCGTGACAGATCCTGGTGGTAAACTCAGTCCATTTGTGTGTGTGTGGTGTGTGTCGGGGCAAAAAGAGTTTGAACGCAGACATGTTGCGCCGTGTTGAGACCCTAACTAAAAGGTCTGAAAATGACGCAATGTTTGTCTCGTTCATGTGTGAATAGAGCTGCGACACATGTAGACCTTTTTTAAATCTTTTTAAATGCACACAGGTTTACGTCCAAATGTTTACGTGCATTCCTTATGTAAGCTGCACCATGCCAAAGTTTAAGTCATAGCGTAATGGATACATTTCTTTGTTAAATATGTTAAAGGTGTAATCCATTGCCTTAGTACGACTGAACACCAAGTGCGTTTATTGTCAAAGCTCCTCCATCGAACGTGTTATATATCAAGGGAAGATGTGATGTTTATAAATAGAATATAATAGCCTGTTGTATATGCTATAGAGAATATAGCATATACATAGCATATACGTTATCATCGTCTTTATTACCAAACTCAAGGTCTACATAAAAAGTGAAAATATTGAAAATAAACAAATTGGAGCGTGTATTGTCCTGTCACTATTTCCATAAACTGCAATACAGCATTCTCAGTCGAAAATAGTATCTGTATATTTATAATAAATATAGGAATGCTTTCACTGTTTTAAATGTATTGGAATAACATAAATCTCACTAACTGTAATTAGAGCAGATACAAATTACATCTTATTAAAATTCAAAGCCTGCATGCCCTGACGCCATTAGCTAATGCAAATTCTTATTTAAATTAATATGCAAAGAAATGTTTTCTTAAACTTTAAATGTTGTGGTGGTAGCTCGATAAATCCAACTACAAAGTAAGCCAGTACATTTTAAATTAGGTTTTAAATAGAAACTATAACAAATATATTGTATCAAATTATTCAACAAATGCTATACCTTTCGATGCATTTGTTTTTGTACACACAGACGAGATAAAATAAATTAATAAACGTGCTTTTATAATACCATACAATATATATATATATATATATATATATATATATATATATATATATATATATATATATATATATATATATATATATATAAATAAAGAATTTAAAACAAAAATAGCTTAAACGTGATAGAAACATTGTTCAGGTTTTGACCTATATGTGTTTTCATTTATCTGAGAAGTGGTTAGTAATAACTAAAGTTTACCTGACTGTGGGCTGTCTGACAGTCTGACGTCATAATTGGGGCCTGTCAAAGTTAGCGGAGTAATTGTGCGGCATATGGACGTGTTCATGTAAAGTGATGCCTTATTAATTGCACTTGAGTGCGCGAATCAGACCAAGTGACGCGGAATAACGCACGGGCGCAGGCAGTTGATTTACCCCTGAGCAAGGCAGCAAGCGCATCTGTTGTGCGCGCGCACATGATGGCATTTTATTAATTAAAACATAATACAGTTACATTCCTCACATACAAGAAAGACAGGTTATTATCAAACTGTGTTTGTATTTGTCCGTGTGTGTCGGGGCCAGGTACACTTTTCTTCCAAACTTCTTTTTCAAAGATGTGAGAGGATTTAGTGGATTAAAATGAGATGATCCCTGTTTAGCTCTTAATTCTGAGCTTCTCCCTGCAACTACTGAGGCCAAAATGTTAATCCAAGTGACTTTTATGCATTTAGCTACTTTTCAACAATTTAAACTAAATAAATCATGAACTAGTTAATAAGTTGTTGTTTTTTTGTTTTTTGTTTTTTTGTTTTTTTTTTACTAACAGGTAAAATAGCCTAATGAACAAATGTCTTCCACACATTAGAGTATAGAGACTTTGGACATTCTGAAAATAATTTCTCAGATATTGATACGCCGAAAAGGCCAGAGTGGCTGCAAATGTATAGAGTGTATTTTTATCTTTGTTTATTCTATCAAATCAAATGCCTTAGCCCGAGTTCCTCCAGGAATTATAATTTTATTCAGTATTGATTGGCGCGCGGTGTGTGTATTCAAGGCCCATAGGCTGCTGCAAACTCGCTGCCAAAGGCCAGCCGCCTACACTGCACATAGAGGACTGTGCATGCTGCTTAGAGGAGCCAGGAATCATTCAGCTTTTCTCATATTTTACTAGTCACGTCAACATTTGTACAATCACTACAATCAAGACACTGATAATCCGATTTTCAGAACAGTGGTTTTTATGGGAGTTGAGGCTAAACGGCGAATCACTGCACATTCTTTAAAGGTTCAGCATAAAACGGCAGCAATAGAGGCTATGTTTCATTTCCAAAAGGGTAATTCAGTTTCCTATGCACTTCTTTTCTTATCGGTCCCCGCCCCGTAGAAATGATCACTACGGGCCAAGTAGACTCATTTATAAAAGTTTACTTTCACCACATGCCATTTAGTGAGGCCTTATTTCCAAACAAGCTGTAATTGTCATTTTGAACATCTATAACGCTTGCAACGCAGTGTCACTTGGTGGGGCTGCCGAAATATTGATCCACACGGCTCTCTGTGAGGGTTTATGATGTTTGTGCTGTGGATATTCTGCTGTAGGCTTCATACAATAACGCACCTGATTAACACTTCGCGGAAGGCGTGTGCTGTGTCACAGTTCCTTCAGGTGTACAATGCGCTGGATGGAAGCTGTATGTTTAAAATCTACCAATAAATGGACATCTACCAGGTTAAACCACAGCAAATGCGACGCTTGTTGGCTCTTGTTTTCTTTTAAGCCTAATTGAAGTAAATTCTGTTTGAAATGTATCCCCTTAAAGCAGTGCGTCCTCACAATCTGCGCAAAGCAAATGTCAACGGCTATAGGGCATGCCTATTCTCGGTACAATGGCCAGAGAGGCAGCACATAAACACACATCTCAGGTCGTGGTGACATGGCAGCAGCATATCGATCCGTATGAGAATGTGTAGATGAGCTCTGCTGCCATGTGGGGCCAGAGCCTGGCCTTTAGTCCTGTACCTTTTCAGCTCTCTGTCGCTGCGCAGCAAAATCCTGTGAGCTCATATTTTAGATCATAATAGCATGGATTACATTTTATTATAAATAATAAAATAATATAACCTCCCTGTTGATTATATGAAACATTACAGCTATTTGTGGCGTGCATAAAATCCAAGAAAAATAAGACGTGCGCGTCTCTATATTTATCAGATGCACATAAACAAACTCGCAGTGTTTGTGGTTGCCTATTATAAAGCATGGGCTCTTCTTAGTCCATTATGTGCAATGAACTGCACGGTTGGCCAGCCCCATTTGGAGGAATTAATGTCCTTTTGTCTCGACACACGTCACACACACGCCGTTGACATTGACTTCACATCAGAGACAGTTTAACTTCTTCTCGTTTTTTTCTTCTTCTTTTATTTAACCCGTTCAAGCGAGCACTGCCTCTATTGTGAGGGCCCTGACAGATGCAGGGCCCCATAGCAGGTCCAGGACAGGGAAAAGTCTGAAAGGTTAATCTGTCCCACCGCAGATGTTGGCTTTGGGAGTCTTGAAGCGTCACCTTTGACATGTCCCTCATTCAGCAGGGGGTCCAGCAGGACACTGACCGCTGCAAGCTGTCACTTTGGCCAGGCGGAGGACGCCCTGTGCCACTGCTTTATGATAAACGGCCCCTGACCTGCACCACGGCCACTCTGGAAACACTTGTCAGGACACTCGCTCATAATGTTACATATACAGGCCATTGTCAAGCCACTTCCTAAGCGTCAGCAATGATATATTATAGTCTATGTGCATGTGTTTTGTAATTATAATAAAAACTCAAACAACAACTTAAAGTGCTGTTACTTATTTAAAGGTGAAACACATCATTTATATGCTGTACATTAATCAACCAAAGTCACTCTTGGACTTTATTTTAACTTCGCTCCAAATAGGACAAGTGTGTGCGCCCCTCACAGCACACACAGCCTGCTGCTGCCTGTGGTTCGTTAGGCCTAATGGCTGAACAATAGACACATCTGTTCATCATTTCTATCAAAAGAAAAGGTACTTCTCGGTTTGGTTAAACCGCCACAGCAGTGGGGGTGCAGCGCATCTGATCCAGGCTCCTGAAAAGGCAATAGGAATAAAATGTTGATGTCAAATCAAAACTCAAAATTAAAACTATGGTCATTTGCTGAAGTGCTTGTTGTTTCTCTGCTTATTACGGCTGTGTGTTTGTCCCATTTGAGGTGTGCATTGAGTTAACAATCAACTCCAAATGAACCCGGAAGTTTACTTGATTTGGCCTTAATCATTTAAGGAGGACCGATGGTAAATGCTCATTATGCCCTAATGACTTAAAGATTTACAAAATTGCTATTGACTATTAACTATTAAGAATGATATTGCGCCAAGCTTCGTGGATCAATTTTATGTGTTTTATGAGATGCCCTTATTTAATCTCTTTAAGTTTTAACAAGCCGTTGTATATAGCTGATGTGAAGCTTTTAGCGGGTGCTTTGATACGTCCCGTCCTTAATAAGGTACGTTACGTCACCACGGATGGGCGTGTACATGTGAGAGAGAGAAAGAAAGGGAGCTTGGAACGAGCTTTGTACGCTCAGAGCGCATGCGCAACCATTGATCTGTGCCGCGGTGGAACAGAGGCTGAAGCCTCACAACTAGAGATGGCGCGGCACCCGACCGGAGCGCAAGGACAGCTGCTTGGCGATGGGGGGGCTTAAATTATAGAAGCATCAAAAAAATCTGGAAAAACGTCACTAAAAAGGAGAATTGGAGTATTCATTTCGCAAAACTGCATCCGAGAAAGGAAAATAGCGACAGCGTTAATTAAAGGTACCAGAGGAACAATCTGCTGCGAGAAGGAAATCCAACAAAGACAATAAGTTTAGTGGACGTTCTGGACAGCAGCTAACTGCGGTACGTCACATAGATGGTTGGTCCACAGCGCTGCCCGGATCATGAACGCACAGCTGTCGATGGAGAATATAGGCGACCTGCATGGAGTGAGCCATGAATCTGTAACCAGCCACGGAGATCTGTTGAGCGGCCACAGCCCGCATTCCCGTCCCAGCCCTAGAGGTCTGAGCCACCGCGCAATGGGCATGGCAACCCTTCTGGACAGCGGCGACTATCATCCCGGACACCCCGGACACCTGCACTCGGCCATCAGCATGTGTGAAGCCCCCCCTGGCATGAGCGCCAGCAGCACTTACACCACCCTCACCCCGCTACAGCCCTTACCACCCATTTCCACCGTGTCCGACAAGTTTCCCCCTCATCATCACCACCACCACCATCCGCACCACCCTCACGCGCACCCTCACCAGAGGATCCCCGGTAATGTCAGCGGCAGCTTCACGCTGATGCGCGAGGACCGCAGCCTTGCTCCTATGAACAGTCTGTACCCCGCCTACCACCACAAGGACCCTTGCATGGGCCAGAGCCTATCCCCGCTGTCCGGCTCCGGTCTAGCCAGCATACACACGTCCCAGGCCGGAATCCCACCGTACGCGCACCCCGGGGCCGCCATGCCCGGGGAGAAGATGCTTACTCCCAGTGGCTTCGAGGCGCACCACCCAGCGATGCTGGGCCGCCATGCGGAGCAGCACATGAGCTCCTCGGGCATGGTCCAGATCAACGGTCTGCACCACCATCCACACGCGCACCTTGGCACCGCGCAGGGGCACGGCCAGGGGCTGGGGGGCAGAGGGGAGCAGGCCTCCGGGCCCGGACAGCCAGGAGGGGTAGCCACTGGGGGAGTAGCTGCGGGAGGGGGGGCTGTTTCTGGGGGACAGATGGAAGAAGTGAATACCAAAGAGGTGGCGCAAAGGATCACCACAGAGCTCAAGCGCTACAGCATCCCTCAGGCCATCTTCGCGCAGAGGGTTCTGTGCAGGTCCCAGGGGACGTTGTCCGACCTGCTAAGGAACCCTAAACCCTGGTCCAAGCTCAAATCTGGCAGAGAGACGTTCCGCCGCATGTGGAAGTGGCTGCAGGAGCCTGAGTTCCAACGCATGAGTGCGCTCAGGCTCGCAGGTGAGCGAAGCCTCGGTAAAGCCCCCTTTTTTGCTTTTAACATTTCAATGTGTAGCACGGTTACTACTAGCCTAGAGGAGCACGAGTCCTTAATGTTAGATTAACCAAATAATGGTAAAGTGTTGTGACATCACTTTTGGGCATCAATAAGTTTAAAACCATGAGGAAAATTAAAAACAATGAACATTCAGGACTAATGCTTCCTTGAGGTTTGGTATTTTCTAATAGAGCACCATAATATCAGGATAACCCTAATTATTATAAACGGCTCCTTCTAAAATATAAAAGCCTAATCATAACCCACTGAACGTGCTGAAATAGTGTAAGAGCATGGATGCAAAGAGGGTAATGTAATGTTTAATATTTAGACGAAGAGTTGTAGAGTTGTTGTAAAAGTTATTTCCAACAACAGGCCAATAAACAACGTCTGACCTGAATTGAACAAAGTTGTTTCCCGATCCAGTGGCTGTTTATCAATACGCATCCGGTTTCTGTCTTTACACAGATTTTGGGCTTGTGTGAAACAAGTGCTCATGTCATTTTACCTCAAAGTATCGACCGCTGGACTGTGTACGTAAACTGATCCTTTGTGCAAAAATCGTTAGAAATGTGTTTATTTTGGTGCACAGGCAACTGATGAGGCCTCTGTGTCGTTGTCCTCGATGTAAACAGAACTATAGGGGTATGTGTGTGTGGCACGTGTAGTAGAAAATGTGAATAAAACAAAATGCAAATTTAATTAGAGATTTAATTCATACAATATTTATAGAGACCTATATCTACGCTGATTCTTGTATTTTATTTGGATTGAAACAGGCTGAAATAGAAAGAGCGTGAGAAAGAGCAGTAAATAAAAATAGGTCTTGTCTAATTAGCTGATACAGAGACCCCTATTCATTTGTCCCAAGGTCTACACGAGTCAATGAATGCGCGCGATGAGGCTCATGTCTGTCATCCATGTTCACGCGCGGCACCCTATAGATTTCTTAACGTTGTGTAATCGATGACTTTTTAAAAAGTGAGGCCTCGTCTGCGCGCTGTGGAAAGTGCGTGCGTGTGGGTGCGTGCGCCTGCCAGTGGAGCCTAATCACAATTGATTACTTTTCAGTTTTCCCATCTGCTGGTTTGTGGTATGCAGGCACAATATTACCTATTTTAGGCTACTTGATTATTTTTACTGATTTCGTTTTTAGTGAAGAACATTTTACTTAACCATTACGACTTTCCTTCATTTATTTAAAAAAAAAATCAGTATGTGTATGAAAAACATAAACACAAACTGTCTTTTTAGTTGTACTAAGTTTGTTGGCTAATCAAAATATAGTGTGTGCTTGATATAAAATATGAATATTGAAATTAGGCCTACAGTTAAACCTGGACTGTTTTGGAGGGAATCTAGGCTGAGAGGCTGTATTGATCTGCTGGTTTTCTAGGTGAACAGTTTGATCGGGTGTTGAAGTAGATGTGATACACTTATCGATTTTAGACTTCTGAAATTAATCTCGGGTCCTTTTCTGCTTTTGCCACGTATTAAATTATCTTTTTCTGGATATAAAACACGATTTAGCTTAAGAAATTGAAACCGGGACATTTGTAGGCAAAATAGTGTAGTCTTTTGAACAGAAAACGTCCTTGTTTCCCAATTCTTTGTTTTTGACTATTACCTCTAACCCAGTGAAGTAATGGGTCGAGGGTCCAGTTGAATATTTGCAGCTACAGAGGTCTGTTTGCTGTTCCCTGTGTGAGAACGCGACTCTATCATCACAATGTCAGCTCAGGCCCAGACCTTATGTATCCATGTGACTATGGAGTTATCTGTGCAGCCTGTAATGATTAGCCGGGAGCACCAGCGGTTTGCGTGTGTGTCCCAGTGTGTGTGTGATTAGTGTGATAACGGGGGACGTTGTTATGCCGCCCCATGGCCTTACGGGTAGGCTCAATGGGCCTCCCTTCCTGCCTTGTCTTCTACCGTGTGCTCGGCTTGGTTCCAAAAGCTGCTCCTGCCAATGTCTGCGGTGGCCTTCACTTGTACTGATTTATAGCAGCCCGTTCATGACTAGCAGCGACGCTCTGTTAATATTTACCAGCACTGGAGACAGCGTGCTGCCCCTACATTCACTGTTATAGTCCACTTTATTATGGTGGTCGCACTCACATTGTACAATACACACTAAAGGACATCAAAGTCAGTTTTCTAACCCAACTAGACATTTTTTGCCTATTGCATTTTACCCGCAGTTCTTTTACTATCTTTTTTTCTTTTATTTTTTTTTTTTTCTATAATTAGGCCTATACATTAGCATAAATGCCAAATCCTTTTCACATTTGGTCAATTTAGCTTACGCCCTTTTTGCGCCTCCCTGTTTGTTTTGGTTCCCCTTTGTCATTCAAGGAAGCCTAATGTTTTTTTTTTTTCAAATTGGCTATTGGTGTTTTTATTTCCCCAAAAAATAAAAAAAATCTCTGCCTTAAAAATGTGGCTGTATTGTCGCTAATTTCTTAAGAAAGGATTTTTCTTACCAAGGCCTCGTTCACGCAGCAGCCCACTTCTGCCCCCTTCTGGCCCGTGCACACTAAGAAGCCTCTCCCTGGATGGAACTGGGGTTTGAAGGGGGAAAACACAATACATAGCCTATAATATGATATCGGCTAAAAGAGGATTTGATTAGCTGTCAAAAGGATTCCCAAGAAGACCTTTCCAATATGAGATGATAGATCTGTAGCCTATTGTGCAGCAGCGTTATTGGAGCGTCTCGTAGCTTTCAGCACCGTGGACAGCGCTCCCGGCTCCCCTCATGCTCCTGGTCTCTCTCTCTCTCTCTCTCTCTCTCTCTCTCCCTCTCTCTCTCTCTCGGGCCGTGTCTCTGTGCGTGCTGCAACTCTTCGGGGGAAAGTGTATGGTGGATTCTCTCACAGCACCTTTTAGCAGATAGAGAAGTCACCAAGAGGGGCAGATGAGTGGAGGATAAGCCACAGTGCAAGGCAGTGCTATTATGTGACAGATGTTTCAGACTTTCATATTGTAGAATGTACATTTTATTCTTTTTTCTAGTTTAGCCTCATGTTAGTCAGTAGATTAGGAGATACACACTATCCTTAACCATGTGAAAATAATTGGCAGTAAAAAATGAATGAAATGATTAGTTGTATGGAATATTAATTTGTGTTTACAGCATTTATATTTAGCAGACTTGTATCAATACTGTAATTTTTACCTGCTTCTCAAAACTAGACATGTCCTGTCCTGTCAACTATCTATTTACCTAGACCCACCTAAGACTATAGTCATGTAGTGTGTCTTTGTACCCCAGCACAGGGATAAAGTTACAACAGCATTTCTGTTGTTACAGTAATGTCTCCCCAGTCATCTAATAATGACTTTATTTGATCCCTCTACAGCATGCAAGCGTAAAGAACAGGACCATGGGCGAAATGATCGGGGAAACGTTACCAAGAAGCCTCGGCTGGTGTTCACAGATGTGCAGCGGCGGACGCTCCATGCTATCTTCAAGGAGAACAAGCGTCCGTCTAAAGAGCTACAACTGACCATCGCCCAGCAGCTGGGCCTGGAGCTGGCCACGGTCAGTAACTTCTTCATGAACGCACGCCGCCGCAGCTTGGACAAGTGGGTGGACGACGGATCTGGTCACTCAACTAACACCGGCCCTCACGCCTGCACCAAAGCCTGAAGACGGACTGACTTGACCAACTCATGGACTGACTCAACCTCGGTGGAAAAGCTTTAAAACTTAAGTGAAACAAAGAGAAACTTAAAGAGACCTTGAAGCAACGTTTTGCCCTTAAACCTGTACTATATTGATATTTATAGTATCCAAAGATGAAAAAACAAACCAAAGACTTCTTGTTTGACCTGCTTTGAAATGTTTGTTTCAGCAACACATTTATGTGTATACATACTGCAAAAAGACTATAGTTTTACCCCTCTTACACACACTTACTATCACTGGTCTTTAGCTTTACTACACACCCACACCTCCCCAAATATCTGTCTATCATTCACCATCCTTATCTTTAATCTAAATGGTTGGTTTTAATGATGGGTCCCTAAATGAGGTTCAGCCTATTGGCAGTTTGATCTGCAGCTGTCCACACCCTTTGAAAAAACAGCCAGAATGTGGAGCTCAGTGGGATTGGCCAATCAACTTAAATGAAAAAAATCCCACAAGAGCTAAAATATTGTTGTGCAAAATTTTTATTTGGTCAGTGGACTGTCTGTCTATCTGTCTGCCTGCCCCACTGTCTGTCACTCTATCAACACATTTCAGACAGACAGGGAAAATGCCCAATGTAGACTGCTAACCCCAAAACCAAAAACTTGCATGGTAGTGCTTTCTTCCAACATGCTGAAGCATTGAATCATACAAAGAGTGAAACCAAAGCCTTCTAAACCCTCATGGAGCATAACAAGAATACTTACACAAGAATGTAATCTGACCAAAGACTATATTTTGTAGTTGATAATCTTAAGAGTATTTTTGCTTCACTCCTCCAAAGAAAGACTGTTATGTCTGAACTGTTTTCATCCTTCTATTCAACCACCTTTTAAAAAAGTTATATTAGTATGACATAATCCCAAGAATCATTGCCTTATAAATGCCTTCTTGAATCAATGAATACAGTTGCATCTTCACAATCAGTCTACTGAATGTTACCGTGAATGCTTATTGTGAAGATGCAGATCGTTAATCAGTTAGTTCCAGCTTTATCGCTTTCATGATTGCCACCCATACTATTATGTAATATATTCTCAATTCAAAGATAAAAATAATAACACCACAAACATTTTTAATAGTGCCACTTTATTTAATAAGTATTCAGAGCATCACTGTGCCCCTGCGCTCTATATGTATGTGATTTTATCTCCTCATCAAACATGTTGGATGGAGGGAATGATGTCAATGATAAAATCACTTTCTGGCACTTACACAGCAATGTCAGTTCATCACTTGAATACAAACGCATCCTTAAAGCCCCTCCCACCATTGCTATCCTGGACATTCCCGCACTCAGCCAGTAAAGCTATGTATTTCAGCACTAGGAGGAAAGCACTACACAGAGACAAACAGGGCGCAGCGTAGCATTAGATATATTAGCTTGGCCCCTTTGCCGTCATCCTCCTTATGGCCAGGGTTAGCAGCTCTACATTCATCATAAATACGAGCGCTGAAAGGAAGGAGAGGCCAAAGAGAGAAAATGAGCTGCTGCTTCATCATCATCATCATCATCATCATCATTGTCTCTGAAACCAAAAAAAGATAACAAAAATTTGTCAAGATCTGCTGATGTTTTATAGTGTGAACCAAAGATGCTACCTCACTCAAAAGTTCCATACGTAATTTCTATCACTTTGATGATACCAAAGATAACCAAAGATTTTTTCTCATTGCACGGCCTCCACGAGTGGTGTTCAAAAAATGTGTTGTTGTATGTTGTCCCCTTTCTTACCCTGTCCTCCTGTCCCCTCTTCTCCAAGCCCCCACCACACACACAAACACACTACTATGCGTGCTCTTGCTTCATCTGTGCTCCAGTTACAGCTCAATTGATAGTCGTGCTGATGTAGCTATAGGCAGATTTGCTAATTTAGCTGTGGATACACAACACACAACAGATGATGGTCAGGTTTCTCTTACTGTGGTAAGGGTCAATCTGTCTACACCAAAGTTGACGATCCTTTTGAAAGTCTTTCCACCACTACTTTATAGCTTTATTTCCACTTCACTCTGAGTGTGTATCTTTAGGTGGATGTTACTGATTTAGTGAATAGGTCAAACACCTTTACATGACAATAGGCCGACAAGCTTCACATCCATGGGCAGAATCAACTATAGGCAGACATGTTCCTGAAAGTAGAAGCAGATGTGTTGCAATCTTTCTAAAACTCCCAGGACGAGTGCCTTGCTTGAACCAAAGTGTTAAACCGCTGTTGACCTCTCACCTTTGACTCTGTGAATACCTCAGCCTGTAGAAGGGCCACTATTGAAGAAACAAGGAAAAGTCTTTTTTTTAATCACACCGTGGTGCTTTCGCCAGCGCAACCATGCAATGAAAAAACATACCAAAGGAGTTTCTGTTGTCCACTTCTACAGATTAAACCAAAGGTCTTTGTTTCCTCCTGTTTCCTTCCTCTTCCCCTTGATCCACCCTTGTCTCTCTGCTGTGTGTAGAAAGGCCCAGCACTCTGGCCGTGCATGTCTTTACCAATGTCTCTGAATACCTCATAGTAATAAATCCTTTGGGTTCTGCATTGAGACGTCTATCTGTGAGTAAGGCAGAACTACAGTCGTGTGCTAACTGTTCTTGTTATTTCAAAAATGATTATCTATTTTTAAGTTTGTTTGTTTTGGCAGAAGTGCTCTGTTTTGAGTCATGGCGGACAAGTTTCAGGGTTGATGTATGAAACTTAAAGGGATGGAGGGAGAAGCGTATTTTTTATCAGACATTGGGTTTTGCCAATATTATAATGTAGACTATTGCTTTTACAGGGTAAAACCAACTGCTGTGATATTGTGTTCATATTTTCCCTTTTCTCTACTTCTGTGTTGTGATTTTATTTAATTGCATTTTTGTATTGTTTAACCACTGCTTTAATTTATGCATTTGTAGAAACTCTAGATTTGTATATAGTAGGTTTTTTGAAAAAAGAAAAACAAAAAAGACAATTTTATGTTACAGCCTTATTTCCCACGCTTAGATATAACAAAGGAGTAGTTTGTATTCTTCAGCTAAGTCCTAGCCGGCATTTTAATGTGTGTTTTAACACTGCCAGAAACCTGACAGTTGATTTGCCAGTGCCAGCAAAGTCATACAGGAGCTACTTTGTTGAACCGCTGGCAAAAGCAGTGTGTATGTGTGTGTGTTTTCTATTCTTTTGAATTTTTAAAAAAATCTGTTATTTTATGGGTATTACTGCACATCCAAAGATTTTTAAAACAAACCAAAAAATTGGAAAAAAAATATGTATAATGTTAAAAAGCACTGGCATTTGTGAGGTAGACTTGTTGAGTTTTGATTTGCCATTCGCACGGGTATAGAATGTAGAAGGCGTAGGGCTATGTAGACAAGCTTACTCTACCATGTGGGGAATCTCCTGGTCAATGTACAATCGGAAACATTCAAAAAGAGGGCTGCAAGTCCCGCTCACTTTGCTGTCTCATGCACTGAGTGGGGTGGAGCTGAGGCTGGGCAGCCGGTCTGCCGGGGGTTGTGCCATGGAGCTGGGTCTGTTTTTATTGCCTTGGCACACCGCCTTGCTCCATCTAGTATCTGTTCTTTTGGTACATACTCGTGTAATGACTATGGGCAAAGTCTAATAAAACTGCTAACACCTCTATGAAGGAATCAGCGTGTTTGCAAAAAAAAAAAAAAAAAAAAACAGAACAAAACTGTCAAGTAATGTACATCCTTGTGAGAGTGTGTGTGATTATGTACATGTGTTTCTATAGTATCCTGTCTTTTGTATTGGAACAATGCCAAAGGAATTTTCATGGCAGGATGGCACTAGTGTGTGCAAAGATACATTCCCAAAGTGTCATTTAGAACTTACAGTGCTATAAATGCACGTAAGTCCATCTAGTGGCACAAAGTGATATAGTGGTTGGCCCCAGATGGCACTTTGCGAGTCTGCTGTTAATAATATTATTTTTAACTGATTATTTATTTTTGAATATCTGTGAAGAGTGCAAGTAATAAAATGTGTATGTGTGCATGTTTATGAGTGGAAAGAGTTAAACATTGTAGATCTCTCTGATGTCAACTTCAAACAGCACAGTACACTCTAAGAATCATATAGCAGGACAAATACATGTTATAGGCATATATTCACAAAAAGATAGACATTGCAATATGGGCCTATATCTTACCCATTATCACACACAGACCTGTTTGGTGTAAAGGAGTTCTCATATGATGGGTAGAGCTTGCCTACAAGTCTCAAAACAATACTGCGGCGCCTAAGACAATCATCTGGATCTAACGCTGGAGAATTTAGTTTCTTGCCCAAAGAGGGGTGTCCTCCAGTGGTTCATATACAAAAATGCTTGAAGGGTTTTGATAAACAAGCATATTTGTTGTCACAGACATTTAGGACTAGATTACAATGGTAGTTCATCTTGCACTTGCATTCAAAAATTAAAATCTCATTGCTCTTGTCAGCCTTGCTCTGTTGACCTTGACCTCTTTCTTTTTGTACCCTCTCAACTCAAAAAGCTTTTTCCGTTAGGTGTGTGAGTATGTGTGTGACTGTGTGAGTGTGTCTGAGAGTCAGAACAGTGATGCTCTCAGATGTATACCCCATGTCTCATGACTTGGTTTGTCATTGCTCTTTCCCAAACTTTGCTACTGCTTTCTCAGTGCCGTGCAATATCATCTGTTGTGATTGCTAAGCAAATGAAAAAAAGAAAGAAAATTGAGAAGCGAGTGATAATGTCATCCAGCTTTTTTCAGTGTTCAAATGTTTCAACATTTCTGTAGTCACAAAAAGTAGAAATAAACTGTTGGTATTTCCAGCTTTCAAAGACTGTCTTTTATTATTCTTCATCCTTTTGAGTGTGGTTGTCTTTTTTTTTCTTCTTTTGGCTCAGACAGACAAATTGAATCAATAAAACATTAAATCAGATAAGGAAGCAGACGACAGGACAACCAAAGGCATTTAAGTCTGTCATGTTTGGAAACCTGCATGGCAAGTAGTCTCAGAGAGTCAGAATGTTTAATCTCAATGTACATGCTGTCCAATCTGAGAAATAAGTTTGCAACAAGAGGAAGAAATTAACAGTAAGTAAACAACCATTTGTCCACAATATTTTCCACTTATCTACTTCTGAGTGGTTCTTTACCTTAGTACTGTGGTACAAACAAAGCTTAAACATGACTTCAGGTATAAACTACTCATAAAAATACAACATATTTACCCACAAAAACTGTGTCTTAACGCAATATGTTATTTTTGTTCAAAGCAACTGTAACATTCCTGGAAGATCTGAAAAGCGGATGTTGCTGAAAAGGTTAACATTAATGTAATGAGGTGCTGAGAAGCCAGGCAATGCTGAATTATTCAAAAAGATCAAAGTCATAACTTATAGATGAGGGGAGTACTGATATAAAGACTGTCTAATCTTTGCCATAGCTGTTTCGGTGCTACTTGTTTTACTTTTTCTCTTTACCTGAGCAGTTATACACATAATATCAGTGTATAAAATGCAGTTTCATCACAACAACTTGTAACTCAAATTTACCAATATTGCTTGCCGGTTATGAAATAAATGTGACAGTGAACAAATCAAATCTGTCAGTAGTTTCCTTATAGCACCAAAATAATGATAAATCAATACGTCTATGACTTTCGGAGCCTTTGAGAGTTTTAAATGGGTCAAAGTAAAGAACACTGTGGCATTGTGTCAGATAAATGAAAGTCTGCTTTTTCTAGATGTGTTGTCTTACTTTGAGACACCCAGGGGAGACTCATCACCTGGAAACATCGCACCAGCCCGGGCCATGTGCATTCTTACTGTACAACTGTCCTTAACCCATTATTTGTCCTCTCTGTTATGTTACTGTAGATGGACATACACATTTGGACAGGGAGACTAATGCATTACTAACAGTTTCCATGTTATTTTGTACAATGCTTTGTTAGTATCTGGCCAGTAGATGGAGCTGTGGCATGGATGTTCCCAAAACAGCATCATTACATCAACATCATTACACTAACCTGGCTCTGACTTTATTATATCTAGAATTGACGCCTCAAATCTATTCTAACTAAAAATAGTGTTGCATTAGTTGTTGGATTTTTGAAAGATTTTGGCATTTTCATTATAAACTAATTTGATGTCAATCTTTGTCTGACTGCTGTAAGATAAGTAAATATAGTGTTGGTAACAATAAAGCTACAACTGACTAAAACAAAAGAGATTATGCAGACTGTTTGGAAAGTATGCAAGTGCAGCTGTCAAACAGATTTGTGAAGCAGATTCAAGCCTGTCCTCATTCTGGCCTTTGCATTTGTCAAAAAGGTTTCACCGGGACAGAGATTAAAATAAAGATCTCTTCCTTTGCGCTTCTTTATCTCTACAAAAGCAAATTATTCTCCTGTTATCTTAACTATATATGAAAGAAAGCAGAACATTTTTGTGGATAATAATAATGTGGATACATACAGGCTACAATAACTATGTAACTTGTATTGTATAAAAGTAGAAATGTGTTTTGTTTGCTAGATGGACTGGATACATTTGTGATGCAGTGTATGTGTGTAACTACAGAAGACCCCCAAAGGAGAAAAGTGGTGAAATGAGTGAATATAAATATAACCACGTTTTTAATAGCCTACTTTGTGACCTATATAACACTCATATCTAGAGTAATGCCGTTGCACATGGCCCCACAGTAGAGAAGGGAAAAGGGGCATAGGTCAAGTGATAAAGGTATGATAGGAAAAGACATTTTAAATACCTGTCTTTTAAATTCGGGGTCAGTAGGCCTAAGATTACATAATATTTCACATTGGGGTCCACTGTAGGCAGGCTATACTCCATCCATTAGTGCTTAATTACGGGCTATATTTCTCAATGGCTCTGTGAATACGCCTATATAACAGCATTAACTTAAACACATAGGATCTTTGTCTAAATTCAGGCTTACAGCAAGAACAAAATGTTCACGTACGTTACCTCACGTGCATACATGAACGCGCACTGACTGACCAATCAGCTCATAGAGACCTACCCCCCGTCTTACTGCCCCACTGGCTTTCTCGCACTGTGATTAAACACGTGTGATGGTTGAGGCTAAAGTCTGGTTTTCAATCAAAGAAGGCAGCTCTCAAAAGAAGTTTGTCAAAATGTTGAACTTACAGGTTGCTATGGCCGTGGGTTCATGTGAGGCTGGCCGAGAGGGAAGTGACGTATGGGCTGTTGTTGGGACACGTGACTGGAGCTGCACTGATATGTTTTGACAAGCAGCAGGGACTGAGTGAAGTGAGGAGGGCAGACACGACAGACTGTAAGCATCACGACAAGGAGGACGAGCAGCTTCTTTCATCCGAAATTTGCCAGAAACCTTTGACCATCGACTTAACTTTACTCACAATCGGTCATTCCGGAATGTAACAGCGCCAACTAGAAAGCATTTACGCGTTACTTCGCTACCATTCGCGCAGACGTGCCATTTGTTATTGGCATAAAAAGTTTTAATAAAGACCACAAAGGAAGTCAGTACAGCTGGCATTTCCTGTATTATATAGATGGCGATACCTCCAGTATTGTGCGTGGACAGAAAGTGTATGATACCTGAGTTGGAATTATAACGGTGAATATGTTCTTTTCTTAGCGTAAATACCACGCCAGTCATCGGTGTCGATGTCGGTCGTTGAGCCGTGGCTACCTGTGCTGCGTTGGGGGCTGGGGTGTTAGCGAGGTCGTTGTCAGTACTAGACACTTAACGACCGCAAAGAAAGGGTCAGTTCAGTTGGTTAACGCGTTTGGTTTGGAGCTAACACTGCTGAGTTAGCATCCCCTTTGTGGCGCTGTCGCTGCTGTGACGAACCAAACATAGAGAACAGACAGAAATGCATCGCGAAGCAATGGTTCAGGTGGAGGAATTTGAGACAGACTGTGAGAGAAGACAGTTTGAATTACCTCTTGTCAGAGTTATTACTTGCTAGCAAACAGATCGACTTCTCACTGGTAGTTCTCTGGTAGGCTATTCGCTATCAGTTGTCTTGATACTAGTGAACAATACAGTGCGACTCGATGGACGCGTACAGTAGCATGCTAACAAAGCAATGCTTTGTTGTTGGGTAGGGGACAGCTGGCACCAAAACGGGCTTCACAGCTGATATTATTGCGTAGATACTTCGGCAAGTCGTAGACATTGTGGGTTTTGGGTTGAGACATTGCTGTAGTTGTGTCTAAGCCGTGTGTGAAGAGAAACACCAGAAGAAGAGCCAGGCAGACACTGAAAGCAACCTGATGACACTGGACAACATGAAGCCCGAAAGAGGTATGTGCAACACAACAAACAATTCAAGCTGTTATGTTTGCTGACATTATGGTCTGCCTGTGGATAGATGGTAAATTTACTGAACTGTGGAACTGTACCAATTTCCTCCAGATAAGGAATCAGGCCAGTTTATGTAACAGCTGGTCACTGGTTTCTGTGAATTAACAAAATTTGACCAAAGTAATCCTGGACATACACAGCACAATATTTCTGCTAGTGTTTAGGATGTTGAGCAATACTGGTTATTTTTTTTAATGCACAAGACTCTGAGGGTTTTGTTTTGATAGTCTTTCACACCAACATACTGCAAAATGTTGCTGACACCCACCTAGTTGTTGAAAGAAGGCTCCTTATGCTCTGCAACCTGTTTACATGTTGCTGACTGTATCTGCAGCAAAAGGCAAATAGAGACAGAGGGGATATCCTTGTTTGTGTTACTGTAGTTATGCTAACTTGAGTATTGAGCTCGGCTGCAAAAATACCTCTGGATCAAGTGAACATGTCTGCCTCAAACACTGCCAATAGCACTTGGCTGCAGTACTGTCTGTTTGGTTATATAAGCCAAATAAATCACTTTGTTATGGATTATATGTGCTATCCATGTCCAGAGTAACTTGTAACTAGATTTGTTGTTTGTAATACAACAGCTCTATATAAATAATCAAGTAAGTGCCATTGTTTATTGTCATGATGAGCAATGAACAGACTAGGCTTTGTGTTTTGCATAGATGATAAAACTGGAGAGGGATTGCTGACTGGCTTGAGTAAGTTCAGAGCACCAAATGATGGTAGTGTGATTCCAGTCTATGCACATCCCCAAAATATAAGACTTTTAACCCTCACCCTGTCTTTCTTTCGGTTCCCAATAAAGATGTGACAGGCCGGTGTGTAGGACAGACTGACTAACAAGACTACAAGAGTCTCCACCAGTCAGCTCTAGTTGGGGACAGTTGTCATGGCTAGCTAGCACAAAAAGCTGTTAGAGTTTGAGGGGTAAAGACAGGAATCTGCAAATTGTGTGTGGGGAACAGACCCGACCAGACCTCAGTCGCAGTTGAATTTTAAAGCCAAATCGAGACTGATTACTAGCCGACCTTGTGAGAGTTTGCGCGAGAGTTTGAGTTGGTTTGAGAAATCTTGTAGTGCGTGCTTCTCCTCAGGCGCAGTCTTCAAGTATGTGATCCTCAGTCTTTTATTTGTTATAAAAAACATCTTCTGGAACTAGTCTATTAGTATGTACTACAAGTCTTTTCAAAGTCTGTAATGACTCTGAAAGTTGTGTGGTTTCCCCCTAGCTTTAGGCTCTATGGTATATAATGCTCTGGTGTAACATGCGTCATTGTTAACAGTAAACAGTAAAGCAAATCCACCAAGATAACAGTCAAGACATAAAACACAGACCATTAAACCAAGTGACCTTGTGGGCCATTGTAAGTTACCCTAGCTCTCTTATTGGGTATTTCGTTAATTACTGTCCCAATATTCTGCTGTGCATGAATGTAATCATCACTGTATTGTTGCCCTAGGGCACATTACTCCAGCATGTGTGTTTTTCACCCTTCATGGATTCTCACCATGTCCGATTGGTTCACCAGCTTTAGTGCTCTAATTAAGCTTGTGCTAGTAGACTCCGCATCGTAGCATTAACTCACCATTTTGATTGACAGTCAATGTGCTGCTGCTATTGTTATTTGGAACATAGTGTACTTCTTCTGTAGTGATTGCTTATGATGTGGTGGTGGCTTTTATGAAAAAGTACTGCAGTGGAGAGAAGAGCTGTTTACTTAGTAGCTAGACAACAGCAAGGTCTAGGTTAGCACACATTGGCCCTTTTAATGTGTTGATGATCAATTAAGAAGTTCCTAGGACTCGAAACATTCAGATTCGAAAAAATCCAGACATGTTCTTTATGTGACTGCCATCTTGGCTGTGATCACTCTTCAGTACTGTACCATCAGTCCTTAGGGTGATGGAGAGGATTGGTTGCAATTGACATAAACTTTGGGGGACTGTGGGAACTAGTGGAGTAGCTAGTACACAAATAACACTTCATTGCAAATCCAGACTAAATATTGTACCACAAAAAAATTGTTGTTAAACGTGCTGCAAAAAAACAACTTCATATATAGTCTTTTTTGTTCACCAAACTTCTGTTATTGATACTAAGGACAGACACTTGCTAGTCTCAGGGGCCTAACCACAGTCATCTGAGCTCCTTGTTTTTCAGTATGCTATGAGCCAGAAAGGTGTTTGTTGTGCGTGTTTTGAGGCAACAGATTGCAGTTGGCCCTAATAAGCACCATACCGTTGGGCCATGTGGTCCAGCTGACAGCTTTTACACCGCGTGTAAAGTGCCATTCTGGAAAACTGGGTGCTGTTTTACAGCAGTTGGGCAAAAGTGTAGCTTGACCTCTCAAGTTACTAACATTTTTTTATGGAAGTGTGGTTAAGCTATTTATATCCTTAAAATATGCTTTTTGTGTGTTACCTTTGTGAAAGTAGATGGTTTTATGTAAAGCTTTGACTGTTTCATACCCAAATTAGTAAAGACACATTGCAGAGACATCTTGGGACACAATAACATGAGTGTGGTTAAGTGGTCGCTCTTTTATTCCTCACTGCATTCCCCTTCTCTGCCTCTTTCAGTCCTTTAACAATACACAGAGATGACCTCAGAGCTAGTCATACTGGAGACTCAGTCAGCTTTAATGCATTGTTTTTGGAGAGTTTTTGGTCATGCTTCCTGTTTGCAGCCATTAGTCCTTGATGTAGGAGTTGAACACAAGCCTACCACCAAAGCCTGTTCTGTGTCAGATTACAGCTGCCCTGAGATGTCTCATGTGAGGAGAGGATCATGGCATTCACTTTTACTGACGCGAGAAGATAAGGCACAATGACGGAGACTGTTGTCCCGTTTAACACCTGTCCCGTCATGTGCACTCTCAGCTTTTCCACTGCCTGTGATTTAGTGAGAAGAAGCTACTACAGCTGTTCACTACACTTGTACTCTGCCTACAGTTTGTTTTTCAGTAGTTTTTCTTTTTCTTTGCTGATTAAGTCATTTATTCCCAGTTAGTCATTTGATATCTTGTTTGTGCAATAACAACAGTTTAATATATATATATATATATTTTTTTTTTTTTTATCTAAGCACTTGTTCAAAGGAGCATTAATCTTTCCCCAATACTCAACGTCTTAAATGCGACAATACTGATAGTTGCTGAGCAAGTGACACTGTGTGTAGCTGCCTGACCCTCTTTTTACACAAGAGATATATGGTGGCATTTCTTGATACAATGTAGACTTACAGCTCTGAGGTACTATCTGCATCCATGGCGTCAGGCTAAATCAATGCTGTTGTGACAGGTTAGAATGTAAGTAGCCTAGCTGTGCCTATCTGCCTGTTACAGATGATTGGGCGCCCAGTCCTCCCAGTCTTGTAATGCGCTTACATAAGCCTAGAACATTTTATTTAGCTCACATGCAGATAAGAGCTTTGCACACAGTAACCTTATACTGTGCAAAGTGTGCTGTTACTTAGTCACACTCCACATGGGTGTAAAACAAAAGTACACATTTGGTACAGCCTTTCTATACAGCTTGATGTCAGCATGGGGTCACACTAAAATACACCTCCCATACTTGGACTGGCTGGAGCAGAAAGTGGCAGAATGGCTCATATCGTCACATCCTCCTGCCTGAGTGGCTCCTCACAGCCAACCAACAGTCAGCACTGCAGGAAGAGGAAGCACCATCTGGACCTAGTGACTTTGTTGTGGAAAGGGTATTAAGGTGTGGATTTTGTTTCAATATTAGGCAAATGTGTTTTTGCTAGTATCAACAAAATTATATTATCCAACTATTGCCCCCTCCAGTTATCCTAATCTAAAACCATACAAAATCTAAGTTTGCAGACGTGTTGCTATCTCATAGGGCAACACAGAGTAAACAAAGAAAAAACTTGGCGTTTTGTTCAAATGTTTAGAGTATGTCATGCCTCCACTATGTATGGTATGGTATTTCTGTAACTGAATCAACAACAAAGACAGATTTTGTTGTTTTGTTTGTCTTAGCCGTGATAATTTATAGCTATAGAATTGTTTTTGTATGAGACAGTTTACCATCTCCAATATCTTCTTAGCTGCAGTAAACGCCTTTTTTTTATTTGAACCTAATATTTACACAACTTTGGTAAAAAATAGAGCAAGTTTGACATATCCTTGCCCACGAACATTTGCTCAATGACTTTTTTCAAAACATCCCCAATGTTTCAGGTCTTGTGTGTCAAAGGTAAAGATATTTGTAAAAGTTGTTAAATGATATAGCTTAGTATCCATTTGCCCATCTGGCTATTAATATTAACACAGCTGGGTAACCAGATTGAGGGAGGTTTTGAGTTCAGTCATCAGACACCACACATCTTTTGTTGCTGAGGGCGTTATGTAAGCCAGCACTTCAATCAGGTTCACACACATACAGAGTGTTCTGGTATAGTAACAGCACCACTCCACTTTCTGAGGCTTTACTCAACAACAGTGCTGCAAGCTAAATGCTAACAATAGCAAGGTACGTGTCCACAAAGATCATGCTGATATATTGCTAGCACTGCTCTGAATAGTTCTACAAACACAAAGTGGACTATAGGCCAGATTTTGAGAACGTTTGCAAGAACCACAAACCAACAAATTTGCCACAAACTACTATAAAATGGGTTTTCTATGAGACAGTTTTATATTTCACTTATGTGATTGATTTTTAAAGGAATGACGATCAGGCCACAACTGTGTGTTAACAAAGAACACCTCCGGGGCTCGTTGTGGCGGCATTAAGCACATTGTTTATTAACAACAGTGAGGTTAATTTGAGACTCCTCATGATCCTCTTTCCTCTTTCTCCATTGTCTCATTCATTTAGTCTTACAACAACTACTCCCATACGGGCTCATCCAGTTACCAGACCAAATGACTGCCAGTCTGTTCTGATAAATTAGGTTAATGTGTTTTTCCACCCACTTTGATATTGTTGTCTGTCTTTTTCTTGAGTTCAAACTCAAAGTTTGACCAAACACAGTTCTTTAGATTCTTGGTAAGTGTTTTTCAAAGACTATGAGAAGAATTGACTAGTTTGTGTTTTGTTTTTCAATGAGTTGCAACTTTGTCCAGGGTAGTTAATTCCAGTGGCCAACCCCCGCAGTCCTGTTTGACACAGCTGACACACTTTTCACTTGGCCTTTGAACTGTTCCTCTCAGGTTGCTCAATTTGGACACTCATTGCTAGAAATTGGCTTGGGCAGCACAGGCAGTCAAAGGCCAGTGCACTCAAGTGTGAGAGGGTGGTTCTGGTTACCGGGAGACGCTGGTTTGTCCTACTGCCCTAATGTCTGTCACCCACCAGCGGTCAGTACTCTCTAAATTTAAAATTCCCCAGCAGAGTTGTTTTCATATGCAGTTTTACAAGTTGTAAAACTGATTTTAATATGTATGAATATCATATCATATAATATCAGGTCTGACTGGGACATGTTTTTTTTCCCAGTTTGACCCCGTTACATAACTGGTATTACCACGACAATGTAATCACAATCCGCTGCTGTATGAATAAAGGAGCATATGGACCATGCTACCGAATGCCTGGGCAGCTAAGGTCAACAAGGCAACAGTGGAACTGCAAAGCATTTTGTTTTGTCAGGGAGAATACCAGAGTTTGTCAGCTAAATTATCACAAATTTGGGATATGTTTGTCACTTCAAATTTGTTCAAGCATGCTTTGTAAGTGTTTTTAGGCAGCTGGTGGAACCATTAGTTACTGTGGAGAAGTTGGCTTCACAAAGGGCATCCACTGTCTGAAAATGACTTAAATTTTTGTAAACTTTCCTCACCACCATCCATCCCCGAACAGATTTTGATCAGAGAGGTCCAAAAAAAAAGAGATGTTAGATGCAGCGTTGACCTGTTAAAAGACCCAGTCGGCACCGCACAGTCAAGAGATGCCCCCTGCATCATATCCACAAAATCAGCTGCCGTTTGATGCTTCTGTATAACCTGAAGCTTCTTTCTGATTGATCCTCTGGCTTAGCATAGGCAAAATTTTAGGGGGTCTACAACTTAACTTTTTCATCCCATAACTCCCAGGATCTTTTAAAATGACTAAATCGACTGAATTACTGTGTCCAACCTCGGTGGCACATTGTCAGAGTAGTTGCTTGTGCTGCTCAAAAGTCCTGGTTGCCTCATTCAAAGACAGAAAACATTTTTGTTTTTGCCATCAGGAGGCCATCATAGTTTGAATGCCTGACAGATAATAACCTAAAAGCCTAAAATGGTCTTAAACTTTAGATCAGCTGATGAACAGCGTAGTTTAAATGAAGTTTTCAACAAATTGTGCACTCTCTATTTGTTGTCTCTTTCTCCAAAATGCGACTAGATTAAGATAGTGAAAAGGTTAAATACCAGGATTTGTTTGCCATTTGTGGCTTTGTAGCCACAAAGGTAAAAAAAATAAATAAAATACTTTTCCACTGTGTTTTAGTGGGTGAAAGCTTGTTTTTTCATTTCATTTAAGAAGAGTAACATAGTTGCTCAGCTGTTAAACAAAGACTCTGTTTATGGCCAACAATAATGGGAGTGGGAGAGAGGGATGGGCAAGGAAAGGGGGTGAGTAGGTCTGGGTCTAGTTTGTTTGTTGGCAGTGGAGTGCAACAGCAGCTGAGTTCACAAAACAGAAGTTGACTCCTTCTCGACTGAAACTGTACTAACAGACCATAGCCAATCACAGCCTGTTGCTATGTGTGCTGTGAATCTGCCCCTTTTGTGTTCACAATGGGAGAGAGCGACTCACAGATCAGAGTCTTCACAGCCTACTCCTAAATCAAGTAGGAGTAGGCCTGCAAAAGTTTTCAAGCAGGCAAGCTCTAACACACCACTAGATTCTAATGGAGTGAGTGTGCTGACAAGTCAGTTATTAACATGAAAACAATTCCAGTAAAGTAATCCAGTAAGTGAAGTCATAATAGCTTCTTTAATACACAAGGTAAACTTTCAATATTACTGATCAAACATAAAAACAGATGTCTTGGATCACTATGCCAAAATGTTTATTAATAGTTTTATTGCAGTCTCTTACCTTGTATTTTACAGGTTGCCCTCTCCACTAATTCCAAAGCAATGAAAAACAGGATAGGTGAGCCGGCACTTACGTTAGATTTAATGTTATGAAGTGCTATGGAAACACAGCTGACACTATTATTATAAATGAGAGCTGCTGGAGTATTAGAGGGCCAAAAACAATGGATCAATCTCATGCAAAGTGGAATGAACACCTAGACGATGTGACGCATAGAGAACATGATCGCATAAACCCAGCTTAGGAGACAAACGTAATACAATACAAGGGTCTGTTTACACATGTAAGTTAGTCACATACTCTAATATTGTATGTCTGCTGCTATAGTTCTTTCTTATGCCTTTACACATTTATCCTCTTGATTTAGAGGGTGTTAAAGCCACATTGTGTTAGTTTTATGACTTGCCAAAGGGGAAACTTGATTTGGCCCGGTTAACATAGTGACAAACAACAACAACAAAACCTACTCAAGTCAGACAGGTCTCAGCAAACAATGTAATAAACAAAGGCTGTCGTCTGGGCTGTAACCTCATCACTCCCCACAAGGAAGCTGCTAGCTAACCAGGCAGGAAGTCTGAAAAGCAATGATAGAGACTGTAACACAGACTTATCCCCATTCAGGGACTTAACAGGGGCAATGTGAGGGGAAAAAAAACACATAATTCAACTCTGTGGCCTATTTTACAAGCATTGAGGTCCAGTCATTCATTCATTATTCATTCATTCATATCTTTTTCTGCTTATTTCCGTTAGGGGTCGCGGGTGACTGGACCCTAACATTGGGCCTTAGGCGGTGTACACCCTGGACAGGGGCCAGCTTGTCGCAGGGCTGACACAGAGACACAGAAAACAACTATTAATTTTTACATTCATTCACTAGGGGCAATTTAGGGTCACCAATTCACCTAACACATGTATGTCTTTGGACAGTGGGAGGAAGCTGGACTACCCGGAGAGAGCCCACAGTAACACAGGGAGGACATGCAGGCTCCACCCAGAGAGATTGTGTGTTGGCCGGCCCAAGAATTGGGGGGGCCCAACATCTGTCCCTTTCATGGTTGTGTAAAGCAGAATTGACCCATTTTCATGAAGTAACTTGAGTATTGAGTGGCTACAAAGTTCTTTTTTGCCTGCGTATTGATTTCCTCTATCAAAACTAGACAAGACAAGCTATTACGGTTTCTAAAATCATCAGGGTTCGTTCCATCAGGGAACTAGCCTTATTAAATTGGCTTGGTAGCTAGTGCTACCTTGATGAGCTTTTCCACTTTTGTAAGACACGCTGCAGATAAACGCCTGTGATAGGCCAGTTCCAAATCAAACCGGAGAAATGCTCTGCTCTGAGAGGGGAACCAGACTGTCCTGCTTGTGAAAAGCAAGACAGTCTAGCTCACCAGGCTATCAGGGAACAGGCTGTAGCAGTCATGTGCGAGTCACTCTTATGAGGCCTATTTAAAAGCACTTGTGATCAAAGACAGGGCATACAATATTTAATGTTTGACTGTTGGACAATATGACATAGATTTAATTTTATTAATTTAAAATGCTGCTCCTGTTTCTGTACACTGATATTTAAAGTAATTCTGGCTGTAAGATGCAATTCCAGACTATTGAAATGGTGGTGAATCCAGTGTTTAGTGCCGCCCCCACTTCCATTTATCACCAATGATTCTCTTTTCAGCTGTGAAAATTCACAGATCCAGTTGTTTGGCTTTTAAACTCAATTAGTTACTTAGCAAACTTAGCAAGTTTGAGATAGAGCCTCACTTTACCTCTTAAGGCCAATGTGAGAAACACAGTGATGTATTGCTTGAAGTCACTGACATCAAAGCTTTACACAATACTGAGTTTGCATAAAGGACCTCTGTGCCGGCTGTGTCAGCACTGAAACGTGTGTCCCAGTTTTATAAATAACTTTATATTTTTACAAAGTGCAGGAATCTGGCAATTTGCTACATTAGGCTTTTGTACATCTGCAGCTTCACAGCATCATCAAATAATGTGTAATATGTGCTTTAGATCTTCACTTTGAAATCACAGAGTGAGCAGATGAGAGAGAAAGCGGAAACAAAAATGATAGCTACCAAGTTGTGTCTATATTTATCTCAACTGGGGGCTGCAGTAAAGAGATTTAGCCAGGCAGAACTGTCAGTGTAATCTTCCAGTGCACCTTTTTAGAGCGTTAGGTCAGCATGTTAGGTCAGATAAAGTTAGAATCACAGTTGTCTTTATTCAAGCACCTTAGTGCTATTATGAGTATAATTTAATTTTTATTTTAGACTGTATGTTTATGTACTGTATTATGTATACTGTATGTCTTACTGGTTAATTCATATTGGCAGTTCAAATAAGCTTGGTGTGTTTTTTCCAACACTATTTTCATCTCTATTTCCATTTGCATATGGCAGATAATCATTTCTCTTTGAGGACATGCGTCTATGCACCTGATGAGGCCTTGGCACTAGGGAAGGGTAAGCTGCCTGTATTTGGTCCCGTTCAGAACGAGGTAGATATCATTGTGTTAAGCCGATACACCTCAGCAAGCTCAGCACACTGCAGCACAGGGGTCTTACTGCACAGACTGCAGCCCAACCTGTTATCTTTAGTCTGCAGGACCCTAGAAATTTTAAATTCTTAACCAGAGTAAATGCTAAATCAACTCCAGACATAAGGGTTTAGATGAGACCAAAGGCATACGTATTAAGTCTTGAAAGTCTTCTCTGGGTATGCCCAGAGAAGACCTTTTATAGCTCATATATTTTTAATTACTTGTTTTCACTCAGTTGATTCAGTCCCACTGGGGCTCTTGCTTATGATGGCTTTTGTAGAGGAAAGCCAAGCACTGGCTGTTATTGGTTTACAATGTAAATTAGCCAAAAGAAAAGTTTGGTTGGTTATTAAAAAAAAATAAAGTAAATCATAAATGACCATAATGATATTTTGCAGTGGCCACTTTGTGTAGACTGTTGCAATATGACCCTGAATTTGTATTTTCCTCAGTGTTGATCTACAGTAGATTTGCTGTGACTCTTGCCTTGCCTTTTAAATACTTGACTGCCTCTGTGTACACCTCCTCCAGTCTGTTTGTCTCTGATGTACTTCTCACCTCCTTCAGTTAGTGCCGGGCCTTAGTGTATCATTTCATAGTGTGAACACGAAACAGCCAGTCTCTGGTACCATCAAGCCCTGCTTATGGTGAGATCATCATTATATTGTTCCTGCTGCCTCTCACACTGCCCTTTGTCTCCCCAACAGCAGCACTGCAGCAGAAAGACCTGCAGAAATTGGCAGCTGTGAATGGTGCCATGTGCTTAATTTGCATGAAACATGATCATAAACAAATGACACCTATAGAGTTCAGGTAGTGCTTCCTTGTCTTTCTGAGCAGCAGGCAATGGGAGTGGTTGTCACTATATGGGTACTTAGAAAGCATTCAAAATTACGCCATGCCTGGATGTTTGAGAATGTGTATACTGAGGAGAGTGAATCAGATTTTCCTATTGAAAGAGGGACACACATGCAATGATTGTGTGAACACAGCATGCAGATTAACATCACTTTATCAAAATGTCTGTCTCGGCTCCTGTTTATCTCTGCTATGTGTCTGAGTAGAAATTGGAGCCGTGGTAGCAAAATCACTGCCCAGTTGCAGCAGATGTATTGAGATTACGTAATGTATCTGAAATCATAGTCTATACTGAAGATGTCAGTCTTTCTATTTTGGTTTAACTTATTGTGGTCTCACACCAAAGATGTCAACATAGGTGTTATAAATAAATGTTATAACACTATAGTAATAGGCTCCTGAGATACAGGAATTAAAAAACCTTTAAAATTATGTTGACCTTTTACCCCTCCATCTTCCTTAGGGCTGAAATCTCCACAGTCAGAAACTGTGTTGTTCCCCTGCCATTAGTATAGCAGCTAGGACCATTTACTCAACAATGTAAAAATTGCTTTGTCCAAAGTGATATGATTCTCTACAAAAAGAAACCTTTTGAGTCTGGCGTAAAGGCTGGGACACACCATGCCACTAATTGTACATCTGGCACCGTCGGACACTTTGACGCGGTCAACAACTTAAATCTGTTTGGTGTGTTCTGCACCATCGAAAATAGTGGGACGCAGTTGGACCTAGTTTTGGCTGGTTAAACATGTTGAATTGTTGGCATCAAAGTAGCTCACTGATTGGCTGTGTCCCAATCACAATTTGTCATACATCTCACAATTAACAATAAAATATAGGGAACTTTTGTTCACAAGTATTCATTATGTTTCCTACATCTGTGACAATAATGTGCTACAGTTGGCTTACCTTTAGCTTGTTGCCTTGTACAGAGTACCTTTTTTTACCTTGTACTGTAAAAAATTGTGTTTAATGTAGCGCTTATGTGTTTAATGTTGCGCATGTTGTACATTGATAAATACTTGTGTGAAACACTTGAGTGTTGCAATGTTTATTTACAGAAGCCCATTATCCGCAGAGTTGAATGTCTTGCAAATGTACAGAACTGACGCTGCTCTGTAGTGAGCACTTTTTGTGCTGACCAGAAGAGACGTGAGGTCACAAAGCAGTCGCCCTGCCTCCTCTGATGGCGGCTGGGCATTGGGTTGGTTTGGCCTAGCCTCAAGATGTATTGTATTTTATTTTATTTTTTTAACAACTGCCTTGTAAACTGTGAAGCCAGCAGTGACGTACTGTAGCACCTGCGTAGCTTTTGGCTGCTGCCTACACAGAGCGACTGGACTGGAGCAACAAAAGCAGGATATTGTTTTTGTGCTTTATATATCTTCTGTGTAATCTGACAATATATTTTAGTAATACAGTTCATTTTTGTTGTGAAAGTTGCAGAGCTTAGACATGACTTCTTCTTAAGTAAGTATTGGCAGCAGAGTGTTTTGCGCCCCTACTGGCCTGACAGGCATACTACAGTGTGAAGGTGCATCATTTTGATTTTGATACAGACAAGCATTTGCATTTTGGCATAATAACCTATGCCTCGTTTACATTATCAGAAAAAATAACTTAAATCAAATGCTGTAATTAAAACATGAAGTGAGTGAGCCTATCATCCTTGCTGGTGATTTGGGGTTAAATTCTGAACATTAAACTTCTTACTGTCTTCTTTCTCCAGACATTTACATTATCCTTATTATATCCTTTTGTAGGACAAAGTAGTTTAACAAGACCTTACCAGCGTGTCTGACAAGCCCTGGGTCATAATGCTTCATAGTAAAGCACACAATCCTTTGTGTGTTTACATAAATAACCTGTCCACTATTAAGGCTGGCCAGTTTGCTCATGTCCTCTTAGCCTTTTTTCCATGCCACATGACTCTCCACTGATCTTATGGCCCGGGGACACAGAGACAGCTGAGAGGTTAGTGTGTGTGTATGCACTTGCTGCCCAAACCTGATCTGCAGGCACCACTCCAGCTGCACTCAGTGGTGATGGCCACGGGTCTAATAATAAGATGCCTAAATCTAAATCTGAACCGTTACATAATTTACATCACACATTATCTGGTGACAGGGGAGAGGTCGCACACATGCTGGAAAGAGAGAAATCTTTGTTTGCTATTCCAGTTTAGAAGGCTAAAGTACAGGATTTGTCTGCCCAGCTTCTTATTCAAGATCAGATTTGTCTGTTAAAGCCTTTTTTGCATTTCCCAAAAGCACTGCTAGCTCAAAGACTGAAAATGTGAGGTTTACAACATGACCTCACACAGAGCAGTGAGTATTCATTACATTTTTGACACAATTTTATAATTTATAAAGATGGAGAAGGAGAAATGAATTAGTCACAGTCCAATGAGAAAGGTGGTAAAGAAAGAAATCAGGATAGGACATTGAGTCCATCTTTAAGACTTTAAGATTTTTTTTATTGTTGTGGATAGATGACAAAATTGTATTGTATGGTGAATTTCCCTCTTATCATATAGATTTTTATTACGGTGTTTAAGTGCTAATGTCTGTTTGTAGGCTTTATAGGAATGTTATTCTCAGACATGACACTCTGAAGAATGACACCTCTCAACTATGCATGAGCAAGCTGGGCCTCTTAATCACAGTCTCCATCACTAGTCTTTTGTTCTGCGCGCCACATGTGTGTCAGCGAGTAGCTATGTGTGCCTGCTTGTTTGGTTCTTCATAGAAGGCTTGGTTTGTGTTTTTAGTGTGTGTATTTTCTTTTTGTATCTACTTTTTCTGCTTTTGTCTTTGTGTGGGTGTTTTTGCATGTGTGCTATAGGGATCCATGGGTTTAAGGGTTTTTCTTTCCTTGAAAACAGCAATCTGACACTCAGTGCACACACACACGAGGCCCTCTATATGTATGTGGTGCACATAGCAGACCCCTCCTCATCCTTCTTCTCTGTTTTGGCCCTTTCACAGAGCATCACCTTTAGCCCAAATCTCAGGATGGCAGTATTTCTCAGTGTGGCCTAGAATTTCACTGCCGCTACTCCATTATTCCGTATATTTGAATCCAACACGATGTAAAGGTGATGGACCGTGTGACCTTGAATCGTGACATTTGGTGTAAGTAATTACCTCCCTCCAGACGCGCTCTCTCTTCTTTGTCCCCTGTCTCTGTGTTTTTCTTGTGGGCTCTTTTGTTTGGAGACTTTCCTGTAAATAAAAGGAGTTTGTGTTCTCCCCTCATTGCTTTTACTCGGCTTATTCATTCTACAGCTGGCGAACATACCCCCCTCCTCTGGCCCCCTCTTGCCCCTCATGTTTTGTGTTGGATTGCGCCTCTCTCCACGTGCAGCAGCGGCTCGAAGGCATGTAGGAGGAGTTCCCTGGAAGGAATGTGTGTGACTGGCTGACTGCCTGTGTTATGTACACACACACAAGGCAGCAGCAGTGCTCTGCAGAGCCAGCTGAGAGGGCCTCTGTTCCAGCCAGTCGTGATCAAGTGGGAGGGGGGACAGCGTGCCTGTATGTTTTCATAATCATGTGTACACCAGCTCTGGGCGTCCTTAGAATGAGTAAAAGCATGTACCAAAATCAAATGCCTTTTATATTTTATTTATTTTATTAGTGAAGTTTGTTTGAAATTGTGTAAGTCAGCAACATAAACACACAAAAAGTAATGCAAATATAAACAATACCTCATGGCAATGAAACCTATACTGTGTGTTTATTTTTATCCTTTTCAATTGCTTCTTGTTTGTAAGGAACTTGCATTTGTGAAATGGGCTTTCCAACAGTGTACAATTTATAATCAGTAAGCACTGTCAGAACAAAGAAATAATCTTCCAAACATAATTGCGTTATATATTATATAATAAATTATATCCTAGCTTTAATAATTGTATTTGAGGTACATTTTTATGTAAATTATAATATATTGCCTGGCTCATGAAAGAGAACAAAAGCTGCGTTTCTCACTTGTGTTGGGTCAGCTGACTTTATGCGGGATTCAAGGAGCTTTAGCTGTAGGAGTAACCAGGAACAGTGTTAACCAGCTATTAATATCATACTACTAGGATCTAAGTTTCATCTAGTCTCCAATACTTATTATTTATATATAATTCATAGTGACATTAAAAACAACTATAAATCAGAATAAGAATTTTTATTGAGGTAAAAGACCAGCTTTGCTCTGTCCTGTAAGTTCCTCAACACTATGCCCACCCCATTCCAGTGCAGGAGTAGGACAACACAATTTTTCCTATCCTCCACTTTTTTCCCAGTGTTAAATTTTTGAAGTGAGTTTATGCTTTGAAATGTCCAGTGTGAGTGGCCAAACTGGAACAGCGGTGTCACACCTTCTCTAAACATGGCTTATAGTGAAAGTTATTTATTTATTATTCCATCTTTTTACTTCTCTCACCATGAATGTATGATAAACAACCCACCAGGCTGGTTGTAAATGTGAACTTCAAAAATTAACTGATCCTTTGTATTTCCGCCTTGTCTAGATGCCACTGAGGAGTTCTTTGAGTATGACGCAGAGGAGTTTCTGGTGTTCCTGACATTGCTCATCACTGAGGGACGGACACCTGAATATTCAGTGAAGGGCAGAACCGAGGGGCTGCACTGTCCACCAGCACAGTCAGCAATGCCCCCTCTGCACAAGCACGAATGCAGCGACAAACTGCCACAGGTACTACATTCAGACATCTGTATACATGCATTCAATAAACAATAATTTATAGTCAGCCAAATGCAGACATTTTTAGGTTTTTATTGTAACTGCTGTAAAGATTGGTCTTTGCTAGGGCTGGGTACCATTCAGATTTTTTTCGATACCAGTACTTAAACAATACCTGGTTTTTGATAACGTTACCTTAATGATACTTTTTCTGATACCTATGGTTTGTTAAATCATCTTCTACAATCATAAAACACAATAATATTGAATAAAATCATTTTTTGGAATTTCTTAGCTATAAGTTAAAACCAGTAGTTTATATGATTTATTCGGTAATTTATTTGATCCATACATGCAAAGGAACATTAAAGGTCCCACGAGGTATTGAAACTTGGTATAAAAAAAACAATAATAATAATCGATACCAGTTAGGGGTGTAACAACACAGCAACTATATTGATGTACCGATTTTTTTTACTCCTATGATACAACTATATCAATACGCATCACCTTGTTTTGAATCGTATCGTTTTCTAGGTGTTTATCAATATAAATGGAAAATTGATTGATAATATTGGGAATATTGAAATTAGAAATCTGCAAGTTAATATAAAACCATCTTTTTAGTTGTATCTGGTGCGGCAGTAGCTCCACAGTAGCAGTAGCCCCACAACCGGCAATGCATACTGTCGTTGTGTCCTTGGGCAAGACACTTCACCCACCTTGCCTGTATGAATGTGTCAGTGTGACTGTGTTTGGTGGTGGTTGGAGTGTCTGTAGACGCAAAATGGCAGCTACGCTTCCATCAGTCTGCCCCAGGGCAGCTGTGGCTACAGAAGTAGCTCACCACCACCGAGTGTGACTGAGGAGTGAATGAATAAAGCACCAAATTGTAAAGCATTTTTGAGTGTCTAGAAAAGCGCTATATAAGACTAATGCATTATTATTATTATTATTATTATTATTATTGCGCTTTTAAGTAAATAAATATTATATTGAACTGGACTTTGCTCTCTGTCGGCTGGACATAATCAACCCCGGCCGCAATGCTTGATTTAGAGTAAACTTTTATGATTTTTGGCAAAAAGTTGCTGTATTGATTGTATCAATATAAAAGTGTTGAATTGTATCGAATTGTATCGTTATAAATTAGATAATATTGTTCTTGAATTGTATCAAAACAATTCTTATTGATACATATCGTATCGTTGCAAAAACATATTGTTACACCCCTAATACTGATAGTTAGGCATAGAGAGACATTTTGAATCTGCATGAAAAAAATGTATCGCGATGTTTCTTTAAAATAGCGTGCAAGCCACCAAAGTATATTGGTGCATAATCTGACTTACTTGTTTGACGCTGGACATCATTACCTGGACATTTTACTTTAAATTTATTTCAAGTTTTAAGATACAGGGTTCATAAAATCACTAGCCCGACGTGCTGGAAACGTAAAAAGACTGTACAAGAGCTTAATTACTCGGAGCAGCTTGGAGGAGCCCTCCCTCACCTCCTGCCATTCACACACAGCGGAGCATCCACACAGCGTCCCATTCACAATGGAACACCTCTGTTTTTGAAGGATAGTGGAAAGGTGTTAATAAAAGTCACTAACAAATGATTTTATACATTGTTATTTTGTCATTGTTTTAATATCAATTTCTGTTAATAAGAAATGTGCAACAAATTAAGTTTGATAAGGAGACACAAAAAGGGTGTGTAAAAAACAAAACAATCATAAAAGATTATAATTGTGAACATAAAGTTGTGAATCGAATCGTGACTTCTGTGCATTGTTACATCCCTAAGGTAATATTGTAACTTTTCTTTTGATACCACAAAGGCATTGTTTAACAGTACCCAGCCCTAGTCTTTGCTATAATTATTAGTATTCTGTATTTCTGAAAACTGACATCTCTGTCCACTCTTTATGGACAGCCTAAACATTGGAAAACAATACGCGTGTTACCTGGTTACCTGGGTCTTAATGCTATTTACAAAGAAGCATTCATTTTTATTTTAAGATCATCAATTTTTATAAAGAAAAGGTTAATACAAACACATACCATTTTTTCTTAGATTCAGTCAAGTCTCTGGGTTCCAGATACGTTGTTGTTGTTTGTGTTTTCAGTATTTAGAATGTGTTTTAAAAATTTAACAGAACAGAACTGCTACACTTTCGTCCCAGTATTATTATGAATACAGGCAATATGTGTATTGTATAATTATGCAGTATACCTAATAAAGCCCCAGCAGAAGTTTGAAAATGGTCTAGCAAAATTGGGGCTTCTAAAGTCTATGATCTGAACCTTGTTTTGAGATTTCAGGTCAAGTGAGGTCCTCAGTGTTCCACCTGCTTTGCTACTAAACTGTAAGGTCTTGTTGTTGACCTTGGTCTGTTTTGGTGTGTTCAGTGTCGACAGGCAAGGCGAACCCGTTCTGAGGTGATCCTGCTGTGGAGGAACAGCATTCCCATCATGATAGAGGTCATGCTCCTGCCAGACTGTTGCTATGGTGACGAGTGTCCGCCAAGTGACCTTATCAGCGACCCGGTCATTAAGCAAGATGCTTTATTGCTGGAGAGATGGACCCTACAGGCAGTTCCAAGACAGTAAGACAGACATTTATCCAAGCGTATGTACATTCACTTCAGAATGACATGATTGCCACTGTTTAAATTACTTGATGGCCTTCTTTCTTATATGATGCATTATAAAGTCTTCTACTTAGTTACTTGGTTTTGTAACACTTTCAGTTTTTAATTGGCATAAATGTTAAAAAATGTGTAAATGTAGTTTTCCTTTTATCTGTCAAATAAGGGGGTTAGTATTTTGGTTGCATAACCTTTCATATCACTTCATTCTGAACAGTTATGCTTTATCAGCTTTATATCTCTTCTTGCTAATTTCTTTGTATATTTTTCAGACTATAGTACAAAATCTAAAATATTTACCCAAGCATTAAGGCCACTTGATCACTTCTTTGTTATGATGTGATGGATAAAGTGGCACACCGGGCTAAGAATAAGATTTCATCATACAAGTATTGAAAACCTACATATTTGAGTACTCAGAGGGTTAATTAGTCTAGAAATGTGGCCTACTTTTCTTACTGCTGGTTGTAGGAGCATGGACTGTTTATTTTCTACAGATTGAACACACAGCTTTCTCTCTCAGTATTTTTTTTATCAACCTGACACACTGACACAGTTCCACCTCTTTTTTGTGTGTTTTTAATAGAAGTGGTGACCGTTTCATTGAAGAGAAGACCCTGCTGCTGGCTGTTCGATCCTACGTCTTCTTCTCTCAGCTCAGCGCCTGGCTCAGTGCTTCACATGGCATCGTCCCCAGAAACATCCTGTACAGGTCAGACCTTACACTCAATGAAGACTCAGACACGGGTGGGCTGAAGACTTTTCACTGCACTTGAACAGCCCAGGGACACACAATCTAAATTTTAGATACAGATACAAGGCAATTACACATTTCTACTCTAGTAATCATAGAAACTCCCAAAATAAAACAACGTATTGTTTGCTGTACCATTTCATTCATATCTGTTCTTAAACAGGATCAGTGCAGCTGATGATGAGCTGGTTTGGAAGTTCTCCCAGCCGCCCTCGGAGCACATCTTCCCTGTCCCAAATGTATCCCACAGTGTTGCACTGCAGGTTCGCGTGCAGTCCCTGCCCCGCCAGCCAACCTACCCCACCCTAGCCTGCAGCATCCATACTGGCTTGCCTCCACTTTATTGCAAGACCCCCAGCCTGAACCCAAACCTGAATAGCCATGGTGGACCACCCACTCAAAAAAAGAACCAGGACCCCAGCAAAGAAAACCTGCTGCAAAACACCAACATGTTCAGCAAGAACTCAAGCTCAATGTCTGGCCTTCTCCTTAACGGATTTCCTGTTCCTAATCTTCCCATTAACAACATCCCTATTAATAGCCTTTCACACACTGCTGTGCCACCTCCCTATAGCAAAAAAAGCCAGGAGCCTGTGGAAAAGCACAGCTATGTCTATCAGAATGGAGAACTTCCACAGGTTAGCATACCACAACGTCAGGGTTCTCCACTTTTTAATAGGTCAACCCATTCCCCTACTCCCTCTCGCTCCCACTCGCCCTCTCCACTTTCAGCAAGTAAGGCAGGAAAATGGCTGTACTCTGCCATCAATGGCTCGTCTGACAGTGCCACACAGATAGAGGACTATGGCCCTGGTACCAACACTAGCGATAAGTCAAAAGGCCCTATAAATGAACCACTGAAAGCTTTTAAGAATTTCTCCCTGGCAGAGACACCCCGTTGTCCCTCCCCTAGACCTATTTCAAGTGAGACAAACCCCCTTATTGGCTCCTTACTTCAGGAAAGACAGGAAGTTATTGCCCGAATTGCACAGCGGCTTAACTTTTGTGACCCCACAGCTCCACCACTCCCTCCTGGACTTTTTGCTCCTGACAACCCTCCCAAAGCCATGTGGAGCAGTAACCATGAAGATCTAACTGCCACTAAGACCAAAGAGCCTGAGGTCCCACCTTATGAGTCTGTAGGACGTGTTTGGCCCAGCCCTTTCAGCACACCTGTGACTGACCCTTCATTCAGTAAACGGGAGAGCATGTCCCCAAAACCTGCCGCCTGCAGAAAGCTCAAAATGACTGAGATGAAAGAGGAGGATCGGAATGGAGAAAGAGAGAAAGACAGGGAGAGCTCCCTTATTGCCCAGGCCGTTCAGGACATTACAAGACTCATTCAGGAGAGGCTGTCTGTCCCGTCGCTGTCCCCTATGCACAGCAGAAGCGGCAGCCCTCTGCATCAAACTCATACAACAACAGTTACACACACAGTACGCACATACTCACACACGCCACACGAACCACAAGCCTCACACACTGCCACCAATGGCTATACTAATGGCCACATACCGAGCCATGAACCTCACAAAGGCACGCACACAGCGGCCACACATGCACCTGTTTGCACAGACAAGCCCCAAGTCGATCTGGGGACTGATTGCCATTCTCCCCGGGCCCAAAATGGTGCTCACTTTACACTTGAAGAACATTCATTTAAAGACCAGTCCCACATGGAACCTGGTCAGTGTTTACGAACTCCCCTGCAGAAAACGCTCAGAGTCCAGACACACATCAGCCAAGAAAAGCCCTCTGTCTCTTCTAGTTTTGAAAACAGCCTGAGAAATGATCAATCGTGCAGTTGGACTTACAATGATGACAGCCCAGCAATGAACTGTAACAAAAGCCACAACCACAACACGCCTCAGCCCCACTACCAGATGCAAACCTATAGTCCTGCGCAGGCATCTGGGCCACAGAATGAGAACCAAGCACCCCTCAAGTATGCCAGCTCCAGCCTATCTAGCCCAGATATGACACCTCCTTCCACTGTGTTGGTAAGGGAGCCTTGTGTTTAAACCATTATTTTTATTCACCATTAGTATCTGTGTAATTAAAACAAAGCATATGAAAAACAAATGAAGTGAATAAAAATACATTTTGGGTTAACTAAATTAATTTAAAATGTACATTATAAACTTGATTGCAACAAAGGGTTTAAAAAGCAGTCATCTGGAGTTGGTTTTTAAAGTTGAAGAAGTTTCACCTCTGATCCAAGAGGCTTTCTCTTGTTACGATGGAATTACCCTTTATGAGGGAAAGTCTTCACAGACATTATAAAGTTGAGATAATGTAAAATATTTTTCTGTTGTATATTTATTGGATTGGGGAGCAGTACTAAAGAAATACAAATGGTTTAAGAACATAATGTGGTAAATTCAGATGTCTGTTGTCTGCATTTTGTCTTAAATCTATCCCCATCTCTGTCCTCCAGCGAGCCCAGAGCTCCTCCCCTCTGCGACCTTGCAACAGCTGGAAGAAGCAGAATCGCCACTCATTAGATGCTACAGCCACCAAAGCCTTCCATCCATGTACTGGGCTGCCTCTGCTCTCCAGTCCTGTAAGACTCGGTTTTATTCAGCAAATCTTAATCAATATGTTTGGCAGTTTTTCCTGTTTCCTCTGAGGAATGCACATATCTACTATATACATATCTACATAGCTACTTTTTACATAGTTCATCTATTTTTGTGTAATTTATTTTTCTAGCTCTTAAGATTCTTACTAAGCAAAACATACAAACCTTTACAACAATCATCATCACACATAGTGGATTTACGTTCAGATTTTTTTAACGTATACAAATCTTTTAATGTTGTCCCAGTATGATAATGGTAATACTTATTGTGTGGCAGGTTCCTCAGAGAAAAAATCAAACCGGTTATTTTGACCTGGACACATCTCTGACGAGCTGTAGAGGTTTACCTTGGGCCTCTGGAAAAAGGTATTACGTTAATAATGTTTTGTTTGTAACACTGAGCCTTTTGTTGTGTTTTATGTTCTTCCCATATGTTTTGTTTATTATAGGACCATCTGTATTAAATTTTTTTGTTGAATCCCATGTGAATTGATCAAGCTGTCTAATCTTAAAGAGCCCCAGTGTTGCATTTTTAGTCTTGCAGACATAAACAGCTACTGAACATTACATTTTTACACTTCTATATATGAGATGTAGTTTCTGTTTTCTCATAAGCACACTCTGAGAATTGAAGTTAGGTCATCTCTACACTGCTGATTCCTCTCACGCTGCCACCTGCTGAAGCTCTGATGAACTGTACTGTCCAGAGTCACACACATGAGCTCAAAATGGCAGCCAAGACTAACACTTCTTATAAAGAGGGCATTATACCCATACATGGACATTGTGGATGATAGTTTAGTGCAATCTGATGCATGCACAAGGGTGGATTTTATCCATTACCCATTACCATTTGTCCATCTTTAAGCATAATAATTTCAAAGTGTTAAAATAACAAATATTTACATAATGTATGCAATTATTTTGATCTTCAAAATGTGTTACAGATAAAAGTGGAGTAGATATAGTTCTCTGCTTACTTGTAAATCTAAATAATGTCATGGTGTACTTTAGAATGTGTGCACTAAATATTCATTTTACGGTGGTCTTAGGATCTGTCCAAAGAGAGAGGGCTCCAGTGAAGATCCACAGCAACTTATTTAGTGCCAGTGCTCCACCTGCCAGTCTCAGCCTGTTGGGAAACTTCGAGGTATAACACACATTTATCTTTCATTATTTTTTACATAATAACAGCCAAATAACTTTTACAGTTATTTATAAATCCTCTATACATTCTTGTGCTTTAGGAGTGTGTGTTAAACTACCGTCTGGAGCCTTTAGGCACAGTGGAGGGTTTCACAGCAGAGGTTGGTGCCAGTGGGTCCTTCTGCCCCAGTCACCTGACCATACCTGTGGATGTGTCATTTTACAGTGTCTCCGATGATAACGCTCCATCACCATATATGGTAAGACCTTCTTGAAAATCCGCTCTTTACTCTACCACTTTAACATATACCTATACTATACCTACCATATCTGCAGTATTTTATTTTCAAATATTACTCTTAACTGAACACGTTTCTTTACAGGGTGTGATAAACCTGGAGTCCTTGGGAAAAAGAGGATACAGAGTACCCCCATCAGGAACTATTCAAGTGGTGAGAGTTCCTGCCTGTCTTTTATAAGAACAAAGACATTAAGCCGTAGCTTCTAAAGGAAAGGGAGACTCCTAGTGGTGACACACGAGCATAACTTAACAGTCAGTTAAATACTGTATGGTGTGTGTGCGTGTGTGCGTGTGTGCGTGTGTGCGCGTGCGCGTGTGTGTGTGTAGCTCCTATATATTAAGCTGGAGTTTTTACTGACCATGTTTAGACCTGGTTTATTTAATTGTGCTTATCTCTTTCAGACCTTATTCAACCCCAACAAGACAGTTGTAAAAATGTTTGTTGTGATGTATGACCTACGAGCCATGCCAGCTGGGCATCAAACCTTCCTTCGTCAGAGGACCTTTTCTGTTCCAGTTCGTCGGGATACAAACAATCAGACCAGCAGGAAGCCCCTCTCCCTGAGCCAGGGTCGCACCCTGCGCTACCTCATTCACCTGAGGTAATAACCCATGTCTTAACATTTGCATGTAATCTAGTTTCGTGTGCTGTACAATTAGTGCTCTTGCTGCTGCTTACACAGGTTTTCTTTCATCTCTAACAACACTCAGGTTCCAGAGCTCCAAGTCTGGAAAGATCTACCTCCATCGGGACATCCGTCTGCTGTTTTCCAGGAAGTCCATGGAGGTCGATAGTGGTGCTGCCTATGAGCTCCAGTCCTTTACCGAATCTCCAATTGATCCACCATTTTCTTCACGCTGTTGAGACCTAAAACTGCTCCCAAGGCTTAATTCACACCTCAATGCCAGCGACTGACTCATATCCAGCACGCTAGACAAGTGTTTTCCATGCAGCAATTAAGGACGCCTGTTACCAAACAAAATGGGTGATGGAAATGTGGCATTAAGCAAAAGGATTTGTCAGGCCTGTTAGGTGCATAACATCTGAAAAGTGAGATTGACACAATAGTATTTTGTACAAGCCTGAGCTCATGGACAAAATGGCCTTACCAGATTTAAGTGATTTCTTTTCCTGCTGTTGTGTGCGCCCTACCCCATCCCTTAAAAATACTCCATATGCAATTGTGGAAAGTGACCTGCACTGTTTTGACTTTCTATTACCTAAGATGAAAATGTTAATTGGACTGCTACTTGAATTACTTTTTCAATTAATGTAATGCTGTCGTTTACAGTTAATTTAATGGTAAGAGTAAGAAGGTGACCGTTAAATTTCTTGAACTGAATGTTGATTAATGCCATGTGTCCTGAGATCAGAGTCACAAGAGCGCACATGGTAAAGCAAATTGGTGGCAGACATTGATGCTGTGCCATTCTATCACCTACAGCTACACCTACATGGACTGCTTAAAAGTTGAACAAGCAATCGAGCTCAAATCAGCAGAAAACTTCACAGCAAAACATCAGAAGTGCACTGTGTTTTTCACGTTATAACTGGAAAAGAAAGAGAAAATAGTAATATTCTAATACTTTTGTACTGTTACAGAACCACTTTATGGAAGTGTTGCAATAGAAATAAAACTTATTTAGTTAGTTTAGAGTTTACACATTCACTTTTCTTTTACTTACCATCAATTTATTTAATATTTAAATTAATATTTCAGTTACTACTTGTGACGTCTGTCATGCTAAGATGATGTAGTGCAAACTGTATATCATAGTATGTATTTTTGACATTAATATTCAAATCTGAAAATTATATCTATATATCTTATAAAGCAATCTGAAATCACCTTTGACTTTGTGTCTTTTTTCCTTTGTTAAAGAAAAAGGCCTCATTTGGACATCTTTTTGTAGATGTGTGTTGTTGTTTTTTTGTTTTTGTTTGTTTGTTTATTTTTGTTTGTTTTTTGTTGTTGTTATTCTTACCTTTACTGGATTATGATTAAGATTGAGAATCGGATAAGAGAATTAGAAATAAAAATTTAGAATTTTACTTAAAATATACTTAGTCACTTAGGGCTAGTGTCTATTTTAAACACTAATTATGAAATCTTAAAAAAGAAAATTGTTACAAGAATCGGATAAGAGAATTAGAAATAAAAAATTGTTACAATTTGTATGCTTTATATGGATTTTCTGTTTCATCTGTTCAAAAGTCCGTAGTTGTGTTGGAGTCGAGCACAATATATCTTTGTTTGTTTCCTTAAAATGGCAAACCGTTTTACAGACAGAACCCCCCAAACAACTGTGTGTTTTGCCATTGTTTGAAAGTAATTTACTCAGAGCAACCTTGATCCTTTAAATCTGAGCATTATTTATCTGGAATCTGGATTTGTGTTACATCACGTGGGTGTCGCAGCTGATCGCCGTGTTATGTAAATCCTGGCCCAGCTTTGTGTGCGGGTGCACTGCAGGAGCGCCCGCACGGGAGCGCGCATGGTGTCTCCGCATGTGACGTAGCAGCTCTTGGACAGGGCTCGTGTGACTGAGGCAGAGCTGAGCGGAGGGTTTGTGGATCACTACTGAGCTGTGTCCAGGTTAAAATAATCAGAAATGTCTGGGGATAACGAAGAAACACAGACCGCCGAAGAGACTCCTGTGGAGGTAACTGTGAGCTAGTGTCGCATTTTAGCATCAACAGAGAGAACAGCGGCAGTGACTTTGTAATAGCCGCGTTATAGCTTAACGTTAGCTTCTTTGCCTGGCGTATTTTTATTGTTGACATGTCAACCAGGCCTAAATAAAAACAATGAATGGCTTAATGAATGGCATTTGACCAATACTGTGATGGCTTTATACATTTATAAGCTTCTCCTTTGGTTGTTATTCGTATGGCTGTTTTTTGTGCCTTAGTTTGATGTCAGTATTCGCAGCCCCACCGCTCGCCAAGCTAGCTAAAAGCTAGCTGTCATGACATTCACGAATTACTGCTTTCCAGAATGCAATAAAATTAATACAGGTAAATACTTTGAACATTTCCTATGGGGCGTGGTTTGATAGGTAATTGTTTGGCCACAACACACAACAAAGGCACAGTTTAGACTTTAGTTTAGCCTCAAAGCTCACACGGTTAACGTTACTTGTTGGTTGCCCAGGTTAGCTTTACCGTACTCACAAAACCCAAAGTGAAATGCAAAACGCAGTCCAATATATACTTTCACTTGGAGTTTATATTTGAACTACAGTTTCTACACATCAGTGCCCTGCTTACAAGGCCCTTTTCGTCATTTTTTTAGGATGTCCAGGAAAAAATGATCAGCCTTGAAAAGGCAGAAGAGGCTAAACTGAAGGCCAGATATCCAAACCTAGGAAATAAGCCTGGAGGTTCAGATCTGCTTCGCAAACGTCTCCAAAAGGGAGTAAGTATTTTCTGTTCTCTACAAAGCATTGAATATTTACCTTGGGTAGGAAATTCTATGGAAGCCGTAAGCGGCCATCGATTCGTAACTTTTTTTCACGACTGTTATCAGTTATCAGTAAACAGTTTGTTTTCTTGTTATAACGAGAAAATTAATTCGTTATCTCGGGAAAACGAAAAAAATAACTCATAACGAGATAGCGGGAGAAAAAAAAGTTATGAATCTATGGCCGCTTACAACTTCCATAATTCTAAGAATTGTGCATAAAATATGTATTAAATAGCTTTGTGTAAAGGAGTTTAAAATTTGAATTTGTCTTCACAGCAAAAATACTTTGACTCAGGTGACTATAATATGGCTAAAGCGAAGATAAAGAACAAACAATTGCCCACAGCTGCTCCAGAGAAGACCGAGATCACAGGAGACCACATTCCCACCCCCCAAGATCTGCCCCAGAGAAAACCTTCCTTGGTGGCCAGTAAACTGGCTGGCTGATGCTCATACAGACCCTGTAACACCAGTCCTAACCCCTTCCACTCAAAGTCTCAGAGTTGTAACATAACCCCCCCCCCCCCCCCCCCCCCCATATTTTCACCAATCCTCAGCTGCTCGCTCCACAAGCCTGACCCCACCCATCTGGAGTCACCTATGGTCCTGTCCTGACCTTGCAAATTATGTTAAATTTGCTTTCTTCCCAATTATTCATTGCTCTACTTTTTTTTTTTTTTTTTTTTTGGTTTTGTCTTTTGCTACACCTTCTGTAGGTGCTTCATTGATTTTACATCTTCTCTTATTTTCTGTGTACTTCCATGTAAAATACACTGAACGATAGATCATCAAAGTATGATGGAATGGACTGTGAAGCCTCTAAGTGACTGTTGGATGGCAGGTAGTTTGGTGCTTAATAGTGGAAAAAGAGGTAAGCAGTATAAGCTGCACTATGTAAGGTGAATACCATCCCTCAGTTTAAAAACTATACTGTATATACTTTTATTTTGTTTGGCACAGGGTCAGACTTCAGCCTTTTAGAATGTTTTACATTACATTGTGTTATCCACTATATTCCATTACTTTCATCATGCTGTCAATATGCTTGAGCAACTGAACAGTGTAATACAGAGGCTCAATGTTAATGATCTATTGGGTTTGTCATAATAAAGATGAAGGCCATATAAATTGCATGTGTACAACAGGCTACCAAAGGCAAACCTCAAATCTGTTGCACTGGACACAGACATACAAGTGCAAACAAGCTCAGTTGCAGCCCAGAGGTGCTAGGTGATGATGTTTTGGTGCATTTAAATCAACTCAAAACTTTAAAAAAAATCTTCTTCAAACTCTACTGGTGGAATTTTTCTGTTGAGTTGTGTTAAATGCATCGTAATAGCCAAAATGTCCACATCCAAAAAGCTTATGTAGTTATTAGACTCAGAACAGCTCGTACCACAGGGAACTAATCCTTATAAATTGTGTGCAAGCTTGTTAAAATGGTTTATAATCAAAAGTTGATTAATGTCTTGGGCCTGGATACTTTTCTTTGGCCTTAATGTATGGATGAAGTTTACTGCGATGTGAGAAAATGCTAGCTAGCACTACATCTTTATGAGCTGCGCATGTGTATGGCTGCCCTGCTGTCACTTGGTGCCATTTTGTTTTGTAAATAAAATAGTTTTGCACAAACTGAATTGTTGCAATGTGTGTTCACATGATCTACAATAAATATTTTTTCTTAATTTGAATACCCATTTAAATCACTCACTCACAGTGAGTAAAGTTATTGGTTAAATCTGTTTATGTTCTAATAATAGTTAAATAATTGAAATTATATTTTGCACCTTTACTAAGATTCCAGTGTATTCACAAGTACTGTAGCTGTTTTGCATTGAACAGTAAACACTGAAACTTGTTAGTGTTTAGACTACGGTACGGAAGTCGAAAACCGCCATCGATTCCTAACTTTTCCCCTCCTGTTATCTTGTTATAACGACTTAATTGTCGTTTTCCCGAGATAAGGACTTAATATTCTCGTTGTAATGAGAAAACAAGCCTTAAGCCTTTATCTCGAGAAAACAAAATAATTAAGTCATTCAACGAGATAACGGGAGGAAAAAAGTTATGAATCCATGGCTGCTTACGGCTTCCGTAGATTTGTAATTATATCACATATATAGCATTATTATTAGGTATAAAAACAATCAGGAAAAACGAGTGGTACGGTTTTACTGCATTTCCTGTTTTAGCCACGAGGAGGCGCAGACTCCCACGCGCTGGAAGAACCTGAGTCGTTTCATTCATCATACCCAGAATGCAAAGAGAGACTCCGAACCCTCAGCCTGAAGGTTTATGTGTTTTCATGGCGAGACGACCAGCCGCATCTCCGCTTTGAGTCCTTTCAGCAACAAAAGGATTTAGCTCCTCTGCCAGAGGCTACATGAAAACACTCGCCGAGTCTCGTGTAGTGCGCAGACCTGCACATTTAGCCCAGATTGGAGGGAGGACATAGCGAGTCACCGTCATGGCAGCGTCGGAGCTGTACACAAAGGTAAATCAAGTGCACGTTTGTGTATAATGTCAGGCGTTTTTAAATCGTGTTTCTCAATGCTAATGACCAAGCAGGCTGTGAGTGCAGCGTAAAAAGCCTCAGAAATGTCATCTTTTTAAAGAATAGTATTTTACCAAAATACCTGGGTTTGTCTTGCGCTTTTGAAAGATGTCCTTTTCTAGATGGTCTGGTTTAATGTAAAAAAAAAAAAAAAGGTTTAAAAGCTCTTAATTAATTTGTGATTTACAAATAGGCTCAGTTGGTAAGGGTAGAGAGACTGCAACTTAGCATTTTTTATACATCTAATATATATAACGTTATATATATCCCCGGGTTCTTGACTCATTTAACATTAACGTTGATTTTTTTTTTTTCTCGCGAGGCAGTGCATTTCATCAACTGGTTTGTTTACTAAATGTACACAATAATACACATAAGGTTTTCCCAATATTTCGCTTCAACCCCTCTTTGGAGGCAAGGGGCTGGGAGGATGATGTAAAAGGCGGTGCCAGCCATCACGGAGACTCAGGATTTTCGTTTTTTTTTCTCCCGCTCCACAATAATTGCCCTTGCTAACAGACTGTTTAATATTATAAGACGTTTATTTAACATCTGCTTTAATTATGGCTGACACATTCACTATCGTCAGATTCAGTTGGGTACCACTAAGATGCTTCTCTAAGCGCCGCATCCTAGTTTAGCATCCTTTCTTTAGCATCCAGGTCAGGATGAGCACACTAGCGAAGGGCCCGAGTGTGGCTTTAGCTAATGATGCACACGGATGAAAATATGACTCCAGTGCTGAGATTGTCACAAATATGCTTTGCTAGTAGTGAGCTGTTAATGATTTCACTTGAATGGTGTGGCCTGTGGATGTTAGTGTTTGAAGGGAAGGAGATGTGAGTCACCCATCCCCCTATCTGACAGCTGGTGTGCTCATCTTGAAAAACAGTTTTAGTGTGAGGAAAACAAGTGAACAATTGCAGTGCTCCAAGTGACTGAAACAGCAGGCACAGATTTGTACTAAACTGGGTGAACTGACATGGTGCCATGTCTTTGTAAAGGTAAAAAAAAGGTCCCATAAATGCTAATAAGGTGTAACATTTGTGCATGAATTGTTATCCAGCCATAGAGGGCCATGCGCCAGTGTACCCTCTGTGCTATAGTCTCAAGCCCGGATAAATGGAGAGGGCAAATGACATCACTCATGGTTGCAGGTGATTTGCTGTGGTGACCCTGGAAGGCAAAGGCTGAAAAGAAAGAAAATTTAGTGGATGAATGGTATTCTGAAAATCTCTTAAAACAAATTTTCACTTTTTACCATTATTGCAAGGTGCTGATGCTTGTCCTCTGACTGTGAAGGATTCTGGAACATCCATGTATTTGGTCTGAATGGTTTGATGTGTTTTAGAAGATTGCTTCTGATGTGAGAGCCCTCTCTGTGACTTACCTTTCCAGCACAGGAGTGGAAAACAGTCCAGTCTTTGTGTGTATGAGTCAGCCGTATAGAAGCTCATTGAGCAGACTTCAGCAGCTCAGTTAAGATGCACAAACACACACTTGCTGTGCTCTCTCACTGAGCTGGCTTTTGGGATAAAGGTGGTGAGTCAGAGGTAAAGGGTAGAGTTATAGGGTGGAGAGAAAAGGGCAAACATTAAAAGTATCCAGAAATATTTCTAGACAGTTTTATCTTGCTATCTGAATGTAAGTCATTCCTTTATTAGCAAACATAAGTGAGCAATGACTCATGCAGTAGTAAATGAGAGAGGAAAAGTGCTGTACTGTTTTAGATGTATCACAGTTTATTTGTTGATTGTTTGGATGGATGTTATGAAATAGTAGTATTCTTTGTAATTCATTTCATTTTTTGATCTGCCATTTTTTGCAACTATGTGAGCATTATTAAAAAGGTAGCCTTCAAGCATCATGACAGGTAACATGCTGCTGTTCTGTTGTGGTGCTTCAAGTCATTCTACACTAACAGCAGTATCTTTGTTATAATTTTGTTTTTTTCTCAAAAAAAAAAAAAAAAAAAAAAAATCAAAGACACCCAGAACCCTGTTTTAGTGCATGAGGTGTTTGTTACAATCTTTGAAGAAATATGAGCCAGCTCTGAGGTATAACCTCTAACCCTACAATTGCAACACACTATGATGTCATATTTTATGGCATAGGACAAGAGTGCTTTGTGTCCTTGGTGTTATATTAATTGCATCAGGTGGTAATCTTACATTTTGTATTGGCCAGTTTATTTTTTCTTCCCTACATCTAACTGAGAGCATGTGCATTTGATTACTGGCGTAACCTGGTTAAAGTAATTGTGTAGTCATGTTCTATACACTCTGGTATGTAGATGCAATGCTAGTCCACGCAGGCTTGAATAGTGATGACTTCATTTGGGAAATACAAGAAATATTGGATCGTTTTCTAATATTTTGATTCTGCCTGTTCTTTAAACACTTAATTTGTTTTTAAGCAGCTGAAGCCAGTGACACATTCACTTTAGTAAAGATTAGCCTGCAATGCTTGTTTTTACAAAATAAAAGGCTCAAAGTTTTTTCTTGCACTCTGTGATGGGTTAGCTCATTGGTTTGTGGGAAAGCCTTGTTATTTCATTCGGAGAGTTTTTCTGCCTCATTACTCATGTGATCGAAAAAGGATGTTAAATATTTGACAGACGGCAGGGACAGCCAGTAATGGGCCGCAGCATGAGGAGCATTAGGAAACATCCTTGAAGGCTGTTTGTGTCTGCAGACACAATGAAAAGTTTCATCCACCAACAAGCTCTGGATTCAGCTCTTGAACAGTGAGTGGTGGCCTTGTGGACCTTCAGACTTACAGCATGAGCTAGAGGCTCGCTCAGCAGGTCAAGATGAACCGGGATTTGGAGTATATGTTTGTCCAAGTAAGTCTTTTAGATCATTTGTTACCCCCGTTGCTGCTTGCATACATACATATTTATTCAAAAACTTAATATTTACATTTTTATTACAAATCCCATAAAAATATCTGCCCCCCTAAATAAGAGATTACTAATATATGTCCAGCATTTAGACTTCTTTAATTTAAGGATGACTTTATTGGAACATAGAGCTTCAGTCCTTCTTCCAGAATCATCTTCACCATTTTTAGGTTACTAAAATCAGAAGTGCATTCATGTTTTGAAGCAACATTAAAATACATTTTATGGTGAAAAAATAAATTAATTACTATGAACCTTATATTTTTATGTAAGCCATCTGTTGTTGAGAAAATGATTAGCATTAGCACAGTTGTCATGAATTATTTGAAGAATGAGAGTTGACATGTTTTGTTTGTATATTAATCAAGTTGCATTGATTAAGTAGTTGCACATTCTCATACAGTGAGAAAACACACAGATATGAACTGTGCTGCTGTGTCCACTGCTACGAGCATATGCTCAGACCAAACTAATGTGATTAGATGCTGCTCAGCGTCTTGGTACTAAGAGACTCTGATCTCTGGCATGCACCAGGCCTTGGCACGCCACTTGTTCTCATAGTCTGGTGCTGGAACAACGCGGGCTGTAGTAAGAGTATAGAGAAAGGGTCCCACTGACCAGTGTGTAGACCTGAGCAGTGCACTTTCATGCTGTGTCTGGCCAGCTGAGCAGAAAAACAGCAGATTCTCACATGAGGGGCATCATGTGACTTCCAGCAGTCTGGGACTCCATTGATAGCTTTACTGAGAATTTGTGGGCAAACCACTTTTCACATACCAATATAGAAACTGAAGTGTTAGTGCACATCAGGATCTATGGATCATTTTAAAATGTAGTATATGGGTATCTCAATAAATTAGAAGAACATCATGGAAAAGTGACATTATTTTAGTTCCATTCAGTAAGTTAAATGGTTTGAAATATTTTAAACATTTATTTATTTTAATTGGCATGATTACTTGTATTATGTAACTTTGTGTAAAACTCAAATTTTATGAGATAGTGAATTCTGTTTTTCTTTAACCATGAGTCGTAATTGACAATTAAAAATGCTTGAAATATTTCATTCTATAATGTATGGATTTCACTTTTTGAAACAATCTAATAAAATAATTAGACTTTTCCACAAAATTCTAATTTATTGACATGCAGCTGGATAGCGGACAATTTGCTGCAGGTTAATTTTGTCATAATTGCATGTTCGCTATTACATCTAAGTTGTCCTTGCAAGTCTTTTCATAAATGTGTATGAGAAAGCTCACAAAACCATTTACAAGCACAAGGTTGTCTACACTACAGAATCAGGTTACTACTGGAAAGTCATTTGAGGGTTCAGGAAAGTGAAGAGAGGCCAAGGGGCTCAGATCAGGAGTCAAAGCTCACGACTAAGTATTAGTAGGGAGCCAGCTCTTTAATCTTCTGTTGACTTTGTACAAATTTGTAAACACTCCCTGATGTCCAGCCACACTGATCTTTCTCTTACACTCAGCAAAGATATGCCCTGGCCAGTGACCTCTAAACTTAAGTTCACCTTCAGAAAGTGGAAGGACATTCATATGTGAGGAATAACAGGGTCAGATGAAACAGCAAAACAATATGATGATCATATTGTCCTGGGAAGTATTTCAGAATTCACTGTGTTTTTTATATTGTGGCTCAAAGCCACCCTGTCTCCTTGATGGCATATTAATCATACTTTTACATATAGTCACCTTAGCCATATGTAAATATCATATAATCACGGTGTAGTTGACTTGAGTAAGATTAGCCAGTGTTAAACCTTGTGTTAGCCTAATCAGGACTTGATCCTTTATCTCACTTAAACCAGGATTAGTGTTGTGCAGGCCTCGTACCCCCAGACCAGACTTTTCTTGCCTGAGCCGTTTCCCACAGTTGAAGCATTTACTCTGAAAATGCACTGCATAGTGAGAGCATGCGTCTCCGTTTTATTTATGTGCAAGACAAGCAATACGGCACTGACATGAGGATCAATAGAACCACACCCAGCTGCAAGGAGGAAGATGAAACTGGATCTTTAAAACAATGTATTTTCTTTGTGCATACAGCCACTTTTAACCAGGATGCTTTTAAAGAGCTTGATGCAGAGGCACTCAAGTCACATGATATTTGATGTCATGCTGACATCACTGCTTTCTTTTCATCAGCACACTTTTTTCCCTCTAGCATCGGTAACTCACCAATGCCTCGGAACATCTCTCTCTTTGAGCCAGTCATTGAGCTCTGACTCATCACAATGTACAATGTAGTTGTGTATCTTTAACTTGTGTGTGCTTTTTGGAGACTCTTGTCTTTAAAAATTTTAGTCTATTTGCGCGCGTGTGTCTAAGGTTCAGTTGTCCTTGAGCTCTCCTCTGTTCCTAGGCCCCGAGGACACCAGTGGACTATGAATGCAATTTGTATCTTATTTTTTTCCGTATTTTCTCTTCTAAGGGTGTAACAGCAAATCACCTACCTCCTAGCATGCAGTGATTTGCATATTGATTATTCAGGGTGGGATTTATGCCCTCCCTCATGCAATCCTCCCTGTTTATCCAGGCTTGGGACTGGCACAAGGGATAAACTGGCTTGTTCCGCCTTGTGGCTGGATAATGAGTGCCATTTATATCTTTTGTCACATTGCAGTCTGAACCATATGTAGAGATTATTTTATTTTGTGGTATATTGTTATGTTAAAGCTGCATGATCTAAATTATGTTTGACACCTGTGATGTGTGAAACATACCAACTGCATGTGTGAGGATAATTATCAGGATCAGAAAGTGTGCTCAGCAATGTGGCGTACCCAGTCTGAAGTGTGATGCTGCTCCAAACTCACAGAAGCTATTTTTAGCCTTCACTGTCCCTCCTCTTCTTTTCTCCATCACTGTGTTGCTCTCTCAATTCCCGTTGCTAGGAGGCTTGTTAAAGCAAAGAGGTGAAATAGCAAATGATGCAAAGTAAACCAGAAGACTGAAACTGAAAAAGCATAACATTTACAAGTTTCTTTGTGTGAGAGTATTAGAGTGCTAGAGATTTTTTTTTTTTAATTAGCAAGAAAACTGCAGAAAACTGGCCAAATGTACAGAATCTGTGAGCATCAGAACAGAATGCTGAAAGTATTTTTTCTACTGCTAGCTATATATACACTGCTCAAAAAAATAAAAGGGAACACTAAAATAACACATCCTAGTTCTGAATGAATGAATTATTGTTATTAAACACTTTGTCCTTTACATTGTTGAATGTGTTGACAACAAAATCACACAAACATTATCAAGGAACTCAAATTTATTAACCCATGGAGGTCTGGATTTGGAGACACACTCAAAATTAAAGTGTAAAAACACAGTACAGGCTGATCCAACTTTGATGTACTGTCCTTAAAACAAGTCAAAATGAGGCTCAGTAGTGTGTGCGGCCTCCACGCCTCTATGACCTCCCTGCAACACCTGGGCATGCTCCTGATGAGGTGGTGGATGGTCTCCTGAGGGATCTCCTCCCAGACCTGGACTAAAGCATCCGCCAACTCCTGGACAGTCTGTGGTGCAATGTGGCGTTGGTGGATGGAGCGAGACATGATGTCCCAGATGTGCTCAATTGGATTCAGGTCTGGGGAACGGGCGGGGCCAGTCCATAGCATCAATGCCTTCATCTTGCAGGAACTGCTGACACACTCCAGCCACATGAGGTCTAGCAGTGTCTTGCAAAAGGAGGAACCCAGGGCCAACTGCACCAGCATATGGTCTCACAGGGGTCTGAGGAGCTCATCTCGGTACCTAATGGCAGTCAGGCTACCTCTGGCGAGCACATGGAGGGCTGTGCGGCCCCCCAAAGAAATGCCACCCCACACCATTACTGACCCACTGCCAAACCGGTGACGCTGGAGGATGTCGCAGGCAGCAGAACGTTCTCCACAGCGTCTCCAGACTCTGCCACGTCTGTCACATGTGCTCAGTGTGAACCTGCTTTCATCTGTGAAGAGCACAGGGCGCCAGTGGCGAATTTGCCAATCTTGGTGTTCTCTGGCAAATGCCAAACGTCCTGCACGGTGTTGGGCTGTAAGCACAACCCCCACCTGTGGACGTCGGGCTCTCATACCACCCTCATGGAGTCTGTTTCTGACCGTTTGAGCAGACACATTTGTGGCCTGCTGGAGGTCAGTTTGCAGGGCTCTGGCAGTGCTCCTCCTGTTCCTCCTTGCACAAAGGAGGAGGTAGCGGTCCTGCTGCTGGGTTGTTGCCCTCCTACGGCCTCCTCCACGTTTCCTGATGCACTGGCCTGTTTCCTGGTAGCGCCTCCATGCTCTGGACACTACGCTGACAGACACAGCAAACCTTCTTGCCACAGCTCGCATTGATGTGCCATCCTGAATGAGCTGCACTACCTGAGCCACTTGTGTGGGTTGTAGACTCCGTCTCATGCTACCACTAGAGTGAAAGCACCGCTAGCATTCAAAAGTGACCAAAACATCAGCCAGAAAGCATAGGAACTGAGAAGTGGTCTGTGGTCACCACCTGCAGAACCACTCCTTTATTGGGGTGTCTTGCTAATTGCCTATAATTCCCACCTGTTGTCTGTTCCATTTGCACAACAGCAGTGAAACTGATGTCAGTCAGTGTTGCTTCCTAAGTGGACAGTTTGATTTCACAGAAGTGTGATTGACTTGGAGTTACATTTTGTTGTTTAAGTGTTCTCTTTATTTTTTTGAGCAGTGTATGTATGTATGTATGTGTGTGTGTGTGTGTGTGTGTGTATGTATGTATATATATATATATATATATATATATATATATATACACACACACACACACACACACACACACACACACACACACACACACACACACACACACACACACACACACACACACACACACACACACATATATATATATATGGAGTGGTGCATATTTACAATTGAATTTTAGCCTTATCTCAATTAAACACTACAGGCCTATGAATGTTGTGACCTTGTATGAAACCCAACAATAGTCATTCTTAGCCATTTCGCTATTTAAAAGTGCCTATAAACTTGGAAGCGCAATATTCTGTACTATGCAGTAGTTGTCAGCTGTGAAGGGATGCTGTGAATTACAAATACTTTCAAAAACATAGACATCTTTTACTATACATTCTAACTCAAATGTGTGAACACAGTTGGCCCTCAAAATAAATACATTTTGTTATACACTTAAATTCAGCGAATAGCTTGCTTCAGACATTTGGAAAACTACATGTATGTTCTCTATAAGTTTATTAAATCCCTGTCTCTTCATGTTATGCCAGTAACACTCAACTCTACTACCACATAGAGGACTTCTTGTCTAAACAAGTGTACAGTTAATGTTGGGGCAGCGGTAGATCCCCCTAACCCAAAAGTTGGAGGCTTGATCCCCGTTCCCACTGCTGCATATTGCCACTGTGGCCAGACACTTAACCCTCCTTGCCTCTAGTGTCTGCACACACTGGTGTATGAATGTGTGAGTGTTTGTAAGTGTGAATGGGTGAATGGCTCCGTGATGCAAAGGGCTTTGAGTGCGTATGGAGGTAGAAAAATGCTATATACAGTAAATGTGACCATTTATGTTACCATTTATTTGTTCACATGGAGGACAGTAATGTTATTGAGATACAAATATTATATAGAGTGAATATTGACTATTTCCCTAAATTGCTCAGCTCTATTAAATAGTTTATCACAGTCCTTAGTTTGCTGTTAATTTTGTCCTTGTACTTTTTTACCATGAAAAGCAAACTGGACACTATTAGTACATTTTTATGTATTTATTTAATTTTTTTAACAAGTAGTAGATCAACAGAAGTTGAACTACTTTAGCATCTCTGCTCGCCACTTTTTATCTAAGAGACTAATGCTGGCATCCCTAAATCTTAGACAGGCAGGCGGAGGAAGGTTTGTCTGACCATGATGTCATGATTCAGATGATCAGTAGTGAAGCAGCTGACCAAATCAACTAGTTCCTTTCCCATTGACCCCTCTCACAATGAGCTCTTTTCTTCTGCTTCTGTGAAATTTTCATTGCCGCTTATGTAACTTGGCCAAAAGACGCCATGAAATTGTCGCTGATCATGTGGCACAGATCTCATCTAAAAAGTCATTTATTTCAGTACATTATTTTTTAGGCTCAATATTGTCAATTTGAGACCAGGGGCTTGTGTTTAGTGAGTAGTAATTTACTTTAGGTCACTAAAACAGTGGACCTGTTTTGATGTCTGCAACAGCATACAAGAAAGTTTAATAAAAAAAAAAAAAAAATCCCAGTAGTTCTTTCTGTGATTTGGTGACTTTGGTTAGTTTACTTTTTTATTTAATTTAATGTTCTCTTTAGGTATTTTCAAGATTAACTTAATTTATTCCTATCTTTAAACAAATTATTTTTCCTCTGGCAGATTTTTAAGGTCACATCTAAAGTCTCCCATCATTATGACTATGAGCAAACCCCACTTTGCTCCACTGTGCAGACGAAGTGCGTCCTGCTGAGTATCTGCAGACAGTCATCCACTCTGTGCACTGCATTCCTCCAGCCATGTGACTGGTGTCAGTGTTCTTCGCTGTTGTTTTTCCACAAGTCTGTGATCAGCTGATTGCCTCCAGTTACAAGCCAATAATCGTCTAAAGCTGCTTTATACTACACAGTTGTGTCTTTGAGGGCAAGTCGAACCACACACTCTGCGTAACTTCCTATCTTATGAGCTACTACTTGTTTTCATAACTTACCATTAAAACCATGTGCTTATGACTATAAAAATAACGGTGCCACTCATTTCTCTTTGGACATGCTTCACGAAGTTACAGCTACTGTGAAGTTAAAGGTTACTGCTAATTTGTCTTTTTTCTATTTCCCCTTGTCACTCAGTGTGCCCGGGTGTGGATCCCTGATGTGGAGGAGGTCTGGAAGTCTGCTGAGCTGGTTAAGGACTACAATAATGGAGACCAATCCCTCCAGCTCATGCTGGAAGATGGAACGGTGAGGAACAGAGAACAACTGTCCCAGTGCTTGTATTGTTGTTTTCCACCTGCATCACACACTGAGTAGCCACTTTTCTGTGGCTACTCATCACAAATCCATACAGCAAGAATGCTCTAAGGAGCACTTAAAATGTGTTGCTACAATTATTCAATATATATTTTATACATGCACAATTATAATTCTGATGCATCATTTAAAGGCTCACCATACACTAGCTACTTAACATTTTTAATAAATTGCATTTTAAACACAATTAAACAACACTGTTTAAAGTTTCATGATTTATACTCAACAAACTAAAGGAGAAAGATGCTGCAACAAATTCACTTGTGATTGCCAACTGTCAATAAAAATATTTAATTTGCAATGTAAATTGTGTTGATTTGGCAAATACAAGAGATTGTTGTTATTGAGCAGCTCTCTGCAATTCATTGTTGTGAATTATCTGTCATTCCAGCCACATTTAGAGAGTTTATTCTCTATTTCATGCCAAGAAAGCACAGAAATGAAATTAAGGCTATTATTTTAATGATTTCCAGGCTTTAGATTTATATAATAATGCTGTTGCATGCAGCCTGTGTTCTCTGTACATTTTTTAATGTGTAACCAATCTTCAGTAAAGGATTCTTACAATTTTACACTTTACTCAATTGTTTTTTCATGGTTTGGCCAGCTTAAAGAATTGTTGGAACCAAAGTAAATATGTTATTCAAACAGATCTTACACACTGATCAATTTGAAGGTTGAAAACACACATTATACCTGCCTTAGGTCAAGATGGAACAGGACGAAATGATTAGATAAAGAAGCAATCTAAAAGACCCATTGCAAGTGAATTCATGGTCTCATGACATTTTTTGCATCGTGTTTGAAATGCTCTTGTGCATGGGGGTGGACATCAGCATTACATTGCATAAAAGATGACCTATCTGTTCCTAGTCCCCTAGTCCTAGTCTTAATGGACTGGAGAGAGAGACTGAAGAACATGCTTTCACAGTGGACTGTTTTTAAGGATTATACTTGAGCTTTTGGTAAAGAACGTTTGTGTAATTAGTATGACCAGTATGTCTCCTGCTAATCATATGGCGAGTGAAAAGCATAATTCAGATGTGTCAAGCAACTCGCAGATTTAAAAAAGAAATTATATAAAATGAATAGTATTGCTGCATTACTTACAGTCTTTAAATTCAGTTTCTTACTTTATTGTTGTATGTTGTTGTTGTTTTTCCTGTCTCTTTAGAAAATTGAACACAAGTTGGACCCCAAGACGAAGAACCTGCCCCACCTGCGCAACCCTGACATCCTGGTGGGCGAGAATGACCTCACAGCGCTCAGCTACCTCCACGAGCCGGCCGTGCTCCACAATCTCAAAGTTCGCTTCATCGACTCTAAGCTCATTTATACTTACTGCGGTAAGCGGCAAGCTTATTCTCAAAAGTTTCACCTTCAAAATCCAGTGTGAAACAACTTCTGCCTCTTCCTCACTTTGCACTTGGTAGGAATTGTTTTGGTGGCCATCAACCCATATGAGAACCTGCCAATCTACAGCACAGACATTATCAATGCTTACAGCGGTCAGAACATGGGAGACATGGACCCTCACATCTTTGCAGTGGCTGAGGAGGCTTATAAACAGATGGCCAGGTTTGTGTGTCTGCCAGTGTCACCTGAGTAGACTACTCACTTGTAGCCTCCTTGTGGCTCAGTCTTCTCTCTATCTTTGGCCTTTGTAGGTCAAAGCTAAGCCAGAAATAGCCTTATGGTGGTCTCACTTTCTGTTCGAATTTTAATCCAATCCATTTTTTTTGTAAAGCACTTTAAAATAACAAGGTCAACGTGCTGTACACATTAGAAATATTAACTATATTATAAGTAAAAACATAAATACTACTAAAAGATCACAATACAATAAAATAATACAATAAAATCGTGGATAAAAACTGTGAAAGTCAACAACTCATACTTAAAAGCCAAAGTTAAAAAATTTATTTTTAACATACACTAAGAGTAGTGTGTAAGTAACTGTGTTTTTACTAGCACTCTTATACATAAAGGTGCATAAAAAGTAGGCGTAGTAGTAGTAGTAGTAATCTTATTAAATATAATGGAAAGTAAAAAATTATTTTAGTAAAATGCATATTTTACATATATTCAGGGCAAACTTCAGCATTTATTGTAGTTGTGATGATTATGTAAAATGATATAATAGTTTGATTTTATTTGATGCGAAAAAATGTATTTTTAACATACACTAAGAATATAAGAGTAGTGCAAAGTGTGTTTTTACTAGCACTTTTATACATAAAGGTGCATAAAAAGTAGTAGTAGTAGTAGTAGTAGTAGTAGTAGTGATTGTATTAAATATAATGGAAAGTAAAAGTTATTTCAGTAAAATGCATATTTTACATATATTCAGAGCAAACTTCAGCATTTATTGTAGTTATGATGATTATGTAAAATGATATAAGATGATTATGTAAAATGATATAATAGTTTGATTTTATTAGATGCTGAACTGGGGTTATCATTGAATGTAACCCATTACATGACTAGTAAAAAAAAAAAAATAAATAAATGCTTGAAATATTTTACTCTCATGCACTGAATCTGGATAGTATGCGTTTCATTTTGAATTGAACCAAAAAGCATTCACTTCTTCAGGATCTTTATTTTTATTTAGCAAAGGGTCATGCATCCTATATACAGAAAAAAACTACTTGCATACAGTTCAGATAAGTTAAGTTAATTTTTAGAAGAGCTTTGGGGACTTATTAGGGTTGTCACACATTTTTATTTCAGCTTATACTTATATTTATTGATTGATTTTATTGATTGAAGTTATGTTCTTATTTTTTGGTCAGGGATGAGAGAAACCAGTCAATCATTGTAAGTGGTGAGTCTGGCGCTGGAAAGACAGTTTCAGCCAAATATGCCATGAGATATTTTGCTACAGTCAGTGGTTCAGCCAGTGAAGCCAACATCGAGGACAAAGTTCTGGCCTCCAACCCTATCATGGAGGTGAGTACTGACTGCTGCCTGCTGACATTTGATCTTACAGTGCATTTAAATAGTAATGACAAAACTAAAGGTGTTTTTGAATCATGCTGATTTTTTTTCTACTGGTTTAAAACTAGTATTTGTACAGTAAACAGTGCAAATAATAAACAACCAGACTCTGATTCTAAAATTCTGAATTATTAGTTGTGTAATGCGTTAACTCTGTCCTTCACTACTCATAGATTCCCTTTTCCACTAGTATTTACAACTTAATTTGGCTGGGTGGAAGCTCTCTGTTTCTTGTGTATTTGCTTTGTGTTTGAGTAATTCTTTCCATTGGTTGGTGAACTCTTTAAATGCCTCTGCTGCATCCCCCACCCCTTTTTAACTGTCTTTCCTGTCACTATGGTCATACTGCTCTGGCCAATCATTTGCCAGCTGGAAGAAAGACTGGGAAGCTTCTCTTTGCACCAATGATGTACAAAATGTACATACATGTACACTTTTTATCCTTATCTTGATAGACGCTAAAAGGGACTAGTAAGTTGTCTTGTACAGTTTGAAAAGCTCTTTGAGGCAACCTATTGTTAGGCGATACAGAAAAAATATTATGCAGGTGGATTTTTAAAATGTTAAATACAGATAACATTTTTTTTTTTACTGTATATAAGCTGGAAGAAAGTAATCAATCAGATGTCTTACCATTTTGTTCTGTTGGACAGGCTATTGGAAATGCAAAGACCACCAGAAATGACAACAGCAGTCGATTTGGTAAATATATTGAAATTGGCTTTGACAACCGCTACCGCATTATTGGAGCCAATATGAGAACATATCTGCTAGAGAAATCACGAGTGGTGTTCCAGGTGAGAGCACAATCATGCATGGATTTGTGCACATTTTGTGTTTTCTTGTGTGGACTCTATTTGTATTTGGTGAAGCTGCATTTATTTAGGAATCTTTGCTAGATCAAAAGGTGTACAGCGTGGTATCATTTAACTGGCTTAAAAATACTTTTAACCTAATACAAGATTACACAAGTGTGTCATGTGCAGTGAATGTGCAGTCTACCAGACATATACAACTAGGCAGCTGCCTGATCATCAGCTCTAGTAAATCAGCTTTTAAAAGATACTTCAGCTGTGAATGTGTTCCTGGTTTCGTTTAGAGCAGCAAACTATGTGGCAGTAATTTCCTTCTTTACACAGACAAGTTACAGAGCAGTTACAAAACAAAAGACTTTTACAGTCTGTCGCATGCATTTTCTTGCTACTGTCTCAGGTTTTTGAATTGTACTGTAGAATTGTACTCCTAGGAGTAGTCTTTGTGTATTCTACCATATTTGTAAGGTGTATTTGCTTACACTCATAAACAGTGTTTCGATAGAGAGCAAGTTTACACTATAGGCAGTTGCTCCTGTGGAATGAGGCTATTGCAGGAAAATCTTCACTACTTCCCTATCTTCATTTTTCACATGCCTTTGGCCTCCCATTTGTAGGTGTGGGTAGGTGTGCTCCTTTGTGTTTTTGCAGTCCATATTCATGATGATTCATGATGCCTGAGTAGGACAGATATAAATGATTTGAGCGTTTGCAGTTTCAACTTCCTTTTAGTTGGAATTCCTCAGTTTAAAATGTTTTGTGTCATCTCTGTTTGGTGGCATTGTCTGTAGTTAAAATACAAGTGAAGCACATGTTTCGCCTCACTGATGATTTGTATGTCTCTCAAATGTAAAACAATCTTTATAACCGCTCCATAACATCTGTTGACATGCCCTTGAGCAAGGCCGTACATTGCCAGCTGTTTCTGTAGATCTTCCTGATGTTGAAATGCCAGCTATAAGCTTTACTATATGCTGCCATTTTGCTCTTAGTGAGTTACATGTGTGTGCTTGTTTTAGGCTGATGAGGAAAGAAATTATCACATCTTCTATCAGCTCTGTGCTTCTGCTCATCTGCCTGAGTTCAAGGCACTGAAATTAGGTAAGTCTGGAAGTATGTAAGTGCCCAAAGATAAATGATGTAGAAACTGTTGGCGAACTGTTGAATCTGTTTGTGATTATTCCTTTGACTATTGAACAAGGTGTTCAAAGAGCTGCCACACACTGAGCTAAGATAATTTAGATTAAGCCTCAGTTAGACAGAGCCTCAGAGTGTGCTCCCACTGTGGACCTGCACCTGCTCATCGCACTGTCATGGCCGCTGTGTTGGCCGCTTTTCTCTTGTGCATATACACACACCCAGATGGACAGCTGTTGTCCTTTCCTTTCCTGCTGACTTCCTGGCTCTGTAAATGGAACAGTTGTCACAGTCATATTGATGCAGCTTGTTGCTAGGCGACAAGCCTCATCTTAGTAAAAAAGTGTGGTAAAATTAACTAATTGTGTTAAAGTTTAAATATTTTGTACATAAAAGTTGTTAAATCAGTTGTGTTTCTTTGTGGACACAGGTGGCCAGAGGAAGGCAAAGGATTAACCTCCTTTTGCTTTATATCTACATGATGTAAATGTTTAATATATTTGCACTTACTGTCTTATTAATTCTCTTTATTCAGGAAGTGCAAATGACTTTCTGTACACCAGGCAGGGCCGTAGTCCTGTCATTGATGGTGTGGATGACACCAAGGAGCTCTGTACCACTCGAAATGCCTTTACACTACTAGGTAATGTGGCTATCTTGTATTGCTAATCTTTTTATCCCATGTAATTTAACATTGAAAAATACATTTCAGTATTTAACTATTTAAATTAAATTTATATAATAAATGTATAAATGTAAATGTATAAATGTATTAATTATGATATTGTTTTGTGTTGTCTTACGCAGGTATTAATGAATCATATCAGATGGGCCTATTTCAGGTGCTGGCCGCTATTCTTCATTTGGGAAATGTGGAAATAAAGGACAGGGATTCAGACAGCAGTGTCATAGCTGTAAGGACTAAGGAATTTATGGTTACTGGTCACAGCAAATATAAATGCACTTTGTTTAACACAGAGAGTCAATAAATGTCTGTTTTCTTGCTGTGATGCTTTAGCCAAACAATCGCCACCTGACATCTTTCTGTGAGCTGGTGGGTGTCAGTTACCAGGACATGTCCCAGTGGCTGTGCCACAGAAAGTTGAAGACGGCTACAGAGACGTATATCAAAACCCTTCCTCGTCTTCAGGCCACTAATGCTCGAGATGCCCTGTCTAAACATATTTATGCCAAGCTTTTTAACTGGATTGTGGAGCATGTGAACAAGGCCCTGATAGCAAATGTCAAACAACATTCATTCATTGGGGTCCTTGACATCTACGGGTATGTCTCCTCTGGGCTGTGTGTATGTATGTAGAAATTCCATCACAAATTTAAAATTAACTTTAAATCTTTTTGACCAACACTTTTATATAATCAGTTAAATACTCTTAGTTATTATATACAGTATAGGAATTCCCTTACAGGCAAGCAGTCCTTTATAAGAACATGCTTTTCAAAATGAAGTATAAACATATAACAGTATTATATTAAAGGATGAAAATGTTGTTCTCTTAAGGTTTGAGACATTTGATATCAACAGCTTTGAGCAGTTTTGTATAAACTATGCAAATGAGAAGCTCCAGCAACAGTTCAACATGGTGAGTAGTATATGGTGTGCATTACACTAACCACTGTTTTATTTTAAAACATTACATCAATAATGTGCAGAAGATAACTGCTTTCTATGCATACACAGCATGTGTTCAAGTTGGAGCAAGAGGAGTACATGAAGGAACAGATTCCCTGGACTCTAATAGATTTCTATGACAATCAACCCTGCATTAATCTCATAGAAGCTAAAATGGGCATCCTGGACCTTTTGGATGAAGAGTGCAAGGTAGTCTTTCTTTACATTTTGAGTGTACAAGCTTTCTTTTAATGATAATGTGTATAGGAGGCTGAAGGCATTGGTTAACAGTTACCAAAACCACAATTTTCTAGTATATTGACTCGTCACAGCTAGGTCTGAGTGAAATTACCACCAAGTACTAAACACTACAAAATACACTGTTAAAAAAGTATTAGTCAACTTTGTTTTTATTACAAACTAGTTGGTCACAAAATGTTTACATGCTCTACATAACATAATTGTAACAGTATTAATCTCCAAGTCACTTCAAAGGTCATTTATGGTTTGTTGACATTTGAGGCAGTCCAGATTGTGATACTACTCCATATATAACACTAAAGGACTGCTGTAATATAGTGTGTAATGTAATGTATCATGGTAAATAACATATCTCAACAGCAGAATTTACTTTTTCCATGAAATCCAGATGCCTAAAGGTTCTGATGACTCTTGGGCACAGAAACTGTACAACACCCACCTGAAGACTTGCCCTCTCTTTGAAAAGCCACGCATGTCAAACCGCGCCTTCATCATTAAGCATTTTGCTGACAAGGTGGGCTACATTATGACATAACACACAAAAAGCAGGTTTTAAAATTTTCAGTAATGACTTGTATGTACACACATTTTTAATAGGGCATAATCATATCATTCATAATTACTGCGAATATGGATTTTATAAATTAATAAATATTTTTATTGTCATTTAATTTTTTGTTCTAGGTAGAATATCAGTGTGAAGGTTTCCTTGAAAAGAACAAGGACACTGTAAATGAAGACCAAATCAATGTGCTGAAGGCCAGCAAGGTGAGCTATGAACACAAGTCCTGTGTGTCAATAGTAAACAGTGTGGGTGTCTTGTATATACCCAGATCACATTTAAGGGCACCATACAGTGTATCATAGTCTGAAAGCTCTTGGAAGTTTGTGTGAACTGTGGGAGTGATGTTTACTCTTGAAGACTCAGAGAGGCAGCACCCTCTGCTGACCATGTGAGGGCATCTTGACACAAAACACTTGATTGATCTGAGAAAAGCTGCATTTATGCTTGTGAGGTTTATTAGAGTAGAAGACAGTAATTTTGTTGAATTAATGCATAATTTCAAGAATATCCCATAAGAGGGAAGCAGTAACAGTTTAGGTCAAACCATTTTGTATTAGATTTACAGATATTCACTAATATTGATGTTGACAAAGAAATCACAGACTTGCATTTTATATACGTGCCATTGAAACTACATCAGTCTGATCACATATAGTAAATTAACATCACGTGTGTCTTGGTTGAGGATCAGTGTGTAAAATCCTGTTTGGTAAAGAGAGGCCTAAGCCTTTAAATCCTCCTCGTTGTTTTGGATGCACACACTTATACAATGAGTTTGCTCACATGATTTAAGTCAACACATATTGTGGCTACCTCCTTGTTACCTGGTGTCAAAAAAGAAAGAAATAATGCATAAAACATAAATGTATCAATTCTCAGTTTATTTGTCTTTCTGTACACTTTGAACAAACATGTTGTTTTGATGGGTACACTAATAATGGTAATAATATGAAGTTGTTAATATTATTGGGAATTTACAATTGGATTTCTGGTATTGGTTTCATTTGACAGTTTCTGTATTGCATTGTATTCTTTCCTCATTGTGTCTTCATGTGTTGTTTATGTTATTTGGTTGTGTCTTCATCATGACCACCTTTTCGCATCAGCAGAAGGTAAACACAGGTGCTACAATGCTGTCCCGTCTCATGTTCTTCATATCTTTCCGTTTTCTTCCTTGTCTTTCCTTGAGTCTGTATCACTAACACCACTTTGAAAATATGTATGGTGTGATTGCTGTTTCTGAAGCACTGGCTGAGGAGAGGAAATGGGATAAGACATAAAAACACAGCCAAAAGAAATAGACAATTCTATCTGTATTTGGTGCTGGAGGAAGGTGCAGCATGGCAGCGCTCTGAGCACAACAGGAAGACCTGACACTGCACATAACACAGCATCTTCCTCATATAACCTTAAGTTATATGGTACTTGGCAGCTTATTTGAAACAATGGCACAATTTGTCTTACATTATAACCAGTTTATCACAATTATCACTTTAACTCATCTTAACTAACAATCAGTAATTTGTGCAACATCTACTCACATGACTAAAACCAGTGTAGCCAGTTGTACATGTGAAATTGTAATAATGTTGATTCATCTAGCATATACAAATAATTTTAATCTTAAAAAAAATGTAAAAGAAAAACAAAACACTTTTTAGTCTTAGGTAGTGCTAATATGTTTACTTGCATAAAGTGCACTAATGTACATTGCCTGACTCTCTCTTTAGTTCAACTTGTTAGTGGAGCTGTTCCAGGATGAGGAAAAAGCCACCAGTCCAACTGGACAAGTCCCTGGGACCGGTGGCCGAACTCGCCTTAGCGTCAAACCTGATAAGAGTCGGGACACAAGCAGCAAGGAGCACAAGAAGACAGTCGGCTGCCAGGTGAATGTGCCTTTTAAACATTACAAAATAATAATAATAACAAAATAAATAAACAATCACTTGGCAATGACCTTGATGTGTATGATGTTTCTCTGATACAGTTTCGAAACTCTCTTCAAATGCTGATGGAAACTTTGAACGCTACAACCCCACATTATGTCCGGTGCATCAAACCAAATGACTTTAAGCTGGCCTTTACGTAAGTTTTGTTCTTTACACTTTTATATCGGGAGACACATTGTGCTCTGTAGATTTAATAGTGTTATACATATGTTGTGACTGTTCTGTTACTGAATTATACTTGGACTTTAAATACAGTGGTCACTTTAGTTCAGTGGTGGCGCTCATGTCATTATTAGGTTTGATCCTAAACGTGCAGTGCAGCAGCTCAGAGCCTGTGGTGTTCTTGAAACCATTCGAATCTCTGCAGCAGGCTTCCCATCCAGGTGATGACAAATAACTGCAGTTTTTTTATATTACATATGTGGGCTGCGTAAATGTGTTGGCCATGGCTGAACTGCATTCTACTGTGTACCCCAGGTGGACCTATCAGGAGTTCTTCAGCCGTTATAGAGTGTTGATGAAGCAGAAGGATGTCCTCCCAGACAAAAAGTTAACCTGCAGGAATGTCCTAGAGAAACTTGTGCAGGTGAGGATATAGGGCTCTCAAACAAATCAATCTTTTCTCTAAAAACAAATAAAGACTCAATAATGTTTTGGATTTATCAGGATCAGGATAAATACCAGTTTGGCAAGACAAAGATCTTCTTCAGAGCTGGCCAGGTTGCTTATCTGGAGAAGCTCAGGGCAGACAAATTGCGGGCTGCATGTATCCGTATCCAAAAAACAATTCGCTGTTGGCTTGCACGGAAGAAGTATCTGCGTCAACGTAAGGCTGCTATCACTATCCAGAGGTTCACCCGAGGATACCAGGCCCGCTGGTCAGTACACTACACATAATACGTAAACAGTACAATATGTTTTTTGTTTTTTGTTTTTTTTTATCTAAAGGAACAATAATATTAATGAATTTATACATGTAAATAGGCAAGATTATAGCGAAGGCCAGTTGTAGTTCAGGCCAAAGCCAGCCACACAACACAAAAATGCAATATACGATGACAACCAGTCAATTTATTGTCAATATATATAATAAAATGACATACTGTCAGCAACAACAGTCAGTAATACTACGGCACACACTTATACACATGCATTGAAAATGAACAAAACTAGAGTTTATGATTGTGGGAGCAATTTTGATTGTTCAATAACCATGACTTGAGATTTTGGGGTGGGATGTGGAGGATGGGCACATCACATATACCTGTGGGTATTGTATTCCAAGTTTGAGAGGCATGATATGAAAACACAACCTGTCCAAAGGCACTTTATTTAGATCTAAAACTATAAAGTCACCTCTGGAATGTCTGGTATAAATCATGGCCAGTGATAATAATCATTTTCTTTTTTATTTATTTATTTATTTATTTTTAGCTTGGCAAAGTTTCTGCGGCGCACCCAAGCAGCTACTATCATCCAGAAGTACCAGCGTATGTATGTGGAGAGAAAGTGCTACAGGCAGAAGCAGGCTGCTGCCTTGGCCATGCAGAGAATCCTCAGAGCTTACATGGCGCGCCAGAAATATCTTGGGGTAAAACACCTCAGGAAAACCTTTTTTTTTCTAGCTTAAAATAATAATCATAGATGTTGATTATATATGTTTTTGTGTCTATAGCTATTGCGGGAGCACAAGGTGGTGATCATTCAGAAGCACGTCCGTGGGTGGTTGGCCCGATGTTGGTACAAGCGCTGTCTCCACTCTATCGTCTACCTGCAGTGCTGCATTCGCAGGATGAGGGCCAAGCGCGAGTTGAAGAAACTGAAAATCGAGGCTCGCTCTGTGGAGCACTTCAAGAAGCTCAACAAAGGCATGGAGAACAAGATCATGCAGCTGCAGAGGAAGATCGACGAGCAGGTCTGTCAACCCACCCCCTTTTTCTCTTTCAGTTCATAGTTTTGTTACTTAGGATTTGCTCTTTAACATCTTTGCTTCATTTTAGAACAAAGACAACCGTTTGGTCAACGAGAGGCTGGCTAGTATGGAAAGTTCATACACAGCAGAAAGTGAACGAATGCGTGGTGAGCTCAATCGGCTTCATGGTGTGGAAGAAGATGCAAGGAACAAAGCCAATCAATTATCAACACTGCTGGAGCAACTGGAGAAATTAAAGAAAGAGCTGGCCACCACACAACAAGAGAAGAAAACTATAGAGGACTGGGCACAAAACTACAGGACCGAAATGGAAAAAGTACGACTTGTAGTACATCTGCACCTATACCATATCTCTCACCCCCCAAAGTACATAGTTTACAATCCCCATATGTAGAAGGCTTTGAAAATATACATTTAGCATATTGGTATTAAAAAAAACATTATTTTCCCTCATTATTTAGGAGGCACAGAGATCGTTGGGAAATAGGGCAAATGGTGGTCTCAGATATCACTATTGCCCCATCTCAGTAGATTAGTGTCACTATGTACAGTATAATCTGTGTTTGGACTTTGTTTGTCTTGAACTAAATTAGTGTATGAAACTGTAGCAATAGCAAAGGATTTTGTAGACATTGTTTTTTTTTTTTTTTTTTTTTTTTTTCCAAATGTTGTGCTTTATATTTTGTATACAATGTTGTATGGAGCTGAATTTGTTTGCAATTAATAAACTAAATTAGGTTTGTCAAAGACAAAAATATGTTTGCAATAAATACAGTTTTGTGCCCAGGCAGCTGAGATGTGAATGTATTAAGAGTTGTTGTGTTTTTATAGATGGTGTCAGAACTAAAGGACCAGAATGGTTTGCTGAAGAAAGAGAAGGACGATTTGAACAGTTTGATTCAGGAACAGACTCAACAGATGACAGGCAAGTAAAAACCTATGCTACAACCTGACATTTTCCCTCTTCACTGAAGAATCGGTGTTTTTTTAGAAATTATTTATTTAGAGAAGTTGAATAAATTTCGTGCTCTTCACAGAGAAAATGGCTCAAGCAATTTCACAGGAGACTCAACAGCTCGAGACAGATTTGAACGAGGAGCGTTCTCGTTACCAGAATCTCCTGTCCGAACACCTTCGCCTGGAGGAAAAATACGACGACCTGAAGGAAGAGATGGCACTTTCCTCGGTTAGTGTGTGTGTGTATATATAAATAAAATTATTCAAATGTTGACTATGGATCCAAGGTTTCATCTGATCTCCTCTAACATTAGAACATCACCAAGCCTGGACACAGGAGAACAGACTCCACTCACAGCAGCAACGAGTCCGAGTACACCTACAACTCAGAATACACCGAATTGGAAGACGGCTCCAGAACCAGAGAAGTAAGCAAGCTTTACTTTTGTGAAATTTAAATTGCAAAATACTATCACAACAAAGGCTCAACCCTCTGTATTTTGACTTTTTTTTTTTTTTGCTGTTGTGTTGTGCAGGATGTCACGCGAGGACTAGACACTTCACTCACTCTGAAGCTACAGAAGCGTCTCACAGAACTGGAACAAGAAAAACAGTCTCTGCGCAACGAGTTAGAAAACAAAGAGGAACAGTATCAGCGGGCTAGAGCCAGGGTACACATAAAAGATCTTGTATTAAAAATGTAATGTACACTGTAATGTCTGATTCATTTAAATGATGCTCACATCATTTTTATGTGGATATGAGAACACTGGGTGTGTTTTCTACAACATTCTCCTTTACAAAGGCTTTAATTAATATTACAACTAATTTTTTAACTTATTCATTAATTAAATGTTTTTGTTTTTTCTTTGTTTTTTTTTACTTTTTCAGGATGATGCAGAGTTTAAAAAGGCTCGTGGGGCAGAGCTTGAGTATGAGTCCCTCAAAGTAAGCTGTAGTTAAGAAATTAATCGTTCACAATTTTTTTTCTCTCAGGAATCATTGTATTGGCTGCAGTTTTCTTACTTGTTACCATTGCCTGTCACAGCGTCAGGAGCTTGAGTCTGAAAACAAGAAGTTGAAGCATGACCTGGCAGAGATGAGGCAGAGTTTGCTTGGTGATAAGGCTGCTAATGCTGGGGCTCCGGGGTCTCCTGCATACAAAGTGCTTCTGGACCAGCTCAATTCCTCCTGTGAAGAGCTGGAGGTTCGTAAGGAGGAGGTGCTTATCCTTCGCTCCCAGTTGGTCAGCCAAAAGGAAGCCTTCCATCACAAGGTACAAACACTTGGTTGGTCTTTACAAGATACAGACTTTCTGCTTAGAATATGACATCCAATTGTAAAACAAACACTGTTTCCAAAAGGAGGGTATTCTGCTGTCCTGCTTTCATCATGTTTTTATGTTTGTTTTCATGGTAGTGGTCTCTCTTTGCTAAAAAATACTAAAATTCAACATTATATTTAAGTATATATTTTACAGTTTTGATTTACCATTTTGAGCAAACACCATCTTGTTTTTAGTGTCTAATGTTACTGTCCTCACCCTCTCTCTTCCATCCATGCTTTCCTACAGGATGAGAAGGTACAGTTAAATCCATGATGCACCATGCATGCCTTGATAAAAGTGTGTTAATACTTGTTCACAGTGTTTTACATTAATTTAACCTACCTCAGATTACTAGAATAACACTGTGTTTGTTCATCTGATCCCAAACCTAGTTGTAAATTATCTGCATCATGTTAAGTAGTCTGGTTTCATCAGAGGTTATAATGACAAAACTCAGAACATGAAACCATCTAGGATTGATAGACGTAGAGCATATAGTTATCTGTGTTACTAACATGTTATGTTTGCTTTACATCCTTAGCCAACTTTGCTTTAATTATCTGTCTTGACCTTTTGCCTGAGTTAATTATGTTAATGCATTATTTGTTTATCATACACCAAAGATGGTTGTGCTCAGTGGAAACTGCAACTTTTCATATTTCAGAGTCTGCAGTATGACTAGGCTTAAGGGATAGCAAACTGCAAGATGTCTAATCATGTCTCACCACACATTTTCAGTCAAGCTTCTGTTCTCCATTGTTCAACTACCTGGGCACTTACTAATTTAGATATTTGTTGTAAAACCGATACTACTATCAATAGTATTATTGATAAATGGTCACAGAGAGGTCACATGAACTCGCTTAAGCCGTGGTGCTTTGTCTAAACTCTTAATTCTTTTTAGCAGTGTCACTAAATAACTAAACTGAAGCTTCCTTACTATGAGGTGGCTTCCCTTAAACACTACATATAGAGGCAAAATATGACAAGATATCACAACCCTTGCTTTTTCTCTGCCTGTTGATGGTCTCAGAAAAGACAGTATTTGCATTTACACTGTGTGCCTGTTAACAGTGTGAATGCATGCTGCCTGTGCATTGAACTACACTTTATTTATTAATTAACAAACTAAGTTTAGTAAGCAAATGTAATTTATGGTGTTTTGTATTAAGCAGTGATAAAAAAAGATCTTTTTTTTCTTTTCTTGTTATCTACAGGAAACCATGACTGAACCCTCCGTCTTTGCTGAAGATGTGTCCAAACTCAAAGACGCTGATGAACTGAAACAAGCATACATAGGTCTCAAAGATACCAACAGGTACTTTATGGAAATCATTATTTCTATTTATGTACGTTGCCTATAAAAGTATTAATTCCCTTACCATTTTTCCTTTATTGTTGCCTTACAGCCTAGAATTGAAATGGATCACTGGAAGGTTTATGTCAGTCAGTTTACATCACATCACATGCTGGCAACTATGAAGATACAATTTATTTATTTTTTTTATTGTGAAGCAAATAAGAAATATAGTATGGCATAAAAACAGAAAACTTGACCGTGCAGAAGTATTCAGCTCCTGAAGTTAGTACTATGTAGAACCACCTTCTGAAGGACTTCCAGCTCAAAGTCTTTTAGGAGCTTGGTTCATGAAATCAGTAGGATTTATGCTCATTCTTCATTTAAAAGCAACTCCAGTTCCTTCAGGTTAAAATAATTGTACAAGAGTGGTCCTGGGTCAGATACAACAGTCTCTGCTGTTGAGCGCTACAGCTCTTTCAGGGTCACCTTTGGTCTTATTGTTGCCTCTCTGATGAATGCACTCCTTACCCAGTTTGTGAGTTTTAGATGGTCGTCTCTACGCAGGTTTGGTGTGGATCCCTATTTTTATAGGTTGTATTGATGAATTAAATTGTGTTTTGTGGCATTACCACAGTTGAATTACAGACAGGTTGACCTTATCTAACTGTTTCTGTGACTTCTGAGGGTAAATAATACCAGGTCTCATTTAGGGGCTTCTTTAAAAAGGGGGTAAATACTTTTGCACACTTGAGTTTTCTGTTTTTCTGTCATATTTCATATTTACTGCACAATAAAATATTTAGCATCTCCATAGTTGTCATGTGATGCAAAGTGACTGATATAAACCTCCCAATACCAAATTTCAATTACTGGTTGTAAGGCAAAAATATAAGAAAATTGTTAAGGGTTGTGAATACTTTTTATAGGCACCGTAAGGCAAACCTTACATAATAAAACATTAAAACCTTAATTTTAAGCTTGCTTTTGTTAAAAAAATAGTTGTGTGAAAGATCATATGTGTAAAAATATTTGTCCTGTCCAGATCTCCTAGGTTTATGCCTAAGTCTCTGGATATCAGTGAACTTCTGAGTAGGCTCAGGTAAACACTGAGTGGCCAATGCATCATGAGTGAGCCATGCATGGCCACACTGTTGCCAACAGGGTTGTTGTGTATGGCTATTACAAGACAAAAGAACAAAGGAAAATGACAGGCTTTGGTAGTCTTATTGCATGTTTGTTAACATAGACTGATTTTTCTAACTGGGCTCAGCAGCGACTGAGTTATGGCGATGGCTGGTTACTATTTAAAGTAAGTATTTGGCTTCTTAGTCAGGCTTTGTGGATGATATTGTGCATGGCTTTTAATGGTTTAGCTGGAAGAATCACTGTTTATGGATCTCACAAAATTGTGGGGTTTTTAGTGGTTTTACTGAATATTTAGCCTTTATATTTAGACTAAATGCTAGGTGTTGCAAACAGGACATATTTACTGTGATTTGTGTCCTAACTGCTGTTGGTTAAAGTTTTGCGGGAGGCCTCCAGTCTCAGCTTTATGGAATGTTTTCAGCATGAACCCTGCACGACAATGCCCACTTCTTGTGTTAAAGCAGAGATGTACAGCACAAGCAATGGCATTGAATCTCACCCACTCACCTCAGTCACTCTCATTAACATGTTTACCTTTACAGTTAACCAACTCTAATGTAGATGTCTGTATCAGAAATATTACAGAACATCATCACTCCACTCTGCTGTATTCGTGTTTTCTTTCTTTTTTATCTTTATAGTGTATTATATATTTACCTATCTTCTCTCCTTTGGCATTGTTTTCTTTGTGTTGCCTCATTTCATCACATGTCTGTCGAGAACAAATCCTATGCCTACCCATGTGTGCCATATTGTTTTCTCCCCTGTGTTCATGTTTCCTTGTGTTGTGTGTTGGTCAGATCGGCTGCACCAGACTTCCATAATCTGAATGAGGACGGAGAGCTGTGGCTGGTTAATCAGGGCTTAAAGGAGACCGTCAGGTGTAACTGTGTAAAAATGTGCTTCGGAGCATGAATTGCCCTTTCACTGCTACTGGGTCTCTTTCACCTAACTCTCCTTTATATTAACATTTTACCCTTCAAGACACAAGGCAATATTTAGTAAATAATTATTTACTGGGTGATTCCAAACTTTAATTTTAAGCACATATTGGTATTGGTTGTATTTTGAGTTAATTATAATAACTTGGCATCAAATCAAATGCAATTTGTGCTGTACCAAATATTGCCACATATGCAAGTATATGTATATTTAATATTTTCAAATTATTAGTTTTGTTATATTGCAGTGACTAACAATTAACTAACGTTTTTTCACTTTTCTTTATCTTTTGAAAGCTGTGGTTGTTTTCTAAAGGTCAAAGTGTCTTGTACTGCTTGCCAGTGGTTGGTAAATAGCTTATGTGACTGAATGACCGGTGAGCCCTATGCTAGAGTTGAAGTGGTGTAGCTTATACGCCCACAGTAAAAACGTAGCATGAAAGATCTCTTAGCTTGTGCCCAGTCTGCCATTGAGCTTGACCTCTGAGCTTGGCCAGTATATTCACTTGATAAAAGCATCTATTCAGGTTGTCACTCAAACCCCTGTGACAGATCTTCGGAGTTTCAGGAGTATTTCAGTGCAGTGTAGTCTCTGCACAGCATGCCTCTGTCGACTGTCATCATGCTGTGGGTGAACTGTTCTTCTAGCACTTTCACTGGGAGCCTTTAACCCTTTATATCAGCCACATTTGATGCTGATTTTTTGCTTTTCTCCCCCCCGTCACCCCTTTTCCTGGGACCTCTGTGCTTCTCCAACCTCCCCACCCCTCTTCAGATTACTCGAGCACCAGCTGCAGACTCAGCGGAGAAGCTACGATAATGAGGTGGAGGCCTTGCGCGGCGAGCTGCAGAGTGTCAAGGAGGAGAACAACCGTCAGCAGCAGCTTTTGGCCCAGAACCTGCAGTTGCCTCCAGAGGCCCGGATCGAAGCCAGTCTGCAGCACGAGATCACGCGGCTAACTAATGAAAACCTGGTATGATATACAACACGTTGCTACTAACAAGTAGTGTCTTTTTTGCAGGTTTTATCTTATTATACATTTTTTATAACTATCTACATTCATACTAATTCTACATTTATTTTTATTATACACAAATCAATGACTTAATGACAATTTGATGGAGATTCTCTGTTCCAGTTATTTAGTTTAGCACAGTCTTTATATTTTTTATTCCAACACAAAATTTTTAGGAACAGATTAAAACAGGGAGCTACTGGTATCCACAAAACTAATGATGCTCATTGAAAGGGTCATAGTTCCTAAAGAAAACAATCCAGGCACTCACTTGGTTAAAAAAGTGTAAAAAGCCTTTATTTCATGAGGGCTTGAGTCATTAAAACACACCAACGTAAAACACTAATTGCGTAAAACACTAATTTATACTCACTGGCTGCAGGTGTGTAGTCAGGAGTGTAAGAGCTGGACGCAAGAGGCAGTAGCGAGACATTAGGAGTAGAGGAGAAATAACAATAATGCAATTATTATGATTTTAATGTACTATTTTTACAATATAAATTTCTGGAAATCTATGAAAGATCTAAGTCCTCATTCAAGCCTGGGTAACTCGTGTCCTTGAGAACATGAATCCAATAGGCTTCTTTTTGTTTAAAGCGTTGGGTTTTGTCCCCACTCCTGGCATTCATAGTAATAGCTTCAATGCCAGACATCTTTAAGGTAGAGTCACTTCCATGAAAAGCCTGAATATAATGTTTGGTATGGGATAGTTTAGATTTCCGGAACGAATGGCATATCAATGCTCAGCCGCACTGTCTCTGAGCCTCCTTTCAGTGAGGCCAACATAAAAACAGCCACAGGGGCTTTCAAGACAGTACAATACATGGGTGGTATTGCAGTTAATAAAGCTGTAGATTGTGTATGTCATATTGTTAGCTATATTTATGAAGGTGTCTGCCCTTACCTTGTTCTCACAGTATACACTTTGGCCACAGCGAAAGTTGCCATTTGGACGAGAGAGCCATGCCGGAAGGTAGTGTTTCACTAACTTGTCCTTAATTGTAGGAACTCTTTTGAAACTGACTCCAGGGAGCTCAGGGAATACTTCTCTTAGGTGGGGATCACTCACAAAAATGTCCCAGTTTTTCTTTATGATATGTATAATCTGAACTGCCTTTTTACTATAATGTGTGACAAAAAAAGACTTCTGGACTTGTTCCCGTTTAGGTTTTGAGGTGGGTAGTTCATTCCTCTTCAGTGACAGGGCTCTCTCATGAGCCTGAGTCAGAAGTTCTGTTGGTGTGTTTTAATGACCTGGAGCTTGTTGTTTTCTTTACAAAATGTTTAGGGTTAAAATGTTGCTTATAAACAATAAAGCCCAGTTGCAAGTGATAGTACAAAGAAATAATATAACACAGTACAATAATATAATGATGATACCATAACTATGACAATACAATTACTTAATGTCTCCTATCCCTGTGTTTATCAGGTTTTATCAAAATTTATTTTTGACTTATAACAAAATTTATTTTTGACTTATAACTTATAACAAATGAGGCCAAGGTTTACACACAAGCGGTCTTTAAACTTAATTAATTTGTGGATTCTTGTACCTTTATTCCATTAACTGGTAAGCTAAAATTGTGCTGTACTGCACACTTATTTGTGTGGATGATGTCACCTGACAGGAGTTCATGACTGGTGATCCTTCTGAATCCCGAGAAGCTCGAGTCATCATTTTGCGACGGATGGTTGTACGTAGCTCCAGGAAATGCATCTGTGTGTCTGTGTTTGCATGTGTCTAACTAAACTTAAAGTGAAATTGTACTTTCACAAAGGTTGTTGCTTTAACTTTCTCCAGCATTGTCTCATAACCCACCGCGAGCAGCTCTGCACTTTTTCCTTTTCCATAATAGCAAGAGATACGTTACTTTGTAACTTATGCTTTTCTGTTGTAACTTGTGCTTTTCTCTTTGGGAGATTTCCCAAAATTCTTATTTAGCTACAAAAATCAAATTTCAAGAGTGAAGTAGGCTTCTGTTGTTTGCCCTAAATACTGTCTCCTTTTATGTTTCTCTTCTTCCCTCACTCCAATGCTTTGGTATGTTTTAGGATCTCATGGAACAACTGGAGAAGCAGGATCGAACTATTCGCAAACTCAAGAAACAACTTAAGGTTTACTCCAAGAGGATAGGAGAAATGGGAGGTATGAATTCATCTACAGTTGTGTTCAAAATATTAGCAGTCCAACATCATGAAGCAAAACAATCACTGTTTTTGGTTAAAAAAAAATTCTACATGGCAAATACCTTACTAGTAAGTGTAGTAGAGTAATAGAAAACCAATAGACTCAACAGTTGTGAAATGCATGCTGCTAATTATTTTTATTTGAATAATTAACTGAAAGGGGCCTGTGCATAATAATAGCATTGTGGTGTGCTCTCAGGGACCTCATTCAGCTGTGAGAAACAGCTGTGCCTTATGAAAGGACAAAGACAGCACATGTTCTGCAGGCTGGTTATCCCATTTCTCTCAAAAAATTTCAGTAAAAGGGTTATTCTAAAAATTGTTCAGAAGAACAGCGTACGTTGATTAAAAAGTTGACTGGAGAGTGGAAAACATTTAAAGAAGTGCAGAAGATTATAGGCTGCTCAGCTAATGATCTCAAATGCTCTAAAATGGCAACCCAAACCTGAAAGACTTGGAAGAAAACAAAAAATCATCATTCGAATGGGCTGAAGAATATCCAAAATGGCAAAGGCATGCAGAGGAATTGTGGAATGTAGTCCAATCGTCCCAGGCTGCAGTACCTGCTAGAAGTTAGTGGACTCCATGCATCACAGATGTAGAGGAGTTCTCAAAAACATAGTTACACAACTAAATATTAATTCCACAGGAAAGCAAAATTTTAAAGCATTTTTCAATTTATACACTAAATGTTTGAGCTTGTTAAGAAAAATGCAGACCCTGCTATTTTTTTTTTTTTTTTTTTTTTTTTTTTTTGTACCGCCTAATATTCATTTTTTCTTTATTTCCTGTAAAGGAATAACAAATTTGATGATTTTTTTGTTCATGTTTTGATTTGGACTAGAATGAGCCGTGTTCTCAATGCATTTGCATGTGGGGAAATATCTAGAACAAAGATTTTGAGATGTACTAACTTTAATACACATACATACATACATACTGCTATTATTTTAATCACAACTGTACATCTGCTACCTCATATCTAAGTGTTACTACTGACTCTTCTTTGTAATTACAACATCTCATGTAGACTTCTAGACACCCATTACAACATAAATTCTTCTTCTACCTCATTTACTCCAGTCTCCTTGGCCCTATAGATGTGTACAGCTCAAAATTATGTTATGTCTTCTGTTATTCCCAGCGGGTCAAGCTGAGGGACAGACATCTCCAGGACAGTTGGTGGAGGAGCCCATTCACCCAGTCAATATTCCTCGGAGAGAGAAGGATTTCCAGGGAATGTTGGAGTACAAGAAGGAGGATGAGATGAAACTAGTCAAGAACCTTATCCTTGGTATTTAAAGTATGGTATAAATGTGTTGTATTTAAGTGTATTATTATAACTAACATACTCCTATCACAGAGCTGAAACCTCGAGGTGTAGCTGTGAATCTTATCCCAGGCCTTCCAGCCTACATCCTGTTTATGTGTCTAAGACATGCTGACTATGTCAATGATGACCAGAAAGTCCGCACTCTGCTCACATCCACCATCAACAGTATTAAGAAGATCCTAAAGGTATGTGTGTTTGTATGTGCAAGCACTGTGTATGCTGAAAGAGAAACAAATGAAAACCAAAAACCATGCTATTGCTATTGGTCATTTCTAAAAATGGTTAATCTTTATTTCCCATCAGAAACGTGGTGATGATTTTGAGACGGTCTCTTTCTGGCTTGCCAACACCTGTCGCTTCCTGCATTGCCTGAAACAGTACAGTGGAGATGAGGTGAGACATATAATGCATAAATTGATCTTGTTTAATATAACAATTGGAAAAATCTTTGTGTTTGTCAGGCTTTTATGAAACACAACACTTCAAGGCAAAATGAACATTGCCTGTCAAACTTTGACTTGGCGGAGTACAGACAAGTAATCAGTGACCTGGCCATCCAGATTTACCAGCAGCTGGTCAAATGCATGGATAACATCCTCTTGCCCATGATAGGTACATCCATTGGAGCTCTTATACTCCCTCTCACATATAAAGTATTGAAAGATGAGTTTAATTGTAGACACAACCACTAAAGTGTGTATTGTGTGCAGTGTCTGGGATGCTAGAGCATGAGACCATTCAGGGCGTGTCAGGGGTGAAGCCCACGGGTCTTAGAAAGCGAACATCCAGTATTGCTGATGAGGGCATCTACACTCTGGACTCTATTTTACGTCAGCTCAGCGCCTTCCACTCCACTATGTGTCAGCATGGCATGGACCCTGAGCTCATGAAACAGGTTGTGAAGCAGCAGTTCTACATAATTGGAGCTGCTACTCTTAACAACCTGCTCTTGCGCAAGGACATGTGTTCTTGGAGCAAAGGCATGCAGATCAGGTATAAACATTTTTTTTTTTTTTTTTTTTGTCTTTACTGATGTCATCTCTATCAAGACTAAAATGAGCTTGTTTTGTGCAGATATAATGTGAGCCAGCTGGAGGAGTGGCTCAGAGACAAGGGACTGATGGGTTGTGGAGCCAAAGAGACTCTAGAGCCTCTGATTCAAGCCGCACAGCTGCTGCAAGTCAAGAAGAAGACTGACGAAGATGCTGAGGCCATCTGCTCTATGTGCCAGGCCCTCACCACTGCTCAGGTCTGTATTTACAAAAAATAAAGAAACAAATAGGGCATAATTAAGATTGTTTTTGGGACGACCGTTGATGTCTCTGTTCCCTGTTTCCAGATTGTAAAGGTGTTGAACCTTTATACTCCAGTCAATGAGTTTGAAGAGAGAGTTTCAGTTGCATTCATACGAACAATACAGGTAATATACTTTGCTTGGTACATTATATTATTTCATTGCTGTAGAAAGATAGGACTGCTATAGATTTTTAAAGATGGAACAAAATACACAATTTAGCTGATAATTTAAAAAAGGCATAATTAAAAGTAGGGCCGGGAATCGATTAAAAAAAAAAATCTAATTAATCGCAAATCTGAAAAAAATTAATTACGATTCATCGCGATGAATTGTATTATGAATTCACGTACAAACACAAAATTGTAAATTTAGAACATTTATTTTGAATTAACCTTCACATACTTTACTGTAAACTTGTGCAATGCAAACAAAACTTGCAAAGAAAATAAATTAATAGTCTCTTTGAGACCTGTAACTCAGACAAAGTTTGCCTAAATAAGCTACAACCAACAAATACATCAAACTTACCTAAAAAAGCATGTGTAATCTCTTTTAGAACTTTAACAAAAATAAGTTTAATTCTTCAATTAATAACAATTGTTGTGGTTCACAACAGTGTAAATACTATGAACTGTGTTACTCCAGTGGTAATTGAACTCATCCTTGCATAGACTGCACATAACTTTTGTTTTGTCTATATTGCTGTCTGGTGACGATTTGAAGCAGAATTGTCCATTTAGCAAAGTGTCTTTTTGGTCACTCATGTTGCTTTAGCTCGTTCACTTGTTGCATTAGGCTCGTTCGAGATGAACTGCGCCTCGCCTGGATTGTGAACGAGAGTGCACGGCCGCAATGAGAGGAGGGGAAATACTCCTGTACTGAAGTCGGACAGTTTGTGGCTCAGATCACGCACCATCACGCCCCAAATCCACTTCTCGCGTGTGTTGGTTTATCCAGGTCAAAACTGTAACTTTAGTCTGTATTTAAAAAAAAGAGGCGGGGGAAGAAGGAGAGGAGGGCAGTGAAGTGCCGTGCGTTACGTTTCTGATCAGCACTAAACTCAGATCCAATCACCTGTCCGTTCACCGCTGACAGGTGTGCGTTTTCCCATCATGCACTGAGCCGTGCAGCCTCCGCAGTTGCTCCTGATGAACTGCGGTGGCTCAGACGCTGGTCTCGTTTGGATCTCACGGTGACCGTCGCATTTGTGGCATCAGAGCAAGTCGGGAACAAGTCGGACACAAATCTAAAGCGTGCACTGCGCACAGACCGACACTGATCGAAACTGCGCAAGTCTGGCTCATCAACGCACCTGATGAAGGGAAACGGAAATGTGTCGTCTTCTACGCTCGCGCAGTGCATTTCTGCCCCGCTGGAAGACCCGTGGCGTGTTGCCTCTGTTAGTGTCGTCCTAATATTTTTGTTATGATCAAATTAATCGATGCGTCAATTGAAATTAACGCGATTAAATCGATAAATTAACGCACTGCGTTAACGCGATAATTTTCCCAGAACTAATAAAAAGACAAGATATATAAACAATTTAAAGAGGTCCACTAGAATTCCTCAATCTTTTAATGGTAATTAAAAAACAGACTTACAAGAAGTATTTGCAGTCATATTTGTTTATGTGGGTTCTTGCAGTAAACCACTTTTACTTACTTCTTACATAAGATTATCACCTCTATCTCATCTGCTATCTATTGCTTGTAAACCAGTTTTATCCCTTTTCAATTTTTTATTGCAGACACGCTTACGAGACCGCAGTGACAGTCCCCACTTGTTGATGGATACCAAGATGATTTATCCTGTCACATTTCCATTCAACCCTTCCTCGCTTGCTCTGGAAACCATTCAGATTCCTGGCTCACTTAACCTGGGCTTCCTCACAAGAGTCTAAATTGGACTGCCTGACTGAAACTCCTGCAATTACCTGGTTTTAGAATATTCACCCACAATAGACAGATAAAATACTTTGTCCCAGACACTGAGAATTTACATAACAAATAGACCTAATAAAAACACAATTACAACTCTTTTAAAAGGATTAAATCATCACAAAGTGACTCTTCAAAATCCTGTGGATTTTTGACACCCATTTACACACAATTGTTCTTAAGGAAATGTCATCAACATTTCTTTCAATATCTCATAACTAGACCTGGGCTGCTGGCACATCTGTGTTCTAGATAAAACAAAGTTTCATTCATTAAGTACAATTATTCTCAAAAGGCTCTCAACCTTTTTTTTTTTATTAATACGCACAGATACTTGGTAATGCTTAATTATACAGGCACAGGAAAGCCTACCTACATCCATCTGCTTGTATAAATGCCTACTTTAAAAATTGTAATGCCTCTAGAAGTCCTTTACTCCATAGATCTGTACCGATAAAGACCCTGGTTACCTGTTACATCCCTGCGCTTTGCCTTGGTCTGTGTGATCGTTCATCTCATCATCGTGCTCTAAGAATGTGACCCATACAGAACCAGAGGGTGTTGCAACACTGCAGTGTAGTGTTGACTAACTTAAGCCAAGTTAAAGAACAACAGTATGAAGGCAGGTAAAAAGCTCCAAACTAATAGCTCTTTCCATCCACCATAACAGCCTTTACTATTATTCATACATGTATAGATACATAGAAATACATTTAATATATGCTATGTATTATATTTATGACCTTCAATTCACATCACTTTTAAAGAGTAAGATGTAAAATGGGTTTATTGTGAAGGATGCAGCTATCATTCCTGCTTCAGTGCTACGTCCACTGAAGTCTCTTTAAGTGAAGATCTGATAGATTATGTAGTATAGTTTTAACATATGCCAGCACTGTTGAAAAGGAAATCAATTGTTTACACACTTGTTGCAGTGTATAGAGATGTTGCTCAGTTGTATTCCTGTATTCCTCTGAATGATAATGTGTAGCACAGGTTTTGATTGGAGTTTTAAGTTGCTAGAGTCTTACCTGCTCACTGCTGTGAAGCATTGTTTCACACCACAAAACTGAGTACAGCGGAAAATTACACACTTTTAGCTTCAGCATTATGAATTTAAAGTTCTCATGCTCTTTTCTTTTTTGTCGACTTGTCAGATCTGAAAATAATTTATCATTATGTATGTATTATTTATTTTAGTATTGTTTTTTGTTGTGTATCAGTGATATATTTTATTTAAAGCAATGTATCACTGAAAAGAAAGACGTACTAAGGTCAGGGTTTGCCTCAAATTACTCCAGCTTTACAACATTATTTACTTCTTACTGACTTCTGTTTGTGGATTTATTTCTCTCTTGTCCTCTACATATCCACTACCAGCCTTCATTTTAGCAGTCAAGAAAGCACAACATGGGCACCTGTTACCCAGACAAACACATGTTGATGTTTTCCTCCTTTTCCACACTCTTAGCAATTGCACAATGCACTTGATAACATTTTCTTGTTGACTAGGCCTGTTGGGTCACCTGTTAACTTTAGTGTACTGCATGCACTGCTGATGATCAAAGTGCATGAGCTTGAACCCAAAATGAAAAAATTCAAACTGCATGGCACGCTTTTTAACTACACGTGAAGTGCAGTGCAGTTACGAGTTGTTGGACAAGTATCAGGGAATCTACCTATGTTGTTGAAAAGCCAATTTCTATCATTTGTGTTAATGATGTCCTTGCTGTCTCATAATTAGCACTTTTAATTTTACCGTTCCTGATGTGCCATTATTTTTACCAGTCAACCAAATTTGCCTGTTTCTCCTTACTTAAGCCTTTTTTGCCTTATTTCCTTGTAACACGATGACTAATAAATAGATTTTTATTTTTAAAGCCAAACTAATATCCCGAAGTTACATGTTTTGGGGGAAAACTGAAAGCATACTCTGTGAGAAGGAAAAAGGTGAAAGATTATAAACAAATTGCCATAATGTCTGAGGCGACTGAAGTGTGTAGGTAGAATAACTAATTACCGGGTGTAGTAAAGAGAAGTGAATATATAAAGTTGTTCTATTGTTTATGATTACATTAATGTCATATCATGTTATGCTGTTTTATGGACCACATATCTTTTGATATTTATTTTAGGAAGCTTACAGATCATTGGAATGACTGGAAAAGCAGTGACTGAATCAATTACATGAATGTTTCAAACTCTTTTTCATGCTTCCAGCTCCACTTTACAGAAAAAAGCCTTACATCATTTACACACAGTGTGGCATTTATATTGTGTACATTCTTATTTTAATGTTTTATTGTCCCACTGTTGGGGTGCACTGTTCCAAAAATGCACTTTTAAGCATTTCAACATAACATACGGCATAATGTTTTTCTAATTACCAACACCTTCACACTTAACTTGATCTTGTGTGCACTTTTTCTTTTTAGATTTTCTCAGTGATGTTTCTAGCAACATTTTAATGTAAATTCTGTAGGCCACAGGTTGCAAAACAATTGGATTTTAATGTATACAGCAACAGGCAGTATAGTTTTAGGGACTGTTGGATCTAGAGAGTACTGGGGAAGACTTAACACTCATTAGTCCGCCTTGGAGCTTTTTGAAGTCATTGCACACTCTGTATTGTATTATAAATGAAAGAGATAGTTGTAGGATGAAACATCTACATTATTAAATACAGTTGTCCAATTATCAGCACTAGAAATACCTGCGCTATTGCAGGAACGATTGAAACTGAAGATGTACCACAACATTTGCGCTCATACTGGTGCGTGCAAACTGCTGTAGCACCAGACATACCCTCTGGCCCATGTGTACATTAGTCAAAAACTGTTTCTGGTAGTTGTGCTTAGTGAATGTGTTCACTGTTAAGAAGAATTAAGAACCTTGTAATAGATGTCAAATCTGTAAAAGTTAAAATAAAAGACTTCAGCACTCTCTGTTGTGTTTAACTGGTGAATGCCCTCAATAATAATCTTTGCCAGATTTAGCACACAAACATCAAATCAACTAACATTACTATCGATGGCACAGTAAGCTTGTGTGTTCATTTCAACAAAATGGCGTACTGTTATCTGAGCCCATAGTTAAAATGTATTTTTTCTATAGTGCAACAGAGACGGGTTATTTGAAGTAAGCAGACTTACAGGTAATGCTGCAGTGACATACAACATAAAGTACAGAAGTAAAAGCGGTCCACGGCTTAAACACGTTGCTAAGAAGCTTACTGCTCCCACTCTGTTCCTTGCTGACAATCCTCTTCACTGGAATACTCCACCAACAGGTCCACGGACTGATACCTATTGAACAGAGGAAAACATTTTTTGTCAGGTATGTCTTTACAGAAATGTATATTTTTAAACATTTTAGTTGTTTTATTTTAGATAGTGTATTTTAAATTAATTCTGTTGCTAGTATATATATGTGTGTGTATTGTAATGTATAAAATGGGGCAGAGGCATAGATTGCACTTTGATGAAGGTAGACTTAATTGTGAAACAAATTCTTGCACATAATTATAGAATTAAATGTCTTTTGATAAAAAAATAAATGACTATATATGTTTGTACATTGTCTTTACAGTAGGCGCTATTTGCACAGTAACAGCGTTAAGTGTCAGAAATAAAAATGCAGCTTTACCTTTATATCAATTATGCACTGACTTTACAAAGAATATTTAATGACCTAAAGGTGTTGAGTTCTTAAAATAGCTCCAGTATGGCTCCTCTGCTCTACAGTTCAGAGAGAGATCAGGTTGGAGCAGATTACAAACTACTTATCTTCTGGGCGCCACACTCAAGTAAACCAAGTGGTCAAACTGTCTAACATGTGTCTAGTGAAAAAACATAAGCTATTTTCACTTTTTTTCCAGATCTGTGCTGCTAATCACCTGTAACCATGTGTGACCAGACGTTTGTGGCAGTGACCTTTGGCCCTTGTGACAACTGTGGGGCACCTAGCCCTCTAATGAACATCTACATCAAGAATGAGCCCATCAACTACTGCTCCTTCTGCGTGGAAATGGTAAACATATTCCTCTTTATCCTGATGAGGAGGCAGTTGGCAGCCATCCTTCAGTGTAGGCCTGAGGCTAAATAGAACATGAACACATTTAAAAACCAATATGTAGGTTTTTAGCAGCTATTATTTTAAGTTATGGGTTGGTAAGCCTAACAAAGAGCCTATTATTGCATACTATTTACCTACTATATGTCACTGAAATTGTTAAGTTGACTTACAATATACAGTAATGTGCAAAAGTCTTAGATGGGTTTTTAAGAAAAGCTATGCACAAAGACAAGAAAAAAAATCTAAACTAGAAAAACTTGGAGAGGGTTATTTTTTTTATTTTTTTTTTTTAGTTCAGCGCCGGGGTAAATGCTTTCTCCACTGAGCCACAAATCCTTATATCCCACAATGGTAAAGAATCTACAAAAACAAATAATCTGTTATTTGAGTCAGTAATTTGGGTCTGTTTCTCAAAATGGTAGCCTAGAGAATCTCTTAAAACACTCTAAATCCAGTGATCTGGATCCACATTCACATCCATCAGTTCTTCCTTGCCTGGCTCTTTAATCACCTTTACTGACATTTTCACACAAAAAAAAAAAAAGAAAAAAAAAAAGAATAATAATAATAATAATAATAATAATAATAATAATAATAATAATAATAATAATAATAATAATAATAAAGAGTACTCGCAGTTAACAGTAGTTATCACAAGTACTGTAGTCGGTAGATAAGATAAGTTTGTTCACATCAATGGGCTAAAAAGTTTGGGCTAACCTTCTGTATGAAAAGCTCTTGCTCCAGCTGCTTAGGGCTGCACGGGCCGGGGGGAGGGGGCGTTAGAAACAGGACCACTTTGCTCCATCTGTGTCGAGACACGAATACTAACAACACAAACCATCCTCCCTGACTGGACTCCTCGCTGCGGCCTTTTTAAGCAGCCTGCTCACACTTGTGTTTGTGTTTGTCCCGGGACAGATGGCCTGTCAGGGGCTGCAGAGCGGGGAGAGCGCGGCGTCGCTGAAGCGGGAGTGCGAAAGTCTGAAGAAGAAACTGGAGGAGGAGCGGGGCAAACTCAACGACGTGGAGCGTAAGTTTTGCGCACTTCAAACAAAGAATAGCAGTGTTTGTTTACCAGAGGTAACGACTAACATGTTAAGTATTTATACCGCATTTGTGTTTAAAACGACTGTGCCTCTGTCTGTGAAGCATTATTGAGCCTACAGCCTACACTTAAGGATGGACATTAGCATAACATGGTGTATTATTCTTCACTACACACACATTTTCTATGGTGTGCGTATTTACGCAAGTAATCGCCAGTAGTCTTTAGTAATTTAATTGATTGAAGTTTTTTTTTATTTATTTATTTATTTTTTTTTTTGTTCTAGTCTATCAGCAATGTGCCAGCTACAAAGGCTATAATGTAACTATAAAACATTTACTATGCCTTTTTTAGGGTCTGATAAAAGTTTGAAGAGGAATTTTTTTTTATTGACTTGTAAAATGTTTTTGGTCCAGGGATAAATCACACACTGTTCACTTTAATTTACTAATTAAAAACAACTAACAGACATTTAAGGATAACAACGCAATGTGATTTGAAAGAGTGCACTTAATTTCTTATTGTAGTCCTAATGTAGTCCACCAGGTGGCTGAAAAGATTGAGGTGTTGGGCGCTCTTGCCATCAAGACCAGGCGTATGCTGAAGGGTCATGGAAACAAGGTTCTCTGTATGGACTGGTGCAAAGACAAACGTCGTCTGGTCAGCTCCTCACAGGTAACTGTTGGGACATATTACGAGATCCACACTATTTTATATATATTTAGTACTAATGCATCTTTGTAACCTAGGATGGAAAAGTAATTGTCTGGGATGGATTCACTCTCAACAAGGTACTGTCAGTTCTGTATGAAGAGATTGGTTCCAAAACATACCACCAAATCAGCCTCAGATATTTTGTTATGTGGAAAGTTGTATCTCATAAGATGGACACTTACTTATGTCATAGACTGTACCCCAGACTGCGTTCACATTGCAGATGATCTATTCTGATTTTTTTCCCAAATCACATTTTTTTAGCGTGGTTGTTCACATTACAATTTAAATGTGACTTCTCGTGTGTGCACCATCTCCAGCTCTGACATGAGGGGCTTCACTAACAGTTTATCCATAATTACAGGATATTATGAAAGACGTTTGAATATGTTGTGGTCAGCAACACTCCTCAATCCTAATTCCATTATATCTCTCATCTTATTACTCCTCTGATTTCTCCTAAATCCATTTATGTTACTCCTCCTCAAGTGTAGCTTAAACAGATTTGTCATCTTAAATAATATCTTGTTCAAAAACGTTTTTCCAAAGCTTCTGACTACTTGACTACTAACTTGCTCTTGCCAGTTCCCACCTCTTCCAGTGCAGAGTGGGGCTGTCTTTTGCATTTCAGTGATGTAAAAGTCAGATAAAATGCAACTTGGCTGTTCAGACTGAAGTCGCATGGTAAAAGATCAGATACCTATCTGATTTAGGTACACATGTGAAAGTGGCCTGGGTTGGATTTGAAAACATCTGAGTTGTGTCAGTTATGGGCAAAAAAAGTCAGTTTGGGGCCACTTTTTTCCTGCAGTGTTAACATAACCTAATCTAACACAATTTTCCCTCACTCGTTATGTAAGCCTTGTATTTATATGATCAGACAGTCATGCTATTTACAACATATGGACTTGTGTTGAAAGGCTCTGTGGGTCATCCTCCACACCATCCTCCTCTGAGAGATAGGCCACCAAAACACCACATGAAACAGCGTTTAAAGATTATCTGTCCATCTGTCCCCTGAAAGTGTCTGTATGTGTGACTGAGTGCACTAAAATGACAGCTGAGCTGAACCATTAGTTCCATAGATAGAGCAGACATTAGCACAATGAATGTAGCCCTGTTTATTTATTTATTTATATAGGTATTTATTTCCCTGTAAAAATACATGTTTGTGTGTTTTAGGAAAATGGGATCAGCGTGCCCTGTACATGGGTTATGGCATGTGCTTATGCACCCTCGGGCTGTGCAGTGGCTTGTGGGTAAGCAAATATAATATTTTTATAGGATATTTTTACTTAGGCTGCTGCTAAATATACCCATAAGATGTTCCAATAAAAATAAATAACTTTCAAGTTTCACAGTTATGTGTTATATGAACTTGTGTGTGTGTCTTTTTTCAGTGGTTTGGACAATAAGTGTTCAGTATACCCTCTGTCCATGGATAAGAATGAAAACCTGTCTGCCAAAAAGAAGTCAGTCGCCATGCACACCAACTATGTCTCAGGATGCACCTTTACCAATTCTGACATGCAGGTAGTCACCAAAATGTATGATTAATGTTTATATGTTTAAATAGGGCACAGTTGGCTAAATATATAGCTGACATAAACTGCATATATGGACATTAAAATAGTGAAGTCTAATTTCTTTACTTTGTTGACCTAACGAATAATAAATAATAAAAAGTATGTCAATCTTACTCTTACTTGGCCATACGTTAAGTAAGGCACACATTGACGAAGATAACAGCGAAGCAGTGGTCAAAGAGGAACAGAACAAGATGGGGGTGGTGGTCTTCCATTCTGGGTGTATTAATAGACACTGAGTGGCTTTTATCTAGGAAAGAATGGAGCATGCTGACCCGCGGGCAGGGCATTTAACACATGCACTCAAACATGATGCCTTTTTGAACTTTAATTTTACACACGCACATTCTGTAATGCTATATATGTCTATAGTGTATGCAAAATTGTGCTATAATTAACGTCTCCCATAATGTTTTTGATCACGTGGTTTGTTCATTCATCCATAACTGTTATAAAAGTAAGACATTTTTCTTTAGTTGCACTCACAGAGCCACTGCAAGTATTAAAATTGTACTGTACTGGGTACTTTAGCCTTGTTAAAGAGGTTCACTGTTCACTGTTAAAGAAGTGCACTGTTGGATTGTAAAGGTTCCCATCTGTGTTCTTGTCAGTAATTGTGGTTTGCCCATAATTGCATTCATGTTGAAACAGGAGCTGCCTTTTAGCACTTGCAGGATGTGTAGTATATTGATGCTGGAGGTCTTCCAGCCTTGAAGAACTCTAATCTACCGGTCAGTGGGGGATTTATGACTGCTGTGTGTCCATAATCTGCTTTAATCAGTGGGGACTGATGACATTTTGAACACTATATCTGTGTTTTTATATTTCATTTATGTTTATCCTTTATTATTTGTTTGTTAGCTCTTGACCTCCAGTGGTGATGGCTCCTGTGCATTATGGGATGTTGAGAGTGGGCAGCTGCTGCAGAGTTTCCACGGTCACACTGCTGATGTCTTGTCTCTGGATCTGGCTCCATCTGAGACTGGAAATACTTTTGTATCTGGGGTGAGACAAAACACAGTTTGTCTAGGTTTAAAATTAATTCTTTTTTAAGTTAAAAAAACATTTGACATTTTAAAAAGTTTATATCAATGTTTGCATCTTTTGTAATACAGTACATGGTACCTCTAATGTGTGCGTTGACAGGGCTGTGATAAGAGAGCTAATGTGTGGGATATGCGCTCTGGGCAGAACATTCAGTCTTTTGAGAGTCACGCGTCTGACATTAACTGTGTAAAGTGAGTCTTTTTTATTTTCCTGCTTTTTGCTTGGAAAATGTAGATTCATAGCACATTTTACATTTTTTATAGTAAATACATACCTAAAATAGTCTCTGTATTAACTAAAAACTACAAACCCTGTGTTTGGTTCATTGTGCTAATCTAATATCTACTGAGATAATATAACAAGTTGCTTGACAAAATTAAAATACTTGTATTAACATTGTACTATTATAAAATCATTTTAGAAAGCACAAAATGCTTGTACCATCTGATAGCAACTTACAAACAACTCCTGTTTTTAGGTACTACCCCAGTGGAGATGCATTTGCATCCGCTTCAGACGATGCCACAGTGAGTCATTTTTTACAATCTGATTATCAGTTTATGGTCATGTGTGAGCTGGTCATGTTAAAACAGTACACATCAAGCAGTACTGGTCAAGCAGTAATGTTTAGTCGATTGTCATGTGTGGGTGTGACAGTGATGGGACAGATGGGTTAATTAAATTTACATTATTGTTGTATCAAATTACTCTTCATTTGTTAGTTTAGCACCAACAATGATTGTGTATTTTCTTGGTATTCCACAGTGCCGTTTCTATGATCTGCGTGCTGACCGTGAGGTGGCAGTCTACCAGAAGGACAGTATCATATTTGGTGCTTCCACTGTTGACTTTTCTTTAAGCGGTAAGGATTTAGGTTTATTATTTTTAGATACATGTTTAAAATCTAAGCATGATAATGATGGTAATACAATACAAAATGAATTGATATAGCCTGTGATTGTTGTTTATCATTATTAATCCCTAATTCCCCATTATATATTCTGTTCTCTGACATCCTCTCCCAGGTCGTCTGTTGTTTGCTGGCTACAATGACTACACCATCAATGTGTGGGATGTTTTGAAAGGGACGCGTGCCTCTGTCCTGTTTGGACATGAGAATCGTGTCAGCAGAGTCCGAGTGTCCCCTGACGGCACGGCGCTATGTTCAGCGTCTTGGGACCATACCTTACGGGTGAGTGGAGCTTTCACATCACAGAAACTTGTCATAAGTTATTCTCTAAACAGCACCATAATGTATTTGCAATTGTAAATATACTTTTTGTTTTTTTTCACACAGATTTGGGCCTAGAGTTTATATGAGCATTGATGGTGCACCAGTCTTGTTTTACTGAAACTACAGCTGCCTCAAATCATCCATAAACCAGGGCACTTCGACAAGCACATATGCAAAAAAACACAATTCTTTATTTAGTGGCGGTATATATGAAAATATGATAGGTGTAGAGTATGCATGACCTCTGAAAGTAATTTATTCATATCAGTTTAATTACTGTGTATGTTAAGACAAGAAACCTGTAGAATATGTGTTCTGGATTGCCATGTAGATAATAGTAAAGATTGTCTATATTTTGTAACATGTCCTCGCTTAACTGAATAGAGGTATTAAAATCAAAATGACCATAGTGTTTCCCAAAAAATGAGAACCACATATTTTATGTACAGCTTAGAAAAATAAATGGAGAAAATAAAAATGATAATGTTGTGATTTTTTTACTCTTTTTTTTTTTTTTTATCATGCCAGTAACAATAAATAAACAAACATAGGCTTTGCTGTTTAGTGCAGCACCACAGTGTGTTTGTCTATTCTCTGTGTATAGCCTATTTGTGTTGTTTGTTTGTCTCGATGTAACACTGATTAAAAACATCCAACACCACGTCTTTGTTTTCGGCCAAAGGTCAGCTGGCCATGTCCACATCACCATTCACAGTTTCTCTTAACAAAGTGTAGCATGGGAATTTTTTTAACAACAGTAATTGCTTCCTGTTTATTATAAATGAAATATGCTACATGAAACCCAAGGGAAAAACCTAAAAGGACAGGTATGAAAGTGAGACTGTGGGAGTTAGTGAAACCTCATATGAGGGAAATCTGTGATGTTTTGACAAGGATTCTGTGTAAACAAATACAAGACTCATGCTCTAGTTTTGTTTTAATTTGGCTTTGTGGTATTGTGGGCATTTTGGTAGTAGTAGCCTATCAAAAAAAAAGTGAGTAAGAGCAGTTTTTTGGTACCAGCTGTAGCTTATTGTAACATTTTATTAAAATAATTTACATGAACACCAAGGCAGAGTTGCCAGATACCACAGTTCCCAGCATAAACAGAACTTAAAAACCACCCAACACAAAAAAAAAAAAAAAAAAAAAAAAACAGCCCAAATCACAACCACTCTGAATGTTAAAACAGTTGTATGTGAGAAATAACACAAAACACTAACAGCAGCACTAAAAGAGTAACACAAAGAGGTTCCCCACAAAGAGTGCACATCAGACGACAAAGCCTTCCTGCTCAGGGCATCATAGAAACCACAAAAAACAAAAAACTTATGAAATACCTGCATGTTAGCAACCAAACACAAATAACTCATTTTGAAACAAATGAACTGATGCAGGGGAGTAACCTCAGGCAGTACAGCCTGTGCAACTGTACTCGGGCCCAGGAGGTTTAGGGGCCCATTAGAGTGGCCCTTCTTCATTCATGGTCAAGTCTGTGCTTAAAATATTCATAATATTCAGGAGCAGCGCATAACTGTTACACAACAGAGTTTTTAACATAAACATAAATTTGTAAATTCATAACAAAAAGAACAAAAAATATATGTTTTTTTTAAGCTGCACAAATTGTAATAAAAAACTAATACAGTTTTACAAAATTGTCCCTAAATATTAATGAATAAACACCTGTTTAAACATCAACTTTTTATAAATTAAAAAGCTTAACGCATAAATCTGAAGTACTGAAAGTGCTTCATAATTTCAGGGCCCATTCTGAAATCCTGCACTGGGGCCTCACAGTACAAAGTTACACCACCGAACTGATGATATGATCGGGAGGGCACAGCAGTTTATTTAAATGTTTATTTCTACTTTGCTTGCCAAAAAAACACAACTATTTTGTACTTTATCCAGAATATTTGGGGCGGTAGTAGCTCAGTTGGTAGAGCCGCTTGTCCACCAACCAGAAGGTTGGTGGTTCAAACCCCACTCCCACTGTTGCATACTGTCGTTGTGTCCTTGGGCAAGACACTTAACCCACCTTGCCTCCAGTGCACACACTGGTGTATGAATATGGGTGAATGGTTCCTTGATGTAAAGCGCTTTGAGTACCCATGAAGGTAGAAAAGTACTATATAAACCATTTTATTTACTTATTTTCCAACCACCCGCCAGATGTTCTGAAAAGCAGCCCAAATTTTATGAACCAGCCCAATGATATTTATTCCAGCCCAAGGCGTTCAAAAGAAGCCCAACTGGACGGAAATCTGCTCAATCTGGCAACACTGAACAGGGGCTTTTCAGTGTTTTTTTTGTTTGTTTTTTTGTTTTTTTGTTTTTTTTTGTTTTTTTGTTTTTTGCGGGGGGCGGGGCCATGAGATAAATGCGCAGTCCATGAAAGGAAGCGCTGCGTGAAGCGACGTCTCCTTCCGCTGTCAATGTGCGGAGAGCAGTCTGATATCGCTGGGAGGGTGAGTCTCTTTTTTTTTTAAGAATAAGCCAATCTGCGTTTTATTTCAAACTTGCTATACTTATTTGGTTTCTTAGCATGTGGAGAATATTTAATGTTTCAAGGCGTAGATGTGGCTCGTAGTGTCTGCTCATCGTAAGCGGAGTAGGCCTAGTTACCTCTGAATGCGGTCCTTTGTGTCCTCCATTGAGCTATGGTGACAGCAGCAGCATAGCGGTTTGCTAGCGCCAGACAAATACAAATTCACCGGCTACACGGCTAACTACGACTGGGGTCTGTACATGAAATAGCGATTGCCCTACTTTGTGGTACCTTTATCTCTCTATAAATGTTATAAATATGTTAGTAACACTTAAAGGTGTAACCGTGTGAGGCCCCATCATCACATTCATTTCCGTAAATGAAAGCTGTGTGTTTCGCTATCACTTCTAGCAAAAGCTTTAAAGCATCACCGTGGACCCTTTGAAGGCGTTTTATATTTTCATGTAATAATAGAAACTGTCGAGGAGCTTATTTATTTTGAGCCTTTAAAAACTGTAAGGCATCATAATGGAAAGTAACGCTATGGATACATTGACATTAAGTGGCTGATGCTAATTAACGTTTATTCAGGGTATGCTCAAAGCATTAAAAAGGTATTAAATTTGATCTCGTCAAAATCAAGGGCTTAAAAGTAATAGATATTATGAGTAGGTTTTAAAATGTGTTCATCTAGGTCTTAAAATTTGTGAAAACATCATGTTAACGTTACAAAAAGTAGAGTCACCGCAATAACAAAATATATTTATTGAAGAAATGTTGTCTCTGAAATGCATGATTAATTTATTCATGTTTTTTTTTTTAATGCAGCACTGGAGTTCTTTCATCTGTATTAGGCTTTTAAAATGTAATCCTTGATTTTTAGAGAGTAGTATGGATAATTCCTTAGTGTAAAACTCATAGCTTATGCTGTTGTTGACAAGGCAATAAATTAAATTTCACTCTAAGTGGCATTAAAAAGTCTTAGAAAGGTCTTAAATTTCACTAGGCAAAACCTGGAGCTACCCTGTTATTAGGCCCACAGTTTATGCTTTGTGTTTATTTAATTACAGTTTCTACTATATATTTTTGGGTATTGTGTCAAATATTATACTACTTGTGTTGTTATCAGAAAATGTCTTGTGGGCTGTGGAAAGAGACCCTGGCTCTGGCAGAGGACTACCTGTCCCAGTGCTGCACCGGCCCACAGGCAGCTCCTCCACCTCCCAGCGAGTCAGCCACTGCCATGAGGCGTCTGGCCCAGGACATGGAGGCCCATCATAAGGCTCGGTTCCACTCTCTGACCCAGACCTTCCTGAAGCAGTGTGGGCCGGACCCCTGCTCCAGCCTGAGGAAAGTCATGGAGGAGCTGGTGGGAGATGGACATTTGAACTGGGGAAGGGTTGTGTCCCTTTTCACCTTTGCTGGGGTGCTGGCCAGAGAGATACATAAACAGAAGAGTTGCAATCCAGGGCTGGACTCTGGGCAAGTGCAAGATTTGGGACAGGTACCCGCAGACTGCAGACGGCTGGCAGAAACTATAGCTGATTACCTGGGAGAAAAGAAGAGAGACTGGCTGTTGGAAAATGGAGGCTGGGTAGGTCTTAAAACATTCACTTCTCAGTACTAGTAAGCTTCCAATTGAGTCACTGAATACTAAAATAACAAGTAGAAGTAGGAGGTTACTTTTCTTTAATGCACAAAATGTGTTCCCATGTCACCACCTCTTTATTAATACATTTTCAGTACTGTTGCTGTTTCCCTATATGAGGTAGTCACACAGCTTTGGTGTTTCCATTTACAAAATCAAAAAATAAATAGTATTGTTCAATTCCTATGGATAAAACTGCAACTTTCTTTTACTTTTCTGTTCTGGTTATCCTCAGAGAATTGTCAGTGTATTGACTTATGAGTGTGATCAGTCACTTCAATTTCTAAAGCACAAAAGCATATTTTTAAACTGTCTGCTTTTCTGGAACAGCCTAAAATGTTAGTTATGACTACTTTGGTCAGACTGAGAACCTCACTGTCTGACTAAAATAATTGCGGCTCCACTTGAATGTCTGCTTTTGTGAATGGGCTGGTTCAGGCCCCCTCCTACACAGTCACAAACATACAAACACACACCCCTCCTTTCTTCAGCTGGCAGCTGCTTTCAACAGACACGTAACCAACTCAGCCAGATGGACTTTCAGTAACGGCCCAAGCTGCACTGGGTTCAATATGCCAAACTGAAAGTTTGAAAAAAACAAGCACCAAACACCTGGAGATGTAAGCAGGTGTGTTCATTGATCCAGTGTATGGCTTTACAAAAGTGATAAAGCCTGTGAAGAGGTTAAATGCAACCTTATTTGATGAGTTCAGTTTATAACAAGCAAAAAGCCTTATTTGTTTATTTCTTTTCTTTGCACAGGAGGGTTTCTGTAAGTTTTCCTGCCACGCCAGGAAGGTGGGACAGGACTCATCTATGAAGACTGCTCTGTTTGCTGCTGCCGGGGTGGGTCTCGCCGGCCTCACCTTCCTTTTGGTGCGTTAGTTGGCCTTCAACTCATTTGACCAAACTCTCTTTGATGTTCTCATTTATTTGGCACAATTTGGTAGATGTTCAAAACAGTGATTGATACTGGGAGACTAGCTGAATCTGTTGTGACTGAAGGGTTGTGATCTCAAGTCATCAACTGAATGTTTGCACATCCTTTGACTCCAAACGCAATGAAATACTGAATTTGAGTCGTTTTCTCCTAAAGATTGTAAAAAATCTCAATGCCTTCAGAAGTGTAGGAGCAACTGATGTGTGGTTGCATATCGTAGACTGAGCTAAAGCACAGACTGACCTTGGTTTGACAGTTTGTATTTTCATTTGTGCAGCTACAATTCTTTTAGTTAATTAAGTTAATTTGGAAGCTTTTTGACTTGATTTTAAATTTGACAGCTGCCTTTACTTCATATGTTTACCCAATTTGTATATGTGCATTAGAGCCATCTGAGTGTACAATGTATAAATTAATATATTATATTTATATGAACTAAAACTGTAATCAGTGGCCCTTTCTAACCGATCCACCGTTTTTTGTTTATTTTTGCCCTGCATTTATGTGTAATGTCTGTGGTTTGCTTTTTGTTTGTTTTTTGGCTATCATCTGAGCTAAGTGCAGCATTAATGGCTGCCCAACGGTGCTATATGTTGTAAAATGTTTTATATTGATTTACCAAAACAGGGACCAATTGGCATCTAGGCCTAATACTTAAAACAAAAACATTGCTGTGGCATTTTCTCCACAGAACTCTTATACATTATATTTTTACATTTTTTGCTCTATTTATTTGTCACCAGTTTTGTAATAAAATTAATACAATCGAAAATAAGTTGAGTCTTTTGTTTGAAGGCAGTACATAGTAGGTCTACACTTGTCTATTTGCTTTAATATGCAGACACATTGTTATAAATAAAAGATGCCTTGGTGTCTGTGTGCTCTTTGATTCACCCCAGTGATCATATTACACAACAGGCCTTACAGAGAAGACACTTGCTATTACTGTACAAAAAAGGGACATTTAGGGCTCACATTTCCTTTGTTCACTTCTCTCCTAAAAATAAAACAAAAACAAAAGTAACTTGAATTTTATAAAAGGGGTTTTCCAGAGAAAGGTGGCTTGGTGTGGGTGCATCCCATCTGCATTCCAGCATTCTGTTTACCCAACACAATCCTACTATTCTCAGTAACAAAATTATCTTCAAAGCACAGAGCTATAGTCTGACACAACCTCACAGCCCTTGAAATCACTATGTGGATTCATTCAAGTAAACAAATCCATGGAATGCATGGAAATAGGGATAAAATACTTTATCTGAGATTACAAAACATCACACCTATGTTCAGACATAAAGCTTATGCCTTATTACACATCTTTATGGTAATTTCTCTATACAAATGCATTATGTCATTTACGTTATTTTTGAAATAAGGACTGGAATAGCCTTAAAACAAAGTACATTTTGACATTTGTGTCGGCATCAGCTGTAAATTCTGACGTGGTATGCAAACCACACAATTGTGTCATACTTCCTCATGCCTCATGGAAAGTACCAAAATAAAATGTTATGGACAGTCCTTCAGTGACCATAGTAGCAATGCTTTACCTATCACAACAAAAGGTTTATTCTTCCAAAATTCCTCCAGAATTGACAAAGCCTCATGGATGAGATGTGATTACATCTTAAACTTTAAAAACATGTCTATAGGAGTTCTTTTTAAACGTTTTGTTGTGATTCAATTAGCCTGGATGACTGGGAGTCTTCACAGAAATGGTTTACCTACAAGTAAGACCCTAACTAATTTCAGGGTTGAAGAATAGACACATAATACTGCACTATTGGTTTAAACCAGTGTCATTGTGTTAGACAACAAAATGCAAAATATAAAATAAAAATCAATAACAGCACAGGCCTTTTAACATATTTAATTTGTTTAAAATGATATATCCAGTACAAAACATATACATACCCTTATTTAATTCCCCTGAATAAAATAGTTCATCTGTTCAGCTGATGCTAGATATCAGTATCTATAAGATACACTAGAATGTGATTTGCTCAACAGTTGAGGACAAAGATAGATAGCCATAGTACCTTTGTAACAATAAAAACCTTCAGAAATATTTTGGTGAACACTTTTAAACACAATAAAATGACATACATTGCTCTGTAAATGTTGCATTGCAATCTGCCCAAAATGTATTTTTTTAAATTCCTGTATATCTTTTTAATAATATTTGACAAGTCAAAGATACACTTATAAAAACAGTGGTGGCAATCTGCAGCCTTGACTTAGTGTCAGCAGGCTCTCTTCAAGCTGCTGTAGCAGATTAACAATGCACTTTGATTTTTTTGTTTTACGTTAAAACAAGGCAACCTTTCAAAATATGTAATAAATAATATACCCTTTGCAATGACTTTGTACCTGTCCATGTACATATTTATATCCAGTTTATATACACTCAGAAACTCATACAAAACACATTTAAAATTGTTTCCCATTCATGTATTAAAAATAAAAATTAAAATGGTCAGTAAAGAGTGACAACACAGCATCTTGGCGGGACAAAGACATTACAGCCTGCATGCAGTGGTTTCCATAGAAACACATAATTCTTCCAGTTAACTGGATAAGACTTGTTCCTTGGCGTCAACATCAAGTGATAAAAAACAATGTAGATGATTGTAAAAAGTCACTCTCTCAGTTAAAGCATAAGCCTCATGGACTGGCGGGACTCCTTGACGCCGCCCCCTGGATTGGAGGGGTCATCCTGGGGGAATGACACCTTGTCTGGGGTGTACTCATTTCTCTTTAGGTCTGACAAAACAGCAATGGCATCAGTTGACTTTTTTAATGTGTCTGTATTAAAAGTGTTTTGGGAAATAATTTAACTCACCAGGAAGTTTGAGTTTCCGGCAGCAGGAATTGCAGTGGTGTTTTGCACGGAAATTCCTGATGGCATCATCCCCCAGGTTGGCAGGACCAAAAATCATATCATATGACCTGTAGCAGTCATACAAATGGTTAAGCTCAAGTTAAAACTGTCTACTATGCACTACTTAAGTTTATATTTTAGCATTTAATTCAAATATGTAAGTAAATCATTAAAGATGGGTACAACAGTGAAAGCCAAAGCACTTACCCCTTCTCACCACTCTTGATAACAGATGGATCTGTCAGAATTTCTCCAGCCCCTACAATGAACAGCAAAAACAAGAGAAACTGTCATAACATCAACTCCTCTTAGATGTTTGTAATAAAAGTCATTGTATTGCGTGGTTTACCCTGCAGATCAAGCACCAGCAGCTCTCCACGCGTGTACTCGTACGTCCAGTGGCTAAAGGCCAGCATGGTTTCCTCCAGAAGGCTGGTGGGGACAATCTCCTCTCCGTTGTTGTTGTTAAACTTTCTGAACTCCCCGGTGATGCATTCCTCTATGGCAAACCACTGTCCAGCAGAGTGACAATAGAGCAGGAACACCTCGAGAAACCTGTGCAATGCAGACAAAAACAGAGATATAATGACATTATTGTTTACAATATTAAACGCTATGTGTTTATCTATTGCCAAAGAGTAGGTCTACCTTGGTGAATAAGGAATTGTTTTAGGCCTGATTTGATTGAAGGCAAATGTGAGCTTCTGAGCAGCTCGTTGCTGCTGAATTTCCTGTAATGACAAGATGAAAATACATTCTACATTGATATAAATATATGTTTGGCACTTTATTATGGTACCAATGTTTGTACTAAAAGTCTATGAATTGTTACGAACAATTGCTGCACAATAACCTCACAGTCTTGTTGTTCAGTGATACATTCTATCAAGAGTGTTTACCCTGAGACAAAGATGCAGCACAGTTTCCTCCTTGTAGATGCTTTGCCAGGTCTGGACCACCTCTGGAAGGAAGGACTTAACTATATACAGGTGCCCTGGTTTGAGGATGTCATACTCAGACCATGTGCAGAGAACCTTGAGGGCCCGGCGAAGACCCCCACCCATCTCCTCTTTACTAAGGAACTCTATTTTGGCACTCAGGCCACGCTGGGCCCAGGAAGACATGCTGTTGTTGATCGTGTTGGGAGAGCTCTCTTCCAGGCGATACACAGTGACTGGTTCTCCTAAAGACATAAAAGCACATAAGAGAAATTCTTGTTACCACCACAAATGAAATAAATTTAACAACTGCTTTTTCGTGAACATAGCATAATTTACTGACAAGGTATAGTGCCCCCCACTAATATTTGATAAATAGGAGCAAAAAATGGTTTAAAAATGCCTTTATTGATTTTGTAACTTTTTTATCTTCTTCCAAAAGTATTTACAAAATATAATGTTATAATTCAAGCAAAAAACACAACTGCAAACACAATACCTTTTGTTAATAAATATATTATATAATATTTGTTACATGTGTGTGCCACTATTATTAGCACCCTTTTAGTCAGTACTTTGGGCTGCCTTGATTTGCCAAGATAAGAGCTCAGCGCCTTCTCCTGTCACTGCTGATGAGGTTGGAGAATGCAGTGCTAGGGATTTGAGACTGTTCCTCCGTACAAAATCTCTAGATTTCAAGATCCACCCTTGTGAACTCTCCTCTTCAGTTCAAAGCACATGTTTCTATGTTATTCAAATCAGGGGACTGGGATGGCCAGGGCAATACCTTGATTTTGTGCTGAGTAACCTATTTTTATATGGCTTTTGATGCATGTTCTCTAGCGGGTGGCTACAAACACAGGCCAGTTTAAACTTTCTGGCAGAGACAATCGGGTGTTTATTTAGTATTTGTTGATATTTGGTTAAGTCTATGATGGCATGTATTCTAACAAATGCCCAGCCCCCCAGGCAGTAAAAAACATCCCTAAAATATTAGAAACCTGTCACTGTGGGCATAAGGTACTTTTCCATGTAGCTTCCTTTCTTTATGTGTTGCTCCCACCTCTGGTGTTTAATGCAACAATGTTCTGTTTTGATTTCATCTGACCATAGAGCACAATCCCACTTGAAGTTCAAGTAGTGTCTGGGTTTCTTGATAAGAGTAGAGTTTTTTTTAAACCCGGCTGAACTATTTGATGTAGGTATTAGTGTTGTAGTTTTGGAGACTTTCGGACCCCGAGGCCCAACTAACGTCTGCAGATCCTCAGCAGTGATTCATGATCAGGAGATGTGATCCCCAATTTCCCCCCAATTTCCACTGCATGCGACTCCGCTCCACTGCACTTCGCTACGCACTCCGCAGTAAATACACAGCCGTTCTAGTGAATGAGAGTGTTTCCACAGCCGCCGCAGCGCTGGGGCGCCGGTCTGGCCTTGCTCTGCCTTGCGCCGGAGATACGCAGCCAGTCCATTTTGTTCGACGCCGTTGGACGGCAGACTCCGTTCAGATCAACTTCTGCAGCTCAGATTGCACCAAACAGGAAAGTGGACGTGCACAACATCCGGATTTAAAAGTAATGTAACTCCGTACAAACGTTTTTGATTCGAATATTTACATTTAATCATTATTTCTCATATTATCTTTTAGATGATATGAGAAATAATGGGCACTGCGGGCCCCGCTGCACTGCGCATGCAGACAGAAACCATCCTTCTGACAGCGCACTAGGACACGATATACACTTCCTTGATTCATAGCACTTCAGGTTCATTTAAAATTTGTAAATATTGTTGAAGTTATTCCTAGTAGAAAATTGGCTCTTTTTTTTTTTTTTTTTACTATTTTCTTATGGGCACTTCCCATTTTGTGAAGTGCAACAACCTTTTGCTGCACATTCCAACTGTGTTCTTTGGTCCTTTGCATTGTACTGATTGCCTCAAGGAGTTGGGCCTTTGTGCAACCTCATATTTCATATTTGTACTCCTATGAGTTTGAAACAGAAAGTCATGGTTGCAATCTTTCCTGCTTCTAGTCAGCCAAGAAATTTGGGGGTAAAATTAGACAGCAGTTGAAAATCTGATAAACAAATAGATTCTGTGGTCTGTGGTTTTAGCTCCACCTCCTAGCAAAGGTTAAACCCTCTTTAAACCATTGTGACTGTAATGCGCTCTATGTGGGCGTTAACCAAGCCAGTCTTCACCGTTTGCAGCTCGTGCAAAATGCTGCGGCCCACCTGCTAACTAATAGTCGGAAACACAGCACATCACAACTGTCCTGTACTCCCTGCACTGGCTCCCTGTCCAGTTCAGAGTTCATTTTAAAATTTTGATGTTTGTTTTTAATGCAGTCAATGGTCTCGCACCTTCCTATTTGTGTGAGATTTTAACCCCTCACTAACCAAGCAGACCTCTACAATCTGCTGGGCAACATCTGCTGGAGGTGCCCTGGTCCCAGTGCAAACTGTGGGGCGATCGTTCTTTTGCAGTGGCCGGTCCAAAACTCTGGAACTCTGCCCACTGAGTTATGTTCCACCACTGACCTACCTCTGTTCAAAGCCAAACTTAGGACCTGCTTATTCAGAACGGCTTTTGACACTTCTCTTTATTTGAATGTTATAATGTGCTCTGCTGATCTATTTGTATGATGTTTATTGATTTGTATCTTGTTTTTAATGTTGTATAGCACTTTGGTCAGCTTTGGTTGTTGGAAGGCGCTATAGAAATAAAGTTTGATTGATTGATTGAAAACTGGGATTTACAATTTACAAGTGTGTTTTTTTTTTACAGTAGAGATTTTTGTTAATTTTTGAGAAAAATATCAAAAAGTAAATTTTTTTTTTACTCATATTTACCACCAAGGGTAGTTAGTAGAGGACACTGTATGTACTGTTACAGAAATACTGGGGTATTTCAAATGAAAAAGTGTGTATAATTGTGATTTTAAATTGACAAAATAAATGAATAATTTATATTTTTAATATTCTATATTTATTTTTATTACAATATTTTTATTACAATAGGGGTAATTTGTCAAATTGAGCTTTTTCTTTTCTTCTTGTAATAGCTTAATCATTTAACATTCTTTTATTAATCCTTGTATTTGAAGTGTAAAATAGCAAATGATGAGCTGTATAAATAATATACAGATCAGATGTAGAATATGTGATTGTATTTTGATGATTTAGTTCAGCCAAAGCAAGCTAAAGGCGGCACGGTGGCTTAGCACTTTCATCTCACAGCAAGAAGGTCCTGGGTTCGATTCCCGGACCGTGTGGGGCCTTTCTGTGTGGAGTTTGCATGTTCTCCCTGTGTCTGGGTGGGTTTCCTCCGGGTGCTCCGGTTTCCCCCATCAACCTCAAAAACATGCACAATAGGCTGAAACCTCCAGCTAAGTACTCCTGACCAGGATCTTGGCTCAAGATCTGGAGAAGGGTCCCTGGGCGCTGCACCGCAGCAGCAGCTCACTGCTCCTGACAGGTTGCCCCAGGGGCACTGAGGGATGGGTCAAATGCAGAGAATGAATTTCCCTACGGGGATCAATAAAGTATACCTTACCTTACTTACCTTACCTTAAACCTATGCTGGAAAAAAGCAGCAGCTTCTCATGTCTTCTACATGTCCTAATTCAATTACCATCACAAAACAGACACTAACTGATAATGCATCCAGACCCATTCTTACCTTTAGGGGGCACCGGGGTGAAGGGGATACTTTGGGACAGCCTCATTAGGTTGTTCCGCTCAACAGCTGCACCAAAGAAAAGATGTGACAGTATTGGTTATCAACAGAGAAAAATCATGTTATTTACATTTCATAATCTGTTAATCATCTGTGTCTCACCTGAGTACTGATAATTTTCAATTGGTTTAAATGGCGATCCAATAGCTATAGGAAAAAGGCACCAGTTAATGTTTGGACAATAAATTATCACTTGTAGACTGTACAAGCTCAGGGGAAGGAAGGTCTAGTGTAGTTCCAGCATTGTCCAGCAGGTGACTCTTAAACACTGTTCATGTTTTACGACAAACATGCAGCTCATGTTCAGGCACAACTCTTCCAAGAAAGAAAATTTGGCAAACGTGGGGTAATAATCACAAGCTTTGAAATGGCACTTGGTTAGTCATTTGATTTTGTTGAAGGCAAATTTTTTTGGATCAGGTTGAAATTAATGGGCAGGAATTACTGATGGTGTTTGATCGGTCAGTGAGGGTTACTCACAGTCCTTTCTGGCTCCAAGGTGAGTGTGCCGTGGCGTGTACAGAGAAACTGCGGCTGGAACCACAGAAATAAAAAGCACTGTGAACCAAAACAAAACCTTGCCTAAGCTATATGGTGAAATAATCCATGCCATGATGCCATGACGGTCCATTTGTTTTGTTTTTTATATTTGTGCTTAGTGCTTCTGTTTGTCAAGCTTCTTTTAAAACAAACCATGCAGCCTTATGTACTTATGAACTATTTTTTCCAAACCAAACATTGTGGGGGAAATTTTAAACTGATACAAAATAAACCATAAAGACAAACATCTTACCATTCAGTGTATCATCCCCTGGGGTGCATCTGATGAGAACAGACAGAAAAATAGATTATTTAGTAATATTTAGTGACTAGTGGCAATTCTAAAGGGGAGATTGGATAATGTTCATGTGCAGAATATTATTGTGACTTTAAGCCATGGAGCTGTAAAATAAAACCTTTAAAATTTGCAATGATAATATTGTATGACCTGCAATGTTTACTGGTATCACTAGTGTTATTTTTTATCACTAGCATTATTGTAGTCCAGCAGTATTTCTGATATAATTACAGGAAATGGCATACAGTACCCTAAGAAGAATAATAGGGATCAAATAAGTAAATATAAACATAAACTCTACAAAAACCTACAGCTTTTACCAGAAATGTTTTCTGAACTTCACATGCTTTAGAGTAGTGGCTCTGTATTTGGGTGTATAAACATGGATACTTACAGGCTGCTGGCTTGGGTTGATTTGATTTGCACCCTTTCCTGGAACCAAATTCAAAAACAAATTGGGAAATAGATTGTTACAGATGAGAAAAAAAACTGTTCACAAATGGACAGACATAAGGTATATAACATAAGGTAACTATGCATAGGAATATATAGTATCGTTTCATTTTTGGGGAAAAATTAAAACCAAAAATAAGTAAAATTAAAGCCGCAAGCGGCATTGGTAGGCCCTCGCCGGCCGCAACCGGAGCTGGAGCAGAGGAGAAACCATTTTGCCAAATTTTTTGTTGGTACCTTTTGATAAAAAAATGGCAAAAAGTGTCCTAATACTCCATAGAACTGCATTGAATGTAATTCCCATTGGAATAAAATGGGAGAATTCGACCATCGCCATGGCAACACCGAATGAACTACGACTTGGGTACCATTGGAATTTTTGATCAGGATGACAAAGAATATTTGTGCCAAATTTGACAAATTTTCGTTCAATTATAATTTTTTCTGTCCATAGAAATTTTTGCTGTAATCCCATTGGAATAAAATGGCAGGTTTCAGTCATCGCCATGACAACACAGTATAAAATATGACATGGGTCTCATTGGCTTTTGTGATCGGCGTCACATAAAGTATTTTTCTGCCAAGTTTCGTCAAATTTGGAAAAACTAAATTTTTTACTGAGCATATAAATATTAGTCTCATTCTGTAAGGGGCGCTATTGTGCCAAATTTCATTCTTTTTTATTTAATGGGTTTAGGCTTGGAGGGTTTATGAATGTTTTAAATTTGAGGCAAATCGGAGTTAATATGTGCGAATTGTAGCAAAATGCAAGTACGGAGAATTCGAAAAAAAATTCGTAAAGTTTGCGGCTGCGCCGCACAAAAACCGTAAAACTTTTGCGAAGAATTTGGATAACTTTTAATGCCCCACTTCTGTAGATGATATAGAGCCATTTTGAGCTAATTAGGTTAAATACCCAAGGAGGAGATAGAAAAAGTACGACGCGTGCAAAATTGCTGACTCAGCACTTCGCAGATTTCAATCCAAGATTACCGACTTGTGGTTTGTCAGGGGGCGTGGCCATAATAATATTTTTTGTTTGGCTCTATGTCAGCAATGTGATTACCGAATTTGGTGGGTCTGCAACAAACTTTACGTTCGGCCGACTCCCATTGGCGCAATGTATTTGCAATTTTGTAGCGCTTACGCGCTCGTCATTGACCTATGAGTGGACTTCGCCCATTGACTCCCATTCATTTTCAGCCAATACAAGTATGTGGCTTCCATACCTGAGCTATATATGATTGTGTAGGACTTGATGCCAGGAGTGTGTACATGGGAAAGCGCTTCGCGCTTTGTTTTTGTGCGCTTCGCGCACTTATGAGTGGGCTTCGCCCACTGACTTCCATTGATTCTGAGCGAAAACAAGTATGTGGCTTCCATACCTGAGGTATTTGTGTTTGTGTAGTACTTGTTGCCATGAGTGTGTACATGGCAAAGCGCTTTGCGCTTTGCTTTTGTGCGCTTTGCGCACTTTTGGGCAGTGCGCTTCGCGCACTGCTGTGCAGACACAATAGGCCCTGCGCCACCCTTGGGGCTCGGGCCTAATAATAATTTTAGCAAAAACAATATATCCGTTTACATTATACCCACAAAATTTATATTTTCAGAAAGCTCTCGAGGTCCCCCACGGTCACATGTCAATGTCAAATGTCAATGTCGAGCGCTTATGCGCTCGTCATTGACCCACGAATGTGGCTTCGCCCTTTGACTCCCATTCATTTTCAGCCAATACAAGTATGTGGCTTCCATACCTGAGCTATATATGATTGTGTAGGACTTGATGCCATGAGTGTGTACATGGGAAAGCGCTTCGCGCTTTATTTTTGTGCGCTTCGCGCACTTATGAGTGGGCTTCGCCCACTGACTTCCATTGATTCTGAGCGAAAACAAGTATGTGGCTTCCATACCTGAGGTATTTGTGTTTGTGTAGTACTTGTTGCCATGAGTGTGTACATGGCAAAGCGCTTTGCGCTTTGCTTTTGTGCGCTTTGCGCACTTTTGGGCAGTGCGCTTCGCGCACTGCTGTGCAGACACAATAGGCCCTGCGCCACCCTTGGGGCTCGGGCCTAATAATAATTTTAGCAAAAACAATATATCCGTTTACATTATACCCACAAAATTTATATTTTCAGAAAGCTCTCGAGGTCCCCCACGGTCACATGTCAATGTCAAATGTCAATGTCGAGCGCTTATGCGCTCGTCATTGACCCACGAATGTGGCTTCGCCCTTTGACTCCCATTCATTTTCAGCCAATACAAGTATGTGGCTTCCATACCTGAGCTATATATGATTGTGTAGGACTTGATGCCATGAGTGTGTACATGGGAAAGCGCTTCGCGCTTTATTTTTGTGCGCTTCGCGCACTTATGAGTGGGCTTCGCCCACTGACTTCCATTGATTCTGAGCGAAAACAAGTATGTGGCTTCCATACCTGAGGTATTTGTGTTTGTGTAGTACTTGATGCCATGAGTGTGTACATGGCAAAGCGCTTCGCGCTTTGTTTTTGTGCGCTTCGCGCACTTTTGGGGCCACCCTTGGGGCTCGGACCTAATAAGTATAAATAAACCAAAAAATTGAAATAGACATTAGATCTTGTGCTTTTACAATGTATGCTTTGCATTTGAGATGATTATTGTGTTGATCTGTGGTCCAAGTTCACAAATGTTTAGTAAACTTTTACAGAAGATCATAGCAGATGCCTCTCTGAACTAGAGCTGGAAACATGCCTTAAAAGTCAGGCCCGACATGGCCCAAGCCCAACAGAATTCGGCCCGAGCCCAACAAGTACATTTTGATTGACAGCTTTGTTAAAGCCCAAACCCGTTTGCTGCCCGACATAAATATTTTCAGTATGTATATAGATATTTTCAATCTTATTTATTCTATAGTGTAATACACACCAGTAATGCAGTCCTAGGATCTTCATGTATGAGAATATCTTCAGCTGAAACTCTGCTCTTGTCCCTCTTCAATGCTACAGAAAAAATTATTAGCACTGGAAATTTAATACAATGATAAAACAGTATCAACACAGACAGTGTTTCAACTAACTTCCGCACTTTGACATGAAAAGAAATTGAGGTATTGTTCGTGAACTTACTGGAGTCAGGGTGAAGAAGAGTGGGGTTTCGGCCAAACTCTGTGAAGCCAGCATATGAGTTGACTGCTCTGATGTGACCATGGATTTCAGGCTGTAAATAGAAACATGTACCATACTTTTGCACTTGTCTCAAAAAGCAGGCTATCCATGTTGCTACCCAACTTGAAGCAGAATATGTTCTGGATAATCACCAGTTAACACTTAAAAAACATAGCCCAACAAAGCAACAATGCATAATTGTCACATTCATTCATTATGGGAACTTTAGAGTCACCAAGCCAGCTATACATAGCTAGCTTTGAGCAAGAGTCCAGATGATCCTGCACTCACAAATTAAATATATGATCCTTTCTTCCATCTTGCAGGATTATTCCATGTTAAAAGAGCAAAAAGCTTACCTGTGGTCTGGATTGTGCATCAGGGGTTTCCTGTGTACTAGAGCTGGGTTTTGGCGATGAGTGTTCGAGGTCCAAATTATCTTTATGTCCTGAAATAAAAAAAATATACATTTAATTAACAGATACTTAAAAGATTTCTTCATAAACATGTTTTCTGTTTATGTTAAACACAGCACTGATATGGAAATTATATGTTTGCTATTCCCATTAATCTAAGATAATTTGCCCATTCAAAACAAAACCCAATTATTCATTGCCCAGATATTCCATATGACATCATGTAAAACCAAATTTCCCTCAACAAAAGTATTCAGATATAGTGTGAGCAAAAAAAGCAATACAAATTCAAATATTTTACTGTATGTTTTCATCACACCACACTTAATACCACAGGAAAAAGAAAAAGTTAGAGCCCAAACAGAAAAGAGTCTTTCCTAGGACCAGAAAATCCTGATCTGAAGATGGAAAGGCACCAGCACCCTGCAGACCAAGCTAAAGCTCAGACTCAAACCTCTTGTTGAATTTGGCACACTTGCTGTATTCCTCTTGTGGTTGAGAACCTCTCTCCTGCTTTGGGGTCTTACTGATGCGTTCAGGTGACAGTCTGTTTCTTCAGTTATATTGAGGGAGTCTGTTGTTCCCTCATTATCGCAGAAAGCCTGGTTGACATAGCCTCTCATGCCACCCTCTCCCTCCCCTTGTCCTAAGCCCTCTTTTTTCCGAGGCATTGGAGTGCAAGCAGGCAAGCAAATAGGCTGTGCAGAGCCTGAAGTCTTAGAGATAACCACAACAGTCGGATACACACACACACACTCATTCACAGTTTGTGCCATCTCTTCTACGCTAGCGTCTCCACCATTCTGACACTTACCCACAAATGCACCAAACTCTACAGTTGTGCTCTCTAGCTGCATGGGCGTCTGGTCAATACCAGCTGAAGCCATTTCAGGATGGCTGGAGGGGGTGCTGCTGATGTGGAAGAGAGCCCCACCTGAGGGCACGTTGGGCAGGCTGGATGGAGAGTCGGAAAAGCCCGGCTCATGTGGACGGGTCAGCTTACTCTGTGTGAGAGAGTGGCCTCGGAGACGCAGCTCCGGAGGGGACAAGGCCACAGCACTTTGGACAAAGGCACTGGGGCCAGCGCTGCTCGAGGATCCAGCCTCTGCAGCTATTGGCCCAAGCCCAAACAAGCCCCTCCTCTCTGGACTCAGGCTGGGGTCCTTTCCCAAACCTAAAATGGGGCCGGTCATGAATTTACGGCCACTTTCACTTGTAGCCCCAAACAGAGAGTCTGCAATGTTGGCTCCTGTCTGTGGGTGGGAGTAGCCAAAGGAAGAGCCAAAGTAGGTCCCCAAACTGCATTTGCCAATCACAGATGATTTGTCCATAGGCACAGGAGCAATACTAGGGACCACATTTTTTGAAAGGCTCAGTTCTCTAGTAATCTGGTTGTGGACTTTGCTGGCCTCTGATGCTCTCTGAGCAGTAAGGGTCTTTAAAGTGTCCACAGTCAAAGCTGAAAGGTCCTGGAGGTGGCCAATCTGAGAGTCCAGTGTGTGCAAAGAGCGTTTAATGTAGTTGACCCTGTTCCCAACTTCTTTCAGTTGCATACACATGGTCTCTACCCTGAAAATTTGAACAGGGGATTTAGTAATCAATATGGCAATGCTCTTGACACAGTTTTTCTGATTTAGAGAGTAACAGTAGACTAGTCTACATGGAATATGAATTTTCTGATCAGTTATATAGTTTTGGCACCTTTCTGAGGTAAGACGTATGCGCTCCTCACTCCCAGAGTGAAACTTATCATCCTTTTCATGAAAGTATGTCTCCACACACTGCTCTTCAAAATCATGAAGCTTTTTTTGGTCTTCCTCTGTGAGAAAAAGCTCTGAAAACACAAGATTATTATTTGTAAAGCACAGATTTGCACATTTTCTAATTATATTTATCGCATTTGGTTTAGTCACAAACAGTACAGTGGCCATACTTGGTCCATAGGTATTCTCTTTCTTTCGCTTCCTACATGTACAGAACAGAGAGTAGATATGGCACAGGAGGATAAAGGGAGGTGGAAGAACAGGCTTTTCGTGGTAGGCCATTATAAAATGGTACCGCTGGTATTTCCACACAAGATTTGAAATGGACTTCACTTGAATGTAGACATTGCTATAGGAAAAGAAAAGTTGAGTTTAATAAAACAACTATCTGCTAAATATGTTACAAAAACAACCTATAAGCGAATTAAATCACAATGTGTGAACACTTACTTGAAAAAGGCAATGAGGAGGTTGACCATTAAAATATACTGTACAAAGAGGTAGACAGCTTGCAAAAGAGGAGTCAGCCAAACTCCTGCTCCACATAAATTCTGAACAAAATTTTCAGTGCTGTTGGCACAGACTGTGGAAGAAACAGCAATCAAGAAACGAACACGGCTAACCAACACATCACATCTTTAGACAAATATATAAGCTCTTCTTTCTGCTGAAATCTATCTACAGGTTTAAGTTTGTTTTAAGGGCTGACATTTATAAAAATGAATACAGATATTGTAATACAGTATAAGCAGCCTGCACACAATTATTATCAGTTACAGCTTAAGTTGAAATTGCGATGCGACAACTAAATCTCTGGTCTAAAATAGGTTGCTGAATATAATGAACCAAGTGAGAATTTTGTTGAAAAGTGAAACCATATAATGTTAACCCCAGGTTGTACAGCTTAGTCAGGGATTTTGTTCCACCTAAGCTTCAAATGCACTGATCCAAATCAGTTAATTGGTGCCTTTTACACAGACCATCATCAGCTGAGTCGAGGCAGTTAATGCTGTAGTGAAGCAAAAAAAAAAAAACTGCCCCCCATAGGAACCAGCATTGGCTGCTTTTGCACATGGATCTTCACATGTGAATAAGACTTTGATTTTCAGTGCTTGTGTCTGTGTGACAATCAGCTCTCATGCTCTGGTGAGAAGCTTTGGAAAAAAAAAGTCCTTACCCTCATAATCTTCCCTACCAAGCTCATCCTCCTTACCATCGATTTCATAGGCATACACCTCCCCATACATCATCCAGTATGGTTGAAACACCACGTCTTTAGCCAGCGTCCAGCTAGGCTCTTCATGTGGGTACAGAATGGCTTTCCTGGGTACGCCATAGCTTAGCAACACAATAGCCATTATTACCACTATGTAAAACATGTTGGCCACCTGAAAAAAGGAAAAAAAACAAAACATAATAGAGTAATTACAATTATAACTATAACTGTATTTCAAGAATAAATTTGTGCACAATTTTTTGCTCTGGGCTCTGCCATTAAAAAGGGAACAATACTCTTTCTCCTTTTGACAGCAAAATTGACAAATCAAACTGTTGCCAAAAGATTAACTAATGACTGAGGTAACCCCTACATACATTTGCTTCTAATCTATCTATCATCATCTATACACACTGCAGGTGTTTATGTGGGTGAAAGAGTTCTACAGGACAACATCTACTGCTCAGGACAACATAGTAATGTCAATAACAATACCTGATTTCAACATGGATATATGCTGAAATATCAAAAAATATTGAAAAAATACATTAAAGTATAGAAATATTTATTGTGAATCAGCATCACTCTTGCCATGTTGTAACTGACATTTACGTGACCTGTTCTCCATGAATACACCAAACTGTGTGAACCAGTGTGAAAAACTGTGACCTTTTGCATATAGAACATTAACAACAACTGTATGCCTCTAAGTATATTTACATCCCCAAACAGAAAACAAAAAAGCAACACAAATGCACTCACCATTTTAGCAATCATCATGACATATGGTCCAGCTTGTTGGTTGACAGCGAGGATGTCAAGCAGTCGCACGTACCAGAAGATAATATTGAGACAATAAACTGTCCTTCCTGGGACGAAGGCATCCCCTCCACCCAGCCTCAGGCCAAAACCAATAAAAAAAGTCAAAATTGCCAGGAAGTCGGACACATTGAAGTATTCACCAAACCATACTTTTATCTTCTGACTTATTTTGCCTGCTTCAGACATGAACATCTGAGAAAAATAAAAAAATAAAGTCATCAAACGTAGTTTGATCACAACCAATTTTGTTACTAAAGGGTAATAGCAAATTTGTGTTATCAGTCTTATAAGTCTGGTAAAGCCTATATCTACAGAAAATGCTACAAATCTGGGTCAATTACCTCTCGAATTTTTTCAATGGCAGATGAAAATATATAGAGAATGACCACCCACTCCTGAGGAGAAGGCCATTGAGGCATCCTGACCAGGACCACATAAGAGTAGAGCATCAAGAAGGCAATGTAGAAAAGCTGACAAAACAATAGGCATAATAATTAATAACATGACAGCTTTTGGTCTCCTTAAATCTGTGTTGTGTCTGTAATGTATTTAATGTGCATATGATTAAAATATTTGCAACACAGAGACACAGATTGTATTGGCACAGAGTAGAGAGGATCTTCCTCTTGGAAATATTTTGAGATGAGGTTAGTTGAGGCCCTTAAAAGGGAAATTACTTGGAAGCAACCAAACCATTCAATGGACCTCAGAGCCCCCAGAGCTCAGCTTGTGGTTAGCTGTGAGGTTCAGGGCTTTGTGAGAAAACAAAATACACTGTCTTTCTCAAACATACAAATCACAGCTTATTGACAAAGGTGAGCAGTTTAGTGTATTACATAATAACGATCAATCTGTATTCAATTTGTATAGTTACACTGCTCTTATCAACCTAATATTATATAACAACTGTGGGAATAAGACAATAAATGGGTGTTAAAATGGCCATGCATGTACAGCACATTAACTGAGCATACAGCTTTAAAGATCTTAATATATTCAAAGATTACTAGGGCTTGACAGGCCATGTGTGTAGGAAGAGAAGGCATTAATGTAATGTCACGACACATCAACAGGAACAGCAGAGGCAGATAAGCTCAAACCTCTGAGATGGTATCTGCAATCAACACCTGAACTACAGCCTGCCCCTGGAAACACAAGTGGCTACTGGGTTCATGTGAACTTGCCTCAGGCTTAAAACAAATGCATCAGATAAGATTACAGATACATTTAAATAACCCTATGTAATGATGATTGTTAATATAATAAAAAATAACTGTAATAACTGGACAGATATACAATCTAGAGAAAACAAGCATTGCTTTGTTTTTTTTTTTAATTGACAAAAAACTAAAGGCAGTTATCTTATATATAATATATAGATTATAGATAATATAACATTATCTAAGCTGTGTATGCCTTACTCCACACACTGCATTCCTGTGGGAAAGTTGTGAGAATAGTCTGCAGTACAAAAGACAGCTTGGTTGTGACAACACTAAATAAGCCACCTCCTTCAGATTCTCCTTTTCCACTTTGCATACCGTGTTGGCCCAGAACTTGACTATGGGAGCATGGTAGAAGGCATATATTTTCCTGGTTAACGGCAGCTTTCTGGAGCGAATTTGTGTCTCCATGTCATTTTTTCCTTCAACATGGTCATGTGTTCTGCTCTCTTTGAACACATCCTGCAGAGGGGGGAAAAAAAAACATTTAGACAACACTTGTGCAATGCCTACGCATGCCAATGTATCGTGAGAATCTGAAAACTCTGACCATTTGAATGTCTTCAACAACGTTTTGAAAGTTATTTTCACTGTCTTCCATTGTCATTTGATGATCATCCTGGGTCTGAGGAATATGAGCCATCTCAGCTTTGGATTTGTACTCCAACAGTAGGATGGCAGGAGGCACCAAGATACTCAGGATAACCTGGACATATATATTACCCAGATGCAGATGAATTTATCATATCATTTGAACTGCATGCACAAATTATGACCAAACTAATTTCTTTGTTTAAACAAATATGTTTAGCATAACGGTACCAAAAAAATGTATGTTCTATCTAGTATAGTATAGTTTATTATTGTTGTTAAGACAAAGAACTAGAGGGAGCATGAACCTTGTACCAGGAGTTCTTGCGCATGTTCAGCCGCCCCATCCACATATCTGACAGCAGCATCTGGGTGCTGTTATGGGCTACAAAGGGCCGAAGGTGGGAAGAGACAGCCAGCTTTAAACAGGTGGAGTTGCTCCAGTTTTTTAGCTCATAGGTCAAAAGCTTCATGGCCATAGTCTCGTCCTGTCTAAATGACTGTTCCAGCAGATCTACTGCCAGCGTCCCAAACTCACTACAAGAAAGACACACACTTAAATGTTTATACTCACAACAGCTTCATATGAATTACACAAATCAAAGTCATAGTTAACATACTTTGAATATTCCTTAAATTCCTCAGATGTGTCATCTACTACATCACTCTTTTTGGCCTCATAGCCCATCGATCGACACAGTTTGCATGCCACCAGTGCCTTTGCCATGTTCTCCTCCCCATGCTGCCAAAAGAATAATGCCATTTTCTGCCTTTTCATTAGCACAGCCCACACCAGTAACTCATTGAAAGGGTAGGGGAAACGTCGGGTCTCTGGGTCATCTATGTCCACAATTTCCTCCTTGGTTCTTTTCTTGTTTTGCTCCATTGAGGTTTCCAGCTAACATAAAGGCAGATAGTTAAGGGAGGTATAAGCTTTGACTTTTCCCCTTTAACTAATCGACTCTTATAAGATGCAGACTAAAACACATTTTACACATGCCTTACCTTTGGTTTGTATGGCTGTGCAGTTTTGATAAAGTGATTGTGCCTTGTTTTCTCCTTCTTGTCAGCCTGCATGCTAAAAGACTCATGACTTTTCCGCAAATGAGAACCAGGACCAGGTATGTGTCGTCCAGACCTCTGTAGAGACAAAAAAAAAAAAAAAAAAAAAACATTTAGCATAGCTTATTATGCTTGCCATTTAAAAAGAAAATGAAGCAACAGCCTACCATACCCTATTGTTGCCATGGAGATTGTTGTAAATTATTCTGAAGCGTTTCCGGGTATAATTGCATCTGTAAGTCCCGCCCATTAGGTACTCAATAACCAGGCCCACATCTATTAACGTGATCTTGTAGTTTGGAGGGAGATGGCTCTGCAAGGAATCAAAACAATAGAACAATTGTGAAATTGACAACAATTGAAAAGTTTAAATTAAATAAATGACACCTACCTGTTTCACATCCCTGACTAAGTGCAGAAGAGTAGGGTTGTTTGGGGGCTGTTTCTAAATAAATAAAATAAAACAAATTTACAAACTGAAGAATGAGTGGAGTTTTTTTCAGTAGTTTGTATGATATTATTACCGTGTTGTAAAGCTCCTCAAGTCGGCTGATTGTTAGAAAACGATGCATGCTCACACCATTTTCTATGAGCAGTTTCACAAATTCTACTCTGTCCATCACAAGTGCATCCAACATGGCCTGCTCTAGAGAGCTCACCTACATAAACACACATATGTCAAAGTATTATCATTTTATAATAAAGAATTATCAGACAACAACTAATAACCTCTATTTGTCCCATATGAGGAACAGCCAATGTTCAACAATAAACAACCAGCGAGGATAGTCTTTAAGGGCAGCTATACTGTATAAAGGTTTAGGTTACAGTTGTGCATGTCAGGAGACATGCAGGTCATGGCAGCCTGCCCGAGTTTGGGCTCTTGGCTACTCTGATCGTGCAGATTGTCATCAGTAGATATTCTATATCATTTTGGGTAATGCCAAAGGTTTGTAACTGATACTAAACAAATGTCTCTAGAGGAGACTCACACACACAAACGTACCATGAGCTGCTGTCCATAAACAAACACATGATTCTTGGCAATGTCAACACGGTCCCAAGCCATAGTCAGGACCAGCTGATCAAAGGCAGATGCATTTGTTCCTGAAAAAAAAAAAAAAAAGTCATTGAGATTATAAGACAGCTCTCTGGATTAGAGGGGGTTAGCAAAGCAGTGGTGTAACAATAGTGAAGACTACACTTGGACAATTCCTTTTCAAAGGTCTCTTCCATAGTAATGTACTTGTCCTCTTGGATTAATTTTAAATCACAATTAATAGTTCTTGTTTATGGTCAGATCAAGTTTTAAATGTGATTTTTATTGAATGTTTGTAGGATAAGAACATGAGTAATTTAATACTACTATAAATAATTAACTTTATGCATCAACTTTCTCTTTTACTGGGGTGACCATACCCCTGAGGGGTTATGCCCTGGTGGAAATGCCAGTCATTTAGGTGGAGTTAATAATCTGTATACAACAAATATATGTCTAAGTGTAAAATATAGGATTCAGCTAGCATTTAAAAGCATTTCTGCAATCCTGAAAATGATCACAAAAATATCAAATACAATAGCCATATCAAAAAGTCTGAGTCAGATAATTTCCTTTTTCTTACAGTGTGTTGTACTTTCAAAAGAATTTTGTAGGTACAGTAGAGAGGAGCTCAACTGATAGCAGCAGAGAATTGGGAACAGCCTGAATAATGGGACCATACACTGAGAGCTCTCGCAGGAGGACGCATGGTAAGGGACAAGCTTAGTACATGCAGGACATGCAACTCTACACAGATTGTTGGAGGCCAGCCCAAGGAATGACCCCACCATCCCCTTGCTGTGAGGCAGGAACACTAATCACTCTGACACAGTGCACCCCAGAAATTTTAATTAATACTTTGAAATGTAGTTTATGTTATGAGATCATATAAAAAAAAGTAGCCAAATAAATTGAAATTGTTGGGGAAAAAACATATTGTAAAATGGGTATTTTGTGTCAACAAATGCATCAACAAACTGTAAATTTGGAAATATTAAACAAAAACAAAAAAAGGAAGGGGTGACACAAGACAAAGCTAGCAATATAATATGCGAGTAAAAAGAAAAGGATACATGGGGGAACTTTGTTCTCAAAGCATATCTATGTCAGAATGAAAACATAACATCTTGAAACCTTATTCTCCTTATGCCAACAACTGTCCTTCTTAAATCATAACAGCATGAATTAACTTTAGGCAAGTTTTATTTTGAGGGCAACATTCTTATATCAGACAAACAAAGATTAAAGGGTTCTGCAAAAAGTCTTTGACTAACCTTGGAGTAAGGCTCTCAGGATAGCTACGTCAATGTCTTGGTGGTCTTCTGAACTAATGTGAAACACAGTGATCTGTTTTACAAGAAACAAGATAACAGTTATAATCATTCTCCCACAGACAGCTTGAGACATCAAATCACAAAATGTTGCCCTAAACCTAAACTGTTTCTTTGATTTATTATTTAACCGTTAACAACATACAGTATTCTGAATATATATCTAAAAATAATGTTAACAGAAACCAAAGCAGAAATTTACCAGTTCTTTACTCCTCATACACTCCATGAGTGTTTGAAAGAGGTGGAGGGCATCGTTCTGGCTGAAGTTGAATGTTTTCTTTATGGTTGCAATAATGTCAGTCTCCACTCCATCAGGAAGATTTCTATAAAAAAGGTGAAAACATTGACTAAATGTTCATTGATATCAGGACTTGACATGAGGATGAAATGTTTTTTTTTTTATGTGTAATATATGATAAGCCAATATGTGCTAGAATTTGCTTTTAAATTCTTTTGACAATTAGTTGTCCACTGGACAACTAACTATAATTTATCATAATCAATAATCAATAATAATAATAATAATAATAATTAAGTCTCCAATTATAGCATAACATCCAATGATTGATAACTATAGGAAAGTTAGCTAGTGTTAATGTAAAGCGCTGATTGATGAACCAGCTACTCTTTAGCCATTTTATTTGTTAGATATAATTTTATAAATACCTAATACAGGCAATTGTACAAACAGAATGACTTGTAAAACATAACATTAAAATGTAGTTACCACAAATGGTATTAGATTTGCATTTCGAATCTATTTGTGTACAGTAACTTTAGTCAATAAATAATTAAATATAAAGAACACCTCCATTGAAAGAATATTTTGACAAGATTTGTGTTGCACTGCCTACCCTCCCTCTTCAGTCTGTTTATGGACGTAGGCCAATATGTCAGCAGCACGGCCAGTCCCTTCACAAACCACCACAGGGACTGGAGGACTCTCCTGAAGATACTCCAGCACAGTCAAGATCACATTGGGCCCTCCTTCTAAGATCAAGGCCACCACTGGTACACCCTGACCAATACCTGCACATCCAAGACAACAAATGTTCAGAACTAAATTATATGCATTTTTGACTTTTTTTCTCATTATTACTGACAAAACAGATTGTCATCTTATCATCCTGCTTGCAGCAACAAAAGACAAACAAGCTGAGAGAAACACTTTTGAGCCGGAAACTTACGTGCATGTATCCTTTGGAGGTTTATGTGCTTCTCCAGGTCCCGACGCAGTTGGACCTCTGCCCCATACTTCCCCACTGTGCCATCATCAACCAAGAGGAAATGAGAATGCAGATTGTTGAGAACGTTGAGTTTACTTAGAGGGTTCAGTAGTGTTTGGTATGGAGCAATAATCTGCAGAGTCAAAGTCAGAGAAAAGAGTAAAAAATGATCCAAAGATGATTTCTATATACCTAGCATAAACAATGACTAGGAATTTATTAAGTGGAGCCTTACGTCTCTGCCAATGAGATCATCCTTGTTTTCAATGACTCCCCAAGGAGCAATCCCAATAGTGCAAATTTTCTTTGATGATCTTGAACAATGCTCTTTGAGAGCATCTCCAACATGCTTTGCAACCCCTTTAGAGGACAAACAACAAGAATGAAATTATCACACAATGTGGTTTAGATGGTTAACAACAATGCAAACTTATGCAGTGAGAGTAGCATTTATTAATACAGAAAATAAAACATTTGAATGCAAAACCATGGTCATAAACATGCATACCATTATCTAATTCTGTAGAAAATTTCTGCCATAAAATTTACAGATTTGCAATCAATAATGTAGGTCTACAAAAAGTTGTTTCGAACCAATGGATATGAGAGATTCAGCAGTAATTTGTGAGCCCTTCCCAGCTGACCCGGGTGCCAAAGAGGCATTAAAAGTAATCACTGGGTCTGGGTAAATTGACCCCTATGAGTAATGATTTAAACACTATAATAGACCACAACATCTTAGCAGCTCACTGCGGCTGTAGACACACCTTGGTCACAAAACAGAGCCAAATGATATGCTTATAGGCCAGTATTACAGGTTTTGCTTCATCAGCGCATTACAAAAATATAAGCTTTATGGTTTGGTGGTCTGATGGTTTGTGGACACTGAAGCCCCTTTCATACATGTTCTCCAGAGTATGTCAGGAAGATCACTATCCATCTATCTGCTTCACCTTTATGTTCATATATGCAAGCAATGTCAGGATGAAAGGGAGGCATGACAATCAGTTACAGTAGCCCAAATGACTGTATTTACACAACAGCTAGCAAACTAACATTAATACTGTGCTACTTCAAATCTATGACACTTGAGTGTACATAGGATATTGAAATTGTCTGGATGCATCCTGCATCCTGTATAAAAATGCTTGGTAAGCCCCAATTTCCTAAATTTCTTTAATATATAACATAGCTCCAAATACATGTAGGTAGGTGCACGTAAACAACAAGAAATTTGAGAAGAATTAATAGGTCTCCTGATAGCCTTTTGAAAACATCAAATGTATAAAAGACAACTGCAAACTAATGAAAGTAAGGAAGTATGAGATGAGACCTCTATGATGATGACTATGTTCAAAGAAGCCAAACCATATACCTGTGTTGACACCTCCAGTGAAAATCCAGGCCCCTGTGGTGACTGCAGCTTTTATAAGGCCTTTTCCCACCACCTGCTTGATGCGGGGGTGCAGCTCAAAATTTTGAACTCCTCCATGGACAGAAATCAGAATCTTGGGAAGCTCCATGTGCCACTCCTTCAGCATTAATCGCAAGATGGTCTCGGGCCGTGAGTCATAGGACAAACGCACATACTGTAAAAAAAAAAAAGTAAATATTAAAATGTGTTAATTCACATGTATATTAAATAGAGGGAATATATTTTAAGTGGTTATACTAAAAACAACAAAATAACCACTTGACAATAACTAGCATCAGAAATGTTATCACCAAGCATCTGTACAAATGGCCTACCCACCTTGGCTCTGTAGGAGTGAGACCCTCCCTGAAAGTTGATGACACCATAGGCATCAGTGGGGCTCGCCTCTGTGTGTTTTTCCACTGACCACTCCTCCAGCTCTGGCATAGATAAGTTGGCATTTTCACCCAGCTTCACATCCGAGTATTTGGTAGCAATGCTGGTTGTAAAGCCATGCTGCCGTGCAAGCCGCCCACAGTAGCACCTTTACATTAAAAACAAACAAGTGGAAGTTCACTGGAAGTGAATTGTTTCCTGAGGACAGCTGCTGTGTAGCAACTCATAGTATAGTAAATGTTTTGTTCTAGAGTACAGTTACTGGTAAGATCGTTGGCTAAAAGGGTTGTCAGCTCATAATAGGTTAAAAGACCCATAAATACTTACCGAACAAGCTGTTGGCAAATCTGGCATCCTGGAAGGCATCTGAAAGGAACATTAATTATTAATTGATTTAACACAGATCACAAAGGTGGGAAGTGTCCCAGAGCCATTACAAAGCTGAAACAATGTGACAGCTTCCCTAGAAAATGAATTTCTGAGTAGGCCCTGTATAAGGAGGAAGGTTATCTATCTATTTGGTCAACCCAGTTACATTGGCAACTGAGTCATTAGACCTACCAAAGGAAGCCTTATGTTAAATGTGTCTGTGCACATTAACACCTCTAAAACATTGACTAGCAGATGCTCATTCTCAGATAGCTTAGGCAACCAACTGGCAAATAATTAAATTAAAAACAAAAACTAGGTGGAAAAAGTAACTAGATTTCATTGAACATTTACAAAAACAAAAATAATGCAATGTCTAAAAACAAAATAGTTTAATTAAATTCTGTAAATGGTGTTAAATATTACATTATTTTTACATCTTATTACATCAAAAGTGCTTCTCATAAAATTCTTAAAATTGTCAAGGACCAATCTATTTGCAATGCCAACGAGTGGTGCATTCAGTATAACATCACTTTGTAAAATTCCAGCAAGTATATGCTGTGAAATGGGATTCCTTTATAAATATTACTAGCATTGTTTAAATAGAGGCTAAAAAACATAATAATACAGATGCAAAAGACTAAAATTACATTTGAAGCTGTGACAACTAAGAACATCAAAAAGAAAAAAAACGACATTAGTGGTGGTTAGACTTAGGGCCTACTTTATCACACACCATACAATTACAGCAGTTCCATGGCTACACACCTCACACTCCAGTATTTCTGAGAAGGGGCCAAAGCAGTCACATACCTGTGGGGGTCTCTGGACACTGTGAGCATATACACACATTCCCGCTTGCTGAATGTGTTTTCTATCCAGGGTTTCTGGGACTGTGGATAAAAGAGAAATTATTGAACATTGGCTGCAGGTAATATTAACCACAGATTATATTTAGTTATGACAGTTGTTCCATGGGGTGTTTAAACAATGCTGCGCTATAGTAAAGAAGCTCATACTGTGCAGTTGACATTAATGAACTATAGATTCACAGAAGTAAAAAAACAGAGGGGTTTGAGAAATGTGTCCCAAAATGTATATAAACTAAAGTAAAAGCTGCATCTTTAACAATGGTTTGTAATAACAAAAAATAATGTTTTCAAGACTTCATGCCAAAGGAATTTAATAATATTTCCTTATTGTTCCAAGTACAGCTTCTGAAAAGACTCAGAGAGCGATTAGTACCACTAATCCCCTTAAACACAAAGAGCGAATCCTGTAGACATTGTAACCTGCTTTACTCCAAAATATTTATTTTTTTGTAAAATTCACACAACTTTGAACTTGAATGGTACACAAAAAAATCTTTAAAGAATGCTAGCTACTTTAGCTGTGCTTCACTATGCACTCAAGTGGACAGTAACAGTATTTTCCCTTTTTTATTGTTGAAGCAAAGCAATGGCTACAACACTGGAGGCAAATAGTTAATGCTAAAGCATTTTTCAAGTTGTAAAATGAAACTACATAAATGCAAAAATACTAATAAAAACAGATTATTTTTTTTATGCATTTTCTTTTTTTTCCCAAGGGGCTTTATAGAGTGAGTCTGCTGTGGGTTAACAATTGGGTCATAACATGAACTGAACAACGGGAAACTGATTATACTACAATTCAACAGCAATGTAACAGCAGTAAAGCATCATCACCAGCCACTAACTTTGTATGTGCATGCTGAATAAATGAAAAGGACTGAAATAAACAGTGCACCAATCAGCTCAAGCTTTTAGTGAATGCTTTACACTTGTATCTCTCCAAACCAGTCACCACCACAGTGCTTGTTATATTTCTTGTCTCAGTAGTTAAAAGGAAAAAAGACAACACCAAAAATGTAAAAATAGCTAAATTCTAAAATTAATGAAAACAAACAGAACTTGCATAACTAAATATGTCATGATTAGCCACATAAAAACGCCAGGCAACAGTGTTTTAACAAGCAGCATAGTAAATTGTCCAACTGGATCTATCAGCTAGTGCTAAACAATTGCAATGTTTGTTTAAAAACATTCATAGCTACACATATTGCACAAAGGTCAATTAGTGTAGGTAACTAAATGTAATGATAGTGGCTTGTCAGAAGCAATTCAAACAAAAGGTCAACTCAGTGCTTGACCAGTGACACCAAGCCATAGAGTGCATACCTGGACGTCCTCCTCCTCATCTCTGTGTTTAAGGGCTTTGTACAGGAACATACCAAAACTCCTTCATGCATCTCCTGGACAAACCACAGTCACCACAACCCTTCTGCGCCTCTGGATGATCAGCAATACTTCACTATACTTCTCTCAGTCCCACTGAAGATCCATGCAACATTTCCATACAGGTTTCAAAGTCTACTTGTTACCACACAGATCCGGCCTCAGTTAAAAAGTGAAAGTCTCTGAACTCCACTGTTAATCTGTAAGAAGACTCTAAAGGAGCAGATGAATGTGTCTGGGACAGGCTAGATATTATACTTGTAGACCTAGGAGAAAGAGACTCTAAAGGAGGGGTTGTGGGAGAGGATTAGAAGATGGGCAGAGACCTCAATGATATATACCTTGTTGTCTACTGAGGACACACCACCAACTGTGATTCATCCTGCACACACAAACTGCTCCTAACAACTCAGACTTCACAGAGTCGCAGTCTACTGTATTAAAAACATTAATTTCAGTAAATGGTAAACTGATGGTAGTGTGCTAAAGTGAGTTTAGAAAACACTCTTTATATGACATAATTAAAGTTTAAAATTAGAGTTTAAAATTAAACAGGGATGTGCTGCATCATTTAAAATTAAACTTAAGCAAGTTTTAGAAATTAAACTCGGGGTCAAAAATCCTAACTACCGACCGGCCGATATTATTGACCAATGTAGCTGATCAGAAAAATATCGGTTATCTGCCGAAATCTGGCCGATACCCGCCGATATAAACAGTACTATTTTTACTGTGTGCTGGAATAAGACCTGCTTACTTGCAAATGATGGCCTTCTGCTATTTGTGCAGCAGAGGGCGTGCTGATGTTTCCAAACAGATGGGCTTTCACACTGCAGTTCATAGGAAACAGCCCAAATTGAATTCTTATGGCCTGAAAAGCTCAAAACAGCAATAAAAATATTTTGCTAATTTCTCTGCCATAGAACGTCATAGAACAAAAATTCTAAATTAATTTTGTAGTTCTCCTCATGCTCTACCTGAAGAGCAAGTTTAAATGAAATTTGACTTAAACAAATTTAGTTAAAGCTAAATAAAATAAATATAATACACAAAATACATAATAATACTCCCCACACCAATACCCTCTACAACCTACATAACAATCAGCATAAAGAACAATAAGCAGCTTTCTACAACATTTTAAAAAGATGTTTAGTCTAATTAAGTGGCCTGGGCTGTACATGCCATATTCATGTAAACAAGAGCAGAAAGAAAAATGCTTTAAAATACTTCTTCCTAATATATAACTGTATCAGCCGATGTATCGGCTATCGGTATTTTTTTGTTACCTAATATCGGTATCAGCCTCAAAAAATCCATATCGGCCGGGCTCTAGTCCTAACTTACATAAAAGAAGTGCTGTTTAGATATAACGTTATACTGTTCTGAATAAACTGAAGGCACCAACCATCAGTGTGGTCTGTGGCTGGAAATTATTTGTGTTTGGTATAGTTTTATCTTCACAGCCTGGAGAGCGTACTAGTGAATTAAACCACCACGAGGCAGTAACTTTAACAAGCCCAATTATTATTCAGTTATAGATGAAAACAACAGCCATAGGCTACATTGTAAGTAATTGATCAAATGATTGATCAGACTATTAACATCTAAATTTAACCTTAACTTCATACTCATAGTCCTTTAATTGTACATGTACTTGTCCCTATACAGCATGTTCCTGGGACAACAACAACTTACTAGGAAGGCAAAGGGAAGATAAAACCATATACAGTTAGGTCCAAAAGTATTTGGACACTGACACAAGTTCTGTTATTTAAGCTCTAAACCAAAACATGTTCAAAATACAGTTATATAATTCATATATGCAGTGCAGACTTTCAGCTGTAATTTACTGATTTAATTTAGAGTATTCACGTCCAAATTGGACGAAGCATTTAGGAATTACAGCTCTTTAATGGGTAGTAGCCTCTTTTTCAGGGGCTCAAAAGTAATTGGACAAATAAACATTATCATGAATAAAATGTTCATTTTTAAAACTTTGGTAAAAATACTTTTCTGGCAATGACTGCCTGGAGTCTGGAGCCAATGGACACACACTTGGTTTCCTATTTTATGATGGCCTTTATTGCAGTTGCCTTCAGTTGTTGCTTGTTTGTGGGTTTTTCTGCCTTAAGTTTGATCTTAAACAAGTGAAATTCACCTTGATTGGGATGAGCTCTTGTGACTGACCACTAGCTATTGCAGAATATTTCACTTATTTGCCTTAAAAAACTCCTGGGTTTCTTTTGCAGTATTTTTTGGTTACTGTTGTGAACCTACATCCATCAACTTTGTGGCGTTTATCTGAATCTGAGCAAAAAATATATCCCGGTACACTTCAGAATTCATCCGGCTGCTTCTGTCTTCTGTCACATCATCAATAAACACCAGTGACCCAGTGCCATTTTAAGTTATGGATGCTCATGCATCACACTCCTCCGCCATGTTTTACAGAAGATGTGGTGTGCTTTGGATTATGAGCAGTTCCAAGCCTTCTCCAGACTTTTCTCTTCTCATCATTCTAAAACAGGTTGGTCTGAGTCTCATCTGTCCAAAGAATGCTGTTCCAGATCTGGTCTCGCTTCTTTAGCTATTTTTGGACAAGTCTAATGTGGTCTTTCTATTGTTGAGGCTGATGAATGGTCTGCACCTTGTGGCAAACAGTCTGTATTTTCTCTAATGAAGTCTTCTCATTATGGTGGACCAAGACACTGATAGACCTACTTCTTGGAGCATGTTCTTCACTAAGGTGAATGTTGGGAAGGGGTTTTCACCATTTTTTGATCCAGTCTAAGGATGGTCTTGTTCACTTCTATTGAGATACTGTATGTTGTGATTTCACAGAAACAGCTTTCAAATGTAACACCTGTAATCAAGTCCAGACCTTTTACCTGCTCAGTTTATGATGGATTAATGTCGTAAAATGCCCATGCAGCTCAAGAAATAGCTTTTGAAGCAACTGTCCAAATACTTTTGAGCCCCTGAAAAAGAGGCTGCAACACATCGTCTGATTTAGACATGAATACTTTGAAATTACAGCTGAGAGTTTGCACTTTAAGCACATATTAATTATATAACTATTTTTAATACATTTTGGTAAAAAGTTAAAATAACAAAACTCGTGTCAGTGTCCAAATACTTATGGACCTAACTATACATTTTCCTATTAAGATATTTTCCTATTGATATGGGCTCAACAGCAGAATTCATCATTTGTACCAATAACTACAGTGCAAAAATGTGATTTTAGTTGTATTTTTGTGGTGGACTGGACTTGTAGTAGCAGTCTAGCTACATGTCATCTTTGCCGACTCAGACTCTGAACTCATCAGAAAACCCTCTATGTTGCTGTTCACTAATTGAAACTTAAGACAGATGTGAGACACACCCTATGACATGAGGGCAGCTTGCTATTGAAAATGCTTTCAAAGAAATACACATTTGATTTTAATCTGACCTAAACTTGGAGTTACAGAGGCAGATAAAGTGGGGAGGTGTTCAGTGAACCTGTAACCATGGCACCTGAGAATGTCTGGCAACAAAAGACATGAGGGCTTTCGAGCTCCTGCCAAAAACACACACTCACTTGTACGCTCCCACTTGCTCCCTTCCTTTTCCTTTGAGCCTTTGTTGACTTCACTCTTAGGATTACAGCAAAAACACCATCTCTAATTTCAGAAAAATATGATTTATTTTACTCAGTAAAATATTTTAAACTAATGAGCACTTGGAATATGCCACTTACTTGGCTTGATACTAAAAAGATTAACCATCAGAAATGAAGGAAGGCAGCAGCAACTTCTTTAACCACACAGATGTACAAAAGGATTTATTTAGCCAACCATAGTGTTGAAATGCAACTATAACTGTTGACCAAAATTAAAGCCAATAACTCACAGAAGCACCAATTAACACAAAGATTGTAGCAAAAATTGCTTAGCATCATAAAGTATTGTAAATTGTTATCTTACATAAACTAACACATTTTAACATTTTGACTTAACTGTAAAGGTGACTTGAAAGTTATACTAACCAAACATAAACTGTATTTCTCTTGTCATTACCAGTAATACTAAATCACAAATGTATTACAAATAATAACCGCACTTTCCAATTTTCCTGTAGAGTGGTATCAAGCATTTATTTTAACTGTTTATTATATATCTGATCCAAAATGTAGCTTCTGTCCTTCAGCAAAATTAAGGTATCAATCATTTCTTACCAGCTACTTGCAGCAACAATTTGTCTATGAAAACGGTCTCTTATCTGAAAGATTAGATAAATTAGACAGCAAGATCAAAGAAAGATATGTCTTATTAATTTGTGAGCCTTGCAATCTTACACTAGTAACTACCAACAGGGCCAATAACTTACTAATAAATAAAGGGGAAAGAGTTCACTGAAACACTGGAAACTTAAGTAGAAATTCCAGGTAGGCTGTTCACCAAAGTCAATTGATATGGTCATAAGATTAAATGTAATGGCTCTCACACTCGTGCCCTCTGGACAGTGCTCTTAAAAGCACATGCTGATAGTAAAAAGCCACAGTCATTCTCACCTCAGGCTGTAACCTACGCAATGTACTGAGGTCAATTCTTTTCACATATGAGACAATAAATTCGAAGAAACTCTAGTAAAACCAAGGTGACGCCAGTAAACTAGTAGTGTAAAATCAAGTAAATTGAATACAATCATAATATGTTGCAGAATGTCTAATACCTACCAAGATATAGTAATACTAATGTGTTCCCCCTCAGTGCTGCATGCTAGTAGTACATGCAGCAAGTGATTGGGGTCTATGCACACCTCTGCAGAATGAATTTTGGGGCAAAGACCAGGAAAGTATTTAATTCAACTAAGAATGTAGACAACTGTTGCAGGGCAGTGAAAGAGTCACAACTATGCCAATGTCTTGAAGCGTAAGATAAAGAAGACACATGTGACTTTCTCTGGGTTGAAATTCAATATGGCATAGTCAAGAGTTTATTCTGGAACAAAGCACAATGATGCAATACCACCTTCGACCAGACTATTGACCAGTTAACCATTATTGTGTAATAAAAAGTAATTTGTATAGTTGTTACCATTAACATTATCCTCACAACACTGCTAAACTTGCTTTGTGTAAATGCCTCCATCAGCTTTATCTGACCACTCTAGGCAGCAGAACAGCAGCACTTCTCATCAAGTAGTAAGCTGTGGCATGTGACCACCCCAGCAGTGTGGGAAATAAGACGAATGTGAATGCACACAGGTCTTTTGTGATAGTAGTAGAGTAATCACCAACATGTTCATGACTGAGTAAATGTACTTTAAAATACTTGACTGCTTTATAAACATAGAAAATAGCAAACTAAAGCTCACTGTGATAAAACAGTTTCATTTATCTAGCATACATTTTTACCTTCCAGCAATTGAATCGCTGCTTTGGGCTCGAAACGTACAATTTTATCATCTTCGGTTTACCATGAAACAGTGTAGTCAAACGTGACCTACAACATGTAATCTTCATTCACCTAAACCAGTCGGAAAAACTGGAAATTCAAACAAACAAGAGGCCGTGCAAAAAACAAATTACACAGCATAGTTAAGTGAAGGAGGAACACATTGCCTATACAGACCCTTTACTAAAGAAACAAAAAAGTACTTACTGTTGTGTATTTTAAGAACTAAAGTGCTCGAATTATATCTTATTTCTTCTGGACAAAGAGCACAACTCTGGCTCAGTTAGCTGACTTGGCAGTGAATCAAGCTGCGTTGACTGCGACTAAAAGCGTGTCTGCACATCTGGAACATCTGGCACAATTGCGTCTCAAAAGGAGTGCAATATACATGGATTCGTAATCTGGTTTTCATACAAGAACACAGAATACACGCTTGGTGTCACAGCTAACTACAGGCAGCTCTCGCAGCAGCTTATGCTAGTTACGTTAGCTCAGGTTAAATACCTAGCATTTAGCGCTAGCGGGCTAGCTACATAGCCTGCTAACCTTACACCGCGTGCAGTTTGGGAGCTTTTCTTGGGAATGCGATGTCTCTCAAACCACTTTACTTAAGTCGTCTTAGCCATACAACCCAGGCAGAGCAGTCAGAGAACCGGGAGAAGAAGCAAATCCCGTTAAGCGCCACAATTGAGGGACCTGCCACTCACAGGACTCTTATCAGTCTCGACGAGTGGAGCGCCACTTTGACAACACAGTAAAACAAACCCAAACCGCTTATTTATAAAGCACAACATACCATCCTCTTCACCGTTGAGACTCAGGAAGAGCTGTGTGGTGGCGTGTATCCATCTATTGGCGGTGCTCTCGGTTGGCCTCAGAAGGAGAGCCCGGGGGACGCTGGAGAGATCCGCTTCGGCTGCAGCTCCAGCGGAAGGTTGCTTTTTCATAATTGTGCGACTCCGGACTGACACTGCGTGAGCCGGCTGAGTCAGCCAGCGCACTGTCACATGGCTGAGGCGGAGCTACGGCCACATGTGCACTTTGTTGTACACTGCTGAAACACTAATAATGGGAAAAGGTTTACCATTCGACCCCGCTCACCTAGTACCGCTCGTTTAACCAGGTTGACCGCAACATTCTGGTCAAACCAAATTTCAGACTACACCTTTCCTTTTCAGTAAGAAGCATTAGTTAGCAGAATTTTGAGCACACAGTTATTAGTGATTAATAACTGTGTCATTGCACAATTGAGTAAGGTTATGATTTATTTTAAAAATGTGCAACTTATTAAAAATCCTTACAGTGTGTGCGTAGCTCGTGAAGAGACCAATAAACACAGGAGTGACAAGTTTTCATTTAATATAAGGCATTAGGACAACGTACAAACATTACATAGGACAGTTATCAAAACAGCCTACAAGACTTGCTTGTGTGTAAATTAAAACCCTGCCATGACCTAATAATTGCTAGCTAAAAAATAATAATAAAGTGCATGCTTGCTTGACATTTTGCAATTATTAAAGGCATTATGTGGAAGTCAAGTCTATCCTGGAAATCACTCTAAAACTACTTCCAATAAACTTCAAATCATCTAAAATATATCACTTTAATGTACAAAGTTCTTATTATAATTTTATATTTTTGTTAATTTCAACAAAGTAATCATAACTAATCCCAAATGCACTTTTGTAAGAACCCTTTACCAAAAAACAAAAAATTCCCTTGGTTTGCAAATATTGTATTAAAATGTATAAAATACATAAGCAAAGTTGAGTTCATATCAGCACAGTGAATCAGCATTTGTCGCCTTCTATGGCTTGCTCAGTTCTTCCCTCTGCAAAATAGAAAGTATGTATTAAACTTTAAAATCCTAAGTTTTTCCTAAAACACTTATGAAAAACTGTTACCCAGATGAGAATTGATGCTGTTAATGGGAACATAATGCAATAGTAGGCAGGCAGTACATCTACGCAACACAAAACAGAATAATGCATTCCAAAATCCATACCAGCGTCACAGGTTAACCACAAGCAAGAGCATGCAGAAAGTGACACAGATTTTTTGGCAACTGCATAAACAATGGAGTAATAAAGCTATTAATTTTCATTGGCTTGGTTGATGTGTAATGGAAGCAGAAAAGTGGTAATCACACTGCAGAAAAAAAAAAGATCAATCAAGATGAAGTAAAAGGTATTCCAGGGCCATTGGTTTTAGGTTCTTTTTATGAGCTAGAGACATCTAGTGGTCAGTCAATGGGAAACACAAGTTTACAGTCCTGCTCACAGCACTAAACTGCCACTAGTTAGCTTATAGTGGTGTGCCTCTGTGCAACAGTGATCCTGGAAATTGGAGCTTAAATGTTGATAATAAAAACTGAAATAGGGCTGGGGGAAAGGTAAAAAAAAATGTTGTAAAGTAACTTCTAAAATGGAAGAAAAGCCACAGAGGTTTTAAGAAGTGCACACCTGGCAGCAAGGGTTCCCTGGATGAGTCCAAGACCTGGTGAAGATAAAGTTATGAAAAATCGTGTTTTCCTTTTTCCTTCTTTTAGATCTGGCAAATACATACCACAATGTCTAAACAAGCTATGAATACAAAATCTGCTTTACAGCCTGCTTAACTTCCAGGAATTTTATTCACACCAAGTTTCAGGCAAAGCCAGCCTGGTAAGTAAAGCTATTTGTAACTTGCAGGGGCTTGAAACTCAACTTGTGAAAGTCCTGTATCATAATAAACAAGAACAAACTTTCCTCTTGGAGTTCCTAGAACACATTTTACAAACACAATGTTTGTACTTGTGTCATTTTCCAAGAACAGACATTTTAGTTACACCATTAGCACAAAGATTTAACCCTTTATTTTCCGCAATACAATGACTGTTTTGACTCAATAGTTTTGTCTAAACAAGCCATCATTCTATCAGAACATTCTAAAACCTACTGGGAAGTCTGATGTACTGTTGTCATTTTGAAACTGTCATTAAAATGTATGCAACAGCATTAATACATTGAGCATAGCATGAGACAGCTTTTTTTTAACCACCCCTTTGTTATAGGTTTAATTTCTTCCTCACCTCATAGGATGTTCCTGTCCAAAACTTTCGCATCTCTCCCCTGCACCCAGCCACCACAGCCGAGGTTATTAGAGTGAAAGGCACTAGATAAAGTAGAGCAGGTTGGCCCATCCCAGTCAGCAGCATAACAGCAAATGTAATAATCATTCCCAACAAATAGGCTGCAAAAAGAGTTTAAATCATAGGGAAAATGTGTAAATCACAACTGAAACCTGCTTAAAATTGAGTATAAGAACAGAAGCTTATCATTTACCTGTGCAACAGCTGGTAAAGTAGATCTTCCAGCGACTGTTTACCCACACATCAAACCTGCTGCAGTAAGCAACGAGCAACCCTAGAGATTGAAAAACGTATGTTTCATACAAGTGACTACCTTTAAATTATCTGTTTTCAAATGCTGATTCAAAAATAGAAAAACAAATGCAAATACAGACTTTGTCTTTTTTTTTTAACCAAGAACTAAATAGAAATATTTACTGAAAAAAATCACCTGGAACAATGATGTCTCCATAGCCCAGAATAGAAAACTGCATCCCACATAAGTTTTGAGCTACGCCCGAGAACCGTGGAACACGCATCACCACCGGCAGCTGAGGAAAATAAATAAATTATAAATAAATATATATATATATATATATATATATATATATATAAAATGACAAGGTACCATAGGTGGGGTACGCCCGAGACAGTGGCCAGTTAGTAGCAGTGCTGACACAGAGACATACACAGACAGACAACTTCACTCTCACATTCATTCGCTTGGGGCAATTTAGTGTCACCAATTCATCTAACACATGCATGTCTTTGGACAATAGGAAGAAGCAGGAGAACCCGGTAACAAGTGGAGAACAAGCAGACTCCACTCAGAGAGATTGTATGACCTTGTGTGACCATACATCTCTGTTTTAAACAATATAACCACAACCACAAATAAACCTAAGTAATACATTTCTGTATTTTTGTAAGATTTCTTTGTTTTGTTTTTCAAATTTGGCAATATTTTCACATATGGAAATGTTCACTGCATGTACATGGATGCTAATTTGTTGTCTCAGCACTGCGTTTTAACATATAATAACAATGGGTTGTGGCTTACTTTCTCAGTGGGCGGCTGGGGTTCAGCAGGCACTTCAACCATGTTACCCTGCATGTATAAGAAAGCCCACCCAACCAGTTATTAAACAACAAGCAGAGTAGATTAGCCAAGATAATGCTAAAGCCAAATGTAAGCAGGAAACTTCATGCAAGGTTTAGCTAACAAAATTATACACAATACAATTTACCTTCTCTCCAGATGCATCTGGGCCAAGGGCAACTTGCACCATAATACTGACTCCATTCTAGTGAAAGAACCACATTACAATCTTCTAAAAGTGTCAAAAAGTGTCAAATTATTGTCAGCATCTTTTATTTTACATTACGTACCTTGGTAAAGAATGGAGTAATAAAAACAAAGAACACATCATACAGAAGCAGGAGGCTCAGTAGAATCACACAAATCTGCACAGATTGAGAAATGATTAGAATTTCCTCATAAGATTCACACATTTGTAACATTCAGTTTATGGTCAGTAGAAGTATAAGCGTTGTTGCAATTGTTATTACAAGCTCAGCTCAGCACACATTTTGGTAGCACTTTCCACTTCAGATAAGAGTGCTTTGTACATATGACTAAGAAATATTCCATTTACCGTAGCATGAGAGAAAGAGATTTTTTACTTTTAATACTGTATGTTTGTTTCTATGCAAAATTTAATCACGGTAGGTTTTTAAACCAGGAGAACATGAGATGAGAATGCAAAAACATACCTTGAAATTAGACAATGAAATAGTTTTTATGAAGTTAAGACAGAAAGCAATGCCAAGAATGTCTTGCAGGATCCAGATCCATCTACAAAAATATGGAAAAAGGTCTTTTTTTTTTTTTTTTAAGGTTTTTTAATCTTAGTAATTTGATAACACATCCCTTAATATAATAAAAAGTGAATGTTTCATAGCAATACAATATTCAGTCAGAGACACTGATAGTATTGCTTGAAAGTTCCAATTGTCAAACACTAAATGAGACATAGAGGTAAGCACTTAATGGATGTTACCTGTCTTCGTTCCTGTACACTCCCCAAATCACTGCAATAGTGATGCACACAGCAGCCAGAATAATAGACCTCACAGAAAAGGTCCAACTTCTGACTGAAAACCTGCAAAAGGACACAAACATATAAACAACTTTGAAATACGAAATAAAAATAAAGAACTATTGGGAACAGGCTGTTGCTGTAACCATAACCACCATTTGAAAACTGAACTCAAAGGTAGTAAACTATTTGGGTAGTGGAGTGTTATTACAGATGTGTGTATTATTGGATGTATAAAAAAATAATAATAATAAAAAAAAAAACATACCTCACAGTGCCACAACCGATTTTATCCAGTACAGCATCAAAACAGAAAAACAGTGCATTTGCAGATGCCAGACAGAAAATGATAATAATGACATATACTAAAGAAGAAAAAATAAAGATGTTATTTATCAGTACATATAGTAAATTACAAGAAATACAAAGTAAATAACATAAGTTCATATATGTTTTGTTACTTGTACTGACCTAGGACTTTGTAGAAGAAATACATAAGGACAAGCATTCCACACATCACCAAAACAAAGATCACCACTTTAAGAGGGGAATAGAGGGAGAGCTCTCCACTGTCCACTTTGTTTTCTCCTCTTCCTCCGTCATCATGACCACTACTTAACCGCTCTCTACCACAAACAAACAATATTGCTTTACAGCATTACAGTAATATAAAAATCATTGTTTTTAATCAGTCCAAGAATGATATGTCTATTATTGAAGCATTTCTTTTCTTTTAAAACTTGGTACAACATGTCGAAGCTTGCAACGTTATCAAAATGATAATAAATGTTTTAGGTGGGGACAATATACATGCACATCAGTTTTCTATTCCTTTTCAATACTGTACATTCTTTTGTGGCATAATTTCTAAAGTTAACCCGTTAACAAGTTGGTACTTTTGTTGAAATGTATTTTTAGGTAGTAGTAGCTGCAATAATAATATAACCCTCCAAAGTATTTGTGCCATTTCTGCTACCTTTCACCAGCCCCACTCCAGTAGCCACCCAAAGTAACTGTGACGATGGCAATCAAAAGCATAACTGCAATGCTTGGGTCAATCTTTGCTTGTGGTGGGGCATATAGCTTCACCTGCATCTCACCAGTAAACACCTACAAAGAAACAAAGCAATTTGATTAAATATTTTACCTAAAATATCAGCTTATATCACTACAGACTTCAGTCAGTCAACAAGCACAACAACTGCATTCATAAAATATGTGGCAAGTAATCATCTGTGAAGGTCTGAAACATTTTAAGAAAAATATAGCCCGTCCAACCTTTTGTGCTTCCAAGAAGTCCCTGTACCTCATGAGTGCCAGAGGAGTAGTGGCCTTTGCATATTCAGATTCATTGGCCGATGGTATAATCTGAAATGTCACATTCAAAGCAGAGATAAAAAGCTGATTAGACTTAATAGACAAGGTCTGGTCAGGTTACACGGGCCACAACAAAAATAAAAATGCATCCTTTCTAAATAAAAAATAAAAATGGGTAAACTGATCCTACCAGAGACTTGTTGCTTGCAATAAGCAAAGTTGTAGCTCCAAGGTCCTGAGCAGCCAAAGCTTTCTGGATGAAATTACATTCTCCCCTCATCACCACTACAGCTTTTCCTTTGACAAGGCCTGGCGTGACTTCTGAGCTGTTACACAGCCATTTTGAGGTCAAATTTACCAAAGGATATGGCATCTGGAAAAGGAGATTCTTTAATGAGTGCCATAGAAAATTGTGCATTAGCAGACAGATTGTCACACTATTGACAAATATTAGGATACAGTACTCTTTAAAATATTGATTCACAATGTTAGACTCTACTGTGGCATAGAGCAGTACTTACAGCAGTATCTAGGGTTTGCGTCAGTGGGGTCCAGGAGTGATTATAGACAATGCAGTACTCTCTTTCTGTACTGCCCTCTGAAATATGCAAGATCCCCTCCTGGCAGTTTGTCTATATAGTGCACAAAATATTTAAACAAGATAACTTACATACAATGTATTGTATATTCATTTACTGAAGACAGAAAAACAAAACACAAGTAAGTAACTTTCAGAGCATCTCCAGTGTAGTGAATGGACATTAATACAAGGGCTTATAATAGGTTCTTTTCATGTTCTATGAATTGAGGATGTCAACTCATATGGAGGGCAGGAGCCAGTATTATTCTATGGCTCAGACGCTATTTTAAAATCAATATCTAAATAAAAAAATCCACAAATATTGAACCTATTTATTTTTATTAGCAATTGAGTCCACAACCTTACAGTCTTTATCTCACAACTGAAGCTACCTTTAGGAGCCCAGGAGCAAGGTGCTGGGGCAGCTCAGAGGAACAGAGCGAAAGTGACTTCGCTCACAGACACAGGAAAGATTAGAGGTTTAAGTTACTGTTGTTGATTTCTCAGACTGCTCATTTGTAGTGACTGTGAACCGCATAAAGCATCTGTACAGTGACACTAAAGCAGTAAATTCTTACATAGATTTTTTGCCTGCCCTGTTGTGACATGCGAATGTGAAAGCAACCTACTGTAACTCCACCTTTGTCAAAAGGCTAATGCTAACAGAGCCTTTGAAAAATAACACAGAAAGCTAGTCAACAAATTAACGTTTCTTTAAATGTTATCACGCTTGCGAAATGCGAAATGAACATTGGCAAACGCTAAATAATGATTAGTGTTTAAACTGTAGAAAATAACTGGGTACTCAGCGCTCGCTGCCATTAAAAGTCTTCCCTGATAAGTTTCACTTGCATTATTGTTCATTAACTTACCAGCGACGCCAGAAAAATAACAGATAGAACGACGATTCTGACTACACTTCCCATTTTTGTTGATAATTTCTTTTCCTGAAGCAGACAGCGTCAAGATGAATAAACTTCTTTATGGCATAAAAAACACATTTATGTCATCTTCAGAGCTGTGGTTCTGCTTTCCTTGTTAGCCGCTAGAGCTACTTCCTGTATTGGCTCTGGTCACATGACCCGCTGACAACCGAGCCATAAACTGCTGATGCCTAAATACACTGCTCAAAAAAAATAAAGGGAACACATCCTAGATCTGAATGAATGAAATATTCATATTAAATACTTTGTTCTTTACATAGTTGAATGTGCTGACAACAAAATAACACAAAAATTATCAATGGAACTCAAATTTATTAACCCATGGAGGTCTGGATTTGGAGTCACACTCAAAATTAAAGTGAAAAAACACACTACAGGCTGATCCAACTTTGATGTAATGTCCTTAAAACAAGTCAAAATGAGGCTCAGTAGTGTGTGGGCCCTCCACGCCTGTATGACCTCCCTGCAACACCTGGGCATGCTCCTGATGAGGTGGTGGATGGTCTCCTGAGGGATCTCCTCCGAGACCTGGACTAAAGCATCTGCCAACTCCTGGACAGTCTGTGGTGCAATGTGGCGTTGGTGGATGGAGCGAGACATGATGTCCCAGATGTGCTCAATTGGATTCAGGTCTGGGGAACGGGCAGGGGCCAGTCCATAGCATCAATGCCTTCATCTTGCAGGAACTGCTGACACACTCCAGCCACATGAGGTCTAGCAGTGTCTTGCATTAGGAGGAACCCAGAGCCAACCACACCAGCATATGGTCTCACAGGGGTCTGAGGATTTCATCTCGGTACCTAATGGCAGTCAGGCTACCTCTGGCGAGCACATGGAGGGCTGTGCGGCCCCCCAAAGAAATGCCACCCCACACCATTACTGACCCACTGCCAAACCGGTCATGCTGGAGGATGTTGCAGGCAGCAGAACGTTTTCCACGGCGTCTCCAGACTTCTGTCACGTCTGTCACACGTGCTCAGTGTGAACCTGCTTTCATCTGTGAAGAGCACAGGGCGCCAGTGGCGAATTTGCAAATCTTGGTGTTCTCTGGCAAATGCCAAACGTCTTGGACAGTATTGGGCTGTAAGCACAACCCCCACCTCTGGACATCGGGCCCTCATGGAGTCTGTTTCTGACCGTTTGAGCAGACACATGCACATTGTGGCCTGCTGGAGGTCAGTTTGCACGGCTCTGGCAGTGCTCCTCCTGTTCCTCCTTGCACAAAGGAGGAGGTAGCGGTCCTGCTGCTGGGTTGTTGCCCTCCTACGGCCTCCTCCACGTTTCCTGATGTACTGGCCTGTCTCCTGGTAGCGCCTCTATGCTCTGGACACTACGCTGACAGACACAGCAAACCTTCTTGCCACAGCTCGCATTGATGTGCCATCCTGAATGAGCTGCACTACCTGAGCCACTTGTGTGGGTTGTAGACTCCGTCTCCACCTGCAGAACCACTCCTTTATTGGGGTGTCTTGCTAATTGCCAATAATTTCCACCTGTTGTCTATTCCATTTGCACAACAGCAGGTGAAACTGACGTCAATCAGTGTTGCTTGTAATTACTGAGTTCATTTTTTTATACGCCATCTCTGTTTTGATTTACAGATTTCCTTTTTCAGAAGCTATGCAACTTATGACCTCAGTACTATTTAGCCCCAGGCATGTGTTTTGAGAAATTCTTTCACTTTTGCTTTTTTTTTTTTTTTTTTTATCAAATTTTTATTGTTCACTTTCAAATTGAAAATAATAGATATCAGTAATAAGATTGCATAACAAATCAACCAGACAACAACAAGACAAAAAACAAACAAACAAAAAAAAAAAGCTTTTTGCATTTATTCCTGTTAGGAGCTGTAGGTGACTGGAGCCCTTCCTTGCAACTATGTGCCTAAGGGCCATCTAAATGTACTATAGGGGAAATGTAGATCGAACAATTCTTACACATTTAAATGTAATTTAAATTAAAGCCGCAAGCGGCATTGATAGGCCCTCGCCAGCTGCAACCGGAGCTGGGGCAGAGGAGAAACCATTTTGCCAAAATTTTTGTTGGTACCTTTTGATAAAAAAACAGCAAAAAGCGTCCTAATATTCCATAGAACTGCATTGAATGTAATTCCCATTGGAATAAAATGGCAGAATTCGACCATCGCCATGGCAACACCGAATCAAATACGACTTGGGTACCATTGGAATATTTGATCAGAATGACATCAAGAATATTAGTGCCGAATTTGACAAATTTTCATTCAAGTATTATTTTTTCTGTCCATAAAGATTTTTGTGTCAGTCCCATTGGAATAAAATGGCAGGTTTCAGTCATCGCCATGACAACACAGTATAAAATATGACATGGGTCTCATTGGCTTTTGTGATCGGCGTCACATAAAGTATTTTTCTGCCAAGTTTCGTAAAATTTGGAAAAACAAAATTTAAAAATTTAAATATAAATATTTGTCTCATTCTGTAGAGGGCGCTTTTGCGCCAAATTTCATTCTTTCTTATTTAATGGGTTTAGGTTTGGAGGGTTTATGAGTGTTTAAAATTTAAGCCAAATGGGAGTTAATATGTGCGAATTGTAGCAAATTGCAGGTACATAGAAATCGAAAAAAAAATTCGTAAAGTTTGCGGCTGCGCCGCACAAAAACTGTAAAACTTTTGCGAAGAATTTGGATAACTTTTAAGCAATATTGCTGACTCAGCACTTCACAGATTTCAATCCAAGATTACCGACTTCTGGTTTGTCAGGGGGCGTGGCCATAATAATATTTTTTGTTTGGCTCCATGTCAGCAATGTGATTACCGAATTGGGTGAGTCTGCGAGAAACTTTACGTTCGGCCGACTTCCAGTGGCGCAATGTATTTGCAATTTTGTAGGTGGCGCAACACTTTTGTATTGTTAAGTAAGGTGCCTAAATAAAACAAAATTTTTCAGCACACCTGAATTTTGGGCAAAATTTGGTGAGTTTTCATAAATGTTCAGGGGGTCAAATTAGCGCTGAAAGAGCAGAAGAAAAATTAAATAAAAAAATGTAAAAAAAGAATAATATCCGTTTACATTATATCCACATATTATATATTTTCGGAAAGCTCTCGAGGTCCCGTGGGGTCAAATGTGCCACGAATGTGGCTTCGCCCATTGACTTCCATTCATTCTGAGGGAATACAAGCATGTGGCTTCCATACCTGAGGTATATATGATTGTGTAGGACTTGATGCCATGAGTGTGTACATGGGAAAGCGCTTCGTGCTTTATTTTTGTGCGCTTCGCGCACTTTGGGGCAGTGCGCCACCCTTGGGGCTCGGGCCCAATTAAAATGCAATTTAAATGCACTTTGCAGTAGCTCCATCTATTTCTATCTATTTGAATGAAAGTTTACCTTTAAATAATAGTACAAGTAAGCCCAAACTGTTTACATATGAAGCGTACAGGAAGGCAGAACAGTGTCTAGATTCATACAGTGCAGGGTGCTAAGAAGAGAGTGATAAAGGGTTTCAAGAAATTATTGTATATGCTGAGGTTAAAGGGCCATCATATTGACCTTCCAGTGGCCATGAGCTTTTTCATTATGCATCTTTACATGCTTGCATTGACTTGCTGCGCAATAATAAGTGTTCTTACTCTTAATACATGATTGCTTCTTCTTTCTCTGTTAAAATGTCCTAACAGCAACACAGTATCCAGCTCAGGTAATTTCTTTATAAATTGTTCTGTAAATCTACACCAACAATAAACAGATTCAAAGATTTGATATTGTTGTGTTTTTGTCTGTGTCATTATTTATCCCAATAAATCAAGACTTCCTGAGCTGCAGAGACCCGGTTTCCTATGAGGCTTAGCTCTAAGCTGTTGACTTAACAGTAATGTTTAGCAACTGATCTTAACGAGAAATAATATGTTGACTAATCAGGAACTGTTAAGAAATTTTCCAACTTTTAACAAGTTGTGTCCAAATCCTTTATTTCTCTGTGCATCGCTACAACATCTTTTTATTATTTTAAGAAGATATGTGCCAAATTGGGTCTAACAGTGTATGTGAAAAGTAGAATATCTGATTACTTATATCCAGCTCTTTTGTCTTTCGCTTTATCTGACCCATTTTAATTTATCTTAAATCTCATGACCTTAAGGTATAAAGGCTTGACATGAATGAAGCCGGAAGACCAAGGTGACTATAAACAAAATGTTTTGGGTCAGCATGTTCTTAGTGTTAGGGGTAAGAAGTTAAGCACCTCCATCCATATAAACACATTATGGTACGTGTCTTTGTGCCAAATCTAATCATCTGTTTCCTTTATCCCTATCCTCTGCATCTTCCTCTTTCACATCAACAAACTTCATAATTTTTTCACATCCATTAATCTCCTCTTCAGCCTTCCTCTAGGCCTCCTACCCTCCTCTGTACATGCCCAAACCATGTCAGTCTTCTATATTCCTAATCCTACCCATCCTTGTCTCTCCCAAAGAGAATCTCAACATATCAGCTCTGATATCTCTATTTCATCGTCCTTGTATTAAAGGATATTTCAAAGCAAAGATCCAAGTGTGATTTTATTGTGATATAATGCCTTTCTTGACTTTTTGGTCATTATATAGTACACAGTCAGTATAGACTGTACATAATGACTTGTAATGACTTATAATGACCACTTTAAAATGATTCGCTCATTATTAATCTCTGCATTGCTGGATTTTGTCTGCGTCCATTTTTCACACCACTGGTAGAAATGAAAATGGGGCTCTCTTAGCAACCATCTTGACTTTGACTAATGAACAAAGTGACTAGAGTTCATTTAATTTGTCTCAAAGACTTCACTTACATAGACCTGCTACATCCCTTTCTTTTCTGTGCTTGAGTGCTCCATTATGGACAATACTTTTCTAAAGCAGTTTGTCCCACTTGTGTTTTGAGCTGCAGATTTGGCCTGGTAACAAGATAAGCGATAGAGTGAACCAAAGTTAATGGGCAGTGTTTGTTGACTCATGTAAGCGTCACAGCCTAAAGCCAACTATCTATAAATGACAAAATGTGAGTGACATGAACAGTGTCTTAGTCATTGGTCACACTGTAGAATGTGCACACTGTCACTTTTTATTTTCATTGCCTTTATTCTATTTTTATCACAATTAAGGCAGGTAAATTATTAATGCATTATTTAAAGCCATGCCAATAGATCATTATGTATCTCATTTGTACAGTAAATTCATATAAGGTTGTCTCAATGGTATAAAAAAACTGGAGCAAGGATACAGTATAATTACTGTATCCAGCTGCCTGGGTATTTCAAGGATTATTGCAAAATGTGTTGCTAATTAGCTGAAGTGTTGACTACATGGGTGGCTGAGGTTCCATATAGTCCCAATCCAATCAAATGAATATGAATAATAGCAAGAAAAGACCCATAACTGCATACAATGAGCAGTACACAGAGCACTTTGCCTCCAGAAAGACAATTAGATCACAACTCTGCATTGAACTGTATACATGTGACTCACACACTGTACATCTAATGGCTAAGCAAGAGGAATGTAGTCAGTGAAAAGGGCTATAATTAATCCCTGTCACCTCTCCTCCTTCTTTTGACCACTGTACAACTTTCAGGGAAAAAAATTACCATAGAAACACAGACCAGCCGTTCCAGATGCTATGAGCAAATCTATAAAACTGTGGTAACACTTTAGAATAATTCAAATAAGCAATAATAAAGCTTGAATAAATATGTATATGAGTAGAATTTTGCACTGATTTACATGAGCTTATTACAAAAGAATTAAACACCAAAGTTTTGGCTATAACGCAATGGTGTTTAATAATGTTGAAGAAATGTTTTGTAAGTAATCTAGTAACTAGATAAAAATCACTAACTAATCCTTAATTAGCCTAATAGTTTGAGCAAACAATTTATTGCCAACGCCACCCTCAAGTTTTTCATCAGGTCGTACAGATGTAATTCTTTATTTTCTGCGCAGAAAATAAAGCGTATGAGTAGTAAGCAACAGCTATAATCAGATTCAAACAGAAATAGACATGTGGGTTTCACACGTGTGGTTTAAAAGTTAACATTATTTCTATTTCCCTCTACCTCGTATGAGTCATGCCGCCTATAAAAACAAAGAACCAATTTTTGATCAAAAAGAAGAAATTAGGCATAAGAAGATATTTTAACGCTCTTTAGCCTAAAGCCCACCCCAATCATTTTCTCTTCTAGGGGCTTGGTGTTTTTAGAACACTACTAAATCCTAATGGCCACGATCGCATTTCTCTTCATTTGTCTGTATGATGGGGCGATTACGGGGTTGCGCAGAGGTTAGACCCCTCCCCGAGGGGGTATCTCACACGCCTCTTACCATTGGTATATATTCGATGGAAAGGTGCAGCGAATGGAAGAAGCGCACCAGACGCGCGCTGGAGACGCACCGTAGAGTACGCTTGGACCACAGTTCTCAGTACACCTGCAACCTCGCTGAACCCAAACACACTGCACAAAGAAAGCGACAGGCAGAAAGAGGATTCCAAAAATAAGTCTAACTCTTTTGGCTCAGATCATCACCCACACTTTCTTCACGGCATTTAAACGTAAGTTAAGTGTATTTGTACTTCAAAATGACTATAATTATAATGAGTTCGTTAGAATTCTGGTCTACTAAGGATAAAGATGTGTGGGAAAGTCTAAAATGTTTGGTTATGATGAAAATATACTGTTTTGAGGTTGTTTTTTTGTTAAAAGGTATAAAAATAAGCGACGCATACAGTTGGTATTGAAATTAGGCATGATTTAATATTATGCATGAATTAAAAAGAGCTCCTGAAAACCTATGCCCATAGCCTACTATACATATATGTCGATACTAAACGAATATTTCACATGCTACTGACATCAGGTTTTCATTTTTGTTCTTTTAATATTCGGTTATTTGAAATTGTTGTAATCTATTGCATATTAACCCGTAGTTATAATAGAATAGTCATAATATCAGTAGCACTCCGTGGGAAATGTCCCCACAAAGTAATATAATTGTATATTAGCTGGTAATCTGTTCCCAACACTCCTTTTCCATCTGATTGCATAACAATGTGAATGAGTTCTGTGAAGCTCTTGCATATTATTTCCTCTTGATGGCTCTCATCTCATGCCCACTGTTACATTTCTTCAACCATCTCCAGCCAGCTCTCCAACCCAGAAACTGATTTCATGTGCTTCTCTTTACTGCCTATTAGTCATGTATAGACACTTTTTACATTGCCCACTTCTTATCCTCTGACTCACACATTTTATTTTATTCCTCTCCAGCAGTGCTGACCTTCATGTGAAATGAGCAGAATGGTTGTTCCTCTACAAGCGGCACAAAATGAACACCACTGTGAGTGAGTGTGCAGTGACTATGTGTTACTTGATGACAGAACCCCCAACACTCAACATCAGCTGCAACTGCTCTTTGCCCCTCTCAGAATGGACCAACGGGAGCAGCGTCCTGCAGCTGCCCACCTTCAGTACGGCAGCCAAAGTCCGAGTCATCATCACCTTCATCCTGTGTAGCATATCTGCATTTTGTAACCTGGCCGTGCTCTGGGCCGCTCACAGTGATGGCAAACGCAAGTCCCACGTCCGAGTCCTCATCATCAACCTGACAGTGGCTGATCTCCTGGTGACCTTCATTGTGATGCCTGTGGATGCTGTGTGGAACATCACCGTTCAGTGGCTTGCTGGGGACATTGCCTGCAGGCTCCTAATGTTTCTTAAGCTGCAAGCAATGTACTCCTGCGCCTTTGTCACTGTGGTGATTAGTCTGGATAGGCAGTCAGCCATCCTCAACCCTCTGGCAATCAATAAGGCGAGAAAGAGGAACCGAGTGATGCTGACAGTGGCATGGGGCATGAGCTTAGTGCTATCAGTACCACAGGTGAGCTGAGAATGTGACACACCATAAATCAAAGCCTTTAAAAATAGGGTTTACGCAAAAACTTGCTTGTGTTGTTATACAAGACACGCCAATAAATAAGAACAGTGGAAATATTTTAGTAGTTAAACTCATTTTATATAGATTAAGTGCACATTGAGTCAACCACTTTAAGGACTTACTTGTTTTAATTCTTATCATTATGATTTTTTAAATACACTGAACAAAAATATAAACGCAACACTTTTGCTTTTGCTCCCATTTTTCATGAGATGAACTCAAAGATCTGAAACTTTTTCTACATACACAAAATAACCATATCTCTCAAATATTGTTCACAAATCTGTCAAATCTGTGATAGTGAGCACTTCTCCTTTGCCGAGATAATCCATCCCTCCTCACAGGTGTGCCATATCCAGATGCTGATGAGACAGCATGTTTATTGCACAGGTGTGCCTCAGACTGGCCACAATAAAAGGCCACTCTGAAACATACAGTTTTGTTTTACTGGGGGGGGTTTACTGGGAGGTCTGGGGACTCCAGTCAGTATCTGGTGTGACCACCATTGGCCTCATGCAGTGCAACACATCTCCTTTGCATAGAGTTGATCAGGTTGTCGATTGTGGCCTGTGGAATGTTGGTCCACTCCTCTTCAATGGCTGTGCGAAGTTGCTGAATATTGGTAGGACCTGGAACACGCTGTCGTATACGCCGATCCAGAGCATCCCAAACATGCTCAATGGGTGACATGTCTGGTGAGTATGCTGGCCATGCAAGAACTGGGATGTTTTCAGCTTCCAAGAATTGTGTACAGATCCTTGCAACATGGGGTCGTGCATTATCATGCTGCAACATGAGGTGATGTTGTTGGATGTATGGCACAACAATGGGCCTCAGGATCTCGTCACGATATCTCTGTGCATTCAAAATGCCATCAATAAAATGCATCTGTGTTCTTCGTCCATAACATACGCCTGCCCATACCATAACCCCGCCGCCATCATGGGCCACTCGATCCACAACAGTGACATCAGAAAACCGCTCACCCACATGACGCCACACACGCTGTCTGCCATCTGCCCTGAAAAGTGTAAACCGGGATTCATCCGTGAAGAGAACACCTCTCCAACGTGCCAGGCGCCATCGCATGTGAGCATTTGCCCACTCAAGTCAGTTACGACGACGACCTGGAGTCAGGTCGAGACCCCGATAAGGACGACGAGCATGCAGATGAGCTTCCCTGAGACGGTTTCTGACAGTTTGTGCAGAAATTCTTTGGTTATGCAAACCGATTGTTTCAGCAGCTGTCCGAGTGGCTGGTCTCAGACAATCTTGGAGGTGAACATGCTGGATGTGGAGGTCCTGGGCTGGTGTGGTTACACGTCGTCTGCGGTTGTGAGGCTGGTTGGATGTACTGCCAAATTCTCTGAAACGCCTTTGGAGACGGCTTATGGTAGAGAAATGAACATTCAATTCACGAGCAACAGCTCTGATGGACATTCCTGCCGTCAGCATGCCAATTGCACGCTCCCTCAAAACTTGCGACATCTGTGGCATTGTGCTGTGTGATTAAAGTGCACATTTCAGAGTGGCCTTTTATTGTGGCCAGTCTGAGGCACATCTGTGCAATAATCATGCTGTCTCATCAGCATCTGGATATGGCACACCTGTGAGGAGGGATGGATTATCTCGGCAAAGGAGAAGTGCTCACTATCACAGATTTGACAGATTTGTGAACAATATTTGAGAGATATGGTTATTTTGTGTATGTAGAAAAAGTTTCAGATTTTTGAGTTCATCTCATGAAAAATGGGAGCAAAAGCAAAAGTGTTGCGTTTATGTTTTTGTTCAGTGTATTATGATGGATTTCATTCAACTGTAATGCATGATCATCATAATTAAAAGAAATGCTTAAAATATTTCACTCACTGTGTGCGTTTTGAATCTATATAATTGATATGTTTCACTTTTAATTAAACAGCTAAAATAATTGGACTTTTCCACAAACTGTCATAAAATGTTTCCAAAATATGTCAGATGTTCTGCTTGTAGCTTCTTATATAAAAAAAAAATACTCTTTTTGCACTCAAGGGTGTCCTGAATTTCACTGAAGTCTCCATAATTCTCAGTGAAGAAAAGGAAAGAACAATCTGTGATCTTTTGTGTATGTACATGCTACACAATGTATTAGTTCCACCTTGTTCTAGGTCAAGAAGAAAAAGAATCACTTACACAGGTATAAAATAACCATTTTTCACAGATCCTGATCTGTGAAAAATCTCCAGAGCCTGATCAGGCAATAATAAAGAAAGGGACAAATATGATGATTCCATCTAAATGTTGATACATTTCAATAATAATACTCATAAAACTAATAAGACCTGCTGCAACAGAAAAGCAGCTGGATAATCATTTCATCACAAATTGTACTATTATAGAAAAAAAAAAAAAGCCAAAATGTTAAGAAACATTACCAATGTCAAGACATGTCAAATGTGCATTTTCAAGTTGTTTTAATCATACATGTAACTGTGTTGTCATGCTGCTCAAATATATGTTCAAATGTTCCACATAAACAGCTCTCTCTCTTTTCTCTAGTTTGATCTCCAGCTATTCACTTTGAGCACATGCATGAGTAATACAGATAATTAGCATAATCAGATTGTGAATGTGTAGTTCTTATATCTTCTGTGCTTTTCCCATTAGCTGTTCCTTTTCCACAATGTTACCATCAGCCATCCCGTGGACTTCACTCAGTGCACCACACGAGGGAGTTTTGGCATCCACTGGCATGAAACGGCCTACAACATGTTCACATTCTCCTGTCTGTTCCTCCTGCCGCTGGTTATAATGATCACCTGTTACACCAGGATCTTCTGTGAGATCTCCAAAAGACTGAAAAAGGACAACTGTAAGTTTGAACATCCGCTAAATTCATTTATTTATATAAATATAAGAATTACAGTATATTAATATTTTAGTCTAATCTATTTGGTCCCTGGTGAATGTGTGTCTACCACATTCATACCTCAGTGCCACAGACACTCGAGGCAAGGTGAGTGAAGTGCCCAAAAACGCAACAGCAGCATAGATGAGAGTAGCCATACGTCACTTCCTTGTCGCCAAAATGGTAACGCCCACTTTTAGGTGAAAACAAACCAGCTGGGAGTGGGAGAGAAGCTGGTGGTATGAGGCCATGCACTGCTACGATCAGTTTTGTACTTTCAATAATAAAAGAAAAACCCAATTCGAGATTTTAATTGCTTGCTCATAGACTAAAAGAAACCAAAGTAAGAGATTTGTGGCCTCAGGCAAGACACAGAGAGAACGGTAAGGATAAACTGACTGGCTAGACCCCAGTTTACTGTACAAGTACAGTACAATGCGTGTGTCAGATGGACAAATTTAAAAGTGGCAAGTGACTCTGTTAATGTTTATATCTGAATTAAAATTCCTACCACATAAAACATTTATTTCCTTAGCTTTAGTTAGTTTCGAGATTAAAGGTGGCTGTTTGTTAAAATGGTTTTATAAGCTTTTATAAAAGACAGTGATCTTTTTAGTATAAATGTTGATGTTGTTTCAGCCCGGACCTAAATTTACACTAAACTCATTTAAGAAGGCCAACATTATACTGATATTGTATTTGTCATGAATTATGTTAAATGAAGTATATTGTTATTGTAAAATACGTCCACTACATGGGGTCGTTCTCCCATGACAGAGGCAGCTAAGTTAGCAATCAGTTCTTATTTCACAAAGTTTCTTCAAATAAGAACACTGATCTTTCTTTGTCAGTGAGGGAATATAACCATTAGCTTAACTGGCAATTTTTCCTCACGCTTCTGGGAGCTTGTGTTTAGTTTTTTAAGTCCCAAACGACAAAAGATTTGATCATTTTTATTTGCTGCAAATATTTGAGTGAGAGATGTTTTCACCCAAAAGGGGGCAAGGACTTGGCGCAACTGTAAAGTACCCAGAAGGTTGCTCTCATCTATGAAATGGGGGGAGTGGGCATCAAAGTGGCATTACCTCTAGAGGTGGTGACAACTTTTACTACTTTTTGTGATGGTCTTTGTTGTGAAGAAGGTTGCCAGGGAAGTCAAATTTAACATGCAAATCATGACATGCAGACAGGTGATTTGCTGTGGTGACTCTATAAGAGAAAAGCTGAATATAGAGAATAGAGAGCCATTCGTTCCAGAGTTGTTGTTTTTTTTACATTTTTCATGTCTTGCTTTTAGTGCCTCTAAATGAGATGCATTTAAGATGTTCCAAAAACAACATTCCCAGAGCCCGGATGAAGACTCTGAAGATGAGCATTGTCATAGTGGTATCATTTATTGTGTGCTGGACTCCATACTATCTGCTAGGCCTTTGGTACTGGTTCTTCCCTGACGACCTGGAAGGAAAGATCTCTCACTCACTGACACATATCCTCTTCATATTTGGCCTGGTGAACGCCTGCCTTGACCCCATCATCTATGGCCTCTTCACCATTCACTTCAGAAAGGGACTGCGCAAGTTTTACCGAAAGGCCGCTAGTGCCATCAGACATAGAAAATAACACAGTCATAACTGGGTCCTTTACATGCAACGCTAACTCACTTCAGCTGAAGACAGAGGTGAGCCATAGTGCACAGGAGAGCTTCATGTTATACAGAAATAATCATGCTCTACAAAACAATATAGACGCTAACCATGAGAGCATTCTGTGAAGTATTTGAACAGTTGTATATAATTGATTATTTAACAGAACTGTTGTTGTTTTCTGACCAGATTGTATTCGGTATTTTTGCTATTGTGGAATTTTGCCTTTGTGGCTCTATATCTCAATTTGGAAAAGGATTTTTTTTTTTTTATTTTCATACAGCAGTGATACAAGATTAACTTTTAAACAAATGTTTATATATTCTACTAATTGTAACTCGTGCTTGTGTTTCATAAACAAATTACCTAAGATAACTCTTTTCTGTTTTTAGTATCTCTGCACTGTGCATCCTTTATGCTTCAAAAATATTGGCAGTTTTCTGAGCTAAAATTACAACAAGCCCCAGGGGAAGACACTTCCACATACAGCTGCACTTGCAAATTCAAGCACATGATTTTATGTTGTTTTTCAAACTCTTCAGTCTCTGGGCTGATGTGAAGCAGTAGGCCCCCTCAGGCAAGCACTGCCTACAATGACTGATGAGTCATAGTGACCAAATGGAAAGTCCATTTCCATTCTGCAACAGAAACACATTGATTTTTGATAGAGACAACAGACTACTTAAAAAAAATCTTCCTCAGCCCTTTGCCTGCCTATTGATGTTTTAAATAAAGGGTGACTAAGATGTGAATGCCCAGGCAATCATTTACACATGCAGAGAAGTGCTGGTTATAAAAGGTTATTTTGACTGGAACAGAAACCACTGCCATTATGGATCACCTCACACTCACCCAGAATTTAAAAAATTAATAAAAAAAAATCTAAATGTAAATTGTAATTTAGGTGTGAATGGGTTTGTTAGAATCAGCAGCACTAATCATATTACCAATTAATTTGAATGGTTTATGGCCCTAACCAAGGGTTTTCAAAAATTCTAATTAGGCCTCCTAACACATTGATATGTGTGAATGTCCACTATCTTTGAAAGAGACAAATAACTCATTCTGCATCAAATATTTCTAGGCCAACAAACCATCTATAGCCTTGAATTGAAAAACAAACAAAAGAGAATAAAATAATAGAATAAAAAAGAAGATTGTGGCTCAAGATTGTGCACCTGCTGTTCACTGATTACAACTGAAAAAACAGGAATCAGAACAGTGTTAAGTATTTATCTGTAATATTGCTGACTCAGATCTTTTGGACCAATCATGAGTGTTTTTAAAGAACTTTGTTTCTCTGATCCCCTGATGTGGACAGGAATGTATTTAGTTGGTTAGGAATGCCAATATACTATATATTTGCCTAATAGCTAGCAGTATCTTAAAAAAGTCAATTACAAAAATAATGCATGCATTTCTTATTTAAAATAATACAATCAATAAGTTTATGTTAAATGCAATGAGACAAATTGGCTTTATTTTTTTCAATGAGGTGATGAGTGTAAAAGCTGCTCATAGACCAAATAACAGTTATATAACATTCACATCTCAGTGACATGTGACAAATTCTTGTATTTTTGTCTAATATAAAATGCCATGAAACATTTCCCAACCCTAAAGGCCACAAAATGTCAACTTGCAATGACTTTGCACAGCCTAGTTGCAACATTTCTGCTCTTATGCCTCAATAATTTATCCAAGACCACATTAACAAAATGTTCCTGTGTAGTTTGAAAAGTCACTTTACATTTAACAAAAAGTGTGCAAAAACATTGTTTGCATTTTGTTTAACTGACTGTGAATCAAAAATAAGTGTTGCTATCTAACCTTAGTGCAACAGAATTATGTTTTTATTGGGTTCCAAGCACTACATTTGTGTGACATTTGTTTGAGTCCATATTGAGTCAAAAGCAACCTTTACTTTGTTGAACCCATTTCTAGAAAATATTAAAGACAACTCCATCAATAAAAATAGTCATAACAGTGAGTATAAAACAGTATGTAAAATTGCCATTCAAATGATGTATGTACAATAATATGCTTATATTTTTAAATTATTCTCTGAAGAATTTGTTGCCGTTGTTCAAATGTGTTTGTTTGTTACCTTTGCTGTAACATCACTGATGTTTCCTGTAGCTGTAACCATGTTTGTCTTATATTTTTGGTCCTTACATTTGCAGATAGCATCCTTAAAGAACATATAAACAAAGGAAATGAACATGCATTTAGTTTTTAGTATGGTATTATTTTCTGTTATGATCCAACTTTTTCTTATGTGAATAAAAGGATGCAAACCTTTTCTGGAGGTACTGGTTGCAGGAATCCTCAAGTGTGATAAAACTACATGTTTCCTGTTGCTTTGAAGAGTCTGTAGGTGTAATTATGTATGGCTTAACAATGTCACACTCTTCAAAGCGGAAAATGTAAAGCTGACTGTAGCAGTCTTCTTTTGAAAAAGGATCCGGGTCACCTGGGTGAAAGAAAATGTGTTCAGTGTCACTGACTGTACAAAATTCAAGTACATTATAGAGTTTTATTCGACACAAAATGATTAGCTAAACTGTCTAGCCTAGCAAAAGTCTGTCTTCTTCACCTTGTATAACTAGAGTGCAGTGTTGGCTGTTCAGAGCGAAAACAGGATTGCAGGGCATAGCCAGCACATGTGTTGAAGGGAGAATCAAAGAGCACACATTTGTTTTATTGATGACATCTTGTAGGAACATTTTTCCATTTCTTTGAATCACGAGTGACTGGCCATCCAATGAAAAAAGTCACCATGGAAAAATAAATACAAATAAAAAAAAAATCCACTTTTTACAAATTTATGTATTTATAGTTTTTTTTATCATGCTACTACCAAGCCTTGCAGAAATGGCACAGCTGCAGCGACAGTTGGGAGGTCACTACTGTCTTTTACCCTGTAGTGATATAAAAAGTGTGATTTATTTATTTTTTTTCTGACTACTGTATTAGTCAGACAAACAACAGGAAATGACTGACATAATTTGAACATGAAGGAATCAGAAGCGCACATTATATACATATGTGGAAATGTTGTGTGTAACCTTTCAGCCAACTGTAGTATGCGGAATTCGGATCCTCGTCCCATAATTACTGCATACATTGCCCCACTTTTGCACAGTACAGAAAGATGCAGCTCAGCACTACAGCTGTGAGAGTGATTGGGAGAAACAGGACAGTAATCCACAAAATGGATCCTAGAAAAATCACTGTATGCTTCAGACAGAGACAAGACGGATAATGGAGATCCTACAGAAAGCAGAAAAAAACAAAACTTATTAACATCTAAAAAAAAACAACTGAAGGTTTACTGTATCATCAAGAGGATGGGCGAGTGTGTGTGAGCCCATGTGGAGTCTGGGGGAAGCGTTTGTTTGGCAACAAACAACTGTACCTGTGGAGCAGGAATTACTCAATTCCTTTACTTTTACTTTTACTCAAGTAAAAGTAAAAGTATCACCATAAAATGTTGAGTTAATTAAAGGTATAAGGTATAAAGGTATAAAAGTACTCTCTTTTAAATGTACTTGCAAGTAAAAAAGTAAAAATATTTCACACAGACTCAACAACTCATGAATGTGTTAAATGTGAGAGATTTTACTAACAAGGTGTGCAGTAGCAGAGACTGAATCTGTTGGTGAGGTCTTCTGTCTTTATTATTATTATGATGTTTCTAAAGGAGTACTACTTTACTGCATCTTTTAAATTGACAAAAACACATAATTTTAAACCAAAACTCAAAATACTTTGTACTTTAAACCAACTCAGAAATGCAGTGGAGTAAAAAGTACAGATACTTGCTCTAAAATGTAGTGATGTAAAAGTAAAAGTACCCCTTTGTAAAATTTACTCAAAATAAAATTATACTTAAGTAAAGTAACTAAGCACTTTTACTTTGTTACATTCCACCACTTTATTACACCACATAGTCTCAATGGGTGTCATTCATGAAAGCTTCCGGAAAGATTTGCACTTAAGCACACTTTAAGAGAATATTTGGCATTCTCCAGTATTTTCTTCTGGAAGCAGAATAACTGGTATGAGCACTAGCTGTCACACTGAAATTATGCAGTTTTATAATATTATGTATCTAACTTATATTGCAACAAAATATAAAAAATCCAGCCTGATTGTAGATTACATATTTTAACATTTTTATTTATTACTATTTAATAGAATTTCAGAAATCAGTGGCAGTATAGACCAGGTATAAGCCTAAAACAGACTTCATACTTGTTTATATAGTGTAGCTGTAATCAGTGACTTGACACAGAGCCTATACAGGCCTCTGTATAGACTATTACTCTGGGTTAAACTGTAGCACCCCGCCAGGATTTCTAATATATTAGTTTTATAAATGTGTGTAGTAAGATGTATTTTTCCAGCGTTGACACTAAGTGCTTGTGTCTAAAATATATCTCTACCAATAAAGATTATACTGTAGCCACAGAGATCAACAAAACTATTATTTAGCATTAGGAGTATACAGGAAGAGAGACTTACCAAAGTGCCTATCCCAAACACACACCACAGCATCAGTGAGACCAAGACCTATGTAACGACTGGATCCACTGACAGCTGAACAAACTATTTTATTTGCATTTGGCCACAGCAGACTGGGGAACGACTGCCAATCTGTGACATACAAACATTTTTTTTAGGAATCTGCTCATTATTAGATTAAACTGTAAATATTTTATTGATCCTACCTGACTTGTTTTTTGTTGTTTTGAGGAGTGAGTACTGAAGAAGATTATGGCTGCCACTCCACCACATGCAGACAGCATTAGGGAACCCTGTGAGTGAAAGGTTAAAGATAAATGATGTTAACTGCAACATGACTTAGCAGAGCAGACTTAAAAAGACCTTTTTGCTGATTTAATATAACTAATAAAAACATTTTAATTAACTGGTCCCTCTGGCTGTCACTCCACCTCTGACCCAAGGTTACTGAACAAAACCCTTTTCTGAAATCTGCCAGTTATGTTCAGCTCCTCAACAGTGCCAGCCAATTATTTTATTTTATTTCAAAATGAACAATCACAGAAATAATTATTATTACATACCTGTCTTTTCTTTACTTTCACCAGACAATGGCAGAAGAAAGTGTGCAGTGCAGGGTCTAAAATAGATGACATAATTTGATGAAATGTTTCATTTACACAATTGTGTTAACAATATACATACATTACATGACCATTTGTGTCATTTTTATTTTTCTATTATCTTTAATGAATGCTCAATCATACCCTGCAGGACTACTCATCTTTCCATCCACAGCAAAACAGCGGGTGTAGAACTGAGAAGAACTTTTGGAGACAGTGTCTAGAAAAAGAAAATATATGTTTCTTTATTTCTATTTATAGTGACTGACTCCACCGGAGAGGAAAAATGTAAAAAATACCTGATACAGTTTGTATTGGTTTAATTTTATTTATCACTGCAACAGGAGTCCACTGGACTTCTGAAACTACAGAGGAGTTTGAGTCCTGTCAATGAGAAGAATCAGAGTTGTTTGTTATATGCATGTTAGGATCTTGAAAACTTACTATAATACCTGCTTTTGTGAGATAATGGTTCCTAACTCTTTGAGCCATGCCTCTAAAGGAAAATGAAATACTTCAAGCCAAACCGCACCATTGCCTGTAAGAAAAATTCATAATGTTGCATAAACAAAAACAAATAGATTACCTGAATTCTAAGAAGTTTGAAATTACAACTTATTGAAGCAACTCCATAGTCTCCTCCTTGAGATAGTTGAAATGACAGGCAAATGCTTCGATTGTTGATATTCTCCTGGTATATAATAACATTTTATTTGTTATTCCTTACTAAAACACTAAACATTACAACCCAACACTTTGTATGTGGTTAGAATTTACTAACATAGTGAGTATTAGCAGTAAGAAGAGTTACAAAACAGCATACCATTACGTTAATGATGTTGAGAAGATGAATGTTTTTTGACCAAAATACTAAGACCCTGGCAACACCTACAGAGGATACATTATACTTAGAGAATAAAATACTTGCTTTTTACATTTGCATATTTTGGAAGTAGTTTGAAACACATAACTTACAGTATGTTACTTCTTACCCATGTCATCAATAGTTCCCAGCAGGTACGTCTTCTCTGCCAGTCTAGTAATTTGAATAGATGTTATTTCCAGCCTTTCCTGTGACCACTCTGCAACACAGGTGAAAGAGGACGCAACCCAAACAGACAAGCCTCTGGAGTGGCCAACACTGAGGTACTGTCCGTCTTCTGACCATGCCAGACAGTTGGTGTTCTCTGGCAGCTGGTGGACAATTTTATCAGCAAAATTACTTAAAAATAATACAATTCGGACAACTTACAATTAAAAGAACAACAATGGGCATAATAATAAATTGTATACAGTTACAAATGATTTATTATGATTTACCTGAGTTACAGCAGATGTTTTACAAACAGGTGTTTCCATTTGAGAATTTTCTGTATGGAATGCTGCATACAAGATAAGCGTTAACTTAGCTAACGTTAAATAAAACTTTCTGCCTTTTAAAGGATAAAATATTTTAGATTTTCCTAGGTATGCCATTAAAGTTAGCCGTATCACATCTCAGAAAATAGTTAACTTACATTTAAACAGAACTATTATCTGTTGAGCTAACGTTAATGTTCTCTTTCTTAGCTTTGCTAAATTTGCTGTCGTTAAAAGCATTAGACGTTAAAGGTAATTTTAGTGAAAAGCAAAACAAAGTTTTATTTGTGTAGATAACTAACGTTACTCACTCAATGGCCTAATTATGTATTTTGAAGTCACCGACTGTCGCTGCTGTTTGCAAGGTAACGTTAGTTTTTACTTGGTTTGTTATTAGCGCTTCCTGGTTGCCATGACAACAGTGCCTGACTCCGGACATAAATTATTAAACTTTCTGTATATAGCTAAGTAGATTTAAAAAAAAAAAGGACATCTTTGATATGCAATACAGTATTTATAGTAGAAATTATTTATACGAGCTTATTGATATTATGAAAATGCATGAGTTGGTTTGGTAACTGACAACCGCTCGACCATATGTGTAATGGTATAGCACTGCGGTGAAGTTAGATGGATATTGGATATTCGCATATTCGCATATTCGCCCTGGGAACCGCTACGGTACTCACAGCAAATGAGACCGAGCAAAGAGCATGACAGACGGCTTGTGCTGACACAAAGTGTCGGCGTCAGCCTCGGTTCAGCTTAGGGACCGTCAGTGAATTACTCTACAGCACTAATTGTCTGTTTTTCTTCAATAGCTTCCAGGTCATGTGACCTAGTGATTCCAAACCACAACTGAATATTTCTACTAGATGAGTACAATCGGGCACGGCACTTTATATTACGTTTTAATGCTTGTTCAATTTTATTTGAATTTTTTACAGTAAATTTGACAGGTTTTCTTCAATAGCTTCCAAGTCATGTGACCCAGTGACCCCAAACCACAACTGAATATTACTACTATAAAGGTACAATTGGGCACGGCACTTTTTATTACGTTTTATTGCTTGTTCAATTTTATTTGAATTTTTTACAGTAAAACTGACAGTTTTTCTTCAATAGCTTCCAGGTCATGTAACCCAGTGACCTCAAACCACAACTGAATATTACTACTATAAAGGTAAAATCGGGCACAGCACTTTTTATTACATTTTAATGCTTATTCACTTTTTTATTTTCTACAGTAAATTTGACAGTTTTTCTTCAATAGCTTCCAAGTCATGTGACCCAGTGACCCCAAACCACAACTGAATATTACTACTATAGAGGTACAATTGGGCACGGCACTTTTTATTACGTTTTAATGCTTGTTCAATTTTATTTGAATTTTTTACAGTAAAACTGACAGTTTTTCTTCAATAGCTTCCAGGTCATGTGACCCTGTGACCCCAAACTACAACTGAATATTACTACTACAATGAGTACAATCGGGCACGGTACTTTTATTACATTTTAATGCTTGTTCAATTTTATTTGAATTTTTTTACTGTAAACTTGACAGTTTTTTCTTCAATAGCTTCCAGGTCATGTGACCCATGTGACCCCAAACCACAACTGAATATTACTACTAGATGAGTACAATTGGGCACGGCACTTTATATTACATTTTAATGCTTGTTCAATTTTATTTGAATTTTTTACTGTAAAATTTAACCTGTTTCTTCAATAGCTTCCAGGTCATGTGACCCAGTGACCCCAAACCACAACTGAATATTACTGCTACAAAGGTACATATGGTCATGGCACTAAATGTTTTATTTTACGGCTTGTTTTAGTTGTATTTTTCCTTGTAGTAGTTTAATTGTATTCAACTTTTTTTTAAATAGTTCTTAGTCCTTTTTTTTATTATTTTAATTATGTGGATCTTATTCCTATATGGTTGCCCTTAAATAATATAGTTTAATAAACGTATGGAAAAAATATTGAGGTCCAGACATGTTATTATTCAAAAATAGATTTATTCTTTCAACCAAAGTTATATGTTCACCTCCACATTGTTTGGGAGAATTCCAAGATTTCAAAGGATTTATATTGCACATGTAGAGTTGCAATCAGAAGTTTAGAATTACTGAAGTTCAAAAAACAGGATACAAAAAAATCAATCATCAAAAAACTTCTCTGAACTTTCTAAGTTGAGAGAGAAACTGTAACATGTTACATTCAGACACAACCTGGTTTAGTCCTGTGTAGTCCAGAGTTGGGCCTAGTTTTCACTTCATCTAATCCCAGTTTTCTCCAGACTGTGTCTTGGTTTGGATCTGCTTTATCCTGGTTTATTTCAGATGTATACAGTTCAATCTTTGTTTATTCCAGGTTTAGTTCAAAATTAGGTCTGTTTTATTGCCCAATTTAGTTCCAGTTTGTTCATTATTTTGTCCTGGTTTGGACCTTAAAAACCAAAAATGTAATAAAAAGTGCTGTGCCTGATTGTACCTTTGTAGTAGTATTATTCAGTTGTGGTTTGGGGTCACAGGGTCACATGACCTGGAAGCTATTGACGAAAAACAGTAAATTTAACTGTAAAAATTTCAAATAAATTTAAATAAGCATTTAAACATAATAAAAAGTGCCGTGCCCGATTGTACCTTTGTAGTAGTAATATTCAGTTGTGTTTGGGGGTCACTAGGTCACATGACCTAGAAGCTATTGAAGAAAAACTGTCAGTTTTACTGTAAAAAATTCAAATAAAATTGAACAAGCATTAAAACGTAATATAAAGTGCCGTGCCCGATTGTACCTTTATAGTAGTAATATTCAGTTGTGGTTTGGGGTCACTGGGTCACATGACTTGGAAGCTATTGAAGAAAACCTGTCAAATTTATGGTAAAAAATTCAAATAAAATTGAACAAGCATTAAAACGTAATATAAAGTGCCGTGCCCGATTGTACTCATCTAGTAGTAATATTCAGTTGTGTTTGGGGGTCACTGGGTCACATGACCTGGAAGCTATTGAAGAAAAACTGTCAGTTTTACTGTAAAAAAAAACAAATAAAAGTGAATAAGCATTAAAATGTAATAAAAAGTGCTGTGCCCGATTGTACTCATCTAGTAGAAATATTCAGTTGTGGTTTGGGGTCACTGGGTCACATGACCTGGAAGGTATTGAAGAAAAACTGTCAGTTTTACTGTAAAAAAATTCAAATAAAATTGAACAAGCAATAAAACGTAATAAAAAGTGCCGTGCCCAATTGTACCTTTACAGTAGTAATATTCAGTTGTGGTTTGGGGTCACTGGGTCACATGACCTGGAAGCTATTGAAGAAAAACAGACAATTAGTGCTGTAGAGTAATTCACTGACGGTCCCTAAGCTGAACCGAGGCTGACGCCGACACTTTGTGTCAGCACAAGCCGTCTGTCATGCTCTTTGCTCGGTCTCATTTGCTGTGAGTACCGTAGCGGTTCCCAGGGCGAATATGCGAATATCCAATATCCATCTAACTTCACCGCGGTTATTATAGCCTAGTTTCATAACATTAGCAAGTGTGTCAGCGTTTAATGTAACGTTGTAATTAGCATCTATAATTAGCATAAGCTAAAGGCTACATAATTTACATTTCTTTATTTCAATGTTAAGCAGGACAAATAGTAACAGAAATGTGGCGGACCACAATAGTTTGACATTGTATGTTCAGATTTAATTTATCAATCACCACGAATCCTACTTTTATAAGTTCAGTTTAGCAAATGGTACTGATACTCAGATCTGGATTATATTGATTCAGAGTAATTTTTAACAAACAACAACCATTCGTTCCTGCCTAAATTAATATTTTTATTTTGCTCTCTTATAGAAATGAATGGGATAGAACGTACCAGGCTGCGTGCGCTACTTTTTTAAGCATGTCGTTCCTGGAAGGGTTTAGTTTACACATGATGTCACAGCATTTTATAGACCTGTTGTGTTTTTTGTGCTCAAGGATAAATATAGCAAGGTGATGGTCCCAGTCACTAAAATAAATAATCAGGTTCAACATTAGTCATTTTTGAAATATTTTTTATGAAAACAGCAGCTAACCTAGAGTAATACGGATACAGTAATGTGTTTCTGACATTCTAGAAAGTGAAAACCCATCTGATAACTTCGCTATTGAATAGTTTTTCAAGGTACAGCACTAAATCTCGTCATTAGAATGGGCTAACGTACATCATAGTAATGGAATGCAGATAATTACAGTCTTCAATCAGTCATGTGACATAATTGCCATTTTATTTTAAATACATTTAACGATTACTGAAAAAAAAGGTATGGTGGCGACAGAGTTGTACAGGCTACCTGCATAAAGTCGGTGAACTGCCACATGTGCTCAGAGATAGAAAAAAGTATGATAAACCACAATATTATAAATGAGAATACCAGACGATATGTCTTGTACAATCAAGAAAACAATGTGAGCATATCAGGAATTAATTGGAGATGACACAACTGCACCGACAACGTTACTTGTAATAGCTAATGGTGATATAAGGCATACAAAAGTACCTTAAGGCTCATGATATAACATGGCAATAAGCAAAAGCAAAGGAAACAATGTGAGTGTAAATCACAACAACCTGGTCCCTTTTAGTGCAAAAAAAAAAAAAAAAGAGAGAACAACCTTATTGTGTAACATAGCCTACTAGTTTAGTAAACTATCTACAAATTGCTGGACATATAACCTCAAAAAGTCTATATCTTTCAACAATCAAGTTTTATACTGCTATAAGAGAATTATTTGGTCTCTTTGTGAACACTAAGAAACCCACAACTAATCACATGTTCCAATTAATACCCCTGTTGTTGCAGATTATGACAGATAGTAACATAGTTACATGGCTTTGAAAAGAGAGATTAATATTCATGTGACAAAAACATTTGTGGCACTGTGGCACATTAGATCAATATACACAAGTCATTGGTTCACCACCTCTCCCAGTTCCTCACATAGCTCCCTTACTACAAACCCTTTTATCTATAAGTACTTATATTTCAAGATAAGGAAACTATAATCAAAGAAAACTGCTTAAATACATACATCAGTAGTTGTAAGCAAGAAAATACTCTGAGCCAGCACATTACAAATGAATATGTTGAGATGAAAATGATGACCAAATGTTTGCCATTAAAAACAAAGTAGTCTATCAATACTTATATATAAAACAAGTGCATTTGTTTCTGCCGGTTAAATTAATTAATTTATAAATGACGAAGGTTTTGCATCAGCTAGGTCTATTTAGTATCCAAAAAATGTGTATGGAATGTGATAATTGTTTTTTTCTGCCATACACTGACAGTAGCTACTGATTACATTTTGACGTGCACACATGTATTATCATTGCATTTGGAATCAAATTAGTGTAAGAGTACACTGACATAACATATAAAATATAACTAAAATTACAAATATCACAGTGAAATCTGCATTTGATTTAAAATCATCACTCAGTAACAACATTGGCAATGGTACCAGCAGAGGCAGTCATTTTGACATCAGCAGTTTCGTCCAGAAATGTTTCTCTGTGTTCCTGTCTCCTCTGTTGCTTACGCCACTCCAAAGCTTCTGTATTGACAATGAGAATGCTACGAAGAGGCCTGAGATATATCATAGTCTGTGATAAGCTGTTTGATGTAGGAAAGTTTTTCATGAAGGTATTCACAACGTTTCTTCTCTTCCCGGTATCCTGGAAACTTCTGTGGAATGGAAATGAAGGTACAAGTAAATAAATAAATAAGGAAATACAACTATATGACTAGACAAACACACCATACTCTTGGCCTTACCTTCCTATACTTGTTATATTTTTCAAGTATTTGGTCTTCCATTATCTACAAATAAATAACAATTAATTAACAATTAAGCAGCAAAGGCAAACAATCCACACAACTTTTAAAAAATAACTTTTCTCTTTTTCAGTTTATTTCAGTAAAATTGTCACATGATACTCCTTTATCTGGAAGAGCAGCTGAGCTCATCAGCCTGTGGTAATTGTATAGTAATTATCTTGGAAGTCTACATTTAAAAATTCTGCAGCAGGTAAAAAACAGGAATGACATGTAATTTACTATATGTAGACTTTTTTTCAATGAACACCTGTTCAAATGTGGCTTGCCAATTTCAGTTGCTCACAGAAATGTGAGCATCCTTCATATTTCAACACCTGACGTGAAACTCCAGTGTTTAAAAAAGGAGCTTGTATTGTAGGATCTATAGTGCTTGTACTAGAGAAAATTCTTGGAATAAGTAAACCCAAAGCTACAGTGTATAATACTAAGGCTATGCTTGCTTTACTACAGTATGCTGCTTACTTTATATTCCTTAGTGCCAGGAGAAAGGCTTTTAATCTTGGACCCAAGTTGAACAAACATGTGAGTTATGGTGGCGATCCTTGAGTGAAGGTCTTTGTATTCATCATACTCAGCACAGAAATCTGCTTGGTATCTCTGACGTTGCTCCAAATTCATTATAGGGCTGTACATGCTACAAGACGACAAAAAGATATCAGATATATATGGTAAAACATTAGTACCAAAACCTTCTAACATGCTGTATCCTTCCTACTTCCTTTATTGCAGTGCCCCATTAGAACAACAGATGGCAATATTAAATCACTGTTGGGCTGCTAGGTAACAGCTTTGAGGGGTCTAGTTTAAGGAGTCAGTTTTCTAACATTCATATTTTACACATTTAAACATGTAAATGTATTTTCATTTAGAAAAAAAGTATAGCATGTTTAACATTCAAAACCAAACTTTACAACATTTGTGGACTTACAGAATGTAGTCTGGCTTCTCTTCAGAAGCAACAGCTTTTTTGATATCAGGATCTGAAAGGTAAAACATAAAAATAATGTCTTTTTGAGACCATCAAAATACACTTTATCACTAGCTGGATATTGAACAATATATTTTTGTTTTGCTAAAAGCCACCGTGTGGGTGTGTGTGGCCACACGCCTGTGTCGACAAGCTAAGGGCTTGTGGGTATCAAGAGACATCTCAGCTTACAGACCCAAAGCACCGCCTGAACTGTTGTTGAGTCAATCAGGCACATAACAGACTGGAGGCTCAGGAGAGAGCTTCAAGGAGCAAACACTGGCAGGGCTTATGAGATAATACAGTACAAATGCAACAGTGGCCAGTCAGGAGAACAAACAGCTGCTCACAGTCCGCACACACAATAACAATTACTGGTCATCTGTGCAATGTCCCAGTGGTTGACTTGTTATTCTGTAGCTGAGTGCAGTCAAAACTAAAAAATATCACGAAACCACATAATAGCAAAACAGAGCTTGGCAGGTGTGCCTTAGTTTGACCACAGAAAGGGTAAAAATAAGGTAGTTATACAGCAATCGCAAAGAGATCGCAAAGTGGCTAGCATACAACATTTAAACATTCTATATACAATTCTTATCAATTTATATATATTTGAAGTATATAAAACTAAGAAAGCCTTACTGTCAAGTTTGTCCAAGTTTTGCTTTAGATCAGGACTGGCCTCCAACCATTCATTGCTCTGGTTGTCTTTTATCCTCTCCCGCTCCCTGTCTTTATGTTTTTTGGACTTCCTTTTTTTGTGCTGGTTGTTGCCAAGCTGTTCCTTTGGGCATTCTGAATCTCCCTGAGTCCATGGAGTGCTACTGACTTTGGGTTCTTGTTTCGCTGTCTCTAAAACAACTGTGTCAGACGTGCTTGATAGTTTGTTCATATGTGGAATGCTATTAGAGGGCTCTGATGAGTTATTTTGGTTCCCAGTAAGATTACATGTCCTTTGAAATTCAGTTTTTGTGTGGAAACTGGGAACGAGAGATGGGGTATTCTTGTCCTGTGGAACAGGTTCTTGCTGAAGCCCCCTGTCATAAGTCATACATTTTTGCCTTTTGGTTGCAATCATCTCCACTGAGTCCGGAAGCACAGGCCGTTTCTGTGAAAGTAAATCATAAAATTAGCTATTTTACTAAAATTGTGAGTGTATGTATAGCTCAAAGGTAGGTCAAATTAACCACGAACTGTTACCACAACAGGATTTTTCTTTGTGCTCTGAGGCAGCTTTGTATCTTCGGGGTTTTTTTGTACTGATGTGGTTGCTTGAAGATTCCTGGCCTGGCTATTGTTTGGTGACAGCTTCCTATTATGTTTAGAGTAAATAGAAGCAGGTTAATGAGTTGAAAATATACATCAATAAAGGGACATACATTTTTCATGTTAGTATTTGGGCTTAAATAACCGACATGTTATAAAGTATTTTGGGCTTTGCACACCTGGCAAGAATCCGACAGATGAGCTGTTTTTCTTCTTCACTGTAGCCAGGCCAGTCCTTCTGCACATTCTTGTAAAAACTGTCCTGCAGGAAGTAAGTGCTGTCTTTAGGATTTACTTTTGCCACCTATAAAACAATAAAAACCTGACATTATTATTTAAATAACTTTTCTTGTTTGAAAGCATTGGCAAATATCCACCCTCAGTAGCTTTTTTTCTGTGAACCTTGCTAAATTATTCACTGTCTGCTATCTTTCTCTGAGGACAGCTATTTGTCTCAGGCCTCTAGATAACGTGCATCGTCCCATTGCAGCACAATCTCTACAGAGACAATTACAGCTTTGACCTAATTATACACACAAAATATGATACACAAGCACACTTCTTTATCTATAGATTTATAATGTATATAAAACACACATGGAGCAACTTTATACTGTTAGGTTCAGGTAATATTTAACTATGTCCACTTTATAGTGCAACAGTATAAAACAAGGATAAAATGTAGCATGTACAGCACATGGTCACAACAGAAGTGCGTAAATGCATTTCATAGTGTGCTAAGTGCAATGTGTTTACATTTTACACAATCAATGTAGGGTTTTATTTAGCAGCTCAAAACAAGAATTCCTTCAATGCAATGACACACAGCAATAAATTACAATATTGTGGACAAGGTAAATTATTTCAGTTGGTCAATTTAATAAGTGAAACTCAGATGAATTATATACTGTTCAGTAGATTCAGTACACAGAGTAAAATATCTCAAGCATTTATTACATTGGTTTTAGTATTTAATTATGACCTACAGTTCTCATAAAATTTGATTAACACTTAATACAGTACACAATTACCGTAATTACCACAATAAAAATAAATTGAAATAAATTTACATATTAAATTTTTTTGACATGCACTGTAAATGAGAATCGTGATCATTGTGTGTGACTGCATGTACCTCATCTAGTATGGAACCCAGCTCTGCTTTGTCTTTGAGGCTGGCTCTTTCTTTTTCCAGCCACAGCAGCAGCTCTGGTTTCCTGTAGGATTTGAGAGCCAGCAGGTGGATGATCCGCTCCCGCATGGGCTTCGAGGTTGGTACAGCACCACCACTGCTTCGTCGGTCGTGGATAGGCGGCTTTAAGACGCTGCTGTCTGAGGCTGGTAATGACTGAACAGCCCTTTTGTGGAACTTTGTTGACCAACCTAAAAGCACACATATTGTTTAGGTTAACATGACAATAATGACTTATAAGTATGCACAAAGAACACTATTTATCTCAAGTAACTGACAAAACAAATGTTATCCCTGACAAATAGAGAATGTCAATGAATGGTTGAAATAATGAGAAATAATCTTCTGCCTTGTCTAATCAAGTCAAGACAAGAATTCTTTTATCAAGGTTGTAGAAAAAATAGATAGCTCAAAAAATTAAAGACTGTTTTTATGATAAAATCGAGTTACATAACCTAGATGGCAGTTTTTTTTATGGCAATATAATACATTTGGAGTTTGTTGCAATTTGTCTTAAGGTGTACACTTGCAATGATAAAAGATGGCATTCTTGCAGCAGAAAGGTGGGGCATGTCAGAGCAGTGAAAGCCATCTCTCAGTGCTAATCTCATTATAGGTTAATCTATGCTTTGAAGGTCACAGGGGGGTGGACCTACAGAGAAAGAAGTCTTACCTTTCAACCACAAAAATCTCCTGCCAAGAGATAATAAGTCTAGAGAGAACCACTTGTGTAATATGCCAAAACACTAAAACATGTAATAATTACAGTTTGTGTGTTAAATGTGTGATTTTATATACCGTATGCTCTGGTATCTGTAACAAATTCTGTTCATAAACCTCTCCTAGGGGTTAAGAAAACTGGGGCAGCAAATGCACTTTATTACTCCAAAGCCTCATGTTTCACAATTGGTGCAAGAGGAAAAAATAGCAATACAACGTAATAGTAGCACCACATAACACTGACAAATTGTTAAAAATGAAACAAGCATGAATCCATTAACCTAGTGTCCATTCATTTGAGATTTTATGTGTTATTTGCTTTTATTACAGTAGCATTCATCCAGACTGAACCTTGACAACATCTGACTTCGAACAAGCTCTTACTTGGCTGTCCAGGTTTGATCTCGATGACAGAGCGGTTCCAGCTGTCTTTCTCCACCTGGGACATCCGCTCACGGGTCATTTGGTATGAGTCGTCTGTGGCACACACCGTGATCTTGTCCTGAATGATGCCCTGACCTTCCAGCTGCTCATGGCCATCACTGCAAAATACCAGCGCAACTGCTGAAACCAAGGGCTTTCTACAGTAACAATATAGTCCTCCGCTGCAAAGCTGCACCAGAGCACCCATGTAGTACATAAAATTAAAACTTTATAATTCAAAGCTGCAAATCCTAAGTTACAGTTTTGGTTTTAAAATGTTGCACTGTTGCACAAGCAACTGGCTCACACAACCGACTGGAGTCAGACTCATTTGAGTTAAACCACAGGAGGCAGTGACACGGCATAGTCCTCTGTTTCCATACATAACCACTCAATAAACATGGCATCATAAGTCTCTATAATGAGAGGCTCTAGCCAAAAATATACAGGAAATTACAACTGCCCCTTCCACAGAGAAGCAAGCAGTAAGCTAACTGGGTTTCTTGGAATCACAATGAAATACAGCTCTTCTGTAAAAGGATAGTTAGAAAATGACATAATAATCTGGTTATTATAACGGAATATGAAATAGCGCTAACAACAATGACAAACCTTAATATATGTTGATGGATGCAGTCAAAGCTTGCTTGAGGCTGGTCCTTGCTGTCAGTAGACAAGTAAAAGGCGAAGACACGAAGAGCAGAGGGTGTGTCTGGTGTGGGAGCTGGAATCTTGATGTACTACAAAACAAGCACATCAGAATATGCCAAATGTATTTTAGCCATTAAGTGTTATTTATTTGCCACAATGATAGTTTCAGTTTATTTCAGTACTAGTGGTTCACATAAATGAAAAACGGCCATATAAAGTCACACCCAAACAAATAGAAAATCACTCTCCTTATAGTCCTTGGCTGTAGTATGAACATATTATTCATTTATCATAACAAAACCAGTTCATGATAGTATAAATGAGAAGTAGTGAAAATTTTAACTCTGATTCTCTTCTCTAATTCCAACTCTGTGTACACACTGGAACAAAGCACATAAGAAATATAAGAACGTTTTTTTTTATTTTCTGGCTTTCTGGTTTTCTGGCTGTGAGTATGAAGGCTTTTGCTTAAATCACAATGCTCATCTGTCGATACCTTACAATTAGCTTTACTTATTTCTGTTACTTTAAATGTTGTGCTGTCATTTTGCAAAGCAACCCAGACATTTCATGTTCATACATGCTATCTGTCGCCACAAAACTTATAAGCTTAAGAGTTTGTGTTTTCCCGCAGTTTATTCATGGGAGTAAGGAGAATAATACATCCACAATCCACAAACACAGATGTGTGTTGGCCTAAATGCATGTTTACATGTCTAGATTTGTATATGGTTTAAACTAAAAATTTAACTTGAAACTACACATCCCATAAATACTCACTGTTAATTAAAAGCCCTTTCAAAACTAAAGTAAACATCAGAAAGCATGACCTCCAGTCTTCCCTTGCAATAAGAAAAATTAATAATTCATGGACTGTGTTTATTGAATTTTGCTGCACACTCCCAGAGCTCCAGCTGTTTTAAATGCCCAGTCATGCAATGCACAAAGGCACAGGCTGGCATTTGTTATCTGTTCATCCTCATCCACAGGCAGCGCTCTGGATCCCTGCTGTGTAAACTACAACACACTCTCATTACCAAGCAAAGGGGGCAGGCCCAGAGTCTGACACAGTCGCCTGAAAGGCCCTTCAAACCAAGGGAGCCTCTCCTACAAAAAAAAAACAACGACTGCATAAGAATTCAACTCACCATAAATAATCAAACATTTATTGTTCCTCTTTCAAGTAAAATATTGAGAAAATCTATTAGTTACTTCTCATATGCAACCTACACCATGGAAATGCTGCAATTAACAATAAGACAATAGTGCCCCATGGGATAAATAAAATCTACAATTGAAATAAAATTGTGCACTGGACACTGATCAATGACTTTGGTTATGCTGAGTGACCCCAGAGGTCAGAGGTGAAGGTTGAAGAATTTGGGACTGAGACAAGTTGACTTTTTTTTTTTACCCTCAAATGCCAAGTAAAATCTGTCCACCCATGTAACTGTTTTAAATGTGTTTTTATCTTACACACATTTCTTTTGTAGTAATCTAGACAAACTCATTTCCTGATAGCAGCCTATAAAAGTGTTTAACGGTAACAATAAAACTGCACATTATTGCTTAATATACTTCTGAGTAGGTCTGTCTCCTCTCTATTTTTGCTTAACTAAGCTTAACACAATTCTCCTTTGTCATTTGCAAAAATCAGCACACTCTCATTCTCAAAGGCACTGAATAGTCTCCTTCGTGATCTTGCCTTACTAATCATGTTATAAATTAGCTGAAGAAATTATGAGACATTTCAACTTTTCACCTCTGATGATGCAAGAGAACTGTGTAGCGAGGGTTCAATTTCAGCTGAGTTGTAACTTGGTGTTTTTATCCTAAACACAGCAAAACCAGAAAATAGTGCATGCATACTAGATATACATTTGCCTGCTTAGTATGTGTCAAACAATGCAGTGTTTGTTTTTTCTTACATCCTTCAAAGCAGTTGCCAAAAAAGCCAAGAAAGCTCATAAGGTTTTTATCAGTGTTTACTATGCATGGTATAAGGCTGTCTCCACTTGAACTACTGCAAATTGTGTTTGTCGCAAATAAAACACGTTTTCTTGTTCGCCTTCTTAAAATCCAGCCAGGACTATTACTGCTAAAAACACAAGACAAAGTGGAGATTTTACTTTTGCATTTGTTTAGACTTTTATTAATGTCTTCTTAAAATTACAAAGAGTAATTTAATTGAATAGTGTTTAATTGAGTTACGGTTACAATCGACATTTTCGTAATGCTGCCATCTACATTATAATAAATATTCTAACAAAAGTTCAAATAAAAGAGTGCATTTTTAAATGCCTGTTTTGAGTTATCATCTGAGTGTGTAGTGTGTAGCAACTAAATTTCTTTAATATTTTGAGCCAATAAAAATTCAAACACGATTGTAAAGGTGACACAATTGTAATGTACTGGCAACTGGTTGATAACGTTCCCCATAGTGTGTATGCAAAGGCCTACTTTCATGTCTCTATCAAACTATAAAGTTGATTGAAAACTATGAGAGTGGTGATGGTGCACAGGGCTTATGTTTCCTGGTAGCGTTTGGTTGAATGTGGGGTTTGGGTGTAGATCTCTTGCAGCCTATTGTTTCCACATCCTTTGCAGCCTCAGTAATGTCCTTCTGAAAACAGGCCGGCTTTTGTTGTGGCCTCCTCCTCTCAGAGTGGGATGCCATGACACTGCTTCCCCTCTGCTGGTTGATAGGATGGAAATAGGTTGTAGTAAAATGTGTTGAGGCTACCTCTGTCTCTCATTATCTGGGGTCAAGTCACAGTGGTACAGTACTCTGTGATGTAGCATAAAAAATTGAATATTGCAATACAAAATATGTTTTTTTGCTGTAATGATTTGGATCACACAATGGTGGCAGTAAGCTACCTCTGTAGCCACAGCTGCCATGGGGCAGACGAATGATGAATACGTGGCAACCATACCAGGCCAACAGCCTCTTCAACCATAACCAAACATAATCCCCTCACGCATCACCCAGTCATATTCATATACCACTGCCACAGACATTGGAGGCAAGGTGGGTGAATCTCCCTGTGGTATAGATATTACACCTCTGGGAATTGTGATATATTTGTTAAATATTGCACAGTTCTGCAATTATATGAAATATAAAATGATAAAAAAAATTATTTATAAAATCATCTATTTGTTCAAACTGGCAGCTTATCTAAAACCCTTCAGCTTGATTTTCTCCTTCTTTCACACTATTAAAACCAAAAGCTATAGAGTTACCAAAGTGGTATATAGTATGTTACATTTGTACCATGTTTGTAAGTTAGATTTGGCAAATATTGTCCCGTATTATACACAAGAAAACTGGCCTGTACTGACCTCCTCTATAAACTAGGTTTTAGTCTTTGGCAGGTTACTTTATTAGTGTGACAACCTACATTTGACCCATATTTATCACAAGTAACAGAACAATAAAAGAAATAACAAGTGGGCCAAAACAAGAATAGGTTTGTAGATGGATCACAGCCACACGCACGTCTAAACAGGCTGCCAGCAGCCACCCTCATCCTCACCACACTCCAGTAAACACTACTTCTCATCTTCTCCTCACAAACAAAAGAGACCAATGGTTCCCAGGGCCACAAGTTGACACATGCTATTTAAGACAAGTCCCCTCCACAATGAAGGACGGCGATACAAAACAACACAAAGCATGTCTGTGTCTGTGGCCGAGCTGAAGAGACAGGGATCGAAATGGGGGCGGCATAGCGGCCCAACAACATAGAAAGACAGGAGAAAAACACTGATTTGTTTTTTATGTTTTTATGATCCAGCAGTCAATCAGTCAACACTTTCAGTAATGCGGTGTGTTTTGCACTCGCTGGAAAATGCATGATTAATGTGGCTGAATAAGTGCTAGACAGTGCATGTAATCAAGCCCCAGCCTGTAATCACCTTTCATTTATTTTCATTTGCAATTTCACAGTGGGACAGAGTGGCATGCCAAGGTATAGCCAGCTAGGTGAAAAAGATGGTCATAGCAAAACAAGAAGGAAGTTAGATTTGCTGAGACAGGATCAGGCATCTCTTCTTCTCCTCCAGCTCCGATGCCAAGACGATCCATCTCAAGCAGGTGCCTAAGGGTCAAACTGTCAACTTCAACTAAATGTGCCACACCAGTAAAAAGTCATTCCTTCTACCCAACCCCCCTGAAGCTGCTAGACTGATTCCAGAAAACAAGTGCCCTTTTTATGCCTCATTAGCTTATGGTGTAGATTTTTACATCAGGGAATTAGACCAGAGCCAACATGTGTGCCCCATATCTCCAAGCAGCTTAATCAGACAGAGGACGCATTTTTCCAGATCTGCCTCATGAGGTGAATGTGTGCTTGTCTTCTTCTTGCACTCTTGTTGAATAAATACCCTATAAAATTCAATCTGAGGGAAAGGTTTTCATTCTTGTAAAGTAGCAGATAATACAGTAAGTAGCCCTGGAATGTTTCTCTTTATGGTCAAGACCTGAGAGAAACATTTATAATGGCAAACTAGGTGCTTTGTGATAAGATCTAGAAAATAATTTAGTTTTTTTTTTTTTTTTTTTGTGGTAGTAAAGTATTTTAAAGTATGCATGTATGTTTAATGTAGCAGCACAACCTTTATTTTACAGTTGCAATTGAAGTAATAGAAGTCTAAAGCAATTAATGAGCCCAGAAAAAAAAAAAAAAAAATTATTACAACACTTATGCAATATTTTGGTTGTTTATACAAATTACTTTTTAGGTTTACAGCACCATATGAGACATGGTAAAAGTTGTGGCAACGCATAATATTTTTTTACATTTCTTCTTTCCTTTCGGCTATTTCATTCTGGGATCACTGCAGCAAATAATCTGCCTCTTACCCAGCGAGCCATTTGCATATTTAATTTGGCATAGGTTTAACACCAGATGCCCTTCCTAGTGCAAACCTCTCTATTTATCTGGGCTTAGGACCTATTATATTTACTGAAAAACAATTATGCTACCTGTCATTCAAATCAGTCATGAATATTTTGGTATCTGGGAAAAGGCAATTAGCTGTCAAAAAAACCCTGGCCTGGACACATTTAGTCAACACAGACACTCAAAAAATAAACAAATGCACCACAGTGTCCTGGGGGAGTCACTCTGGGCCAGTTAGGCTACAATAGGCAGAGGGGGCTGGACAGGAAAAAAGGAGGTGCTTCATGAATAAATCATTGCTTCAGGCCACACACACACGCACACACACACACACACACACACACACACGACAATGTAAACACAAAACACACCTCAATAACACAAATACGATTTCTTCACTCACACACTTTCAGCACACACAGTCTGTCTCAATTTACTAGACACATAAGTGGGAGCCTATCCTTGAAATAGGAGGGTAAATTTAGCGGGCCAGAGTTCGTGTCATCTGCTCAGCTATTAGTGGAGGAAAAGTCTGTCTGTGCTCAACTCACACTTATAATTGTCTGAGTCAGGCAGACAGGGAAAGCTAAAGCAAACTGAAGTCACGATGCCTCATGCTGTAATTGCAAGCATTATGGCAAACGTAATTACCCCTAAACATTAATTTAGCTAGTAACTTTAGCTTCTCTGCCTTATTATGACCCGGGGAGAAGTGTGAGATTTTTAGTCATTCATGACCATTGGTGTAACAATGTTGCCAAAGGCAAATCTCAGGCCAACAAACAAATTAACACCAAATAATCTATGCAAATTACAGTCTCAATTAAACTGATTCAAAAAATGCAGAACTGTAAATACTAGGAGGAACTGATACTGTGCAATATTTATTTACATTTCTTTATACTGTGCGACATCCCCCATGTACATATGTATATAGCCTGTGTGGTTGTTGTGCACTGTTAATTTTATATTATTCTATATATTTTTGCTTTTTTAGACTTTTTCCTTGTAAATAATTTATATTGCACCTTTTTGTTTGTGATGCATGCTCACTTTATTTTCTTGTTTCTGCACTTGTTATGTTGTATTAAGGGTTGCCTGAACAAGTGAATTTTCCCACTGTGAGATTAATAAAGTTCGATCTAATCTAATCTATGCAATGTTTTTATATATTGATGATACTAAAGATGACTGCACTCGACTGAAGCTCATTAACTTTAGCTTATGGGCTTAACATGTACACCAGTAAACCAGACTGTGAGCAGCTGGTCACTCACCTCCAGTGCAAGGCCCAGGGTCTTGGGTCATTATGGCAGGTTATATTAAGTCAGTGACACTAGTTGCCATAAAGCGCCCTTTTAGGGATCAGAGATGCCTTTTTACAGAGATATTCACTCAGAAAACTCACCACAAAAAGTAATGTGGTCACCATTTGTTTAAATTGCAATTAGCTCAAAGCAATATGGTATTGAAAGTCAAATTACTGGTTATCAATTGCAAAAAGTCGACATATATATGTATTAAGACAAATATACAGTACCAACTAAAAATAAAATTAAATAATGAAACTTTGCTGCACAGTATATCACAGATTTATTGCTATCACAATATCAGCAGGCACAATCCTCCTTTAGCCTTGTTTTAGTCCTGGTTTGTTAAGTTTTAATTGCATTTTGACAAGTAAATACAGAGACTGACATTCCATGTCCCCTTGGCAGGCCAAGCGTGCTGCAGCCCAGGCGGTTGTGGAGGCAAAAACTCGGGTCTGGGAAAAGTTCGGGGAGGCCATGGAGGAGGACTATCGGTTGGCCTTAAAGAAATTCTGGCAAACCGTCCGCCGCCTCAGGAGGGGGAAGCAGTGCTTCACCAACACTGTTTACAGTGGAGGTGGGGAGCTGTTGACCTCGACTGGGGATGTTGTCAGGCGGTGGAAGGAATACTTTGAGGATCTCCTCAATCCCACCGACACGCCTTCCGTTGAGGAAGCAGAGGCTGGGGACTCAGAGGTGGACTCGTCCATCACTCAAGCTGAAGTCACTGAGGTGGTTGGAAAGCTCCTCAGTGGCAAGGCACCGGGGGTGGATGAGATTCGCCCTGAGTACCTCAAGTCCCTGGATGTTGTGGGGCTGTCGTGGCTGACACGTCTCTGCAACATCGCGTGGCGGTTGGGGACAGTGCCTCTGGACTGGCAGACCGGGGTGGTGGTTCCTCTTTTTAAGAAGGGGGACCGGAGGGTGTGTTCCAACTACAGGGGGATCACACTCCTCAGCCTCCCCGGGAAAGTCTATTCCAGGGTACTGGAGAGGAGAATTCGGCCGATAGTCGAACCTCGGATTCAGGAGGAACAATGCGGTTTTCGTCCTGGCCGTGGAACAGTGGACCAGCTCTATACCCTCTATCGGGTGCTCGAGGGTTTGTGGGAGTTCGCCCATCCAGTCCACATGTGTTTTGTGGATTTGGAGAAGGCGTTCGACCGTGTCCCTCGTAGCGTCCTGTGGGGGGTACTCTGGGAGTATGGGGTCCGGGGCCCTTTGCTAAGGGCTGTCCGGTCCCTGTATGACCGGAGCAGGAGCTTGGTCCGCATTGCCGGTTGTAAGTCAGACCTGTTCCCAATGCATGTTGGACTCCGGCAGGGCTGCCCTTTGTCACCGGTTCTGTTCATTATTTTTATGGACAGAATTTCTAGGTGCAGCCAGGGGCCGGAGGGTGTCAGGTTTGGGAACCACAGGATTTCATCTCTGCTTTTTGCCGATGATTTTGTCCTGTTGGCTTCATCAAACCAGGACCTTCAGTGTGCACTGGAGCGGTTTGCGGCCGAGTGTGAAGCGGCTGGGATGAGAATCAGCACCTCCAAGTCCGAGGCCATGGTTCTCGACCGGAAAAGGGTGGCTTGCCCTCTCCAGGTTGGGGGAGAGCTCCTGCCTCAAATGGAGGAGTTCAAGTATCTTGGGGTCTTGTTCACGAGTGAGGGAAGGATGAAGTGTGAGATCGACAGGCGGATCGGTGCAGCGTCTGCAGTAATGCGGTCGTTGTATCGGTCTGTTGTGGTGAAGAAGGAGCTGAGCCGAAAGGCGAAGCTCTCGATTTATCTGTCGATCTACGTTCCTACTCTCACCTATGGTCATGAGCTTTGGGTCATGACCGAAAGGACAAGATCCCGGATACAAGCGGCCGAAATGAGTTTCCTCCGCAGGGTGGCTGGGCGCTCCCTTAGAGATAGGGTGAGGAGCTCTGTCACACGGGAGGAGCTCGGAGTAGAGCCGCTGCTCCTCCACATCGAGAGGAGTCAGTTGAGGTGGCTCGGGCATCTGTTCCGGATGCCTCCTGGTCGCCTCCCTGGGGAGGTGTTCCGGGCATGTCCCACCGGGCGGAGGCCCCGGGGAAGACCTAGGACACGCTGGAGGGACTATGTCTCTCGGCTGGCCTGGGAACGCCTTGGGGTCCCCCCAGTAGAGCTGGAGGAAGTGTCTGTGGATAGGGAAGTCTGGGCATCTTTGCTTAGACTGCTGCCTCCGCGACCCGGTTCCGGATAAGCGGAAGAAGATGGATGGATGGATGGAATACAGAGACTTACATTTCTGCTTCAATGTAATGGAACTTAAGTCAAAGTAGTATATCACAATATTGCCAATCATGTTGCAGTGTTCAACATAATTATTGCATACTGGATGTTTTTCACATACTGAGCAGCCCAGGTGCTTACTTTTCTCTGTGCAGCACCACTCACTGACCTAACAAAGCCTCTCCACACTCACCAGCCTGACCCAGTAACCTGCAAGTCTCCAATCTGCAGGAGACTGCAAGTCTAAGCTCCTTTTGCAGAACTCTGAAAAACCCCATTGCTGCTGTGTAGTATGGTGGGCCTTGGGGTTTTAATTTCTAACAATAACTTGAGAAATACAAAAATATGAAAATTATGTAACAGTAGTTTTTGAAATGTCCACTGTTAATGCTATTATACTTTGAGATTTTTTAAAGTTTACACAATGAATTTAAAACAAGTGAGAGACTTACCCCTTGACTTCCTTTGAAGCAGATTGATGGTTCACATTGTAAAGATCCCTGATGAAGAAAAAAGCATTTGTTGCATGTTACAAAGGGGTTATCACACAGCAGTTCAATGTACATGAATTGACGTTACACAATCAGCTGCCTTTGTGCTCTTTGGTTGTGGTATAAAATACAACTTAGCCTACTTTCTAATTAGATAACAAACTTTCGCCTATTCCCGTTTCTCTTAAAGCAGAAAGGAGGTTTCCCAGAAAACAGCTCTCTCTGGGCACGTCCTTCCCGTCAATGACAGGGTTAGTCCTGGTATGCGATGCACCAACGTAGACAGATTCAGGGCTAACCCAGCCACAAGTAACTGTAAACGAGTTTGCTAGACGAGCATTTATTTATTTATGCTTCGAGAAAGGTTGCTTCGTGTGAAGGTTTTAGGAGAGGGTACGCTCCTCAAGAGAAGTGAGACGGAATTCACTATTTTAACTCGTTTTAAAGCACTTTCTATCGACTGGTGACAACTTTGACAAGTGTACGTTCAGCGCCAGATTAATTACGCTACTAAGAAAAATAACTACCTTGGTGTTTTGGAAAGCCTCCAGAGCTCGTAAAGCGGTGTCCGTGAGCTTGACATGGTACAACGTCCTGTTGGGGTTATTTTTGTTGTTCTTTCCACAGGAGAGACCATAGTGGTACTCTTGTCTGAGCGAAGCCATCTCTGGCTTTACCCGTCTTGCAATTAAAGCTGCTTTCCTCTCTGCGCTCAACCCTGTGCCTGCTGCGTCACGCTGAGGGCGGGGCCACGCTGACAGGAACGTGAGGTGCGTGTGTCTGACTCACTCTGGCTCGGACATGGACCAATAAATACTCTTGTTGTGTCTCTTTTAGCTTATGAAGTTACAGTTACAGTAAATATAAACATATTCACTGTTATTTGATAGGACAGAACAGTATGTAGGCTACTATGCGTATTTACAGAGAGGTTAAATTATATCCAGAATTCATCACAACAGTAGCCTTTTGGGCTGTAGCCTACATATTTTATGACATAACATTTAATTACCTAGTTAATTTTTAGACAAACAAAGTTCATATCAAGCATGAAACATGCTTGAAACATTCCTGCTTCTTTGACAGAAAAAGTTCTTTGAAGTATATTTTTAAAAATGGTTCATTGGTAGCAATGATATAATTTTTCCAAGAAATTTGTGAATGCATAAAACAAATGTATAACATTGTAAAATAAATATTTGTTGTATTTTAGACCACTATTATTTAGTTTTTTTTTAAATTTGTATGTATGCTAACACTCTTACTTTCTTATGTTCTACATCTCACATCACATCACTAAAAAAGTAGGATAATTACAACCATTTTTAGATAAAGATATAAAATATGATAAAATTGGCACATGGTTGATCAGATAGTTGTGGTAATTTACTTAATGTTATAATTATTCCAGAAATATTATGTTTTTATTCCAAAATGGTATTAATAGAAAAGTGGGCTTAGATATTTTTGACAGGTCTGTTCAACTTTTCCTAACACCACTGTTGGACAACCATGACAAACATGACAAAGCTGGATATAATCAAAGAAACATAAGTGTTTGCCTGAATGTAAGAAATGCCCCAACACAGTGGAGGTTGCCAAAGCAGATGAGTCTGACAAGTAAGCGAAATTAGTTAAACAGTAGCTAATCTCCTCTCTGAATGAATGAAAGTACGCAAACAGCAGGGAGGCAGTTTACTGAAGGTCAACACTGAACAGGTGTCACTTACCCTTCAAGTCATGCCTCACTTTTACTTTTAGAAAAATATAAGTCTTATCTTAAGCCTTGTTGTTAATTAGCTTTTAAGATGAAAATAAATATCCCTGTGCTACAGGTCTAACAGCAGTGGGGGATGAACCATTAGCTGCTTCTCCCTGATTGTTACCTGACTTGTATGTCTTGTCCACCCATTGTCTGTATTTGCCATCTGCTGCATGGGAAGCTCCTAATGCATGGACCCCTGGGACTGATGCTTCACACCTGAGGTCAAACACTCCCAGGACATGTGCAACTGGCAAACAAGCACCTTGTTCATTGCCTTCTGTTGTCTCTGTGTTTGTCCTTTTAGAGCTTTACCTATACTTTACTAATAAGGTTACTGTCAAAATACTGGTGACAGAGTAAGGATGTGGCTATACAGAATGTGTATCTTGTGGTGTAAAATGCATTTATTCTACAGTGCTCTAATATGCATTGTACCATAATTAAATATGGGCTAACTTTTGAAGCAGTAATATAACCACTGCCCCATATCAAATGTAATATACGTAAACATGTGATAAACCAAAGTGACAGTAATAGAAATACAATACATACAATATGTCTGGAATAACAAAATCTGAGAATCACAGAGAATCAAGAATCTCAACAAAAATAAAACATAACAAGCTGTATGTATTTTGAGAAGAGAAGGAATGTCTAGTATGTGTGTAACTTGCAAAGAGATCCCAAACCTCACTGTCTACTAAAAACAATGTCCACTCCTAATTTGCTCCTCTTTTTTGTAAAGTGAGATAAACATCAAACTGAGTTTAGCTTCAGTCGCATGTGTCTGGAAGTTGTTTGTAGTGCCACATTAAAGTGATCTTATGTTCACTTAAGAGATTTGTACTTTTGTACAGGGTGCAAAGCCAGTGGGTACTAGATAAGTTTACCACAAGCAGCTGAGACTTGGATCTGCTCTCTGAGTGTGTGACTGTGTTTTTGTGCTTGGCTCGTACCCCTCAGCCTGACACATACACTCGGACCCTCACATGTGTGTGTATGCTGGTTGCTAAGCAGACCCAGGTGTTTGGTTTTTTTATTGCGATCCAGACTTTTTTACAGCCACCGTTTTTACAGTGGGTCTACAGGTGTGACTGATCTCTGCATGCATGAAATGAGACGTTTAAACAAGAGCTGCTCTGTGGTTCCTTGTCCTGAAAAAACCTGCAGAGGCTGTATCATGTCAATGTTTTTGACATAACAATCAAACATAAAGCTTTCTTTTTGTTGTATCATTAGGGATTTAAACACACACTAAAAGCACCACCAGGTATCACTTTCTAAAGTTACCTGTACAGTCATAATAGAGGCCAAATGTTTTTGGCAAAATGTTTTCACAGCATATAATAATTATTTTAATCAGGCAATTTTCTGATTATATCAGTCTGGTTTGCAATGGTAGACTCCTGCCACTACACTAAATGGACAATTATAAATGGCGCCACTGGAACTGGTGGTATAACTGGGACCATTGGACACATTTTTCTTTACCACAAGGAAACAGTGGCAAAGTAGCCAAATGTAGGGCTATAGTGACATTTCTGTGAGGTTTAAAGATAAATAAATCACAATCTGCCCTCTTGGTGTCCATGTTTAGCTTCAAACAGGATGCTCAAATACTTTGAAGCTTGAATAAAGTCACCTTGTGTCATGAGCCTTATTATGCATTTCACCCAGGGAATTACACTTAAAAGTCAGTAGGCTGGTGGGTCCACAAGTAAGTCAATCTCTGTCTTTTTATCTGTTTGTTTTAATAGTCATTCAGTTTAGTTGTGGAGACGAATGCTGTGTTCTCCATTATCTACAGTTTTATGAGGAGGTAAGGTACAATTATTGAAAGCTCTAGTTTCCCTGGCAGCTCTTGAGCCCTGCTGGATGACTCACATAGGCCACAGACGTCATGTTATTCAGGCTAAAATGCTTGCTATTGCCACAGCTGCACAGCTAAAGTCACAAAATACAAAATTCAGACCTGATCTAAAAAAGAAAGTATAGAAACAATATTTTTCTGGTCATGTAGGCACTTAATGTTATATTTAAGCACGTAGTCTATAGAACGGAGTAGTAATATGTCATACTATTCTATCCTAAATTAAAACAATGGATTGAAGGTATTTTGTGAACAATTCTTTATTAAATGCAATGCTTCAGTAGGAGCTTTTAGCTTTTGTGTATACATATGTAGTGTATACAGTAGCCAAGCTACAGATGTTGAGGATCTCTTTGGGTGTGCTGAGGATGGATAGGTTTAGGAATGAAAAGGGCATCTCATGTTAGATGTTTTGGAGATAAAGTCAGAGAGGCCAGGCTGAGATAGGTTTGGACATGTACAGAGGAGGGATAGTGAATCAATAAGTGCATGATGAGGTTAGAGCTGTCAGAAGCCTGGAGGAAAAGAGGACATGAAAAACTTAATCAGAGTGAGAGAAGAGGATGCAGAGGATAGGGTTAGATGTAGGCAGATGATGCACTATGGAGGTCTCTTCTAAAAGAAAACAACTGAGAGGAAAAGAAGAAGACTTGTATTAGCCTTCTTCTAAAATGAGAAGAAATACTAAGAAAATAAGTGGTGCGATTTTAGTTGCCTTCCATTGTACTCCCAATGATGTAACTGTTGAGTTAAGAAATAAAACATGGACTGAGACTTTTTAGCTCACTAGGTCCAGCCCATTATCTGCTGAGCCATATGGGCTGCCAGACAATAAAGAGCATGGTGTATCTTATTTGAGGCTTCATAATATTTGTCTGAGTGTGTCCTCACAGGGACAAGGCGCAGTGGATATTTGTTACACTGCAGTAATGGGCTTACTGTACACATGAGTGCTGCTCGCTTCAGTTCCTGGGGGCTTTAGCTCTAGATGGAACAGGCCATCCCAGGAGTCCTGCCACTCTGCTAATTGAGGCCCACTAAAGCCTGGTTGCCATGAAGCACAATCCCACATCGAGGTGCTACTTTTAGTGACTGTCCTTTTGGGAGAGACACTAAAAGTAAGTCTGAACAGAACATTTATATTTATCTTTCAGGTGTAGAAGAAATATTATGCATTTATCTTGACATAACTAAAAATGTATTTTACAATAAAGATTTAAGGTTTTAATGAATGTAACACCATTTGTTCATTTACATTTTAGTGCTACAGTTGTGACATTAAGCAAAAACAAAAAAGTGTATCCAATTAAAACCAATATAGCTCAGTTGGTAGAGCATGCGGTGCATACAGACCAATTACAACTCACTTCGGCGTCAGGGGATTGAGTCCAAACTCTGAGTCCAGACCCTAAGAATTTACTGAATATCTCTCCCTGCCCCATAGTTTCCTGTCACTTTTCAACTGTCAAATAAAATCTAAAAAAAAAAAAAAAAAAAAAAGATAAAAGAATTATTTAAATACAATTACACCTCCTGTATTGTACTAAATCTTGAAATAATTACATTATATAAAAGAAAATGAAAAATACAGTAATTTGTCCGTACTTGCCATGCAGCCTATACTACACTAACAAACGTTGAGTGCTAAAATGAGACATTATTGCACTCGAGTTTTTTGCCACAGAGATTTCTGAGAGACAGGGTAAATTGCTGTACTTTACACGCAAGCCGTCACAATGTGTTTCTGGTGGCAGCTTAAATGGGTTGCTCATATGGAAACTGCAAGATGCAGACAGGATCATGGAATCACATTTGTGGAAGGTGTTGTGTGCAGAGTCAATTTTTTTTTTAATAGAAATGGGATTTGGTATAGCTCAGCTCATCATCCACCATTATCTACTCATCCGTTTTTGTAAACATATGTTGTCTTGACAACCATTTGGACAAACTACATTTAGGCGCCATGACTTCACTGATTTTTTATAATGAATGTTTCCTTGATGTAAGCCTGATTTTTCTCAATGGTCCATAAAATCCATTTTACAATATATGTACTGTAATTTTCTTAAAATGCCTCAGCACTGGATTGTACTCTCCGTCATAATTTTCTTCCTGGCTGACAGCAGTTGTTTAATGCCAGGTTAAAAAAATTCAGATCACTTTGTAGGGACACAGATATGAATTACACCTAAGCATGTAAAAAATAATCAGAGAGTTACTTTTTCATTTCATACAATGTATCATGCCACTTAGGCTATTTATTGGCATGTTTCAAATCTTGATTTAAAATCTAGATTTACATTTTTTATTTTATTTGTCAAAATGACTAAACTTTTTGCCAAACTATTTCAATGTAGCAGGGTCAACAAGTGCAACATCTGCCCTGCAGGAGGCATAGTGCATTGATGCGTTTGTGTTGCCTTTTATGTCAGAGATGGCTTCTGATCAAACAGAGCTCGCTCCGGCCAGAGTGGCTGTGTGGCATATCTGAAACAATGCAGAAGGCTGACCTTTGAACACAGGTGACACTGTGAATAATAAACAACACTGGGCAAAGCCTTTTTGTCAGGACCTTTAACAAAATCCTCTCTATCACTTATCTGGAGATCACTGGCTCCACCTTCTCTTTTGTCCAGGAACACAAGTATGTTGAGAGGGAAAAGGGAAAATTCTGTTCTTACCATCACAAATCAAACCCACAAATAAGGTGTAAAATGTTACTGTATACTGTCTTGTTTCACATTTTGTTTACCTTACAGTAATTGGGCCTATTGTTATGCGATACGAACATGTCCTGTTGTGGCCTTCAGTGTGAGTCATTAACCTATTTACAGCTGTGTTTACTCACAGTTTTGTATACAGCAGAGAGGACAAAGGAGGCTCAGCTCAGAGCCGCAAAATGTAGATGAAAACTGATTTATGTCACTGTGCTGCAGTGCATGCATTAAGTAAGAAGTGTTTGTTTAGAAAACTAGGGCCTGCTATTACAGTTTATGTTTTATATTGCTAAGGGGTTTTATTACATTATGAGATTATTGTTCAATGCACTCTTTTTATTATGTGAAGGTGCATAGTAGTTTAATAGAATAATTGGCAGTTAGAGCATGAACGCTGTGAGTTCAATCCTTCTTGAACTGAATTGATGAATTGGTAAATCTAAATAACTCGAGTCAATGGATGTCAAAGTAAATTGTTGTCTTGCGTTGGACGTGTGAGCCCTGCAATTAACCGGCAATTGTTAACAGTGAAACCTGCCTCATGACCAAAGCAGCCTGGGAGAGGCTCTATTCACATAAAACTCTCAATGACATTATCCAGGCTATAAATATTCTTGTCGGTTTCTGGATATCATAATTATTTATATACAAATGAACATTTTAAGAGCAATTATAGGTACACACTTGGTCATTGCATGATAGGTAAAGGCATGTTTTTTTATGTATAAACATTTCACAATTATATCCCAATTTCTGACCGTACTTATCCTATAAGAGTTGATTGCGTATGTGGACTCTTAACAACCATGTGCATATTTGTCTGTAATGAGGCACAAATCATTTCAAAAGGTTGTGTCAGTCCTGTGAATGAGGACACAAGAGACATTAAGGCAAGACAGGATCAGCAAATGCCATCAATCATGTGCTGCAGCAGGCAGGACAGTGGAGCTGTGATGGATGAGAGCAACAAAATGAGACAGAGAGGAATGTGCCATACGTCCACATTGTCACACCAAGTTTACACTGCTACACATCACAAACATGGGCATCCATTTGGAAAAAAAATACTCAAATCTCAACTCCTCTGACCCCCATTCCTATTTCTGGAGTAAGATGCTGACGTCAATAGTGTCAAAGGGTGCACTGAACTTAATAACAAGTCATTTGTGACTCTAACCAATGCAGTTTCTGTGTCATGGTGGGGTCTAAACCCTGACTGAAAATTTTCAAAAAAGCTATTGTCCTGCAGGTGGAGACATGACTGTTTAACTACAACTCTTTCTAGGATTTTTTAAATAAAATGGTGATTTGATATTGATCTAGAGTTGGCTATAGTTGGTTACTTTTTCCACAGTATTCACATGCACCTAGTATCAGAAGTAGTATCCATAGTGTTATGACAGTACTAGTAGTAGCCTAGCAGCAACCTAATTGTGATATTAGTAGTAGCAACAGTAGTAACTAGTAGTAATATTAGCAATGGTACGCAAAGGGTCATTTAGACAAGCTAGATTCATTTTGGATTAACACGGTGTGGACTGACTCAAGTGACTGTTTATGGCGTGGCATCACCCTCCCAACCAGCTGTTCTTTGTGCTAAGAGCAGGATGATCTTGTAGGTCTTGGAGGTGATCTGTGGGTTGTCTTTCACCATTCTCACCATTCCTTGCCTATGTCTCTCTGGTAATTTTCTTGGCCTGCCACATCTGGTCTTAACATCAACTTTGCCTGTGTCCTTCCATTTCTTGATTACCACCTTAAATACCTTTTCTCATAATTAAATGCACCTGTCTCTGAAGTTCAAGGCTTAACTAACTAATCTAACCAATTTCTAGTTGTGTTGGAAGTAATCCATTTTGAGAAGTTACATGCATTCAAATCAGTAAACTTATAAGGGGACCCAAATATTTGCACAGACATTTTTTTCATATTTCATTTCATGCACCTAAATACTGCTACATTAAACATTGTTGTTAGGAAAACATTCTAGAACTCAGAGGTCACTAGAAAATGAATGACATACCTCTGTAATCTTTTTTTTGTGAAGACAGAGTAAATTATTATGTAACCTCAGAGTAGGGGCCCATGACTGTTTGAATAGATAAATACTGAGTTGGCTACTTCTTCCACCTATATACAGTGAGAACTCATTTAAAAGCAAAAGCTAATTGTCCAAATGACCAGGTGGTGATAATTGCCTGAGAGACAGAAATAGTGTGCTTAAAGCAGAGCTGAAGCTGCCACTGAACGCAGCTGTTGGGAAAACAGTGAGCTGCAGACATCCTGGGCTGTCCTGTCACCAGAAGACCAATAAACTGGCCACTATGTTGGACCTGCTGTATGCATTATTGTAAGAGTCTTTGACATTGTGAGATTTTGTAGGCTAAATTTCTCTCTATTTTGTGTAAACAGCATTTATGTGTAGTCCTTCTATGTACAAGTAGCCTACTCTCCTCAGGATCACAACAAAAGGTTTAAAAGAAGTCATCTGGACTTGTTTTTTTAAAGTTGAAGATGTTTCACCTCTTATCCAAGAGGCTTTCTCAATTCTGAAAGTGAACTGGTAAGAGAGCTGGGTTATATGCTCCTAGAAATGAGGAGTTCTTACCAGTTCAATTTTAGAATTGAGAAAGCCTCTTGGATAAGAGGTAAAAAGTCTTTGACTATAAAAAAAACAAGTCCAGATGACTGCTTTTTAAACCTTTTTGTTGTCATTCAATTAGACCGGATGACTGAGAGTCTTCACAGACATACTCTCCAAAGAGTGAAAAATAGCCTTCCTAAAACAGTCATTGCCATTTTCTTCATTAAGCCTTGTCCCTTATACCAGCAAAAAACACAAATCACCAATGTAGACTTACACATTCCTTTTTCTTTTCTATTTATTTGTATTTAGGTTACATTAAAGTACACCTTTATCTAAAAGTATTTAGATTAGCTGGTGATCACGTTTCACATAAAACATTCTGACCAGTGCAGGCTCAGAGGTAGTAGTAATAATAATAATAATAATAATAATAATAATAATAATAATAATAATAATAATAATAATAATAATAATGATGATGATGATGGTGATGATGATGATGATGATGATGATGATGATGATGATGATGATGATGATGCATTAGTGTTATAGTGCTTTTCTAGACTCTCAAAGTCGCTTTACAATTTGGTGCATTATTCATTCACTCTTCAGTCACACTTGGTGGTGAAAGCATGGCTGCCATTTTGCGCATATGACCCCTCCGACCACCGCAAACACATTCACACAGGCAAGGTGGGTAAAGTGTCTTGCCCAAGGACACACCAATAGTATGCAATGCTGGCAGCGGTGCACAGACTCCCACCCTTTGGGTTAGTGGGCGAAAGTCTCTACCACCTACTGCCGCCCTTTGATTGTTTATGGCTCATACTCGTTACAGACAAGTGAGGCACACCTAAACACTGTGTTCTTTTTTTCTATTTCTGGAATCACTGTCTGGGTAAAAGTCCAGTTTAGACAGACATGACTCAGTGATCTACCTCATTTAATTACCAGACAGTCAATAAACTTACACAACCAAAACGTGTTTTTTTTATTTAGTTAATCCACAGTAGGTGATGATACTACAGAGCCCCGGAGAGGACATAAAAAATAAATAAATAACACAAGGCCTCGAGTTCTTAATACGTGGCAACAACTTACAACACGAGGGTATGAGTTCACAATACGTGGGTTGGGTACGACATTAGGTTTGTGAAATGCGCCTCACTTGGATTGTGGATGGAGTGCATGGCCGCAACAAGAGGCAGGGAAAGCGGTCTGTGGTGAAGTTGGAGAGTTTGTGACTCAGCTCACACAGCATCAACGTGAAATCCACTTCTTAGGTGTGGGCAAATTATAAAAAAAAAAAAAGATTTGTGAGAAGTTTTCTGTCTATGTCTCCACAGTCTATGTGAAAATGAGCTGCTGTTTAGGAGCACACAACATAAGGCACATTTAGTTTAGCCTACATATAACAGCAGATGTTATGCACACTCTACATTAATACTCCACCACTCCCTGTGCAGGGGGGCAAAAAGTTTATTAATGTTAAAACTGTAACATAAAGCCCCTTTCACATAGGACGCCTCGGTGGCAATGGCCAAGCCATGCTCTAGCGCTGCGCTGACACATACAAATCAATGGAATTTGCTATGTGAAAGGGCCCGGCTTCTGTATTTAACAAAAAAGACTTGAGGAGAGGGGGGCCGTAAAGTGTTGGCGCATCATATTTCTGATCAGCACTAAACTCAGATCCAATCACCTGTCTGTTCACCTTTTCCATGGTGTACTGGGCCATGCTGCCTCCACAGTTGCTCCTGATGAACTGCGGCGTTAGGCTCAGATGGCTGGTCTCATTTGGATCTCACAGGCTTCCACTGAAGTCACACTCATGACATCAGAGCAAGTCAGGAGCAAGTCGGACACAAATTTAACCAGCATGCACTGCGCACAGATCCACACCAATCGAATCTGTGGCGGTCTAACTCATCTCGAACGAGCCAAACGCGAGGGCACCCACGTAGAGTGAAACTCTTACCAACATGTTTTTACATCATTCCCATGTATGAAGAACTCAGGTCTGGTGTTATTTATTTATTTTTCTTATGTCATCTCTGGGTATGGATCTCCATTTTAATCAAAATTAAATAAATAAATACAACATTATGAAATGTGTAGCTTCTTAAGTGCAGATTAACAGTGAACAAATCTTATTAGTTGGTGCTTTGAATCTAGCAAATGCTAAAAACAGGCTAAACACTCCACTGACGAAAAGGTTCAGGACTGGCCATGGATGGACCATGGATGTATTTCAGAACTCAATAATGAATGACGTCATGACTGCCATTGTTTTTAATGGCCAAGCTCATTGGTGCATGATGCCAAAAAAGTTGTTTACTTTTGGTTAGTTCGTGTTGTGCGGCCCTCAAGCAACCGTGGTGTTGCTCCGTGTACCACGTGAATAATGCTTGTTATTTCATAACTGATTTATTCTTATGCGTATTTATTTCATAATGCGTTTTTTTTTTTTTTTTAATCAAAACGGAGTTCCATACTCTGGGGCTCCTTATGATGCTATGTCTACTGTCTTGATATTTATTTTTTTCACAACTGGACTCTTCAAACCTTTTTTTAAACCTACACTGACATCTGCTGGTGAGAAGCTGTATCCTCACTTGATTGATTTCAAGCACATTTGGATTTTTATTTTCTCAAAAACAAAATCTCATAAAACCTTGACATACCTAAGTTAGTTTTATTGTCATGTTTCAACAAGCCATAATCTAAACATGGTTGTACATGACAATTTAAGTTTTTTTTTGTTTTTTTAACACTATTTCTCAGATATCCTAGGAAATCGTCAATACCACCACATAAACAAAAATGTAACATTTAAAACAAGTCAAAAGTTATTAATTTCTAGCCATTATCAGTAACTTCATACCTTACATCTGACATCTTGGTGATTAAAATATTTTGATTTATTTTAAACAAGGTTTTAAGTCTTGAGGGAATATAGAATTAGCCTACTCTTATCACTGGCCAGTTTCTCAGCTTTTTTAAGTCGATGAAGGCTTTAATAAATCCCAGCAAGGAGATTGTGGGTTCGAGCCCCGCGCTGACCAACACAGCATCACACAAAAGTCTCTGGGTGGAATCTGCATGTCCTCCATGTGTTACCGTGGGTTCTCTCCGGGTACTCCGGCTTCCTCCCACCGTCCAAAGACATGCATGTGTTAGGTGAATTGGTGACTCTAAATTGACCCTAGTGAATGAATGTGAGAGTGAATGGTTGTCTGTCTGTGTTTGTCTCTGTGTCAGCCCTGCGACAAGCTGGCCCCTGTCCAGGGTGTACACCGCCTACGGCCCAAAGTTACTGGGATAGGCTCCAGTCACCCACGGCCCCTAACGGGAATAAGCAGTAGAAAATGAATGAATGAATAAAGGCCTTAATATATAACATACACATATGAAAATGTATCATTTAGATTTAATTTGTTGAAAAATTACAAAAAATATGCCATGTGTTGGTAATGACAAAGTGTAGTGGTAATGGCACAGTGTTTTGGTAATGACATTACCATTCTCATAGAGAAAATCAAACACAAATATTCATAAATATCAACTGACAAATCTGTAAATAACTTGCTTGCCAAACTTCCAATTGTAACAGATATTCTAAAAGTTAAAAAAGTTAATGGCCAACCAGTGTGGTTCAAACAGTTTCAGCCTATTTTAAAACACAATTTTCAAAACTTATCATTTCATTAAATCTAAAAACAAATATTTTTTAATCTTTTGTTGCCCAAAACATTTTGTTAGTTTGAAATATGGTGATTCTTAATATAATTGTGTATAGACCGTTCTCAGTCACGTGACTTGGTTTGTTGGCGCTGCCATTTTGGATGGCATAAAGCCAGTGTAGCTGGCTAGCAATTAGTGATCATGTATAGAAATTGAGTTCATATTTACCACTTTCTACACCGTTTCAATACTTAACGTTAAGTGTTCAGGTCAGACAGCGATATTTAGAGAAATGTCCACTTGTCGATGCTTAAGACCCATATGATGTTAAAATTACGGTTTACCGGCCTTCAACACACGATCTGCTTTGGAATACCCCAACGTTTACAATTATTTAGTCAATCAATCGACAATCTCACTTTAGAGGGGCACAATTAAAAGCTTACAAGAGGCAGAGAGCTCCTTAGAGGCATAACAATATTTAGTGGCAGGATGGGTGACAGACCTTTAGTATGGAAAGTGCCCTAAACAACTGTGTCCATGTGAGTAGGCGGATGAGAGATGCAGATTAGTGAAAAGGCAATATAAATACTTTTAAAAAAAGCAGGCTTTCCGCGGAGGTTTACAAGTCTAAAATTATAAATCAAAATTTAAGGCCTTAAAAAGTGGCAAATTTGCTGAGATATGGAGAATTAGGATTTATATATATTTAACCTCATTCAAGCTACCGGCGACCAGATTCAGAAAGAAACTCCGCAAAAACATAATTTGCACAGTTATTATTTTGTCAATACAGGCATGATATACATCGTTAGAAAGCTTATGTTTTGTACAAAATGGGAATTAAGTTAACTTTATGCTTAAAATAGGACATATGTGTAATTAATGACCATTCCCCAGTATGCCCAAACCGAAAAAACAGACTTTTTACCTTTGAACACTGGTTCTGTCCCCAGTTCAATCCAGGATTAATAACCCTCAATCAGTTCGTATAAATCCACAAGTAAATATCGAGATATATTTCCATAAAAGTATTCCATGTTGTGAAAATAATCCTGCAATCGCCATATCCTCACGCAGAAAAGAACAAATACCAAGCTGTCCTGAACATTGCTTTTTAATTTTCTCTCCAGTTTGCTAAATGTCCGTGAAAACGTGTTTACCCTGCTAATAAACCTGAGCAGACAGTAAGAACTGACCTCAGATCGGTTTTTACTTTATTTGATGATTACAGCAGGAGCGATCTTTTATGTGACTTTTTTAAAGAATAAACTTTGTCAAAAAGTGCAACATTAATTTTTTACTTCAAAAGACAGCTAGTAGATGCTCTCACAGATATAGGACACATTAAACTATTTTTGATGAATAAAACGAATTTAATTTGTTAGGCTAACAGACAGCAGGACTGATCCAAATCGGGCCTGACAACCGGCTTTTGCCATCCAACAAGGCGGCTCCGTGGAAACCACGTGATCAGATGACGCTATGTGAGAAAGGTCTATATTATTTAATTTTATTTAACTGCTTAATACTAATTATTTATTAAATTATCACTATTATCGAAAAGCCTTCATTATTACAGGAAAATATCTGCATTAGGTTACGTGTTTTCTTATATTAAAGTTAGCCTTGCTCAAGATCCCAGCTAGTTACCCCGACCAGTGTTGCCAGATTGGGCTACTTTTGCGCTCTCTCGGCGGAAAAAAATAGCGTTGGGCGGGTGTATAATATTTGGGCTATTTGTAGACTTATGGGGCGGGATTTTGAAAATGTAAAATAAACTTATTTTAATAATATTTTTTACATTTTCTGATCAAAAATTGTATATATTTGCTGGTTATTGGTGAATAAAATTAATTTGTAAAATAGAAGTAGTAATATTAATGTCATTAGTTGTCAATCACATGTCTAATTATGGACCTCTGATTGGTTGAAAAAAGTAAACACTCTGCAGCCCCGTGAGCGCAGACGGCCCAACAGTGGCAGTTGTGAATTTTTGTGTGCTCAAAATATGCTATTTCATATGTATTACAGTTTTAACATTAAGATTGTAGAATGGTTGTGATTTGGGCGGGGTTTTATTGCGTTTGGCGGGTTTTACGTTATATTTGGGCTGGAAACTGTCAGTCAGATCTGGCAACCCTGACCCCGACAGTTGCTGCATTTGAAGGTAAAATTTTGAAGCAGCGCTGTATACAGTCACATAAAATGCCCCTATTCTGTGATATTTAAGCTTTTCTAATAAATAATAATTTTATTTTGATTAGCTAAATAGACCCTTCTTGTGTTTGTAAACAGAATGTCTGCGTTCCAAAGTCTGGTACCAGAAGTTTAAAAAGACGATAATACATTGTTATATTTTTAATGGCGCATTTAGCGTTAGCCACCAAACATCACAAATTATGATTAATCAAGACAGATTTGGCAACTGACAACCGCTCGACCTTATGTGAGTAATATTAGAGCCTGAGTTAATAACATTAGCGAGTGTGTCAACATTTAGCCATTTAATGTAACGCTGTAATTACCATCTATAATTAGCCTATAAGCTAAAGGCTACGTAATTTACATTTTTAATTTCAGTGTTACTCAGGACTTTTATAAGTTAACTTTAGCAACTGGTACTCTGGGTCAGATTAATTCAGAGTAATTTTTAATAAATATATAAACAACAACCATTACAATAACCAGATAACGAAAAAAAAAAATGAATTTATGGTCACTTATGGCTACTATGCGCTTCCGTAGAAATGAAGCACACTAAGCAACAGTAATAAAATTAAAAGGAATACGTTTTTTTATTTTTTTATTATTAGTATTAGGTACGGAAGTACGGAAGCGCATAGTAGTCACCAAAAAAAAACAAAAAAAAAACTATCTCGTGATTACGAGATAGTTTCTCGTAATTACGAGATAGTTTTTTTTTTGGGTGACTACTATGCGCTTCTATAGTAAGCTAGCTGGTAGTTTCCCGCATGCTAAGTGGATAGTGGATGATAAGTGGATAGCCATTTAATGTCCAAGCTTCATTGTTATAAAGCCCAAATAAAAAAATATCAAAATAATTGATTAATTGACAGGAATAATTACCGCAATTAGCCTACTGAGGCCCCTGGAGGGTGGGGCAAAACTCTCTGGCCACTTAAGCTGTGATGACTTACTTACTTAGGTTACTTAGGTGCTTTCTGGTCGCAGACCCTGTGGCCTCTATGACCAGATCTTGAGCTGAACTTCATACTTCATAATGTTTGTGATTTGCGACATACTGGGTTCGGGGTAACTAAAGGAGTTATCTTCCCAGTTAAAGTACCATGGGTGGTGTTTCCAGAGTTGATCAAGTCGTGATTTGAAGCTGTTCAGACGTAGAGCAGTTACAACAGAGGCTGGCAGGGCATTCCATGTATTTACTGTCCTATTGTTAAAAAACCTTTGTCTCATACTGGTTACTGTGACGGGCGCCATTCAATGTCCTAAAGGGTACGTTGATCTTTATCTCGTAATTACGAGAAAACTATCTCGTAAATATGAGAAAAACTATCTCGTAATTATGACTTATTTTCTCGTAATTACGAGATAGTTTTTTTTTTTTTTTTGGTGACTACTATGCGCTTCCGTATGGAAGCCATAAGCGGCCATTGATTCATAACTTTTTTCCTCTTGTTATCTCGTTATAACAACTTAATTCTTTTCCATTTTTTCATTTTCCGAGTGACATAATTTTCTCATTATCTTGGAAAAACAAATCTTGTTTTCTGCTTATAATGAGAAAATTACGTCATTATCTCGGGAAAACAAAAGTTGTTATAACGAGATAATGGGAGTAACAAAAAGTTATGAATCTATGGCCGCTTACGCCTTCCGTAATTAGGGACACAAAAGTGCCCCTAATTACGGAATTAAATAATCACCCAATAATGTTAAATCAACAATCAAATGCAATGATGAACAGATGCAACACAGTAATTGAAGTATAGTTCTGGTCTAATAAAAAAGTGAAATCTAGAATTAATAGGCACACGCATGGCCTCCCAGGGCCAAAAGAGTACATAGTATAACTATTTTACTCTTTGTTTTTAAAGCTCTCCATGGCCTCCCCCCACCCTATCTTACTAAGTTGTTGGCAGTCCGTAACCCAAACAGGGCCTTGAGGTCATCTAATAAACTCCTCTTGGAAGTACCAAGAGCCAGATACAGGCACTGGGGTGATCGGGCTTTCTCTGTGGCCAGGTCCAGACTCTGGAACAAGCTGCCTCCTGATATGTGTACCATCACAGATTTTGGTCTTTTTAAATCCAGGTTTAAGGCATATTTATTCAGATTGGCTTTCAACACTTAGTAATGCTGTGACACACTATTTATAATTTGTCGTATGAATGTGTTTATATTATTTATATTTTATTGTTTTATTATAGTTTTATTATTGATTTTATTATTTTTATTGGAAAGCACTGTTCACTTTGAGTGTTGTAAAGGGCTCTATAAATAAATGTTGATTGATTGATTGATTGATTGATTGATTGATTGATTGATTGATTGATTGATTGATTGAAGTAGTGTAAACGTGGTGCAATACCAAAACAATATTTTTTGGTAGGCTAACTAGGCTACTTTATGTACAGAAAAAGGCAAATCAAAATAATTACATTTAATGAATAGGTAAAATACCTCAATGCTTGTCACTGCAGCTTGGAACGATCTTAAAAGACATTTTAAAAATTAAATTGAAAGTAAATCTCACAAGTAAAATATTTTATGTATGCACATGCGCACTCTCAGGAAAAAGGTTCTCGCTTTTATCTTCCTGTAGCTTAGCCACTGTGAGCTAAACGCAACCACAGCAGAGCAGCGACTGGAGCGGCCAGACGGGAGCAAGCGGCCCTTTGGCTGATCTTCTTTGGATTCGAGGCAAAAGAAGCACCGATAATTAAAATGACCAGTGGGTATCGACATATATTTCGACTGTAAGGCATTAATGTATTTTGTACGTTTGCATGTTTGTCGTTTGCTCGCTATTTTTGCCTCCCGTTAGCATTGGTCATCGTCGATCTGTGGGTCCAGTCTATTTGCTGTAGCCATAACAAAGTGTCCTGGACATTTAAGGCACAGTTTGGCGCACTGTTTCCTAAATGTTTAGGCCCTTCCAAATTAAACAACATAGTTGCTGCATTTTGTTCGATAAATACTTGTCAATAATAGATTATCGGACTACATAAGCATAGCTAACGATGCTAGTACAGTTAACTTAGGTCATTTGTTTAGCCTGGGCCTGCAGTGAGGCGTCGACTGGAAATACAAGATTCGCAATTAATTTATCGGAGTTTTTATACACAAACTCACTCTCTTGTGTTAAAACATTTTAACCTTGCCTAACGCAGAGCGAAATTGGTCAGTGCTTTGGTGTCGTCGATCATCAGCTTTTTGCGTGAAGTAGCTCTATAGCGCCGCCATGCCACGTCGGCTGTTCTCTTGTTTTGCAGTAACCAATTAGTTGTTTTTCACCATCCCAACATAGTTCTTTCATCTGGGAAATACTTGTTCCAACCAAAAGTACCCTTTATAATTGCGCGACTGAGAGTTTGTGTTCGTGTTTACATTTTTGTCTTGCAGGGGGAAATCAACGTGAGCTTGCACGCCAGAAGAATGCCAAAAAGCAGACAGAACAAGGCAAAGGGAAGAGGAACGATGATGGGCTGTCTGCTGCTGCCCGCAAGCAGAGGTAAGCACTAAAACAGAGGGTAGTGACAATCGTTTCAGGTTTAGCATTCAGTGCTAGAGCCTCAAGGTAATCATGTGTAATAATTGATGCCACAGCATATGCTTTACTTGTTCTAAATATTTCTTTGCTTTAGGGATGCCGAGATAATGAAACAGAAGCAGAAAAAAGCAGATGAAGCGGGGAAAGGAAGCACCAAGTCCAAGTAGACGTGTTTCCTGAACATCAGATTTTTTATTTTTCGGAATGGATCTGTGATCTCTGTCTAGACTCAAGAATCTAGGATCCTACACTCTTCCCTTCGGCAAATAACATTGCTTGTTGGATTTGTTGTTTTACTTGGTGAAATTGTGTCTGTTAGCGGTTGTCCGATGCTGCATGCACAGGGGTGTCAGCAGTATCAGCAACAGGAGAGAAATGAAACACTTCTTGTTGCAAAATGTATACGTAACACTTGTGTATTTTTGTATAAAAGCCCCCCTGTTGGTCTCAAATAAAGTGTATCTTATTAGTTCATACTTCTTGTTTCAGAGCTGATTTATAGAACACTTGCCAAGTTTTGTTTGCGACTGCGGTCAAATGTAAGCACTATTGTAGATAAAGACACACAGGCAAAATGTAAAAAGACAAGCTGGATATAACAACAAAATAAGTTTGTAGCCATGTGACATAAAAGTATGTGGTTAACTGTATTAGGGGGAAAATCTCATATTTAGGTAATTGTAAAATCAGCTTTAAGTTTCCTAACATTACACTGGTTTACTCTAACCATGGACACAATATTTTGTTAAAAATATACGTATATAAATATTTGAAGACTGACACAAGTTTTGTTAATTTAGCCTTTTTATCAAAACTATTCAATATAATTCTTATGTGCTTAAATGCAGACTCGGCTGTAATTTGAGAGTATTCACGTCTAAATTGGATGAAGGGTTTAGGAGTTAGGGCTTTTTAATGTGTACCTGCCTCTTTTTCAAGGGCTCAAAAGTATTTGGACAATTACTTCAAAAGCTATTTCTTGAGCTGCATGGGCATTTCCCCTCCTTAATCCATCATAAACTGAGCAGGTAAAATTTCTGGAATTGATTCCAGGTGTTAAATTTGAAAGCTGTTTTTGTGAAATCACAACATACAGTATCTTAATGGAAGTGAATCAGACCAACCTTAGACTGTATCAAAAAATGGTGAAAAACCCTTTCACAACATCCACCTTAGAGTAAAACGCTCTCCAAGAAGTAGGTCTATCAGTGTCTAGGTCCACCATAGCAAGAAGACTTCATTAGAGAAAATACAGAGGGTTCACCACAAGGTGCAGACCATTCATCAGCCTCAACAATAGAAAGGCCACATTTGACTTGGCCAAAAAACACCTAAAGAAGTGAGACCAGTTCTGGAACAGAGGCTACTACACATTAAAGAGCTCTAATTCCTAAACCCTTTCTCTGATTTGGACAATCAAACTATAGCTGAGAGTCTGCACTTTAAGCACGTATAAATTGTATAACTGTATTTTGAAAATATTTTGGTTTACAGGTAAAATAACAAAACTTGTGTCAGTGTCCAAATACTTATGGACCTAACTGTAACTGACTGGGTTCATGTAATGTCACAACTTTCTAAAGGGTCTATGCTGTAAGATTGAGATGGGCAGGTAAGAAATCAAATCAATCAATCAAATTCTAGAAAGTGAAACCTATTGGAATGGATTTTTTGGCATCAAGGTTCAAAGAACTTCATTAAAAATGGAGGAAAAGGACACATTGACGCTGAGAGAGCAAACATTTAACTGTTTCAACCCAACGTTGCTGCATCAAACGTTGCGTTTTACTTTTGAAAGAAGTTCAGCAGGTTCATCAGAATTTACTACTGCGTCACAATCTTGAAAAGTTCATCTGATCAGCATTTGAGTTCTAATGCAAAACTACACTCAAGAGACCAGAGCTCAAGAGACCATGGTAAAACTTACCTGTGTTTGACCTCGTAACATCACTGGGCATACTGTATAGCCAGAATTATGAATAAATGTTTATAACATACTTAGCAAGACCCATTGTGACATATGAATGTGGTAGTTTGGCAGCTGTCTCTCAGCGTTCTGGTTTACTGGGCCCTCCCCTAGTCAACATGAGTCCTGGTTTAATGGGCCCGCAAATCACATGCAGCTCAACCTGCAGGCTCATACATCTATTATTCAGAGTCACAGAGATTCTCTGTTCAGCACCATCAGTGAGATTGAGGTCTCAAATGAGACCATGGACAACCTTAAAAACAAAGAAATGTCTGAAGTTCAGCTCCAGGAAGAGCTGAGAAAAACAGAATCACTCCTGAAAGAGCAGACTTGGAAAAGCCGGGCTCATACCATTAACCAGGTGGATGTCCTGTACCAGCTTTCTGAGAAGAACCAAGAGCTGTCCCAAAAGGACCAATACAGAGAGGAGTGAGGAGCAGTGGAGGAGCCACTGTGATGCTCTGGAGCAAGACTTCAGAGAAGAAAAGGACCAAGAGTGGACATAGAAAATGACAAACAAGGGTGAGGAGATGAATCTCTCTCTCTCTCTCTCTCTCTCTCTCTCTCTCTCTCTCTATATATATATATATATATATATATATATATATATATATATATATATATATATATATATAAAGATTGTCAAAGGTGAAGACAAGACGGCTGAGAAAGAAGCTCTCAGTCAGCAGTATTATATGCAAACAAGTATTTTATGAGACTCATCTAATGAGAAATAGTCCATGGCATGCACAATTAAATGTTGTACCTTTGGCCACTTTTATTGTTTTGAACCAGTTTCCTTTTTCAGGAAGTGGCTTTGGCTAAATCAAGGCAGGTGATTACTATGTACATTCCTATGTGGCGGAAGATGGACAAAAACAGAGTTCAGAGGAGAGTGAACTGACTGACAAAACAGAGGAGACCTCTGAAACTCTGAGGATCCTTCTTTCACCTTCCCCTGTCTGTCATTACTGTCCCACATACTTCTCCCTTCTTCTGTCTCTTTACCCCAACTCCTGAGTTCTCATTGTTTTATGAAATATGTTGAGTGTTCCACTGTTCAGGCTCATGGCACAGTCTGTCCCGAGGTAGACCCAGTTTATCTATCAAAGTGTTTTATCAAGAGGAAGTTGCCAACATGTCTCGAACTCATAATGTACCACTAAAATGATGCCACAAGGTGGCACCATCTAACATGATGTAGGTAGTTGTCAAGACAGACTAAATTCGGTCATGAATGACAGTACAGCTCTCTTATAGATGCAGTTATGGCACTGTTTCTCTGGTAAGACAGTGTCACTGTGTTTTTAATCAGTAAGACACATACCGTGTTTTCTGATTACATAAATTTAACCACTTTTTCCAGTGTTAAGACTTAATTGAATTTCACTGAATAGCAAACATGCACATTAACCTAGGCTATGAATGTTACATAAAAACAATTAGAGACAGAGTGAATATCCCTCTAGCTTAAGGAATAGATAGGCTACATACATAGGCTATCCACACAAAGCATGCAATATATGGTGGATACTTTAAAAAATCAGATATAAGCTCCAATACACATTTATAGTTATAAAGCAATGTGGTCACATTTACTAAAATCCAGTTTGTAGCCTGAGTTCTTTGATAACACGATGTTTAATTAAGTCACTTTTAGCTGAAGGACTGAAGCAGATGGGAAACAAATGTGGAGTCATCAATTTGCTTGTATTAGAGAATAACCTTTTTTGCTCTCTATACTTTTTGTTGTCAACATCAGCAGATAAGAGATGAAAATAAGTGCTCATTGGTGCATAGTGTTTGAGTAGCTCACAACTACTCATACTAACTTACACAAATCAGTCATTATAAAAACAAACCACTGGTTCATTGACTGTACATTATAGGGGAGATTTTACAGGACGAGTAGGATATAACACTAAGACCAAATAGTGTGTGATATATGGTAGTCAGCTGGTTCTGGCTTCTTTAAGTAAATGCAAATTAAACAAACACTGTAATTGTTTTTGTAAGGCTTGGTCACACTGCAGTAATTTGCTAATAATGAATAGCAAATTAACTTCTTGAGTATTGAGTGGTAAAGCAGGCGTGCTACTGTAGTGGTAAGTGAATGGAAACTGGTACATCCATAAAAAATAACATGGATTTTTTTTCTTTTTTTTTAATATGAAGAGGCAGATGCACTGTACTATGAGTAGTTGTGCTGAGAAAATACATCTGGAGAACAGAGAAGGAAAGCGTCAAGATTTCTTTTTTTTATTTGAGGCTGACCCTGATCAAGGCTAGTCTGAGCAAAAAGAAGTTAGTCTGATAGATTTTACAGAGTCGCTGGTGTTGACCTCTGTGTTCAAATGGGAGCCCTGGAAAAAGTATTGGAAATCCATGAGATAATCATGTGACCACCAAGACTTCACAAGGCATTATTTCTCCACACAGCTGATCTCAACAGACCTTCACATAAACAGACTTGGGCATCACTTAGACATTTAGAGAAACAAACTTTAGCTATAGCTTGGTAAAAAGTTCAGGTGCATGTTGTCTTTGCTGCTCTGCTATCATCAGGTAGTACAATAAACAGTTTTTGGCTGGAGACCCATGGAAAAGTCTATAAAGATTTTAGAAAGTAACCTGACTCTGGTATACGATGACAGTGTTATGACAAATTCCCATAAAAAAGCATAAAAGGTAATGTAAAACAATTCAACCTTCCAGATGGAAAAGTAGCAGAGAGGTCGCCACATGGTTTTAACATTATGAACACAGTAGCCAGTGAATATATTCTGAACAGTAGGAGACAGAATGAAAATCATACAAACAAAATGTACATTTCCCTATTTTATTTAAAGCTGCACTACCTGATTTTGTGACTGTAAAAGTGATGTGTCTAAAAAAATGTTGAGTTTGAATGATACACTCCCCTTTCCAAATTCCTCTTCTTCTCTTCTTCTATCACATTCTCACACAAAACTGGAAGTATGTACACAAACCATGAGGTATCAGAATAACACAGCAGAGATCTTGAGTTTGCTTTAAATTCTTTAAAATAAAAAATAAAAATACTGTGACTAACCAATACATTAAAAAAAACAAAACAAAAAAAAACAAAACAAAACAATAGCTCCTTCACATTATTCCTGATAGATTGTAGTTCTAGATAGATAAAGGATGTATTGACCAATCAGAGTGCTCCTGTCCTATGAAGGCATGTGATTGGTTAAACTGTCCCTTCCCTCGCTCTAAAACAAAAACCCTTATAATACAGCCCACAGGTGACCTCAAAGTCAAATTTTTTTTTCTCACATGACTTTTGTTATGCTGTACTAATAACTAAATAATTAGTGTTACCAAAATGCAACGTAAAAGAAATCAGATAGTGCAACTTTAAATGCAGATATGTTATTGTAGTGGCTAGATTATGATTGCATTAACAAATTCCTTTATGCTCTAAACCAGCTAACTATGAAAACATTTACTTAAAGGCCTGCTAATGATTGGTTAAAGATATCCCTACCCAAACTCCTGAGTGCTCATTTTGCCCTCCCTCACTATGTAACTCAGGGCAGCAGCTAGTCAACCCACAAGCTTTCGTAGCTGGAGCTAGTTGGTAGCTAACTATAAGATGATTTTTTTTTTTTTATATAGCATTTTCAGAACCAAAGCCATGGCAATGCTTTGAGTCCTGATGTTGAGCATTAAATAGTAAAATGTCATGTAAGATGTTTTAACGCCTGATACAATCTTGAAAGGAGCTAATAATTAATAGGTGAAAATTCAGCCACCTTTTTTAAGACCTACAATAGCCCAGCAGTACATCAATGACATTCTTATTATTCTGAGTGATTGTTGTAAAAAAAAAAAAAAAAAAAATCGACAGAAAACATAATTACTGGTTCATTTGGTTTAGTTGTAGAGCTTGCTACAAAATTTTACTCAGCATCTTAAATAAAAATGGTAGGGTAGTTTGCACCTAATGTGTAAATAATGAGTAAAAAAAACTACAGAAAATGAAAACCATATGTCTGGAATAATGTTTCTTACTCCAGATGGTAAATGATCGCTTTAAACAACATGCCTCCTGCCTGGTTTCAACAAATAACTATTTCCTACAATTTGTTGGCTATTTCAGTTTTTGCACAATGGCCACACACAATATGTGTCAGACTGTCTTCAGTACTTTTATTGTGTTGAAATGAAATGTTTAAAATATGATAAATGTTTGCAGGTATTTCTATCAGTATAGGGCGATGCCTTAAACTTTGCCTTAGCTCAGGTGGTAGAGCCGGTTCAAACCCCACTCCCACCGTTGCATACTGTCGTTGTGTCCTTGGGCAAGACACTTAACCCACCTTGCCTCCGGTGTCTGTGCACACTGGTGTACGAATGTGAGTGTGAATGGGTGAACGGTTCCTTGATGTAAAGCGCTTTGAGTGCCCATGAAGGTGGAAAAGCGCTATATAAAAATGTGACCATTTACCATTACCATTTACCATATTTAAAGGTATCCGAGAAGTAAGCAGCATGCGCTCATACTGGTTTAAAAATGGTGCTGCAGTCTAAATCAAAACAATGGTCTGTGGGTTGCCAGTCCGCTTTTCTGATAATGACAATTGGCAATGCAGGGAGTAGAAACAAAACACAATGTAAAAAAAAATTAAAATGGCCATTATGTAATTTTTTATTGTGAATAAATCAGCTGTACCATTGTTATCAGTAAAATTAATATTTGATTTAAACATGTTTTCCTCATATTTTGGGAGACATGCGTAATATCACCTTTAATCTTTTGTATTGCCATTACATACTGTATATGTTTGCACCCCATCCTATTACACTAAAACTGCAATCTCTCATTCTATTGTTTGTCACAAGGTCACTTTAGCAAGACATGAAAATGCTAACACTGGTTCAGATTTTGGAAGACTGGTTGATTCTTGTCTCTAAAAACGCTCTCATCTCTATTTAGTCACTGCCTGACCAACTGTGAACATCACCTCAACATCTGATGACATGTTATCAAGCAACATCTGTGGGAATGATGCTTTACTTATTTCTGCTTCTTTAAATGTATGTTATACTGTATATATTATACTGTATATATTCCTCTATTTATTTATGGAAGAACAAACAATTTTCTATCCCATGCACATCCAGTGTTTTGTCAACAGTATTTTGTATTTTTATTGTTCATGGAGAACATCAGATTTAATAATAGTAATATATCTTATAGACTCGAGCTTTTCTAGTCATAGATTGAGGGTTTAACCTATGAACAAAGGACTACAAAGATGTTTATTTTGGGCCCCTTTTTCATCAAGTTTTACTATTTTATGATTTTTTTATTACACCAAATCAATTTTAAATAAAAGGGTTTATAATTTTGAAACAAAACTGACAAGACCATCTGCATTTTAGACAGTGTAATTTTATAGCCCTAGTGGGTGATACAGAACAACACAAATATTTTTATAACATATTATTACAGTTCCCTTTTTGGTTGTATTTACTCTTTTATTGTCTGTTCTGTGTATAAGTTAAATAATAATAGCAGATGTGGTCTAACCAGTGAAGAAAACAATACCTCAAATAACTGGGTTAAACGTATTTCCAGGTTTCACATGTTTTCCACTGAGATCAGCACAGATCTCAGTGGAAGCAGCACACAGATTTTCAGACCTTCTGTGTGCCATGACACAAGATAAAAGCATAAAAAAAATCATTATTGACTGTTATTATACTTAAAACATTGAAATAACTCAAATATTTGTTAAACAGAGATGAAGGGGAAATGTTGGTATCACTTTGTACCAGGAGTCAAGGGCCACAGTGTTCAGCTTTGGGAGGCCAATCCCATGGTCTTTTAGGACATCTGGTCACTAGTGTGAAAAGACTGCTATGTTAAGAATGTTCAAGGTTCTGTTTCTACACTGCTATCTAGTGCTAATAATTGAAGTGCAATTGCTGACAAGACAAATGAGAAAGGGCAATATCAAGCATAAACCTCTGCCCATGTATTTCATAATTCATTTATTTAAAAAAATTAAAATAAAGTGCTTTTTATGTACATTATAATAAAAACAACAGTCACAACGTCAATGATACAAAAAATACAGTTCACAATGTTATTTGTACACAAATGAAAGAAAAATCATGCAGGCAAGACCACATTTGTCTAATAGTTTTTCAGTCAACTGAAAGCTTATGGTGTTTTCTGAGGCAAAGCGGTTGGTTCAGGAGTTGCACTTATACATCAGACTGTAATGTACAGCATGACTCCTGTATGGGGATCATTGTGCTGTTTCTTTGTGTTGAATTAAAAGAAAGAGATGTCAAAGCATGATTTGCCTACTTGAACTACTTGATGAAGTGTGACTGTGCACTCACTGGCCATTTTATTAGGTATACCTGGTCCATTGGTCTAAAATGGGTGTTCAGTCAATCACAAAGCAGTTAAGGATTTAATCTTGAGACTTGTTCAAAATGAGAAATGGGATTTATGTGACTTTGAACGTGGGCTGGTCTAAGTGTTTAAAAAAATTACCATCTCTAGGGTTTACAGAGAAGGTTACCAAAATAAGAAAATATCCAGTGAGTGGCAGTTCTGATGGTGAAAAAGCCTTGCTAATGCCAAAGGTCAGAGAATGAGCAGACTGATTTGATGATAGAAAGACAACAGTAACTTAAATAATAGTTTTGAAAAAAGAAGGAGATCCAACGCAAAACTAGCAAGGTATACCTAACAAAGTGGCCAGTGAGTGTATTTTGTAGTTGACTACATTCATGTTATGAGCTTTACTGAGGAGCTACTCAAAATAAAGCATCTTGGTTTGCTTTTTTTAAATAAAAAGCATGTCATCAATAAATAATGCTATCTATTATGTAACAATATTTACCTTTTGGTATTATTTACTATTAATTAAGGTCCAAAGGTAGTTTAAGTCTGAATGCACCATCAGTCGTTGCTAATACTGAAGCCTCACAGGTATTTCCTATGTTGTCCAAAAGCAAAAGCAGCAAAGAAGAGCCATGTTGAAGAGCAGCTCCTGGTTTACACAGTTATGTGGGTGAGGCTGTACATCTGTTGACCCGTCTTGTGTTATGTTTTGGGCTTAGGCTTGGCCCCAGAGGGCTACAATCACCATATGTATGTTGGCGAGGTCTCTGTGAAAAAGGTGGACATGTGGCACATGCCTAAAGGCAGAATAACAGTTTTTTTCTAAAGGCATTTGGAGAAAAATGCTTTTGAAGGTCATCACTTAACATGCTAAAGCAGGAAATTGATAAACAGTTCAGTTCAGTCTAGTAAAGATTAGATAGTGTAGACACTTCATTGATCAGGGGGAAATTTAGTGTAAAAGACAACTGCTTAGAGCAAAACCTATTTTTCTAATTCATCTAATTCAATGCAAGTCAGTGTACACTTTGTGCTGGTGCCAAGCCCAGATAAATGGAGAGGGTTGGATCAGGAAGAGCACGTGGTGTAAAACCTATGCCACATCAATATATGAATCACTGCACACTTGCTGGCAGATGATTTTCTGTGGCAACCCTTGAAGGGAAAAGCCGAAAAGGGAGAAGTTCCTAATTCATCCATGGACAAACTCTTGTTTTGGAAAATAGGATTAGTATAGTATTATTTGTACTTATCAATCTTAAGTCCTGCTTTAAAATGCATGAATGACCTGGTCCAGAAGCTAAACTGCAGTGCATTTGGAAATGTGCAGAACTGTGCAAGAGGAAGAAATGCAAGTTGAAGTAGGCAATAAAGCACTATGGAAGAAACAAAAATGTATCAGCAGTGTTCACTCTAGTTTCAAGACTATCTCTACAACACATCTTGCACAAGGTCCCTTAAAACACACAATAATAAGCACAGATTTTGTATATACACAACAAAAAGTAGAAAAAAGCCACTGAGAATGCTGTGCAATTACTTGGTCATCTTGTAGTAGTTACATAACATGTTGTCATCTGCTCAGTGTTATTAATGGCAAAATATGTACAGCATACAATATATACTGTTGGATTTTATGACTGGAACAGTGTACTGGTGCCACTATGTCTCTGTAGGCATCTAGATATAGTTTTTGTTTATGTTTACAATACTGACTTGTTACCTCTTTGGAAATATCTGCTTGTTAAGTCTTGAAAGGTCTAGGGTGCAGTATAAGTGTGAATGGCTGCACTGGTCCCTGTACAATCTGATCTAAAGGAATTATTTCCGTAGCAGCCATACACACTTGTTCTCTCAGTAGTTGTTTGAATTTTATTTTGCTGAAATGTGCAAACGCAGACACCCTGATAACTTGTGCTTTCACATTTGGCTGATGTTTGACTTGAGCACAGTGAATGCCATCTACAGAAGTGTAACCTGGGGGATTATATTGAGCTTAATATACAGCTCTGTGCATCTACGTGACTAACAGTGCATCTGTAGTCCAGACAAGAGACCACAAAATATTATTAAATTGTTAACACAGCGGCAGTTGAAATACATATTTTTTTTCTGTGACCTTTTTATCGAGCTTGTAAGCTTTAAACAGAAAACAGATGACTTTGTTTTATTGTTAGTGCTTGTTTAGCTCATAACTACTCATACTTTTATATTTCACTAGAAACACTAAAAAGTCAGTTAAGAATTTTCTCTCATCTGACAATGCCATATAGTCTAGTCTTTTGGCCCTTATTCCATTTCAATATGTCCATTTCTTCACCCGTCAGAGTCTGTTATTGTGTTAGAAGCTAACAGTCTTGAGAAGTCCCCATGCACTTCACATTTGCTTATTATTAGTGCTGTGATTATTCATAGAAACTTAAGACTTAAGTTTCCATTGCTATGTGCTCTTCAACACTGAGTAATGCTAAAACAAAGCATGACGTGGTAGTGGTTATAACAGGACGGATGGCACTATTGCATTTAGCTAAGACAAGAGTATTTTTGGCACTTGGCACGTGATGAATTCAGTGCGGTCCTGATGGTGCAGATGTGGAGTCCCCTTGTTTCCTTGGCGCTGTCACAGGTATAGAAAGCATCCCGTATTTTCTGGTCTTACATTTAGCCAGAATTGTGTCTCTCAGTCATCCTTGTTGATTGTTGAATGAACAGACCATGGAACAACAGCTTACATTCAGGAAATGCATGTTGATAAAGTGGCCCTAGGGTGAAATTAGTTCTTTTTGGACCAGCAGTCACTGCCATATAACTTTAACTTACAGTCGTTTACATATTTGCTCCCACAAAAGACATATCGGCAAAATGGACATGTCTTTATCTCAACAGTTCTTTAATTTATTAACATGTGCATCTGACTTTCTTCCATGACACTAAGTATGACAATGTATTAATGAATTATATACTCTTAAACCTGAATTTCTTCACCACTACATATGACTTCTTCTGAAGCTTTGTAGTATAGTGTAGTGTCTGTAGAATGACAGAGGTGAAGATGTTCTACTAAACATGAGTGGTGACATATTTTGACCTGGGTGAAAACAAATGGAAAGACTGTCTATTGTTGAAAATTGTAGTATTTAATGACATCAAAGGGAGTTTCTTCCATCTTGCTGTCCATTCGTACATTCACCCTCAACAGCCATGGCATGAAGACGATGGCAGCTGCCACCGTTTGGGGGCCCGGGTTCATACTGTGCTGCACCATTTTCTGTCCCAAAGTAACCCGGACCTTTTGCTGGCTTTGGAGTGGAGATGGTTAAATGAAAGGACCTCCGCAGTGATCACAGAAAAGCGATGGCTAAAATAAAACATATGCTGTGATGGAGGAGGGTGTCAGCGTTTCCTTTCCTTGCTTGTTTGGCCTGTATCCCCCGCAAGAGACATGGCTGGCGTCTTTAAGCGAACAGTACTCTCTCATACAATGGAGTCTTTGATCTCAGAGCCTAGCCTTACTCTGGGTCGAGGGCAGGTCGGGGAGTATTCAACATGGCTCTCTTTTGCATTGAGCGGTCGCCTGTCAGACGCCTCCGAGAAGCTCTTGCTGTTGTCTGGTGAGGACTCATGTGTGGGCGTGCTGCAGATGTAGTTGTCGTTTAATGTCTGGTAGCCCTTATGATCAGAAGTAGATACAGGTATTGTGTTGCCGTTAAGAGGTAAACTCTCTGTGGGCTTTCCTACTATTCTGGGCTTCTTCTGCTGCATGTTAGGACACTCTCCTTGCTTTAACATAGACTTCATGTGGTCTCGGTTTCTGTAAATGACGAACAAAGAGAAGACGACCAAAGAAAAGGCCAGAAGGGCACACACCACTATGAGTTCATTCCAGTAGGTTTTAGTGTGGACCTGCTCAGAGCGAGATTGTCCGGGAAGAATGATAGTCTCCTCCTGCTCAACATGTGGTGTTCTTGAGTGACCAATTAGAGTAGTGCTCTCTTGGCGTGGTTCAGCTCTCACACAGTAATTGGCCAAAAGCTGACGGAAGCCCTCCTCTTCTGACCAGCATTCATATGTCTCTATCTTGTCTGCTTGAGCCACTACCACAAGGTTTCCCTCTGGGGTTGCATACAAGGACTGGCTGGCACTGTCACTGTAATGCCACTTCCTACGCGCCAAATTGGAGCGCAGCTTACATGGCAGAACACGAAATGTGTTGGCTGGGATTGTCACAAACTGGCAGCGACCACCTGAAGAAAGAAACATTTATAAGAAACAGGATTGCAATAAAATACAGCAATACCATGTACTATATTTCATGTAGGTTTACGTAAGTACATGTACAGTTTTGCACATTTTTCTGTCTACTGCTTCTTGGCCATGTTTTGTAACAGTAGATAGCAATATGTTCTGACAACTCCATAAGCTAACTTCCTGCATGCACTGTAATTAAAGATCAGAATGTACAAATAACACACTCACGAGAAGCTGCTGGTCTGACAGATCTGGCACTGGGGAATGTTCTGTTACAAATGGCTGAAGTATCGGCCTCCTCCACATCTTGCTGCCAGTGGCTAAAACAAAACAGCAAACAAAACAAATGTGTTAGAAGCACTAATAAGAGACACGCACCTTTAACAGTTGGATGTATACGCATCTCACGTCTTTCATTTAACCTGAGTATAGCTCTGCCTCAATGACTAAACAGCAGTAATGTTCTGTCAAAGACTACCCATTCAAACACATGACTAAGAGCATCACTTAAAGCTGCTTTTAAGTTAAGTATATGTTTGCTTCAAAGAAAAAATAATTCATAGATTTAGATTTATGCATTTTAATATAAGTACAGACCAAATGTATACACCTAAATACATATTTACGTAGCTTGCACATTCAGGTGTAACTTTGAATGTAAATTCTTACCTATCAGGTGGAGCCATCCTGACATCCTGACACATCTTCCCTGTCCAGGCACAGTAGGGGTCTCTGGACAAAACACACTCCCCACAGCTCAGATAGTTGGAGCAGTTGGCCACAGCAATCTCCACCAGGCCAGAGTAAGATGAAACAAACAAAAGACCCTTCACAGGAAACAAACAAGACACAAAATAAGTAAAATGCAGCATCCCATACTCAAATAATTAGTGAAAACAAACATAAAACTTAGGACTAACTTTAGCCAGCTGCGCTCCTATTTGAGACCACCAGTGTAATTTGATTATGGGACACATATGGCAACCATAATGATGATGTCAGTGGTTGTCACGTAGCAAGGCCAGCTCTTTCCAATACTATGGACGCCCACAAATACATTTTACCTGCAGGCCTGGTGAAACTAAAATAAATACAATCTGCTTTCCAGTAGTACAGCTATATTTAGCACATTTTGTCCGACAGTATATTAGACAGACTTCATGGACAATGTCTTAGGCTTTCATATCCCTATTTGGAGCTAAGAATACACTTGCAAAAGGAGCTCGGACTTTATTAGTGTTACATAATCTTAGATAAGATTGGTTTGGGTGCATGAAGGAGGCAGAGACCATTATGTAATAAGAAGAGAAAGGTAATGAAATTTAGATCTGGGTAAAATGCCAGAGTGGGTCATAAACTCTATTCCAGATGGCACTGCAAGTTACTGCTAAAAGCAAAAATGTTTTTAGAAGAGTAAATCATAGTATGTTAATGACGTGGTTTACCCTTTGTGGATCAAGTTCAATATGTTGCACAGGCTGAGGTTTAGGAAAAAGAATCATCTCCTCAATGATGTGCATCTTATCATTGGTGTTTATGGCTTTATGTAGCTTCCCGTCATCTAGAAAGAACAAAGAACAGGTTTTAGTGATTTGGACTGGTGGTAACATGTAACACTATGGAGCTTTGAAAAATAATGTACCTGTGCCAATAAAGAGGACATCATAGGCCCTCTCTATGCCCTGGATCTTGTGCACAGCTATTTGAGTGTAGCGCACATTGCGTTTGAGCAAGAGAGGGGAACTGCGGATCACGCTGTCCATAAGGAAATGATCCTTGACAAAGTTAAGTACTTTATCAGGCATGTGTAGGGATGACTGGATGTCCATTTGCCTGGCATGGTTGGTTACACACTGAGTAGAAGCAAATGAGAGGTGAAAAATGTAATTCTGTTTACTCAATACTAAGTAGATGCCCTAAAAATTGATACTTACCGCCCCAGGACGAGGTTCAGGTATGGGATGATTGTAGGTGTACCACTGCTGGGTCTCCCTGTTGACCTCTCGGTAACGTCCACTGAAAACTCTTTCCACTTGGGCCATGGTAAAGGCACACACTGCTGAACTGCCTGATGCTCCTTTATACCTGAGCAGATTTAAGACAACATTTTGTTCTGTAAAGTCAATCCTTTTTACAAAGAAGCAAGGTCTCACATTACAGCATTTGTAAAGCTTGAAAGATTACACATCAATCCTTTATTTAGTTGATAATTTCTCAAGGTTACCTGAACCTAGTGAGTGTATTTAAGTTCTTTACAGCTGTTCTACATTGAGAGAAGCCAAAGCAAAGTCCCATTTGTGAGGGCAGGCACTGAATAAACAAAACTTAAACCACAAGCTCTAGATTCAGTGCGAGCTGGGTCTTTTCTATTGATGTATTGGTTATGTATGCCTGCATGCTGGATTCAACTGTATTTTAGTACATGTCATAACAGTGCAATAACTTAAATATAATAATATGCACAGCGTGGCTAAGTGCATCTATGCATGCGTTCTCTTACCACTGAGAGGTGAAGACACCATAAAAGACTGTGCTTTCCCAACTGTCCCCCATGGGCTTTAAGACAAACATGTCTTGGATGATGTTAAAGGGAAAGCCATCGTCAGGGAGGGAACACAGGAGCTGAGCCTTTAGGAAGGTGGTCCACTTTTTCTGTAGCACACGCTCTCCACCTTTATCACCCTGCAAACAAAATCATCATCATCATTTTCGTTTTACATCCTTTTGCTCCCTGTGTGGGGCTGGACGTGGACCCTGCAAACAAAATACAAGCAGCAATATAAAAGCAAAAAATGCCAACAGTAAAAGCCAACCGATAAACGACACTGTCACACTAGCGTTTCCATGTCGCAATTACTCTCCTAAACATTAGTAGGCACTCAATAGGACCTTTCCTTTAATTAGTTTGAATGTAGTTTCAATTATATTAATCAGTGGTTCACATTCTTTTACAGCTGAGACAGCCGCTGTTAAGCCATCACTCCCTACAAACACGGTTATCAGATAAACTTTGTTATGACTAGTTATTACAAAAATCTCCTCCTTAATGGACTTGCATCACATGTAAAAAAAAAAAAAAAAAAAAAAAAAAAATCAAGAATCAGCAGTGTAGAAGGAGGAAGAAAAAGACCAAAACAAGTTGTCTCGCCCAATCTCTAGATAATAAAACTGCTTCATATCCAAAAACTATGAACTACTCCTCCATAATATCACAGCCCAAGGAGGGAATCAATGTGGAACAGATAATAAAATGCAAACGAATGTTTCCTCCCCTGAGTGTTGTTCACAAACCATCATCTGGCACAACCTCATGGGACGAATGCAGGGTCTGGAAGCCAGTTACCAGCCTATCGTAGTAGTAGCCTGTGTCCACATAATGAGCACATTCCTGCTCTCTCAGCTGTCCAGTGCTATTGTTGCTGTGCTCCGCTGCACAGCTTGTACTCTCAAACACAGCGACTACTCCCCAGAAAATATGCCGCGAGCAGTTACCACTTCAACCTAATATCCGACCTTAAATGATGTAATTCTTGATGACTATGTTTCAAACTGTAGAAAAAAAATTGCCTAATTAGGTAAACAGGAGAGGTGCCATACAATGTTTCTGCTCACTTCAGTCCCCTCAGCGTGCACACCTGAATAAACAAAAGAAAAAAGGGGAGTAGCAAAATGGAGGGGGATAGATAGGCTTGGGTAAAGAAAACATCTCAGGAGCTGAATCACAAAACAGTAGTTAAAGCATCATAAAAGACAACAAGACACGGATTTATCATCTTTCACATGAAAACAAACCCAGGTTACAAAAATGTCCAACCAGATGAAATAACACATTCAAACTGTCACAGTTATTAAAAATAAAACCATATTTTAACATATTTGGCATGTGTCTGGGAGGAAAAAGGGAGTTAGTTTACAAAACTAATACTGAGCCCACAAATAGGGAGGGGCGCTCATACCTCTGCCCTGTTAGCTAATCTCAATTCAGTGCTTTCAGCTCACTGTACACAGGGTGTGCTCACTATGCTCACTGATAAAAACTGGAATTTTATGCACAAACGCAATTCACAATCAATCATAAACAATATACAGTGTCAGGTGTTGAAAATTAAATATTTTACAATTTCATTAAAATAATAGCAATTTGCAACTAATGTTTTTAATTGTGAACATTTCAGTAAGATGACTGGGTATAAAAGGAACATGGTAGCAGTGCCTCAACAATCTCTCTGGGTGGAGTCTGCATGTCCTCCCTGTGTTACCGTGTGTTCCCTCTGGGTACTCCAGCTCCCTCCCTTCCCATCCAAAACATGCATGTGTTAGATGAATTAGTGCCTCTAAATTTTCCCTAGTGAATGAAGGTGAGAGTGAATGGTTGTCTGTCTGTGTGTAGTGTGTCTCTGTGTCAGCCCTGTGACCAGATGGTCACTGTTGAGGGTGTATCCCGCCTAAGGCCCAGAGTTACTGGGATAGGCTCCAATACCCGCACAATCCCTTACGGAAACAATCGGAAGAAGATGAATGAATGAATTTTAGAAAGGCTGAGTCTCAATTATTACTATTGTTGCACTATTGTTGATGTATTGGATGCTCATAATCATTATCAGGCTCTTTTAGATTTACTGCATTAAAACAAGCATCATTCTGTACTTGAAGTTACTGCATGGACTTAGGAACCCTTTAAAAATATATTGTCTATCAACATATTTCCCACACTGTTGTCCACTCTGGGGCAAAGCCGATTCAGTAAAAAAATGAAAGAGGTAATGAGGTAAAATGAAAACTGCTCTTAGGCTAGACAAATTAAATTATTTTTAACATCTTTGACAGACACACTTGATAAGTTGTTTATGTTCTATTTAGAATAACCTATGGTTAAATAAAGGAGTAATACCTGTATTTGAGTTTTATGCAAATCGTTGCTTTCTCTCTCTTCTCTTTTTATTTACATTTTACACAGTCTCCTAACTTTTTATACAAAACCTTTAAAGTAACGTATTCAGGCGATCTTTCAGGATTTTGCAAGCCTTAAGACTATTAACATAGCTACACAAGAAACCAGTTTCTAAATGTGAAGGCTATTCATTGGGTAAATTAGGCACTGGGGTAGGAACACCACCACCTGCAGCACTTGTCCACAGAGCTGCCACTAAAAGACCTCAGTCCGTGAAACGGCACACTGCCACATACCAGGGAAATAAAGGAGCTCTATAGAGGAGCAAAAGCCATTCTTCTGTCTCTATTGCACAGTTCATCTGCAGCAAGTTGGCACAGTCTGGGGGCCTTTCTGTCAATGACTTCCATATATAGCAACCCGGGAGGTGCTTCAGTGGCTGGAAGAGGTGTCACAGCGCACGGTGCCAAAGCCTAGCAGGACTAAGTCATTAAACTGTCACTTAAGATTACATGCTGTCCCGGCGATTACTCACATTACTGCCTCTGTGAACAAGACGCATCAGTCAGGGAAGGATGCTACATGCATGTGTATCAGGCAGCTCCATAGACTTTTAATTGATCAAATGACAGGTGAAATAAGATAAGAGTATGGAGGCAATTATTCAGGGTGACTGACCAAACTAAACTAAAGTTGGAGAGGAAGAAATGTTGAATGTTTAAATCATCCAAGTGAACTCTGCAGTGTGGATGTACAGCCAGCAACGGCCATACAGTATAGTGGAAAAAAGCAGTTCATATTGCTGAGATACACTCTTGAATACTAATAATGCCTGCAAAGCTCAAAGCACTGGAGAAAGGCTAAGAGCTGAAGGGATGGATGTGTGCAACTGACATTGTGAGGCAGATCGGAGGAGAGGGGAGATGACATTGCGGAGAGATACAACTCAGAAAGAGAGGGAATAAGGAGCAGAAAATGACGAGCAAAAGGAAAAATCTGTTGAAAACTGAAAAAATGTTTGTATAGTCACATAACCAGTGACAATGCTTGGGCATCTATACGAGCATGACATACACATAAATACTACTGAACGTGTTTCAACATGGGAGAGTCCTGCCTTTTTTGGAGCTTATTGTATGAGGATTAAGGAGTGGAAACTTAAGCCCCATTCTGTCTGTAACTTTTACAGGGCCTTCTTGCGTAATGACCTCAACCCAACCCCATGTCTTACCTTGCACACGCGAGCAATCCTCGACACAATAGTGTTGTCGAAGAAGTCAAATTCCTTCCCCGCCTCACTGAAGAAAAAGTAGATCTTGTCATCGTCTCCTACTGGGTTCCCGATCGGCTGACTTTCCTCAATGTATGCTGAGCCGACAAAGACTGGATCTATCAGAAACAGCAACACAAGTCTAAGACAACTCACACACTACCTTATGTAAAAAAAAATAAAAAAATCACATATATTTGAAACTAAGTTGGGAGACTTACAGTATAGTCTTAAATTCTAGCAAAAAAGAAACTGCATTCACTGCCTATATACAGGTAAAAAAAAAAACTATTGTGGAAAAGTAAAATTATTTCAGTAGTTATATTCAAAAAGTGATTTATTTTAATTGTGATGATTATGTAATTATATGTGATATTTTAATATTAGGAGATCCCTAATTAGTTTTTTATTAACGGTACACCATAATTATCACAATTTAAATAAATTAATGTGTGTACTGAATTATATATGGGTTTCACTTTGAATTAAACTACTGACATTCATTCATTTTCCATGATATTTTAACATTTTGAGATGCATCGGTAATTGTACACAGACATTTCATGATGAGAGCAGCAGAAATTATGAACAGATCAAAAAACAAGAGGGGTCCTAATTGTGTACAAGATGCAGCTTACTGTGGAAAGCCCAGTAGCTGAGTTTGTTTTGATGTGCATGTGCTTCCAGTAATAGGAGTAAACCTCCACAATCTCAGTAAGTATGAGCGTTGCTAATGGTTACTACACATTTGGGCTTATCTCCTTCGTTAGCTACATAATGGAAGATGTGTTCAGTATGACAGTAATCATCTGATGGAGTACAGCGAGTTTACCTTGTAGCCATTTTAAAGAGTTTTCTGTCTTTAGAGCAGCTGTCTGGCCCAAACTCTTATATATGACTGGTTCATTCCCCTGGAAGTTACTGACTGTGCCGGTGTACAGTTCCCCATCTGCAAACAAGAACATTGAAAAATCATTTTCCTTATGAAACGCAAATGCTAACTGTAAAAGCTTATCTTGAGTGAAGGATTAGACCAACCATTTCTCCCACTCAATTATTGACTAATTGCTTGTTAAGGCAGTGGAACACAAACAGCGTACAGCTATTTATCAAAAGGACATTGCAAATAAACAACATCAGCAGGCACATGATGACTCATTACACAATCAAAGGCACAAAGTAACATCAAAGGTTCAGAGACAGCTGAGCTTATTTCCAGAGAATTCATCAAGAAGCAAGCTATGCACTGTAAGATTATGTATTCTTAAAGAAACATGGTTAAAAATCAGTTTGCATACCAACAATGATGGCAGTGGATTTGTACTCTGGATTAAACGGGCACCGACTGCGCCCATCTTCTGTCACCACCTCTCCAATGCCATTGCGCTCCAATGTGAATGTCGTAGTGTTCTGGAAACAGACACAAACAACAAATATCCTTCAGGCATAGTCCAATTAAACTGTACCTATTGTAGGAGTAAGCTAGAGTGGTTGTGTATGTTTAAATGTGTACGATGTAGGATTTAATGGCCTCTTGTAGGCTTTATAATATAGTACCTGTATATGGCCTTATATAATTACTTTGATGAAACAAAAAATAAGGAGGTAAAATGATTATAAAGTGAGACTATCCAATTAATGTAATATGACTTTGCCTTTAGTTCAGAATAATTCAACAATTTTTTCAAATACTGTTAGAATACCTCTTATTTTTGTTAATCTCTGTTTTTGCCAACAAAGTTAGTATTTGGACATAATGTTCCGATATTACAAAGGATGCACTAATTACTAAAAGTTTTATATGTTGAGATTAGGAAAAAAAAAAAAGGGGTAAAATACTGCATTTTAGTTTTTACCCGCTTTAAGCTCCCCCTCCACCCAAGCCCAATGTATTCTGTTTGGCCAATGGAATTTGTACATCCAATGTTATGCTTAGCCCACTGCACATCCTCTGGCTCTAGTTCCACCCAAGCACTTTATTAGTGAGTGTGAAGTGTGTTAAAACATGCACCAATTACAGTATGTGATGTGAATTATAATAAAGTCATTTGACAAAATCCACAAGCCTGCTATGAGATCTTTAATGTTCAGTTAATGTAGCCTACAGTATAAGACTTGAAGTTTTTCCATTTGGATTTTCCCTTTAGTGATTGCCAGAGCAAATCATCAAGTTTTAAGCCAGATGTCCTTTCTGATACAACCCTCTCCATTTATTCAGGGTTGGGACCAGCATTAAAAGTACAATGGCTTGTGATCCTCCGTAGCTGGATTCATGTTTATGACTTGGTTCATTTTTGGTCAATGTGTTTTTTTCTTCAGAAGGCAAGCTCTCTTATTTTCACTTAGGTCTTGTCTTTTGGATTATTTAAGGTGCTTTTCCACTGGGGAGAATGGTATGGGACATGTCAGTACAGTACACCTTAGAATATGTAGCTCCATTACTCTGGGTTCAGGAGACCAGCGTCTGTTGCATAAACACTGACAAGTGCAACAAAAGTTGTGTTAATAAATAAGATAAAAATGTGTTTGAAGATGACTTTTAAAAACTAAAGTGGCTGGCAACATTTAATAAAAAGGAAGTGGAAACAACCTCAAACCAACCAGTACCGCCCCGTTCTGACCTAGGTGAAAAGCGCCTTTCGTGTATGTTTCTGGATAAGTGCTTTGTTACACAGGCTGTCAACCCCTGTGGTTCTGTTTTAATAAGAGCTGTATAAATAAAGCATTTATTAATGAAAATATTACACTTCACCGTGACCGTCTGGTCATGAGGAATGGGGACATTTGTTTAGAGGAGACTGACACACATTTGTTTCTTAATGCTTTATGAATCTTTATTTCCACAATATGGCAGACTGAGCCCTGATCCTTTTCACAACAGTTCTAACATCACTTATGTAATCAAGACCTACATTTGGTCTCCATAAGAGAGTCTGTAAACAGATTTATGTCCTGATACCGACAAGATACACAACAGTTCTGGACTGTGTCAACTTCTGATGAACTAAACACTAGGAATTCAAGTTCAGGGCCTGGTGTTCTGCCGAGACGTCTTCCATGCATGTTATTTTTTTCAGTGTGACGTCAGTGGACAAAGTTTAATGTCTGCCTTTAAAAGCCAAGCTGCCGCCAAGCTCGGTTGCCCCCTATCACTAAAATCGATGTCAACCTGCTGCTACCATCACTCTGGGTGCACTCCTCGGCTAAATAAACAGATGCTTCCCACTCAGAGGACACCATAGAGCTACTGTACCCCCTGTTGTTATGTCTGGCTTAAATACCTTAGCAGAATTTAGTTGAGCTGGGGTAACAACCAATCTTATAATGACAGATAAACAGATAAATCTGAGTCACTCAATCACCAAATAATTTTGAATATATCACATCACGAGATAAGTGTAGGAGTATCACTTACTATGTAGGCGCAGATGGGACTAAAAGCGTAGGTGCCACACACATAGAGATGAGTGCTGTTGAGCCTCAGCAGAATTTTGATATAGTTGAAGCAATCCGTCTAGATAAGAAAACATATGCAGAGTGTAAGGTATGTAAATTAAAAGAGGCTTTGTTATGTTTTACCATACACATACAGTGGGACCTGTTGAATAGAAAAAGAAACCTAAAAGAAATCCCAGCATCAGCCTTTGCCTTGTGTACTTTCGGAAACACACAGAGCTGAGTTGTAGAGCACACACATAACTAAGGCTCGTCGCCCCAGGATACAACAGCTGGCATGACAACAAGGTAGCAGACAGACAGAACAAGAGAGCGCAATCCTCCAACATGTCAGCTCTCTAGATAAATTTGTAACCAGTACAATTATCTTACAGTGTTCATGTATGATACTCTTTATTACAATATATTAGATGACAAAATGAGTTGGCTTCTTACCTGTAAATTCTTGCCTTTGAAGCTGCACTCCTGTCTCTTTCCCTCAGGAGTGCCCCACGTCAGCTAAAGATAAAGAAGAATCCTTCATGTAAAACTTGGGAACCAGGCCTGCTACATCTTGGCGTATGTTAGCTATATCCAAACATCAGAGATGGAAAGTAACTACCTACTTTACTGGTATTTATTTATATATAATTTACTTGCATACTTGAGTAATATAAATTTGAAGAAACAATATTTCATTTGAGTACTGATTTTGACATGAGTACTGTCTGATTGAAATGATCAACGTCTCAATCCTTGTCTTAAAAGATAATGTATATTTTTACGATTACAGCTTTATTCTACAATGTTTATTGAGCATTTCCTTACATTCTTCTGCAGGTTGGTCTTGCTGATATTTGAGAGGCTGAGCGCAAACAGTGCTTCTCTGGCCCCGACGTACAGCATGTCATCTTCTTGGCTGAGCAGCAGTGTGGTGTAATTGAAGACTCCAGCTGCTGAGAATCTGTTTGTTAACCTCTCTTTTGCATCTAAAAACAACAAGGAAAACACACAGGAGGTTATCATCCCATACCTGCATGACCCTAATATAGAATGTGTCCAAATGAAAGATATGGTGAATTTCAAGAGAATGTAAATGTATATAAATGTAGCCACTATACCCAAAAAATAACATAGATGTGCACTTTTTGCAGCACTAGTAGTAATAATTGCATGCAGGTCAGTGTATGCATTTTAATGACTGATGTGTGAATGTGTCACTTCCTGCACTACTGCTCTTTTTGCATTTGACTGCACTGGCTCAATGGCTGTTTGGCTCAATACAAACCTAAATCTCCTCCATTTAGCCTCTAGCCAACCCTCTTCAAAAGGATCTCTTGAGGAGTAGGCCACAAGTCACTTTTTCCAACTCTCAGTCCCTGCTCTGCTGAATAGTTTTTGAGATGAAGCCCAAACATTAATGAACACATTCTTGCTTTCTGAGTTAAGTTTCTAAGTTAATCAATGTAGACTGGCATCAACAACATCTTTTGAATGCTTTTAGGTTCAGATCGATTTGACAGCAAGGCAATAGACCTCACAAACAGGGATTTCAGTTTACAGCAGTGATGATAACAGAAACCAATGGCCCGATCCCTTCTAATACTTCCATTTTAGCTTAGCTTTCAAGAAGAAAGTTCACCAAAGTCACAGTCTTGAGCTAAAATATTTGTGTCTCGACTGTTGACATACGTCAGGCCCCTTGCCATTTTTGAGCATCTTTATAAATGTTTATCTATTTCCATTCATTCCAAACAAATTAGACACAGTCAACACTGTTCCCATGCCGAAGTGCCAAGGGTCAAGGACACTTTTTGCTTGTCCAAATAAGATTACTGCCTTGTATTCTGGGTTGTAAACATGGATATTTGCAGTAGTTAAAGAATTAACAGCTATTCCTCATGTAAAGCAAAATTCAAATTCAGATATAGGGGTACATTTATCTCTGTTACACCAGTTGGTACATTGGACCATAATGCAAATGGAGCCAGCAAATGGCAATAAATGTTTACAACCCACAACCTAAACTTTTCAGTATGCTCACAAACAAATGGCTCTTCTAACACTCCAGGCACTTTGGCAGATCAACATCTTTTTTACTTGTGAAACACAGCTGCACAAGCCTCTTGTTGTCCAAAAAATCTAATTCTAGGCCTTTTCCACATCAGCAACCCTCAACCTGTTTAAAATACAATGACATCTGGAATCAATGGAGAGTGGAAAGAGACAGCGTATGGAATAAAAGAAAACTATTGTCATTCTTGGGTCAGAACTAAATGAAAAAGAAGAGATATGGTAAATTAAGGTTATAAATGTCTTTAATGATCATATCTGGAGCTATCCATAGCCCCATAGGACCTTAGACAAAAGAGTAGCATCCCTTCTTCTCATCAGGGAGACGTATCATAGCCCAACTGTCACAGATCCCCTGGGTTTTGGCCATTGGCGTGAACCAAAAAACAGCTGTCCCTCAGCATATTAAAAATTAGTGACATAAATCATGATGACATCTTCTTAGACAAACAAAAGAATGACGAGCTGAGGAGAACAAACTCATGAAACTTTTACGCAGAGAGCAGCTGAGGCCATTTACTGGGGGAAGGCGGAGTGTCCTGGAGTTCTAAGTGGGAGTTGTGGTAACAGGGAAGATTGAATTGAGACAATGACCTTTAGAAAAACAGTTTTGAAGTACACCAAGATAATGCAGGTTAGTGCTCTGTCAAGCTGCAGTAATACCAGACAAAAACTAAGACTGTGTGTTTTTGTTGTTTAAACGGAATTGGGGTGATCTTTAAGGTAGATGTGGTTAATATTTTTGACTTTTAAATGTACCTAATTTACCTATGACCTAAATATAGTATATTTACTAAAACATACTTTTATCTGATTACAACTTTAAGAAAAGTGTTTATTTTACTCAAGTAGAGAGTAAAATCTCACAGTTAAAGTATATTTTTATCTCAGTAAATAAGTGGGTAGTACTTTCACCTCACAATCAGACGGTACTGTGTAGCTGTAGTAGAAGTATGAAGTAGAAGTAGTTGATTTACCTGTGTGCACTACTTTATCATATTGTAATTTCTAGGGATGCACCGATACCGATACCAGTATCAGGTATCGGTACCGATACCATGTCCAAGTACTCGTACTCGTATTCATAAAAGTGGGCCGATACCAACAACCGATACCACTTTACAGTGCTGTCACGTGACATTCCCCTCTCAGCTGAGCAGTGATAACCAAGTGGAAGGATTTCAAAGTGAACTGTATGGAGATAAAAGCAAAGCTGACTCTACATTCTGCTCAACCAGACATCCCAAATCATATGTGAGTCCTGAAACTTAGGCAGTTGTCCCTTTGTTGTCCTAGTTGTCCCGAAAATGATATAAGCGCGGAGTATGAAGCAGTTGTTGTCTGATAAAACATAAGAAGTACCGTTGCTAATTGTGTTAGCTGCTGTGTTAGCTGCTGTATGTCTTGGCGAATCTCCGCTGGTTATGCGCAGACGCTCATTCTGTCTTTAGCGACTGAACAGAGGAGAATCTAAGCTTTAAAATGAGGTATAATATGTCCATGTTGAGCAAATTTTCGCCATGGTTAGCTGTGTTCAAACCACTCTGTTGTAAAAATAACTTAGCATGGCAGAGCGGGGATAGACGGCCAAAAGACGACACGGTATGGGATGAATGAGATACAGTAGTGTGACTGTATAAAGTAACCCCTATATAGGTACTCGTATCGGTACTCGGTATCGGCGAGTACTCAAATGGAAGTACTCGTACTCGTATCGGTTTGAAAAAAAGTGGTATCGGTGCATCCCTAGTAATTTCCGTTCTTACTTTTACTCATGTAATACAATAATGTTGAGTCTTTTTACTTCAGAGTACTTATTGTAGCAGGACACTGCACTCTCTATTCAACCTTCAACCTCTGCTAATACTGAACACTTTGTACCTTCCATCAATATGGCAGCTTAATGGCTAACATGTACAAAGTAGGCACAAATTACCACCAATCTTTAAAACACATCTGCCGCTGTTGTAGTTGTACCTATGTGCTCGGGAAATTGACTGAAGACCAATTTAGAAGCCTTTAAAAGATTAATTGTTTCAAGATGGGAACACCATTGGAAGAACAGGGCCTGAAGTGACCATGATTATCCACTCTCCAACATAGTGGCATCACACACAGAATATTTATTTAAAAAAAATGTCTACTTTGTTTATGTGCATGCACTGGTCACATGATGCCTATGTTGGTTGGCAGTGCGCATGGGACGAAAATAGAATTTTATGTCACAATTATCTTGGCCACAATAATTGCAATTAATGATATTATCCTGAGAACTATAAAATTATTCTTGTAGTTTGAAAATGTAGCTAAAAAGTACTGGAATTACTTTCCAGTGACACAACAGACTCATATTTATGATTTTAGGATAAATTATTGCAAACATACGGCTCCCCCTTGTGGCCAAAATTTTGAATACACATATAAACAACAGCTGTAGCGACTTGGATAACAACTGCTGCAGCACTTCAGAGAGGTAGGAGTGGCGTTTAAACAGCAGTCAGTAGTACTACTGTCAGAACAATGCATATAGATCGCAGAAATACACATTTTATATCATTGCGTTGTAAAAGTTTAAAAGTGAAAGCATGTTAGCTGTAGCTTTGATATGTTTATGGGGTTGTGTGAAACGCATTTACCAAACAAGGAATGCATTTTCTAACTTTGTTGAGTTTCATTTCGTAAAGTCAAAGTGTCACTTTTTATATTTAATGCCTAATTTATGATTATTTGTAAATTAGCCGTGTTTATTAGCATGTAGTGATACATACATTTAGCGCTACTGCTAAATCGCCAGACGACTTGAATGCCTTACAGACTACTGTAGCCTCAGTCCATCTGTCTGCCTTGCTTGTAGGTCAAGTATTTTAACCAGTTCTGGAGAAATTGGCCTGAAGACAAGCTTTGAGCCTTCTTGGAGTATACTTTGCATGTAAACATAGCAAATAGCAGAGGGTACACAAATTCTCCTGTGATTATAACGGCGATTATCTTGAACAATTATAACAGTAATTAAAAACTGCCACGCTCAATTAATCTTTACCGTTTGTCTCGCGATTAGCGATATAATCGTTTATCGTCCCACCCCTAGTTGGTAGGCAAAAGAACTAAAAAACGAGAGATCAGATTTTGATAATTTTTTTAGGAAAGGGTTTTGGTTTGGATCTGAAACCTTTCCTGAAAATCATTGAAAGGTCAAATATATTCTCCAGTCAGCAAGTGTCAGTAAAGGAACAAATGGTCAGTTTTGGGATATTCTTTAACATTGTAACATATAGTTGTGCGTCATTGGATTGAGCATTAACCCTTGAATTAGAAGATTCCCAGTTCTAGTCCATGTCTGAGCACTATATCTTTACCATTGCAAGATAGGGTCAACACTTCTAGTTTACAATCCTATTTTTTGTCTGTCTAGGGGTAAACCAACTTTTCAGAGCGCTCATGGAGAGTTTCAACTATACAGCTTTTAGTACAATTTGCTAATAGTTCTTCCACCGCTGCTTTTGGCAAGACCAGACCTTGTGTAATGTAGCATGCAGATACAAAGACTGCTCTTGAGGGTGCATCAATAAAATTTACGTCCCAGTCACATAAATTTGAGTTTATAGCTTTTTAATGTACCCCTATTCACTCCCATATGTATTACCTAAAGATTGAAACAGAATTCAGATATCAGCTCAGAATGTAGCTCAATTCAATAACATGACAAGTGAGCAGTGTTTGCTTAGTCACCAGTGAGGTAACTAAGATGTCATACAATCATGCCAGCTTGCGTCAGTAAGGCATATATTTATGGCAGCACTATGGCAGGAGTCATATTTCTGCCAAAACAGAGCAGGACCTAGTACCTTATTTTTCAGGGTTTAATAGTACTCAAAGGGTGTGTCCTTCAATTGGCTGCTTGGTTGGTGTATGCTAGCCAAGACACTCCCCAACTGTAAACATAGCCCAGATTTACTAAGTACTCAGCCAAGTCACAAGACATGGGGGCACCAGGGACAAATGGAGCTTATTGCAGTCGGGCTGAGACAAATCAAAAGAAAAGGAGAGTGCTTGCACAGCTGATAACAATCTCACACTCAGCTTCGCTTATCTTGAGATGCAAGACACAAATTCATCCGGAAAAAAAAAAAAAAAAAAAACACTATTTGCCTCTGTGCCCTCTGTTATCCGTGCAACACATTGGAGCGACTCCACGGTTTTCTGTTCGACATGATTTGACAACGGTCTTGATAACAATGCTAGAGCTCCTGACAGAAGGAGACATAAGTCACTTGAAGGTCATCGCACAAGTGCTCCAGCTGCCATGAGGCTAAACAGTGATGCTTATTTTACTTATGGGCACTGTTGGCAACAACAGCTCTGAGGCCTATTGCTAGAAACAGGTTTAGTTTTAGTTCAGGGTAAAGTCAGGTTAACTTCAGAGTTTTCTGTCTCCAGAAAGAGATTTGGTTTAGAGCAGTGTTAGTCGTCATGGTAACACACTTCACACAGCTGCCCTGGTCTGGAGCAGGGTAGGCTCTGGTCAAAGCGTATGTTTCAGTATATATGTAAAATTATTTATTTTAATTATCAATTTTATAGGCTGAAGCAGGGGTAGGCAAGTTTGATTGCAGTTGGGTCAAATAATTTTTTTATCCACCAGGTGGTGGGCCACAAGAATGGATATACAGTTCTCTGTCATGGTTCCTTGGCAGCTTTAAATGAACATATATTAGCATATTCAATTACGTATACAAAATATATAGAACAATAAAAGAATACCTTAAAAATGTATAAATAAAAATCTTCACCCCAACCGCACCACCTCATATTTTGGCACATTTTTACACAGCAAATTAGATAAACATTGGATACTTATTGGATAGAGGCAAAGGTAACCATGACAGAAGGAGGTCACATGATAGAATGCTTGCTATGGGCCAACTTTATCTGGCTGAGGGCCAGGCTTGGCCTGCGGGCCAGGGGTTGCCTACCCCTGGGCTAAAAGCTTTACTCTAACTCATGAACAGGTGGAGGTTTTGAGTTTTTATATTTAAATCAGTTTTATCTTCAGTGTGAACCTACAGTCATTTTTTTCTTATTTCTTTTGGGAGGGGCTATCACAGCTCCTTCCCTCTAAACTGAACCCTATTGGCTGAACTGTGCCAGTGCCTGCCTGCGCAGTGCTGCAGCAGCTGCAGCAGCTGCAGTCATCAGTGGGTGAGGGTTTAACTCTGAGTTAACAGAGAAAGTTCATAACCAGCTTCAAGCAACACATGAACCCACTCTGTTTGGATTTGTTTAGTTTTATCAACCCAGAAGTTACCCCACAACTCTGAGTTTGCCGGCTTCCAGCAAGAGACCTCAGAGGGTAGAGCCATTCGTTCACTAACCAGAAGTTTGGCAGTTCAAACCCCACTCCCACCATTGCATACTGCCGTTGTGTACCTAGGCAAGACACCCTTTTTGCCTCAGGTGTCTGCATACACTGGCATATGAATGTGTGTGTGTGTTTGTAAGTGGGAAAATGGTGAATGGTTCCTTGATGGTGTAAAGCACTTTGAGTGTCCATGGAGATAGAAAAGCTTTATATAAATGTAACAATATGTTTTTGGCAATTTAGCCAATTCACAAATGCCTGCCTTGTCTATGGATTGTAGGAGGAGGGAAGAGTACCAGAGAGAACCCTCGATAACACAGGAAGGACAGGCATAAATTCATAATATGATGGCTAAAAAAGAATAAAACTATTTAAGAAAGAACAATTAAGACACAAGGCAGGAAAGTGAATTGCTGGGTTGAGATGCACATTTATAGTAGAGCTGTCTTATTTTTTTAAAATTACAATAAAATGATGTTCTAAAACCGGCATTCAGAGTACAGTAAAAGGCCAGGCAGCAACTCACAGATGTGTTGTAATCACAGCCAATGATGGTGTGACTCTGTTGCTGTTTGTGAGGTTGAGTGAAGGCTGCTCCTCTCAGATAATAACCACGCCTGGCAGTGTATAAATCCAATGTTTCTGCTATGTGAGGATTATGCAGAAAAAAGGTGATAATGGTAGCACGTGACAACATGTGCAGACAGGGCTTAAGGGCAGCCAAAAAACACCAAATGACTGAGGTTTACAGAAAAGTATGTGTTTGTACAGTACAAACAGACAAAAAGAACTGAACACATCATCTATGAGCTAAGCCCCAAAATGTGCATACCTTACACAACAAACAACAAGGGGCTGACACAGACGTGATGTGGCACTCTGTAATTATTGGCTCTCTGGTGTCATCCCAGTGCACTCTGAACGGGCATGAAGCCACAGAGAAAGCACTCAAAACACTACAGCAATGGAGTGCCCTGGTCTGATACAACAGTAGTGGAACGCTTACAAAGTCCTGGATATTAGCTTTGTCAGACAGTATAGCAGTGCCTTGAGAAGTTCAGATTTTGGTCAAATTTACTCACCCACAATTCTAAACAGACATGCCTGTACTTGTCACATGCAGCTTTTCAGTTCCAATCCCCATTTCACTCTAATTCTATAGGGGATGTTTGTTTTGGCAGTATCAACAGCACAAATATATAAAAGCTTTATTTGCATAGCTTATGTGACATGCACACCACATTTTGATCCATGCTCACTGCCTGTTTAGTCTGAACTTGTTCATTTTTAGGTCACCAGTAGAATGGCCCACACTTACATTCAGGGCACTAAATGAACTCACTTTGACTTGCATGTGTGAAAGACCTGCCACTGTATACAGACACTCGCCACTTTGTGTGTGGGACTATCTCTGGAGAGGCCCTTAATGACAAGAATAGGCTAGAGTTTTAACCTCAAAGTGTCCAAGCAGAATCTCTGTATTTAGATTTCAAGGTCTTTGCTACATTTGTTACTCTTCTTCTTCTTCTTTCGCTGCCTCCTAGCATGCAGTGATTCGCATTTATTTTTATGCTGGATCCCTTTCCTTGTGAAATCCTCTCTATTAGGGGTGTAACGATACGTTATTGCAACGATACGATATGTATCGATTAAAAGTGTTTCAATTAAATTCAAAAACGATATTGGCTAATTTGGAACGATACGATTCAATTCAACACCTTCGTATCAATAATCAATACAGCAACTTTTTGCCAAAAATCATAAAAGTTTACTCTCAAATGTAGCATGGCAGCCAAGGTTGATTCTGTCCAGCAGAGAGAGAGTGAAGAAAAGTTGAATATAACATTTTATTTAATTAAAAACACAAAATTTATCTCCAAAAAAACATATCTAGTTTTATTTTAACATACAAATTTCTAATTTCGATGTTTCCGATATTATCAATCGATACTTCATGTGTATCGATATTCACTTCCTAGAAAACAATACAAATTGATATAAGGTCATGTGTATCGATGTAGTTGTATCATAGAAAAAAATAAATCGATACAGTTACTAAATCGTTACACCCCTACTCTCCTTTTATCTGAACTTGGGACTAGCACAAGGAGTATACGGGCTGATTTCAAGGTCTTATCAGGTCCTATAAATTAGCAATTACTAAAAAAATACTACGTTTTCTGAACAGATTTCCTATGATCTAAATAAACAGAGTGAACAGCGAGCCAGGCCGCAGCTCTGGAGTAACAGAGTAAAGGCATGTGGAGTGTATTACCATACTGGATAAAAACCAGGAAAGCTCTGGCTTTTAATGAGAGATACATGAAACAGCTGCTTTTAGATGATTAAAGTTCTGTATTGTTGGCTGAGTACAAAACCCAAAGTATTTCCTATGATAATAATAATCACATGTTTATCTTTCAAGAGAAGACTGTACATGTGACACACTCTATATGCCATAATTGATACCAGAGTTTTTCTACTATATAAAAATGTGGTTTAAAAGTAAGGGACTATTACTTAAAAAAATCTCAAAAACATATTATTGTTACAGAACATAGATTGACTGCTGTGAGTGAATTAGTTTCCAACAGAGAGGAAAAAGGAAAAAGTCTTCCTATAAATATTAAGACATGCAGAAAAACATTGTGTTGACAACTGTAAAAAAAAAAAAAAAAAAGCTGTATCCTATATTTCGCAGTGCACAAAGCCAGTGGTTTCCAACTAACATTGTGCAGTTCTGCATTCCTCTCTGTCTGTCTTAATTACCAGCTTCACTGTAACTTCTTGCTACCTGCCATTTTCTTCAAATCAAATGTTACTGATTGAAATTGCACAGACCGGACTTTTCTGTACATTCCCTGGAGCGTGCAAGTGATGAAGCCATTAGAGGCTCTGAAACAGACGGCGCTGATGTGCAGTAATTACAGTCCATTGTTGCGGCTGTTATAGTGCTATATGCAGCCACTTGTGAGTGCCACCTCTGCTGGAAGTCGTGCACAGCACTTGTCTTTCAGGATCAGTGGGCGTGTCCTTGCTTGGGTTTTAGGCAGGCATTGGAGCATGTCTAAAACCTCACGAGTATTTGGGCCTGACCCCTCACTCCCTGCACCTCCTCTGCAGTCCTGCGCAGCAATCCACACATTGCCAAGGTCATCGGATTAGCATGCATGAGAGAAAGCACACAATAATCGCCAAATGTAAACCAAACAGAAATGGGAGAGGACACTGTGTACACGGAGCACAGACATGCTCTGTAGATCTGCTGTCCTGAGCAAAAGGCTAATTCTGTGTGTTTTACTAACATATCGTTGCCTATAAAAACCCTGAAGCATTATAATAGATGACTGCTTTCTGTTTTTATTTACAGTTTGTATTACAGTGGGCTCAAGAAGGCCTGTCCAACAACCCAACATGCTCATTAATGTAAACTGTTCTTATTAACACATCAGCATGACTGATTACTTCTAGTTCCAACTAAAAACAAGGAAGAAAAATAAATCCTTCTATCAGCACATCTCTAGAGAGGGACAGTAACATCCTGCCCGAGAGGTTTCTGATAACTAACAGTGATACACAGAGTGCGCCTAACATGCAAACCACTTTGTGTCCCATGATCCTTTGTGTTGCCTCCCTGCACAAGAGCCATAATGAAAAACAGACAAGCTCTCCCACTGCACGGACCACAAAAACCTCCACTCACTACACATAAGAGATTAGGCCGCTCATTAGTAGAGAAGGCAGGAACAAGACGAGAAGAAGGGAAGGACAAAGACAGCCTTTCCAGGAAAAAGAGCGTGCTGAGCCAAAGGTCTTCTCTTCAGAAACTTAAGTCCCTCTTTTGTCTTAGACTCCACACTAAAAACCTAAGTAGTGTTTTAAACGATTTATAAGCAAGCAGGATGGAGCCTCTAAACTGCCTTATTTAGGATACAAAACATCCAATAAGAGGCTCTTCCTGTTTACTAAATACTCTTATTACTAAAAATTATAAGCTAAGGTGGTTTGATGGTCTGTTAACTCTATAAGAAATTGTCATTAGATTTAATGACAATTTAAAAAAGGTAATTGATGGGCCAAAGAAATTCTTAGTTTTTTGGTGTGGACCCAGCAATTGGTTTAAAGGATTCTATTGCAAGATATGGTTAAAGATACTATCGCCAGACACAAGGTGTCAGTAAAGAAACAAATCATTTGTTGTTGTTTTTTTTGTTTAGTTTTTTTTTTTTTTTTGGGGGGGGGGGGGGGGGTTGTTTTCACTGCCAGATAAAGCATTTAATCCTAAACAAGAAGACTCCCAGTCTGAGTCCAGGTCTGGGCACTATATCTTTATCACTGTGGTGTAGGCCAGGTACATCACTATGTAATTCTGAGTAACAGGACCCATCATGTAGAATATTATCTTGCCAGAAAAGCACAATTTTACACACATCTTAAAAATACATATTTAAAAAGACAACTCTAAAGTTAGGTAATGTAAAGCCTGAAAGCCCAAAAAGATATAGTCAAGACATTTATTTGGTACTTATTGAGACTATATAGTATATGTATTAAAGCATAAAATTGCGTTGGCGCAGCTAAGCTATGAGGAAAAGAGTGCCACTGTTTTGTGTAGGTGGAGCATCTAATTCAAACTAGTAGTGTTTACAGTTGCCAACAACCAGCAATTTTCCTTGTCTGTACAAAATCTGTACTTTATGGTGCATGTTGCTTGCATGATGAAACACAAGAATAGACCAAACTTAGCTAATGTAGAGCCATTTTCAATAATCACACTTTTCTCCTGCCATCTAAACTCAAGCCTTATTTTTTTTTGTTCCTCATAAGCGTCCCAAAATGCATCAATCAATTAGATAAAGCTGTCAGCTAAGCCAGTAGTCAACAATCACACAGTGTTTTGGAATAACAAAAGCTCAACGTACAGTTATTATTACAGAGCGGAGTGCTGCAGTGTCTTTGTGTGTGAAGCAATTCAATGCAATAATGTTGTCAGGTGCAAAAAGGTTGTCAGCTTAATAGTTGGATTTGTAGAAACACATTAAATTTATATCTGGGGCATAATACATGGGCTCAGTTGAGTATACGAATAGGTCAAGTTGTTACACTAAGGCACAAAGAGACAAGTGACTATAGAAGCATGCGCTCCAAATTGTTGCACTTGAATGTCTCCTCATCCAAATAACTCTCCTAGCTTGGTATGTTAAGCATGCCTCATTTTGTCTGAGCTTGAGGTGGAAAACACAGATTTTACATTTTGGACATTTTGGAATTAATTCTTTAAAGTATCCTGAGGGGACAGAATTATAATTGCACATATTTATGAGATGTTTTTTCTGTTAGTGTTTGCAAGTTGCCAGCTGGGCCCTCAGGCACCTGTGATCTCTGACACATCTCTGTGAATGCACAATTGTACTGGTAGCATCACTGAACCTGCTACAGCAGGTTTCATTTGACAACATGCCACCTTAGAATTATATAGGGTTATAATGCATTAATATAGAAGTATACAACTTTAAAATACAGAAAAGTGTCTTTGAATTTGTTGTTCTTTAGCTAAACATACTATATTTTTAATAACTTGTTCTTCTGACCACTTGAATGGCAATCCTTAGAGGCTAATGGATCTAATTACATAGTTCAAATGCTAAATCATGATTAAAACAGACAAGTGATGGATGAATGTTTACCTGCAAAGCTGTTTATAGTAGAAATGTTGCCATATGTTGGATATACTGCTCACCATCTGCCACTGGCATCATTAACATGTGTAAACAGTGTTCATCCGTGACAAACTTTTCACAGAGCCAAACTGGTATAATTGTACTAAAATAAAATTTGCAGAAAAACTCTGTCATTTGCTAAAATACTGGGTTATTTTCCAGACATTCTATCTAGACTAGCAAACCAGTGGTTCCCAAATAGTGGGTCAGGACCCAGCTGTGTGGCACAGAGAGGTTAAATATAGTTTCAATGTTCAGCTAATGGGGGAGTCTAATTATTGTTTTGATTACATGAAGTGCTGAAACTGATTCATGTCCCACAAAGGTTAACATATTTAAAAATATCTTTGGTTCTGTAAAAAAGTCGATCACAGTAAAATGATCAGGGATAAAATTGGTTCCCATAATCAAACCAATTAAGAACTATCATACTGTACTAAACTATTAGCTCACTTTTGTGAAATGTGCTCTGATTGGAAATGGAGCCTTTTGTGCTGCATCTATTACTGTGAATGGTCTACTGCAGAAACTCTAGTCTTTTTGGTTGGTATGAGGCCTGCAAATGAAGCCCATTACCTGAGGATGTAGGCTCAAGTAATTTGTGACTTCACAACATCTGCAAAGCACTAAGCTGACGGAAATTCTATGACAACAGGCAGCAGCTACGTTTTGGGGTCTTGTAGCCCTTTGAAAAGTTGCAAAAGTAGAGAAAAGCATGAAGGATGTGGTAAAATCTGTGATAACTTACTGTAAGAAAAACTGATACGCGGTGTGACATCATCTTCAGTGGCTGTCACAAAGTAGAAGAAGCTGAACAAAAGCGCAACAGCAGCCAGCAGACAGTGGCCAGCTGCAGGTAATGTCCACATGGTTGTCTGATATCACACAAATGTACACAAAAGCACAGCTTGTTTATAAGATTCCTAAGACTTCATTAAGCTCTGCAGCACATTATTTTCTGCCTCCCATTTTCCAACGAGCCAAAAGGGGAGTGATGATGTCTTGATATTTGTACTCCCTGTGGTCCTTACGTACAGTTAGTGGACTAGCACAGCGAGGTGGAATCCTTTCTGGATTAAAGGGCACTTGTGTTCATCCACTCTCAGTCCTTGTTGGCGGATCAACCCTAAGCTCCATCCAGTGGCCATTTAGTGAAGGTATTCCTGCATCTGTGAAGACAAGAGAGAAAATGTGACTTTGATTTCAACACAAAAAGATATCTTGAAGAGATTAAACCAAAACAACAGATCTTTATCCAACTCTTTGTGGCTAACCAGAGCAAGCAAGTAATACATTTGACTGTGGTTTGTTCTGCAGTGTGTGCTAACAATTAGGCTGCAGCAATAACTGGGTTAAAGCAACATGAACCAACACACAATCTCACTCATCTTTCTGTCATGACGTTTTAATAATATAGTTAGACTAAAACATTTATGCCTCTGCTACTCTACAGTGAGGCCACATTGCAGAATTAAATCAACTTACAGACCACCAAGTTGGAAAACACACATTTGGCAGCTCTTTTTAAGTGCACGTTCAATTTGCTTTTTGCACTGCCGTTCACACGTTTCTCTCTATGATAAAGTGCCATTTGAATTTCTTAAACCTATGTATTTAATTACTCTGTCATCTGCACCATCCCCAAGAGTATAATATCAACTTTGCTTTAATTTTCTGGCTATAAATGATAGAAGAGAACCTCCCAAGACAGCTCTGTAATTTGAACATTGGCTTTTTGACTTTTATTGGCTTCAGTGTCAGTGTACACAGATAAGGTGGCTGTTAGAGATTTTACGTAGAGTCCAATTTCTGGGAAAACTCATTTATCTTTGTATAGCTGTACATCATAATTAAACTTAACAAGTTGATAAAGCACCACTAACCCCTGACAGCACTTTGCTTCTCCCCTGTTGTCCCACATAGGTAGTGAAGTTAAAAAAATAAACATTGACAAGGATTTGAGGATGGACTGTTGGAGTAGCTTTTGCATCACTGAGCCAACTCCCCAAAGACCTCCAATGAAATGTTTATGGTAGCTAATAAAGTCAACCAATGGTGAATGAGGTGGGGGTCAGAGGCCACTTTGATCCAGTCGGGGGGGAGCTCATTCAGGGAGTAGTTGAACATGCTCCATCATCAAAGGGTAAGTAAGTTTACAGAGGTGGGTGGTGGCGTTTTATCTTTTAAACGGCCTTTCAGATCTGAAAACAGGCTAATTGGCACCTGCAGCTATGTAAAACGTAACATGACAAGATATCCTGCATTACATTACTGTATCTTCAGTAAACTTTTCAATTCTCAAACATGCAACCATAACTTGTCCCATCACTTGTCAGTTGGTCTCACTTCTTCCTGCTGTGACTGCACCAACAAGCGTGACAGTCCCGAGTGAGTCCCACAACCAAGGTCTCCATGTTCCCAGGGTATATCCTTATGTAACACCAAAAGGCTTTTAAATTTTAATGAAAGGAAGAGAGAGGCCTGTTAAGGGAGCTTTTTTCCTTTGTAAATTTAGCAAAAATGTTGTAGAATTTGTACACTTGCATACCGGAGCTAACTATAGGTTTAGCGGAAAGGTCAAGTCAAAGGTGAGTAGCCAAAAACTGCTGCTTCTTCAAAAAGCTAACTAGAAACATTCACAGAGCACAGACCTCCACCAAAGTAATGGGCCTATCTGTCAATGGTAAAGATATAGCATAAAGCTGGACTTGACCTGTGTATCTTCTAGTTCAGGGGTAAATGCAGTCAAAGCCCTTATATCTCACAACAGCAAAAATGCATAACTAATTGTTCTGTCTTGACACAAAACAAATGTGACTCATTATCCTGTTTTTATTCAAATTAATCTTATCAAATAAAATGTGTGCTTATAAAAATAAAACTGCATTTTTCTGTAGCTTTTTATATATTTCAGGCAACCCTGCGCTCAATGTCTAGGTCCCATCTGGTTGTCAAAGACAGTGTCTGCTGGTCCCTTGTTGCTACAAGGGGGGAACGCGGCGCCATATTGCTTAAGGCTACAAATTCATTAACCTCATGCCCCTCCCTCGAGGTTCCCTTTTTAATATCTGCATCTGTTCAGGGAGAGTCAAAAGATGTAAAGACATACTGGCCATTGCACTTGGCCAGGTCACAGCAAGTTCACTGCATACAGAGCAGTACTTAAGCTAACAGTTTTGCTAGTTTGGTATCAGTGACTTTTTGTGAGGTTTTTGTGCTTTGTGGCCAGCTTTGGATAAGTCATCTCTTCAAAGTGACTTGTCTCATTTAGTCCTTGGCATGGACTGGGGCACTTATGGAGATAATCAGCCAGCCTGCAGGACCTTGTGATGAGAGCGAGATCACTGAGCTCAACATGAGGCGAGATTAGGCTGCTGTCCAATCCATTAAGAGTATCGTGTACATCTTGGTCCAAAGTGAAAGAGAACTTTGACAGCATTTGCATTTATGTGAACTATAGTGCAAATTGTCCATTCCAGTGTAGGTTTATAAAACATAAATATTTATTTAAAAACAGATGTCTTATAAGGTCATAAACACTAGTGTGCTTTTTCCATGGTCAACGCTAAAAACAACATTGCCCTGGAGGCCCTGATCACTATTCAGAAAGATTTATAGACCTATTTTGTTGGTCAGAAAAGACCACAGTAGGTGACTGACAATGGACAGACTGCATGCTGATTCTGTCTTAGTAATTTACAAAAGTGGCAGTTTAGGGAGGAACTGCTCAACAGGGCATATATGGAAACATATACTAAAGATTTTGGTATGTGTCAGGATTGAGTGCCAAATTAACCTTGATAAAGTAAGTTATAATGATAGTTTTAAGTTGAAAATATACATCATATTACTAGACTACTTGGCAAGAATTATGTTATGGTTCTTTGTGTGAAGAAAAACCACCTTTTCTAATTGTAACCCACTTGGGATAAGAACTGGGGGAACACAGGAGAGTTTCAGCTGACTGCTCCAAGCTCCAAGAACGCAGACATCTAAATAAATCACAAGCAGGTTAAAAATAAACTGTAACCCCTTTTGCAGCAGTCGAGGCAGTGGCAATTGTTTCTTAAGCCACCAGAGCTCGTAGTAGATTCATCATCAGAGTGACTTGGCGTATTTATCTGACGTCAAAAGCATGAATCAGCATGTCTGGAAGGGAGAGTACATTGCTGTAGTGAGATTAAACAGTAAATATATGGCTTTCTAGACAATAGCATTAATGCTTGTTACGCCTGTCTGCTGGGAATAGAAGCTGAGCTAAACTCAGAGGCCCAACCCTCTGGAAAAGTAATAAGATAAAACTCCTAGACATTTTTTTTTTGTTTACTAGAAAATGCTTTTTGTAGGTTTAAATATGAACAATCTGAAAGCAAGAAACAAATACCATAGTGGATATGGATTATGGCGTGTCTCTGTAGCAGGAAATTAAAAGCTCAATGTAAACAATGTAGTAGACCTATAGAAATTAATTACACCTACTCATATAGCTAGATGAGATGAAAAATATAATCTTTTGAGTGCAACAAACACTTGCACGAATAGAAAACATTTAGGGTGGGAACTGACACTGAGCCCTGAAGTCAAAAAGGGCTTGTAATATTATTTCTACCCTGCAGGTAAAGCCCTTTTCTTGGCTTGAAACAAACCAGGTCTTTGTCTTGGAGCACAACAGAAGAGATTTTAGTGAGGATAAAATATATAAACACTTTTGTACATGCTCCAAACTTTGTGACTGTAATGTGGAACAGATGTTTGAGGATCTTAATGCCTCAAGGCAAACTGGTTCTGATAGAGACAAATTGGGATGAATACCACAAAAAGAATATGAATGCTACTCAGTAATTTCTCGCTCATTGCTATTTCCTCTATGCAAATGTACTTTTCGTAACTGGTAGCAAGCAGCTCATTAAGTATAACAATTTGTCATTTTGGCATAGCATCAAAACCATTGCATCTTGGAGTGTCTGCAAAGGGTTAGGGTAAGACATAAGTATCAAGTATGCAAAGTATTGTATTGATTGACCACTACTCTAACACTGCTATTCCCAAAATAGGAAGTGCATTGTGGTTTCAAGACATCGTGCCACCCCCAGATATCTTACAGTAATGAAAGTCTCTTAATAGAATCTCTTTACTGCATTATTAATTCACAAGTTTTGATATCCTAGAGTGGAGATAGAGGGATACCAGCTTTTCCAGCATGTGTGATTAATTATTTATCCCATTCTCTCTCTATTGATCCAGTCATTGCTTTACAGTGTTCTGATATTTCACTGATGCCAATGAAATCCTATTTTGCAGTTTTTAGGAGTTTGTGAGGTCAAAAAGTCTGGAGATAAAGTATTTTAGTTTTTAGGGATAATGTAGAAAGTAAATACATTCTTTTACTCGAGCAATCTACTGTACATTTGTTAAATACAATGTACTTTCTGAGTATATCTTCTAAAAATACTATAACTTGAATAAAAAATAAAATAATAATAATAATAATAATAATATAAAGTAAAAGACTTAGTAACAGTTGTTGTAGCACTATTGCTATCAGTAGTAGCAACAGCAGTAGTACTGTAGTAGTAGGAGCAGCTGTGGTAGTAGTAATAATAGTAATGGGGTAGTAGTAGTTAATGATTTTGTTGAAAAAATTTACTTCTACTTGTGTTGTCATTTCTTAAAGTAACAATACTTTTGAGAACAGATAATTAAAACTTCGACAGATACTTAGAACAATGTGTTAAATTACCATATTTTAAATCATTTCAATATGTTTTACAGTGAGAACTATACATTCAAATTTAGTGTATTCAAAATTCCTCAAAGTACAACAAGTAACAGGGCAAGTTCTTGGTGCTAAAAGAGCAAAGAGCATGATGTGACAGTGCTGTAAGAGTGATCCAACAGGCCTTTAGGAATATTCAAACTGCCCTTTTTTACATTAGTGTACATATCGCTCAGCTTTGCCATGAAGGAAGGAGCAATTATCATTTCAAACGAGTGAGTGAAGCAGAACTGGCAGAGGAGATAAGTGCTCAAAGGAGAGCTGGGTCACCTTATTCCCTGTGATACACGGTCGCCCTTGCCTCAAATTATTCAAGCCTGACGGGGAACAGTAGGGGATCGGTCCATGAAAAACTTGCAAAGCGTCAATAATGAGCTGTGCTTGTCAGTCACAACACAGGTATGTAATTTGCACTTCATGGCAACACTGCTGAAACTATGGAAACCAGAAAAGCCTCCTTGGAGACGCTGTAAAACGCAAATGACTGTATTTATGACTGATCTTTATGTAACTTCATTTCAGAGACGTAATATTAACACTTTGGCTTGTAACACTGCTAAAGTAAGAGGAAGCTTAAGAGAGTACGTTTAGCTCAGGATTACAAGATTGTATTTGTTTTTATTTACAATACATTTTGTCTTGTTGCAGCTCAAAGGCTGACATAGAGAACACTAATGAAAGTAACACTAATGTCAGCTGGGCCAGTCTGTGAGCGAAGTGAGGTGTAAGTCAGGACAGTAGAGACTCACTTATGCAGTCACACAGTAGTGATCTTTGTAAAGCTTGGATCCACACTCCGTTACAAGCACAATTCAACTGCTAATTATACCATCAAATCCATGGCTTCAAATTTTTGGCTGTTCTTATTTGGCATCTCATGACCTAAACATTGAGTTAATCCCTGAAGTTTCAACATCTATTCTCTTTCATACAGTACGACAGACAAAGAAGTGTATCACATGATAACAGTCCATCATCACAATTACATAAGTGTATTCAGATTCAGATATCTTGTGCAATAAATCATACTGATTGTAACCACAGGAGCGTTCAAATTACTTTTGCTAAGTGGAAACATGGCACTGTCTGTTTGAGTTGTTTGTCAGGTTTGCCACTTCAAGGCAGTTGGCTGTTTACTCTCGGTAAACATATGTTCTTCAAAGGGACAGTTGAAGCACTGGGCATTGTTTACTGTCAGGTAAAGCCTCCTTCCTTGTCTTGGCGAGCGGTCGAAGCCAATAAAGGAAGTAATAAGTCAACAAGCTGCTCCTTCCTGGCAACTGGCCCACTGATAAAAGCTGATGCAGGGAGTTTAGGTAGCATCACTGTAATTTAATCAAATCTGACAGTTGATCATGTAAAGAATTCATTTTAGTGATAAGAAGTCTGATTGCATTAAAAATGAATGAGATAAGATTGCGTTCAAGCTCCATCACAAGAAAAGATGTGTTCTATTTACTACATCTCACTACAAAGATGAATGAGCAGTTACTAAAAAATAGATATTTAAAACTAAGACGTGTATTGCCAGGTTGTTACTCACTGCTCAGCCTTTGCAAACAGTCTCACCAAAGTGGCTCTAAAGGGACCTTTCTCAGCCCCGTTGATGTAATAGTGAGCTCATCAGTCTGGCCTGGAGACAACACATTTTTGACAGAAATTTGGTGTAACAAACATTTATGGACAGGGAGGGCATGTGAGGCAAGATGTCTCTTGGGAAATGTAGGCAGCAGTATGGAGTATGCTGGACATGGTAATAAGATTTAAACATCCTGTCAGTTTGTGTCTGCTTTGACTTAGATCCTGCTAAATTCAATTTCACTTAGAACGATATTGGTAAAAGCCTACTGACAAAAAGGACATTTGAATTTGAATTTTTATAGTAGCGACAACATTTTGCTTTATTTTTTTTTTTTTTTGCTTGAACACCTAGCACAGTAGTTTATAGCCATGCAAGTTTTTAAACTCAAGAGGATTTTGAAACTTTATGCATCTATCCAAAAGAAATGAATCAGCTGATTCTTAAGAACATTCCAGTCAAGCAGAAAGTCTGTTTTCCATTACAAATCACAGTCCCTTAACTTCTATTACCGTACTTCTTTCCAAAACAAGAGACGGAAACGAGAACGACACTCATCCTTCTCTAGAGAGAAGCCTGTTACTTAATATGTTTACATCCCTGAGAGGTTAGGGCCTCATCTAAGTCATAACAGAAGAGCAGACATTTGTCACAATAAAAGTAAAAAATAAAAAAATAAAAAAATCAACATGTGTTGCCCAACTTGGTCTCGCCACACTGCTTACAATTTAACAGGACCATACAGAGGTCTCTTAGCCACAAAAGTAAACTATTTTCTATTACTATTTTTATCAATGTAGAAACAGGATGAGCAACAGGTAGGGGAAGACAAACAGGGAAATAAATGTGGTGATCATCTGCATAGCACCACTGGCATTCAGTCTTCTTTGGGCCAGGATCTAAACCCCTGCAGGGCCCGGACAGCCCTCACACAGGAGCCGCGGGTCATGCTGAATATGAATGGTCTTCTCCACTTGCCAGACAAAGAGACACCACAGCAGAGACAGCAGGCAGAGTCTAGCCATGGAGCTTTTACTCAATGCAAATGTGAACCATTAACTCTAACGCCCATGTGTAAACTCTAAGTGTTACTTTTCACACTTAAGCCTGCATTAACAGCGCAAGAATTTAAGCAGATTCCTCAAACAAACGTGCTTCTCATTGCCAAATGTTCTGGAAAGCCTCAACGAAAACAGAAACAATATGGGATTTTTTGTATGCAGATTGTTTTACTTAAGTTGACAACTTCTTGGTAGACAGAGAACATTGTTGATGAAATACAACATGATCAGTCCCGTTCGTGCCTTGCATTCTGGCTCAAGTCCAGTGACATGACCAAATGTTAACATGAGATTCTGAACATGCATGTTCCCATCATGTGATAAAGAATAAGCTCACTCTCAAAGGGCATTATAGGACATCATTAACTTTTTTAAATTGCATCAATGCTAGAGTGTTGACTTCTCAGTGTGCTCTCCATCTCTTTAACCACAGGCTCGGCACACGCTGACCATTGCTCTGAAGTTGTTACAGTGGGTGGGGTGTTGGGTGGAGTCTGCTGTTTGTTTTTTGAGTGTGTGTGTGAATGTGTGGGTGGGGGGCTTTTCAAAGAGTAAAGTAACACAATGCAAGGACGGTGAGTAGATGGTGAGTCGCACTGCCGCGGTGTGTTATTAGTGTTACCGATACTGTATCACATGCTAGTGAGAGGAGGCCAACAGCTGAGGCCCAGGGGGAAACGTTACCCAATCAGTCATTTCCAGCCAGTACACAACAGCACAGTATAAAACTCTAACTTTAAGTCCACACATGTGAGGAGAAAATGTGCTCTGTCTACAAACCTGGCCTATGTTTGTTTTATAAAAATCCACCAAGGTATGTCAACACATTCTTCAGTGGAAGATAGCCTAACTGGAGAGGCTATGTGTACATTTCACAAATCTCTCACCAAGTTAGGGTGACCAGATTTTTAGATCCAAAAACTGGAACACATATTTTTTTTCCACTTATGGCAGTGCATTTGAATTCACCAAGTGGCAAAAAAGCTTCCAAAATCTATATATTTTTCTGCAATGTAATTATTGTGCACAACGCTAGGGATAAGGTTTGAAACTTGAATGGCAATTTTTTAATAAGAATAGAAAGAATAATGACACTGTAAATCATTTTATTGACAAAATTCTTTAGTCAAATGTGTTTTAAATTTCCTATACTTTTCAGTTGGTTAAAATTGGGATAACTGGGACATGCGTGTGTTTTTACAGACATGTGTTGGGACATGGGACAAGGAGCCTAACACTGGGACTGTCCTGGTTAAATAGGGACATCTGCTCATCCTAACCAAAGTGCACTTAGCTTACTGTACTGATGTGAAAATAGTGTCATTAGCAGATGCACTGTGTTCTAGAGATGCTAAAAACAAAATATTTATTGTGTGCCATGAAGCTATGCAAAGAGCAGCAACAGAAAGCAAAGAGTGTACTACTAACTTGACTCATCCAGCATCACAGAGCTGCTACATCACCAGTGTCATTAAGCCACTCAACAAGCCCCATTTACAGAAACGCGACTCCATTCAGCTTTCATACAAGATACACTGCACGTCGGCTGATTACATTAAAAAGCAAAGAGTGGCTGATTAATTGGGTAGGAAGTGGGAAATGTATTTAGAAATCTACTACTGCTCCTTTAAAGAAAAAAAAATGCACTATTGGTTTGTACTGTGAAGAAAGTAGGTTTTGAGAAGTATCTCTTTAAATTCTTGTTGATTATTCCTCGTGTAACCTGGTCGTGCCTCAAAACCAGCGAGCAGCGAAGACACACAAAAAAAGCCTTACCATCACAGAGCCTGAACATCCATCTCCGGTACGAAAGTCAGCTCAAAACTTCAATGTAAAGTGTAAAAGTGTTGAGCAATAGCCGGAATAAGTTTCATATCCACACAGCGCGCTGAAGTTTGACTCTACAGACGTGTCCACGGAGTAAAACCCATCCACTGAGTCGGTGTCGGTTTACGGACGAGCCTCCTTTTCTCCAAACTGCAGCGAGTCCGGAGAACTGGCCCCGCCCGCTACAGGAGGCCCCGCCCACAGCACACGCTGCCTGCCTGCTACACATTAGCGTCTCATTTCTGCATGAAATTATTCCTGCTGAACCATAGCAGGAAAATATGACCCGGACTACAACTCATGCATCTAGTTTACCTCCTCTTTGTTCCATAGGAAAGGGGGATTTAGAAAGTATCAAAATGCAGTAAGATTATTATTATTACTGTCATGGGGTGGCAGGAGAATAGAAGTAAATCCATACTCAAGTAAAAGTAGCCTACTGTTAACTTCAAAATAAAGTTAAAGTTAGTTAAGTAGAAATAAAAGTATACAATAAAATTATTATTTGAGTAAAAGTGAAGAAGATTAAAGTTCAGTTTAGCTTATATAGTGTAAAGTTTACTTATGTAGCCAAAAAGTACTTTTGAAAGAAGTACAGCAAAAACTACCACTAGTCCTACTACTTGCTACCACTCTGAGGACAAAAATACTTGTACTCTTTTGTATGCTTTAATGTAATGTTTTTTTGTAAATAAAAGTAATATTTAAAAGTATCTTTTAAAATGTACTCAGAAAGTAACATTTTTTATTATTATTTAAGTATTTAGTTATTTTCTACCTCTAACTGCCCTAAGTTTACTGCCTTTTTAATAATTTAGTGGGAGTATTTCAGGACAGTCTGTCTCATGTCCATAAAATTTTATTTAATTTGAGTTAAAGCTGACAAATCATTATAGGGAGTAGCTCTCACATGCACACAGCAAGTACTGTGTATAAGAGGAAATTCTCATGTTGTCCCTCACATACAAACCATGACAAAGGTCTTTGGAAAAATAGTTTTCTTGCTTTGCTGTCATTGCTATCATGCTTTGCAGCATTTCACATACCCTGCTGCCATTAAACAAAGACTGACAACTGAGAGTGTCCACCACAAAGAGAATTATGAGGATTATGGACTAAAGCAAAGACCAGAACACAGGCAGAACCAGTCACTCATGTAATCACTTTTTTGGCCGTTGAAGAATTATAAAAATGTGCACCAGATTGAGCTGTCCTTCAGAGAGCATAGACCAAACAACAGATTGCTCACATCCTAATCATATCTATGTTTCAAAGAGCAAGCCCACCAAAGCTATTACTATCCTTTCACAATTTTAATAATTAGTCTAAATTAGTCTAAATTATGTTTGGCAGATGTTTTGACTCCAAACCAAGCAATGACATGATGGTTTCAACTAGCCACAGACTCACTGCACAAGGCTGGATCCTAAACACCCAGTTTGACAAAAAGCCCTTCTTCATGAAATGTTGTCACCATGCCACTGGGTAACCATGACTGTGCCTCCCGTTTCACCAACTGGAGATGTGGGTGACAGGTGGGGTTAAACTTGCGTCAGACTCTGTGTCTCTCTGTCTGGCTTTTTTCTGACTGTCTATAAATGTTTCCGTGCATCTCTGTGTTGTCTGAGAGAGCAAAGCCCAAATCAAGTTGCTCTTCTTTATCTGCCGAGCTCGACGTAATCCCTCAAATTGAATCAAGGATTAGGTTGAGATGATTAAAATCATCCAACTTGCGCTAAAAGTTGAGCTTAAAACAACAGGGGTGCGTTGTCCGCTCTGGCAGTGCAAATTCATCTAAATATTCATTTCTCGTCTGCTAGCTTTGAAGTGAAAATGTGCTGATTTCTGGCTTTCACGTCTACATTTGTTTAAAAAAAAAGACTGCAATTTAGTCTTCACCTTGCAAAGTGAAGGCACACATATAATAAGATGCGGAATGGCTTTGCAGATTTGGGCAAAGCTCGGCGATAGGTATTAAGTGGCCTCCTGCCTGCTGGGCTTTTCTTGGATTATTTCACACTTTGAAGAAATCGCTACTGACTCACAGAGACACAGCAACAAGAAAAACCTTATCAATCAGCACTAATTTACTGACAAACGGCTGTGAGAAAAGAGCAGTTTTCCCAAACCACATTAGCCTTAATCTTCACTGCACTCAAATAATATCCCCCTTGTTGTGGAGGCACACGAACACACAAAGCTCAATACAGAAGTCATTCATATTAAGGTCATGACCACCCGCTGTGCTTTTATAGGGGTTAAGTACATGACAGACTCTTTTGCTAATAGACAAGATCAGATTTAAGGATTGGGGAAAATGTTGTATGGATTTACCAACATAAGCTCTCAGCCAAAAGAGCAATCTGACAATCTGGTCATAGAACCATTGTGAAAAAAAAACAATATGTGTCACCCCCACTTCTTATAAAACTTTATACCGATTACAAACATCTTTTATAATAAACTGAGTGTATACAAATAATGGCCAAATAGTTGCTAGAGATCCATGAGTAACAAAATCAAAGAAGAGGTGCTGGTCTTCCTATTCATATTTATTAGGGAGCAAACTAAACTTTTAGATACAAAGGTAGCTGACAGATGTATATGGTGTATATGGTTACATAAATGTACTCACAGTATATTTTATAGTCAGTTCCATTAGTGAAAGTCACCCTATTAAAGTAGGATTTACAGTGATTAATTAAACCAGTGGTTCTCAACCTGGGGTCCGTTACCACCTCAGGGGGGCACCAGAGATTGCAGGTGGTCCACAGAACTTTGTCAGTTCTGGGATTGTAAAGTTATCAAAATAAAATTTCTGTACATGTAATCTTAAAACTTCTGCACACCCAAGTAGTAGTGCTAATTGGTCTATAAAACAGCAAAATATTGGGACACTCACTAATGTTTTATAAACACACACTGACATTACAAATGTTTAGTCGGACATTAATGTTGCATCTTGTTAATTCATAATTTGTGATATTTGGTGGTTAGTTCTACCTGGTCCATTGTAAATGTATTGCAGTCAGCTTAACCTAATGCACCTTGTTGCATGCACATTGTGTTGTTTAAAACATAAGTGTCCATTTTAGAAGTTTTGCTCCATGAACTGTTAGGTCTTATGTGTCTCTCACAGTTCTGCATTCAGACAACAGAAGTGATTTAGTTTAGCCTGACTTCATGACTACAGGGTTTGTCCCAGCCTGGCAGGATGTGATGGAGGCCAGGCAGCTCAGCGCAGGTGTCTCCGCTCAGCAAGAAAACCAACCAACAGCACTATGACTCATCCCATGTCCTTACCCTGTCCCGGCTCCGACAGTCCCAAAAATGTCATCCTGCTCACACCTACACGGGAGGTGCCAGGGGACCTTCACTCCTCACTCTGATGATGATTCATGACTTTGAGACTGATGCAGCACTATGCACTCTGGAAGCTTCCCATTTACTTCATCTAGAGATTATTGTAGGAGGGTTTTTTGACAAGGCGTTCATAAATCACAGACAGGAATGACTTGCTGATGTGATACTTCTATATCAAACAGTAAGCACTGCTGCCGAGAGCATGTGTGGGCATATTTTATTAAAGATCCTAAGTTTTCTTAGGACTGTTTCTATTTTCTCAGTAATATTTATGTCAACATGAAACTGCCATTAGTTATATTTGTACTGTGCAGGGCTTGTTTGCAATGTTATAAATCTTGTAAAACATTCTTTTCTGTGGTTCATTGTAGAGATTTGCCAACAATAGTTTGAATTCTTAGCTTTTTTGTGAGGGTCAGCTCCAGTTCACATATATTAAAGCTGACAGTTCTCTAGTTAATAATAATGTAATAATATATGGTACTGATTTTTCTTCAAATTATTGTGTGGTCTTGTCATTTACAAGTATCATCACAAGTATCTAGAGCTCAACATTTTCTCCCATTTGTGGCCTTGTTGAACAACTTTGAATCTCATTGTAAAAGCCAACCATTTTGAATTTCCTCATTTAAAACGCAAAGTTAAGGAGTCCCTGCAAACTGTGGTATGGGTGCCTGCAGGGCTTTGCAAAATAACATGGGGGGTACACGAAAAAAATAAACAAATAAATCATAATCATTTGTAAACAGCCTGATTATGTTTTGGACCTGAAACACAAATAAACATACAGTCTAAGGCACATTCTTGCATTGGCACAGAAACTGCCACATACCCTCTTGCGTTCAGCAAATTAATTATAAAATGTTCATTCCAGGTATGTTAGGTATACGTTCATTCAATAGGCTAATGGTTTGGTATTTTGCTTGCTCACAGACAATTCTGTAATTTAGTACAGTTTGGTGATAAATCATTGATTGTAAGATATTTTATTGTGTGTGCTGTGCTTACAGACACTTTATTTTTTATAAAGTGTGCAGGAGTATGGCATACATGGCTGGGGGTCAAATGTCTGAAGGGGTCCTGGGCAGTGAAAAACACCAAGGCATTGGCTCTACATTGCAGTGGTAAAAATAAGTGCCTTGACTAGAACTGTGGCTAGTATTAGGATCTTTGGCTCTATTACGCAATGGTACAGAATCCTTAAACTAATAACTTTTTAAGTTATATTGCTAACAGACAAACAAACCAAAAATAAACTAAGGAACCAACTGACAAACCAGTGCAGTTGGCATGTCCGTGGTAAGACTAAAAAAAATCACAGATTGGTATATTAGCGTGTTGCTTGCTGTATTGCTAATGTCCATATGATTTCAACCTGATGGTACTTGACAGACATCTTTTACCTTTTCAGCGGGTGCTGCATATCAGCAGGGGCTGTATTTGAAATGACAGTGAACATAATTTAACAGGAATGTGCAAATCATGACACTGACTTTAATAGTTGTTACATTCTCTTTGGACAAATTCAGTCATCTCAAAGTTGACATTTTCATCCTCACCATATATATCATTATGTACAAGTAAGCTGGAAGCGAACAGAGGTAGGAGTGCTCAAAATCTGTACTGAAGTAAAAGAAAAACTTCTACTTTAGTAATATTACTAAGTAAAGTTAACCAACAAAATCATCAGTGGAGGAGAATTAAAAAGCATAATCTACTGCTGTCCTCAACCTGGATCAAACCTGAGACCTTCTGATCACAAGGTAAGCGTCGTGCCACTGAGGTCAGAAAAATCTTTGACTCCAGACGACTTTTGTTTCACAAATTGTACTGACATTATTTGAGTATCTAGTTACATTCCACCACTGGTCTGAACTACACAGCACACTACAAATGCAATGTTTTTTTTTATTTTTATATCGGATATTTTATATTTGGTGTGCGTTAAGGGCAAATCTGTACCAAAAACAAAGGCTGTAACATGTAAAACTAAAAGCACACATACTGCAGCCAAACCCACATCTAATGAATACAAACCAATATGTCCTCGCTGACAGTTCCTGTACTGGGAGGCAGGGCTGACATGTGGCGCTAATATGACTCCTATAGGATGCTATGAGATTAATGCACCTTAATGTGGTTCTGGTTTCCCCCCTGGGGCTGCACCGGGGGGAAATGACGTTGAGGGACGGCCCGTAGATGTAAAATGAAGATGTCTGCATTTTCTAAGTGCTCAATACATAGATTTCCCTTTGTCTGTATCCTTTTTGTGGATAGCACAGTCAGAGGGGCATAGGTGAAGGTCCCTCACAGCTGCACAGTGGAAAAAACAGGGGGGAGGGCTATTTAAGAAAGCACTTCAAGCACCACCAGTGAATTAATGAGCTTCTTAAATTTGTAGCCATCTCCAGTGTAACCAACTTCATTAACATAGCCTACGTATGCACTCACCAGCCACATTATTAGTTACTCCTGGTCTAATGTAATTTAAAAAGTTGAAAATTTGAACTGCCCTACTTCCTGTAAGCAAAAACATACACTTCAATATCAATATTACTATATCTACACATGCGTAGTACAAGCCAAGTGCTTCAACATAATGATTTAGTGGTGAAATATCACACTCCACTAAACAAGGGTCATCCGTCATATTGTGCTATTGCTGTCAACCTTGCGCTCAATGTTTAGTCTCTGTCAAACCACTGTCAGATTCTCATATATATTTATACAGACTTTACACACTACTTTTACTGGTTGTATTTGCTATCAGTAAAAGCGCAGTAGAGCCTCATTGTGGGACAGGATTGTTTTGTAGGATGAAAGGCACAGAACAGCTGCCCTTGGTCTGGTTTTCCATAAGTAGGGCCCGCTCTGTCACATGTTTTATTGTCAGGAATATTTGTGGCGTCTCTGTTTAGGAGCACATGGGAAACATTCATCTAGCTATCAAACAAGTATGACCTTTGATTAACTAAGAAAATAGTATGGTTATAGCAAACACACAGCCAACGCAGAAACACAGTAACCAGTGCAAAAGTCCAACAAACAAAAGTGTGCATTTGGTTCATAGGTATATTGATTACACTAATCTAATCTAAATTTATTTGCTCATGAAGAGTGTCACTATTCAAATTAGTATAAGGTCAGATTTTGGGTCAAAGGACAGATGCACAAAGTATGTTGGTCACAAGATTAGCTGTGGCTACCATATGCTAATGGTAAAACTAGAAAAAAAAAATAGCAAAAGCAATCTAGCAGACAAAGCTAACTAAATTAGCTGGGGTTACATTATTTGTAGCAGGTGATGCTAACAGTCTGTAATGCTAACAAAAAAGCTGGGCCTACAAATATGGAAGCCAACAGTCAGTAAAGCTAACATATTTAAAGATATTATAGTACGTATTAGTGGAAAGCATTTTATAGGGAAGGTCTCCATTGCCATTTAATTAAATTTTTATTTTAGTTTTAATTACATATTCCAAAATCACATTAGCAGTTGCCACAAAGGGCTTTACAGACAAACAGGCAGTAACATCCTCTGCACTTAGAGCCTGTATATTGGTGAGTATAACTCAAGAGTCATGCCAGCACAGTCTTTCAGGGCTTAAAAAGAAACTTTGAGATTCAGTCCTGTGTGGCAAGTAATATAGAGAAAGACCATTAGAAAAGTGAATGCATAAATTATAAAACAGCAATTGGGATAGGCTACACTGGAAGTCAAAACACACTTTGACATAGCTTTACTCATTAGCAACCCTACCAGCAACTGTCTCCATCTACAATACATTTTTCTGACATTAATACAATCTAGTGGAAGTATTCAAATATACTAAGCTAAGCCATAACACACGGGACCTAATTTAAATATTGGCTTGTTTAAAGTTCTCCTGGGCAGTGTCTGTTCTTGTCTATAATAGATTCCAAACAGTCTGAGATCAATAAACTATCACAGTTTGACCACACGCTAACCTTTTCAGGCCTCAAATGATGTCTCTGCACTCATGTACTGTATCTACTCCTCACTGCCTGATGCTTTATTAGGTTATTGTTGAACCCTCATCATAATTAGTTTCCTAAGTTGTTTGAATAAAACAGCCCTAAGAAAGAACTGCCTTGTGTGCTAATCAACAATTCAAAAACATTTCTGTATACAAATGGAAAATTTTAACATGGCAACAGAAACATTTTGCTTCCTTTCTGGTGGTTTAATTGCAATGATAATACTAATTTGAAAGCATAGCAAAGCTTGTTTGTTTGTTTCTAAATGAAGATTATCCAGCTAGGAACACATAGCGTTTGGTTTGCTACCAATCAGTGGCCAATCTTTTACATTTGCAAGACGTTTGCTGGTACTAATGATCTCTCCAATGTGTCAAAAGAGAAGAAAGCACTAATCAACCAAAAAAACAAAGATGGAAATACAATTTGCTGTTGAAATGGAAAGGCAGAAAGTGAATCATGTCTGGAGTCTTTTTTCTGGTTGTGGAAAACATCTGGATGAATTAGTTATGAGAGTGTCCACATGTAGAGTAGGCCATCTATATAAAATATTCACATTTCAACGCAGTACATGTAGAAGGTTAGGTCACATGGAATGTTCTGCACACTTGGAAAGAAATGGACCGATGACTTCACTTTTTATTTATTGTTAATATGTCTTATATCAGCGGGAGTAAGTGATTTGTTTTCTCTATTAGATATAATGTCACTTTAGTAATGAAAGTCAAGCTGGAAGAAACAAATGTCAAGGAGTTTATAGACTTACACCAATCAAGCTTAAAATCCTGACCCCCACACACATTTTGTCCTCAAACTTGATGTTTAGAAGCAAGAAAAATGGACGTAAAGATTGGAGGTTGACAAGGGCCAAATTGTCATGATGAGACGACTGGGTCAGAGCATCTCCCACACAGCAGCTTTTGTGGGGTGTCCCGGTGCAGCGGTCAGTTCTATCAAAAGTGGTGAGCTGACGGCAGGTGAGGCACGCAGGGAGAAAAAGGCTGGCCTGTGTGGTCCGATCAAACAGATGACTATGGCTGAAGAAGTTAATGCTGGTGCATCAGAATACACAGTGCATCACAGTTTATTTCTGGATTTTAGGCAGGTAACACATAAGATCATGACCACTAATAAGGCAGGTGGCCATAATGTTTTCCTTGCTCTGTGTATACATAAGGATGTCAAAGTCAGCCATTTCTGTCTACCCAACTGCAACTAAACTAAAGAACTCTTCTTTATAGAGAGCACATCAATTTGATCCCCCTGTCTTATATCTCAAAACATCAAACTGACATTTCAAGAGGAAACATCGCATTGAGATAACACCCTGGAGCATATTTAGCTTCCCTCATTGATACAGTGTGTAGAAAAGGCAGCTCAGAAGCAACACATCTTTCAACTCTCACGCATGAATCTTCTGTAGCTTCCAGCACCTTTGTTGACACAGCAAAGCAGGAACCTGTCAGTTACAGAAGCATGCAGTACAGAAGACCGGTATCTGGAGTAACTGCCCATCCTCATGCCACTCTATTACTCCAACTCAGCTGCGAGCTTCTCCTTGCAGCATTGCCTCCCGGCAGTTTTTTCAGACCACTCTCATCTCTCAAAATACAATACCTTTTTCATCTTTTTTGTCAGGTTGTCATAAGAGAGAGGGGAAAAAAAGGAGGGGACTCACCATGGCAGATCCAGGTGTTGCGACGATAGGCTGCAGTATAGCGAAGGATTCCCCTGGTAGTGTATTTGTAACTGTGAAGGAAGCGGTGTGTGATTCAAGGGCTGTACCAGTAGATGCAGACGGGAGCCACCAATGGGAAGCGCTGATGGAGGGTGTGTGAGAGGAAGAGGGAGGGGGGAACGGGGAGGGGAGGGGTCTGGCTGGGCATTACATCATGGGCTAGTGGAACTGGAGGTTTGCAGGGGGTGGGCTGGTTTGGGTGGGGGAAGGTTTGAGTATGCGTGTCCTTGTGTCTGCATTGCCTTCACTGTACACTGTTTTACGTACCTCTGCAAGATGATTAAAGATTTTGTCTTTGCCAAAATGCATCTACCATCGTCATGGCGCCTGCACCTGTGCGGATGTTGAGCTTGTCTGCATTTGTGGCATTGTGCACATATGGCAAAGACACAAGAGACAACTGTAATCAAAGGGTTATCGTAATGGCACCACATTTCATAAATCATCTGCCAAACTGGCTCGGTGACTATAAATAAGTAGTCCCACTGGTGCGCACATGTGTTCCAGATGTTGATTTGCTGCATTTTCACATATATGTCATATAGGTTAACAGGTTTTTACAGAGAGGCATAAAACCTACACCCTCTTTCTACCACTAATAGCTCCCATGTCAATTTGAAAACCCGTTGATGGACATGCTGTTAGGAAGCTAGTGACACTTCAGGTGAGTGACTACAAACACTTTTTGACGTCTTTGATATAGACCAGCTCTAAATGAATAAAGAAAAACTATTTTTCAACAATTTTTTTTATCCTACACAAAAGCAGGAAAAGCAATGGTGTTTTTTTTTGTTTTTTTTTTTTTGCAGCCTGAAGAAAGGTAAAAGGAGGGAGTGCAAAGTAGGAAAACAATGACAGCTCAGGGTCATATTTGCACCTCGCCTTCTCTGATACAAGAGCAGACAGGAGGGATACAGTGGACAGAAAATTCAGAAAAATGCAATATACTTTATGTATTCTTAATTCTTGGAAAAGCCGTTAAAACATGCTAAAGTTACTCACTTAAATTAATGAATATAACATTATTTAGAGAAATAAGCAGAAATATTTTTTTCTTCTTCCTTAAAACAGCAAAACATGAAATAAGTAAAATAATCAAAATAAATAAAATAATTAAATAGTGGTCATTGGTGACTGGAGCCTATCCTAGCTATGGGCTTTGGGTAGGGTACACACTGGACAGTAGCAGAGCTGACACAGAGAAAAGCACTCACCGTTCACTCTCACATTTATTCACCGATTCACCTAACCCATGCATGTCTTTGGTTGGATGAAGCCAGAGTACCTGCAGAGAACACAATACAGAGAGGATATGCAAACTCCACAGAGAGAACATGAGTCAAACAGTCTAATGACTGAACCCACAACCTACTGAGAGGCAGGAGTGCTTACCACTAAATCTTGAAAAATATGTATGTGGGTCCTTAATCTTGGCGTCAGAAAACATGATTTTGTTTGAGGTGTATGTTTCTATTAAAAAGTTTTCAAATTAAGAGTTAATGCACATAATGCAACATTAAAACAGTACACTCTAACAAACAGAAAGAAAATGTTCATTATATTGTGTCAGGAACAGTACTGATTTTTCTCTATATAAACATATTACAGTGAAGCTATCTTTTAGCCTTGCATAGTTATGCCGTCTTAAATTGTATTCACACAATGTGTATTTTTGGTAGTAATGTGTAATTTATGTCAATATTTGTACATGTTATCAATTAACTAAAATCCTCTCCTCACTATGTGTGTAACTTGCATTTTCTATCTCAGCATTCACCAAAACATTAAAAGGAATACACAGCCTGTGGGACAAACCTATGTTCTCAAATCCAGATGAAAGTTGCCTGCAGGATTAAACGCAACAGTATGACAGAGTCAGAGAGCAGAGCAGGACACAAACCCTAGAGGTCAAAGGTCGATGTAGCAACAAATAGGGGACATCATTAAATGTGACTGGATAAGACAGGGCCGACTAGTGTGGCAATGCCTTCTGTTGATTTTATTGTGTTGATGCAACTTGTTTTGCCCGGAATCAGTAACAGGCTGGACAATAGATCTTTTGACTTATGTCCTTTTATCTCTCAGTAGTGAAGTGATGACTGTGCATCCTCCATCCATCTCCTGAGCAGTGGCCTGTCGACAGTCAGAGACCTCCCTCATTCATAATCACATTCACAAGGGGTGGAATTGTACCAAAAAAATGCTCACAATGTTCCTATAGTAATTTAGCTTTAAGGTATTCTAATAACACATGTGTTACTTGGTACCCATACAAATAATAAAATAAATATATAAAAATAAATAAATAAATAAAACTGTGTTATGGTGATTGCAATACATTTTCAACAGATGAACTACAACTAGCCTCTAAAGACTGCAAACTGTTCATAAACCAGACTACATGGGTCAGTGCCTGGGTAGAGAACATTAGCACATGGCTACATAAGCTAAAGGCTACATACAAAATGTTACCAAATTCTTACGTTATACTGAGTAAGTAGAAAAGTGTGGCAGCCCACAATAATTTGGCAATGAGTGCTCGAGTTTATCCATGACTAATTTCAAATCCTGCTTTAGTAAGCTAAATACATGTTATATTTATTAGCATACATTTACCAGTTAATGTTAATTTACTAGTTAATGTATGCTGTGTATACTTTGTGTTGCACTATATTTTTTGATGTTGTTTTTTGTTGTATAAAATGCCCATTAATGTTTTATAGTTTGCTCCTTTGTTAAACTCAAAATACACATTTACATCATTTCTTGAAAGGTCTTACTGTATATTGTCAAGTTTTTAATATAATTCTAGTGGTAATATAGGCCCACAACTGTACAATAATTCTACAGGACAGAATAAAACAGGCACAGAGCTACAAAATGTTCCCATAGCATTAAATATAAGATAGCAAAATGCACTGGCCTGTTTAAACTTATGTTCACTTTGATCATATCTTGCTGTTTTGGCCAGCCAAGTTCCAGTAAAGCTGCATCTTCCTAGCCTTACAATAACACAACCATGCCCTGTTGGGAAGGGGCCACAGCTAAAGTCAACACAGTGGCAGGGTTCCCAGGCTCTGGAAACCCAGCAGCAATTAGGAGCGCTGACAGCAGAATGCACGAGCAATGAAGGGCTGATCCATATAGCACTTCACAGTGCCACACCCCCTCAGAAAATGTCAGGACATTCTGATGTCAAGCTAATTCTTACAGATGTTTGGAATTTTCATTTATCAAGCGAAACATGAAAAGGCACACACTTCATAACATAATCGGCTTGTTGTTTGTTGTAAGCAGCACACTGAGAAGTAAAGGGATCAAGCCAAATTAACATTCACAGCTTGGAGTAAGAGCTGCAACAGGATTTGGTCTTCTTTTGGCAATTCTCTTCATCCTGATACATTTGCTTTTTAATAGTAAAATCAATTCAGACATACACAGTTTACATAGTTTACAGAGTACAAAATAGGCTACATTAGGTTGTAATTTAACAGATTTCATTACATTTAATTGATTATATTGCGTTGATAACAATACGACTTCCGAAGTGTCAGAACTGACAAAGTCTCTTAGATGAAAGCTAAAACGCCTTGAACCCTTGTCCCGACTGTGACAACATGGGTCACTGATGACCTTCACAGACATACCTGGCTTCACATAATTTCTTTGTTCTGCAGAGAAAGATTTTTTTTTCTTTTTTAAATCCCCATAATATTATAATATTTAAGGACACATTTATGCATTTACTGTACTGCACTGTGATGAACATTTCTTCATTTGGGACTCACTGATTTGCCAAAAACAACAGGTTAATTTGCTTCAGAAATCGCTTTCCCCTCAGAAGAGGCAGAGTAGTATCCTAATGAACAAAGGTGTCCTCTGGTGTATTCAGTTATCCTATCGCCCCAGACCGCTTCCTCTTTAACCACTATGGCTGCACTGTTCCTGGTTGCCGTGGAAACCCCGCACCAGCCCAGCTCTTTCTCTGCCGCTCTCTAAGGCCACACAGGGACCTCTGTTCCTGGCCCAGAGCAGCTGAAGGAGGACTTCGGAGCATCGCAAAAGGTGCAAGCTCGTCCTGTTCTTTTTCACCCCAGTCAGCCAACGGCTCAATTTAAACTGAATCAAGCTTTCAGGTTGCATATACCCATGCTAGTGCCCAGACTATAAATTTAGACAAAAAGGACATCAAGGTCGAAGAATTTCAGGTAAATGAAGAATTTCACAATAAGTACAAAAACACAAATGCAGAGCTATATAAAAGCATAAGCATCAAGTTATATGTTTATAAATACATTAAATCTAAGCACAAATACACCAATTAGACATAACATTATGACCACTGACAGGTGAAGTGAATAACACAAATGATTTCTTTTTCATGACTCCTGTTAGGGGGTGGGTTATATTATGCAGCAAGTGAACATTTTGTCTTATCTAGACGAGTGGGTCAGAACATCTCCAAAACTGCAGCTCTTGTGGGGTGTTCCCGGCCTGCAGTGGTCACTATCAAAAGTGGTGAACTGATGACAGGTGAAGCACGTGGGAGCAAAGTGTAGTTCGATCTCACAGACTCTGAAAATACAGGGCATAGCATTTTGTTGCTTATAGAGTCATAAAATATAACATTATTACCACTAATACCAGGCAGGTGGTCGTAATGTTATGACTGATCATTGTATATAAGAACTTGGCTTGCATATAACTAGTGTGTGCTATTGAATAACCTGCTGTAATCTTTTAAACAGCCCTTCAGGCACCTCTGCTTAAATAAATCCAAAATATGAGAGAATAAACCTTTGATAGGCATTTGCAGTGTGACCAAGCTATTATTTTTCTTACTTCCTGACACAAGACTGTTATAATCTAAGTATGACTTCAGCAGCACCTGCAAAGTCTCACGTCAGTCTCTCTGCTCTGTCCAAGCCATACTTATTGAATTTTTACTGGACAATCTATACTTCCTACAAGTAAGTGATAACAGTCAAGAAAATAGCATAGGCCTATTTGTCTGATATGTTTGTTTTCTTAAAAATCTTAGTAGAAGTAAAGGGAGCGGTCTCAGGACACACATGTCTGTAACATCATACCACATTACCTAACAATATATGCAATAGAATATGTACTTAGTTGCCTGGAAATTCCAGACTCACCGCTGTACCAGTGGATGAGTCTGGTCGCCTTACAATCAATTCGATTTCTAGGGCGGAGCAAACCCGAATTAACGAACAGCGGCGTTAGCCAATCAGAAAATGGCGGACGTGACGTTAACAAAGCGACAACAAAGTAAGAAAGTAAACAAACGGAGTAGTGAAGCCACGAGGGAGGAACGAAGGAGTTATTTCAACATTACCGTACCATATCGCTGACTGAAACAAACTCTTGGCTCCTCGGTGCGCCATCATTATTGTTGTCGGCGAGGAGACGCGTACGAGTGATGTTGCTCGCGAAGAACACGTGACTTAAATAAACCAATCAAAATGCACGGTATGCTTGGGATTTGAGTAAACCACTGCGGACGGCGTGGTGACCAGACTGATATTTCTCTGTAGAATAACACAGAGACATATCAGTCTGGATTTTCCAGGCAATGTACTTAGGGGCTGTTTCTTGTGTTTGGTAAAAGACATGGATGTTTCCAGAGAGTTGTTATCAGTGTGGCCCCACAGCTGTAACTCCTCACTTTTATTGCCTCGTTGTTCTTAAAGGAACTTATCCTCATCGAAGTGATGTTTTGTCTCCCTTTTGGCTGGACACATTGTCTCGTGTTGAATCTAATCTTGTTTTTCTGGTCAAGGACCCGAGCGAGACAAACACTAGGAAAGATAGGTGCAATAGAATATTTATAAAATATGGAAGCACTGAACTGCCACAGTGAAAGAAAAAATATTGGTAGCATTTCTTGTTAATATGAGAAAATTTCACATTATAACGAGATCTTTTTTGTGTTAAAACGTGATAATACATTACATTTAAACTAGATAATTTTCTTGTTTCCATAAAAGACTAATGGAGGCACTGTTTATGTTTTTAAGAAGCATATAGATGAACAATATCACCACCAAACTGTCAGTCATGGGAAAACATGATCTTGTTTTAACAAGAAAGTTATTACGTTATAACAATAAAATTATCCCATTTAAACAAGGAAGTTATCACAATATAATGAGAAAATGATCTTGTTATGGCGTGAAATTTTCTTGTATTAATGAGAACTGCTATCACTATTTATTTATTTGACTGTGGCAGTTCAACATTTCTGTAGAAAACATGAGCTGTTTAAACCAATGACTGTATACTGTATAAGGAACTTCTTATACGGCAATGAGTAAGTAAACTCATTTTAAAGGGATAAATCTCTCATTTTAATGAGAAAGTTATTATGTTATAACGAAAATAATCCCTCTTTTGCATGAGAAAGTTATCTCATGTTAATGTAATAACATTTTATAAGGTGATACTTTCTTGTATTAACAAGAAATGCTACAATATTTTGAGTTCACTGTGGCAGTTCAACGCTTCTGTAATAAAACATACTTTTACATGAAATATTAGCTAATTTGAATATTTATTGCTGTTGTGAGTCAATATGTGCAAACAGTAATTTATTAGATTTCAGGTAGACATCATATAGCTTAGTTGTCTTAAACTGTTTGTAAACAGAATGGCTGCGTTCAAAAGAGTGGTGCCATAAACTAAGGAGCCCAGTACACATTTTATAATTTATATTATAATACGATCAACTGACTATATGTGTGTAATGTCAGAGGCTGGTTAGAAAACATTAGTGAGTGACTTTTAGATGTTTTATTTAAAGTCTCTAATTTGCATATAAACTAAAGGCTATTTATGTTTCTTAATTGTTATGTATTATGCTGGACAAGTTACAGAAATGTGGCCACAAGAGTTTGTCAGTGTGCACTCAGATACTTTACAGTTTTAAGTAAACTTTATCAAATGGAACTGGTCAGATCTGGATGCTTGTAATTCAAAATAGACGTAAATAAATAAGCTAAATATGTAAAGCAAATATTTAAATAACAACCACTCATTTCTATGTCTTATTTAATGTTTTTAGTTTGCTTCCTTGTAAAAATAAATAGGAAGATACAGCTTTAAATTGTGAAATGGTTGTGACAGTATGGGACAGAAATGAAGAAAGAGCAGAACAGGATGTCTTCAAACCACTTAACCCTTTTCCATGAGGCGACTGAGGAAAAACTGGACAAATATGGAGTTTTGTATGAGAGCCCTGTGTGTGACCGCCTGTGGTGACAGACAGATACATCTCTTTGAACAGCTTGTTTTGTTGACACTGGCAGTGAAAAACTCAAAGTTATTTAATGACATAATTACTCAATCATAAAGACAAGCAGTGACTGAGGTAAAACCCTTATGAGAATGAGACAGAGTCACGTCTTCTTGCCTGAACTCTTCCATCTTGTCCTTCCATCGATTTGACAGTAGTTTCACAACAGGGGGGCCCATGTTTTATTCCTGAAACGTGAGCTCCAGCCAGGCCTTATATGGCTCTATAGAGGTCTGATCTGTGCATGATATCCAACTCAGTGCCCTCAGCCTGAAGGTGCACTTCTTGTCACTTGTGCTTCTGTTTTGCTTAGTAGTAGTTAACAATTTTAGGTTTCCTTAAAAACCAACTGGCCCCACCTTAAGTGTTTCTAATCCCAACACATTATAATAAATGTGAGAATCTAAAGGACCTAAGGAGGGATTTATTGTGTCCTGTACAGTCAGTCCTGTACAGTATATCTTTTAAGCCTTTTTGATTCTAAGCCTTCACTAAATATCTTTCAGGTAAATGTGTGTCAGCCACAGTTTCCTGGTCCAGGAACTGAACGTTCAAGTCATTAGTGAGAAAACACAGCACAAGCAGGTCATTGGCTCAAATAAATACTCACCTTGGCACTCACTCAAAAAATTTGTCATTCATAATAAGCTTGCCAGTCTTCCAGTCATCTAATCCCAGTCAGCCTGCAGTTTGCAAAGGAGCCAGTCAGCCAATTAATCACCCAGTCACCCAGTCATCCACAAGGGGAAAGTGGGAAATAAAAAAGCTGACCAGAAGTTTTTAGTGTAAACAAATACTGGCACCGCAAGAAAGCCTGTTTCTCCAAATCAGACTTGACTGAATAAACACATAATGAGTATATGAAGCATGATTGAGGTTGATAAAAAATGACGCAAAGTTTGCATTTCACCTTGATCTGAAATATTAACTTTATGCCACTACATTTAAAAAAAAAGATATATATTTGGCCTTTTCCGGCTTTATTAGAAAGTGCAGTTTAGAATTGACAGGAAATCATGAGGAAGAGAGAAGGGAAAAGGGTTGGAGTCCGGACTCAAACCCACAACACTGAGACAGGCTGTAGTTGTTGTGTAGTGTATATGCACCGCAGCTCTACCAACTGAACTATACTGAGCCTTACACTTGCTGCTGGTTCTCAAAAACATGCACACAACACATACAATAATCAATTTGAGAAGCTCCTTGACTGGTTCTATTAGGGTCGTGTGCAAATGTGAACATGGACACATTGGACTTAGTTAAATGTTAAGGACATGAAGTAGGACACTTACTACATCATTGTCTTACAAATTGATATTGTTTAAAAAAAAAAGAAAAGAAATATATTGTCTTTTTTACAGTATTGTGGTATGGCATATATTTTATGATTGTGATATTTATGTGTGTTTGTAACATCAGGTTCTTGTCAATACACCGCCCTACTAAGAAGCAATATGTACAGTCAAGCATATGTCAGTCTATTCACTGGAGGAAAAGGCCCACCAATGATTGCATTAATCTTACAAATAGTGTATAATGTACTGAAGCTCCCACCTAGGGCTAAACGCACATCCTGCCAGTCTCATTAAACAGCAGACACACACAAACTAAAGGCAAGTCTTTGTCTGAGAGGTGACATGGATATTAGTGTTATGGAAAGGTTCCCTATGATGTAAGCCTAATGATGATTCTCTTGTTGATGAGGTCAACTTCCTCCCGGCTAAATGGGAACAGATTGTGGCTGATTTTGGATGCATTTCCCTTTTCAAACTCTAATCTATGAGGCAAGGCGGGGAGAGTTTTAAAATGTCAGAAATGTTTAAAACAGCTTGTTGGCCTTGCTCTTGCTCTTCTTCTCACTCATGCATGAAGTCAACAACTTTTTTTACTTCTGAACAAGTGTGTGCATGAAAGTAGCTCTGGCACCACACAAAATGCAGTTGCCTAATAGTAGCTTTATTTCTTTGTGATAAGGATGTTCATGACAAAACATAACCCAAAGTTGATTATGTTACAACTAGAAAGTCATAACACTGCATCGTATGAGGGACATCTTTTTTGACAGCTGAAATAAACAAATGCCTGGGCTTTCTAAATAGTGTTATTAATGTCCTTTACAGTTCACTAACAAATATATACAGTATGATATAGGCAGCTGGGTTCGAGGCCAAAGAGAGGCTGATAGATTCCAGTGAGATTTGAGATGCTATTTTTGATTTATGTAACTGCATAGTGAGAATACAGCTGGTCTAGACCTTTGTGTCAGAAGGAAGCCATTAATTTAGATGCAACAATTCACTTTTCGTGTTCATGATTTGTAAGGTTATTGTAAAGTAAGTCAAGTTGTTTTGATTTTGCCAGTTGTTTATGTAGGTTTGTGAAGGGAATAGGTCTTGACTTTCTATCTTTGGACTTTTGGAGTCTTTTCTAAATACAAAGGAGTGCTCTAAACAGGCTTGAACACAAATTCATTATGAAAGAGTCCTGCATTGTATGTCTTTTGTCTTTGTTTATTGTAGATTTTTTTTTAACAGTATCTCATCGTCAAGAGGCAGAAAATACAGAAAAGCTAACGTGTGGTTAACTTTCTTTCCTTACAGCAAAAATATCAAAAAACCAACACATGCAATAAGTGAATCATTTGCTGTAAGGAGTGACTGAAGAAATGCCTCTTAGATTTTCCAGGGTTGCTTCATGTACTGTATGTCAGCCTCTATGGAGAACAAAGGTAACAGAGAACATAGGTATGCACCTTGTCTGTTCTGGTAGCTCTAAAAAGGATAAGCAAAAAGGATAGGCAAAAAAATGCATGATGTTATCCCAAAGCTATGGCTTTTTTGTAGATGCATATGATACCTGGGGCAATAATAATGGGTACAAACACCATAGATAACAGATAACAGCATTCCATTAAATAGATGAACTTTAATTTATTTAACTAAAAAGCACTTGGCAAGAATCTGGTGATCTAATACGTATTATAATATAAATATTAAGAAACATTATATATCAGTACTGTAACCTAGATGATAAATTGCATTTTACTTTATGTTATTATTATTATATATTGAGCACTCCAACTGTATTTCACTTTGTTTGTCACTGTAGTTGCACTTTGCAGTTTTTATTTTTTATTTTTTATCAATTTTTATCAATTTTATTTTATATAAAATATTTATATTTTTCGGAAAATACCAAGACTAAAATCCATATGATATTTGATACAGTCTAGCCCAATAAAATACTTTCCAGACTTTCTAGATATTTATTAATATAATAATAATTAATATTACATTTTCTTACACCCCAACTTGAAACTGTGATAAAGCAAACATCCTGATCCATAATCATGCATTTTGTGAGCTTGTAAAACATCAGGTAGATGCTGCAAATATAAAATTGCCAGGTACAAACATAGGTTATGTGTAAATGAACATCCAATAATTTTCTTGTGCCTTTTACAAGTTTAGGCACCTCCAAAACTCAAGTGATGTAACTCAACTATTCTGTGTCCTAAATCAAAAACCAAGGTAAAACAAAGAGAAACAGCAGCAGAGCTCAGGGTAAATGGCCTACACGCTGCATTTGCATGTTGCTGAATATGTTACCTGTGGGCGTTGTGGAGCTCACTGTTACCACAAAAAAAATCCTCTTCTCAACAGAAAAGGATAGACATATTTATTCAGATGTTCCTCACCTCTGGCTTGAGAAAAATGCTGATCCTTGTATTGGGAAGAGGCTAGCTTGTGTTGGTTTGTGAAGCTGCATAATTGTGCCCACTGAGGCGTCTGCAGCTCCCACACCATCAATAGACAATACAAGACACCAGCAGATGCAGCCTCGACACTACAATGGGCTCTGACAACATGGAATTACTGCCTTTGCAGCTGAAAGTGGCTTTTTATTTCAGTGGGAATAAAGTGTGGAACATACAGTCCTTCATCACTGAATTAGAATATTGCAGAAAAGTGAATTTATTTGAGAAGTTAAATTACAAAAAAATGAGTGTACCTACACAGAGTCAAACATTTTAAGTATTTTGTCATTTTAATTGTGATGATGAGGATTATGTAATATCAATTCAGACACAAGGGGTCACAAGCCAGTGCATCTTTTGTGCTAGTCCCAAGCCCAGATGAATGGAGAGCGCTGCATCAGGAAGGGCATCTGGCGAAAAACCTATGCCAAATTAATCTCAAAATGACTGCATGCTAGGAGGCAGATGATTTACTTGAAGCATCTTGCTCTGTGTGTATTGAATCTATATAGTATATGGTTTGACTTAGAACTGAACAACTGAAACAAATGGACTTTTCCTGTTGGAGCGTATATTATAAAACAAAACTGTTTCTCATACATAGATGCAGAGGTGAAAGCAGGATCTTTAAAAGATGCAAAGGATAAAACAAAGTAAGAAGTGGCTAGAAGAGGTCATATGATACATGACTCCAAAAACCACTGAGTCTCACAGGAGGCTTATATTGTGGTGAGCAGAGCTGTGTGAGCCTCACTCAAACAGCTGTGAGGCAGACTGCAGGTGAAAGATGAGGCAAGTCCTAAAGGGAGGCATCAATCTTTGATGGACTGACACATCTGAGAGAGGCAGACTCAAGGAGAGCCAGGAGACTACAAACACACTCTTCCTCTTTGTTTCTGCCCCTCTGAAGAAGTGGAGGGGGTGCCCTGACCAGTCAACTGCACATATTAACCAACCAGGAGTTTTAAACTTATGTCTTATTCTTATTCTATGAGACAGTACATTTAGGCTTTCTATAACTCTTAACCATCAAAATTCTTAACCATAAAATTCAATGTTTATTTAATTACAACATAAAAAATTACAATTTGCATATAAGATATATAAATGATTAAATTATCCATATGAAGACTACTACCAAGAACAGAAATAAATCACAACAGTTTGTTAACCCTTGTCTTATTAACAAGCAGATGATTCAGTATGAGTGTTTCAAAAAGGAGACTCACACAACTGGTGCAGCTTGTGACAGGTTTCAATCATATGAACACAACACCTGGAACAGCTGTAGGAGGGTGACCTCACCTACAGACTCTGCATTAGTATTATTATTATCCTTAGGGCACAGACATAAGAATAAACGTCATCATGTTGGCTGACGTCTTAGAGTGTGCTTATGTAGGACTTTACATTACAACATCAGGGTTAAATAATTGTACTGGTGGTAATGGCACTGGCCTTAGAGATGAGTACAACTGACTTTTAAGAGGAGTGACTCAGTTTTAACAGGAAGTGGCTATGCATCATCCTCTGACCTGCTGGGTAATGGATAACACTTAACTGTGGGACCTAATTGGTACATAAAAGCATTATGTGACAGTATCAGCATGGAATGTCCCTCAGAAACAAATGGGTCATTGTCACTCTTCAGCAAGTGTGATGGACGTCCATTTAGTCACAACTCTAAAGTTTTCTTACTTTTGCCCAGACTAAAATTTCATTTCAGTCTCAATATTGTTGTTAGTTTAATTTCAAAATACCGGGTGGGAAAAAATTAAATCCAAAAAGTATTTTGGATCATAACCAGGTTGTAAGTAGAGCTTTGGAATGCAAGAAGAAGAAACTGCGGAAAGAGACAACAAACAAATGTATCGGCTGATCAAGATGGTTTGCTGGTAAGATGGTCATTTCAAAGTTCTTTTTCGCCTCCTACGGGGCCTTGAGACAAAAATGTCAAGTTATAGAACCAAAAAATTTAACCTGCACTGAGCCAGAGGATCCAAGGGGCTGTTTGTGAAGGCACAGGCTGATCCTTGACCCAAATTAAGACCTGCAGCTGAATAACCATAAAACAGAATCTAAAAGAGAGGGGCTTTAAGAACAAAAAACTTGCCCCTTTGGACATTGCAATGGAGCATCAAACATGGGACATTGACAGATGGAAGAAATTTTTCCTGGCTGCCAGCATTACTGACATGACAAAGAGGTCCCACTGGAGATGTTTTGTATTCAGCAAGGAGGCTCAATCATGATCTGGACTGCTTTTTCCTTCAGTGGACCAATAGAGTTTCAGGTTGTATGGGGGCTAGCTGTGTGGAGATGTTGCTGTGGCCATCCCTCATGACTGGGGGCCCTTGTCTGTGCGGTGATATCTGGGTCTTTCAGCAGGACATTGCTGCAGTTTACAGCGCCTGCTTGACCAAGGACCTCCTTTGGGAGGGTAACATCCCTCTTTTGGACCATCCTGTGTGTGCCCCTGATCCTAATCCAAATGAGAATGTTTGGAGATGAGTGGCAAAAGAACTTCACAGGAGTTTTTTTTTGTTGTTTTTTTTTTTTAAAGATTTTTTTTATTTTTTATTTTAAGACTATATATATACTATTATAAATAGACTTTAATAAGTTGCTTATTGTTTATTTTTTGTGTGTTTTGCTTCAGTTTCTTCTTTTTCATTTTGAATCTCTAGTTGCAAAAAAGCGTTAAAGCCAAATAATAATATTTTTTCACTGGTCTTTAGATTTTGTTCAGGAGTGTTCTAGTACACAATGCCAGCAGAAATTAGGGGCTATAGAATCTATGCAGATTTGTAATGATCAGAGACAAAAGAAGACACTTGTACTGGCTGCTCACCTTCATTAGAAAGTGAGAAGCCAGAAAACCCAAACAGGTGCATAGCTCAACTCCCCTTAAGGTCTTATTATTACTTTGTAATACACAACAAGACTTCATTCAACACACATTTTGGTTATGGTTTACACTGCTGTCTAGTTTAGTGGGGCAGTCCAAATTACATTCCTGACACCTACAGGTAATAGGTGTGAGTGTGTAAATAGAGTGGAAAAGTGAATTTATTTTAATAGTTCAATTCAAAGTGCAATTTATAGTATAAAATGTATATTAATGTAAACATGTTCAGTATATACAGAGTGAAACAAACATTTATTTATTTTAATTGTGATGATTAAGGCTTAGAGTTATGAATCCCCAGCTCACCAAATTCAGAATATTATATAAAATTACATAATCCTCATAATCATCATAAATAAATGAAATAAATGCTTGAAATATTTTAAATTCAGCCAAATCAATACAAATTGCTGCACTCTTAGAGGCAGACAATTTGTGGTGACCCTGGGAAAAGCCAAAGAAAATAAAGAAATGTTAGGATTCATTTACTCTGTGTGTTCTTAATCCATATAATACTGTATGCATTTGACTTTTTGAAATGAACAACTTAAATACAGTAGGATTATTATACTTTACTGAGATGTGCTTGCATAAGTCAACGCAATAGCAGTTTCCATTTTAACCTCATAATACCTTGTAGTGCTCTGGGGCCATTTCATTTGCTGTAAGAGGTAAAACAACACTTGGCACTTAAACAATGAAGACTTAAGTGGTCTTGGTGAAGCTGATAAGAAGTCGGTAGCTGCATTGAGAGGAAATCCTTCACAGACACATTCACAACTAGAGGCTATAGGAAAATTCATTACATGGAAACTGGGTCAGTGGGACTGTCAACAGGTACAGTTGGAAAAATACACTTACCAAAGGTTTTTCTAATGACATCCCTTGTTGTAAAAAAAAAAAGAAAAAAAGAAGCTGTATAGCTGAGAATGGGCATAGAGTTGGCTTCTTGTTTTATTATGTGGAAGAAAAGTTAAAGATTAGTAGTACTGCAGTGTAGTATATAGAAATATAAACAATCAGGTCAGAAGCCTATTTGTTTATTATGCTATATATCTTGACAGTGTTTTTTTGGTAACACTTTAGACTAATTACCATAAAGCTTTAGTTAAGTATTAGTTAAAGGTGAGTATCTATTTAAATGGTTATGTACCAACTACTTCAATATTAATAAACTGAAATAATTTGAGTTTTAATAAGCTCATAATAAGCTAATATAAATCAGGGCAAAATTATAAACGCTTGAGTTTAATATCTTGAAACTCTTTATTCATTAAATTATTCTTTACATTTAAATTGATTTAAGTTCAAATTAAATTATTACATGTTTATTAACAGTTTATTACTGCGTAATAAAATAAAATGGTAATGGTGTAAATGATTCTAAAGTTACCCATTTCCCATAGAATAAATTTCTTTCTGTTCTATTGCACTCTGTGATTCACTCAAGAACAGTTTCCCAAAGGATGTACACTGGTATTTTTAAGTTAGAGATTTTGCATTGAGATAGAGATTGATTGCTGCCAGCACATCTATTTTATAGAAGCAGTAGACATTATCTTCATTGAAAAAGAACAAGAGTTTCATAGCACACAAACAGAATTGTGTGATATTAGGATGCTCTCTACAGCCAGCACACTCTGATACATCTCTACACTGAGGCAGAGGAGCGACAATCCTGAAATAGGCACCAGTGGAGTGTGGTTTTGTGGGCTAGGGGGTGGTATGCCATGTTCCAGAGGGAAGCCCATGTGCTAATCACTGGTCTCTCTCATCGGGGGGGCAAGAGCGACCTCAGCTATAATAAACCCCTTACTGGTGTGGGATTTTTGAGACACTCTGACCCCACAGTGGCATCTGCACTGCTGCCATAGTTTACATGCCTCTTACAATCCCGGTACATGTGCAATCCTTTTAAACTCGTGCAGTTTTGTATTACAAGAGGTTTTAAAATAGCAAGCACAAAGGAAGATATTAATACACCCATATGATGCAGTTTTACAAAGCTCCAGTCCTCACTCGCAGCTGCAGTCCATAAAGCAGTCATATTGTTCATATACAGTACGTGATGACACAGGATACTTCTTTAAAAAAAGCTTTTTTACGCAACAGCCTGCATTCTCTGGGGATTTAGTTTGAATTTGAACATGTGAACTTTTGCTGCCCCAACACGCCCAGCCTGTACATCTCCGAAGAGCGGACTGACAGAGGATGGATGAGGTAATTGTGTTACACCCTAATAAAACACACACACACAGTGGATAGAAAAAACATTGCACTACTGTACCCCGATTGTACAGCAAACATGTGAGAGCAAAGAATTAAAATATTGTCATAACCAGCGGAGCACAGTAAGTTTTTTTTATTTCCATGCCTAAAAGAAGTAGAGTAATTAAACATGACAGACTGTTAAATCAGTATTATCTTTGAGGTGAGCTGGGGCACTGTGACCGCAGATTTAATGCATGTAATTCCAGTGGCTGGATTTGTCTTAATTAAGAAAAGGACTTTTTAATTTATGATGGTAAAATCTAAAACTGAATTTAGGCTACCTGTATCTGCATAATATTTCAGTTACAAGAAACAATTTTTAATATATTCAGATTCTTCTATGTTTATTCTTTATTTGCTTAAAGGTAGTAGAGATATAGCAAGAAGGCACCAGCCCACGTAAGTGCAGGAGTTGTGTCAGGAAGGGCATCCAGTGTAAAACCTATGCCAAATCATTATGCAAATCCCAGCACACTAGGAGGCCGATGACTCACAGTGGCGACCACGTAAGCGTAAAGCTGAAAAGGAAAGAAGAAGTTGAGATATAGCACTGGAAACAGATCAATATATTGGTAAAAAAAAAAAAGAAAAAAAATGGCATGTATTAAGCTTGAGGTGTCTTGGTGGGAAGTTTTGTAGCAATCAGCTTAAGAAGACGATTATTTCAGCTGTTATCAATGTTTGTAAAAAAAAAAATTAAATCATAGGAGCATGGAGGTTGTGTGTTTGATTCTCAGGCTTGTACAGTGTCTGACAACGCTCTCTCTTGGTGGAGTCTGCATGTAAACCTTGTGTTCATGTTTTCTGGCTTCCTCTCACTGCCCAAAGACATGTACTGAATCATATATGACTGTTTGCATTGATCTATTGAAATAATTTCACGTCAACAATTAAATTTTCACATTTGTGCGCCTGTAACATTATCAAAAAAAGGTAAAAAGAGCCTGTGTTCTTGCTTTGCTTTTCCATATAATGTGTCTTATAAGGGGTCAAAAACAAAGGTTACACAATCATCTCACTGATGACATCACCACTGCTGTTGTTATGTGCAATTTTGAAAGAAAATTATACTTGATCGCAGAGACAGGCCCTAGCGAGCTGAGGCCAAAACTAGGAGCACATGGCACTCCACCAAAGCATGTTCAGCCTGTTCACTTTGAGGCGATGTCTGTTTCACATTATTCATTGTGCAACATGTATCTGCTTCTCAGAACCTAATGCATATGCACTCATCGCACTATTATAATGACAGGATGTAGATTACAGATAAATGTACTTTAGATAAAAGCAGGATGCATTTAATGGCATATCAGGAAACTAAAATGTGCTTTAGTATTGTTTTATTGAGTTTGTGGTTGTTTGTGTTTATGGAAGACAGAGAGAGAGGGAGAAAGAGGCCACACAATAAGCAGTGGACAGTCCAGTGTGATGAAGCAGATGTAATCACAGTCTAGACAGGGCAGAAGAGAAGGTAGGCGAAAAGGATATGAACCGCCTCGCTGCTAAATGAGCCACCCACAAGAGCCATGTATTAAAACAGTTTGAAGACCACAGATTCCAGCCGTGTAAAGCAGAAAGACAGACCATCACAACAGAAGAAGACAAGAATGTTAGAGAGCCACACCAGGAAAACATACGAAGAAGTGACTGGTTTGCTTTAAAAGTTTGAGCGACAAATTGAAGTATTGCAAAACCACACAGGGTACCTCCAAACATATGCCCTATGTGCTTGGTATGGTAGAACCATCTGGGTAAGAAGCATATTACTTTTCATAACCAGCTATATTTCTGAGTTTATATAAATTATAACCCTGAACACCTACACAGTATAACTGTGTGTGGGAATACAAACAGTTTTTTTTTCTTTATATACTGTGACAATGTGTGCAGTGTTCTCCCACTTTTATGTAACAATCAATAACAACAAATGGCATATGGCTGGGACAGCCACCTGACAAACATTTAGATGCATAGCACATGTATATTGATGCGCCTCTGAATACTAACGTACATAACAACATCTTATATGTAGAAGAGCACATTCTGTCAATAACACAGGATAATCGCTCGCTGCAGGGGGTTGCTCTGGCTTACTGCCTGATCACACAGCACCGCAGCACTGAGGGGTGTTCATGACACACACGTGCAAGCTCTTATGCTTATTTTTATGCACAGAACAAAAACACTGCAGCAGTAGGATCAGTCAGTATATTGTATAGCCTGTGTTTTGAATTTACATCTGATATAAATCTGAAAAAATGCATTACAAAGCCTACAATTAGTTCCACTGACATTGTTTGTTTTGTTACAGTTCTAACAGTTACACTAAACAGACGAATTAACGCAATTTTAATAAGAAATGTGAGAATTTCATGAAACTTGATCACTCAATATGCCAGGAACCTTCTCTACAATATAGAGTTCTTCTGCCCTCTAGTGGCGCGATCGCACGTTTCTCATTTTGTGTCATGAATTACATCACAGTCTAAAATGTTCTTATTAAAAAAAAATTATTTGTATGTACACTGTGAAAGATATTGTTGGAGATGATTTCCATGGATCATTACTCATAGGTTTCCACAACACCGGGTACAGTAGATTTAATAAAGTATCTAACTAACTAACGTACAGAATATAAAGATATATGGTAGCATGACAATTTAAGAATACCTATTTCTGACTAGATTACATTCTTAGGTCAAGGTGTCTGTGAAAAAAGCAAAATAAATAAGAAAGTTCACAGCTTCTAATTGCGCAAGAACGTCCCCTGGTGGAGATTTAAAACCGAGGCAACGCCGTCGTCGACCGCAAAGGCACAGCATTGTTGCTTTTCTTAAATAAAACAAAAAAAATAAAAAATAAATAATAAAAAAAAAAACAACACAAAAATGAGAAGGCTACTATTCATAACACATTGTCAACACACTGAAACTACAGTTTAGCATGTTGTTTATAGTTACGGCTGGTTGTCTTTAATAGGCTATAGGCTAATGCACTGGCGTTATGCTGTTTAAAGGCATTGTCAATATGGTTAATTAATTAGCTGTTGTCAAAACGAGCTGAGTAAAGCACATTTGGTTTTCACTCGTGGCGATGAGGAGGAGCTCGCTTGTTTATTCATTCACGTCAGCCCCTCTCTCCCTTCCCTACCCTCCTTCCTGCTACACACAACGGGGACCCTCCGATACAACTGTTTTCCCACATTAAAATTAACCACAGTCACGTCGCCACCATAAACCGCTTTTGGAACCAGGTGAGTCATGATTTGTTTGGCTTTCTCGGCGCAAATTGAGGCGTTTCGCTTTGCACAAGAGCGCTTTACTTGTCCGGCCCGGAGAGGCGGAGTGATTCAACCATAACTTATTACATTTCTCCTCTGAGGGCTAGCTGACCAACCTATGCGCGGGATGTATGGCGACGGCACAGCATCTAAAGGCGCGGACTGCTAGCCTCTTCCAGCCACATCCCTCATAAATACTCGATGTAGGTCAACAGCTGTAGTCAAAATGTCGTCTTTTTAGTTCCATCTCGAGAGAGGGAGAGAGAGGGAGAGAATGGGGAAAGGGACGCATAGGGGAGGAGTAGGGGCACCGCCAGGCCACATTAATCCGAGTGTATCCCATCACTACCACTCTCTGCCCGCGTCTCTGTTCACACCGGCCAGCCTGTCTCGCTTTAGGCCTAGTTTCAACAAAGTTTTAGCAGTTAAGTTCTTGGGCCTTTCTTTAAAGATACAGCGCGCCTTTTGGAGGAGATTCTGTGCGCATTTGGTGAATACAGGTGTTTTTGGTGTCTCTTTGGTGTTCAAAGCTTACCCTTTTGGTCATAACAGCACCGTACCGTGGGGATGTTGTGATGCACTGCAGCAGATAACCTGTAGCCGGATGCTCCCATGGGACAGCACCACCAGTTGGCTGACTCCTCACTTGGCTGTCAGAGATCATTGATAGGCCACAGGTATCCTCACTGCACTAATGAGAGCACTGCATCTCACACAGGCTGCCAAGTGTGTAGGCTACATCTGCTGTGTGGCTCTTTTCTACAGACTCTTGTTTTAAACATTCATTTTGGCATCAGAGTAATATAGCATAATATTCATAAGGTGACTTGTGTTGCCTGTGGTTATGCATCCGGATAAAGCAAGTGGCAATTGGTGCAATTCAGTGGCTTGAGATGGTTTAGTAAAAGGCCCATTAAAAAGACCCATCTGCTTGTGGTCAAAAGTCAAACTTATTGATGGTCATTTTAAAAGGAAAGGTCTGTGATGAGTCAGCAGTAGAGATAGGCACTGAAGCAAAAACATTATCAACTATTATCTAACTTGGGATCTAACATGACAATGTGTCTATGGGCTTTATCATAATATAAATGCTATATTAAGTAATATCAAGTTTAAAATGCTGGTAAAAGAGAGTAAATTAAAAATCCCAAAATAAGTGTATTATCAAGTTCTGTGCCTATTCCAAAAGAAAAAGTGTCTCATTTCCCATCTCTCTATCTAGCTCAGTTTTTTCTGGTGTGTACATCAGTATTCTCATTTCTGTTAGACATAATGGCTTATTGACCAGTGCTTCAAAAGTACTTCAGACAATATGGTCTTCCTTTGTGCACTGCAATATTTGATCACTTCTTATGTGGGGCCTCTGTAGTCTATGACCAATCCCATAATGTATCAGAATACTGTGCTCCATCAGATTGTCTTCACTGAAATGACTTACACGCCTTGATGCTGTTGGTCTTCTCTTTTTGCTTGAAGGCATCTTGCCAAATGGTAAATTGTTTTGCAAACTCACAGTCTCTGTCATCTGGCTCCTGCTTCAGTTTTAGCTGTGTGCTGGTCCTGTATCCTGTTGGCTCATTGTGTTTACAGATTATTATTACAGACATCTGGCAAGTTACCGCAAAGTATTTTTAAGTGTTTTGTGAGGCACCTGTAAAAAATACTTTATTGTTGTTTATTTTTTAACACTTGCTGTGATATTTATTCAAAACATCTTGAAACATCTAAAAACAGATTAGAACTGTCATTACTTTTTATTTATTGACACTAAAAGCTAAAAAGGAGTAATAGCAGTTTGACAGATTGCTGCAAAAGCTGATAATGTAATCGTAATAATGTTTTTATTTCTGGAAATAAGGTTTGTAAAAGTTAGCTGAGTAGTGTGACAATAAACACATTTATTTATATAAAGATGCTGCTCTGCTGTTAGCATGCTGCTCAGGTTGTCACACCCTGTTGTTCTCCAGTGGACCACATTATGATGCTGGTCTTTTAGTGAATAAGGTGCCTTTGTCAAAATAACTATACCTTAATTTCTTTTTATTACACACGAGTTACAGATGCACCAGTTGTTTCAACTTGTTTTAACCACCGTAAACTTAATACATGACATTAAAAATCAACTCTTTATTTCTCTGTCCTCTTCTTATCAGACTGTGTGAATATAGCTGCGGTAAAAGGTTTGGAGTGGCTGTTGATGGAGTCAGCACATTGCAGCACTCTGCTGCTGCTGGCAGGGTTAAAAAAAGAGCCTGATGTTTCCCGAAACACAGCTTACAGCTGCGACAACTTCCACAGTGATGGCAGTTTGTTTGTGTGAGTTTGATGCCACAGTGCATTCTTGAAAAAAGCTTGTGATGCTCACTGAAACTGAGGTCACATGTTATGTGAGGAAAAGCCATTGACTTTTATTGCTGCAACCGCGCAGCTTATGTGTGCTTTTGTATGTACATTTGTATGGTAGTGTTATTTGAATTATGTGAGTGGCAGAAGTATTTACTGTAATAGAGCTCTTAAAACATTGTACAATGCTTAATAGTAATTCATTGCAAGTCATTAGAAGCTGCTCTGATTTAATCCAGGTCTTGCCAGCTTTAACTGAATTTTAACAGCGAGTCTGTTGACAGATTGCATGGTGACAGTTGTGGTGTATGTCCAAACTTGTATGTACCTTTAGGTTCTTGTGAGCCTCTCATTACTATCTAGCTTGTACATTTTCAGCACTGAGCTGAGCACTGGCCTAGTTCATGCCCTCTTGAATGTAATTTTAGCTGTGAATGTTGCAGGTACCTTCTCATCCTTTTCTTCCTCTCGGCCTGGTGTTGTCAGTGTGGAGTTGTGACAGTGATGTTAGCTGAGTTATGTCAGTAGAGGTACAGCTGGTGAGCTTATTAAACTGTCCTGTGCTCTCTGTATAAACTGTGTTACCCCGAGGGAGTCAAAGACAGTGCAGCCATTTTACACATGTGTTTGATTGACACTGTGCTGGCCAGCTGTTAGTGCTGCTCCCTGCTCGCACTAGAGAAGAGGTTAGGCCTCTGCCAGTACTATATCATGCAGTCACCAACAACAGTACACAGTAATCAATCCAAACACAATATTCAGAAATTTGTTTCTGTTATTATAAAAACATAATGCATTTGTGACACATACATTTGTGTAATGTGAATTGCACATTTACTATTTATTACATTTATTAAGTTTTAAAAAATACTTTGTATGTTTTTTATGTAGTAGTCTTTCTTATAGAAAATATAGTTTGAGTTGCTATTTTACTTTATGAAAAAAAATTAAAACAGTAGCTGTGTGTAGAGACAATGTAGCAATACTTTAGGGATCAAGAAAAAAAAAACACAGCATTTTCAAAAACAGTCATAACAAACATTAGCATTATTTTTATGTTGTGTTCAGTATTTTTGAGTGTTTCAGGGTCATAGGCAGGCAGACATTATGTGCCTTAAACTCCATCTCTGAAGGAGAAAGTGGTCAACGGGATAAAAACACAAAACAGCGGTTGATGTATCAGAAAACATAAGAGGAAAGGGATGAGAAAAAAAGGAAGATAAAAAGGAGATGTATCCATGGAAACACAAGGAAAAGGAGGAAGAAGAACAGGTACATGAAGCAGTAATAAACTGAGGTCCAATAGGATTTCAAAAGATAGTGTTGTAGTACTAACTTCATAACCAGAGTGCATCAGGATGAAGACAAAACCAAGAATAGTGTTTGAAATGTGGAATGTCTATTATTAGACTAGCTCATGGAGGCTTTATGCTTTGATAATGGAGACAATGTTAAAGAAAGTAATTTTAAAATAACATAAGAGTACAAACTTTTGGTCCATAAAAGTAAACTAGTTCTGGCCTGGTTTTGATGGAAGATTCTCTCGAAAACTTGGTCTCTACATTGAGAAAATTGGTCTAAGAGTTGGGGGTGTACCATCATTGTAATAAAGACTAAAGTTTGTATCGTAAAAAATGGGATATGCATTTTATATTTATCTCAAAAAGGTGGTACTTAGAAAATATATCATATATGCTTAATCTTCTGAGTTTAACTTTTGGTTCTCTGACACAATAGAAAAACTGTAGCTCTGTGAGTGTGGTGATTGCAGAAGATCATACACTACATGCCAAATGAATAACTTGTCATAACTTTACTTTGTAATTTATCAGAAATAGGAGACAGATATTCTTACCACTATAGAGATATCTGGCACATTTTTTTTTTTATTGTAGCAAAAATACAGTACACACTTAAAACCTTACAACAAATTTACAGGAGTATACAGTGGGGCAAAAAAGTATTTAGTCAGCCACCAATTGTGCAAGTTCTCCCACTTAAAAAGATGAGAGAGGCCTGTAATTTTCATCATAGGTATACCTCAACTATGAGAGACAAAATGAGAAAAAAAAATCTAGAAAATCACATTGTCTGATTTTTAAAGAATTTATTTGCATATTATGGTGGAAAATAAGTATTTGGTCATCTACAAACAAGCAAGATTTGTGTCTCTCACAGAGCTGTAACTTCTTCTGAAAGAGGCTCCTCTGTCCTCCACTCGTTACCTGTATTAATGGCACCTGTTTGAACTCGTTATCTATATAAAAGACACCTGTCCACAACCTCAAACAGTCCCACTCCAAACTCCACTATGGCCAAGACCAAAGAGCTGTCAAAGGACACCAGAAACAAAATTGTAGACCTGCACCAGGCTGGGAAGACTGAATCTGCAATAGGTAAGCAGCTTGGTGTGAAGAAATCAACTGTGGGAGCTATTTTTAGGAAATGGAAGACATACAAGACCACTGATAATCTCCCTCGATCTGGGGCTCCCCGCAAGATCTCACCCCGTGAGGTCAAAATGATCACGAGAACGGTGAGCAAAAATCCCAGAACCACACGGGGGGAACTAGTGAATGACCTGCAGAGAGCTGGGACCAAAGTAACAAAGGCTACCATCAGTAACACACTACGCCGCCAGGGACTCAAATCCTGCAGTGCCAGACGTGTCCCCCTGCTAAAGCCAGTACATGTGCAGGCCCCTCTGAAGTTTGCTAGAGAGCATTTGGATGACCCAGAAGAGGATTGGGAGAATGTCATATGGTCAGATGAACCAAAATAGAACTTTTTGGTAAAAACTCTACTCGTCGTGTTTGGAGGAGAAAGAATGCTGAGTTGCATCCAAAGAACACCGTACCTACTGTAAAGCATGGGGGTGGGAACATCAAGCTTTGGGGCTGTTTTTCAGCAAAGGGACCAGGACGACTGATCCGTGTAAAGGAAAGAATGAATGGGGCCATGTATCGTCAGATTTTGAGTGAAAACCTTCCATCAGCAAGGGCATTGAAAACGAAACGTGGCTGGGTCTTTCAGCATGACAATAATCCCAAACACACTGCCCGGGTAACGAAGGAGTGGCTTCGTAAGAAGCATTTCAAGGTCCTGGGGTGGCCTAGCCAGTCTCCAGATCTCAACCCCATAGAAAATGTTTGGAGGGAGTTGAAAGTCCGTGTTGCCCAGCGACAGCCCCAAAACATCACTGCTCTAGAGGAGATCTGCATGGAGGAATGGGCCAAAATACCAGCAACAGTTTGTGAAAACCTTGTGAAGACTTACAGAAAACGTTTGACCTCTGTCATTGCCAACAAAGGGTATATAACAAAGTATTGAGATGAACCTTTGTTATTGACCAAATACTTATTTTCCACCATAATTTGCAAATAAATTCTTTAAAAATCAGACAATGTGATTTTCTGGATTTTTTTTCTCATTTTGTCTCTCATAGTTGAGGTATACCTATGATGAAAATTACAGGCCTCTCTCATCTTTTTAAGTGGGAGAACTTGCACAATTGGTGGCTGACTAAATACTTTTTTGCCCCACTGTATTATTGCAATTACAAACCTACGGTAATACAAGTGACCAAAACACAATGAAAACAAATGTCTGCTTAAGCACAATATTTTCATATTCTTAGTGTCATGTGAATTTGTGATTTTGGCAGAGGAATCCTTGTCATTGTCACTGCTGTAACTGTAAACAGACAAGAAAAGACACTGCTACAGTGTGATCTGTGAGGCACTCCACAAGCCTCACTGCAGCACCTCAGGCAGCTTTTATACATCCAGTCATTTGTCAAGTGGACAGGATGGGCCTTGCAGAAAAACTAACAGTACTTAATGATGATAATTTGAGAAACATTTTACATAAGTGACATTTTTACATCATCTTTGGGCGCGATGAACAAAGAAAGCCTTAATGGCCTGAACATGGACTATGATGGAGATAGACATTGCTTATGCAAGATAACTATATTGGATGCAAAAATGCTATGGCACAAGTATGAGAGATGGGAAAGTATAAGTGCCTACTTCTGAACTAGTTTACTGTACTATGACCTGGATGAAATTTTATAGTCCCACCTCACACCATCCAGTCAAATTCATACAAATATATAATTCATTATATATACTAATCAATGCCTTCACAATTATATTTGGCCTGTTGCTTTTCTGTCAGGACAGTAGGGAAATTTTGAAACAGTAGAACATTATTATTATTATTATTATTATTATTATTATTATTTGCCAAATTGAGAGTGATCGGACATTGATCCAAATGGACATTCATCCAATCTTCACTAATGCAGCTTCATCAGGCCGGCCCTCAGCTGTGAGAGAGGACTTCAGGCCCATTCTTCTCTCCTCACTCTCCTGTGACTGCGGCCATGTTTATGAAACCACAAAACAGGCAGCACTCTGTCGTTCTTTCCCTCTTTTTCCCTCTCTCTGTTTTTCTCTGAGCCCCTCCCCCTCTCACTGTTCTTCTCTCCATCTCCCTTATTTCAATCTGCTTCTCTCGCTCTCTCTCTCCCCATTCTTCTCCTCTTTTACTCCATGTATTCACCACACTGTACCCACCCCCCCACATTGCACACTGCCCCTCCCGCGTTCCTTCCCGTTTTCTCTCACGTTGCTCTCTCTATTCTGTGTTTTTTTTTTTTTTTCTGTCTCGCGCTCTGTCTCTCTGCTCCCCTCCCCCACTTCAGACTCTGGTTTTTACAGTTTCGCCGCTTAGCCCCCCTCCTCTCTTCCCAGCTGAACTCAGGTTATCTCCCCCACTGCCTCACCCCTCAATCCCTCTTTCATTCCCTGCAATCATATGTTTCACTTCTCTCTCACTCTATTATGCCCCCATTTTGTCCTCTGCTGCTTCCTTTCCCCCTTTTATTTTCTCTTCATCACCATGTTCATCACTATTCCTTTTGCATTTTATCACAAACTTTATGGTAAAACATATTTTAGTAGCTACTCAAATGAAAGCATGATGGAAAATAGAATGACACTGCCTCTTCTTCTCAGATGTTATTCTCTTTATTATCATTATGGCACTCGCTTGTACTAGCTCATATTCAACAAGTGGCTATCAGTTAGCAGAAAACTGTGCCTTTTTTCCCAAAAGGGCAATAAATAATGGACTTTTGGTCACCTCCAGGACATACACTGAGCAGCATCTTGTGGACAGTCTATGGGTCACAGTATGCTCAATTAATAAATGTAGCATTTACATTTAGGTACAGCGTACAGCGTAGTGTTTGCGTAGTACTGAACTTCTTTTCCTTTTGGCTTTTTGCTTTCTTTGGTGGTCACAGCAAATCATTTGAATCCATTTAGCCCTAGCCTTTGCATCCTTCTCTCTCACGCCAACTGCTTTTGTGTTCTCTTTCCAAACATCCTCAAATTGCCCTATTTACCTTCTTCTTGGCCTCCTACCTAGCAACATCAGCATGCTTCTACCAATATATTCACTATCCCTCCTCTGTACATGTTCTCCATCTTGCCTCTCTGACTTTATGTCCAAAACATCTAATCTGAGCTGTCCCTCGGATGTAATCATTCCTAATCCTATCCATTCTAGTTACTCCCAAAGAGAAGGTCAGTATCTTCAGCTCTGCCTCCTGTGTTTTCATCAGTGCCACTATTTTTAAATCATCAGGAAAATGACCCATCTCTCTACTGTCCTGTACATCTTTCTTTTTATTTTTGATGAAACCCTATAATACTCAGTAGTAAGTGCAAGTGTGGAGTTCAGAATAGTGGGACTTGAACAATTATACAGAATATATTTCGCCTGTGTTGTGAGATCCACTTATTGTCATTTTACTACACTATCATCAGGCAGTGCAGCCAATAAAGCTCCAAACTGTTGGCAACCTCCCACAAAACCGCACTGTGGCCCCTTATTACTTCAGTACACCACTGGCTATACAGTACAGCAACCCTTTAGGGATATTCACATAATACTCCAAGAGTTATGCTCATTTCTGAAAACTAAAAAAAAGAAAGAAAGGATATTATCAGGCTTTTTGCATGCATTTAATATGTCCGTGCAGAACCTTTTATCTGAAATGGTATACAGGACAGTGATAACTACAGTATATGCTATATGTTTGTGCAATGTACTGCACAATTTTGACTAAAAGGCAAATCTTCTTGTTGCTAGATTTTTAAGATTGTCCACAGAATCCAGAATGTCATATTCAGCACATGTATTTAATATGTACTTTAAAGGGCATACATTATGCAAAATCGACTTTTCTTTAATGTTATAATGTTCTCTCATCAAAAACATACTTGTAAGTGTCTTTTTGAATAATCCTCTATTCTCTGGTATGGCCGTTCTGAGGTCTTAAAATGCTTGGTTTTACAAGCTTCTGCCTCTCTCACAAACCCCCACCCAATCCAGGAAGCATTGACCAATCAACAATCCCTCTACATCCAGTCCACGCTCATTAAGTTATCCGAAAATGATGTGCAGCTCTGTTTCCATTGATTCCTCACAGCTATTTTTCAATATGTAGTAAAATGGCATCATACAAACGGAAATAAAAAGATATTTTTCTTTGTGTTCAAAAGACCGTCACAGCTATGCATTCTGCTGCCCTCTGCTGGTCTCTTCACCTGTTTCTTTATGGCAACAGTAGAGCGCTTATTAAAAATGTTTTCTTTTGGCCAGATAATGTATGCAACTAAGATTGGTTCAAAATTATGAATAAAAGCATTATATAGTTCCTTTAATGCAGCTGTCAGATGAATGTGTTGACGACAGATAAAAACATTGTGTGCTAGGCTCACATCCAGCCTCTAGATCATATTTCATATTGGTTCAGATGACTACTGCTGCAGTATCTGGATGTATCTGGAAAAGCTACTTGTAGTGAAATTTCACATTGCTGTTCTTGTTTGATTTTATCTCCAAAAACCTGTGACTGACAGTAAACAGAGGAAACAACCATTTCTAGTGGCTGGAGGTTATTTGCCTCCTTGATTACTTTTTCCAGTGGTGCCTACATTTCATTCCACTTCTCATCCTAGGCATATACTAGCCATATGTTAATTTAGTGTTATTGGTGCAACAACTGCATGGAGAAAAGACAGCTGTACTTGGAACCTAATGCTGTATTGTTAATAATTGATTGTACTTTTTAACTGCCCTGCTAAAAATGTCTCAAGGATAAAACTATGTCACTGCATAATTGAAAAAGTAATTCATTCTTATTATGTGGTGTACTTTGAAACATTAAGTGCCACAATCATCTTTAATTTTTGTTTTACTATGATTAAGAGAGAGTACAGGCTTTGATTTCTAAATTAGTTTAACTGTTCCAACTATTATTACAAAAGATAAAAAAAAAAACTAAATACTAAGTCTAAGATTTTGCTAGGAAAAAAAAATCAGTTTTAGCTTCTAGGCTCCTGATCAATTAAGTGGCTTGGGCCCACAACTTTGAAGTGGGAGATCAGTGGTTTGATTACTAAATTTGAAGCCAATAACTCAGCCAGTCCCCAGCCTGCATAAAAAGGGGATTGCATTAGGTAGGGAAACCAATGTAAAAAAACAAAAAACTTTGCCAAATTTACTATGCAAATTATTTACTTTAGCAGTTGACATTGGGATGGTGTTTAATATGTGATATATTTCTCAACCATAGGGTCAGTGTGCATATGGGATGGTGTGTTTTGGTCTAAGCCATACAGACACTAACACACAAGCTTTGATTTTTTCATTAAGTCCACAGTACCCATCTCTTTTTGTGAATATTTCCCTCCATCCGTTGTTCTTATACTGCATTCTGCTCTTCCCATCCCCCTTTGGTTTCTTTCTCTCTCTCTGTCTCTCTCTCTATCTGGCCCCTCCCTTTTCTATTCCTTCACTAAACCCTCCTCTTTCTCTCTCCATCATTTCCCTCTGTCATCCGTTTGTTCATCTCCCTGTCCATCACCTTTAGTCTACCCCTTATTCAAGTCAGATCGCAAAGCAATGTTTGAACATTTTGGTCTCTAAATGAGAGAAGGAAGAATGCAGGAAAAGACATTCTAGACATTCTATTGATATTGCCAAGTCTGAAATAAAAAAGTTGTGAGCAAACCAATTCTATACTCATACGCAAATATATATTTGATAGTGTCTATATTATAACAGTGCTCTATATTCCAATATTATAATTTAGGATAATTTTTGTTTGTTTATTGTAAATTTGATTTATAGATTGTGTGTCTGGTCTGTACTTCTACTAGAGCCACCAAAACACTAGAGAGGGTTTGAGGAACAGGAAGGTGGGAAGAGTTTAAGCTCCGCCTCTTACCGTCCCTTATGTATAAAGATCAGGCAAACAGTCTCTTCTCACTCAGCAGAAGAATGAGATCCTTAAAGCACCTGAAGCCTTACAACAGGAGGAGTGTGGTGAGTTCAGTGGCTGTATTAAAATTATAGTACATAAAGCAATAATTATGAGTGCTGCTGTGAATTGTAGTTTTGTTCAGTTAGGAAATTAGTTGATGCTCTTTTGAAGATACTAATGGTGATTTCAACCAACAGCTTTAAATTGCAATCATAATAACCCTGGATGTTTGTTTTTCGAACTCTACCTTCCTTCTTACTTTGTCTGCATTTGTCTTCTCTCTCCTACATTATATGTCTCTTTTCCGGGCTGCCTCTTAGTCGTCCTTTTCAGCGCTTTGCTCTATCCATCCGTCTTCATCCTCCTTCTTTTCCATCCCTCTCTTGCTCCTGTCGTCTCCTTATCTCTTGCACTCTACCTTTCATTTTCTCTTTTTCCTCTCCTCCTAGACTCAAGACTCATCAGCGCTATTCTGTTCTCCCCTTTCTTCTCTCTGACTGAGACTGACTGCTCATGTTTTCCATTTATTTTTTGTATTTCCTAATATTGTTTTGTTTGTATTTGCACTACGTAAAGCTCTATCTAAAGCTGTAGACCACCTAATCACCCGACACACGCTGGCACACACATCAGTCATAGACAGCAAGTCCGTTAAGATGTCCCAGTAGCATGCTGTATATCTAACATAGTTTCTGTGTCTGAGCATTTTAATATTATTAGGATTGGTTCTGAACAGGCTCTGGTTATTATGTATTTACTCAGGGCATGTTCCACAAACATCGGTCTGGAAAAAGGTTATATGTTGTCTAACATAGGTGTCCGTTTTTGTTTGTTGTCTTGGTTTTCTCCCTTGCTCTGTCACTGTATGTCACAATGATCTGTTAAAGACTCCTGTACCTCCACTGTTGGTGAAGGACACATTTTTATTGAATGCATTGTCTTGTGGTTCAGGTTTTTCAATGGTCAGCCAGGAGCCTGTTCAAATGTGGTTTCTAAAAGTTATGTTAAGGAGATTTGATCATAATGTAACAATAACACATTTCTTTAGCTTCTTTCAAGTGTATATGTATTATGGCAGCTAATTGTGTCCTTGAAGAGCCTTGGTTTTGACTGTGTATGTCTGTGTGTTGCAGGAGGAGGCGAGCCGGCGCCTGGGTAGATGTGAACCCAAGGTAATGGCCAGGCTGGTGGACATAAGCACACAGACAGATCCAGTAGTTGTGCTGTCCTTGGCCCAGGCCGCTGTGCTAGGTCTCATCTCACAGAATGAAGTTTTTGGAGCAACCATTGCACCCAATGGTTTCTATACTGGCGAACCCAAAGAGTCCCCTGCCCCCCCAGTAGACGGAGTGGACTACGAGTACGCAGACCAGCTTATTGGAGCAAACGGAGATTACCTTGGAGACAACTTGGGAGAGGACGGACAAATGCAACCCAGTTGCAGCCAGAGGAGATGGCAACAGGGCCCTCCTCAGCACCAAGATGCTAAAATGGTCCTTCCTGACCGCCATAGCCTCCAAGGTGATGGGACAGTGTCTCATGTGAAAGGGGAAGTTGTAAGCTCTGGGATGTCTTCATGTGTCCATATGCTCAACAACATGGCTCCTAGAGGTGGCTTAGTTCAAGTAGATCCAGCCACTTTGAGAATCCCTAATAAAAACTGTGTAGAGTGTGAGCGCGAGGCATCCACGCAACAGCAGCAGCAGCAAGCCACTGTTCACACACACCCTCCTCCAGGCCAGGTGGGCCAGAGAGCTGAGCCCCCGGCCCATAGGGGACTCCAAGCCCCGAGGCCGATGGGAGCCCATGGGCGGGGGGGCAGAGAGGAGGGAGGTGGGGTGGAACACCAGGGGAATAACATGATGAAGTCCACTCAGCCAGACGAAGCAATCAGCAGCTACTTCCAGACCAGCGAGGTGGGCAGCTACGATTCAACTGAGATGGGGATGGGGGGAGAGTATGAGGACAGTGGCCAGGGCATGATGTGGACAGATGGGAGTGGAGGGGGGCAGCATCAGCAACCTCAGCAGCCCCAGACTCCGCGTCGCCACGGAGGGCGAAGAGTAGATAGGCTCGATATCAATATTCAGATTGACGAGTCCTACTGTGTAGATGTTGGCGATGGCCTCAAACGCTGGAAGTGCCGCATGTGTGATAAATCCTACACCTCTAAGTACAACCTGGTCACGCATATACTGGGACACAATGGCATCAAACCACATGCCTGCCCCCACTGTGGAAAACTCTTTAAGCAGCCAAGCCACCTTCAGACTCACCTGCTGACCCACCAGGGCACAAGGCCGCACAAATGCACCGTTTGCAAGAAGGGTTTTACCCAGACCAGCCACCTGAAGCGCCACATGCTCCAACATACTGACGTCAAGCCCTACAGCTGCCGCTTCTGCCGCCGGGGCTTTGCTTATCCCAGCGAACTGAGGGCGCACGAGGTGAAGCACGAGCGCGGACGATGCCATGTGTGCTCACAGTGCAGCATGGAGTTCCCCACCTATGCCCACCTCAAGCGCCACCAGACCAGCCACCAAGGCCCACACACCTTCCAGTGCACAGAGTGTAACAAGTCGTTTGCCTACCGCAGCCAGCTCCAGAATCACACCCTGAAGCATCAGAGCCCAAGGCCTTATACATGTTCCCAGTGTGGCCTGGAGTTTGTGCAGCTCCATCATCTACGACAGCACTCACTCACACATAAGGTACAATCACCCAACACACCTGAACAGAACAAATATTGTGTACTATGTATACTGTTGCCAAATGTCCAAAATACAAATTATTTTTTATTATTACTGCAGTATGTTGCAGTGTAACATAAAAAATAGTTATGCTTTCTACATCAGGACAACTCATATGATAAGTAGTATTGCCACTTTAAATGCATATAAATCTCATTAGCCTATTAACAATACTTTACAGGGCTTTATAGTAGTTTTTGTAATAATAATAATAACACTCAAACACATCAAGTACAACAATCATGAACTTGAACTAAAGTCCAATGTTTGTGTACATTACTTTAAAAGAGAGCCTTGTTGTCCTTATGGGCAGTCTGCATACATTTTTAGCTTGGTTAGTATTTAGACAAACAGTATCTAGACTATACAAAATCTTTTGGGATTTTTCATGAAAAGATTCTACTGTTACATTTTTAATGCACTGACCTAATCAACATTCAACAAACAAATGTTTTTAATTTAGTTACATTAAAAAATGTGTTTGAATGATTGTCAGATAGAATGTGGTTTATCATCCGGCTGTTGTGAGCTTTTATAAGACTTTCTGCAGCCCTGTAGGTTTCATTTGCACCAGAGACCTCAATTTAGAGCAGTGCCTCCCATCCTATCAGTTTGTCGTCATGTTACGCTCATTATAGTGCTCATTTCAATGACATGTCTGTAATTGGTTGGTGCTTCTGCCTGCTCGACACATTTGTATATACTATATAATTACTCACATACACAGGTGATAGGAGAAAGATGAGAATGTAAATTGTAGCTAGCATGTCGTATCAGTCAATCACAATCTGTAATGTCCACCTCCACTGATCAAATTTAAATTTAAAGTATGTTCTCAGTGAGTGAAGATATTATCTCTTGTGGCTGAAAATGCTGTCTGCTGTTTATTGCGCCCTCTGGTGGACAACATTAACAGCACAGTTTGTTGAGCATACTGAATGATTAGTCTGCTTTAACAATGTCTTATGACCCACTAGTGACCTGCAATAAATATTTGTTTTTCTCAACAGCCACACCGCACTTATTTACAACATTTTGTTTAAAAGAGGAAAAGTAAACTGTAGTGTTTTAATTTAGATAGACCTTAAGGCTGTGGATGTAGTCTAATATCTGCACTGTGACCTGCTATTTCTTGTGACTTTCTTGTGACTTGTGACTTTTGGCTTTTTATGTCCTTTACAAGGAAATAAAAAGCTGGCAGCAAGAAAAGAAGTTAGACTGGCACCCAAAAGGGCTTCCATAGATTTGGATATGACTGCAAATGATAAATGTCATTGATAAATGTTTAATATGACTGTCGTTGTTTTTCTCTGGGATACTGCAGGGAATGAAAGGCCACAAATGTGAGGTATGTTCCAGAGAGTTTACTCTGTCTGCCAACTTGAAGAGACACATGCTAATACACAACAGTGTGCGGCCGTTCCAGTGTCACGTCTGCTTCAAGAGCTTCATCCAGAAACAGACCCTCAAGACCCACATGATCGTGCATCTGCCTGTAAAGCCTTTCAAATGCAAGGTTTGTAATTCAGCACAACTATTTAAAAATAATGGCCCTTTTTTTTCAAACGTGTGCGCAATCACCCTGGACCAGCCAGACTCTGAGACCAGTCTGTAGTCAGCAGCAGTGAGTGGTGAGTCCTGGTCCTGGAGAGAGAAGTAGGATGAGTTATGTTCCAAATGAAGGACCGCTATCAACTTTTATATAGGCTAATGTTTGAGCAAACTTTAGATGGGGACAGTTTGAATCCTGCACTTCTTAAGAAGAGCTTTCTACGCCTCGCACACAGAAACAAGCTTGCATATTGTTGCTGGCCACACGTTTACGAGGACAATCTCAGCACAACTTGTCATCCGTGTGCGCGCCTGATCCTGGGGGAAGGTGCTGCTCTGGCAGAGGCACCTGCAGCCACAACAGAATACGCAAATAATACTCAGTCTGGACTGATACACAGCCACTCACCACTGGTTCAGACTCATTCTCCATCTGGGTCTTTTATGGCTATGGTTGGATGGATCCACGCATCTTCTGTATTTAATATACTTAATGCATTGCCAAAGATCTGTATATTTTATATGCTGAATAAATACTGTTGTTAGGCCAATATTATCAGCAGTATTTATAAGCTTCAAATGGTGAATGTATTTTAGATATTTATTTAATATGAAGTTTGACTATAAAATTAAACCTTTAATAATGCTTACCATATGTTTTAACAATATATTTGTTGTGCTTATTATTTTATGATTTCCTGTTCAGAGAAACTTTGTGCCATTTTGGCCAACTGAATGTGAATATTTAGAGATGTTTCATTCAAAAATTACACTTGTTTCAGCCCCCGAATTTTGCAGGCACACCGTTTCATAAATCCCACGTGCCCTCAAGGGCATGCATATTTTTAAAACCAGGAATCTGCACCTGTTTCTACACAACTTTGATAAATGAGGGCCATTGTGTGAAGTTTGAATTAATTTTGCTTAAAAACCTACTCTGAATAAGAAGTTTATCTTTAATTGGTGTTGTCAACTTATTTTATCCAGGTGTGCGGCAAGTCTTTCAATCGAATGTACAACCTACTTGGTCACATGCACCTTCATGCTGGCAGTAAACCTTTTAAGTGTCCTTACTGCACCAGTAAGTTTAACCTAAAGGGGAACCTGAGCAGACATATGAAGGTCAAGCATGGGATGGATGTGTCCCCAGAAACACAAGGTAAGACCTCTTAGATACAGCACTCAGTTTGATATGAAGACAAAATATGTTAGATCGCATGTGTTGTTGTAGGTAATGTAACTAGTACTTTATTTTGTATTATTTAGCTTGTAGCATTTACTGTAGTGTAACTAGTGTAACTTGGTGCATCTAAAATGTGTGAATGTTGTGAAAAAGTCTGTATTTTAGTAGTAAATCCATAGTGAAATGCATTCATGACATGCATTTATTTATTTTAATAGAAATGAAATATTTCTTCCAACTGGTCTTCATATAATCTCTGTTTTTCTCAGAGGTTCTCCCAGAAATGGAAAACCAGGGGGAATATGAAGGACAGAACTTCAACTTTACGTCTCCAGACAGTATGGACAATAATGGCTCCCAAAACCTCACTAAGCTCACCACTGCAAATATTGAAGACATGGAAGAATACTACAACTTTGGGAAGGATACAAACAGCTACACCACACCTTGAGTAAAGAGATAAGCAACACTCTGAGTTTTTTTCCTCTTTCCAGAAGCACTAGAAGTGTTGGACTCAAGACAAACAAAAGCAAAAGACAACACTTCACATGAGACAGTATGGACATGGTTTTGAGCTCATTTTTCTGGCAGTACACTTCCTTTTTCAAAAACAAATATGGCAGACAGTCACATGTACTGTATGTCATCTGTATGTCTCAGTCACTCAGAAAAAAAGAGCCACCAGTCCTGTTTGATGTAATGGAAATGTTGACCATTTTTTTTTACCATGTTGTCTTTCACGAATCACTAATGCATATGCTTTTAAGTATATTGGACTGAAAGTGCCAGATTTTTGCAACTAAGCTTCCAGGTGGACTATTTAATCACTATATACAATATATAAATATATATATATATATATATATCATTTTTATACAGTAATTAGTCATAGGTTTAAAGTATTCTTCCTAAACTTAGGTATCCATTCCATAGTATATTATAGTTTTAAAAAAGGCTGCTGTTGTGTGCTTTTTGCACTGGACACTGTAGCCTCATTCTTAACAGGGCACTTACTACCAAAGTTGCTACTGTCCCATGTCGGTATTACCAATGTTGCTGGCATGTAAAAATGGTCCGACTGTACAAATCTTTGACAAAATACAGTGTGTTAACCCACATTTTGACATGGTTTAGTTTTACATAAATAATCATTTCATTGTAGTGAATTTACCACTCTAGTTTGCATTACTGAGTCAATACAAAGCACTTTTTAAATGAAAGCTATCATTTCTGTGAAGGCCATCTTTTGAGGGAAATAAAATGAGATTTTGTTGTTAGTTGGTTAAGGACCAGGCCTATTGTCACTTCTGTTTTAACTCAGATAACACACAATGTAATTGTTTTAAGAGAGCAAATCAAAATAAACCAAACTGAATCCATTAGCAAACTATATGGCAACAATTGGAAATATTGAAGTTGAAAGTGAATTGATTGTAGTCCTGGTCCTCATTGTCCTGATTTGGGGAGATCTGTTTGTTCCCCCTGTCCTGCCATGCAGGTCAGCGTTGTTATGCACATTAAACCTAATGAATTATCTGATAGTTCTTTTTTGTTCAATTTAAACATGAGAACATGTGCCACTTGACCATGGATTATTTAATAAAGGTTCTCAAGTTTAACTCTTAGTTTTCAGCTGTTACATAATAAGACTCGATAGTTTAGGGATATCTTTTTTTTTACGTAATTTACTGGATTTGTATTGGACATTGATTATACTTATACATCTTAGATTTGATTATCATTTTCCTGAGATATGACTAGCTCAGGATTCTTTCAAAAAAAAAAAAATGGAAAAATGGAATCTAAATGCTAATTTCTGGTATTTTTGAGGTACCTTATTCATTTTGTTCTACTTGCACATTCTAATTGTTGGCCCTTTGATATTAAGCTAACATTAAAGCAATGTCACAACTTCATTATCTATAAAATCTTCAATAATTACAAAGGAAAGCTGCGGCCAAGTGTTTTCACAGGGACACCTGCTGTTGATATACAGTAATAGACAGCCCAGTCTAGCACTGTGCTATGACTCCCGTCATGCCCCCCTGCTGGTATACAAAGTTCACTGTCCAAATTATTTTATTGTGCTGTACAAGCCTTCTTGGTAACAACTGAATATTGCTGAAATATAACTGACAGAGAATACAAATAATAATAATGACTTTTTATGAGTAGGTGTTTTAAAAATATCAGTTAAATATCTCACAAGTAAACAGAATATTACAGAATTAAATCTTACTGGTGGATTTAGCTAATGCTCTTTAACCTCAACTGACCACTATCAAAATCCTATTTCATATACAATATTGTTTGAAATCATAATTATTCAGTTATCTTAAGCAATAGTATTTTCAGTGCAAGCCTTCAGTTGTGCAATAAAAAGGACAGTGGTTACAGAAAGACAAATAATGAGCAATGTGGACTTGTTGACCAGTAAATATTAGACTACAGCACAAGCAGTGACATGTGGTCCATTATCTTGGTAAAGCAAAGTGCTTATAAAGGGTAAAAAACTAAATAGACTAAGCCTCTTTACACAGATAAAGGACATTTTTGTCATTTCTCTAGAGCTTTGTCCAGATTGGTCTTGATAGCGTCCAGGAAGTCTGATGTGTTCACATAATGTTCATTCATTTTACAGCTGTGTAATCAAAAGGACAGGGTTAAGACTAATCACAATCACATACGTAATTATATCCATAGAAGATAGATATTTTTAAATAATTTTTATTATTTTGTATTATTAATAACTAGATTGGATTTATATAGCATCTTTGTAGACACTTAAAGCACTTTACATTGGTGTATTATTCACTCTCTCCACACTGGTGATGCTAAGCTACCACTGTAGCCACAGCTGCCCTGGGGCAGACTGACAAAGATGTAGCAGCTATACCTTGCCTACAGCCTCTCCAACCACCACCAAACACAGTCACATCAACATATTCATACACAAACACTGGAGGCAAGGGGAGTGTCTTGCCCAAGGACACAACAGCAGTATCTAATGTTGGCAAATGGCTCTACCTACTGAGCTCCTGACTTCCTGAAGCTATTGCTGTCCCAAATTATGAATTTAAGATTAGAACTTGCAAATATTTTGTAAAAGGTATCACAAGAGTTTCCTAAATTCATTACTTACTTTGCCAGGCCATGAATGCAGCCTGCAAGGTCCTTGGTCATGACACCATTTTCTACTGTTTCTATGCAAACCTTTTCTAAGGTCTGGGAGAACCTGAGGAAAATATTTAGTATAAAATAAAGCTTCACATCATTTTATGAGTCCTTGTAAGATAATGCAGAAATAACAAACTTGATCAAATCAGGGTTTCCATCCAGCTTCCCTCTGTGCTCCAGGCCTCGGGTCCATGCAAAGATGCTTGCAATTGGGTTTGTACTTGTTTGTTTTCCCTTCAAAGAGAACAGATTAAATGTAAACAGTAAGTATTTGTTTTGTATTAAAACATAATGGTAATATGAACACTTTGATAGATTTCATTTTACCCTCTGGTGTTCACGGTAATGCCTGGTGACTGTGCCATGGGCAGCCTCTGCTTCAATAGTCTTGCCATCAGGACACACTAATACTGAAGTCATGAGACCCAGTGAGCCAAAACCTGTATATTTAATACAAAACATCAGTCAGTTAATATTATAAGCTGACATTCCCCTTAGCTGTGTGTATTAATACACTAACCCTGTGCCAGAATATCTGACTGCACATCTCCATCATAATTTTTACAGGCCCAAACAAACCCTCCAGAAGACTTGAGGACTTGTGCCACCATGTCGTCAATTAGACGGTGTTCATACCAAATGTTCAGCTTGTCAAACTTTTTTTTATAATACCTGAGAAAACAAAATATGAAAAGTTTTGGATGCTGACACACAGCCATCAGAATGAAGAAACACAAACCATCGTTCTGAGCATAGAAACTCTATGAGCTATAAGATAATGACTTATAAGCTTTTGTTACTTCTCAAAAATCTCCTGAAAGATGTCTTTAAAACGTCCATCATAGGCCTTCAGGATAGTGTTTTTGGTGCTCATGTACAGAGGCCAGCCTTTATGGATGGAGTACTGGAAGCAGCTATGAGCAAATCCACTAATGGACTGGTAGAAAAAAAGTACAGGCATACATTAAACATATTATTTACATATATTAAACTTGAAAAAAATAAATAACTTCTTACGTCATCAGTATTGTACATTCCCATCCCACAACCTCCAGAGGGAAAGTCAAACACATCCCACTCTTTCTGTTTGTTTCCATTTGCTGGCAAAAAAATTATTCTAAACTTGCCTGGCTTGTCAACCACGAAGTCTGTGGCTCTGTACTGAATATTAAATAAAAATCAAACATGGTATTTAGTAACTTGTTGAAGACAAATACACAATCACTTTTTACCTGGTCGCCAAATGCATGTCTGCCAATAACTATGGGCTGTGTCCAACCAGGAACAAGACGGGGAATGTTTTTACAAAGGATTGGTTCACGAAAAACTGTTCCTCCCAAAATATTTCTGATGGTGCCATTAGGACTCTTCCACATCTTCTTTAGTTTAAACTCTAAAATGTATATTAAGTTACTGAATACTGAAAATGCTAAAACTTTTTAAAAACTTTTGACACATACCCTCCACTCTATCCTCATCAGGGGTGATGGTGGCACACTTGACAGCCACATTGTACTTGAGTGTGGCCAGAGCAGAGTCCACTGTGACCTGGTCATCAGTCTGGTCTCGGTACGGCAGACCAAGGTCAAAGTATTTTAGCTCCACATCTACGTTGGGAAGGATCAGCTGTGGTGGTGCACAACGTAGATTTATGGTTATAGTCATCAACACCAAATGCAACCACAAAACATATATTCATATAAAATTTTATAATGTGTATGTATGTTTGTCTTACTTTTTCTTTTATGAATTCCCATATTATACGGGTCATCTCATCTCCATCCATCTCTACCACTGGGTTGTCAACTTTGATACGCTGTGTAGCATCTGTAAATGTTTTAACAGACAAAGTTTCTGACAAATTTAGACAGCTTGTCCAATTTGTTGAAACTTTTTGTGGTTACAGCAGTTTTGACAGCATGATTTGTAGGCCTATTCACCTCCCCAGTCAACCAGAAGTCACAGACAGTTACCTGGTACTGATAGTATAGACATTTTGACAACTGATTGTCACTCTGATCTCTTGGAAATTCCCATACTTAATCCAATGAATTCAACACATACATACTTCCTGTGTCCAAAATAGAAACCGTGTAAAGTTTCATCATCTGATTTTCTGACCTTCTTATAACATCATACATATTGCCAGTTTACCATTTATACATTGCATTTATGATAGCCATGTAGCCTATAAATGACTTTCTGTTTGATCAATATCAAACACTTCCTGCTCCCGTCCGAGCTGTAGCCTATATTACTGGCCTAGTACATTATTAATCAGCCCTAATGACACAGTGGCGGTAGTACTTACAGTTCCTTTGCTGAAATCTGTGGTAATAGCCGACGGCAGGTACGAGAACTGCGGGGTTTTGAGACAGGACAGCGCTTACAGTCCTTGACACATGCGCCACGGCCTTAAGACAGCTGGCCATGTTTAGAGAGAACAATTAAGAAGTCCAACAGGCTCTCTTGAGTTATGAATGAAAGTTAAACGTTAGAGCACCTTGAAACTTTGGCTCGAGGTACACTCTAATAACTTAGACCCACGTCAGCACGTTTCAGCAGGCCTGAACTTGATTGGGCGACGGGCAGGCTCTGGGCCAATTGGAGTAAAGCGCATACTTGGCATCGGTGTACTGTAGTTCAATAAAGGATCAAGTTCCGTCTTAAAGGTGCTATGAGCAGTATATATTTTATATATTTCATAAAAATTACCCACGTGTCCCAAGATATGATGTAAACAATTTTAAATCAAATATTAGTTTTAATGATAATGGCACAGCTGACTTATTAACAATTAAAAATATATTTTACATAATGGCCATGCTGTATTTTTGTTTGGATTTTTTGTTTAGGTTTTAAAACTGTTTTGCTGATCGTCCAATCAGAAAAGAGACCATTTTTTTGATTTAGACTGCACTACTGTTTTCACACCAGTATGATCGCATACTGTTTACAGTACCTTTAACTTTTTCTTCATGTGGCTAACACACTGCTTTTGACCCTGTACCGTTTTGTAGTCTTTTACTTCACTGTTACAAAGCCTTTCAAAAGGTAGGCTACTGCACCCTGGGGGTGAAAATACCTGCATACAAGTAGTTGGTGAAGAGAGAAGAATCAATATGTAAATTTTAGAATAGGGTTTTAATCCACAAAGTCTTGCTGGTTTGACAGATTTTCCACAATACCAAAAATCCAACACATTAACTCAAGTACAAAATATGGTCACATGAGAGTTTCAGTTAGCATTATTCAACTTAAATAAATACATTACGGGTATGACCCAAAAATCATTACAGCAACAATGCGAGTTTAATTGAAATGTATGACTTGTTTTTAACACTATAACCCATAACTTCATATTTATATAGATAATCCCTGCATAAAATAAATGAAATAAAGGACATATGAAATGACATACAGTAACTCTAAATTGCCTCAGGCATCAAAATGCAGTCAGGAAAACTGTAAATATTAATATGTATTTAAAACAGGCTGGGGATTTGTAGCAGTAACAGTAACAGTACTCATAAATCAACATGCTGGATGTTTTCAATAAAAAAAAAAAAATCAATGTCACAAATTCTTTGGTCTCTTAATCACCAGGCACAATGTGAAATCATTTTAGTATGTCAGAGTGTTTCTGTGGTTCAGTTATTGTGGCACCGCGCACCATGCTATTAAAAAATGTTTACCTCAGTGTACCTTCACTGACATACAGCAAACAGATCCTGCAATAGGTAATAGTGGTGCTCAAAATAAGAATAATTATTTTCACAATGAGCTGTTAAGCAGTGTTATGGCAAAAAGATGCAAATTAATAGCATCATTTTATGTGCTGGTTGCCACGGAGCCTTTCTTTTCAGAGAAGAAACTCCTCAGCATCATGACTTGACCGATGCCAATAACAAACAGGAGGATAGTTTGTCCCATAGACCAGAAGGTGACGCGTTCAAGAAGATGCTCTGCCTTCATGCGGTCATGTGCCTCTCTTAGCCTGGACCAAGTCTGAGATTCAATTACCACCTTGAGGACCTCATGAATGGAGACACAGCTCGATTCCAGCTAAAAAGTAACAAAAAACAGTTATATATCAGCCTCAGGTCCTGGCTTTCAGGCAGAAAGTGTTGAAAATGCAAAGGGCAAACGGTAAAGGCGTACAATACAAAGAGTAAAGGGTTAAAGGCAAATATAATTAAGCAAATTAACAGAAAGAATTCCCAGGGACAGCCCACTAAGTATACAAGCACATACTGTACAACTCACAGAAGAACAGACGTGTACACTTGTTGCTACAATGTTACTAAATGAAGCAAATAGAAGTGTTCTGCTCTTCATTTGTCCCATTATCTTTGTAATCAGTATTAGTTTTAAAGATAATTCTTGTTATATAATGTTTTTTTTTTTTTTTTCACATACAAATGCAGAATAAAATGTGTGTTTTATGTAGTAAAACCAACTAGTTCTTACCTGGGTAAGTGGTGTAATTTGAGACATGTCAGGGAGCAGGGAATCCTCCGCGCCATGGCGGAAATCCAGATAAACTATTTTATGTGTAAAAGTGGAGAACTCATTGCTGAAGCATACTTGGTAGACTCCTTTCATAGCTGTGGTGTGAGAAAAACTGTCATATTGCTTCTTTTTCTCATTGTATAATGGCTGGAGTTGTGGGTCAGTGACAAAACAGTCCACATCATAGTTCCCCCCTGCTATGACCTGAAACAGAAATTTATTTTAAAAATAAAACAAAAGGTTAGTCTTTATTAATACTGCAGTAACACGTAAATGCCAATTTGACTGCTGACATAAAATGTAGTATTGGAGTAGGCTATACTGTCCTACATTATGGACTGCTTAAGTTATTTTAACACTGGATAGCATTGGGAAGAAAAAATAAATTATGTTTTTAGTAATGACATTACCAGGAAGATGCATTTTTGCTCTAAAAGTAAAATTTCTCAATAGAAAAACTTGTTACAGTAATAACACTGTCACATGAGAAATGTGTTGCACTTACTTGATAGTCTATGTCAAACTTGACGCCCTTCTCTAACTCTTCGTAAAAACACTGCTTGTCGTTGTCGGGGAGCTCGAACGTAAGCTCGCTCCCAAAAACAAAAAGCACATGCAGAACCAAACATATAAGTCTCAAAGATAACATAGTGAAGACAACTACAGCCTCGGGAGTGCCCTACTGCTGTGCTGCCGATGCCATTTACCTGCCTCTGTGCTTGTAGCTCTGACGTGGCACGATCACAAACTACTTCCGGAGCAACTCTGTTTACTTTTTAACGAAATGTATTTCAATGGCACTTACTAATATGCTAATGCTTACTATTCTGGTATTTTTTTAAGATAATATTTCTTTTTGAATAATAATTTTAAAAGTCTCAAATCTATGGTAAAATGTTTAATAGCTTATTTGAACAGAATCTGGACCATTTATAAGCAAAAATGTGATACAATTTATAACACTTTTTTTTTTCAATTAATAGCTTGTGTGTGTGTGTGTGTGTGTGTGTGTGTGTGTGTGTGTGTGTGTGTGTGTGTGTGTGTGTGTGTGTGTGATACAATATTACAGTATTAAACATAGAGATACAATATTGCAGTATTAAACATAGAGATATAAAGTATTACAGTATTAAACCTAGAAATATACAGTATTACAGTATTAAACATACAGATATACAGTATTACAGTATTAAACAAAGATATATAGTATTACAGTATTAAACAGAGATACAGTATTACAGTATTAAATATAGAAATATACCGTATTACAGTATTATACAGAGTTATACAGTATTACAATATTAAACACAGAGATACAGTATTACAGTATTAAATATAGAGATATACAGTATTACAGTATTAAACATAGAGATATACAGAATTACAGCATTAAACATAAAGATATACAAAATTATAGTATTTAACCTAGAGTTATACAGTATTACAGTATTAAACATAGAGATATACAGTATTACAGTATTAAACCTAGAGTTATCCAGTATTACACTATTAAACATCAATATATAGTATTACGGTATTAAACATCAATATATAGTATTACGGTATTAAACATAGATAAACAGTATTACAGTATTAAACATAGAGATACAGTATTACAGCATTAAACATAGAGATATACAGTATTAAACATAGAGTTATACAGTATTACAATATTAAACATAGAGATACAGTATTACATTATTAAACACAGAGATATACAGTATTACATTGTTAAACATACACTGTAAAAAAAATCCTAATTTTATGGTAAAAAAAACATAATTTTTTACGGAAATTTCACATTTTTTTAGTATACAGTAAAAAACTTTAAATTTATGTCACATTACCTTCAAATTAACATTCACTATTTAATTTTATGGGTTTGTACCATAATAACAATTGACGTTTCTTTCTCATTTTTTTATGGTAAATTTACTGTATTTATTATATGTGATTTTTTCTTTTTCTTGAATTACAGAAAAATTTACATAAAATTATATTAATTAACAGTATTTAAATGTGCGGCACATTATTTATATATTGTTGACCATACTAAACAACTAAAGTTTTTCTCCTTAATTTTAAGGTAAATGTTATTAATTGCATATTTGTACATATTTATACATCAATGTCCATATAATACATTTAAAGTTTTTCTCCCTAATTTTAAGGTAAATGTTACTAATTGCATATTTGTACATATTTATACATCAATGTTCATATAAAACATCTAAAGATTTTCTCCTTAATTTTAGAGTACATTAAATAAAGGTTTAACATTGTAAAGGATTTATCATTGGAAAATGAGGAACATGCTTCTTTCAATCTTCATTTGTCAATGTGAGACCTCTACATCCACTGTCTGTCATCCTGTTTCTTCTCCCTGTGATTCAGCGTATAGAGACCAATACAGTACAGTCAACTGTAGATATTTTAATTTACAGGAATAATTATCTCAATTAGCCTACTGAGGCCCCTGGAGGGTGGGACAAAACTCTCTGGCCACTTACGCTGCAATGACTTACTTACTTACTTACTTAGGTCACTTAGGTGCTTTCTGGTCGCAGGCCTTGTGGCCTCTATGACCAGATCTTGAGCTGAACTTTACTTCATAACGTTTGTGATTTGTGACATACTGGGTTCGAAGTAACTGTTAGAGAAATGTGTATATAAGTTATCTACTTTTATATGTCTTATAAAATCTTAAGTACAATATGTGTGTTATGAGTGTATTAATCATGTGCTGAGTTACAGAGTGTTCCAGTAGATAATGCTGACGCACGACTGACTGCTTAATCTATACTGACTGTATAGATTAAGCATGGCATGGCCGCAGAAGAATGACCAACTGGATAAGAAAGTGCGGCCTCAGAACTGATAACCAGCGTTGTTATGTTAAATTATCATATGTAGAGTTGATGACTGTCTCTGTCCCCAATTCCCTTATCGGACAGAGATGGTGCATGTAACCAGGGGCGTGATTTTTTAATAAAAAGCATGAGAGACCACCAGGGAGCCCAGAGCACATGGAGGGAATGTCCCCGGTGCATGTCACTGGGTCTTTATCTCTGTCTGCTCTCCTTGCAAGTAAACCATTTAACGTGTCTGTGTTTCTTCTTGTTTTAGTATTATATAGTTGGATTAACCAGCTCCAACAGTAACTAAATGAGTCATCTTTCCAGTTAAAGTACCATGGGTGGTGTTTCCAGTGTTTATCAAGTCGTGATTTGAAGCTGTTCAGACTTGGAGCAGTTACAACAGAGGCTGGCAGGGCATTCCATACTGTCCTATTGCTAAAAAACCTTTGTCTCACACTGGTTACTGTGACAGGTGCCATTCGATGTCCTAAAGGGTAGGTTGATCTTTATCTCGTAATTACAAGATAGTTTCTCGTAATTACGAGATAGTTTTTTTTTTTTTTTTTTTTTCTTTGGTGACTACTATGTGCTTCCGTAGTGTCCGCCTGATACTTTAATGCATTATGTCCCATGTTTGGTTTAAAATAATCTGATCACCCTAAAACTACCTGGATTTGTTGTCTGATAATGATGTTCTGCTGCTGGGTGCTGCAAAAAAATTCAAATTCCAAAAAATTCAAATTCCAAAAGGCGGGGCATGGGCAGCAGCAGGAACTACTTTTAACTGAAAAAGTAGTCCCTACGCATTTTTAGTTTTAACTACTTCTAGTACTAGTTTTAATTACTTCTCTTACATAGAACACACATTTAAATCAATATCCACATTTTTATAAACAACTAGAAAACAAAAAATAACTATTTATATGGCAACTGGCGGAGGAACACAACACCAGATACCACCAGATACCTACCAACAGCTGCAAAGTCACCCTGCAGCCAGCAAAACCTGAGAAGTCTGAGCTGGATTTATTCTTTATTTGGTGAGTTTTTCTTATTTATTTGATATAGTTTATAGAACTTTTATTAGTCCCAGAGAAATAAGCATAAATTAGCTGCTCTTATGGGCTTTTTTTTTTTTTTTTATTGCATTGTGTTAGCTAACTCAGGGCACTAAGCTAGCCAGCTCCATAACTGTTAAGAGAAATGATTAAACACAATTTTAGATCAAACAAATGTGAGTCTAATATGAGCAATAATAGTACTTAGCAAGTTACTGATGTTGACTGAATGCTAGGCGTTTCTACAATGCACTTTCAAAGTTCGAAGTTCAAATTGGGCCTGAGTTTAATTTTACAGAATAAAAAGTGGCGTTCGACTGATGTAAATTCCATTGACTTTATACACACTCATCATAGATCAGCCTTTCTCTAGTAATGCACTACTGTTGTTATTGTCAAACTTGATTTATTGTTTATGTCAGTCACCCATGTACTCCCCATGCCAACCTGTAATAGGCCCAAAAAGTGATGCCGTAACCTCAGTGGATGTTAGCGCTAAGCTCCCGCCCCCTCATCTCCTGACTATCTAACCTTAACTCTCAGGGATGTTTGGCAGAAGCAAAGAGAATGCATTGGAGGCTGCTATTGGATTTTACCAGAGAAAAAGTTAATTGCAAAATATCTGAAATCAGTTGAATTGAGCAAGAATCATCTCTGCTACTTGGAGGAAAGGACCCGACCTTCCTATGGACGTTGTGAGCATTTTATTAAACTTTGGAGCCACAGGTGAGTGGAAAAATGGAGCGGGCTACATGCTAAGCTAACGGAGCTAAAGAGAAACTAACGGAGCACTAATGGCTTAAGTGACACTGTTTTAGATCCTCACGGCCACGGGTGGTACGGGACTGCACTTCTTCTTGAAGGTTTAGAGTTGACAAGCGTTTCGGTGAGTTAAACCGGGACTGGGGTGGTTAATGCTAATTTTAGCTGCTATGTCAGCCGCTAATGCTACCACGTTTCATGTCTGGGGAGAGCGCCCACGGGTCTCCCCAGAGTTTTTCAAGAGCACCTCCTTTGCCATACTATATGTTATCTTTGTGCCTCTGGTTGGATAGTTATGTTAAAAAAAATGTTAATTTTATTTTTGGAGGTTAACGTGTAAATTTATTTTTAATCATTGTGTTTGGACTTGAAAAAAGAAGAGTGGTAAAGAAAGTGTAAAGAAATGCATGACGTCACTGCAGCGCTATAGTCTCTGCCACACGCTGCTGTTGCACTGTAAACTACTCACTACAGCATTGTGATGCTAAATTTTGAAGTTTTATTTTGCTAAAATAATTTTAATACAACTCTATATAAGGTTATATTTTTTGTTATTGTAATTTTACATGTGTTACGTATATTGCCTTTTTGGTACGCATTATAAAACAATGGTACAGCACTTAAAAAGGGTTTATTATTAATACGTGATTATTGTTGTTAAAATGTAAACCATTGATAAACAATGGGATTAAGAAATTACATTCCATAATTAACACACTGTAAAAAGTGTTAGTTAGAAATGAGTATTATGTTCTGTGCTATTTTATTTTGGTTAAAGCACTTGCAATAATTTTAAAATGGCATATGAAGATATAGAAATGTGACCTCAATAGTAATACCCTGTTCTTCACAGGCAAGGTTTTTTTGTTGGACTTTTTTTTTTCTCTAAAATACAGTTTTTTGACATCCAAAATTCAAAAGGCTGTGGCTTAAAAATAATTAGAGATAGAGTCTTACTGTAAATGAGAAAAATGTCAGTTATGAACCAAAGTTTATGAATGTAGTAATTATAGGGCATTTAATCTGCATATATTTTCCATATTGTGACGTCATTATCAGGTGGACGTGCTGAATTATGTTTTCAGTAAATACAAGATGATGAACATGTTTGAACTTTTTTGTCTTTTTCTCCAATTAATAAATGAGTAGAAACAAGGTAAACTCTAAACAAGCATTAGATAACTATAACCTCTAGGGTTAGGGTTAAATAAAGATTGTCGATAAGATAAATAAAGGGGTCCGTATTAAATAAAGAGGGGGCAATGAAATTCTGACGCAATAATATACACCAAAACAATAGGCTAAAATCAATAAGCAAAATATAAATTACCATTAGTATTGAGCAACAGTTCTATCTAGACCAGTGGTGCCCAACCTTTTTCGGCTTGCGATCTACTTTTAAAGTCATCAAGGCCAAGAGATCTATCTTTATTTTATTTTACCCCTTATTTCTATTAAACATGGTGGGCATTTATCAGGGTTATTATTATTGCAGTGGTTAAACATGCAAATAAAAATAGAAATAACCACTTTAATAAAGTCACATTTTATTAAACTAAAATGATAAACATTAATTATCAACTCATCACAGGAATAACTGAATCTAATACATGTAGCATTTTTGTCAGTGATATTTACAACATTCCAACATTTCCTAAAACTGCTGATTATTATGGATTATAATAGGCCTACTATATTTATAATTATGCCTGAATTAAACTGCAGTATCAATGCAGCTTATCATCAAAACTCAGCATTATTTTAGTAACATTGATGAGTGACAGGAGCTCCATGGTAACGCTCAGGGGAGGAGCTTGTGAGACTTTGACAAAGTCACCTTCCTCACCTGTCTCCTCCCTGATACCGCTGCCTCTCCTCCTGTGTGTGTGTGCGTGTGTCTGTGTGTGCGTCAGCCCCATGACAGTGTTCAGAGCAGCCCCGGAGCGCGAGGCGCCCGCAGCCTCCACAACAGAACTGAAGTGAAAGTGGCCAGAACTCTGATTGTTATTAAGTTGCTTGTATTCTGTTTAGCTCGTAGCTCGTGCGGTTTCCTCGCGCTTCCGCAGTGTCTCGTGTGTTAGAAGGAATCTCAGACTGATTGATCTGCGTGTCATTCAAAAGCCATAGGTAAATTACTTTATTTGGAAAGACATAGCTCCGTGATCTACCCGCACTGCTTTTATGATCGACTGGTAGATCACGATCGCTGGGTTGAGGACCACTGATTAAAGCCTTCTCATTTGCGTTTGGTGTAATTTGAGGTGGCGCTCCAGGTGTGCTTTGGGCTTAAGACGGCATGCTCAATGCATTTGTTTAAGGAAGCGGGACAATCAGTGAATGATGAGAGGGGAGAGGGACATTCTGTGCATTAAATCACATCAAGGAGCGATCATAAGCCACTAAAAATCACACAAACACATATATGATGAGATAAAGCACTGCCTGGTTCACATGCTTTAGCGTCAGACTTTTTTTTTTTCCCTCATAAAAGCGTCCGCGGTCCCGGCTGCTTTCTAATGCGTGTAAAAGCTGCAAAGACCGGTCAGACAGCTGATCTCTTTCTAGCTGGTACTGCGTACCCCCTCTAAATCTTATGCCGGTATGTAGTACGGGGCGTACCGCTTACTTTCACCCTTGCATATAGGGCGCACTTTGCAAAGTCTGTCATGGCCTAACCAGCAGACTCATCAAACAGCTGTATCCACCCCTGATAAACTTTCTCCTTACTCAGGTGATCCCAGCCTCATCAGTGCTGTTGCTAGTCCTGTTTATACTTGCCACGCTTGAGCTAGAAACTAAGTACTGGGTGTTTGACACCTAGAGCAAGGGAGTAGAAACAAGATCAAGGTGAAGAGCTGCATTCTCTACTTTAATTGAGGATTCTTAAAGATGTGTGATGTAAGTCATATCATCATCAGTATATTCCAATCATGGTGTTTTTATGTGAAGTTGCTAATTAGCACTTCTATGTAAGCCACTGGTTGATATTACTAATGTATATTTTCCGCATGTTATGTTTTCCCAGGAGCCAGGTTTTCCAGGTGCTCACGCTGCAGACGGTGTTGTAAAGGTAACTGTGTTTACTTTACTATGACACATTGGTAATGTCAGTGTGAATACATGTCTGTTGTGAATCTGTACCTTCATTCATTCATTCATCATCTTCCGCTTATTCCCATTATGGGTCGTGGATGACTGGAACCTATTCCTGTAACTTTGGGCCTTAGGTGGGGACACCCTGGGCAGGGGCCAACTTGTCGCAGAATCTGTGCCGCATCAATAAAAAATTTTAAAAATAGCACTGCAAAAGTTGCTTATTTAAAAGAACACTCTGTTAGCTCACAGAATGTTTTATACTAGGGCAAATTCTTCTTCTTTTAATTTAATCTTTAACTTTTTTTTATTTAAAGTGAACTAATTCTTTGAAGTTGTTTACTGAGATGTCATACATAAAATGCTGCTTTTTAGGGATGTTTTAGTAATTATGTCTTGCTTGTTTTTCCGCAGATGCCCCAAAGATCTAGTGGATTAATGGAAATTTGGGGAAGACTTCATCTGCTTCGGTGTCACCTCTGATAGAGATTTAATTCACTTTTGTGGTAGGTTTTGATTTGACTTTTTATTTTTTGTTTACTGTATAGGTTAATTCAAAAACCTTTGGGATGTTATGCATATCTTAACTACAGTATATGTTGTATATGAAGTGTGATATTTCTACTGTTAAATATTAAAACTTTTAAATAATGATATATTCTTGTAGAAACTTAACTGGAAAATTCTGTAAATTTTATGTTTTTGCACATTATTTGAATTATGCAATTGGAGTTGTTTAACCCTAAAAATTAAGTAAATATCTGTAAAATAATAGTATTTTTCCTTTATAACTTTGAGCATTGTCATTTTATTAATGGCGTTTACTCCTAATTCCATGGTAAAAATCTGTAAAATGAATTTTCTCATAAAACTCTGAATATTGTCACTTTTTTAAGGGGTTACTCCTAATATTATTGTAAAAATCTATAAAATAAAGTTTGTTTTTCTTGTAAAACTCTGAGTATTGTCACTTTTATTGAAGGTGTTTACTCCTAATGATATGGTAAAAATCTGTAAAATGGTAATTTCCTTTAGAACTGTTGATATTGGCACTTTAATGAAGGTATTTAATCATAATACAGAAAAAAAACTGTAAAATAATGGTAATTTTCTTTAGAACTGTTGACATTGGCACTATAATGAAGGTGTTTGATCATAATAATACAGAGAAACAACTGTAAAATAATTGTAATTTCCTTTTTTCCACGTCCGTAAATTTGCAAATTTTTTTAATTTACGGAACACACTTTAATTTTAGGGTATTTGTTTGGCAGCTGTAGCTGACAGTGACAGTCATTTACCTTTTTTTTTTTTTTTTTTTTAACTTTTTTTTTTTTTAAGTGTAGAGATACAGTATTAATACTTTATGTGCCTTCCATTTTGACAAAGTGCTTAACATTAGAGTTTGTCCATGCATAGGTGTGCCTGCCCTGTACTAAACACAGCATATGTTTAAATAGATTTTTTCACATTATTTCAGGGGCAGGCATGTTGGCTTTCAGGAGATGGATGGCAGGAAGAATGTGTCAGAGTAAGGTAAGACTGGATGGAAAAACAGTTTTGATCACAGGAGGCAACACTGGTATTGGAAAAGAGACTGCCCTGGACATGGCACAGCGAGGTGAGGAAAGTGCCTAAAACAATGTCAATGTTTATAATGCATAGCTTAACAAGTAAAAATATTTTGTACAGGTGCCAGAGTGATTCTAGCCTGTAGGGACATAGCCAAAGGCCTCATTGCTGCTGATATGATTTGTCAGCAGAGTGGAAACTGCAATGTGGTGGTGAAGAAGTTGGACCTTGCTTCTCTGCAGATCTTGCCAAAGATATTTAGGAGAATGAGCAGCGCTTAGACATCCATCCTCAACAATGCAGGTGTTTTGTAGTAGTACACCAATATTAGCAGAAGCCATTCTCATTTGGCTAAATTCTCATTTAAAGGTCTCTTGACATGTTCCAAATGGAAAACTGAAGATGGCTTTGAAATGCAGTTTGGTGTGAACCACTTAGGACACTTTCTCCTGACTGTCTTCTTAACCTGTTGAAGAAATCTGCTGCAAGTCGCATTGTCTCTAGCCTGGCTCATGAGAGAGGTTAGTCAGTGATTTCCGTATTTATATATTTAGCTAATTTAAAATAAGAGGTTGCACATACAAGCTGTAAAGGTATAATCTTGCCTGATGAATTCACAGGAGTTATCAATTTTGATGACATCAAACTTGGCAAAGACTACATTGGATACAAGGGTTACTGCCAAACCAAAATGGCAAATGTGCTTTTCTTCCAGGCTGCAAAGTAATACATAACCTGTTTGTTTGTAGTCTAAACTATTATAAACACTTAAATTATTCCTATTTAGTTTATTTTAAATGGCTTATAAATGGTGCCACTTTTACTGACTTTGTAATCTTTATTCTTGCTCGTTTTGCATAGGCACTGGTGTTAATGTGTACAGTTTGCACCCTGGAGTAATTCGCACTGAGATTATGCGCAGCATGCTCCTGTGGAAAAAGATTATAGCTATAATATTAATGGTGTTAATGAAAACACCCAAAGAAGGAGCCCAGACCACCATCTACTGTGCTGTGGATGAGAGCTTAACAAATGACAGTGGTCTCTACTATAGGCAAGTGCAAGCTGACACTCACCTAAATGCTTGGGTTGTGACATTTATATTGTACTTCAGCATCTCTGTAATATTGACTTGATTTCATGCCTGTACAGTAATTGTGCTCCCAAGACCCCAGCACCTCAGGCTTTGGATGATGCTGCGGCTAAGAAGCTGTGGGATCTTAGTGCTTTCATGGTCGGTCTGCCTTAAAGTTCATCTCTCTACGGCACCGTGTTTGTGTTTGTTTACTCCATGTCACCCAAATTACATATTTTGTATTATGTGCATTTATATTTCACTTCTTTACATAAAGTTTATTTTACACCACACAAAACATAATGTATGCTAAGTATGTTTCTTCTGTATTTTGTAGTTTTTGTAGTTGCAATGTAATACAATTTGTATTAGGCTACTTTTCAGCGTAATCAAGAATATACAAATACTAATTATTTTTCAAAACTTCAATAGACAGTTGATGATATTTAATAAACATTAGGCCCTAACCAGGATGATGTGTTCCAGTAGTGTCAAACTCATTTCTTTCCTGGGGCTGGTTAACGAGAAACAGCCTACAGCAGTGGCTCTCAAACTTTTCACACCAAGTACCACCTCAGAAAATATTTGGCTTTCAAAGTACCGTCCTTAAAAGACTAAAAAGAGCACTACTATAAAAGGAGAACAAATCAAGACTTAACCAGGACAAAATCAGTAGCCTACTAACTCAAGACTTATTTAGGACTAAAAAAAACTAAACCAGAACATAACTATGACTAAACCAAGACTAATCTAGGACTAAAAAGGTGAAAGTCAGGAACAGGTCAAAACCAGGACTAAACCAGATCGAACCAGGAATAAACCAGCACCTCCCCGGTAGTAATCTCAGATTAAACCAGGTCTAAGCCAGGACAAAATCTGTACTAATCAAGGCTTAAACCAGGTCTAATCTAGGACTAGGCTGTGTTCTATACACTAAACATTAATAAATCTGGCACCAACTAAATCAGAACTGGCTCCTGAGTACCAGTGGTACTCATACCACAGTTGGTGAACCACTGGCCTACACCGCTAATTTTTAGTCATAACATAGCCAAAAGACCGCACTAAAGAAGCACAATTTACCATTTAAAACGAAACCACACAATACTGCGCTTTATGTTGAAAAACAAGTTTACTCCATGTCCTCACTTCCGGGCAAGGAACAGTACGATGGAGACGCCCATTGTATCCATCTGATTTATAAGTCTGATCAAATCTCTCTTGACCGTACGAGCCGTAAATCGTTATAATGGAGGGTTTTTAGTGTGACGCACGTTTAAGTTGTCAGAAAACGACATTTAAATTGACAACGGGCTAACTATCAAGCAAAACGATGTCAAACTACGCAGAGACGATGAAGGACTTTGTGGAAAGTCATGCCACTGCTCTTACTGTTGCCTTTATTGCAGGTAAATCTAGACTTGCGGCGCTGTTGTGTTTTTATTTGTTTAGTACACAGAGTAGTTATGTGCCTAACTATTTCTTTTTAAATCTACTAATTCCTTAATCAATCCACACTGGGATTACCATTGTAACCTTTGACATAATGTGTAGTTTGTTATAAGCAGCTGTGCGAGTGCAAAGGCACTTGGGGCATTAGTTACGTACGCAATATGCATTTAATTATTAATAATGCAGAGAGATGGGGTAGAACAGTTCATGTTAGGACTTAGGATGCTCACACAGATACATTTACTTTAAACACATTGTAATTTTACATATGGGGCTAATAAAGAATAAGTTATGGATGGATTGGTGGTCCATAAGAAATAAAAAAAGGAGAAAAAGTAGTCTGAATTGTTTTCTTTATACTCAGGGGCAGGCCTAGTGGCCTTCCGTAGATGGATGGCTGGGAGAGTCTGTCACAGCAAGATCAGGTTGGATGGAAAAACAGTCCTAATCACCGGGGCGAACACTGGCATTGGTAAAGAGACAGCTCTAGACATGGCAAAACGAGGTCAGTGACAAAAAATACATTTGATACAATGTTTGCCCATTCAAAACTAATTCAGTGAGTTATTGGGTTTATATATTTATTTCAATTCGCTTGCAATCTTGCTACTGCTTTGTAGGGGCCAGAGTGATCCTAGCCTGCAGAGACATGACCAAAGCCCACCTTGCTGCTGATGAGATTCGTCAGCAGAGTGGGAATGGCAATGTGGTGGTGAAGAAGTTAGACCTTGCTTCCCTGCAGTCAGTCAGAGACCTGGCCAAAGATGTTGAGAAGAATGAGCAGCGCTTAGACATCCTCATCAACAATGCAGGTGTTATGCAGTTGTACATTAATAGTAAGTGAATTCCTTTAAGAAAGTCTGAATTAAGTTCTGTTTTGAAGGCATCATGAGGTGTCCCAAATGGAAAACTGAAGATGGCTTTGAAATGCAGTTTGGTGTGAACCACTTAGGACACTTTCTCCTGACTAACTGTCTTCTTGACCTGTTGAAGAAATCTGCTCCAAGTCGTATTGTCATTGTCTCTAGCCTGGCTCATGAAATAGGTAGCGGTTTTATTTCTGCTTTCAAAATAATATACTTAATATTGCTAAAAAACAAACTGTATTATTGTCTTTCTTGCAGGACAAATACATTTTGATGATATCAACCTTGATAAGGACTACAAACCTGAGAAGAGTTACCGCCAAAGTAAACTGGCAAATGTGCTTTTTGGCAAAAAACTTGCTGCTCAACTGCAAGGTAAGGTGGTTTAAATTGTTCTGCAAGCTGGCTCTTAAAATATAAAAATTAAATTGTATGTCAAATTAGTGGTGATATTACTTTTGTTATACAATTATGTGTGCTACTTGATCATATTTTTTGTATTTTTATTTTTTTCCCTAGGTTCTGGTGTGACTGTGTACAGTCTGCATCCTGGGGTCATTCGCACTGAGTTAGGTCGCCACCTGTTTCCCTCGCTGGCCCTGTGGAAGAGGATCATAGCCATGCCATTGATGATGCTCATCAAAACGCCCTGGGAAGGAGCCCAGACCACCATCTACTGTGCTGTGGATGAGAGCCTTGCAAACGAGAGTGGCTTTTACTACAGGCTAGTACTCCTCACACATATGTACACATACATCTGCCTCAAATATACATTTACATGTTTTTAAGTATCTGCTTTTGTGTTTTTTGCTTGGTTGTACAGTGACTGTGCTCGCAGGGCAGCAGCACCGCAGGCTCAGGATGATGCTACAGCTAACAGGCTCTGGGATCTCAGTGCTTCCATGGTTGGCCTTGGCTAAACTCCTGCAGCATATTGCTAAATAAGATTTTAACTATTATACACTCAAATATTGCTTTTGCTGAAAATATATGTAAAGCCCCATACTGTCAAAGTATACTTACACTCTACCAACCTGTGTTGTATTACAGGGATGATAATTCATTGGCATTCTAATTGAAAGAACCAACATACCAATAGCTTTTCATCAAATTTATTTTTTATACATTTATACCTTGTTTCTTACAGCCACTGAGATGAATTATGGTATTTTCAGGTCTAAAAGATTGGCTAGACTGTACTTTGCACTACACTTTTATTCAATGTATTTTGAATAAAATAATTGATAAAAGTGATTAATTAGTGAGAACATATTGTTAATTATGAACAAACAAGTGTATACTGATCATTAATTTGAATGAATCCAAAGCACCTATCTCTATGCAACAGCTTTATTGAGATGGACAGAGGTATGGGTCTGGGAAACAGTTGAAATTGTACTTTAAGTGTAGATAGCAAACCAGTGGGGTTGTGCTAGAGAAGACTACACATGCATAGTATTGAGGTAAGGACAAAAATTATACAATATGGGGTACATTGCTGTTTGGAAGCTCCTGGTTCATTTGGAAAGCCTTCTTTGTGCCCTCTTTTCTGCTGATGTTTTATCAAATCTTTTATTACCGCATTTATTGTAATGAACTGATTGTGTGCCTGCTGTGCGATAACTTGAACACAATGTTGAAATTCAAAAAAGATTTGTAATGATATTTTCAGTATGTAAATAATTATTTAGCTATACAATATTTTTACATTGCACATTAATAGCCACAACATGGTATTTAAAGAGAAGGAATATTTTGCTGTACACATTTTTGGATTTGAATGCTTTGCTTTTGAAGTATATCAACAATTAAATAAAACCTTAACAAATATGCAATCCGCTCTGTATTATAGTTTAGCAGCCCTTGCTTGCGTTACAGTCTGTTGTAAACTGGGATGCAACATACTGAAACTACTCACCTAATTTTGTATTCAGCTTCAACTATTAGATCACCCCAGCTTTTCAGAAAAACATTATGCCAGTCATGTCAGATCTTGCCAGGGTGTCCAAGTTCATCATGACAAAGTCTTTACCTCTACTAAATGTGTACGCCGAAACTACAAGTACACAACTGGATTTAGTAGACAGATTTAATGAAAACCTTTGACCTAACGTAACTTATGGTTTATTTACTTTCTTCTGGTACCAAAACTTACTTGTTGTTTACGAGCCTATTTCAAAGAAATTTAGCTTTACATCTCTCAGCCCTCTTAGTGGTATTTTTCTTCATTTTCCCTGTTAACACAATATTAATGAAATACCTTTAACTTTCCAAGTTTAAAACTTTGAAGATGTAATCAGTACAATTAGGAAAAAAAATGGGAAAAAAATAAAATAATAATAAAAGTATGTTACCAGTAAGAACTAGTAAAAAGCACTCTACTAAAAATGTGTAATGCTAATTCACACCTCAGATCTTTATGTAAGTAGGTGGTATATACAAACTAAAATATGTAGTTTTTTCAGTGCATTTATGCATTCAATTTCTACCTTACGAAGCACAAAAACTGATAACAAGCATGTAATTATCCATAGACTCAGACACTGATATTTCTCAGTTGTAGGTATTGTCATGCACATGCCCTTATCAGTTCTCCGTCCAACGGATACAGATGCTATAGCTGGGCTGGAAAAGTGATAAGGAGATGTGAGCGACTAATGTACAATAAAAGCATCTTGAAGATATTGTTGACAAAAAGGATCCTGGAAGTTCTCAAAAGGTAACACTCAGCTTGCCATCCAAGACCGCCTGAAGCTGTTCCAATCTTGCTGTTCTGTGAAATCCAGACTTTAAAAACAGCAGACCACCACAGACATGAGTCCGTCCTCTTCTGTCACCGCTGCTGACTGAAAACCTCTTGAATCCACATACAGAAATGAACTAGTTATGGTTTGACTAGTCCCGCTCTCTGCTTTCCTTTACTGCCCTTCTGCTGACAAACTTTTGAGACACACCCCATTGATGAGTTTTATTTCACTGCAGCCCCGCCTGGCTAGGACCTACTTCTTGGCTGCCATTGGTTGTTGGTGAGAACTTCATACCTGCCCCCTGGCTTTTGTGGACACCAGCCAAATAGTTCTTCCACCTGTCAGTCACTAGCAGCTCAGCCAGTAGGATGAGAGGGGCCAGGCTTTGGCGGGCGTGTTCCTCACAGGTGTGGCTGAGAAGCACATTCCAATAAGTACATACCTGTCAGCTGCTCTGGTATTTAGCTGCTCCTGGAAAGTGAGACCTATTTTGACCACTCGCTCCTTTTCCCTTCATCTGAGGCCCTTGCAAAGGGAGGTGGGAATAGCTTCTGTTTCATTGCATAAATACACAATTTTCTCTTCATGATCTCAGCATCTTGTCCCAATTATAAGGCAGTCCACTTTATATGAAGTACTTTATTGTCAAATGTCCTCATACAAATGTAGGGTATCTGTCTGGGTATGAAAACACTTGGTTTGTGCCTTGGAGGCAGCTTATAGCAGTGTATGCATCTATCTGAATGGAAACTGGCAGTTTATTTTGTGTGTCTTCCCATGAACCAGGGCTGTATGTCACTTCTCTGTATTACACTATGTGCAGTCAGTAAGCACACAGGTGCAGGCCTTGGCATGTGCTTTCCCCCCAGCAAAGATCATCAGCTCATCTGCTTCTAGTTTATAGAGATCATAAACTCCACAGTGTGTGTCAGGTGCAGGATTGTGTTGTCTGGTATGCAGTCATTCTCTTTTTCTCTGTTTCAACCCAGTTCTAATGTACCCCCATGTTTTCATCTCCACCCCTTCTCCCTGGATTCATTGTGGTGAGTCAGTCTCTTTCTCAGTTTGTCTTTGCATCTCTATCGGCGTACAACGGTGAACAGTGTTTGCCTGGGGCAGCTGTGGGAATGCAGGTTTGCTGCATTTACCTCCTGAAAGCAGAGCAACTGTGCTGTGATTACTTACTGACGAGCCCATGCATGTGTTGAGCTGAATCAGAGCAGCTACACTGACTAAGTTTGTTTATGTCACCATACTAGTCACTGCCATTGCACTCTACTCAGGGTTTGAAATCACTTACACCATTTAACATTCTTTCATTCTTCTGGTATTACTGCGGTATATCAAACAAGGATGCAGAAAGTCCTCTACTGGGAATTAATTTTTGATTTTCACAACTATAGCCCATTTTAGGACTTTGTCAAAAAGGTAATAATATATCCTCATGTGTCAGAAGCCATTGATTTGTAAAGCTAAGATGAGTTAGTCCTGGTTTACTGGAATGGTAAAGTTGCACTATCGCTCAAGAGCTACAATAAAAATCGCATGCCTTGGATTTTTGGACAAATGCCTCTGAAACCTCAGTCTGACCGGAAAGACAAAGGCAACATATTTTTCAAAATCTCTATAGTAAGAATATAATGTGTTATGCCATGTTTACAAAAAACATGAATACTTAAACCAAACACACCAAAAGAATGCAATACAAGCTTTTTAGTACCCATAATGTTGTGGCAATGGTCTGAACTACCAATTCACTTTCTCTAATATCTTATACATTGTAATATTTTCACTCATACATTTGCCATTTTAATCACATATTGTTATGCACCACACACAAGAGTTCAACACTTAAGTTACATGTGTGTGATCTCATTGACTGCTCAGACAGGTATGTGAGAGCACTTGTAGCGTGTTACACTCTGATTTCCTGTCTAATGATTTTGAAGTGTTTGTGGCAGCAGCATAGGGCAGGTCGGGATGGCATTCAGGGCTGTGGGTAAGGATTCCAGGGCCGGGACCGGGAGGGGGCTGTGAAGGCTGCCCGGGCCCTGAGGCAGGATCCTGTCATCAGGGATAAACACACTGTCGAGTGAACACAAAGACAACAGAGAGAAGTGCTGAGTCAGCTGTCTACCTGACTTAGCATACGCTGGGCTGCCTCGGCTCCTCTTCCACAAACGTTTCCACGTTGTCCTCAAATCACTAGATATTACAATTTTTCTCAGTCACTTTGGTTACATTTCTCAGTTTAGAGCTTACATTTTCAAAAAATTAAGAATTTAAGAAAAAAATAAATAAAAAACAGCAAATCATAATGTAATAATTGTACACAAAAAACCTGCTCACAATCCTTAGTTGATCTCAGATTGAAAAGACCTTTGTGTCAGTGTTCATGAACAAGACCATCAAAATCTTTAACCAGGTTGTCAGTTTATGCAACTGCAAAAACACCAAGGCTAAACATAAGAAACAGGTCTCAAATTGTTTTATTTCCATTTACTGACACACCATGTCATTGTATTAGAGAAAAGAATAAGACAGTAATACTGCACTACGACAAACTGAGCTAGATATTTTTACTCAAGTAATGTACTTATGTACACTTCCTGAGTTCATTTTCCAAAACATATTGTACTTAAGTAAAAAATTTTTATCTTCAAAATAAGTTAGCAGCAGTAGGAGTAGTAATAATGGTAGTAGTAGCACTAGTAGAAGTATCGGTAGTGGTAGTAGTGTCAGTAGTAGTTCTAGAAATGCACCAATAGAAGTAATGGTAATGATCGTGGTAGAATCAGTACTTTCTACTTAAGTAATCTTTAGGTTTATAGGTTAAAACTTTTTCAAACCCCACTCCCACCGTTGCATACTGTCATTGTGTCCTTGGGCAAGACACTTAACCCACCTTGCCTCCGGTGTCTGCGCACACTGGTGTACGAATGTGAGTGTGAATGGGTGAATGGTTCCTTGATGTAAAGCGCTTTGAGTACCCATGGAGGTAGAAAAGCGTTATATAGATGTCCATTTATTTTTTACTTCTACCTGAGTAACAATTTTGTAGAGTAGGTTTTTACTTAGACTTTTACTTTTAATTGACTATTACTGTTATATGCAACAGTCCTTTTACTTGGGTAAAGACTGGGAGTACTTCTTCCACCTCTGATCTTGACTCCTCATTAGTTTTTTTCTGGGTTTATTAGAAACTGGGTTTGTTAGTAACATGGCTGTTAGTGAGAATTCAGCAAATGGTAGGCGGCCTGTGAATGTTTTTGGTTTTATTACTTTTGCTTGAAGTAAATGGGTTACTGCTCTCCATTTCAACTTAAATTACTGAGTTTTTAAATTGTTTGATACTACGGGAAAATTTGCATTAATTGGCTATTGTGTTGGCTATTAAATACGTTAATATTTAATAGCCCAACTGCTTTTTGCATTGTTAAAATATCTGTCACATCTCTACTAATCGACATGCAGCTCTCTTCCACATGTTTAGACATCTCAACTTGATGTTTTCTGATCTCTCAGCATGCCATTGGAGGAGGAAGGGCTGCAGCCATCTTTGCGGCCATTGTGTCTGATTATTTAGTTGAGTTCCTCTCATGAGTGTGAAAGTCGGGTGCAAAGCAAACAGCCGCTGGGCCTTTCTTTATCCAGTTCCGGAGCGTGTGGGAACGTTACATGCCAGGGCCACTCATGTGCATCAGAGGACATCTGCTAAAACATCTTCTGTCCCACACTGGGATTAGAGCGGACACATTCCTGGCCTCTGAGCTCTGTGGATCTCACCACAGCTTACATGTGTCCCTATCACTGTATATGAATTTGCCATTTACTGTCAACAAGCCACACAACACACAAACTAAATCTATTGAATAGATACACCTCATGATAGTAATGTTGCTCTAGTATAGCAAAGTATTTTTAATCATCTCAACTCAGTTTTGTAGAAAAGACCAAGCCAACCCAAAATCAAGACATAAGAGCTCTGAAAAAGAGAAACCACTGCAAAAATAAATAAATAAATAAAATCATTATCTTTTAGATGCAATATGGTGAACTGGACACTAAGGTTATCAACATTACATTAAATCTTAAAAATTCCAAAAACCTAACTGGAAAACAAATGTAATAGAAAAAAAAAAAAAAAAAAAAAAAAAAAAAAAACTACTGCTGTTAATTTTTGTAAATAAATGTTTGTAATTAATCACTTTGGATCAACAGGTCCATATTATGCTTTTTCAGGCTTTTTGAAAAAATGTTCACATTTTACAACTTAAAATAATGTTTTTTTTTTTGAGTCAATATTTTTTAATTTTTTGATAAGAAAATCAAAAAGATGCCAAGACGCATGAAACAAATTGGACAGAAAAAAATAAAATAAAAATGCAGACATTAAGTTATAGCAATAATATATGTATGTGTGTTACATCAACATGGATGCCCATGCATACACACAGACACTCATGTACATGACACTATATAGTATAAATATAACTTTGCATACACAGATCAATTAGTTAACATGCAATTCTCAATTTCATATCATTATATGCCATACTTTTTCTAGCAGCTTCAAAAATACATTAAATCAGTTCTTTGGAGTCCATACAATTAGTCAGGAATTTGTTACTTTGACTTTGCAGAGAACCTTGGGTTAGATGTCTGTCGCCCCCTGGTGGCATTGCTGGGGAATAGACAGCATAAAATGGCTAATTAGCACAGCTGTTAGCAACAAGACTCTAACAGATATATAAATGAGCTGACTGCTTTGTAGTGAAGCCAGATTTCAGCACTGAAATGATCAGAATGTGTCCGGTAATGGTGTATGGGCTTTAGAAGCGCACAGGAGCACCTTCTGGTTTCATGTTTCTACGTAGAGTGGAACAGCATCAGCATACAGGATTACTCAAACATGCATGACTGGAACAAACTACTCCAGGTTATGTTTTTGAGGCGCAAACAATATTATAACATGGTAAAACGCTCAAAAGAGTTGATTTAGCATAACAGGGGACCTTCAAAGAATTACATCAAAATGTGAGAATTAATGCTGTGTAGAACTTGAATAATTCAAAGATTTGCATTCAGCCAAATTGGTAATAAATGTTTTGACTAGACACCATTCAGAAATCAGTATTTCAGTATTATCAGTATTTGGTGGAATAACTCTAATTTCTAGCTTTCCTGCGTTTTGCTCTCCACCAGTTTTCCACATTGTTGTTGGGTAACCTTTATACCACTCTCAGCTTTGCATGATGGTCTGTGAGCTCAGAAAGCAGAGTGAGGTCAGACACTGGCCTGGACTCAGGGACTCAGAGAGGCTGATTTAATAAGGGGTCTCTTTTTTCACAGTGACAATAACAAAAACATTCATTCTTTAAGGGTTGAATATGAGTATGAATATTGTGCACATAATCTTTTCAAGGAGCCCAGTGGAATGCCCCACGTGTTTCCTTCGAGCACTTTGTAAGAATTCCTCACATACATGTCTTTTTTCACCAGTGGTCTGTCCAGCAACCTACAATTCTATAAATGCATTTAGGACCCCTGCATTAAGTGATTATTTTGTTGTTAGATTTTAGCTTTAGTTATTTGGTCAGATAGTCATTTTAAACAGCTGTGCATGCAGTAGTGTGTTGGCCAGCATTATAGTTAATAGTAGTAAAACAACATTTAGTAGCCAAAAACCATGTCGTGACAATAGGTTACGCATCCCATCAAAACAACACACAAGATGTACAGTATATTGAGAAGTAATATGGAGTATAGGGTGAAGTCAGATAAAATGGGCCAGATAAGTTTGGAGTGGCAGGGCTCCTTTATTTCTGATAGTCAGTCACTGTAAATGAAAGAATATGATGGCCACAACACCACATGATGTGTTTCAACTGTTTTGATTGGTCTGAGGTTGATTAGGTGGGTGGGACAATGGTTTGTTTGGACAGTGGTGGTACCAAAAAACAAAAAACAAACAAACAAACAAACAACAACAAAAACAAAATCAAATGACTTTACTATAATATGGTTGATAGAATTTTCTGTAATGAATGGAGTAATGAAGGTACTGTCTTCATAACTGTGAATGTGTGTTCTTAACCAGAAAAACATGGTTTTAGTAACATCATAAACATTTTTACCTCTCAAAAAGTAATTTTATTGCCCATTTGAGCTGAATGTGTTAAGGTACAATGGGCCACCCCTTTTTAGGCAATTTATCCTAATATGTTTAACAATAACAACAATCGACAATATGAACCTTTTTAAGACACTGTAAAAATACACTTAATTTAAAACTAATAAGTGACATATCCATGCTGTAAAGATGTTTGTAGCATCATATGCCCAAACACAAGGTTTCCTTTACAAATCACGTTTAAGGTTTTGCAACAGAAACACAGTGGGCATAAAATATGAGGACAGCAAATCATGTCTCTGTGTTTAAAGCCTTCTAGTGGCCAAACCTGTTAAAGCACATTTTAGCAATACTGGAGCTGCGGGTTAGTAAAATTTTGTAAAATACACAATAGAAAACTAACTGTAAGTACATTTGGCAATTTTGGTCCTCCATATAGCGTGCTCATACAGTAAGCCTACAGATCACCAGAACGATGACTTACATTTACTTTACTACAGAATGAGTAAAAAGCATCATCAGTTTTGATAGACAGCATGGGTAATGTGTAACTGACCATCCTGACGCGCATTGTGGGACCAGAACAAATGAGAAGTGAGCGGAACGCAGTGTCCAGCGCTACTACTGCTGCTGCTGCTACTGCTGCGCTGTGTTACACCCCTGCTGTTCACTGGACGGTGAAATGTGATCATGGAGGGCTGCCAGCACGCATCAGGACCTGGCAGATGAGATGCCAAGCCAAGTGAACTCAGATCCACCGCCACTGTACTGTCACCGCCGCTTTGTTGCCAGTAGAGGGCGTGCACGCTTTTTTACTAAGCACTCGGACACGTTGGATGATCTCTGACACTGCATAACACTGAAAAAAGAAAATTGCAACAGCATTAGTAGGTAAGTAAAAGCTCAGTTTTCAATAATACATATTCTTTTCTTAAGGCAAAAATAAGATGAAACGATTGATTACCCAAAACCATTAAAAGGGACAAAAGTTTATTTTTCAGCAGGATATAAAATTGTATATCTACACGTGGTTATACAGTAGCCATGACTGAAAATAGACTGAAAAAGAGACACATAGGTTGCAACAATCTCCCATTCCCCAGTAGTATATGTCACAGTTATTTGTTAAGACATAGAATTATTATAATATGATACCTGTCTCATTGATAGCCATAAATAAACTGCACTATATATTAGATAAAACAAAAGATCACATGCATACTACAAATCTCATATGAGCATACTCCTCACTAGTCAGAACAGCTACCCGTGTGTATTTATTTATTTTTTAAAGTGACACTGTGCCACTGCCATGTTGTCACTATGATCATGCTCTGCTGTGGACTGCAGGCAGCGAGTGCCAGTACTGCTGCAGTTTTAAAACAAGCAAAGCATACTCTGAGTTGATTACTCCTCCTCTCGCACCCACCTCAGGGCATGGAAAAGGCAATCGAGGAGAGACATTGCCACAAATAGACCCTCTAAATATGGAGGGCTTCAGTCAAGAGAACAAGCATGATTGAATTCTGAGCCTCTTCAACCCATTTTCATAAAGAGACTAACAATGGGATGAATACTTTACACTAACATACTGTGTCTTTGTCTGAGGCTACAGACTTGCCTTTTGCATGCAAACCCAGGTGTTGTTTTTTTGTATTAAGCTCTGTGTTCTGCAAACAGCCAAATATTCTATCCAAAATGTGAAGAGCTAAAGATGCCTCAGTGCTGACTATATTATAATAATGAACACATGCCTTCATGAGTCAGCCTCCTCCAGCCCACTTTCCAGGGCAGTGCGTGTGTGTTGCACTGGCGGCCATTGTCTGGAAATGCAGTTGCATGAATATGTGCATGTTGCTAGGCTCACACAAGTGCATAGGTTTCTGTATGTGTAACCATGTGTTGTCACAGATGCTGCCTAAACTCTCTGCAGTGTCTCCAGTCCTTGTGACCTTCAGCAACATATGCAATGGTCCATTCAAGGGCAGTGCACTTTTTGGCTGATCATTATGCTTATCAGATGCTGTTCACCTTTAGACTTGCTGTACTGTATTTGCATGACATTTGCATATAACTTTGGGGAAGCCATTTGTTGGAGGGGTGTGCAGAAGACACTTGTTTTGTTAGGTGATACTTTGACACAGTCCCACTGCAGTGCTTTTCATGGGTTGGATATATTTAAAGTTAGTTTTGATGGGGTTAATATTGGTCACAAAATAGGAAGATGGTACAGTCTAGATCACAGTAAATTAAGTGAATGTTAAAATATTTTGGTTTAAGTTTGATTTGGCTTATGGTCTATAAGTTGCAGGAGGTCACCAATTGTGCATTTTAGATATATACAGCAGTTACAGTGGTCTGAGACCTTGTTTAACCACTGTTGTCTCACTGTTGATGATATGTCTATACAAGTCTTTTCCAATTGCAGGATAAAAGAAAAACATAACATTGAATATTGCAATAACAATATAGCTGGCAGTATTTTGATACCCTTTTTCACATAGAAAGTTCAATTCAATTTAAATATAAGCAGAAATAGTCTTTAGATTTACTTGTCAGAACTGGGTTTAAAATCTAAGATCTAAACCTAAACCAGGACTAAATTCAGAAGTGAATTTTCAGTGTGAAACTCTTTCAGATGGGGAAGCATAACAATATTGAGATACATAGTCTTAGTTTGCACAGCTGCCAATAACTATATAGATACATTTACAATTCTGTATTTCAAAGCATGAATAGCATCAACAGTAGTTCTGCATGGCATTAGAAAAACATGTGTTATGTGATAAAATTTGAATATCCTTATAATGATTGGCAATATTCAACATAGTCAGTTTAATTAAATTTAAACATAGACTAACTTAGACTAAACCAGGATTAAACCTAGACTAAACCAGGGCTAGTCTTGTGGAATCAAGACTATTTAATATTTTTTATTTGTTCCCAACACAGTTTCATCAAAGTCAAATATAATTATGATCTCTGTCAGATGGAGGACTGCAACATCATTGCCTTTGCCGATATCACAATAATAATAATGCATTTGCGAGATATATTGTGCAGTACTGATCAACATTTAAAACATCTTCATTTGACACAGCCTTCTATATTTAACATTGCCGTATTTTTCTGTGCAAAGACAAAGGTAATATAAGGCTGATATGAGTGCTCTCACCATTGTAGTGTGTGGCTCAGACTTGTGCTCAGCTCTGATGCTGCAGCCAGGTGGTGACCCTGCATGCAGTACCTGGCAAACAGCAGAGCAGGGAGCTGCAGCCAAATCAGTCTGAGAACAGCCTACACTGTCTAATGCACAATGGGTACGACAAATCATTTAGGTATATTTTTATTTTTATTCATTTTTACTCCTGTTTTCTAATTTGTCTATTTTTAATTCAGAGATAGAGTAAAGTATTTATAGGTCTTAACCTAGAAATCCAAAAGGTTGCCTGAAATCCTGTTACACAATCAGTCTGTGATCACCTCCAGCTGTGGACTCCGCCTACTAAAAGCTGCTTTCTAATAGGCCACAGGATCAGGGTTTGAGGTGCTTGACGTCCACCCTCCGACCTTTGTCAAATGTCCTGTGTCAAATGTCCATTCTCCCCTCTTTTCTATTTTATGTCATCTATAATAAGAAGCCATAAAAATAATCTTTACTATCAGTCAGAGTTGAGGAGAATCACCACCTCATTACCACTCCTGTCTGAGGGGGTAATTATGGGATGAAAGGAGCCCGGCAACGGACCTAAGCCTGGGGCATACTGGTTCTGCTAATGGGGGTTGGTCACCATGGCTGTTTCCATACTGTTGCATCTTTTTGGACTGCCTCACATCACACTACCTGTCACTAAAACCAGAAAATACTTCAACAAAGGTCACTTTCAAAAAGTGGTCACTGTTCGTCATCATTTTAATAAAAAGACCAACACATTGTGTAATCAAATCTCACTCTGTCAGGACGTGTGGCCTTTTATTAATGATCCCACTCACACAAAGTGCTGTGATCTTCTCTTGTGATGAAATAAACCATTGTGTGTGTCCTCAGCCCAATATGCTAATCCAGGATTATTTATGGGACAGGCCTAATGAATATCATCCTTACCCTCTCAGATATGGAAATGCACCAGGAGTGGACAGTGTTGTGAGGCTTTTGTTACCTCTGTGCCCTGTTTCATAAAAGGGACAGGGCAGTAAAGAAAGAAATGAGAACAAAGGTAAACAGAGCAAATATTGTTTTTAACATCATATACATCTATTCTTTTCATGTCAAATTCAATGCATGTTTTGGTGAAATTATAAAGTCCTGAATTTAACAATAAAACTATGTTTTCAACTATACTATCCATCAACAATTCATCATCTTTAATATAATCATCTTTACTATATCAGCCTTTATTTGCCCTTTTTACAACTATTCAAAGGCAAGATAGCTATATAAGGCACTCAAAGGGCTAGTGTCAACTGAAAGAGAATTGAGTTTTTGTAAAGTCAACATTTTACAGTTATCAAATGAAATAAAAAAAAATGTAACAAAATGTAGTGTGTGATTTTGGTCATTTTGGTAAAGGTTAGTTTTTATACTCAAGGCTAATTAGGGTAAACAGACCATACACAATTTTGCATCATTCCACGTCATAAATAAAATAAAATAAATAAATAAATCATATTTAAAAATATATATGAAAGCACATTTTCAACATTTTCTTTCTCAACATAAAGTGGAAAATAAAACAGTGGAAAAGTTAAAGAACAGTTTAGAGCTTATAGTGGTCTTTTTGTAGGTTCGTGTATGATTGTTTATCGCAAAATACATTTCAGGGGATTTTGTTTTCTCTGTGAAAAAAAAAACTGCATGCGCTGGTCCGAGTTACTGTCCAAGGTGCTGAAATCTGCCTCGGGTCACGTGACTGGACTTCCTCGCTCGAACTGAACGAGGAGCTGAGCAGTGTGTGTGCGCCAATGCGCGTGTGTCTGGACACTTCAGCCCTCATGATGAGCGATGAGGAAGGTTCTCCTAAGACGCCGTCCGTCTCACTGTAAACGAGGAGGAATGCTCGCGCCGCGCTAAGTCAACAGAATGCAGAAGGGCATGAGGCTCAATGACGGCCACATCACCTACCTGGCGCTTTTAGCGAAGAAGGACGGAACCCGGAGAGGCTTCCTGAGCAAGAAGAGCTCCGACAACACAAAATGGCATTCAAAGTGGTTTGCTTTGCTGCAGAACATGCTTTTCTATTTCGAAAACGACTCGAGTTCACGACCCTCCGGACTGTACCTGTTGGAGGGATGTGTGTGTGACAGGGCACCGTCTCCCAAACCTTCTCTGTCAGCGAAGGAATGCCTCGAAAAGCAGGTAAAACACGCAGCCTTGCACAAATCACTACAGGGAGAACCAGAAGCCAGACTATTGCTGGTTTCACTCATACAAACTTGCTGTTTCACATTCCACATACACAAAAATATTTTGTGTTTTTAGGCCGAAGTGCAAACTGCACAGCGGTAATCGTTTTTAACCCTTTCTCTCCTACATACTATTTATGAACACACAATTTCCCAGAGACGCTTGCATTAGTTCACTTGACGTTTGCTGTTACGTAATGGCGTCATCTTAACTGATTGATTGTCTCATTTCTGTACTAAAATAGCCTCGCAGCCAGTCTGGCATATTAAAGGAAACTCGTGGATGCATTATGGTGTGTTACCATGTCAAATAAAACATTTTTTTTCAGTGCAACAAATAATCTTAACGGCTTCTATACGACTCATAAAGTTCAAGTGCAGAGAAACTTTGGCAGTTGCCATCTTGCGGAAGAGAGCTGCCCCTTCCTCGTCGATTTGACGTATTGATTTAATTCTTGTCTTGATATTAATAGCATCCTACCTTGGCAACTGCGTCTCCCCTGTTTGGATTGTAGCGGCTACATCTGAAAGCTGTCTCATAATACCAAGATTGTCATCAAAAGAAACTGCTCAAATACTTGTGTATTTGCAATGTTTTCTCAATGCCTTTATTCCAGCTTGTTGAAATAGCATCTCAAATAAAAGCTTACCTCGCATTTCCTCAGGTTATCGCTCAACTAAAGCCTGAGATAACTCAATGTGTAGCCTTTTTAATTCCACCTAAATGTTGCAGAATAGTACAATGGTATATACTAGGATACACCTGTAGTGGGTGTAGAGAGGCCTGTTGTAACTGTGGTGGCTCTTCAAGTCAAGTTTTAATAAGTGGTGTGACAAAAAGGTTTTTACAACAGAAGGCATCTTAATTATTCTAACTTACATTGCATTATAGCCTATTTATTTGTCACTACATGTGATATTTTTGCCGATAGTGTTGTTGTGCTTGGAGATAAACACTGAGCCATTTTATGTTTACTTCCACTAAGACGACAAGCACACTTTTCAATACACTGTGTGACATCTTTTGCGACAGCCGCTCATGCAGACTTCCCCAGTAAATTTGCTTCAACAGTGAATTAAACCGATCTGAAATACCTGATCAACATAGGGCAGTCTATTGGTCTGCATGTGTCTTTTTACACAATGTGGTATGTTTGCAATGAATTCTCTCAATTTGTTTAGTACTGTAGTATGTCCATGAGTGTCATACTGTATATTATCTATCTATACACGTGAGCAGGACGTCTGTGAAGACTCTCATTCATCCTGGCTAATTGAATAAAAAACAAAAGTGTCTAAAATAAGTCATCTGGACTTGATTTTTAAGTTGGTGACAATTTACCTGTCATCTTCAGATTTCAGAATTGAAAAAGCTTATTGGATGAGAAGTGAAAACCCTTCAACTTAAAAACTAAAACCAGATGACTCATTTTTACATGTTTTTTTATGTGAACAGAAAGCATAATCTTGCACAAAGGGCATATACATTTAAAATTTTCTTATTTTTGGTGAAAACAAAAACATCTTTGTAGCCAATCAAAGGATGGCATGTTAGTCCTGTGAGACAAACCTACTACAAAGTGTACATTTATCACAGCATTTTTGCAGAGTGCACAACTGCAGTCTTCCCATGCGTGTCAGGAGGAGGAGTGGCCAGGTGAATACCCCATCTTATCTGTGTGTCACAGAGAGAGGGACAATGCAGCGAAAAGATGCCAAGCTGACTGCCACCTTGCAGGGCTGTAGCACTTTTTATAGGCTCACTCCTGAAAAAGGCAAAAAAGATCTCTTCTCTTGCTTGCTTCTCCATCTGTCTCTGCATTCTCATTGTATTTTTTGGAGTGTTCTACTTTTTAAATGTTCTTATTCCTTATTTAGAAAGGCAAGCTACATTTAAGCCCACAGTTACTATGGCAACCCCTATTTGCATCTGAAAAAGTGCATTTGAAGGGGCCAACAAAATGTGCTACAGCATGCCTTGGCACTGTGCTTTAGTTAACAAAATCATAATGTGCGAAATATGAAGTAATATGAAATTAACTGTAACATTGCTTATAAAATTTTGTGTGTCTTTCAAGTTTCATAAAGGACAATACAATCCTAAAGCTTGTAGTTTCAAAGCACTAACAGTATAGCCTACTGCAATAAATCTGGACCCTTTTGTTGTAAAATTTGTGTATAAACCAGTAAAATACCAATAGGAGTTTATCAGATGATACATTTCTGTTTAATATTTAACTCAGAGAACAACAGTATTGAAAATATATGCTATAGCCAGACATTAAATACGAAGTTAAGCATTTGACATGTTATACAAGAATTTACTGTGGTGTGTGCTGTCTCACTCACAGAGAGATAATAACTCTGAGGCAAAAATATAGCGACATAGAGCTAAATATAGCTGCCTAAAAGGCTTGACACACCAGCTCACAGGAAGATGGAGATGGGAAAGACATTATTGACAAGTGCCCATTCTGCAGCTCATCGGGAAATATGGAACATTACTTCCCAATCACAAATGATTTGCTCTTGGCATTTGAGAGGGATACACAAATCCAATATATTGGATTTCCAGAGGTCTATTTACAATACATCAACGTTATATAATGTCATATATATTGACAATGAACCAGCTGTCAATTCTATTATTAAATTGCCCACCACTTGACCAAAAAAATTCAAACAACGATAAGAAAACAATTATATCACATTTTCTACAAGCACCCAGTTAACATTCAAGAGTGTTGGGTCTATGCTACCAGGATAAAAGGGAAAGAGGACCCAACAAAGTGTGATGAATCACAAGGACAGCTCTACCAAACTGAACCAAACAAAGCATCAGTGGAAAGTCTCATCAATTCAGAGGTGAGTTGCCAGGTTACAGACAGAATGCACAGAGGTTTTATAATGGCTCCCAAAGTCATTTCCCAACAGATCTTCTGTCCTTATTCACTGACAGCAGTATGTACTTACTGTATGTGAAAAGGTTTATGAGCATGACATACAGAAAAAATATTCATAATGATGTGCTTTCTTTATATGTTTTTACAGTACTACTTTATTGTCACGTTTAACCATGACAACCAGAAGGCATTGGAGCTACGTACCGAGGATGTCAAGGACTGTGACGAATGGGTGGCTGCAATCACACAGGCCAGGTATCTCAAACGTGTGATCTCTTACCTACATCATGTTCATAATGTGTTCAATACAAGCTTTCCCAGCTTTACTAGCTTTTCTGTGCATGGAAGGGTAGACCTTTGATATATCCTGAATCAATAAAAGCAATGACTTAAGCATTACATTAACAAACAATGTGTTTCATTTTAAGTACTCTACAAGCACATTAAGAAAATCTGGAAAAAAACGTCTGACTAACACAACTGAAACAACAGTAGCTTGCAGATGCCATTTGTAACATGCAGAAAAGAATAGTTCAGTGTATAATAGCGATTACCTTGTGTTTCAACTGCTTTGTTATTCCTTTATACAGCTTTTGTATGATATTAATAATTTTGACATACTGATCTATAGAAGTTATAATGAAGGAATTCTCCCTCCAAGAGTGTGAGATAAAAGAGGCTCATGAAAGCCAAGCAATACAATCACTCAATGTCCACAGTGTGCGTTTGTATGGTGAAAGGTCAGTTGATTAGACTTATTGAAGATTACATTGATTAAGCCTCATGCAACGAAGAAGCTTTTACTGTAAAATAGTAACAGGCTATAGGCATCTAACATATGGTACATCCATCCATCCATCCATCTTCTTCCACTTTATCTGGGGCCGGGTCGCGGAGGCAGCAGTCTAAGCAGGGACACCCAGACATCCCTCTCCCCGGACACTTCCTCCAGCTCCTCAGGAGGAACCCCAAGGCGTTCCCAGGCCAGCTGAGAGACATAGTTCCTCCAGCGTGTCCTAGGTCTTCCCCGGGGCCTCCTCCCGGTGGGACATGCCCGGAACACCTTCCCAGGGAGGCGTCCGGTAGGCATCCGGAACAGATGCCCAAGCCACCTCAGCTGGCTCCTCTCGATGTGGAGGAGCAGCGGCTCTACTCCGAGCTCCTCCCGGGTAACCGAGCTCCTCACCCTATCTCTAAGGGAGCGCCCAGCCACCCTGCAGAGGAAACTCATTTCGGCCGCTTGTATCCGGGATCTTGTCCTTTTGGTCATGACCCAAAGCTCATGACCATGAGAGTAGGAACGTAGATCGACCGGTAAATCGAGAGCTTCGCCTTTTGACTCAGCTCTTTCTTCACCACAACAGACCGATACAACGACCGCATTACTGCAAACGCTGCACCGATCCATCTGTCGATCTCACGCTCCATCCTTCCTTCACTCGTGAACAAGACCCCGAGATACTTAAACTCCTCCACTTGAGGCAGGAACTCTCCTCCAACCTGGAGAGGGCAAGCCACCCTTTTCCGGTCGAGAACCAACAGGACAACATCATCCGCAAAAAGCAGAGATGAAATCCTGTGGTCCCCAAACCTGACACCCTCCGGCCCCTGGCTGCACCTAGAAATTCTGTCCATAAAAATTATGAACAGAACCGGTGACAAAGGGCAGCCCTGCCGGAGTCCAACATGCACTGGAAACAGGTCTGATTTACAACCGGCAATACGAACCAAACTCCTGCTCCGGTCATACAGGGACCGGACAGCCCTTAGCAAAGGGCCTCGGACCCCGTACTCCCAGAGCACCCCCCAAAGGATGCTACGAGGGACACGGTCGAACGCCTTCTCCAGGTCCACAAAGCACATGTGGACTGGTTGGGCGAACTCCCATGAACCCTCGAGCACCCGATAGAGGGTGTAGAGCTGGTCCACTGTTCCACGGCCAGGACGAAAACCGCATTGTTCCTCCTGAATCCGAGGTTCGACTATCGGCCGAATTCTCCTCTCCAGTACCCTGAAATAGACTTTCCCGGGGAGGCTGAGAAGTGTGATCCCCCTGTAGTTGGAACACACCCTCCGGTCCCCCTTCTTGAAAAGTATGGTACATCCACTGTTTTATTTTTTTTTTTTATTATTTAGAGTTCATCAAATAAAATTAAGAATATTTGATTGTCTGTACACAAAAAAAAAAAAAAAAATGCAAAATGTGCTACTCATTTGTCTCTGACATACTTTGATTCTGACATTATTATGTATTTTTACACATGTTGTTGTGCCTTGAGAATAGATTGCATAAGAGTAAGCTGATGGTTGACATAGGGTTTGTGATGCTTCCCACAGGTGTCTTGTGTTTGATAGATCTATTGAAAGCCCCTGAAGCATGTGTTAATGATGTCGTTACAATGTGCCTTTGTATAGTTACAGAAACCTGGCTACTGAGCATGAGACCCTTATGCAGAAGTATCTCCATCTACTCCAAATAGTGGAGACAGAGAAAACAGTTGCCAAGCAACTTCGACAACAGATAGAGGATGGGGAAATCGAGATAGAGCGGCTAAAATCAGAGGTAACTTGCCTTGTAATTTTTCATGTTTGTAACACTTGTCTGCCTGTGTCTGTCAGAGCTATGTAGCATGATGATAAAAGAAAGGTAAGGGTAATCCTAATGTGGTCATGCACACAGGAGAAGGGCAGAAACAAATGAATGAGGGGGTGATAGGCAATGTCATGACCCAGATTGCAAAAGACTTTGCTGAGTTCAGGTATAACCTTTGCAGCCTCTCGGTTTGTCATTAGTTATTCACTGCTGTTTTTTATTCCAGGTATTCTGTCTAAAGTAGATGCAACTATCTTTTATGTGTTAATGGCTAGGTCCAGCTGATTTACTTTTCAATATGTATGAATCAGCCTCATTTGTAGCTGATACTGCATGGAGCACCTAAAAAGGCTTTCACTTTGATACCTAATTCCTAGAGCACTCACAATTTTGAGTTGTTTGTCCTGTTATCTGCCACTCATACCAGTTATATTCATATGTTGCTGCTAATGGGGACAAATGAAACTTGTCATTTTGTAAAATCTGGGCAGGTAAAAGTCTGTAGTTTGTACTTCATTACCACCATCATTATACATTTATTGATTTTCTCAAACAACAAATTAATATTTGAGCAGCCATTAAACAACACGATTTTACCCTCTAAATCTTACTCATTTTGTTTATGTTGACAAACAGATTGCTGGTCTACTTAAAGATAATGAGAAGATTCAGTCTAATCCAGAGGTGCCACCTAGTGATGATGACACGGAGATCAAGAAAATCAAAAAGGTGGGATGATAGAAGTTTATCATAAAATAGCAAATGTTTGATCTGAGTCTTTTTTTAACCAAATTTAATTCCAGGTGCAGAGTTTCCTGCGTGGCTGGATTTGCCGCAGGAAGTGGAAAACCATTATCCAGGACTATATCCGATCGCCTCACGCAGAGAGCATGAGGAAGAGAAACCAAGTTGTGTTTAGCATGCTAGAAGCAGAGGCTGAATATGTCCAACAACTCCACATTCTGGTCAACAACTTTCTCCGGCCACTCAGAATGGCCGCCAGCTCCAAGAAACCTCCAATTACACATGACGACGTCAGCAGCATCTTCCTCAACAGGTGGCTAGTAGTCAGACAGAATGAGATAAAGAATTATTTAAGTATAAAATAAAAGCTAACTTTAGCAATGTTTGTGTTCAGTGAGACCATCATGTTCCTTCACCAGATCTTCTACCAAGGCTTGAAGGCCAGAATAGCCAGCTGGCCCACACTGGTACTGGGTAAGCATTTTATTATTGTTATTTTAATGCTTGTGACCTTGACACTGTTTGCACAGCTAACAAAGTCATCCTTGTATTTCATCTTTTAGCGGACTTGTTTGACATTTTGCTCCCAATGTTAAACATCTACCAAGAGTTTGTAAGAAATCACCAATACAGCCTGCAAATCCTGGCCCACTGCAAACAAAACAGAGACTTTGACAAGCTTCTGAAGCAGTATGAGACCAAGCCGGACTGCGAGGAGAGGACCTTAGAAACTTTCCTTACATACCCCATGTTTCAGGTAAGAGTTTGCGCGAGTAGTTGACAGTGGGATACTATATATTTATATTATAATAAAAGTAATCTCTAATCATTAGAAAACCATAAATACACATTTCACTATAGTCAAATCAAGTGTAAGATATTCCATTTCTCTCGCTCTCTCTCTTTTTGAGCAGACAAAACCTGTGTGTTGTGTAAAAAATGTCTTTTGTATGCCAAAGTTTGACTAAATGAAATGCTAAGGTTATGCATAACTTTATTTGCATATGTAATTTAGTAGCATAATTTTATTAGAATGATATCTTGACAGAATGTTAGCATTCCTGCCTCAAAGCAAGGCAATAATAGATTTGATCCCTGAGCCAGCAATTTCTCTTTGTGGTCTGCATGCGTGTGCTGTGTTATCATTGTGGGTTCTTTCCAAGTATTCCCATTTCTACCAACCGTTCATGTTATAATCTAAACTGGCCCTGTGTGGGTGAATGTTTATCTGTCAGTGTATCTAAAGTTTTTAGGATTAGACCCTGGCTGGTAGAGCATGCAATGCAATGAAGGGAGAGTATGTTAGTTATGATAAATGTAATTTGTTAGGGAAAAAACTCTCGACTGGGGCCTGGACACTGGTGGTGGTGAAGAGGAGGAGATGGAGAGGCTGCAGAGGTTGATGCTCTGCTGCTGAGGTGGCAGTGGGGACGGAGGAGGGTTGCAGCACGTAGCTGAAACAGCTGGACGCTGAGGAGAAAGAAAGTGCATTTAAATGAATGCCTTGCGAAGTGACTGGTTGAGAAGCACAGGTGTCAGGGTTACTGCTACCTGTGCTGACTGGCTGATGGCAACCAGGAAGAGAAACACAGTCTTCCTGGTGGAATTTACGCTATAGATTCATTTGTTATTAACATTAACTGTTATCAATATTACATTTTTTAGATTCCTCGCTACATTCTCACCCTTCATGAGTTGTTGGCTCACACACCTCACGAGCATGTGGAGAGAAACAGTTTGGATTATGCCAAATCAAAACTTGAGGAACTCTCTAGGTAAGTTTAGTAATATACATTTATAAATATTCTGATTATAAATGTGTTCTGTTTGATACTTCTTTGTATTATAAGTCGTTGGCTGCTATCATGTGCACTCTTTTTCTTTCAGAATTATGCATGATGAGGTGAGTGAGACAGAGAACATCAGGAAGAATCTGGCTATTGAGCGAATGATCATTGAAGGTTGTGAGGTGCTGTTGGACACTAGCCAAACATTTGTTAGACAAGGTAAGAAACTTTATATTAAAACACTGACAATAAAAAAGACTTCCAGAGCATAATAAATGTAATTTACTTTGAGAGAGATATTATAGTCTAGGATCTTAGTTGCTAGGGTCTAAAGCCTTCCCTGCAGATAAATTTGATGGCGAGGTTGACGACAAATGAAATCTAAATATTCAGTGTGGATTTGAAACCATTTGCACTTTCACATGTTTTCTAACCCAGATGTTCAACACCTCCCTACATCTTTGCCAACATGTGAAGAATATCTTTGAACCCTATCATATGCACAAACCTCTTACATTTACCCCAAATCTAAATTCAAAAGTAGTCTCTTCAAACTATGGTCATATTGTCTCTTTCAGGTTCCTTGATACAGGTGCCAATGAGTGAAAAAGGAAAGATCACAAGAGGTCGCTTGGGTTCACTTTCCCTAAAGAAGGAGGGTGAAAGACAGTGTTTTCTTTTCTCCAAACATCTTATTATTTGCACTCGAGGCTCTGGAGGAAAACTTCATATCACTAAGGTACATTATCAATTAATTAATATGGCTATTGCAGGAAACAAAACTGCTACAAAATATATGAAGCAGCAACCAATGACCCTTTTTTTCATATACAGAATGGAGTAGTCTCTCTGATAGACTGCACATTGTTGGAGGAGCCAGAAGGGACAGATGACGAGTGTGAGTAATTTGTCAAGTATTACAAATAATTGAAGAAGTAGCAGTGTTGCATAGACCAATATACAAAAACATGTTTAATCCTTGCATTGTAGCCAAAGGGGAGCCAAAAGACACAGAACGCCTAGACTTTAAAGTCATGGTTGAGCCAAAAGATGTACAACCATACACAGTCATTCTGGTGGCTTCATCCAGACAGGAAAAGGCAGCTTGGACCAGTGATATCAGCCAGGTAAGGTGCATGTAATGTTGCAACTGTGAAAAAAAAATGCTGTAGAAAAATAATAAGAGGAAGAATCACCCCGCTTCTATTAGCACAATCATTATATTGGCTTGTTTTATAGGTTAAGACATCCACAAGACAGAAATATGCACTGTAATAATACTTACTTGAATCTTGGATCTCGTCTCTCTGTGCCTTTCAGTGCATAGACAACATCCGCTGCAATGGACTGATGATGAACGCCTTTGAGGAAAACAGTAAAGTGACTGTTCCACAGATGATTAAGTAAGAGCCACACCACCATGCACCACTGCACACATGTATATTTATTACATGCTCAAACAGAGCATAGGTAAAAAGGGGACCAATGTGTGGAACTAAATTATACATATAATTTTCAAACACCTACTTTTCTAGCATTAAATCTCTTTACCATAAACACTCGTGGCATGGAAGGGTTCAGTGTCTTCAACCTTTGTTGAAGTGTGCTTGGATTACACCTACTGAGCCACTTTTTTATGATTTCTTTGTATTTTACTGTTCCTCTGTTCCACTATTATGCAGCTTAGCTGCTGTAGTTACTGTGGTATATTTACTTCTTGTCCACCACAGGTCAGACACCAGCTTGTACTGCGATGATGTAGACATTCGCTTTAGCAAGATGATGAACTCATGTAAGGTGCTGCAGATCCGCTATGCCAGTGTGGAGCGTTTGCTTGAGAGGCTCACAGACCTGCGTTTCCTCTCTATCGACTTCCTCAACACATTTCTACACTCCTACCGTGTGTTCACCAGCGCAGATGTGGTGCTGGACAAACTGATCACCATCTATAAAAAACCTATCAGTGCCATACCTGCACGGTAAGACCCTGATCACTAATAGTAACTGTAACTTGAACACATTTTATGTTGTCTCTATTTGTTAATTCACATATTTAACACACATTTAAAATTTGGTTTGATTAGCAGTTGCCAAATTCACTATCAAGATGAATTAACCACCAAGATATCAAAAAAGTATTTTTCTTTCATTTTTAATTTTTTCTTTCCAAGGTTGCCACAGGAAATCATCTCCTGCCTACTTATTTGGCATAGGTTGTACACCAAATGCCCTTCTTGACACAACCTTCTCCATTTATCCAGACTTTGGACTGGCATGTGACCCCTTGTAACTAGATTAAGAGACCAATAAAAAGTGACAGTAAAATACATATAGTTTAAGATCTATAAAGATCGGCATATCATACATAAATTAACCATAAATTGGTTAGTCAAAGAAAGTGTTATTTCAAAACATACTTGGAGTGTGTTAGGGCCAAGCTAATATTTTAACATAATGCTCTTATGCTATTCTGTAAACAAGCTTCTGCAAGGGCTTCTTACAAAACTTTTACAGATGTGTAGACTTTGAATTTCTACACGTTTATGGATACAGTACCAGCAATGGTGCAGTGAAAAGGTGGAACTTGTGGGAAGTGTCTGGATTTATCTTTGTTCTCACGTGGACTTGGCGTAGCAGCCCATTATGCCGCCCCAGCCGGTCCGAGTGAGGAGGGACCAGAGGCAGCACGGGGTCACGGATGCCACGTCTCGCTGTCTGTCTTCTTTCCACCATCACCGTTAATTGGGTGCACACCTGCTTCTCTCTCCTTCTCCATCCCTCGCTCTTTTAGCCTTTTCTATTTTCTGTTTTTTATTTGCCTTTCCACAAGTCTGACCATCCCTTTCTTTGCTGCACTGTCACCATGGCAACCTTTCACTCTGCGGCAGGACCCCACCCTCTCCTTGTCTACTCCCTCGTTCCCTCTCTCCCATCATCTGCAGCGGCTCTACGCTATTAAATATTGATGGCAGTGTTTTGCACCCAGATCCTGCGTCTCCTCCTGTCCCCTCCATTTTGACTAATTATCTCCCCTTGTCTCCACTCATTATTACTGAAGTCCTTTTTTGACTCTTTACCTTATGATGGATTTTCTCTCTCATTCTCACCTTACATTACATTTTAATTGAAACAATTTTGGCAATTATTTTATTGTCTAAGTATTTTATTTCTTAAATGTTGGTAAGGAGACACAACATGTCCGAGTTTAACGCAATATGGAACTGGAGGCTTCCCACTCGCCCACTCAGAACCAGCAGCAGTCACTGTGGTGGAATCCACTATAATGCTCCTCTCACACTCCCGCCCTCCCTGTGATTTCGCCCCCTTGCCTGTGCGTGTGTTGGTCCTCTTCTCCCCTCTCGCTTGCTCTATCTCAATATCCCTTTCTTTCTATTCTGTTTCTTTCTCCCCAGTCTCTGTGGGCCTCTCCTGGGCTGGTTGCTGTTGGCAGCACCCGTGCCTCCCACACTGTCACTTGACATGCTATTTATAGGTCTTCAGAGGGGGTGGCTCTTAGTGCAAGGAGGATGCTGTCTTAAACAATGTAGCTTAAATAAAAGAGGCAGGGGCTCCCAAAGAGCCCTGTGGTAAATGTGTTCTCTCCCTGCTGTTCAGTCCAGTTCACTATTTAACCCGTTATCCCCAAATCTGTGTTCTCATTATAGGGATTTTCATAACATTTGACAAGTCTTCATATCACTAATAAGAAATCCACTCTCTACTGTTTTCTGTAGTTCCTTGGAGCTGTTTTTTGCAAGTAGCCAGAACAACAAACTCCTGTACGGCGAACCACCCACATCGCCTCGTGCCAGCCGCAAGTTTTCCTCTCCACCTCCTCTCTCCATCACCAAGACGTCGTCACCCAACCGCCGGCGCAAGCTTTCTCTGAACATCCCCATCATCACAGGGGGCAAAGCCCTAGACCTGGCTGCTCTCAGCTGTTCCCCCAACGGCTATGCAATGCACTCCACCATGTCCCCCTTCAGCAAAACCTCCCTCGACATTAACAAACTCTATGTGTCCAGCACCATGGCGAGCAAAATCCCAGATGAGGGAGAGCAAAAATCTGAAAGCAAGGCTGAGGAGTCTGTCCTCAACAAGCAAGGTCAGAATTTTAGTCTAGAGGCATTTTCTCTGTTTTAATGAGCTTTGTGTGTACAGCGACATGAGTCTTATACGTTCACTATGAGTTTCTTAACTTAAATGAATGCAGAGCTTTGGTGTATCTAATAAAAGTGTAATTACAAAAACAATGTTAGATTTAATAGACTGCTGAGTATTTCATGCATTGTGGTGACTTATTACTGTAAACTTCAAAATACTTCATGACTTTGCCTTACCTTCTAACCAGCATCTGTGTGTGTTTTTCTTAACTGTCCTGTCCAGATCTATCAGTAAGAGAAGAATGTGATGAAGACCCAAGTCAGTGTGAAGAGGCTGAAGCAGAAATGTCTCCTCCAAAGTCACCATCAACTCCCAAGAATGTCAAGTCCAAAAACTCTGGTATGATTGTCTGCTGGTACTTATTTTTAAGTCTTAAAGTTACTTAAAATCAGCTTTTGAAAGCTGACACTTGTAGTAGCTTTTAGCTCACTGCTTAGCTGAGTGAGTGAGTTGATGGTCAGTAACAAGTAGAATTGCACATTCTACATTGCAACAACTAGTTGCAGCTACTCTTTGGTCAGTAATTTATTTATTCTTTCTAGGTCCCTATGAGGCATTGATTGTCTTCTCATTCCCTTCAGCAGTCAACAAATCCCTCTACAGAAGTGACTGAATGAGTAATCTATAGAGTTAAAATACAGCAGACCCATAAGAAACTTATTTTAGTTCTGCCTATGACAAGTGTAACCATGGCCAAATAAGGTGTTGAGGGAAGCCACCCACAACCTCATGGCCCTCCCCAATGGGCGCAGAGAGGGAGAAACCACCCGTAGGTAGTCAGGCACAATACATCCCTAGTGTGCTCTCTTCCCACGGTGCTGGATACAAGGGAAGCCAGTGCTTTGTGGGAGTAGGTGGAAGGAAACCTTGTACCTTAGCAACCATGTGCGTGTTCTTCGAAGCCGCCCCCATATGAACAGAGACGGCAGGGAGAGCGAAGGAACAAGCATATACCTCATGCTTCAGGACATAATGTGCTGCAGGTTCGTGTTAGCGCTCTGTTGCCCTCCACTGGTCAACAATATATTTTGGAAGATCACAAAAGGAGACGAGGAGTGACGAGTCTCTGCTTTATTGTGTCTTCCAACAAACAACTAACGCAAGAAAAGCATTTTGCGGTACAAGAAGAAACTGCCCTTGCCCCCTGGAGATTCCCCTCCTCTCCCCAATACCTCACCACAATATTACACTTCCAGCATTTCAATTAATTGTAATGATTATGGTTTGTAAAACCACATTTTAGTTTTAGTATCTCGTAAAAAATAGAATAAAAAATGACATAATCATTGCAATTTAAATAGATAAATAAATGCATGAAATATTTTACTTTATGTAGCCTACTATATTGATATTCTCACTTTTTGAATTGAACCACTGAAGTAGGACACCATTCAACAGTTCTTTAACCTCTAAAATAAATAACTTTATATTTATTGGTGTGTTTCCACTTGTAGAGTTTTCCCTGTTTTCTTTCAACAATGGCATGGTGGTGTCATCCTGCCGGGAACTGGACAATAACCGCAGTGCCCTTTCAGCAGCCTCAGCCTTTGCTATTGCTACCGCTGGTGCCAATGAGGGCACACCAACTAAGGAAAAGTACAGACGTATGTCTCTGGCTAGCACAGGTCGGTCTTATAATGTTGTAATTTAAACTACTTAAACCCAATCAATGTATGTAAGTATCTAATTCTGAAATGTTGCTTTCAGGTTTTCCTACTGACCAGAGAAATGGGGACAAAGAGTTTGTAATCAGAAGAGCTGCCACTAATAGAGTCTTAAATGTACTGCGCCACTGGGTCTCCAAGCACTCACAAGTACATTACCCATGAATTTTGCCTACTTTTAGCCTTAAGTGTTACGTTTATTTAGCTCTAATTGTTAGCAATGCTTAATGATGTTGACTGTCAAATTTCCCATGGTGTACTATCTAAAACCTACTTGATAGTCCATGAATAAACATTGCTTTTTTAAATTTAGAGAAGAAGTAAATGCCTATTACAAGACTTAACTGAACAATTCTCACCTAGACATTACTTAAAATGTTTTTATTGTGGATCCAATAGATATTTTTATGATGTTCTTTAAATTTTGTATTTTATTTTAATAAACCACCGCTTTTAAGCAATAATTAAAATTTGTACAAAAGACTACTAATAGTAAATCCTATAATGACATTGGTAACTTTTTTTCTCTGTTTTCATTTTCAGGACTTTGAGTTGAACACAGAGCTGAAGATGCGGGTAATTGGCTTCCTGGAGGAGGTGATGCACGATCCAGAGCTCCTGACACAGGAGAGAAAGGCTGCTGCAAACATTATTAGGTTGGTAAACAGCTTACTGCATTTGATATTGTATTATACTGTTTGAGAGGAGGAAACGGAATTTTTGGACAATTTCAGATCATATATTTGTCATAGTTAGTAGTTACAAAAATCCATCCACAGACGGTTACAAACTTATGTACTCTTTGTGCCGGTCGCTTCCCTGGATAAATGGTTGTCAGGAAGGATATCAAGTGTAAAACCTATGCCAAATTAATAAGCACAAAGAAAGGCTGATTTGTAGTGGTTACTCCAGAACGCAAAAGCCACAAAGAAAGATGATTGTTAGCAGTTCTATACAACCAAAATATTTGCCACATTTAAATGCCTATGTTTAAGTTAAAGTCACAGCAAAGACTTGTTTTTCTGCATCCAGGACTCTGACCCAGGAAGACCCAGGAGACAGCCAGGTTAGCCTGGAGGAGATTAGACAGACAGTAAGAGAAACGCTCCCTTATGAATAATCAGATAATATGAGTTTTTGTTTTTTGTCACTGCATTTATATATTGCATTTGTATGTTTCTCAGGCAATGGAAGACTGTAAAACAGAGCCGTTTGAAAGCCACTCAGCCTTGGAAATAGCAGAGCAACTCACTCTTCTGGACCACCTGGTTTTTAAGGCTATCCCATATCAGTGAGTATAAACATTTATTTAATTGTACATACTTTTACCAAAACATTCAAATAGTTAGAGAAAAAAACAAAATGTACTGCACTGTGGGAAATCTAACCTTCCTGTCCTGACTATTTCTGCAGGGAGTTCTTTGGTCAGGGTTGGATGAAGGCCGACAAGAATGAAAGAACACCTTACATTATGAAAACAACAAAACATTTTAATGATGTAAATATTTTTTGGATTGTATACTAACACAATCACAACCTGTACCTTAACTAAACCTGTACTCCTACTTTTTAGATCAGTAACAGGATTGCCACTGAAATCCTGCACTGGGACGATGTCAACATGAGGGTGGCAGTGATTGAGAAGTGGGTGGCAGTGGCCGATATCTGTCGCTGTCTCCACAACTACAACGCTGTTCTGGAGATCACATCTTCTCTAAACCGCAGCTCCATCTTCCGCCTCAAAAAGACCTGGCTCAAAGTCTCCAAGCAGGTACATCCATGTGTTTGTGCCACAGATTTAACATTTTAGTAGCCTTTTTGGACAAGCCACAGTATTATTATTATTATTTTTTTATAATTTTCTAGACAAAGACTGTGATTGACAAGTTACAAAAGCTAGTGTCATCTGAGGGGCGATTCAAAAATCTTAGAGAAGCTTTGAAAAAGTAAGTCTGAGCGTAAAAGTTTTTTTTTTTTTTTTTATGTAATCACATTTCAGACGGTACACTATTGACCTTTTTCACTTTCTTAGCTGTGATCCTCCCTGTGTTCCTTATCTGGGAATGTATCTGACAGACCTGGCTTTTATTGAGGAGGGAACGCCCAACTATACGGAGGACAACCTGGTGAACTTCTCCAAGATGAGAATGGTAAAGACAGCTGTGTGTTGTGTAAAAGCCTTTGCCTTGTGCCTTTGCACTATGTTACAAATGTAATGTAGTATGTATGTTAATTGTATTGAAAACCTTGTAACATTATATTGTATGTTTACATTCTTCTCTAGATTTCACACATCATCAGAGAAATAAGGCAATTTCAGCAAACAGCTTATAAAATTGATCATCAGCCAAAGGTTTGATTTTTATGGTTATGATTTGTTGCGATGGTTATGATGATGGTTATTATAGTTGTTGACTGTTGTTGTTTTGGGTGTAATGGTATAATACTTGGCCCCATTTCAGTGTGGATTGTTATAAAGACACAAACAACATGTTAATAATGTTTTTATTGTTGTAGGTTGCAAAGTATCTGCTGGACAGCAGCACAGTGTTGGATGAGGAAAGCATGTATGAAGAGTCACTGAGAATTGAGCCCAAAACTGCATCATGAAGATGACCGCTCCACTCTCCACTTTCAACGCAAGTGTATGAAAACAACACTTAGTTTGTGGCTTATTAACTTCACCAAATGGACTATGAAACATAATACAACATGTCTGCAATATATTTGTTTTCAATACAACTATAAAGTAATTTAGTGAAAACAGTTTGAAGCCTGTACTTTGTGTTACTGTTAGTGTTCATATTATAGATAACTGCATAAAAAATTAACACACATGACTTCGAACTAAACCTTACAACATTTGTTGCAGACATGTTGTGTTAGACCAGAGTGTTTCTAATAAACTACTAACTGAGCGTATACCATAATGTACATATTATTATTATTATTTGTATTGATCACAATAGACTGTGCTCTTCTAGTCTGTGCTCCCTAATGGACCTGTTATGTATAACTGTTACTAGAAACCTAAGTAGAACCTGGAGAGGTTATTTATTTATGGAGAGTATTTGTTTTAAATGCCAATTTATGAAAATTTATTTTAACACAAGAGCGAACAGAAAAGAGAATATTTACAGTAGATATTATATTTAGTCCCACGGAGAAAGTGCAGTATAGAAAAACTTGTTCAAGCACTAAGCTGGTTCACATACAAATGCTTACCTTCGTAGGAGGGGCAGCATAAATTTTCCAACAATTTTCCAATGGGTTGTGTGATTGTTTGTTAAAAGACACATTTACAAGCTTTATTCTTAAACCAACAACAAAATGTATGTTTTAGGCACTGATGGTTTATTAACTATAAAAGCTCTTGTGTCAAACTAATGCTGGGACACATATTTGCCATTGGAAGAAAAATGTTTTCATGCTTTGCTTTTTGATTTTCCAGTGGTCCATGTTGTATATATATACTGTATAAGCACCAGGTAATGTATGTAGCAAATACAACCAACATTGAGCCACTTTAGGAAGTTGAATTCTCAGATAACGAGAGCATAGTTTTATTGTTAACCCTCTTTGGCCAGTGCATTATGATTTTGCCTTAATCATAAAATGGATTATATACCACAAGTCTGAAAAACTATTTTGTTCTACAAATTGCCAATGAAACAAAAGTATGTGCTGTGTACAAAAAGTGTACAGGCAGTCTGAAGCTTTTCCTAACGTGCAATGTGTTTAAAACATACATATCTCTAGAAATGTGTTATCCTTATGATTGTTCAACTCTTTCTATGTACTATACTTTAAAGCAAATGTTGAAAGTAACTTATAAGTGTAACACATTCTGTATCCTGTCTATTCAGATGTTTCAGCAGGAGCTATAGTAGTAATAATGTGCTTATTCTTTGAATATTTATATGTATTTTTTACTGGCTTTGTATAGAAAAACAACTAAAGCTTGAGTGGCAGGCATGTGCCACTTTGACGTGTTGAAATCAGATCTATATAGAGCAGTATGTGACTGTATTTATTTAACCCTATCCTTGCACACAAATCCTACCCTCCACAGGCACATCTGATGTTTGCAGTGAGCAATACCCAGTGCAATGACAAGTATCTTTAACTCTATCTCAACAGCTTGAGTAGTATTTCCAGTTTTGTACAAAAGTGTATTCTTTCCTGATTACCTCTTGTTAATAAATCTATTCTTTCTCAGGGGGAGAAGTGCTTACTTCCTGTTGGCTTGACTTAACCACAACAGATCTAAAATAGCCCATTAGCTGAACAGAGGAAGTGTGAAACTAAGATTAAAAAGTTCTATAAAACAGTAAAAAAACAAAAAACAAAAAAACAATCAAGTTGAGACTATTACTTTTTGTTTTTAAGAAATGTCAGTAATGTTGATTTTTTGCACCAAAATCTAACCAACTTAAAAAAAAAAAAAAAAAAAAAAAAAAAAAACTTTTTATCCACATTGAGAACTATATGGCTGCAGTTAGAGTGACCAGTATGAAAAGAAGTGGACAAGTTGTATGATTTGTTGGGACAGGGTGGGATAGCCTTGACCAACTTTATCTAAACCTCATTTAGATAAAGCTACAGTTGCCAGCTGCCTATAAAACATATGATGTGCTGTTTTCATCCCAAAACACTCACTTTTGCAAAGTAATGTTTTTACTGAGACTTTGTTCACTGGAATAAAGAATGAGGAACAGAAAAAACTCTTATTACCTTCGCATTTCTATAACACTTATTGTCCTCCCTGGTCAGAATTGAACTGCTCTTTTATTACCAATTTTTGAGTTTCATCTCATTAAACATTGCCTTTTTAAGTAATTTCGTTTTATTCTTATTTAATTTAAAGCATGGTGTACATCAGCAGTTGATGTGAAAGTATTTTTGAGTAAAAAAGTGGAAAACATGATTTTTTACCTACAGTTTAATATTGTTGATTGATGAGTAGGATCTGGGGTATGTAAAAGTTAGATATTTTTTTGACCACTTTATATTTTTGCAGTGGTAGCAAATACTTTTGACTGGGCGTGGCCAGTCACTGTATAGATCTCAACAGTGCCCGCCCACCCCGAGATCCGGAAGTAAAATTTCCATTCATTTTTCCCATTAACTTTTTGAAAAATATGTATATTAAGAGTTCAACCGCTTGAGGGAGGCTAATCAGCTGTGTGGTAACTCATGACCATACGGACGAATAATTTCACTATAAACGCGTATTTGAAACTTGTAAAAAGGCAAAGTTACAAACGCATTTTGCAGTTTTTTTAAGTTTTAGATACTCTTTTTGATAGAAATGAATGGTGTTATGGTGATGAAGTACCACATAGCTGATTAGCTTCCATCGAGCTTTTAAACTTTTAATATACGCATTTTTCGAAAATTCTATTGGAAAAATAAATGGGAAATTTAGTTCCGACACCAGAGGGGGGGCAGGTACTGTTGCGCTCTATAGAGTCGGTATAAACGAAACTGTGGACCAAATCTCCCAGAAGAGGGCGACATTACTAGCTAGCTAGGTCAAAAAAAAAAAAAAAAAAAAAAAAAAAAAAAAACGCCCCTTGGTGATTACAAAAGGAAACAGACCAATCAGTGACTTCGTTTTTGTTGCACAACTCTCATAGGGCGGGAGTTACATATTACAAAATAACCTCGCGACTGGCGCCAACATCTTTGGTTCTAAATGTATTCCGGCTATTTGTAAGTGAAGAGCTAAACTAGTTATTAACTACAAAAACCTCGTACATCGAAATGCCAACCAAACGGACAAAACGAGAAGTTTTCCCGGTAAGGTTTTACATCTAACTTTGTATTATTGTTACAGACTTTTGGTTTAAATAGCCAGGTTACTTTGGCACAACTTGCGTGGTTTGTTACCTTTTTCTTTTTATGATTTACCTTTTCTAGGAACTGACCCCAGAGAACCTGCAGAGTCCAGTCAGACGGTCATCTCGTCAAACACTGGCTCCAAAACGTCTTGAATACTCCCCCGATGAAAAGCCAATTGAGACTCCCCGAAAGAAAAGGGTGAGTTTTATATTGAAGATGCAATACAGATATGAATAACTGAGCAACATTAAACTCACGTTTCTTGTTCATGCATAGAGAAACGAATCACACAATGAAAGAAATCAAAAGCACAGCAAGGTTAAATCTGCATCACTTGAAGGCTTGAAGGAAGTAAATAGTGACATGGACCAAATGGTATGTATCCTATTCAAAGGTTTATTAACAATAAGGGCTTCTATTTCCTAGTAATTTGTTCTGTTATATAATCATGATATTTAAGTCTTGCACAGTGTGTCACTTTTTTTTTGTGCCATAGAATGGGGGACTTTCAGCGTATGAGCTTGAGCGTCTAGAAAACATCCGGAAGAACCAAGAGTTTCTTTCTTCTTTGAACATTTTACAGGTATATAATGTATAACAATTGCAGATTTTGTAGTACTATGGGTGAACTGTGTTTTGGGCTTGGTTCTGTATAAGCTTGAGACCTTTTCTATCCATTTCTCAGGTTTCAGAGGAATTGAAACAGTCTGTACGGCCCAAAGCCTCACAAAGGGGTCTTAGGAGGTATGCTCGAATAATTGTTAAAATACTACAAACTGTCTATGTCTCGTTGAATAATAGGAGAAAATATTTCTGGTTTCTTTCTTGAACTTATAGGTCGCAGACAATACAAAGTGAAGTGCTACCACCTCGCAGGTCCCTGCGACTCAAAAATGTGGAGGCAGAGGTTCTTCCCCTTCCCCTTGATACACCCCAAATAGTCCATGATCAGGGGGCTACAGCAAGGGTTTGTATATCTATTTGCATGTTATTTTACATTTTACAAATGTACTATTGTTTTGTTTTTAACTTTCAGCCACCCAAAAAATCTGGCCCTCTGTTCATGGAGCCAGTCAACATGAGCGAAGGAAGCAAGCTGCCTCAACAACTCATGGAGATTTGGGCTGAGGTTACTATTGTCAGACACTCTTTAAGTAAATACCATTCAAGTAAAAAACCTTGTCACAATTTACTTTTCTTTAACAGAATTCACCAAAAGAAAAAAATGAGAAGATTGATATGAAACAGTAGGATCTTTATTTTATAATATTCATTGATTGTTTTATGAAAATACAGTTTTGGCAATAACAATTTTTGCACTTTAGGTACCGCTCTGAACTTTCTCATATGAAGATTACTGAGGACAAAGTAGCCAAGGTAGTAAAGGATCGCATCTTCTCTGCTGCTTTTCACCCCTGCTCGAGCAGTGTCTTAATGGTGGCAGGTGACAAATGGGGGCGAGTTGGACTTTGGAGTTGGGTAAGTTTTTGTTTTATCAAATCAATGCTTTGTCCCAGTTGTAACGTTGTTTATTTTATACTGTATTACCGTATTTTAAACCAGTGCACCATTTCAAATTTATATTTCTTGAACGTTCATATTCAGTCCCCCTTTTACATTTGCTCCTAGATTAACTGTTTTTGTCTCTTGCCTTTTGTTGGTTGACCATAGTCTAGTACTTGGGGTGATGACGGTGTGCTGTTATTTGAACCACACTCCCGTCCAGTCACCTGCATGGCATTCTCCCCAGCTAATCCCACTGACTTTTTAAGTGCTAGCTATGATGGAACAATGCGTCGCATGGATGTTGAGAAGGCTGTCTTTGACGAGGTAAGTGTTTGCCGTGATATCTGATTGGTGACCTATCTCCAGGTATAATATTATATTCATTCATTATTTTCTCATTCATTTAGGTATACGACATTGGTGATGGCCTAAAAACATTTGACTTCCTCTCACATGATGGCATGAGCCTTTTGGTTGGGAGCTGGTATGGAGACATTGCAGTTGTTGATAGGCGAACCCCAGGGTAATATCCATTTGTCCAGTGTCTTTTACTGAGCAGGTGTTTCTTCAGCTTTAACAATTTTTTTTTTTCTGCAGAAACTCTCATGAGTCATTCCACACACTCGACACCAAGACAGTGCGCTGTGTTAGTGTGCACCCTTTGCAGAAGCAGTATTTTGCCGTTGCAGAGAGTCTGTATGTACTCATTTTCATTTATTTTATCAACATTTTGATTTATTTTAAATTCTTGAATACATATAACTTTTCTACAGGGTAGTAAATATTTATGACAGTCGATTTCTAAAGAAGTCTAAATCTGCACCAGTTTGCCAGCTAAAGGGCCACTCTAAAAGCATTACCAGTGCTTATTTCTCCCCTGGTACGGGAAACCGCATACTCACCTCCTGTTTGGATGACCGTATAAGGTAAGACCTTACACTAACCATTGACTAGAGAATATGTTCTCTGGAAACCTTTCCATTTTCTTACCATTTTTATGTATTTTTACAGGATATATGACACATCAGCCACGACTAATGCACCGTTACTAAAAACTATAAGGTACTCCACTCAAATTAAATTGAATTTTTTTTAAATCTGAAAACTGAATTAACTGCATATTTTTTTCCATTTCTTTTCCCCAGTCATGACATGAAAACAGGCCGGTGGCTGACAAAGCTTTCAGCAGTGTGGGACCCTAAACAGGAAGACTGCTTTGCTGTGGGATGCCTGTCCAGGAAGCGATGCGTACAAGTCTATCATGAAAGTGGGCAGCTCCTGCATTCATTTACAGATGATGAGAACTTAACCACAGTACAGTCAGTAGTAGCCTTCCACCCTACAAGAAATATCCTAATGGGGGGCAATGCGTCTGGCCGTCTGCATGTTTTTGCTGAGTAAAACACAGAATGGCTTTCACTATAACCTTTCAATATGTGCACTTTAGCTTGTTTAGATGTTGGTAGATAATTTTCTTTATCTGTGAAGCTGAAATATGTAAGCTTATGGCATATTAAGTTTGTTTTTATTTGTTGCTGCCAAATTAAATAAATCATTTAAAACACTTTTCATCAGTGGATCATGAATACATTTATTTCGAAACACACTATATTTATATATTTTTTTATCAGCCTTAGACGGCAGTGTTGTATCAGGAAAAAAAAAAAGTGGGCATCTCTGGTCTCTTGGACTTTAAATGATGGTCGGCTGTTTTTGGTTATTAGCTGAGAGGAGATTTGTGCCTGGGATTAGGTTTAGACAAGTGGGCAGCCCCATTTGCTGAATAACCAGTTTTGGAAAATTGTTCATACAAATATAGTAAACACGTGATGACCGCATATTTGTCAAATAAAAACTCGTCAACAAAACCAATAAAAAGTTGCCATTGTTTGAATAATTGTGTGTACATCACTGAAAGCGTTGGCTATAAGGTAAATAAAATGTAAGAATGAAGCACGGTAAAACTTGTTTCACTTAAAGTTGCTGGAAATTATGTCTAAATGACAACAAACACGGTGCGTTCTGTAGTATACATCCATGGGTTTTGTGTGTAAAATAAAAACTATGGTGCAAATCTGCCAGAAGGGGGCTATCACGTCTTCTGCTTTTAATAGCTGTTGACGACCAGCTGAAAAAGATGCCTTTACCGCCACCTACTGGACTGGAGTGTGGACAATGGAATAAACAGCAAAAAAGGGAAACAGTCTCTTTTTGATTCACTATGCCCTAAACTTTATATACTACACTATAGTCTAGTGTAGACTGAGCTCAAACAAGAATGTACACTTTTACTCTGAAAGTATTGGGAAGGGAAGTGAGAGTCCAGGGGAGCGGAAGCAGTTGCTGAGTAGCGCGGAAATGCTGCTGCGCGGTTGTTGTAGTTGTAGTAAGTCAGTTGCTCCTTTTAATTAAGCAGAGACTCAAATAATTCTTGTCTCTTTTGTGAACTTCCAGACAGTCAACTAACTATAAAATCCATACGTGCTGTACATCAAAATGCTGACCAAACTGTCAAAACGAGAAATTGTCCCGGTAAGTCTTTTGAATCTGACGTTGTGTTGTTGCAGACATCTGACATATTAATCATCGATGCTGACTTAATTAGTGTTAAAACAGTTTCATTCGATTGCACTGAAATACTCAACATAATTTGCGTGTTTGGTTGCCCTTTCTTTAAGAGTTAGGATAAATGTTTACTGGAGGAACTGACCTTAGAGAACCTGCAGAGTTCAGTCAGGTTGTCTCATCCAAAATAGCCTTCTAAACGTCTTTAATACTCCCCTGATGAAAACCGCATTCAGACTTCCCAAAAGAAATGGGTGTTAAAGATATTCAGATATGAATAAACCCTTTTAATGAGTAACATTACGCTCATATTTTTTGTTCATCATTAAGATTAACAAATTAGAAAAACGATTTGCATGATGGAACATATCAAATGTACATCAAGAATAAACCTGCATCACTTAAAGTCCTGAAGGAAATAATTAAGGAAATGGGCCAAACAGTATGTATACAGTTCAAGAGTTTATAAATAAAAAGGGCTTCTATTTTAGAGTCATTTGTTCTATTATATAATTATGTTACTTAACACAGTGTGTCAAAGTTTTTTTGTGCCACATTACTTTCAGCATATGAGCTTGAGTGTCTAGAAAACATAAGGAAGAATCAAGGGTTTCTTTCTACTCTGAACATTTTTCAGGTATGTAATGTATAACCATCACAGATGTGTATTTAACTCCAAAATGTGGAGGCAGAGGTTTTTCCACTTCCCCTTGATATACCCCAAATAATCCATGATCAGCTGGTTACAGCAAGGGTTTATACATTTATTTGCATGTTATTTCACTTGGTGCCAATGTCCAATTACTGTTACTGTTTTAATTTTTCAGCCACCCAAACAATCTGGCCCTCTGTTTATGGAGCCAGTCAACATGAGTGAAGGAAGCAAGCTGCCTCAACAATTCATGGAGATTTAGGCTGAGGTTACTATTGTCAAGCACCCTTAAAGAAAATGCAATGTAAGTCATAAACCTAGTCATTATTTATATTTCTTTCATGGAATTCACCAAAAGAAAAAAATAAGCAGCTTGATCGGCAGCAGTAGGATTTTATTTAAATATTTTCTCTATTCATTTCATCTATTGTTTAGTTAAATTAATAAGGTGAGTGGACAAGTTACTATAAACCTGCTCTTGCCCTGAAAAAAACAATACTTATAGTACTATTACTCCTAATAATTTCAGGATAATTTAAAGCAGTAGATTATTATGAGGCTTGTTCAGATTTCACCTCTGTCTTTGAGCAGCAGATTGTCTGCTTGAATCCCACACCAGCACATTTTATAAATTACAATAGGCTACTGTATGTTAGACTAGTTATGTAAAAAGATACAAATAAGCTTCTTGGCTATATTTAATTTCTGTCTGAAAATAAAATGCAGAGGTATATATATATATATATATATATATATATATATATATATATATATAAATATATATATATATATATATATATATATATATATATAAAAAGGTTGCCACCTGGATTTAACTAAACAAATAGATAAGGGCCTCCCTGCAGTTTGTTAGGACTGGGTTCAGCAACGTTATGTGCCCAAAGAATGAGGTCAGCTGACTATCTGAATATACTGAATGGCCAGGTTACTCCAGCAATGGATGTTTTTCTTCCCTGATGGCACGGCCTTAATCCATGATGACAATGCCAAGATTCATCAAGCTCAGATTGTGAAAGACTGGTTCAGGGAGCATGAGACATTTTCAGACATGGACTGGCCACCACAGAGTCCAGATCTTGACCCCACTGAGAATCTTTGGGATGTGCTGGAGTGACTGCCTGCCCAAGTCATTGTTGTTGGACCTTTAGCTTTGATTACAGCACGCATTCGCTGTGGCATTGTTTCAATGTCACATTTTTTTTCAGTCCAGCATTGCATTAATTTTTTTGCCAAGATCTTGTATTGATGATGGGAGAGTCGAACCATTGTGCAAAGTCTTCTCCAGCACATCACAAAGATTCTCCGTGGGGTTAATGTCTGGACTCTGCCAATCCATGTGTGAAAATGATGTCTCATGCTCCCTGAAATGCTCTTTCAGATTTTGAGCTTGGTGAATCCTGGCATTGTCATCATGGAATAAGCCTGTGCCATCAGGGAAGGAAAAATCCATTGATGGAGTAAACTGGTCAGCACATAATAGGCCTAACAAACTGCAGGAAGGCTCTTACCTATTTGCTTGGTTAATTCCAGGTGGCAACTTTTTTTTTTTTTTTTTGGCCAGACAATGTAAGACCAATGCTTACATATTTTTTTTTAATTATACTTTTTTTTAATTTTTTTTATCTTAATCAAGTGAAGCGAAGTTGGCTTGTTGGGAATTGATTTACTTATTACTGCCAAATCAAATAAATAACTTTTCAACACTTGTAGTCAGATGGTTATAAATGCATTTATTTCCAAATGCACCAGTACTATGTTTTACATCCCTTAGATGGCAGTATTGTAACAGAAAAGCAACTAAATGAGTAAATGAATCTGTAACCAAAGAAAGTAAAACATGAAATATTTGAATTATTCATATATATTACTTTGTTAGAACCATATAGTATTTACTCATACACCATTACTGTGTCAGACATAAATAAGAAGCACAGTTTGGTGATCTCTGTTTGGAGAATGCAGAACACATGCTTGCAGACAATGATCTATTCATAAATACAGTATTTAGCCTGCCCAGCAAATTTAATGATTTTTCTTTTATGCACAAAGAAATGGTCTTGTTGGTTCCTTGCAATTGAAAAGGCAAAATTTTGTTTTAGGTAGCACTACCAACTGGTTCGGGAAACAAGAAACAATTTGGAATAATAAACAATCAATCAGGGAAATAAAGCATTGCTTATTTTAGATAAACCTATATTACTGGCCAGATAGGACTGGCTTCAGTGAAAAAAAGTGCATACGGGATACATTCCAGACACACTTCAGTTACATCATGAACGAGTCCCACTGGCCAGGCTGCAATTTTGATAGAATTTGATGTAGTTTCCAACCCGCACTACTTTAAAAATTGCATTGATTTTAAGGATTACTCTCCTTAAAATGTATTGCCCAAATTACTTTATTTGTGATTTGACATACAGAAATAAAATTTTAAAATATTCAGCACATGGTATTTTATATCTCATTGTCACCGTGTACTTGCTACATTTATTGGAAACCATGCAGCACCACATGAATTAAAATAATGTTTAAGTTTATCAATAAAGGGTTTTATATGAAAGACAAACACATCTGTTAAATTCTGTTCAGCTTTCAAAATTAGAAGTGGGATTTGAATACATACAGTAGGCACTGTACAATATATTAATTATTTAGCTTTGGATTTTAACCTTTAATCTATTGTGTACCTCAAAGCAGTTGACACAGCAGCAACGCAAACTACAGCACTAACCAAACCGTTAAATAATCATACATTGTTACTGGAGACCTGTGTCCCTGGTGTTGTGCCCAGTGTTTTCTTTGGTCGGCATGATGATGATTGCAGCAGGATGTAAACACCATTTGTCTTAGGCTAAACTCACTTGTAGGCGAGTGAAAGGCTTAGAACTATATTGTAAAAAAAGTTCAGTTTCATTACAAGTCACTGTGAAATATCAATGGTACCAAGACAATGGTTCATACCAAGATCAAAAGCCTTTACAGATAAATGCACTGCAGAGATAACAGTATAGACAGATCCATCTATTGTGGGACAAAATACTGTAATGCACCTTATAAATTAAACAAAATGGTTTCTGTTTGATGTAAACAATATTGCAGATTAACCCCTGTAGAATCACACTTAGTCAAAATGTACAACAGAGTGACATAAACAAGTTGACTGTGGTTTTCAGCACTAAAATGCTACTTTTCAAAAACAACCTGCATTGCCCATGTCTGTACAAAGCAAAGTGAAATTATTACAGTTAAAGGTTGACAAGTTTTCTCTTAGCCAATTTTTGTGCTACCTTTATACTGGGCTTATAACTACACATAAACTATATATTTAATAAAAATGTTAATAGAAATGCATACAAATCTTTTAAAGTCTACAACCAGTGCTATCAGTTTCAGACTTTCTGTAACCCAAGACACTTTAACAGCATTCACTCAAACTTTATAATGTCTTATCTTCAAAAAGACACACAACTCAACACAAAAACATGAATTATTACAAAAATAAAGGCAACTATTTTTGACAGCTTTCTGTGATAAAATTAAATACTATTTTATGACTTTGTGAAAAAATAAAATGCTTTAAATTCATCCAAATGTTAAAAGTAAAATGTGAGCAATAATATTTTTATTTATGGTGTAATAAAATAAGGATATCCTTCAGGGACAGCCCGTGGCTTTGGGCCAAATGTCTTTCTAGTAAAAATTGATCTGACACAGGGAACATCATGATTATATCATGATTCTTTACAGTCAACATCATGAAACTTGATTTGTCTCTTGATTGGTGTCAGTTGCTGATGAGGAAGCCACCCATCCATCGCAGCTTACAGGCAAACCAACGGCGTAGGGGACAGAAGTATTCAATGTGAAACTGCTGAAACTCTGGTGTCTTGCGGATGTCTCTGAGGAAGGCAATGTCCAGGTCTGATTCAGTCAGCATGATAAGAAGCAACAGCAGGGCAAAGAGCAGTCCAATAGTGACCAAAAACAATCGCAGCACGCTCAGAATGAACTTGTTCAGTTCCTCTACATCACTGTTTGCTGAGGCTTTGGTGCTGCCTCCCTGCAGTACTCTTCTACCTGGCCTGACCTGTGTGGTCTGGCCCTCAGAGGATGCCCCAGCTGCCTGCTCTTTCTCTTCATCAATGCTGCAGGGGGCGCCATTGAGGTGGCGTGCTGCAGGCATTTCCATCCCATGCTCAGCGATGGGTGTGGGCAGCACACTGTCTGATGGACTGTAGGTCTCATCAGAGATGACTGCTGATGCACTGGCCTCACCACCCTCCACCAGCTGACCCCGAGAGGACATGAATGACTCACCATGGGACACTGAGCGCACAGGGGTGGAGTGGGCACTGTCTCGAAGGGACTCCAGGCCTGAAAGCACACAAAGAAAGGGGAATCCCCTGTTAAATATATCTATATATCTCTATATATATATCTATATATCTATCTATCTATCTATATATCTATATATATATATATCTATATATATATATATATATATATATATATATATATATATATATATATCTATATATATATCCTGATCACATGGACACATGATGCATTTCAATATTTAGTATAATAATAATAATAATAATAATAATGTAATATTTATTTTTTAATAATTATATCTATAGCTCATGGAATGTTCTGGAAATTCAGTTGAGAATCCATTTTACACAACCTCTTACAATTTGGATAAGAATTAGTTTAAAATAACTAGTTTTTTGAAATAATCATCACCCAAACATAAGACATTTTCAAAAAAAAAAAAAAAAAAAAAGCAGAATGTCAAGAGAACATTAATTTTAATCCCAGGCAGAAATCTTCCCTCACTCAATGGATAAATTGTTATGGCAATCATCATTAAAAGTCAAAAGACACAGATTTCCTTTCAAGGCTAAGTTTACCTGCACAGCTGACAGACTTTCTGCAGTCATGGCCTTGTGAAAGGGCAGTCAGTCTGGATGGTGCCCTGTGGTTCTGTCCAAAGTCTGCAATGGCTACAGTTGGGAGCAGGGGTAAGACCCCAACTCCTTTACCCGAGAGCTTTGGTCCCAGAGCCAGCACACGCACCTTCACATCTCGGTAACAGTGGTTGATCATGCGGAAGTGGACATTCACCTTTGTCTGGATCCGGATCAAGCACTTAACCATTATTACTTTTGGTCCTTGTAAAAACTACCTGTTGTCTATATTTCACTGCTGTTTGTGTTCTGAGTGAAACCGTTATCTGCTGTCACAATAATCCTGCCCACCTCTCCCCCTTCCATGTCAACTGTTACACACAGCCAGGCCCTGACAGCAGGAGCTATTTTCAGCCTGTTATTTTATTAGCTGTGGAAATACTGCAGCAGACAGGGACAAACAGGCTTTTGTTCATTGTTGTTACTGTTTGTCTCAACTGCTGAGAGAAATATGAGTGATTCAGTTCTGTCTTGAGAACTACTTAGAGTTGAGGCTTTGGTAAAAGGGTAATGGCCTGGTAGAGGAGAGAGGGCAGAGTCAGTGCCCTTTTAAAACTGGCAAGATGACTTTATTGTGATAAATAATGCTTGAGGCCACACACAAGCATCAATGAAGAGTTGTTCACAGAGCTGCCCGAACAGATCATGCAATGTCTGACAGGCTGAGGACGCACCCCCTTGACCTCCTGTCAGTATGAAGACCACTTTCATTGGTTTTTACCTTCCATGATAGAGATATGCACAGCTCTCCGTCTGGTTCTCGGCACACTGGTGAGTCGAGGTCCATGGGTGATCGAGGGGCAGCTTCGGCTCGGGACCATCCCAGCCCTGGAAAAAACAGAGGAACATGTCACATTCTTTATAATTCTTGACACGACTGCCACTTATATTGTGATGGCCCAGATCACTGTAAAATAGATAATAATAATTTCTCAACCAAGACAGTGATGCTGCATATGATTTAAAAGACACCGCACTGGCTTTTTATTTAAGGTTTCAAAATCCAGGCAACATGTGCTGAGCCCAAGCCCAAATAAATAGAGAGGGCCAGGAAAGAAATCTATGGCAAATCATTTATGCAAATCAATGTAGGCTAGGAGATAGGAGATTCGATGTGGTGACCCAAGAAGGGAAAAGCCAAAAGGAAAGAAGGCACTGGGCCCTGGTTAAATCTGTTAAGAAAGGGTATCTGGCTTTAAAAACTGTCAATGGTCATTCACAAACAAAAATCCAAGGACCCCTTGGACATAAATATCTTACCTGTGAATCTCAGGGGGGTCCCTCTTTATCTTGGCACTTTGTTCCATGACCTCTTTTGCAACCTTTCCACTACAAAAGCAAAGGTCTCAAGTCATCAATTTTGAAATAACTTTGGTTGATTTTAGTAGAATTATATTTAGGAAATACCTGTATCTAAAACGACTACCCTTAAAAAAGACATTACTACTGGACACAGTGCGGACTTGACTGGACTTCTCCAACCTGGAATGGAGATAAGCAATGATATAGCTCTTGGGTTTACTAACCATAATCAATATATTTAACAGTTTGAGAAATGACTTACTTGTAGAAGGCCTGGTTCTCTACTCCACACTTCCAGAGATGCTTACAGGCCTCAGGTGTAGGTGCAAAGTATGTCAGTATGATCTTCCTGTCCTGTAGTAAATCATTTAACAGACACAAGAGCACATATGTAAACCAAATTTACACTGTAGAGTAGACATTAGCCAGTTAACACCAATGTCTACAAGCAGTAAATAATGTGAAAAAACTACATAGTCTGCAGGTGTATTGGTAAAGATATTAGTAAAAATACCACATAGGCTACATACAACTTAGATGTACAGATTACAAATGTACTAAATATCTGTAAGCAAGTGCTATATTAAACACACATACCTCATTCTGATTTGCATATATGTGAAATGTCTTTGCTTCAAACTTAAGTTTTGTTACCTCCTCCCTGTTGTAAATATAAAGGCACATTAAAACAATTAGTGGAGGAAAACACAAATACACCAAATAAAACAAAACAAAAACTTAGAGAAAAATATGTCAGAACACAGGAAGCAGAAAAAGAAAGAAAAGACATTTTGATTTCTATCGCTGCATTTAACTTGAGCTTTTTTGTTCTAATTAAATAGAAATGTACTGGCCAGTTCCATCTTCCATCTCACAAGTTCAACAGCAATGAATAGAACAACTGACTAATCCAGCCGGTGCAGTTCAGAAAGAAAGAAAACTAAACATAGAAACTTAGATTATTGAACTGTGTCTTTTTATTTGGAGATACAAAAGTAAACAGCTGTAGTTTGTGTACACACCATGTGAGAAAGTGAATCCTCCTGTTTCCTTGCAACACAGTGAATCCAAATGGAGTAAAAGCCAGAAAAGCTGGGTTTCCAGAAACATCCTGAAAAAGTCATAAACATGACAATAAAATAAAACATTTTTTAAAGGGACAGACAAAAAAGAATCAATCAAATCATAACTATACAAAAATATAATAAAGTAATAAATTAAAATGACCTTGCAGGGATGAGGGTCCACTCCGTATGTCTCCAACATTTGGGCTTTTTGCAGGAAGTTCAGTTCAGACACTTCAGGAGTCTGACCTCTGTGGAGACACAGGCAATGTAACCCTGAGTAAACATAATGCGTTATTAACAGAAAAAAAAAGGTTTAAAGATTAATTTGTTTTTAAAAAGGACACCGCAGTCTCCCTCATACCAACACAACAAACCACTTCATTATTATTATTATTTATGGAAAGAACAGTTCAGTATATACTTGTAAGATTAAATATATTATCAAATAATTAAAAACAGAACCTTATACTATAAGTAAACATATTCATTACATGATCATAGATAAAGCTATTGCCTTATTGCTTAATTATCTTTTAATTGCTCGTTTTTCGCACAATTATTTGTGTTTTAACAACAATTTTAAAATCAAAGTCTGACAAATAAAATCATCAAAGCAAAATCATCACGTCACATGAACTGTACATATAGCACTATCAGTTTTTTTTTTTAGTTTTTTTTTTATGGTGAAATTCAAACTAAAAAAAGTAACCATTAAGTACCGAAACAATATTGTAAAGGACATTTTTTTCCCCTTGTCCATTGCTTAAAATTTGACATATCCTCAGCTCTAATGCCAATTTATATACAACTATCACAGATTATATTACTTTTTTTTACTTGACCCTTATTTAACCAGGAAAGTCTAAAGGGAGTCTTGTCCAGGAGCAAACCTAGTACCTTCTTGCTGCGAGGCAGGAGTGCTAACCACTATACCACCGTGCCCCTTCAAAAAGTTATATTTGTATAATTAAATAGACTGCTGATACAATTTTTTTTATCATTAATAGCATTTTAAAGACACAATACATTTGTGTGTCTTTTTAGTGAAAATAACTTGATTAAAGGAGAATAATTCCTCAAAGTTAAATGCAAATGTAGAACGTTTCACAAAGAAAATGAACACTAGATGGCAGTAGTTTATTACTATAACAACCATTGTCCTCCAACATGGTAATGGTCACCTTGACAGAGGAAACAAAAAGGGCCAATATAGGCCCACAAAACATACCTGACCTGAACCTAACCCCAGATACATCACCTTTTTACTGCATTTACTATGAAGAACTTACACTGCAGTTTGGTCAAAGAACATAATGTCCGGCCATTTTTAAAAAGGTGTATAAGGAGGTGGATTTCTTGTATAATTGATGCCTGTGATTTGGATGTTGTGAAAATAATAGAGAGGACATGGAATAGGACAGGTGTCACCTTACATCAGCTCAGTCTTGTGGATCTCAGCGATACGGCGCTCCAGCTTCTCCGAGTGTTTTGGGAAGAACTGGAACTTGGAGCAGTAGCCCTCTGGGTGTTTTCCAGGATCGTAATCCCCAATCTCAGCTAACAGAAGTTAGATATTATATTACTAATGTTCTGTGTAAAAAACATGAATTAAGTGTTCATTACTGTTGTACAGATGAGCAAATTGGAAAGCACAGTCCACAGATGGAGCTTGTACTTGTAAGACCCATGTGCGCATGTTAGTACATCTTATAATAAACTATGCTCTTATCATAAAGTATTTTGAAAGGTCTTACTGTTAACTGTGACAATATAAGAAAAAAGTGATTTAGGGTTACAGGATCACAGTCATTATACATTTACATGCAATTATATTTGTAGAAATGTGAAATATAGAATAACATTTTTAAATTCAGGTGACTGTCACAGTTGGAAAAATAAAAGAATGCTACAGTTAGGTCCATCAGTATTTGGACACTGACACAAGTTTTGTTATTTTAGCTTTTTTACCAAAACTATTCAAAATGCAGTAATATTATAAAGTGCAGACTCTCAGCTGTAAATTGAGCGTATTCACATCCAAATCGGACAAAGGGTTTAGAAGTTACAGGTTCTTTAGTGTGTAGCAGCCTCTTTTTCAAGGGCTCAAATGTATTTGGACAGTTGCTTCAAAAGCTATTTCTTGATCTGCATGGGCTATTTCCCTTATTAATCCATCATAAACTGAGCAGGTAAGAGGTCTGGACTTGATTCCAGGTGTTACATTTGAAAGCTGTTTGTGTGAAATCACAACATAGAGTAACTCAATGGAAGTGAATCAGGCCATCCTTAGGCTGGATCGAAAAATGGTGAAAAACCCCTTCACAATATCCAACTTAGAGTAGAAGACTCTCCAGGAAGTAGGTCTATCAGTGTCTAGGTCCACCATAACAAGACGAAAACAAGAGAAAATACAGACTGTTTGCCACAAGGTGCAGACCATTCATCAGCCTCAACAATAGAAAGGCCACATTAGACTTGGCCAAAAATAGCTAAAGAAGCCAGCCCAGGTCTGGAACAGCATTCTTTGGACAGATGAGACTCAGACCAACCTGTTTTAGAATGATGAGAAGAGAAAAGTCTGGAGAAGGCTTGGAACTGCTCATGATCCAAAGCACACCACATCTTCTGTAAAACATGGTGGAGCAGTGTGATGCATGAGCATCCAAAACTTCCAATGGCACTGGGTCACTGGTGTTTTTTGATGATGTGACAGAAGGCAGAAGCAGCCGGATGAATTCTGAAGTGTATAGGGATATACTTTCTGCTTAGATTCAGCCAAATGCCACAAAGTTGATGGACGAGCTTCACAGTACAATGGACAGTGTCCCAAAATACACTGCAAAGACAGCCCATGAGTTTATATACAATATAACTCTATAAAATGTATGTAATTTGAATATGTTTTGGTTAACAGCTAAAATAACAAAATTTGTGTCAGTGTCCAAATATTTATGGACCCTACTGTATGCACAGACTACAAAGTGTAACCCAGATTTAAGAAAGGTCACAATAATAACAATAATTATCATATACTGCACTTTACAAGCTTGTCAAGCTTCCCAAAGTGCTTTAACATTAGTTGATTATTCATTCACTCCTCAGTCAAACTCGGTGGTGGTGAGCTACTTCTGTAGTCACAGCTGCCCTGGGGCAGACTGACGGAAGTGTGGCTGCCATTTTACACCTCCGACCCCTCCGACCTCTGCCAAATACAGTAACACTGACATATTCATCCATAGGCAAGGTGGGTGAAATGTCTTGCCCAAGGACACAACAGTATGCAATGCCAGTAGCAGGGCTTGACCTGCTGCCGCCCATAAGTTCAGTGTCACATTTTGTCTGTTGTATCTTACCTTGTAAGATATAGGCAGCAAGCAGAGCAGCGTCAGATGTCTTACAAAGGAGTCGTCCGTGGTAAAGATCCCTCTTCACCTGCAGGAAGACTAGGTATCTGTGGAGGGGAACACACAGAAACATATGCCCTTACAATCAATACTGTTTAACTGTAAAATGGCAATTGGGAATTCTCATCTGTAGTATTAGATACAGACACTACTAGATCAATTTAGGGGCAAAATGCTTAACGATTCAAATTAACAATGACTTTTAATTTAAAATTTGATTGGTTCTGAAGTCCACAGGGGCTGAGTCAGTCTTCTGGTTTGTGGTCATCTCAGTTTCTCCTGTCAGCATCAATTACAGGCCCATGGCATGACTCCAACAAGGGAAAGCAATATATCTTCTTTACTTTTGGCAATTCCTTTCAGGGTCGCCACAACAAATCATCTGCCTTCTAGTGTGCAGTGATTTGCATATTGATTTGGCATAGGTTTCACGCCAGACACACTCCACCCCTATTCATTTATCCAGACTTGGGACTGGTAAACTGGCTTGAGATCCCCATGTGGCTGGATAAAGTAAAGCAATTATTGGTATAGCTCTAACTGAACTTTGCATGAAAAAGTCCACTTTGAAAGCCACTTTATAATTTTCACTAAAACTACTCCAGATGGGTACATTTGAATTTTAAATGGCATGGTATGTTTGTAAATGATTCATGGACACACCGAAAAATGCAGTAAACAGGATTGCATCATTTTATATAGTCATTAAATCAGTGGGAAATGCAATTTGCTATGGTTGCTGTAGCTTGTGTTGTACGATGGAGCCTGCAGTCTAAACAGAAGGAGGTGGATGAAACAGCTATCCCTTCAGTGTCAGTCTGCTTTATCAAGAAGAGTCGGGCTGCGAATAAGAGATTTTTATTGCATGGCAACCAGTGAAGGATGTGATTTAGTTGGATAGAAGCGCTCACTAGCTCTCCGACTGGCTCTTTGCAGCAGTTTGTTCAGCTGTCAAGCATGCCCTACACAGCACATGAAGGAGAGCGGATTTGCAACAACACGTCTTAGAGAGAAACTAAAGCTGAAATCCTGTCTGTACATGCCTTATACTGTTCTCTTAGGCTGGAAGTGGTGGGCACTGTGTTGTTTGAGAAGATGGTCACAGAAAGTACCATAAAAATTATTTGTCAATCATAAATGAATAACCTTAATTTCTTCTAAATAATTTAAGATTACAATCCAAAAAAATGTCATATACATTTTTCTGATCTGTACACATTCATGGGTTGCTCTCAGCTTTCTGAAAGTTGTCAAATTATTTTACTCTCTTGTCATGTCTATGTGGTCCATTTTTTCGCCAAATCAAATTTTTAGTTTATTAAGAACCCCATTAGCCACTGTAACAAAAGTGCCATTCTTCCTGGGCTCTCCTCTATATTCATTACATGTTTTACTGACAATTTTACAGCACTCATATGCACACAATAACAATATAAAAGACATACAATAGTTCATAGCAGCCCAAAGACAAAAGAAAAGAAAACTCAAAGAACAGCTCATATCATTGTCTTATGAATTATACACTACAATACATATTCTATAATTACAACAAATCTAAATCATATTCATTAATCAAAATACAAAATTATCAGTGATCACTGTGTAAACAAGAAAAGTTTTAACTTCTTTTGAAAACATTTTCTATTATTTTCCAACAACAAAAATCCTAGTAATGAAATCCATGATACCATAGCGATAAAACTCTGTTGTATTTGGTTAGTTCTGCATGAAGGCAGCACACACCATGTCTCACATGTTTGTCTAGTGCAGTAATTATGTGTATCTGAAAAAGTTTTTTTACTGTAAATTATTTCTGAAGTTTTTGTTACAGTGATGTTTCTAAGAATTGTTACTAAGAAATACTTGAGTCTAAATTTTGCAGTTAGCCAGGCCAAAGTATCGTGCATAGTAGTCACATTGGTTCTTTATGGACAGCCCAAAACAATTCAAGCCGCTTTGTTTTGAGCAACCTGAAGTCAGTTTTTTAGTTGTTTAGTTGATCAACTGTGAATTAATTTCCTACAGTGTCTAATAGTGGCCATACTCCTACCCATTTATTGTAATAATTGGTTTATTTGACTGTTCCAAGACAGCTTACCATCAACAATGACACCTAATAATTTATTTGTTCTACTTGTTCAATCAAAGTATCTCCAAATGTTAAATGTAAAATAGTGTAAAATATTTTTTTAAATATTTTGCCCAGCTACCGTACATTTTGTTTTGTTTGTATAGATGCCTAATCTATTAGAACTAATCCATTGTGTGACTAAAGTCAATTCTTTATTTAAGCTGTTGTTAAGTTGTTGTACTGTTGTTGCAGATGCATTATAGTGTAATGTCATCTGCATATATTGCCATGGTTGCATGTTCCATCACCAGGGGAAAATCATTAGTGAAAATAGAAAATAAAAGGGTCCTAAACAACTGCCTTGGGGCACTCCACAACTCATCCCTTCAACCTCAGAATAACTGCCATTAAAATACAATGTGTACTCCCAATTGGTGGCACGGTAGCTTAGTGGTTAGCACTCTTGCCTCAAAGCAAGAAGGTCCTGGGTTCGATTCTCCCCATGTCTGGGCTGGTTTCCTCTTAGTGCTCCAGTTTCCCCCCATCAACCTCAAAACATACACAAAACCTCCTAACCAAGATCTGGAGAAGGGTCCACTGCTCCTAGCAGGTTGCCTCAGCCTCATTGAGGTATGGGTCAAATGCAGAGAATGAATTTCCCTACAGGGATCAATAAAGTAAACCTTACCTTACCCAAGATAACTTTCTATCCATTTAATAGCGGAGGGTTCAAATCCATAACAACATATTTTTTTAGTAATATACTATGATCTAAAACATCAAATGCTGCACTTAAATCCAACAACACTCTGCAAACTAAATTCTTGTTATTGGTTTCCTGCAACCTGTGATCACTGCTGTAGTTCTGGAGTGACCCATTTTCTTTGCATGCTAATAAATTGTATTTAACCATAGTACATAGTCCATAGTACTCCTGTATTTGATCATATACAACTTTTTCCATAATTTTACTCATTGCATATGATGGGAACATATCAAGCGCAGATTCTTCCACACAAAAGTCCCTTTCAGTTGTTTAATTCAAAGTAAAAACATGTGTTATGTACTGTGTATACACATGAAGGTGAAATATTTCAATAATTTATTTAAATTGTGATGATTTTGGCTAATGAAAAACAAGATTCAGCATCTCATAAAATTACAATATACTTCATAATATTACATAATGCTTGTATAAAATGCTTATATATACTACACATTGTGTGTATTATATCAATATACTTTTATTACAAATAAACAACAGAAATAAATTCACTTCACTTTTTTTTTTTTTTTTGGTATGTATATGTGGAGAGATCACATACGCCTGGCTCCAACTTTTCATGTCATTCCTTAAAAAAGGGTATAGCACTTTTTATGCACTAAAATGATTGACAGTATTATTGTGTTTATTGTTTTTGGCAGTAAAGAGAGCCCATTATAAGCTTTCATTTAATATAAATTCATCTCTTAATTTTGCATGTAACTTACACTCCTCCCCCCTCAATATTTTAAGATGCAGTGTTTAGAGAGATATTACTTCCTTGACTCATTTACTGTACTGTATGATTAACTTTAATGTACTGATACTATATAATTGAAATTAATACACTTCAAAGTTACAATACAATTCATAATTGTGTAATGTTTTTTTTCTTCTTGAGGAGAACACAGAACATATAGCTTTGATGGTACATTAGATAAGAGGGTGCTATTCTCACCTGGTGATTTCTTCTTTGAGAGCAGCAGGGTCTGGTGGGTAGAACTTGACCCGCAAGCACATGGTGAACGGAGGCTGAGCTGTTGAAACAGTAAAAACACTGTTGTATTTTTGGTGCAAGGAAACATTGACATTTTTATAACATTTCAAGAGAAGACATATTGATATACTTACACTTCATTTGTTTGGCAATCGATTTGCTAAACTCCAGCCAGTGCTGAGAGAGGAAAGAAGTAGAAGTAGTGAATGCTAGGCTGATAACCTGTCAGTCTGAGCTCTGATTGTTCAGCAGGTGAGCACAAAAATGTGTAATTTTTAGCTGCAAGGCACATTGCGGTTATTCCAATCTCATCAGTTTATTTAGGATTCCCTCTAATGCAGTCGCCAACCACAGAGAGATGAAGGCTGTTGTGAGCATAATCTCAAGGGTGGTGTGCTAAACTCAGTCAGGCTGAGCTGACTGTAATCAGTGGAATAATGACATGTAGAGACTGAGCATCCTCCTGAAATCCAGTGTGTGTGTGAGGTGGGGATAGGTAGAGGAGTATTTAAGCTTTGTTTTTGTGCAACATTCAGTCTATTGTTCGCATTTGCATTGTAGGTTTACAAAATTTAAGACTTAAAATGACTGTTTTAGTCATCAGCAGCTGCCAAGATCATCAATCAGAGAGAGAAATTTGACACACAAAAAATTTGTTTTGGTTTAATTTTCCCAGCTTGCAGAAAACAATAACAGGTTGTGTTCTCTTTATAAAAACCTAGGGCTGCTTCTTATCATTCACTTATAGAAATAGCTATTTCTATAACACTTGTTTGACAATAATACATAGTACTCAGTACAGTATGGTTAACTAAAAGCTTTAATAAAAAACAGAATTTTATTTTAATCTTTTAATGAAAATTTCAGGGAAGGTTAATAATAATAATAATAATGAGCCAAGAAATAATATAGTTTTTGGTCAAGACCAGACATGGTCTTCCAGAAATCTAGAAATGTTTTGAAGGATTCTGTACCACTGCAAAATACGACCAAAGATACTAAATCCAGCCACTAAGGGTCAGTAAAGAAATGGATTATTAGTTTTAATGTATTCTTCACCATTGAGATTAATAAGGGCTTTGTGGCTCAAATGATAGAACATTGAACTAGGAAATCCTCAGTTAACATCTAGATCTGGGAACTATATTTTTACTAATGTGGGATACAGCCAGTGCCTCGGCAGAGGTCTAGGCTCTCTAGATGCTTCTAAATTAGGTTTTGCTTTTAATTTTGTGTATTTTATACATTAATACACAATTCTTTATGCATAGCCTATTGTAAAAACTCATTTGCACAGTACTAGTTAAGATAAGAGACTTATCCAGGAATCCTTGTAAATCCCAGGTTTCCCTCTTAGCTCCTCATTACCTTACTGTCCTAGATATTTTTTAATTGCAATCATTTAAACCTGCCCTCAATCTTGGACTCTATTTTTTTATATTCTCTAGAGCATAAAAGTCCTCACTGGTACCAATATGTTCTCCTACATTTAAATAATTATTTCTCCTCTTTGCATCAGCTTCCTTTGGCTTGCCTGCAGTTTTTAGACTTTTAAAGCTTGATATTACACTTCAGTCGAACATTAAAACATCCTTAGATTGGTTGGCAATTCTGTTTGTGTGTAGAGCTAATTAACAGATGTTACGTTACAATGAGCACCTGTTTTGATGAGTCAAGAAATCCCAGCATCTCGAAAGAAAAAAGAGCAGAATCCTAACAGTAGTGGTGGCAGCCTGAATGTTGTGAAGTAATTACGAAAGTGTTGGAGAGAAAAATGAAGCAAGCAGAACATGAGTCACAGTGTAGGGGCGTAGCTCAAGTAAATGGAAATGAAATTAAGAATAGAAAATAAATACATACCCTCTGCTTGTCTGGGTCCACATATCTGATGCCAAAGTAGTCCTTCTCCAGTAAGTTGAGGTGATGGCAGATGAGGTCAAACAGGTACTGACCCTTAGCATCCCGCTGAAAACAACAAAATAATTATTAGACCATGCAAAACTATAAGCACTTGCAAAAGGCAATGCTACATTTGGCACTGGCCTTGAACTGGGGATCTTCTAGTTCAACTGTAAAAGCTGTACCAATTAAGCAAGAAAATCATTTTTTTTTTTTTTTTTTGTGATTAGTATTTTTTTAATTTTGAATTTTTTATCCAAAGACATAAAAAAGTAACAAAGTTTCACACAGACAACAAATAAGAAAAAAGCAAACAGAGACATACACAGAAAGAAAAAGAAAATACACGCACAGCAACAAAGTCTTGATACCAGGCACACTGAAAATAATTTCAGTTGTTCAATTAAAAAAATTAAATGCATATAAAGACTCAGCCCAGACACATAGTGAAATATTGCAAGAATTTATTTAACCTATTTTAAGGGGCAACAGTGACACAGCGAACAAGGTTGAAACCCCGACTTATTCTGTTTAAATTAAAATCCAGAAATAACCTACTTTACCTACCTACTTTATTGAGATACTTCTTGTATCTCACAGTGGTAAAGAATTCACTAAAATAGATCATTTGTTACTTTACTGACCCCTTGTGGCTGGAGTTAGCTTATTCAGATTACTTTTGAATTGTCTTGCTAACACACTAACAAACCAACAAACCGACGTGGCAAAAACATAACCTTGGCAGAGGTAAGGACAGTTTTCATAATCATTTATTTTTCTTTTGTTGTCTTACCAAAAAAGCTCAAAAGATCACTCTCTGCCCTACAATGTATACCCAGAATAAAGAACTAACACCCCAATTATTTTTATTTATATCATGAAGTCCATTTTGTAGCCAATGCACTGTCAAAATGGCCACCAGAAAGTGTTTTAATATTTCACTACCCTCAAGGGAGATGTACGAGTGCTATCAAATATTCATATTGAGGCTACAGCCATCTGCAAGAGCTTTGAGACGTTTCTACTTCAAGAAAGAAGACCTTGGCTAAGTAAGGTGTTAGGCAAAGCTGAGGTTATAAAAGAAGAAGCTCAAGAAATGTTGCAGCAGATAATACTAGACAGTTTTATCATTAAATGCTTTGGATAAATCAGAGAACCTGCAAATCAGACCAAAGATTATGTGCAATTGTGAATTTTAATCCAACATGAGAAGCTAAAAGTTTATATTTTGGCAATCACAGAATGTACTTATACAATAAACTCACAATGAAATTATTTCTTCACTATCAACAAAACAAAAATAATATATCTGACTTATGAAAAACTGACAGACAATACAAAATATCCCAGGAGCTATCCAGTCAGTCAGCTATAGCTAATCAAGCCAAGCTGTTTACTGAGCTCATAGGAAGCTTTCTCAATTATTCCTAGAAGAGAACACAAATGTACGAGCACGCCTCATTGAAAATTAAGCACAGACATTTATCAGAGAGGTCTGAATCTCTAAATAATTACTCCCTTTGACAGCTCAGTTCTAATCACTGGGTAAAAACAAAAAATGCTATATTGTTAATAATATTTAATGGCTTTTTGTCTAAAACATCAAAGTATTATACTATTAGCAACTGTCCTAGGTAGCTTGAAACATCATGTTTAAAGGATCTAAGAGAAGACAGATTACTAAAAATACATGAGCAGCCCCAGAGCAATATCATCAATATTTTACTTGGTTTTGTCCTAGTCACTGACAGAGAGTATCCGGGATTTAAAATCAAGACCGACCAAGACTACAACGGTTTTCTTTCTCCTCCTCTGTTAGTCCTTAACTCAGTGCTGCTCTGCCATGGGTTTGGTCCTGAAGACACTTAGTATGGTCTTGACAAAACCACTCAAGATAAACAAGAGAGAGGTCTGAATGTTTGTTGTAGATTAAATTGACTTATTCTTTGTGCAACTGTTTGTGCTCTCTGTTCATTAATTAATTATTCCTATAAATCTGAATCTGATAGTGTCCTGAAGTGATACAGGCTACAGGATATAGCTCTTCTTTCCGAAGCTGTAGAGGACACTATATAATATCTCCCTCTGTCCTTTATGTTGGACTCTGTGTTCACATTGCGTACTGGCAATGATTCAGAAGTGCAAAGTCAGTAGAAAGTCTGATCCAGATATATGAGAACGGAGGAGGAAAAGAACAGTAAGAGAAAACCACACAGAGAGAGTGAGAAAAAATTATGGAGTCAAGCAGGGCCAGCTGACAAAAACTGATCTGGTGGGGGAAGGACAGGATAAGGGCTACACTATAGGACATCATCTTTAATTGCTTTGGACCAACAAGACAGTGGAGACACATTCTGAAAATCTCTTTGGTCTTTGATTTTCATTTGGAGTACAAGTGTATGTCACTCTATAAGAACAGCGAGTAATTTAACTTAAATGAATAAACAAGAAGCACTCAAACAGAGCTAAGGTATTGGCCCTATCTTGCAATGGACTTAAACTGGTGGTAAATAATTATGCCTCTAAGATCTTGAATCTAGGGCTGCTCGATTATGGAAAAATTCATAATCACAGTGTATTTAGGTCATAATTGGACCCACAGTTATTTAAAATGATTATTCATGTACTGCTAAAATAAAATGTACTGCTTCCTGTAGAGGAAGAGTAGTTTTATCGTTTATTTGTGTTAATTGAAAGCCTAGTACAAGACAATGTTCTGGACAAAGACAAGTGTACATCTATCTTTGACAGCACTGTAAAGTCCATACATATGGACGTAAAGAGCAGGCACATCATTTAGAGTCCAATTTAATGAATCGTTTTTTCTCAATATTATAGATTTTGAAATTGTTGGGAGCCAAAATCATATCCACGATTAAAATTTGATTAATCGCACAGCCCTACTTGTATCTTAACAACCAATCATTAGTTTCTTTAGTAACCACTTGAGGCATATTATGCAATAATACACAATGTTATCCAGACAGATAACCAAAAATTAATAATTTGGCCATATGACACAGAGCTTTTCTAAAAAAATTACCAAATTCTGCCTATGACTCTTTGGGTTATCTTGCTGACAAATGAACAAACCAACCAATGGCACTGAAAATATAACTTTCTAGGCTGAGGTAATGAATGAATAATATTTATCAACTTTAAAACGTTTAGCAAATGTCACAAGAATTATCTAAAGAGAAAATGCTGCATGTACATCAGGGCTTAAACTAAATTAACCTCACAATAGTGTCACTGGCCAGTTGTTTCCCATAATGCACTGGGCTGACTTTTCTCTGCCAGTGTTTCTGCTTCAGTATCTTCCATGAATCTTAAGAACAGACCTGCTGACTGGCCCAGCAGCAGAAAATAGCAACACACTCGAGCTTGTGCTGGCTCTAGAGCACACAGATCTGCACAAGAAGCCTTCCTTTTTTGTTCGGTTATAAATGTCCTTGGTGCACCTGTGAAATCTCCAGCAGCTTGTATCCCCAACTACCTCCATCTCCTGATCACTATATTGAAACCTTTGGTCATGTCCCAAATAGCTTTCTTAATTACAAACAGTTTCCTGCCTTACAGTCAAGAGGTTGTGGGTTTGATCCTCCAGGTACTGGCTTCCTCCAGGTTTCAAAAGACACAGTGAATGAATGTGAAATGTTGTCTGTCAGTGTGTTTAAGCCCTGCGACTAACAGGCCTTTGTCCAGGGCGTACACAGTCTACTAATGCCCATAGTTGTTGGGATAGGCTCCAGCCAACTGCTACCCATAATGGGAATAACCTAAAGATGTGAGATTGTACTAAACACTGTATTAGCAAAAGCCATTCTTTTCACAAGGTTATTCATAAAAAATGCAAAAGCTGTATGTATGTATTGTATGTACTGTATGTACTGTATGTACTGTATGTATGTACTGTATGTATGCATGTATGTATGTACTGTATGTACTATATGTACTATATGTACTATACATACTGTATGTATGTATGCAGGTATGTACTGTATGTATGTGTGTATGTACTATATGTGCATATGCATTGTATGTATGTACGTATGCATGTATGTACTGTACTGTATGTACTGTACGTACGTATGTATGTATATACTGTATGTATGTATGTATGTAGTTATGTACGTATGTATGTACTGTGTGTATGTACTGTATGTGCATATGTATGTACTGTATGTATGTACAGGTATGTATCTATGTATGCATCTACTGTATGTACTGTATGTATGTAGATAGAAATACTTAATTCATCTTGTCAAGGGAAAATCAAGTGCCCAGTAGCATACATAGAACAACATAGCCAAAGCATACCCATAAAAACACATTAAATAAAAAAATAAATACTATGCTTAAGTTACTAGCAATAGTACTAATACTAATATAGTGCACATGCTTATGTACAACTGTTATACAGTCTAATAGCGGCAGGAATGAACGATCTCCCGAACCTCTCAGTCCTGCAGTGCAGGGAGACGAGCCTCTCACTCCAGTTGCTTCTCTGAGCAGCCAAGGTCTCACGCAGAGGACTGTGTCATGCTCCTCATTCTTCTTTCTACCAAGACCTCTACGGAGTCCACCTTTCTCCCCAACAGAGACATACTTCCTGACCAGTTTGTCCGTCCAGCCAGTTACTGTCCCTCACAGTGATGCCGTTACCCCAACAGACAACACCAAAGAACACAGCACTAGCCACAAATTACTGGCAAAAAAAGATACAACAAGACTTCAAAGGCTTTCAGCCTTCTGAGAAAGTGCTGCGTTAGTGTGTACTGACCAGTCGAGTCTGTGGTCGAGGTGGAAACCCAGAGGAACTTGATATTTTCCTATTGTGCGTTGGAGTATCAGGAATAGTCCCTGGCATTTCACCTGAGTGAGCACAAATGTAGTGTAGTGATGGGACTGAAGTGAACTCTAACTTTCGCGATTTTCTGGCAGGACTTAACACCTGCAGAGCAGCAGAATCAGCTGACCAAACACTTGTATTGTATATGTGGTGTTGCGTTGCATACTTATGAGGCCCAGCCAACTTGAATGAGCTGACCCGAGCTCCACTGGGACGTGGCCCAGCTCTGAGGCAGAAACATATCGATCTCAACTTAAGTGATCTTCAACAACCTTATGAGACTCAACCCCAGAGCTGAGCAGCAGCAATCCACCGAGGAAACACTACTACAGCCTGTTAACGAGCTGCTTTATTGTTTTTGAGAAGATAAACTGCTATTTAACAGTGTGAGACCTACAGTCTCACATTGTGCTGCAGGGAAACTCTTTGGATCATCATACAATTATAAACATGTTCCTTTTCTTGATGTAAACTCTGTAAGCACACAAAAGCAGAGGCCAAATTTTAAAAAGTTAAGCATTTCCAGGGACAGCTGCAATGCAGTACCTTCACAAGGTTACAGTTACTATGTTTAAGCCAGTTATTTTCTAGGCTTTTAATCAGTAATATTACATTACATTTGAAGCTATGCTTAAGCAGTACTTACTGGCATCTTATTACATCAAAGAGTTTTGTGATTTTAATGAGCTTAATAGCAATCTGTATTTTGATTGGACCTAAAGTCTGCATGTTTTCTTTTATTTCTTTTGGCTTTTTCATCACAGGGTCACTTTAGCAAATCATCTGCCTCTAGTATGTAGTAATTGCCATAATGATTGGCATAGATTTTACACCAGATGCCCTTCCTAATACAACCATTTCCATTTGTCTAGGCTTGGGACTGGCACAAAGAGTGCTTCCTTGTTGCTATATTGATGTGTATTGTTTATGTAAACATCATATAAAAGGTGTATATGCCTGAATAAATTAATTCATTAAAATCCAGGTTGCTTTCTTGTTCTAAAACAGTTCTTTACTTCTATTAAATCCAACGCAGTATAATCCAGTTGATTGGGATTCTTCAACACTGAGACATAGTGGTGAGGTAGACCTTGGACAAATCAAAAGGAGCTGGGCCATGATTACTTTGTCAGCTTCTGTTCTCTGACTGAATCACTGGAGTGAGGCATTTGATTTTACTTTGGTCCTTTCACGATCTGCACAAATAGCAAACCTGACGGCTGCACACATATGTACATTAAAGTGACTGTTTGAACAAGGCAGCGTGTTTAATACAAATGGAAAAACAAAGTGCGTACTAACTAATGTGATAGATACAATATTGTCATACTTGTTGCTAGTTTACACTTTAGATAATAGCAGTAACATGCATTCCTATTATGTGCACCTGCCTATGACATGTTCCACTATGTAGTATGTTTGATGTATGATGTGTTAGTGGCAATAAGAACATGGAGTGTGCACACTGATATTCCCCACACAGACACAGGGGTAAATGAGATTAGTGCAGGCTGTCAGCAGGAGAGAAATGTATTCAGTCGGCAGCAGAGGGCCCTAAGTGCTTAGTGGAAGAAGCGCGTGGAGCATTTCATCATAGCTGTAATAAAAGTGATAAAGGGAGAAATGAAAATAACCCAGACTGGGGCCAAATGATCAGCACGGTCCTGGGCAGAGTGTCGGCAGCAGCACGCCACTCTCAGCCTACCGTCACTTTAAGCGTCACATTAATTATTTAAAGGGTTTTATATCAGCATGGGAAACACCACATCAATAAATTATGGTGTCATTTTAAGCTGGATGATGGAAATTTCAACATCTTTCTAAAAGGTCACTGTTGCTGGTGTGACATAAAACAGTAGAGTTTGTTTAAGCGTGGCTTTATATTTACAGTGATTTTAAGCTGCTATGACAGAAGACCTGCTTCACTGGGGCTCAGTCATAGGATTCATTTCAAACTTTGGATATGAGCCGCAAATGCAAATTTTTCCTCTTCGGATTTTGCTCAAGGGCTTCAAGCTGGAAAGAGCTTAAAGAGCTTATCTTATTTATTGTAAATGTGCATACTCAGACAGCAGAATATAGCAAGTAGTATGTATTGCTATGTATGTGCTTCTTTTGCCTTTTTCCTTCCTGGGTCACCACAGCAAATCATCTTGCCTCCTAGCATCATTTGAATATTGAGCTGACATTGATTTTAAGAAATTTTCCTAACACAACTCTATAGATTAATCTTAGCTTGGGACTGCCAAAAAGAATACACCAACTTGTGACCCTCTGTGGCTGGATTATTGCTAATTTAAATCTAACTTAATCTAACTAACATATAACATTTATTATTATTATTATTTTTCACTTTTCTAAACCTGCCAAATCCTGGTATTTTTATGTGGACACTTAATCACAGTTAGAAGTAAATTCAAGATCACAGAAAAAGGTTCATCTGAAACTTATACTAAGTAATAATATTAAATATAACCGCAAGCAGCGATAAACAGCCCTTGCCCATTGCAACCTCAGGAATGTGCGCCACGTTCTTGAAACTGCTTAATTTCCACCTATAGCATCGACATCCGAGGTTAACAAATCTAGCTTTCTAATTTCAGGGCAAAAGAGCCACATCTGCGACCCTGCAGCCAGTGAAGAATTCAGACCATGATGTTAAAAATTCTGTTGCTATTTAAAAACTAAAACTTTTTGCTCTTTGTATAATTGTTGTTGTTACAGTCTGTAGGAGGTGGTAGGGCATCTGTGTTAAACAGGACCATGCATATGCATGTTGGGGTTGTTACAGTTAGCCTAAAATAAGACATTATTAGCCACAGTGCCACAGGGAAACCTTTCGGAAAAGAATGATAATTCATAATTTCATCTTAAGATGAAACTGTCTGATTTTGAGTTGATTTTATCAAAAGCCCAGGGACTAATTTGTTAAAGCACAAAATGTCCAGATTCAGACTAAAATGGCAGGATTCCTGTTTGTCAGAAAGTGTGGCCATAATAAGTTTAGGTCAGGAACAATGGGTCATTATGGTAAACTGCATTACTGAGCTCCAAAGTGAGCATGCCTAAAATCCCTTAAGGGTTAAACAAATGGTGGTGCTATTGAGCCATTTTACATAGCACTTACATAGTTTTCATAAAATACAATTTTTACCAGACCAGATGGATGTGCCATATTTCATGAGCTTTCAAGAATGTTTAGGGGGCCTTGGAGTGAATGCAATTGTGAATTGTAAAGCAACTTTGAGTGTCTAGGCAGACTGATGATGACATGGCAGCCATTCAGTGCCTACAGCCTCTTTGACCACCACCAATCACACAATCACACACACACAAATATACACCAGTGCCAGAGACATTGGAGGCAAAGTGTCTTACCACGACATTATGTTCTAAGTTACTCCAAGTGTTTTGAAAATACTTGATATATGGACTATACAGGACATACAATATTTTTCTGTACCAAAACTGCTTTATAAATGAGAATTATTCAGTTCTCTAGCATTAGGAGTCCTCTACAATACAGTATGTATTATGTATGTATGTATCCTTTGTGGCCAGGCCAAGAATGCATCATCCCACTGCAGAATCCTGCATAATAATGGAAGCATAATGAAAGCTTCTACAGCATGACTAGTGACACTGATCATAAAAAACATCAAGCCAAACCCTGCAAAAAAGTGCTGAGTAAGGGAAAGACTGAATAAATCCATCTCACTGGGCTTTTTCAGGAGAAACAGCTCAAGCCTTGGCTCATGCATTAGACTGACCCAGCTCAGAGTAATTCCAAGAAAAACCAATGAATCTCTATTAGGCAGTATGGCCATTAGTTTCCCTGTACTGTAGTGATGATTCATTATTGCTGCACAGCCCTGTGGCACTTACTAAAATTGCTCAAGCTCTATTACCTACAGGGTAAAAATAACACTCATGATGGTTCTTGTGATATTTATTTATTATTAAAGATAATAAAACAATTCTGGCATAAAGTTAGAAACTCTAGTCTCAGGTGGCAGAGTCTAGGATGCTTTCTGCCTCATACTTTATCTAACCAGGGCTGACTAGTACAGACTGGAGCAAGTTGAATGGCAGGGAGGAACGGAGGAAACAGAAGTTAGTGAAGAAACTGAATAAAGACTGATGACAAACCAGAATTCATATAGAAGTATGTGTAAAAATATAAGAAATAATAACTTTGACTATAACAATAGATGCATAGACATACAACCCCAAAGTCAAAACAAGTAGGAACACTGTGTGAGAGCAATGGATTAAGAATCTCATAAAAAACTAATTTTATTATAGAACATATACAACATATTAGAGACATTTTAGCATTTCATATAAAATAATAGCTCTTTTTGAATGTGATGGCAGTGACACATCTTGGTAAAGTTGGGACAAGGGAAACAAAAGGTTGGAAATATAAATTGTATGAGTAAAAAGACAGCCAGTGGAGCATTTTGCAATTCAATAATTGACAACATTTCAGTAAAATTATGTGTATAAATGGTGCACAGATTTCTAAAGTAATGATATGAACAGTGAGTTGTGCTTGAGGGTGAAAGAATTTTAAATCTTTCTTCTTCTGGCAAATACCACCCCTTCCCAAGAAAAAGCCTTTAAATATCCAATATACACTGCTCAAAAAATAAAGGCAACACTTAAACAACACAATGTAACTCCAAGTCAATCACACTTCTGTGAAATCAAACTGTCCACTTAGGAAGCAACAATGATTGACATCAGTTTCACTGTTGTTGTGCAAATGGAATAGACAACAGGTGGGAATTATAGGCAATTAGCAAGACACCCCCAATAAAGGAGTGGTTCTGCAGGAGGTGACCACAGACCACTTCTCAGTTCCTATACTTTCTGGCTGATGTTTTGGTCACTTTTGAATGCTGGCGGTGCTTTCACTCTAGTGGTAGCATGAGACAGAGTCTACAACCCACACAAGTGGCTCAGGTCGTGCAGCTCATCCAGGATGGCACATCAATGCAAGCTGTGGCAAGAAGGTTTGCTGTGTCTGTCAGCGTAGTGTCCAGAGCATGGAGGCGCTACCAGGAAACAGGCCAGTAGGAAACGTGGAGGAGGCCGTAGGAGGGCAACAACCCAGCAGCAGGACCGCTACCTCCTCCTTTGTACAAGGAGGAACAGGAGGAGCACTGCCAGAGCCCTGCAAAATGACCTCCAGCAGGCCACAATGTGCATGTGTCTGCTCAAACGGTCAGAAACAGACTCCATGAGGGTGGTATGAGGGCCCGATGTCCACAGGTGGGAGTTGTGCTTACAGCCCAACACCGTGCAGGACGTTTGGCATTTGCCAGAGAACACCAAGATTGGCAAATTCGCCACTGGCGCCCTGTGCTCTTCACAGAGGAAAGCAGGTTCACACTGAGCACATGTGACAGACGTGACAGAATCTGGAGATGCCGTGGAGAACGTTCTGCTGCCTGCAACATCCTCCAGCAATGTAGTAATGGTGTGGGGTGGCATTTCTTTGGGGGGCCACACAGCCCTCCATGTGCTCGCCAGAGGTAGCCTGACTGCCATTAGGTACCGAGATGAGCTCCTCAGACCCCTGTGAGACCATATGCTAATGCAAGACACTGCTAGACCTCATGTGGCTGGAGTGTGTCAGCAGTTCCTGCAAGATGAAGGCATGGATGCTATGGACTGGCCCCGCCCATTCCCCAGACCTTAATCCAATTGAGCACATCTGGGACATCATGTCTCGCTCCATCCACCAACGCCACATTGCACCACAGACTGTCCAGGAGTTGGCAGATGCTTTAGTCCAGGTCTGGGAGGAGATCCCTCAGGAGACCATCCGCCACCTCATCAGGAGCATGCCCAGGTGTTGCAGGGAGGTCATACAGGCGTGGAGGGCCCACACACTACTGAGCCTCATTTTGACTTGTTTTAAGGACATTACATCAAAGTTGAATCAGCCTGTACTGTGTTTTTCCACTTTAATTTTGAGTGTGACTCCAAATCCAGACCTCCATGGGTTAATAAATTTGAGTTCCATTGATAATTTTTGTGTGATTTTGTTGTCAGCACATTCAACTATGTAAAGAACAAAGTATTTAATGTATATTTCATTCATTCAGATCTAGGATGTGTTATTTTAGTGTTCCCTTTATTTTTTTGAGCAGTGTATAATTAACCAACAGACCAACAACATGCTTTTGTCAACTATGCTTGACTACGCCTCATTGGATTTTTCTGTTACTATTCTCATAAAAAGCTGCAAGCAGAGAGGACAGTAGGCCTTTTAAAAGATGTTCACTGTCAGCAGAATGCCATCTTAGAGCCCTTGAAGTAGCCCAGTGGGACTTTGAGATACTGGCACCATGTTCACAAACAGCATCCACTTGTATAAATCCTTTCTAGTTCAGACTGAAGCTTGGCTCCTGGAGTCTCTGTTGCATAAATGCCACATTGAATAAAGAAGCATTGAGAGCAACAGTCACTGAAGGCTCACAACTGTTGATAATTGTTACTAATAAAAGACCCCAAAAGATCCCTAAGAGTGCATTTAAATATGTCAATAATAAATTAATGGCGACAACCGGAGCAGCCTTAAATGAGAATCTATATAGTCAGATGTGGACTGAAATACTGTTTAACTTGAAAATATACACACATACATATATACTGTATTTATCATTTTATAGGGTTACAACATCCAAACCTGTACATAAAGGAACATTTTGAAGACAAATACGTACACACACAGATGTAATTGAAATGTGTGTAATTATTTTATTTTCTTGTCAGCCTTAGGGGGCACTTTATTGGATCCTTTAAACTGTCCCAAAGACCTCAAACATTCTGAACCACAAGAATATTTTAAATACATCTAATTTCCTTTACACATAAATACAGAGACATACATGTGTGTATCATCTAGCACTTGACTACATAGTGAATGCAATAATTCTTTGTATATATACTTGTTCTGTGCTCCAAAAACAACTCTCCAGTTCACTTTTAAGCACAAAATAGAAGAACTTAATATGTCCAACCAAATGCAACTGCACTACTACTGCAAACTTTTACCATTAGTTTTGGGTGAGTACTTTTCCATGTTGTAAGCAAAATTAAATGGATTAGTATTGCAATTGCAGTAAATACCCAGAGGTCATTTTACCTGCCAGTTACTCTGCTTTATAATAGCCCCTCCCCATTTATTAGATTGACTAAGAGAGCGAAGCTAATACAGAGATTACACGACTTGGAGCCATTTGGGTCATTGTGAAAAGGTAAACACTAAAATTCATGGCTTGATCTTGACTTTGTATTTGTAAGTGGGACAATACTCATGAAGGACAGGGCTGTAACAGAATGCTCTCGGGTGTGGCTCTATAGACTGGAGTGTAGAAAGTGCAAAGAGGCAATACTGTCACCCTGAGTGAGCAGTCAGCAGGTCAAATGTGTTACTGATCATAGCCCATAATGGAGGGAGGGACCTGTATGTGCTGTCGCGCGCGCGCACGCACACACGCACACACACACACTTCATTTAGCTCTAGTGCTAAATAGCTAGCTTTAGTGTTTTGAAAAGTAAATAAGATAGTTCAACATCACCCGTTATGGTCTTTAGCCTTAGTGCCTTGTTTAAAAACTTTATTTAGTTATTTGTGTTTTATGTATTTGACAATTGCCAAATAAGTGACGCACAACTTTTAATAAGCTATCATTAGATCTAGCTATCATTATTACAGTAAAAGTGCCATCCCAAGACATTTTTCTTTTTCTATTATCCTCCTTCATACTGCTCAGTGTAAACTCATATGATGGAGTGATTGCTTTGTGTCCAATGAGCCCAGTGGGGTCATCACTGTGCTGTCATAACACTACTGGGCTGTTCTTTTTATGAATGGGCAGTGGTGTCTGAACAGTACTAAGATAAGAAAAGAAGTGGTTATCGTGGATCTGTGTGTTCATGAATTTTGCGGGACACAAACAAAAGCATACAAATTTGACTGTCAATTTATGCTATTATAATGTGTCAAGAGAAAGTGCTGTGACCTCAACCATAGTACACCATAAGTAAATGGCCCACAGGTACACAATTTAAAAGGATGCACAGTTTAACAATAGCATTTAGTGTAGCACTGTTAGCAAGCATCTTCTTGAGCAGTCGTATTCTTATTTACTCAAAATAAAAGACTTGGTTTTTATTGTGGCATCCATATTGCTTTAAGAGCATATCATGACCCCGATCTCCACACTGTACAGTACACCCAGTACATCACAGAGGTATGTTACCGCTGCAGGCTGCTGCCATATTTCTCTCATCTATCTAACCTCTGGATATAAGTGGTGATTACCCACCCACATACAGTACAACCTCGAAATTGCAAAAGCACAACAGTAAAAACATACTGTACCTCTGGATAGTGGAAAACACAGGTTGACAAACAAAAACTATATACATGTTGGTGGTGACAGTGTTGCAATGTCCAATGCACAAAACACTGCAATTTCACTGTACATTAAAGATGAGAAAAACAGAGTTGAGAAGGTTCTACCCCACACCAAATGCATAATTAGTTGGCAGAATTAATTCCATATCAGTTTGTCCATATAATTTTCTATAATGTTATCCCACCACTTTAGTCTGTCAGCACAGTTCTTCCAAGTACTGGCTTCCCTTAGCTTCATCCATGGTAAGCACAATATCTTGAGTGGCATTTGCAGTATAACACAACAATTGTCTAAAAAGGTTTCTGCAATTATTTAAGTGTCACTCAGCCGCTGAATAAGAAAGCAAATGTTGTGAGAGCAGCAGGTTAATTAGCGCTGAGCACGTTGAGAGGGATCTTAAAGAACAGCTTCAAAATCATGGCAGTCAGGGAAGAGGCTGGATGGAAACTGCACATCAAAAGTGCTTATTCTGACAGTATTGACAATATTAGTGTGTGTGAGCAAAAAAAAAAAAAAAAAAAAAAAAAACACTACTACTTCCATAGCAATGAAATACTGCATTCTGTACTGATACTATTCTAAATAATTTGAGGACCTTTGCCAAGAACAAGTCTAAGAGAGTTGGCCCTCAGAGCACTTTGATTCTCACAGATTTGCTCATGGTTGAGAGTTTAGTGTTTATTGTTTTTCTTTGCTTCTAGCTGGTGTCACGGTTTATCATGTCACACATTCAGAATCAAATACCTCTTCGAAGTGCAAAGTGAAAGGGCTAGTCAAAAAATATAAAAGTCTGGACACATCATGTCACTTTATTCACAGATCTGAATACATTAAAAAGCATTAGATGAACTAAATATTGATGCTTTATAATTGTATAGATTGCCTAAATAAGTACACAGATGCAACAACATAAATCCAAAGAGCCTGTAACCTGGAAAAATTAAACTTATAAATTATATATTATATATTATATATTAGGGCTGTGACAATACAATACATATCATGAAGTGTCACAATATGATATACACTATATAAAGTATATCTATCATGATACTGTAACAATGATGATATATAGCATTTTTATACAATCACCTATAATCACCTGTGTACTTGTACACCGAACATAAATTCATAGATACATTTTAATTACTAGTCAGAACAATGAGTACTGCAACTGTATTTCACAAAGAAGTTGTCCTTTTCCAAACAAGCAACAATGTGAATGTGCCTACTGGATTTAAAAATAAAATAAAACACAAAGTATATTGTCAACATTCAGAGTTTGATTGTGGTTTCTACTACAAAATATTTTTCAGTAAGAAAATACCAAAGCTTAAATCTTCTTCTATTTAAAAATAAAACACCGACACCAGTGTGTTTGAGCATCAATACAGTATAACCAAATAAAATATATTTTCCAAAATTGATCTTTTTTTCTCTATTCTCTTCTAGTAGTTGTTGCCTCTGTCCAAGGTACTGAAAACAGAAATCAAACCTTGCATTGCATTATTGCATTTGTAATATTTTACTAACCTACATACTAGTAACATTTTAAGCCATAACAAACTATACCGACAAAAAAGACAAAATAGTGACATATATCATACATGGAAGCAGTCCTGGAAGTAACTGTAATATCTTTGGATACCTGTTCAAATTATGATAAACAATGCCAGTCAGTTTTAATTATTAAAGTGCATAAGCCTATATTATATGCTTTACAATCCAATCAGTTTCATTCAACTCTTTGGCACTGAGGCAGCAGCAGCCTCTCCAGTGGGCCAAAGGCAAGCAGCAACTAGTGACAGGAACAATGGCTCAGCTCTCAAAATGCCGACACACACAGCGCAGCAGACAATTAGCTGAAGAGATTTGCTGAGGCCTATGAGGACAACTACACCTTGTTCTTATTCCTGTCACACATCCTCGGCTCCCACAAACCCTCCTTACACACAGAGCAGGCTGCTTGGGATTCAGATGGTTTGTTTAAAAAACACACAGGTTAAATAGGGGGTTCTGCTTTGCCTCTCACACACGGAAAGGCTCTTTTTATCCAACACACACTGGCTGTCTAACAATTTACATGACAAACAAAGCAAAAGTGATGTGCGGCCTGAGGTCTGTCTGGAGGTCAGTGTGGCAACAGCATAAGGTCAACCCCAACTGTTTTTAGTTTGGAAACTGAAGACATGATCCTGCCAGGGTCAGAGCTGAACTTAATCATCAGTGGCCTATGTGCCAGAATTAAGCCTTTTCCGGGGTACATCTATTGCTAAACAAAACTTAAGTCACTTTTTAAAATGCCAAGCACACAAGAGAGTATGTGCCAAGTCACCAAAGTCCCTAAACCAATACTGAAGTAGCACAAAAGTAGCTCAAAGAGTCCAGACTCCTATGTTACTGTCCAGGTTCGAGACAGGACATACAGTATCATAGCTACATCTTCTACAGGTTAAAGTCTTACAATTATATAAAACAGATGTCAGAAAATGTCTTGCACAAAATCTTTTTCAAATTGTTTTTTTATTTTATTTATGGCTGCCCTGGTTTGGTTTGTGCCTGATTCCTGACAGAGGTAAAAGTAAGTATCTCACCAATAAAAAAAATACCAACTCTAAATTTTGCATGTTTGCTGTTATATGGACATTTATCAAACCAAAGGTAACACAATGTCCTCTCTCTAAAACTTAATACATCTAGTGATCTGCTGCAACCAAACTGCCTCAAAGTAAAATGTTGAAAGTCTCCACACATCCCAGCTTTGCTTATGGCTTAAAATCCTAAACTTCATTTCGACAGTTTTCTCAGTTCAAGCCTTTCAATTAAATAGCTCTGGTGCCTCAAAATAAGTGCCCCTCTCTCCGTGCCACTGAGGAGGAATAAGACTTAAATGGCAGCAGACTGATTAGCTCTATGCAGCACATGCAGCCCTCTGGTGTAATGAGCCTCTCCAAGCCGCACTATGGTGGATAAGTCCGTGCCATATTTCCATTGAATCTAAAGAGTTTATGTATGCAGGGATGGCTGTCCCATTACAAACATACAGCACCCTGAAGGCTTGTCTTATTTAGTCACTGAAGGCTAAACATTCATCATCACTTTACTGCTACAGTATTGAACAAATGTCATCTGAACAAATGGTTGAGAAAAAAACTGCCCAGCAGACAGTGTTTGGTTGAGCTTGTTCAACAAAACACAGATTAACTGAGAGAAAATTGGGTTTTGAAGTCTCACTATAGTTATTAGACTTTGTACACTGCAAAGGAGCTATTGATCCATTGGATGTAATTGACTTTTGATGCATTTTAAATGTCTTTAGACAGAAGATCGCTGGAGGAAAACTGCGCTAAGGCTCTCGCTGTAGACACAAGGAACAGTTCAACAAGAGACTGAAGATGATACTAGCAATATTACATGGAGAATATTGTGTTATTTTCATATGGTCAGTAAAAATGTTATAGGTGTATAAGTAAAATCAGGTTTTAAATCGGGTTTTGTGGCTGTTTTCTATTATTGTACTTCACTGATGCTGCATTAAGGTCATTTTCATCACAAACGTTTTTTCTATCCTCAATTAAATTCAGTTAACAATAGCAGAGGTAGGAGTAGGTCACAATCAAGTCTTAAGCCTTAACCTTCAAGTTACAAGCCAGTCAATATTTATGAGAATCATGTAAGTCAAGGTGATTTACTACTTTGTCAAGCAAGTCGAGTCAAGTTATACAAGTTACAAGTTAGTTAGTTATTACATAATTGACAACAGGCCACACAAAGCTGCAGTTTTTTTTTACAAAAAGAATATACAAAAAAATAATTGTCATGGCATCTTTGCTTGACCATTTAAGAACAACAAAAAGATTAAAAGTCTAAGGCCTATGAATAGACACTGAAAACATGCATGTGCAAGTGGAATTACAAAAGCTGGCAAAGCTGGCAATGTTTCTTTCTATAAAGTGAATAAATCCAGTAACAATGCACTGCATTTGCAAAAAGAAATACATTTGGAGTATTTTTAAATATTAGTCAAGCAAGTCTCAAGTCTTAAAATTTGCAACTCGTGTCTAATTTGAGTCAAGTTGTGTCGAGTCCCCCACCTCAGACTAGTAGTAGTTCAACCTCTCAAAAATTACCAAATTTTTTAAATGTGTCATTTGGTTTTAACTTTTGAATAGCCTGCATAAACTACTGAAAAAGTAGTAGTTGCTCAATTAGCAACATGTAAAGTGATGTGTTATGTCTTTTCACACTATAAATAAATGCTCTACATTAGAAGCATCAAATTAATCAGGAACAAGTTAAAGCTGGAATTTAGCCGTAAGCACTTTTATCCCACAAGGACAGGGGGATGGGAGCTGTAGATAGACCCACAGACTAATTAATGACTTCAAACCGCTGACACATACTTTTGCAAAAAAGGAGGAGACTTCAAGGCAAAATGTAAATAATGTGCGAGCTAAACCTATGGCAGGTTTGTGAGCCTGTATCAAGAAAACAAAGGGCTTTTATTACAGCTTTGAATACTGTATTAGCCTCTTCGAAGAACATTTTTAATAACTAAATTAAGTTATTTTTAATTTCTACAATTATAATTGTCACATTTGACAATACATGTTCAGTGATTCATCATAATCTACCCTTAACAGCTCACAGGGGCTGAAGCCTATTCCTGCTGTTTTAAGTGTGAGGTTGATTGCAGGACCAGCAGTATGACAGACATCCATTCACACTCACATATATTCCTGTGGGCAGTTTGGGGTCAGGATGCATGAATCAATGGTAGCACACAGACGATAAAAAACAATACTGGTGAGAAACTTTCTGTCAACTTCTTCACAATGGGGCAGCAGCACTATTAACTCGGGGTGGCCTTTTTAAATATTCAGATTCACACAAACTATTACAATGTCAAATGCATAAAACATGCATCCGTTGCATCTTTGTCTTTTTCTTCAGCCCATCTTGCCCTTTTACTGCAGTGTGGCTCAGTTCTCAGTGGGCAGGTGAGAGTTGTCCAGCACATACATATTTTCCTCCTTAAACCTGGTCTGTTTCTACCTCTTATCATGAGATCTCATCCTGTGCTCCTCCTGCCTCTTCCTCACTTTCCTCTGACAGCGAGACCCTTAGGCACTGTACAAGCTGCATGCATAAGTGTTCAGAGCAGTCAAGCAAGCAGCAAGGTCACAGTGACTCCTTCTGAAGTCCAAAGTACCCTTGGTCTTCTGAGATTTGTTATCCAGTCTACACAAGCAACAGTAAGTACAGGTGGAACATAGTGCAAAAGTGAAATTATTTCAGTTGCTCGATTCAAAAGGTGATACAGATTCAATACACACATAGTGAAATATTCTAAGCATGTTCTATATAATAATATTCTATTTCTATGAGATACTGACATTAGGGTGTAATTAACTGCAAGCCATATAATCACAATTGAAATTAATACATGATTGAAACTTTTTACTGTGTCCCACTCTCTCATAACAGTCGGGTGAGAGCTTAAAACAGTTGGAGGATTATGTGCCAATTATAAATCAAAAAGGTTCCCGTCACAAGTGACTCTGGATGCTTTTATGTAGTCATTTATTATAGGTTTCTACTGGGACCCAACCCAGAACAAACTGGGTTAACAGCATGTCAGCCCTATTAACCTTCCCCAAGGCATATGCCACAAGAGAGCAACAAAATAAAACTGTGTGATGGTTCCATAAAGTCCTTAATAAAGGTTTCAGGGTACAACACATACCTGGACTCCCAGTAATGGTATTTGTCTGGATAGTTCAGTGTGTGTCATTGTGCCGCAGAGCTTGGCCAAACATCGACTTGACGCCAGCAACTGGGGAGCAGTGATGTAATAATCCTGTTGCCATGGAGAACAGTAGCTCCCCAGCTATCTCCCAAAAATCCAAGGGCAATGGAAAGTCACCGGGCTACAACGAAAGGCTGTGACACTGACACAGCTGACTGAATTGTTATAATGCTTAAGACATTACTATAATGCTTAAGACATTACTATAATGCTTATGTGTGGGATATGTGCAATTAATAATTATAGTCATACACAGTACTGACCATACCTTAAGTAATTAATCATACTGTATGTCTGGCCCATAATAAATATAAAGTCTATTGTAAAAATGCCACTATTGGCTTCACAGAGAACTTAAAAATGCAGGTGATACTCAAACAGTTTTGCTTTCCAGAGTCAATAATGCAGGCAAAGAAACCATTCATTATTTTGATGAAATTGTTTAATATTCAGATGGGGCTTTGCAAGAATTCAGAAGAAGAAAACAATTGAAAATTTGGTGGCATAGTGGGAGAAACACTAACTCTGCATTTCAGCAGCAAGTCCTGATTCAACAGAAGACTACTGTTTGCTTTGGTCACACTTACTGATACATGTAGGGTATAATGTATTTTATATAAGAGAGAAAATGTAACCTATATCAATTGTAAATCAATGATCCATAAAAAAAATTGAGACTGCATTGTTTGCATTTTGCAAAAAGCGTGTACTAATATATATGTTCTTTTTTGGTGTTCAGCACTACCACCAGACAGCTCTATAGGCTTTTTAACAAACTTTGATCCGTCTTTTGGAAGATACTGTGCCTCCAATTCTTTAAAACTGAAAATGGACAGAAGTAGAAGTAACAAAGTACACTATCCTGGAAATTAAGGCAGTCTAAGAGCATTGAAATCAACATTTCTACCAATATAACCCCTTGTGACTTAGTGAAGTAATCTACATAAAGTGCATCTAATAAAGATAAATATAAAACTATAGTATAAAGAGAAAATTCACACTCTCTTTTCTAAAATTGTATAACTGTAATTCATTTCAGGAGCAAAACAAGAAATAGAAAAATTCATAACCACCCCAACTAATTTGTATATGTTTCATTGAGTTTACGTAAGCTATTAATAACCATTTTAACAATCCAGCAATAAGAGATCACAAGCCTAGATAAATGGTGAGGGTTGCGCCAAGAAGGAAAAGCGTAACACACTAAGAGACAGATTTTCTGTGGCAATCCACAAAAATAATTTCAACATTTGGTTTGTGGAGAAGCAAAATTATTGATCTGTGTAAAAATAAGGTTTGTTAGCTGTGCATGATAATTATGACACTGACATAACACCCCAAAACTCACTGTGGTATGATATGCAAAATGTCAACAGCAATATTTGATTGGGATATCTGAAAACATACAGTTCCTACTATAGGAGCACATTTTTTCTTTGTGATTCATTCTCATGCTGTCCACCACTGTGGGAGCCAAGAACAAGAAAGAAGAGCTCCCTCCCGACAAACGAAACTGCTGCCTCTTCCTCCCTTCCCCTTTATATGAAGCACACACAAAAGGCAGCTAAAGTGAGACGTCATACGATTACAAAGTAGTCTCCCCTGCAATCTCACTGCATACCAGGACTGATAGGACAAAGACCCAGAAAAAAAATGTTTATGGGGGATTCAATGTGGTATAAAGTATTAGTCATAAACCATGTTTGAGGCAATACAAGAAAGTTGGATGCAAAAGACAAGAGCTCCTTGGCCAGCACTCAACTGAAGTGTGTGCAGTGTGAGGTCCATGATGACTACTGTTATACCCGCTTTGAGAAAGGGGAAGAAGTGCTTAATATTCCACACACATAGCAGAGGCACCACTATAGCAAGAGTTTAAAAATAGAAACAGTACACTTGCTGAGCTAAAAGAGAGGTGGAGTTTCAGTGGTCTTTGAGTGATGTAAGGATGGGACGGCTTGGTCTGTTATGAGATGCAGATATATCAAAGCTTAAGCAACTATAGGCACTTCCCCTATATTCAACAAACAGCCAACATTTACAAATGAAGAAAGCTACCATGACAATAACAGCTAAACTGCCCAATTACCTTGAAAATCCAAATGTTTAATGCTGTTTGAATGAGCAAGCAAGGTGGATATGAGTCATAACTGTTTCACTGACACAAGCCACTTAATACAAGTGGAGAAAGCAATGCAGGAGACAGCCATCCACTTGTTGTCACATGGTATGTATTTAAAAAGCAGACACACACAAACACATGCATGCTTAATCATTCTGCCCTTGTCACAACAGAGAAAATTATACACTGCTGTTAATATTTCTTTCCTCATTTATTTGGTAAATATCAACTGCTGTACAGACACTAAAGCAGCAAAAGCCAGATTAATATGTGTGGCATAAAGTTCTACATATATAAATCTGGGTGGCCTGTTAAAAATGTTTGTAAAGGGAAGGGACTTTTAGAAAAGGATTTAGTGGTGAATGGATGAAGCACCAGATTGCCTAAGATGATTTTTTTAGCCAGTCATAGCAGAAACTCATGACACAGCCAAATAACAAACCCAAACAAGTTCTTTGTTGTTGTTAAAGGTACTATGAGCAATGTATTTTTTAATACAGAGGAACCCACATGTGTTCCCGTAATATGATGTAAACACGTTTAAATCAAATATTCATTTTATTGATAACAATGATCCAGCTGATTTATTCACAATGAAAAAAATATTTAACAATCCAATCCAATCAGAAAGCAGAAAGAGCTCTGGTTGCTACACAGGCCACCTCTGGTACATGCAGCTGCAGTGGACACAGCTAACAGCAGAGCTACAAAACCATGGCAACCAAGGATTTGGTGTCACCTTGTTGTTAAAGGTACAGTAAGCAGCCTGCACTCATACTGGTTTAAAAACGGTACTGCAGTCTAAATCAAAACAATGGTCTGAGGGTTGCCAGTCTTTTGCAACTGGTCAGTGTCACAGCCTTTCATAGCAACCAGAGCATGGAGACAGCCATCCACTTGTTGTCAGAGCAAGTGGATGGAGCGGTTTTCTTATTCTTATTTCTGCTTTCTGATTGGACAATTGGCAATGCAAGGGTTTTAGAACCAAAATAAAAAAGTAAACAAACAACTTTGCCATTATGTTAAATATTTTTTCATTGTGAATAAATCAGCAGCACCATTGTTATCAGTAAAAGTAACTAATTGTGTAATCGTTTAATTGTTAACTGAGGTATTCATAGATTCTGAAATATGCCATGTGCTGAGACAGGAGGGTTTATTACCAAGACAGTAGAGCAGTAGAGGTACAGAAACAGTTTAAAACAATGTATATTTTGTGTTTTTGATTAAAAATATCTTTGTATGTGAAATATGCACTATCCAAATGTCCTCAAGTGGCATACTCATGGCTTCCTCTGGTTCAAATCTTGTAAAAATGATGTTATTTTTGGTAGAATAAAAAAAATGATGGGAACTATAAGACACCTCAAGTTTTTAACCACTTTACTTGCGCTTCACTATCTGAATATTAATCAACTAATCATAAAAATAATCAACTCAGATTAATCAATTATCAAAATAATCATTAGTTGCAGCCCTACACCTGATAAACCACCACTGCTCTGGATTGCGAACTGACAAACTTGAGCCTGACAAGATGGATTTAACTCACAAATCTCATGAGAATCCAACTTGTTGGCAAGGTAACATGCCCACTGGTCCATTTAACAGTATAGCACTTCATCTTACAGCACAAGTTACTAAACATAAGGCTGCAGACCCCAAGAGACAACAAACACACACCACAGACCACAACAATACCTAAACGTACCACATAAACAGAAACGGCCCTCTTCATTAATATTTGGCTGAAGTGGGTCCGAAGTAAAACAACACAACTACATCACAAATCTAGGATAACACAGTATTCCCAAAGTCCCATAAGTAGCCTACAGTACAGTAACAACAACACCCAGCCAAGTTTATGACAGAGCTGATAGCTAAGGCAATAACTCTATTCTGAAGCAGATGTGCCGACATTCAACACACATGACTAGAATATGGCAAAATAAACTGATGCAGATTTATCAATAACCTAATATACTGCCACAGCTACTTAATAATCCTATCTTTTATTCAGAGTAACCGTTTTGTTGTTTGTTTGTTCCAATAACATAAAGCTTTCCTCCTCGAGTTCAGACACACACAGACACTGAGGATAGTGTTGTCTGTAATGTGCAGAGCCAGCAGACAGCCAGGACTTCAGCAATGATATGTAATTAAAGCTTTTTCTTCTTTACAATGCACCCCAAACACATGATACCAGCTGGAACTTCTGAAAGAATAAAAATACATGTCACTCTTTTTTCTTTGAATTAATAGACCTATTATATATTTCAAATGAAAGACAGGTATACACATATAACTTAAGTTTAATATGTGTAACAGTGGTTTGAGTAAGTTATATTTAGAGACCACTGATTTTCAAGCTCATTTTGGCTAACATTTACACAGCAGCAGTTTCTGTGATCTGCTCCACCTGTGTCCTGCTGTGATAGCCCCGCCCCCTTCCCTCTGGACTGAACCCTATTGGCTGAACTGTGCCAGTGTCTGCCTGAGCAGTGCTGCAGCAGCTGCAGTCATCAGTGGTTGAGGGTTTAACTCTGAGTTAACAGAGGAGGTTTATAACCAGCTTCAAGCAACGCATGAACCCAGAGTTACTCTGTTTGGATTTGTTTAGTTTTATCACTCCACAACTCTGAGTTTGTTCAGCCGGCTTCTAGCAATGGGCCGCTGAAGGTTTTGCACATACATCCACACCACTGCTGGCTTAACCAATAGTGTGGCAGTATTGACAATATGTTGCGATTCTATGATAGATTTTATTGTTCTGTGTGTTAATAGTTACTGGGCTTATTGACATAAAACCTGGCACAAAGTTCAGTTTCTTCTCAGAACAAATTACCTAAGGTAAAATAATATAATTACCAAAGACTGTTCCAAGATATTTCACTTTATTTAGAAAAATTGTGCACGCAGCCTGTACCGTGAATGATTCCATTATTATCCCATTCATTTCTATGAGGGCATCACAACGTCATGATATTATTAAACACACAGGCATGATTGTTAAGCCACAAGATTAATATAGTGGAGTTGTGAACCCAAATGCTAACAAATAATGATTAAGTTCAACAGTTTGTGGATTTTCTGTTTGGATATTTCTTTTTAAAAATATAGCCTCACCCATAGAGTAATGTTGGCTCCTGTCGTCCATCTGAGATTTAGACATCATCAGATTCTAGAAAGAAAAAATTGTATTTGTGAAAGACAAAGCAACCGTGTGTGTGTGTATATGTATATGATATAGTCATTTACAGTGTAAAAATTAATAATAATAATAATAATAATAATAATAATAATAATAACAACAACAACAACACATTTGATAATAACACAGAAATGTAACGCAGCAGGATGGTTTGTTTTAGCTGCTAATAGGCTGCGGTGTGTATCCCATAGTACTATAATCTGCTTAATCCTATCCAAACATGAAAATGACCTAATTATGTTTTGTTGGACGGCCAAGTCGACCATTTTTCACTGGTCTTAATTTGTGAGGGAATTGTTTCTATTATGATACAAATGTAAATAATTTTAGTCTTTGGGATTCTAACCTAATTGCAGTTTTATGCTGACATGCCAGAGTGGGGTATTTCTAGTGCACACCTCCACATCCTCACCTAAGGTGTGTGCATTTGCTGAATGTCAGATTCTAATGGGGCTAGCTTGTTAAACTGCTTATCTGCATTACTCTGGAAGAACAACAGCCATAAAAAAGAAAAAGATGAGAACACAGTTTGCAGAAAAAGGACAGGAGGAAGCCCAACATAATGAATGAAAATGAATAAAACAATGAAGGAATGTCATTATGTTTATATGACATTTCCTCTATATTAACAAGTAACAGAGTGTCTCAAAACCAGCCTTCTGGTGAAGACGCCTTAAAAACCAGCAGTAAATCTCTGTCTAATGCACACCTTACTTTTTTCATGTATAAGCTGATCATGTGCAGGCAGAAATAAGGACCTCTTTAAATCTAGGACACTGGACAGGAAATCTAAACAGTTCATCATTAATGACGGTTTAAAATATACAATATTTTTATACCAACAGCTTAATGGTGTAAATTGATGTGGACAAAAGTGAAAGCCTGATGATATTCCAACAAACAAAGTGTCCCAGTCGATTCAAGATGCCAAATACAGTAAGTCAGTGACTCACAGCAATGATTAATCATGATTACCAGACAGCAAATGTTCAGCTATCCTCAAAAAATATAACAGGACATATTCCTACAACCTTCAGCCTGGGGCAGGAGTGTATACAATATATCAAAGATACCCACAGTAAGATTAAGATGTCCTTATGTAATATTTGCATCACTTCAGGGGATACATTTTTGTGTTGTTTTGGATTCTGTTCCATTGTATCGTGATCTCGTAATTTAAACTAATCAGTCTGCCCAAAACCAAACCAAACAGAGATGCATATATGGCTGCATCACATCTGCAAAAGGTGACTTTTCTATTGTAAAAGCTCTCATTACTAAAACTTCTAAACTGTGTACTTTACGTTCCTATTCAATGACACACTTTATGAAGAGCATCACAATAGAAAGTAATGGTGTAATTAATTTCCAATGTTGCAAATAAGACACTGGGCCAATAGAGAGGTGATACCTTCCAACAGATGCCTCTAGATTCAGTCAGCTTGCCTGTGTTGTGTACTCATACTGCTAAAAGAGTGGACTCAGCTTGTCTTGACAGCCAAAGTCCTGGGTCATGACTCATGGCTGGGTAAAAAAGATGAGAAATCAAATCCGCTCAATAAATCTTCGTGCGCTACAATCCAGTCTTTAGTACAATACAGTCTTTAGTAATATGTTCTAAAAGAGTAATCAGACTTAGTATTGTTAAAGTATATCATGTACCCATTCATATTTTACATTCCAATAAAATTAACCAGTCAGATGTCAAATGTGTGTTACTACTGTTTGCTTGTTTTTGTTTTTTGTTTTTTTTTACAATATGCAGTACTCCTAACAGAGCAGTCACACAATCAAGTGTTATTTGTTACAATGCGTTATCACTTTTTGAATAGACAGTGAACAACTTTGGGCATTTAACACTATTTTCATCTGTCTCGTGGGACCTATCCACTTGAACTGCTTCAAACTGAAGGAATTACCGTGGTGCTCTGTCATCTTTAGATCAGAAGCACTGAAAAACATCATCAAAGGCAGGCAACATGCACAGCAAACAGGTGGAGCGTTCATATCCTGTTCTAGATTTAATGTTCTTTCATTAATTTTGCTATTTACAGAGACAGCATGTTTACTATCTCTGGTCCAGACTTGTCTTAATTCATGTCAATAACACAATTGATTTTGGAGGTGCCTTTAAGATGGAGAAATGTCTAACAAGTCAGCAGTGGACTAAATAAGTCAATGGCTTACTGCTTCAGTGGTAAACAGTGGGATGTAAATCAGGATTGTCAATGCAACAAAGACTGATGAATAAACCTGGGGAACAAAAGACCAAGACAGGCCAACAAACATCTTTACAACAATAGAATAGCGCCTCAGTAAATTCTGCTTTACTCTGCACAGTGTGTCGTCACACTACAACTGACTGAAGTGAAGAATCAGTATTTATGCTATTGGTCTTAACAAGCATCCTATGTTGTTCAAAAACGTACACGGTTTTCTTTAGCCTATATTAGCCTATATTATTTTTGCATGCATATAGTGCAAACAATAAAAGTACTACACACAATGTCATTATGTTTACAGAGGCAAAATTGTAATATGTTAATGTTGCTATTATGAGATGCATCAGCTCAAAACAAACAGACCTACTGCATGACAATGACAAATTCTACAGTTCCCCTTTGACCTCAAATCAGATTCACTGTCTACTTCTGTTACCATTCTCAAAACCTCCCTGATACAGATTTTTTTAATTATTATTTATTAAATCAGGTAACAAATTAGTTGCACGGAAATTCAATGAAATTCGCAAGCATCTGAAGAAGCAGCACCTTGGTAATCGTCCTGATTTTGCTACGCAACACAAACATCCTGCAGTCATGGGGTCTCGTTTCTCTGCATGACGAAAACACTGTCTGCATGATGACAGAGGGCAAAGTCTGGCCATTTGACTATGAGCAGAAACATCCTCAAGTGACAAAGGCACAGGATTACAGCTCCTCAAGTATGCCCTGACATTCAGGGCATGCTGCTCCCACTGACCTGGATCGTGCAGGTGTACTCGGAGTCGTCCAGCAGCCTCACAGTGCAGTTGTATTCTCGGTCCAGACTCCTGATGCTGCTGCTCATGAGGCGGCTCAGCATCTTCTCGCTCCGCTGCGCACGAGATGAGACAAAACGAGCTCAAGTTGGTTTTTTTTTCTCGCTCCTTAACGATGTCCCTTGTCTTTGGTCCAACACCTGGCCAGAGGCAGCGGTGACAACACTGAGCTGCTGCGGTGATTCGTCCCCATTTGATTTACGCGCTCAAGATTTCATACGATTTCTGTTCTGTGGGAAAGGGCTTACTGTCGCTGTGTGTCCGGTGTGGTCCAGTTGAAGTGTCCCCTTACCACACCTTCCCCGCTCCTCTGGCCGTGCCAATGCCGCTCTGAATGCTGGGCAGGCAGATGACTGAATGGCTGAGATGCTGCTTTCATATACTATAGGACAAACGAGAGCAGGAGTAGCTAGCTCTAATAACATTGCAGCACAGCATCCTGCAAGGACAAATTCCTTAACATCACTGACAATTGTTCATAAAATGCGAACAAGCCAAGTCAACAAAGCGAATATATTCTAGCAAAATATAGTGGAAAAACAAGTAACATTTTTTAGGCTATAACCTAGTTAGCCTCTTTACAAAGATGTAGGCCTGCTGCTAGGGTTGTCAAAGTTACAGAAACTGGGCATACCCCACCTTTTCTTACGTGGTTTGAAAGGTTTCAGCAAATCAAAGCACTTAAACAAGGTCCTTATGTTTAAAAGGCAGTCAGTACATTGGCACGTCGTTGTATTTTCCGACAGAACATGAAGGCAACATCAAATTGCCCTCGTGCAGGCAGAGGGCTATATTGGTGTGGTGGATTTACTGTCTTTAATTTGCATAAGTATGGTGAGTAAGTCACTATTTTAAATGATAAAACTTAGAAACTTAGTGTTTCCTGATGTTGTTAGTTTTATTTCCCAAAAACAACATTGGTTGACTGATTCAAACTTAAGATTAACAAGCAATTGAGACATAAAATTAGTTTACATCAGACTCCACGGGAGGCAAAGAATTTTTTTTAATAGACTATGTAACGATCTTCGGCATTATTGTAGCGAGCTTCAAGTTAGATATAGGCTCTTGAATAATACACTAAAATATAATGTTAGAATAACAATATATCTTGTTAGAACAATAAAATTCACGTTTTTACACAATAAATACTTGTCTTGTAAAAACGTGATCAGCTGGTATCTTGTAAAAGGGTTAGCTCTCGTATTCACGTTCCCACAGATCATGACGCAGATTAAATACATTAGTAGTACAAATTGAAATTATTTAAAACCCATTACACCAAAATGAAGCCTGTCTGCCGTGACATTGTATTCAATGCCGTGACCCGGATTCGAACCGGGGTTGCTGCGGCCACAACGCAGAGTACTAACCACTATACGATCACGGCGAGCTACGACAGGACACTTTCTCAGCCTGCAACAGGTTAAGGTCATTCGTAGAACATGTGAACATTTTCATCATGAGTTTTTATTTATGTTTTGTTTTGGGTTATATCCGTAGATTATAGCTAGCAAACGTGTTTAAACAAACTATTAGCGTACACGGATATTATTTTATACTTAACATTTGCGTTCCTTCCTTTATACTTTTAGACTTATTTCCGTCCTACATTTGCGGCACTGCTGCGACCTCTAGTGGCGAAAGGGAAACTACACCCGTAAACAGAGACAAAATGTGATTGGCTGAACAGCTGCAGACGTAGCTTTGGGAGCTTCGAGCTTTTGTAACACACTCGCCGTGAAATGTTACCAAACCAACTCCATCAAGAAACTGAACGACGTTTAAAGAAAGCATAAGGATCTTTTAAGGTGCGTTATTTAAACCAGATTTTTAGCGCACTGACTGGCACAACCTTTGATCTGTTATTGCATTGTTGTGCCCTTTGAATAAGACTACAGTACTAACGAGTTACAAACAAATTTTACTCGGAAGCTCTGCTCATATCTTACCAAAGGCAACCTCTGTGATCAATATTAGGCTACTAAATGAGCCATTGCAATAATATAATTTTACGCAAAAAGAGTAGAGATGTTAGCATTGCACGAATGTTCATTTTACCCAACGTGACCTTTGTTTTGGAAATACACTGCAGTTTCTGACTCTTTCTCTTTAGACAGGAAAATTATCATGGCTCATTGTGTTCACTGGTTCCGCAAAGGACTCAGGCTGCATGATAACCCAGCGCTGGTGGCAGCTCTGAGGGACTGTAAGGAGCTTTACCCTGTATTTGTCTTGGACCCTTCCCTTTTTAACAACACTGTTGGTTTGAACCGCTGGAGGTTTCTCATTGGAGCACTCAGGGACTTGGACTGCAGCCTCAAGAAACTCAACTCCAGGTACAGGGTGTGGCAGAAAATGATTTTAAAGACTAGATTAAACATATTTTACCCCTTATGTGAGTCTTGATCTATACTGAAGCAAACATTAAATAGCCTTGAATGTCCAGGGTAATTGCATGGCAACAAAAGTTAAAAAAGGAGTCATCTGGATTGGATTTTTCCAATCCAATCCAGATGACTGCTTTTTTAACTTTTCTTGAATGTTTTGTTTTTTATTTGTCTTTTAGGCTATTTGTTGTAAGAGGTAAGCCAGAGGATGTGTTTCCTCAGCTCTTCAAGAAGTGGAAAGTGACAAGGTTGACCTACGAGTATGACACAGAGCCCTACAGTTTAAGCCGGGACCAAACTGTTACCCGACTGGCCGAAGAACATGGGATTGAAGTCATCTATAAAATCTCAAACACCCTTTATGATGTCAACAGGTTACTTTTTAAAGACTTATTACATGCTTTTATTGTATTACTGTTATATTGGATGCATACTGAAGCCAAACCATCTTCACAGAATCATTGAGGAAAATAGTGGCAAGCCTCTTCTTTCTTATAAACGAATGCAGACAATAGTGCACAGCCTTGGACCACCGAAAAAGCCAATAGCTGCTCCAACTTCAGAAAATATGAAGGGTATTACTATTTTAACATAAAACTATAATATCCTCTAAAGAAATTTGTTTTTGTTGTTGTTAAGTTAGATTTCATATACAGTGTCTCCTCCATGACAGATATGAGTAGTCCTTGTTCCAAAGATGATGAGGAGAAATATGGACTTCCCACACTGGATGAGCTTGGTCATAATATTTCATCCCTCACCGAGGAGCTGTTTCCTGGAGGAGAAGTGGAGGCTTTGAGAAGGCTAGATGAACACATGAAAAGAACTGTAATACAACTTCAGGAAAATTGCTAAAATCTGGTAATAAGCAAAGAAAATATTTGTATTAACATTTCCTGTCTTTTATTTCAGCAGTGGGTGTGTAGCTTTGAAAAACCCCAGACTTCTCCAAATTCTTTGATGCCGAGCACAACTGTTCTCAGTCCATATGTTACATTCGGCTGCCTATCTGTGCGCACTTTTTGGTGGCGGTTGGCAGAAGTCTATCATGGGGTGAGTGCATTTAACAGAGTTGGTGGCTACCAATAACAAACAGTATATTTTGCTATACAAGTTTCTCATATTTTCTTTCATACTCATTGCAGAAGAAGCACTCATCTCCTCCAGTTTCTCTGCATGGTCAGTTGCTTTGGAGGGAGTTCTTCTACACTGCCAGTGTAGGCATCCCCAACTTTAACCAGATGAAGGACAACCCTGTATGTACTCAAGTGGATTGGGACACTAATACTGAATTCCTGACTGCTTGGCGAGAGGTAACACTGAATAGTCTTAATAGATGAAATTAGAAATAATGACGCAGTGCAATTTATTGTAAGGCTCTCATTATATATAATTTATTTTTTCAAGGCTCGCACAGGTTATCCATTCATTGATGCCATCATGACTCAGCTGAGGACAGAGGGGTGGATCCACCACTTAGCCAGACATGCTGTCGCCTGCTTTCTTACCCGAGGGGACCTTTGGATCAGTTGGGAAGAAGGACAAAAGGTGTTAAACATTTTTTATGTTGAAATTACATTTTTCATACTAATACAAATCTTCACTTTTTACAAATTGGTTCTATTCACAAGGGCAACACATTTCATGCAGTGGCATAAGGTGGTAATGAGGGGCCCCAGTGCAGGTTTTCAGAATGGGCCCTAAAGTTTTGGATCACATTTAGGAAGTCTATTTACCATATTCTTTTGAGACATACAAAAAGTGCTCTGTACTTTCTTAAAGTCGACTAATACTTTCTTTTGAATATTCAAACATGGGAGTGCTGCAAAAAAAATACTGTTTATTTTTGTTCCACTCAATTTTGTAAGGATTTAGTAAAAATTGTTAAGGAATCATGCATGTCCTACATTTTATATTTTCATAATCATAAGAAAAGCTTTTTTTTTTTTTTTAATAGTCATTTAAATAGAGTCATGCCTGCTGTGTACTGTCCAGACTGAACATGGCCCACCAATATTGGACTCTCAGTGGGGCCCCTCCATGTCCTGGTCCCCAGTGCAGCTGCACTGACTGCACTGCCCGATGTTACACCCCTGATTTCATGTGATAATCTGTCTATTTTTACAGGTTTTTGAGGAGCTTTTGTTGGATGGAGACTGGGCTTTGAATGCTGGGAACTGGCAGTGGCTTTCAGCAAGTACCTTCTTCCACCAATTTTTCCGAGTCTACTCTCCTGTGGCATTTGGCAAGAAAACAGACAAAAATGGAGATTACATCAAGTAAGATTTTTGGTCATAGCTTAAGGTATTTTGTTGAATGATGTATGATATTGTATGCATAACATACAAGTATGCTCTTATCTTAGAAAGTACCTGCCTTTTTTGAAAAAGTTTCCACCGCAGTACATCTATGAGCCATGGAAAGCTCCTCGCACTGTCCAGCAGGCTGCAGGATGCATCATAGGCAAAGACTACCCAAAACCTATTGTGCAGCATGAAGTGGTTAGTAAACAGAATATTCAGAGGATGAAGTTAGCCTATGCCAAGAGATCCACAGACCAACCCAAGTCACCCAGCAAAAAACAGGGTATTGTATTGAAGGTGTATATTTAAACTTTTTACATCCCGTAATATTATTTCTAATTTGACTTTCCTCCTTTTAGGTTTAAAACGCAAAGCACCATCTGTTTTTGACCTGCTAAACAAGCAAGGAAAAAGAGAGTAATAAGTAGCAGCTGTTAAATGCACATTGTACCTTTGAAGAGGTGTTAATGTCTTAAACTTTTATACATAAAATGTGTTTAGATTGCAGACTAATTCTTGTTTGAATTGTATTGCATTTTTTGTTTATTATTGTATTTTATTTCATCATTTCTATTTAAAATAAATATTGTATATGTTCAAGTCAGAAGTGGGAATGTGTTGCCTTTGAGCCACCAGATGTCACTATAACTCTACCAGCACAGTTAGAGCAGCTGTTAAGTGCATAAATGGTTATGTTAAGCAAAAATGCAGTATCTTTACACCAGATAAGTTGTTTTTATGTTAAGTCACTTGATTTCTATGTGCTTCTGTAGTGTTGACACTACTGTTAATCTATGATTACTCTTTTCAAATTGTCTTGTCACTTCCTATACGCTCAGTTTAATCTGGATCTGTCATTGCACAACCACATTGTGTTTGTTTACATCCTCTGTTTGTTGAAGGCAATGTGAGTAGTGTGGCGCTGTATAAAAGCAATACTGCATTTGCGAGTGTGTGTGGGTCACACAGCTGTCTTTGGGGGTTAGCTCTTCTCCTGTTTCTGCTTCCTTGGAGCTGACACTGGTGTGAATATCCAGAAGATGATGTCACAACTTTATCAGTGGACTAAACCTTCAGACAAACACAGACTTAGTTTTTGAGTATCAGAAGTCATGTTGTGGATGCTTTTTACTCCATTGCTATTCATTCATGAGACAGACAGGCACCCACATCATTATTTCTCTGTCACAAGTGAGTATAACAATAGAAAAAAATATAATCAGTAGGTCAACTGAAGTGTAGAGTCCCCCACTGTCATGCATAAATAAGAACCAGCAACATCTTGGCCCTGAGTGTCCTTTTAAGTTGAAGTTTTTGTCTTATTTGGTTAATGTTGTAACCCTCTCAACAATTCACATTTATTTTGGATAAATGTGTTGCGTCGAATGAGAACAGTATGTTCCCATGCAGCTGGTACTTAACACAGTTTTAATAGTACCATCTTTCTATTGGGAGGTTAATTGTTTTTTTGTTTTTTTGTAACACATTTTTACATTTACACAAACCTACACTGGAAAATTAATACATCACTGATTGTTCACCTTTTTAAACCTATATTAAACCTTATTGTGCATTGGACTAAACATTGTTCAGGAACAACAATTGCTTTAGGTTGAGGGCAGTTTCACTATTTCAAATCTGTTTCAAACAAAATTACACTAGATGCTATGAAAAAATCAACAACACACACCTGCGTATGACAAGATTGATGTAGCGGTTAATTATCCAGACGATAAACAACTCTGTCTTTCATTTTGCCTGACAATGCGCATGAATGCCATGTGTTGTCAAGTGCTGCCAAATGGTAGAATGGAACAGTTATAATATTATTTTGTATATTACACTGGCACAAAGCAAGAGAAGGAGCTGTAACCAAAAGGTTCATGTTCACATGCTGAAAGGTCACTATTTATTAGACCAGGAGGCTGGTGAATAAATACCAAAATGAAACTCAAGAGGTATCCATTGTTTGTATTGTTTCATTGTTTCATGTATTTAGGTCTCTATCTCAATACTCACTTCTGCACTTCTGTCTATTAATGTATTTATTTTAAACAAGTGATTTTTACATAAACACTGACAGAGCTGGTGATGAGAGTATTGTTTGTAGCCCTTCTATAAATCTGTCATATTAAGCCACAACAGGATCTATACATAGCAAAGCATGAGGCAATGGTCAAGCAATGAGGTTGCTATGCCCCTGGCCACCAAATTTTCTCCCTGGGAGGGAAATCTATCTCTTTATATTTAAGGGGAATGTTTTTAATGGATTCCAACTGTGACAGGACATTTGTTACAAGACCATTTTTTTGTACTTAATTGCAGTTAGTATTCCTTCTGAATCTGGCTCTGGGATACCCCTTCCCAACAAGCTACAGTTTATTAACAGGCTTATGCCTAACATAGTGAGATCAGCCAGCCGCTTGGACCAAGTAGTGTTTCCACAAGCAGCTGTTATGCTTTGATCTGTTATGCTTTGATTCTGTAGACACCCTGTCCAGGAAATGCAGTTCAAGCTGAGCTTTTCCAACTCCAATGAAAGACAACCAGTGACCATTTATACAAGCAAATCTGAACCTATTATGTAAGTAGTACCTACTTTTTACATCTACTTACACTGATGTATGGAACTATGATGTTAGTAAAGTAAGGTATACTATTATATTTGTTCAGTTTAAGGAAAATTACTTAGGAGGAGGAAACACCAATGTTTACCTTACAAAAATGTAAACATTGTTTGGGATGTGTGTAGACATGTATGCAGGCTTGTGTCCAGATAAAAGTCCATCGCTCTTTGGCACTCACTGGTGCTTGCCTATATAAGGCTGTACTATTCCTACTGCTTTTCCTCTGGGGGGGTTCCACCATAATTGTCAGCGACTTGACAATGCATGCCATATAACTTCCCTAATATTTTTTACATTGAACAATCTACAGTACATCCATTAAGAAAGCTGTAGAATAATTGATACTGTATTTTTCTTATACTGAGATTGTATGTAAGTACATGTTCTTATATTTAAAAGAAAATAACATTTCACTTTGTGCATTATCAAGAGAGGCCAAATATACACAGCTAACAAATTGTTGTTAGCAACAATGAACTACAAACTTGATGCATTCATCAGAAGGATTATTTCATTCTATTTAGGTCAAAAACTGATCTTTCCTTAAAATGGAGTTTACTGTTTGTTAAGACATAATATCAATGGTCCAATGATAACTTTTGGAAAGTATGATGTGCTCTTGTGCCTATTTGCAGGCCAACTATAAATAGTGCAGCAGCCTACGCATGCTCATGTTTGATTGGAAATTTCATTGCCTTAAGTCAGTGCTCTGGGGTATCTGTCAAAGGAGGGAAGAAACAGTTTGGGATGGTAAGTAAACTTGATTAAATGTACTGTGACAGTGTTTTGATTTAAACTGATAGCACGTGAACGACAGACAGCAATTTCTGAAATATTGTTTATTATAAAAAGTACACATTGTTTAAAATATACTACTTACTAAACATGTTGTGTCACACAATCTTTTTAGGGGTAATGTTGAGGAACTTTTGTGGAATGTAATTTAAAAAAAGTTTTATCTGGTGAAAATGGGTTCACGGAGGACTATGACCCGCTCCCAGTCTAGCAATGGGAGATCCCTGAATGAGACAGAAGTGAGTGGAAGTAGTCGGTCTCCTGGGTGCAGCTATCTTTCCAACGTGAGACCAGAAAACAGGTACCACTAATAACGCACCCACAACCTCTTCGGTTTATAAAGTCACAAACATTTTCAAAGCTTTCCAAACCTATTATTTGCCAGCAGCATATCTTATTTCTTTGTTTGTTGCCATGGCCACCAAAGTTTAAATAAAGTGCTGATTAAGAACAGCATGTTACTAATGCAGTGTGGGGCTCACAGTAACCTACTAATCAAGTGTTGACAACAACGGTAATGGAACAAAATGTGTTGCTTTTATCTATGATTTATTTACAATATAAATTCTAATGTAATTCTTATTTAATAGTGCATTATTTAGCCTGCAATTTAAAGTCCAGAAAACCAAACCTCCTGTTAAATTTACCCTGTCTAAACCTACCCCATGCATTCCTTTAGTAAACTGCTTTATTTAATCAAAATTTTATCATTGAGCTCAGTGTTACAGTGACTGTGGATAACGTGTGCAAGATTATAAGATTTTCTGTCTTGTGTTGTTAGCCTGATCACAGACAACATGCACTAAAGTGTTACAAAGTCACTTAAATGTGCAGTGGCCCAACACTGTTGGCACCAGACATGGATTAAGTGCACATCATGTATAAGCATCAATGTAATGTGCTGATTAAATGCATGCATGCATCCATCCATTTACATCACTTCATGGTTTTTGTTTATTCTGTGTATGTGCACGCTATGAAACCAAGTTTGAAACAAATTTAAGTGGGGATTTTTATTTGATGTCATGCATGTCATTACAGGCCAATCCGTTTTTGCCAATAAAACTGGAAAAAACTGTTCTTTTTAAAGAATTTTGCTTGATATGACTGAATATGGAGATACCATTTGTTTAACATGGCTTTAATAGATAAATCATGTCAGGATTATTTAACACATTCAAGAAACACAGACACAATTTTACATCTTGTCTGACCTCCTTTTATTTATTGTAGGAGCACTCTGTGCAGTGTCATTGCACAGTTAACAGAGGAAACACAGCCTTTCTTTGAAATAACGCTCAAGTCAAAAGCTGTGTCTGAGAACTGCAACATGAAGTTCTCATGTGTTGTTACAGGTAAACCCATAAGTGTTTTGCAAAGATACAACAGTACAGTGTACAGTTGGTGGAAATTCTGGTGTGAAAATACTGCAAAAACCATTACATTTAAAAATGTGCATTCACATAACATTTAATAAAATGGCAAATTTTATCATAATGTCATAAATACCGTGCATAAAGAACTTCTTTTTATTTCAGGACACCCTACACCTCAGGTCACCTGGTATAAGGATGATACTCAGTTAGACAGATACTGCGGTCTCCCAAAATATGAAATATTCCGCAACGGTCATAACCATTCCCTGCACATATACAAGTAAGTGTACAAGCATCTCTGCATGATGATTATTTCTTTGCAGTATACTGTCTGCTGTAAAATGCTTGTTTCTCTGTTAATAGTGTTTATGAGTTTTTTCATGTAGTAGTTTAGCATTTATTCACTTTTTATCTATTTAATCACTATTTTCATCTTTTTATTTATACAGTAATTATTCTTTAAAACTAACTAATCTTTTTAATTGTCTTTTTTGCAGTTGCACTGTAGAGGATGCAGCCATATACCAAGCTTCTGCCACTAACACTAAAGGGATAGTGTCCTGTTCTGGTGTTCTTGAAGTGGGTGAGATGAACGAATTTAAAATCCACCAGCGCTACTTTTCCAAACTCAAACTGAAAGCTGAGAATAAACGCAGGGAGGCTGAAGAAAAGGAAAATCAGGAGCCAGTGCGAACCATCAGTCCCGACCGAGCTCAAAGGAAACGGCGCTCAACTATTGGCGGCTACATCAGTTTACCCAGCTCCACGGAAGAGGATAGCTGTAAAGAGAGCCAGCAGGAGGTAGCTGCAGAGGTGAAGACCAGGTTACAGGCAACCACTGTGGAGGAGGTCAAAGACATTAATGAAACTGAGTCTCCTTTAATCAATGATCATGATACCAAGGAGAATTGTCCTAAGACTGGTACACACATTTATGATTCTGCCCAGAAGATTTTTACTGCACTTCAACCCAAATCACCTTTTTTCAAGAAGATTAAAATCTCTAACACGGCAAAAGTTGCATCTAAGGAGAAAAGATCTTCTGTAGCTGACGCAGAGTCAGCTGAATCTCAAAAGAATTCTGAAGATTTTATGGAAGTGGAAAGCAGTACTACGACAACCTCAGCACTGCCTGCTTTTAAATCCTTAAAACAACGAGTGACAAGCATTGGTGGCAAACAAGCAAGTCAAGAAAAAAGTGATCGCAAAGCTGTAAAAGAAAAAGTAAAAGTACAGACTGGTAGTCCTTCCATTACCTCGTCACCTCTGATACCCCCAAGGGCTTCAAAACAACAGCATCCTCAGCCTATGATAAAAGGGGATACAAGTTTAACACCTTATACTAAGGTCACAGACAGGGATAAAAAGCTTGGTTTGTCTACTGATATGACTCCACATACAGACGCACCATGTGACAGCAAGGCTGCTCTGCCTCAGCCACTGTGTCAACGGGTCAGAGATCAGCTGCCCGAAAAGGATACAAGCCCTGACCAAAAAAGAGTGTGTGTGCCAGAGCCAGTGCTGCCGAGAGAGGTGAGAGAGACTGTTACGCATGAGCTCATGAAAGCTTTGTGCTGCCAACATTGGCTTCATCAGTAACACATGCATTTGGGACTATTTTTAGACTTAAAGTATGTGGTGGCTGTTCTGGGTGACGAGAAATAAATGACGCACATGAAGACAGATGTGATAGGCATCAATTTTTTATTTGGAAGATTAATAAAATAATGCATATTACTGGCATTACATACATATTTTTTCATCTGTATGAAAGATACATGTTCTTGTTCCAGCCTGTTAGTAATAATTAACCAACATAAAAGTACTTTACTGGAAATATCCTCATAAACTGCTTATGCAATCCTTACTATGTAACCTGCCAGCTTTGACAAAACACAGCAGTCGCTCCTAAAATAATTCACATGCCATTGTCACTCACTACTTTCTCTAAGCAGGCCCCCTAGTGATAGACTTATACTGAAGCAACAAACTAATATTTTTGCCACAGTAAAATATGTTTTGGCTTTATAAGATACTTCTATTTTAATTACCAGAAATAAGGTTAAATAAAACTTACCTTGGCAGAAAATAATATTGGTCATATTGAAAAGAAAATTTGTACTTTTTCTGATAATATTCAATTTTGTTATATTTAAGTTAACACACCAACTAGCTAGGCTAAGTAACACCAGAGAGGCTTAATTAATTAGACATTACAACTCACACTAAATAAACAGCTACTCCTGCTCTTCATCAGTATCTGTGGTTACTTGTGTACCTTAGGATAAAGTAACAGGTATTTACAGCCTGGCTCTAACAGTGTGTTTGTATCCCACCACAAGGCTACACAGGGCCATTCAAAGACACAGAGAAATGATCCACCTGTCAACCTTGAGCTCCAGTCCAATCTCCATACAACGGTGGCACCAGAGAAGACCCCAGCTGGGAGCACCACACAGGACAGGCATGGCCAGTCTTTGCAACACAGTCTTCCAAAGGCTATTGACAAAACGACACAGGACACACGGAACCATTCCAGGGGATCAAGTGAAAGCTCTACAGGCCTTTTTGCAGACACACAGAAGCCACCACTCGAAAGCCCCGGTGCTGGCAAGAAGAGCCCGGAGTCTAACGTTTCTCCCACTGCACAGCAAAGCCAACTTAATACTCCCATAAAAACTGTTGAAGGGACAGAAATACAGCTTGATGAGAAGGTAAAGGGCAATGAGATGGGTACATTAATAGCACAGTCAACCAGTGTGGCTCTAAATGAAGAGAGTAAAATGGTGATGGTTGGAAAGGCTGGAAAAGTAGCCAAAGAAACTAACGGAATGATAGTGGATACATCAAATGGAGAAAGAGAATCCAAAACCTCAGTAGAAACAGAAGTGATGCATTCACAAGAGACTGCACCGATCACAAAAGATCCTGAAATGTTTCCTGAGCCAGAATTTAAAAAATTCCAAAAATGTCCATCCCCCATTCCAACAATTATTTCTATAGCTGAACTCTTGAGGTCACAAATAAATGCTTTAGAGAAGTCAGTTCCCACACGGCTAGCCCCTATGGAAAGTATTGAAAGTCACACAGGGAGAGATAGTGGTAGCACCTCAGTAAAGAAAACTAACAAAGACAGTAGTATTGATATGAGCCCGCCCCAAACCATAAAGGAAACACTTATGCAGATTTACAATGAGCTAATAAAAACGAAGGAATTGTTTGAGGATGAAGTATCTTCTTTGCCAAACTGTGCACAACCCTATAAGCTTCCTGAAATCCCTCCTGTAGTCAGTGGTTCACCTGAATCGACTACAGTTTGTAATGAGATAAACGGACTCACCTCAAGTAAAAGAGTATCTCAAACAGGAAGTGAAGAAGCTGGGATACCCCTGAAGGTCAGTGGACAAAAGCCCCCCAAAAATGAACCTGTCCAAGACAGTGACCTAGTAAAAAACAAACAAACTCCAGTAATTAAACTCAACAGTGAGGCTGTGTTAGAAGTTAGTGAAATGATTACAACACCATTAGTTGATATCAAAATGCATGAATTTAAAACACACATAAGTGGTTTGGAGCCTGAGCTTCCTGTTGTAAGTGTTTTGGACGGTGTTGCACAAGCATGTAATACACAAAAGGAGAGTACTAAGACTGAAGACATTGTAACAGAAACCATCTTACCTAATTTGACTCCCGAGAATAGTCCATTGTTAAATAAAAGAGACACTGTTTCTATTCCTTCTGCTACCCCACAAGAGCTGGCCTCTGGGGCCAGACGCAAAATCCTTACACAGAAAACTAAACTAGAGGAAGTGGAGCCTTCAACCCCAGGCAGTGACTTAAATCCTGTCCCAGTAACTGTTTCTACATCCCCAAGACTTTCACGACACTCAGCACTGCTTCAGCCTGATGTAGAACAGGCATCATCGAAGAAAAAACGTTCTCCGCTCTTGAGTAGAAAGAAGTCACCATTGGAGGTGCCGAGTCAGCACACACATGACCGCCAGGACATAAAATGTGAGGAGAAACCTGCAGACAAGGCCAAGAATGACCCCTTCAAAGGTAAAAACAAAACAAAACAACAAAAAAAAAAAAACAAAAAAAAAAGAAAAACAACAAACTGTGTTATATACAGTCAGCCATCTCCACCTACTTATTTTCAAAAGCAGTGGGGTCTGGAATCTTAGCCAGACAGCCATTTCTAATCACATGATACTGGCCTGTCACAGCCTTTTATCAGCAGGCATCATACAAAAGCAGAAGATATTGCCTATCAAAAATGATAATAAAAGAAAATAGCAATAATAAAAGATGGCGCTGGCTTAATACGGGGCGAAATGTATAACTTCTGTCACCTCTGATTGACATTTAGTGCTTTTCAACCATCATCTGTTGATACTGCTGAAGTCTGCGTTCCATTTTAACAACAGTAAAGTCCTGTTGATGTCCGACATTATAATCACATTCAAACAAATAGACTTTTTCCGCAAGTCTTTTAATACTCATTATTAAGCAGAGTTGCACATAATACAGCGTATTCTGGTGTTTTATGACTAAACCTTAAATTCTTCTTCATAAGTTCCACCATGATTGCAAAGTTTGCAAACATTTTAAAAGTGGCTTACAATGTAAAGAAAAGTAAATTAATTGTAAATGAGTTTTGAATTCTGCACGCATTGTCACTTGTTTTTATGATGTAATATCTCATGTTGGTTGACTGCTGCAGCTCCACAAGTTATTCGAAAGATAAGAGGTGAAACCTTCTCAGACCACTCAGGACATCTGAAACTGTGGTGCCAGTTCTTCAATGTCCTCAGTGAATCCACTGTTATATGGCATAGAGATGAGTCTGCAATTGCTAAATTATTAAAAAGGTATTACTTTATATAACTTAATTTAATATTAATATTATTGATACTTTTGTGCATATATAGCCTTTTGATATTTGTCTTTCAGTGCCGGGGATGAAACACAAGTCAGTCTTGCTCTTGCCCAAGCCTCGTGCATAGACTCTGGAGTTTATGGATGCACTATAACAAATGAATATGGAACAGACTCAACAGATTTTCTGCTCAGTGCCGAGGGTATGTACACATTTACCAAAAGTAATTTAAAAGATTTTTCATAAACCTGACATTGCCTTTAATTCTGCTACTATGTAGTCTTAACTGGAATGTCTCTGCAAGAAGACCTTGGTGGTAAGATGGTCCCTAATATGTTAAATGATTACATTATTATACATTTCATTTTGTGAAAATATGTTATTTTCTCTTATTGTTTGCAGTTGGAGAGGAAATTGAAATGACCCCTCTAATATTCAACAAAGGCATAGCTGATTCTGTGTGGGGAAATAAATTGTTTGGCCGCATAATGGTGCAAGAAACTCGTCTTGGTGCAGGATTTTCTCACAAAACCTGGAGGGCCAAAGTCATTTACGGTCTTGAACCTGTGTTTGAGTCTGGTAACACATGCATCATTAAAGTGTGCAACCCCATTGCATATGGAGGCAAAGGGGAAAGCCTGCTTATAGAAAAGAACCAGGATGTTGTTAAACAGGTATGTGTTAGTTAAAGCATTAGGTATGTACAGAACACCATTAGTCAAGCCACAAGGAGTCACAAGCCATCTTTGTGCTTCCCCAATCCTGGATAAACCTATGCCAAATCATTATGCAAATTACAGCCAGAGGCAGATCATTTGCTGTGGCTGCCCCAGAAGGGAAAAGCTGAAAGGAAAAGAGAATATATGGACAAAACCCCATTAAAATTGATCACGTGTAAAAGCTGACAAAGACATTTCTCTTACTATTGTTAAGTCAAATGTTGTTACCAACAGTATGATAACAGTGCGATTACAGTGCTCGTGCTCATTATGAATACACTTGTGTAGGCTGGGCTTATCTGTATCTGATATTTTCAAATCTTCTGTATATAGGCATGTAAAATTCAAAACCTGGCTCGCGAATACTGCAAAATCTTTTCTACAGAGGCAAGAACAATAGAAAGTTTTGGCTCCTCCCTTGAGTAAGTGCAAAGGTTGAATGTGATTATGATTCACATACTTGTTATAATCTACACAAGTCTTTGTCACACAGAGTCATCCCAGTGTACCTGATGTACCGACCAGCCAACAGCATACCTTATGCCACAGTGGAGGCTGATCTGACTGGAATGTATAATAAATACTCTGCCCTGGATTATACAGGCAGGTTAGAGATGAAGAGTGAATCAGAGGTGGAACAGAAATGTTGTGCTCTGCAGCACTGGGTCTTCCAGTGGACCAGTGGAAACATGCTCTTCACCAGGCTAGAAGGTATAACACCTGAAATTAGAAATTACTATTACTTCTTAACTATAAAAGTTCACAATACACACATCACAATATTGTATTATTATTGAGTGATTAGTGAGTGCTGAATCTATATAGTATATGTGTTTTTCACATTAAATTGAACTACTGAAATAGGCCGACACACAATTGTATGAAAAAATAAATAAATAAAAAATTGTCCTCTCACCCTCCGTGGGCGGTCTCATCCATCCAAGCTCGGGTCCTCTACCAGAGGCCTGGGAGCTTGAGGGTTCTGCGCAGTATCTTTGCTGTTCCTAGGACTGCGCTCTTCTGGACTGAGATGTCTGATGTTTTTCCTGGGATCTGCTGTAGCCACTCTTCCAGTTTGGGGGTTACTGCCCCGAGTGCTCTGATGACCACGGGCACCACTCTTACCTTCACTTTCCAGGCCTTCTCAAGTTCTTCTTTGAGGCCTTGGTATTTCTCTAGTTTCTCGTGTTCCTTTTTCCTGATGTTGCCTCTGTGCTGTCCTTCAGTCCAGTCCTTTCTAGCCATTGGTAGGATTTCTGGATATCAGCCACTTCAGTTATCTGTCGGTGGTACATCCCATGTAGGGGCTTTTCCTCCCACGATGGTTCCTCCAGCACCTCGTCCTGTTTTCCACTGCCTTTGACATTCACTGGGCACTGTTTAAGCCCAGTTGAAAACAATGCAAGAATTGCACTGTTAAGGTCTAAAGAAGAAATGGGAGTGAAACAAACAAACAAACAAAAAAATCTGAGTAAGCCACTAAGTACTAACTAATATACTGAAAACAACAATTAAACTGAAATAGACTGATCATCAACTGATCAAAAGGGTAAGACCATAGCTCAAAAAAACCCAAACCCCCTACAAAACAGAAATAAAACTTTCAAAAAGGACTCAGTAATGAGTAGCTCCACCGTTCTTGTTGATCATTTCAAAAATTCTTTTCGGAATGCTTGATGTGACGGTTTCCAGGAGTCTAGGGGGAACGATGCTCCAAGTGGTAAAGATGGCTTCATGAAGGGCATCCACTGTCTGGAACTGATGTCCATTTTTGTAAACTTCCCTTGCCACCATCCCCAAATGTTCTTTATTGGATTTAGATCAGGGGAACACACAGGATGGTCTAAAAGAGTTACACTCCTGAAGAAGTCCTTTGTCAGGTGAGCATTGTGAACTGCAGCGTTATCCTGTTGAAAATCCCAGTCATTACCACAGAGACAAGGGATGCCCGCTGCAACATCTCCACAGAGCCGGGTGCCTTTTGACCCCTGCACAAGCTGAAGCTCCATTGTTCCATTGAAGGAAAAACCAGCCCAGATCATGATGGCACCCCCTCCACTGTGCCACGTAACATCTCCAGTGGAACCTCCTTGCCATTCCAGTAACGTTGAAAGCCATCAGGACTGTCAAGATTACATTTTTTCTCATTGAGAATAAAACTTTCTTCCACCTTTCAATGTCCCATGTTATGTTTGGTGCTTCCTTGCACAGTCCAAACAGGCATTTGTGGCATTGAAGGAGACGAGGCCTTTGAATAGCTCTTTTTTCACAGATCCCATATGATGGTTTTTGGGTGCAGACAGCACCAGTAATGGCCTTAACTTGGGTCAAGGATTGTCCCATGTCTTAAAGGACAGCCAATCAGATCCTCCAGTGCTTGTGAAGATTTTTTAGTCTACTACTTTTGACTTTTAAAGGCTGTGGTCTTAAACTTTTGATCAGCTGATGAGCGGTTTAATTGTTGTTTTAAATAAGGTGCTTACTCGTCTTTTTTGTCTCAGTCCCATTTCTTCTTTTTGCATTTTGAAGATCTACTTGCAACCTCCTTACAATCCAATAGTGCAAAATGTAAATTCTTGCAATTTTTCAATTAGACTTAAAATTTTGATCAGGTGTGTATACGCCTTGGATCTTTGTTGTTCATCAATATTAGCAACATAATATTTTCATTCAAAACTCATGTATTTTAATGTTTTAAGTTGCTCTAAAAATTGCAGTTAGGGATGTAGTGTTGTAAAATCTCATTAAGCCTGTTGCCACAACCTGCCTTCAGTACTCATTTAAACTGGTTTTGATTTGCAGGTGTTGACACCAAGATCACAAACGTTGGAATTTCAGTCAGATTTACTGGGTCAGTGCACTTGTTTTGTTTTGAAATCAGAACCCAATTTGTCAGGTAATTTGCATGTAAACCCATCACAGAAAACATTTCTATTGTGCTCTATGTTTCACATGTTGATACAGGCACCAAGGTCTCTCTCTTGAGGGAAATCCAAATGTTTTTGAGCAATTCGTCATCCAGCACCAATGTAATTACTTCTGTGGCCTTCTCGGTCTACGATCGCTAAAGGTTATTGAGTCTTTATTGATGCCTACAAAACCCAAAGGCTCCAAAAGTCCATTAGTTCAACGCAAGATGGCCACTGGCTCTTCAAGCCCTCAGACAGGCAGAAAAACTTCTGCCAGCCCCAGAATGCCCAGGAAGATAGAGCAAGATGGCAGAAAGACTTCCTCTGAACAAAAATCTGCTGGTGAATCCAAGGATATGTTGAGTAACAATCTTTAATTTATGCATATGCAAAGGAAAATAATGACACAATGACTATATAAAATTACATTTCAAAAAAGTATTTATAGTGATCTATTTATTTTTGACAGCCATCATTCCTTTGCATTAACTCTTAAAATAAATTCACATGTTAATGTGATTGATTTTCATTTTGTGTCTGCTCCGGTCACTTGGCTGATACAAATCGATGGGTGGTTTCTATTCTGTTAAATTCAGTCTCATTATGTGCTTTTTATGTACAAAATTAAAAAGTACTTTGGACTGATGTGAAATTGTCTAATATTACACTGATTTACATTCAAAATGTTTGTGCTTTTAGTTTTAGTTTTGCCTAGATACTGACTAATAACAGATGTATGTAAAGCTACAACATACAATTGTCAGTCAGTCATGTTTTAGCTGCAAATGTCAGGTCTTTCTCAAGCCAAATGTAGCATCACACTAATGTATTTCACACTTGTTAATGATATGATGCAGTTCTTTTCTGGATCATGATGATGTGATGTGTTAGATTCTACCTTTGAATAAACATGTTGTTAAATAAATATTTGGTTCTGTATTTAATTGATGAAGTTTAATTATTAAATCAAAATATGAAATTAAATATTAAAGTGTGCCTTTCCTTATATGAATCAGTATATTAGGGGATGAAGCAAAATCACATCCTGCTCACTCTTCCTCATACATATTTTCTGGAATGAGTGTCATTCTTTTAGGTCTTTTTCAATGTTACCTTCACAGATTTACCAAAGTTAAGCGTTTCTGTGTTTTGTATCAATGTTTAAATATTTTAATAGTAAAGGAAACCGCATGTGTGAGACATTGCATGCTCATTAGCACTTAGACTCAGACACAAGTCTGATTCCTTTACAGAGATTAGGCAATGAAGTGTTGCCTGCGATCTATGTGTTTGCAGGGTGAAAGGCTAGCTTCATCAGGATAATCGTTTGTGATTCCCACTCATTAGTGACTCATCCTTTATGTAATAGGTTGTAGTATCTAACAGAACTGAAAGCTTGTGTATGTTTAGCTGCAAAGTTCACTCAGTGTCACACCACAAAATGCGATGCAGTTAGATGTTTAGATTAAAAGTGAAACTGAGCAGCAGTTTAAGTGATTCTTATTCCTATTGATAATCAATAAATAATGAAGAAAGTGGTGGCTGTGATAAGTACAACAACACTGAAAAAGGTTTTTTATTGAACCAACTTAATTGAATTGCTTCAATTTTTTACACCTGATTGAATTAGGCTTTGTCAACGTGACTCTTTTTATCAGATTTAATTGAAATATTATTTGGGTTCAAACTAAAAAGCTACTTTAGTACAAAGGATTGCAACTTTACTTCTTTGAATGACACTTTAGTGAACATTGGGTTACTGCTGTAGAACTTGACACAGATGTATCACCAATTAACAACAAAATACGTTAGAGATGGTGTGTTTCTGGGAGCTAAATGTGAAAATATTTCCATTGTATTTTAACTACAATATATAACATGGTCCATCCCACAGCAGTCATGGTGCAAGCATGACTCCTGCAAGAACTCCACATAGTTTTAATTCTTATTATTTTCTTATTATTAAATTTGTGTGGAACCTCGGATTCAGGAGGAACAGTGCGGTTCAGCTCAGCCTTTAATAGTCCTAACACACCTGGTTTCAATCCCCAACCTAATTATGTGTATCAGGCTGCAATTCCTAACCTGTCTAGCAGAGGCCACCATTTGGCAGGTCCAGGAAATTTGCAACAGCCGCCCCCACAGTAACCCAGCTGCTGTGTAGAACGCAAATCCAACCTGTCAAGGTGGCAGTGCAGGAAGAGGAATGAGCTGTGCAATGGGCCTGGTGTATGTCCTGTCTTGGATTAATACATCAGCCGACCGTACGCGGCCATCGGGACTAGGATGGACTCTGGTAACCTTCCCAATCGGCCACTGGGCACGAGGTAGTTGTGGGTCCATCACAAGCACTATGGTGTCCTCTTCCATGTTGTCTACAAGACTGGTCCATTTATGCCTGGACTGCAGAGTGGGCAGATAATCACAAATAAATTGTGACCAGAACTGATCCGCTAAGAGTTGGCTCTGACGCCAGCGGCGCCGCCCCATTGCCTCTGGAACATAGGTGACTTGTGGTAGGGAGGAATCACGCCGCCCCATGAGTAAGATGTTGGGAGTTACTGGGTCAACATTAGCCACATCTGAGGAAGTATAACCCAAAGGTTTTGAATTGAGGATACCCTCCACCTTGGTGAGGACCGTGTAGAGGATGTCTTCGGACACAGGTTGGTGACCAGTGGAGACATGAAGGGCAGATTTAACAGAACGGATCTCCCTCTCCCAGATTCCACCAAAATGGGGAGAATGTGGAGGATTAAACCGAAAGGTGATTTGATAGGGCCCAAGTTTCTTCTGCAGGTCTAGTTCCATGGATTGGAAGGTCTCCTGGAGCTCTCTTTCCGCTCCACGGAAATTGGTACCCCTGTCTGAGAACATCTCCATAGGTTTGCCTCGACGTGATATGAATCTCCTGAGAGCAAGTAGGAAGGCATCTGAGTCTAAAGAGGTAAGTAGCTCCAGGTGGACAGCTTTAGTTGTAAGGCATTTGAATATGACTCCCCAACGTTTCTCTGTATGGCATCCAACTTTCACCAGGAGGGGGCCAAAACAGTCGACTCCAGTGGAATAGAATGGAGGACTTAACAGCCTGAGACGGGCAGGTGGAAGATCAGCCATGAGAGGTACTCTCGGAGTAGCTCGCCACCTATGGCATGATGGACAAGAGCTCTGATGGCGCTTTATAGCCTGCCTGCCACGAAGTATCCAGTAATGACGTCTGATCTCGGAAAAGACATGCTCAGAACCTGAATGGAGAAGTCGTTCATCAAAGTCTTTAATCAGCACCTTGGTGAGTGGATGAGAAGGTTCTAGCACAACTGGATGGACTTCGGGGGAACCAGTTAAGTTGCGCAATCTACCACCAACTCTGATGAGGCCAGTTGATTTATCGAGAAAGGGGGCAAATGAACAGAGTTTGCTGTTAGTAGGAAGAGACTTTCCAGCTGATAAAGCCTTCAGCTCCTGAGGAAAGCTGCCAGCTTGACTCTGTCTGAGAAGACTGAATTCTGCACTTTGGTTGGTAGGTTTCACAGAGTCATCTGAGCATTGGGTCATCAGTTTATTATAGGTGGTTTGAACCAATTCTGACCATGAAGAGGAGGGATCACACTCTGGCATGGTCTCATCTTTAACCATCGCTAAGCTACAGAAAGAAATGTTGCGGAGCTCAGTGGGATCCAGCTCTTCAGTCAATTGAGGCTGAGTCGGCCAGGAGTGACGTGGTTCTAGGAGGAAGGTAGGGCCATTCCTCCAGCGACAGTTCTGGGATAATTCCATCAAGGTCTTCCCTCTGGTGATATCATCAGCTGGATTATTGGAGGTCTCAACATAAAACCAGGAATGATAATCTGTAAGCTCCTGGATCTCTGCCACACGAACACCAACAAATACCTTGTAGCGACAAGATTCGGACTTAAGCCATTCTAGGACAGTGGTGGAATCTGTCCACAAGGTGGCATCTTGAAGAAGGATGGTGAGCTCTTTCTGGAGTAGATGAGCTAGCTGTGCTCCAGCAAGTGCGCTGCAGAGTTCCAGACGTGGCATAGAAAGCTGTTTCTTGGGAGCCACTCTAGATCTTGCCATGATGAAACTGCTATGATGTTCATCCCAAGACTCACTGACCAGGTATGCTACTGCGCCATAAGCTCTTTCGGACGCATCACAAAAGACATGCAGGTGATAACTGAGGTCAGGTCTCTCTGCGGGGTATAGCATCTTGGTATGGATATAAACTGAAGATCGGGCAGCTCATTCTCCCAGACCTTCCAAGCAGCGCAAATATCAGCAGGTAAGGAGGGATCATCCCAATCTCTCTGTTTGGACCAGAGTTGCTGGACAAGAATCTTGGCACGGGTGAGATAGGGTATAAGAAACCCTAAAGGGTCATACTGCCGACCGAGAACTTGGTATACTCTCCTCAAGGTTAAGGTAGAGTTGTGCAGAGCTTTGTGCTGATAGCTCAGAACATCAGAGGAGCAGTTCCATTTCAGCCCTAAGGCAGATTCAATCGGATCAACTCTGTTTTGAGAGAGCCATAGTTCCAAGTTCTTTGACTGGGCCTCTGGAGGTAAGTGAGCTACAACACGCTGACAGTTACTTGCCCACTGACGCATTTGGAATCCACCGGCTGCAAGATGTTCACAGATTCTGTCAACCAGCAATTTTGCTTCTGGGATACCAGGGAGGCTAGTCAAGCAGTTGTCAACGTAGAAATTATTCTCTACAGTCTGTTGAACATCTTCATAGCCTTTGCTGTCACAAACGTATTTCTGCAAGGCAAAGGTAGCGCAGCAAGGGCTACTGGTGGTTCCAAAGGGCAACACCTGCCATTCATAAACATCTGGTGGCACATCTCTGTCCATGTGACGCCAAAGAAAGCGCAACAAGGGCTTGTCCTCAGATAGAAGCCGGACTTGGTGAAATATGCCCTTAATATCACCACTTATGGCCACTGTGTGCTGACGGAAGCGAAGTAGGACTCCTATCAGTGAAGGACTCAGCGTTGGACCTGGGAGAAGTTGTTCATTCAATGGTATTCCCTGGAAGCGGTAAGAGCAATTGAACACAAGACGGGGTTTATTGTTGTGGATAACGAGGTGATGTGGTAGGTACCAAGACTCTTCAGAGCCATCCCTCTCCTCAGGAGTGATGACCTTGATGTAGCCTGCTGTCTCCAGTTTCACAATTTCTGAATTGTAGATTGAAGCCCTTTGAGGATCTTTGAGCAGCCTCCTCTCCGTACTCCTCAGGTTAGCCAAGGTTGCTTCAATTGGAGCCTTCAACTTAGGAGCGCCACTTACACGCAGCAAAGGTGTGGCGTAACGTGCTACGCCATCACCAAGGACCCTTTGTGTTCGAGCCTCCAGTGTCTGGATGGCGTGGGTATCCTGCTTTGAGCGAGTGACTTGTTTTTCACTTCGGAAAGGTAAAACATCCAGTTTCCACAGTTTCTCCACATGGCTGAGAAGGGTATCAGATGGGTTCATAGAAGCTGTGAAAAGGCACTGGTGGGCTGGTACGCAACTTACACCTTCAGGGCCTTGCAGGGTCCACCCAAGTGGAGTGTGAACAGCTATAGGGCCACCCTTCTTACTGCTTCTTATTGGCTCTATAGGTTAGATCAAATGGAAATTATCGGCACCAATCAAGATCAGAGGCTGAACCTTGTGGAAAGGCTGGAGTGGAACGTCTCGGAGGTAAGGGTAACGCCTTTGAAGTGAGTCAACTGGATAAGTTTGGTCAATCAGGTCAATCTCCTTTGCAGTGAAGGCAATATGAATGGGGTATCGGACTGCGGGATTTGAGGTTGAAGAGATCTCAAAATGAACCTTATGTCCTTCAATATTTGTTAAATCAGACCTTATGGTACGTAGTGCAAGTATCTCCCTTTCCCCCTGCAGTTGAAGATGTCGAACAGCTCCAGGTAAGACCATTGATCGAACTGAGCCATCATCCAATATGGCATATGTAGGCAGTGAAACATCACCATTCCAAAGGACCACTGGAACAACCTTTAGAAGGACACGGCCTGAGGACTGGGACAGGTAGACTCTACTCTGTTGCTGAGAAGGTGCTTTGGTCTCTTTCGAAACAGGATGCAGTACCTGGAGATGAAGTTCCCCACATTTAGGACAAGGCTTCTGGAGGGTGCAGTCAGCCGTGGAATGAGAGGTACGACCACATTTCCAACATCTGTTGTCCTGTTTTAACCATTTTAGTAATTCCTCCTTAGATTGGACTTTCATTTGAGGGCATCTAGTCATGTAATGGTCATGACGTCGGCAGAACAAGCAGTGGACATTTGACCGCTTCTTCATTGTTACAGAGGATTTTGAAGTTGACAGGAGAGAGGGTGCTGTTGCAACCACTTGTTCTGAACCCTGATAAAAAACAGCTTGGCTTCTTGTCACCGGGGTTCTGGAAGGCTTGAGCCTGGGCTGCTCTAGCTGGTACCGTTGGACAAGGCGGTTTGATAATCTCTGCTGCTGAGCTTTAGAATGCAACCAGCCTGCCAAGTCTTTCAAGTTATATGGGCTTAACGTGGTGACTGTCAATTTACCTTGAAGGTGCAGGAACTCAATGAAGCTCTCTCTCAAATATTTAGGGAGCTTGCTGAGTAGGCGATCGACGTGGGAACAGCAATTAAGTTCATATCCTGATGGACCCTCTAAAGAGGTTAGCATGCTTACAAGAAGATGCACTCTCAGGGAGAAGCTCTGAAAGGCCTGTGAGTCCCCAACTTTAATGTCCTGTGAGGTAAGTATGGCTGCTATCTCACTTTGAGCCGACTGGTGAGGCTGCCCATACTGTAACTGTAGTGCTTGAATGGCAGCAGTGTACGGTTCAGGATGGTGGCGGCATGACTGAGCAATCATTTGAGCTTCAGGAAGTTGGAGATGCTCAAGGAGAACATGGAATTTATATTTCTCACTTAACTGTACATAGGGATTCAAAAGGTTATCAAGTGCCAGCTTAGATAGAATCCATTGATTTTAGTTTTATTGGTCCAAACATACCATGCCATGGGTTTTTTTTAGCAGAGACGCATGACTTGGAGTTTGGTGAGTGCTGGTGGAGAGCAGTGCTTTCACTACTGCAGCTCAGCCTTTAATAGTCCCAACACACCTGGTTTCAATCCCCAACCTAATTATGTATATCAGGCTGCAATTCCTAACCTGTCCAGCAGAGGCCACCATTTGGCAGGTTCAGGAAATTTGCAACAATTTTAACTACAATATATAACATGGTCCATCCCACAGCAGTCATGGTGCAAGCATGACTCCTGCAAGAACTCCACATAGTTTTAATTCTTATTATTCATTCATTCATTCATTTTCTACCGCTTATTCCCGTTAGGAGTCGCGGGTGACTGGAGCCTATCCCAGTAACTTTGGGCCGAAGGCGGGGTACACCCTGGACAGGGGCCAGCTTGTCGCAGGGCTAACACAAAGACGAACACAGACAGACAACCATTCACTCACACATTCATTCACTAGGGTCAATTTAGAGTCACCAATTCACCTAACACATGCATGTCTTTGGACGGTGGGAGGAAGCCGGAGAACCCGGAGAGAACCCACGGTAACGGGGGAGGACATGCAGACTCCACCCAGAGAGTTCGTGTGATGGTGTGTATTGGTCCGCCCGGGGCGGATGTGGAACCTCGGATTCAGGAGGAACAATGCGGTTTTCGTCCCGGTCGTGGAACAGTGGACCAGCTCTACACCCTCTATCGGGTGCTCGAGGGTTCATGGGAGTTCACCCAACCAGTCCACATGTGCTTTGTAGACCTGGAGAAGGCGTTCGACCATGTCCCTCGTAGCGTCCTTTGGGGGGTGCTCTGGGATCAATCCCTGTATGACCGGAGCAGGAGTTTGGTTCGCATTGCCGGTTGTAAGTCGGACCTGTTTCCAGTGCATGTTGGACTCCGGCAGGGCTGCCCTTTGTCACCGGTTCTGTTCATAATTTTTATGGACAGAATTTCTAGGTGCAGCCAGGGACCGGAGGGTGTCAGGTTTGGGGACCACAGGATTTCATCTCTGCTTTTTGCGGATGATGTTGTCCTGTTGGCTTCATCAGGCCAGGACCTTCAGTGTGCACTGGGGCGGTTTGCAGCCATATGTGAAGCGGCTGGGATGAGAATCAGAATCAGCACCTCCAAGTCCGAGGCCATGGTTCTTGACTGGAAAAGGGTGGCTTGCCCTCTCCAGGTTGGAGGAGAGTTCCTGCCTCAAGTGGAGGAGTTTAAGTATCTCGGGGTCTTGTTCACGAGTGAGGGAAGGATGGAGCGTGAGATCGACAGACGGATTGGTGCAGTGTCTGCAGTAATGAGGTCATTGTATCGGTCTGTTGTGGTGAAGAAAGAGCTGAGTCGAAAGGCGAAGCTCTCGATTTACCGGTCGATCTGCGTTCCTACATCTCACCTATGGTCATGAGCTTTGGGTCATGACCGAAAGAACAAGATCCCGGATACAAGCGGCCGAAATGAGTTTCCTCCGCAGGGTGGCTGGGCGCTCCCTTAGAGACAGGGTGAGGAGCTCGGTTACCCGGGAGGAGCTCGGAGTAGAGCCGCTGCTCCTCCACATCGAGAGGAGCCAGCTGAGGTGGCTTGTGCATCTGTTCCGGATGCCTCCTGGACGCCTCCCTGGGGAGGTGTTCCGGGCATGTCCCACCGGGAGGAGGCCCCGGGGAAGACCTAGGACACGCTGGAGGGACTATGTCTCTCGGCTGGCTTGGGAACACCTTGGGGTTCCTCCAGAGGAGCTGGAGGAAGTGTCCGGGGAGAGGGATGTCTGGGTGTCCCTGCTTAGACTGCTGCCTCCGCAACCCGGCCCCAGATAAAGCGGAAGAAGATGGATGGATGGATGGATAAATTTGTGTGCATGTTTATAATTTTGTGCGTGTTTCCAGATTTGTGTGTGTGTTTCAGAGTTTGTGTGTGTGTTTCTGAGTTTGTGTGCGTGTTTCTGAACTTGCCTTTCAGGGCCTCCATAGTCTATAGCCTATATGTTTATAAACCTACACAGTGGGTTTGATAATGTGTTCATTTACGTATTGGCATTATTTAATTAAGTCTGGATAGTGGAATATTTGTGCTTTAACTACACAAAACTATTTTCCTATCACAACTCATATTTTCATGCCAATAAAAGGAGACTTAGTTCGACTATTTTTATTTTTTATTTTTTTTAAGTTCTGAGCTTGGGACGCTATCTACGGTAATAGAGTAGCCTATCTGATATTTTTGTCTCATACATTTTCAGTTCAGTGTTTAGTAGTAACCTATGTATGGTCATAATTTCTACCATGTGCCTTCTAACTTTTACAAAGACATTAGTGTTATGGGTCTCTTAACTGTAAAAGTAAATGATATGTAAGTAAGGTAATGTTTTAGTAAAAGGGTGCATGTATTGATTTGCATTTGAAACAGTTACTAGTTTACTGGGAGCTTAGATGTTGAGCACTTATTAAGCCTTATTTTCTTATGAGGAGATCATTATTTAAATTTCAGAAAGCAAGAGAAATGTGCATTTCCATGAATGTAAAAGTATGACAGCCATCCTGAATCATTACTATTGTAACCACTATATTTTGTTTTAATTTTTTTCTTAAAGTTAGTCAGTTGTCAGATATATTGCAAAATAAACACACAATTCTCTCAAACAGTTTAGTAATTATAGTAACTTTAGTTATAGTTGAACAGTTCAGTAAAAGTCCAATAACAATAAGAGTTGACAATAAAATAGAAATTGTGTCAAAGCAAGTTCATCATTAGACTTCTTATACCATCATTTAGTCTTGTCTAAGTCTTCAGAGATAGATACCCCATTCTTCAGAATATAAATAAAAAAATACCTTATTTATATATATCCTTAAATATTAATATTTGCTTAATGGTTATACCTTCTCAGTTACCACTTCTTCTTTGCTTTTTTTGTGGGAACAAGTCAGACATTAGAGGCACTCCTCTCTAATCTACACAGAAAATAAAGATGGCCGCAGTGGTTGAACAGAAAAATTGTACTACAGATTCAACTGTCAGTTGTTATGAATTACAAGAGTGTTACCTGTTTATTAAGGATGTAATGGACAAAGTACAGGAAAGTGCCCTGAAAGCTGATCTGAGAGGGTGGTGCTCAACACGCACACGAGAGCTCCCGTTTGTTTAAATGTTTTGTCTTTTTTATTATGTTTTAAAACTACGTCAGACTGATGACTCAGTGATGTCAGTAACTGTGTGCAGATTGAGAAATTCCGTCTTGTTTTTATGGATAATTTCCAAACTTCTGACGAGTGGAGAGTCATTATGTCTAGGGGAGGGAAGAGCTGCTCCACCTGGCTCAGTAAACACTGGGTCAGCCCTGGACACCAACACCTGACTTCCCTTCTTCTTCAGACTCAGGGCAATAAAGGTTTCATTCATTCATTCATTGGTGTGAAATAGCCAAACAACAAATCACTACACTATTAAAACAATATAATAACTAGTGTAGGATTTTTCTTGTTTTTTTTTTAAACGTAAAGGAGCATTTTTGCTAATATCTCTTGACATCACTGTGTTGTTACAACCCACCTCTAACACATCATTGGTCACACCATCAGCTATTCCGATTCTAAAGGGTTTGTGAACTCAAAAATCTCACAATAATTTTGACACATTATTACATCGACGTTATTGCTGCTGCTGCACCTTTCTCTTACTCATAAACAAGACCCCAATACTAACTCCTCCCCATGGGACTGGAGCGCTCCTCCAACCCAGAGAGGGTAAGCCACTCTTCCGACTTAACAAAAGCAAAATGTTTAATTTATTAAAGGGGCCCTGTTATGCAAAATCAACTTTTCTGAGCTTTCTACCATGTTATAATGTTGTTCCTGCATCAAAAACATGCCTGGAGTTGTGTTTTTGTTTCATTCATGCATGTTTGAGTAATCCTATATCCTAATCCTAGTATTCTTTTACAGTGAGTTTGTGTGAGGACAAAAACAGTTTGTTTCACCGGTGTCTGCCTTTTCCATCCAACCTCTCCCTCCTCATGTCCTGTTCAGGAAGCACTGCTACAGCTCACGCCTCCTCTGCAGCAACCAAACAAACCCACCTCCAAACTACAGTGAACAACATTTAAACATTCGGCATGTGTTTTTGAGAGAAACGCTAAAGGGCCATGACAGCAGCGGGACAGCAGGGAGGGAGGGCTCTTAAAGTAACAGGGAACTAATTTGAGCGTTTCTCTCTGAGTCAAATGATCAGTTTCTTCAAATAAGTTTTTTCAATAATTATTGCATTTTCTGATTAACAAAATGTTGGAGCTGGTTAATCCAACTATATAATACTAAAACAAGAAGAAACACAGACACGTTAAATGGTTTACTTGCAAGGAGAGCAGACAGAGATAAAGACCCAGTGACATGCACCGGGGACATTCCCTCCATGTGCTCTGGGCTCCCTGGTGCTCTCTCATGCTTTTTATTAAAAACCACGCCCCTGGTTACATGCGCCGTCTCTGTCCGATAAGGGAATTGGGGAACTAGGACAGAGACAGTCATCAACTTTACATATGATAATTTAACATAACAACGCTGGTTATCAGTTCTGAGGCCGCACTTTCTTATCCAGTTGGTCATTCTTCTGCGGACATGCCATGCTTAATCTATACGGTCAGTATAGATTAAGCAGTCAGTCGTGCGTCAGCATTATCTACTGGAACACTCTGTAACTCAGCACATGATTAATACATTCACAACACACATATTGTACTTAGGATTTTATAAGACATATAAAAGTAGATAACTTATATACACATTTCTCTAACACAAAATGTAAGATGCTGATCTAGATGTGTCCTAAATTAATTTAAAAGACACAATAAAAGCATAATATAGCCCCCTTAAACTATACTTTAATAGATTAGAGTGACCACATTTTTTGACAAAAAAACTGGAACACATTTTTTCACTGATCACGGTCATGTAGCATGACAAGTACATGACACTAGGGTGTAAGTTTTGAATTTGAATAATGCCAATTTATTAATAAAAATGACAACTGACATTGTAAATAACTTTAGTGACAGTGGTGGGTGGGGTGGGGGGGCATTTTTTCTGTGGTGGCACATGGCAATTTTTATAGGACTAATACAAATAATGTGAATTTGAGGAAGTTAGGAGCTGAGCCATGATGTCTGCAGCTCACAGGAGAACAAGTCATGGCTCACAGGGGCTAAGTATGTGACTAATCCACAGGGGGGTCTGGGGGTCCTCCCCAAGGAAAAAAAAATCAATATAACAGACAATATTTGCTGTATCCTGGTGCATTCTAAAGTGTTTTAGCTGACTATTGAGTGAGTAAAACAATTAGCAGTTTTCTACAGCCTGTATGTAGTGTGTGGGAGAGCCAGACCATCTGAAAGCATGTTGTTGTTAATCAGTGCAAGGTGTTAGATATTTGTGCTTTAACAAATTTACAACAACTTACTAATTAAAAACTTCTACATTACAACTTTTCATGACTGAGCCTCTCACAGTCTGTACTGTCTCCAGTCTGCACATTACAGAACTATTTGCTAACACCACAGACAGTTGGCACTCTCAAATAGGTAGGCATTTTTTTTTACTGTAACAATTCATCAGTGCAAATCAATTTTTCAATATACGAAAGAAACCAACAGAGAGATAAGGTTTACATAAGACTGAAAATCTTTCTGTTTAATACCTGACTCTGAAGGCTCAGTTACAGCTCTGATCAGCTGTAGCCTCGCTGCTGTGGCACTACCCAGCTCCTGTCAGCTCCTGTCAGCTCCTGTCAGCTCCTGTCAGCTCCTGTCAGCTCCTGTCTGCTCCTCTGTGTAGCGCTAATGCCTTTCCTTTCAGGCTCTGCCAAAATAAAGTTGTTTCTACTGCTGGAAAAGGATGAACTTTTTATTTTGAAGGGTCACAGGAAGTGGTTGATTGCTGTTAACAGAAACTTTAAAGAGCTTCCCCATCCAGCAGCACTTTGTCCTCTGCTCTTCTCCAATCTCTCCTCTTATTTTTGATCATAATTAATGGTGGCCAAGCTACACCACAGCTTTGCAGAAAATGATTGGATTAGGAACAGTATCTGTTGTTAATGGTTCTCCATTGCCATTTTGTCAGTCTGGATCTGGAAGTGCCACAGGATCTTTGCTCGGTCATTCTCCATCACCTTCAGAGGTGTTTTCCACCTTGACCTCGGGACTTTCAGACAGTACTCTGCACAGATGTTCCTGTACACTATACCAGCCACTTGGTTATGACGCTCCATGTATGCTTCCCCTGCCAGCATCTTACAGCCTGCAGTTATGTGCTAGATTGTCTCAGGGGCCTCTTTGCACAGTCTGCACCTGGGGTCTTGTCTTGTATGGTAGATCTGAGACTCTATTGCTCTGGTGCTCAAGACCTGCTCCTGTGCAGCCATGATCAGTGCCTCACTGCCTGAGTCATTCACTGAGCACTTAGTCCGTTGAGGCCATCTTCCTGATGTAAGGATCTTGGATGTTTCATCCTGGACAGTGGTTCTGACACTCACTGGTCCTCTGCCACCCTCTCACGGTGCTGGATTTGGGGTGGAACCCTCCATGCATGGTCAGGAGCTTCCGTGTTTTCACATCTGTGGTCTGAATCTCTTCCTTTGGCCAGCTTATTATTCCCGTGGGGTATCTGATGACCGGCAGAGCATAGCTGTTGATTGCCCAGACCCTTTTCTTGCCATTGAGCTGACTGCCTTACTTGTTGGAGGAATTTGGCTGTGGCTGCTTTTCCTGTGGCCTGGTCCAGGTTGCCATTTGCTTGTTGGATTCCAAGGTACTTGTAGCTGTCCTCACTGTCTGCTATTCTGCTGTATGGGAGTGAGACCCCTACTGTATGGACTACCTTCCCTCTGTCACCATCCGCCCACACTTGTCAAGACCGAATGACATTCCAATGTCATTGCTGTCCTGGTTGTGGGGATCAGTGAGTCAGTGTCTCACCTGCTCTTGGTGTACAAGCTTGATATCATCCATGTAGAGGAGGTGACTGATGGTGGCCCCGTTCCTGGGTCGGTATCCATAGCCAGTCTCGGTGATTATTTGGCTGAGGGGGTTCAGACCACAGATGAGTATGCCTGGCTTTGCAGTCCTGAGCGACTGTTCTATCTATCAGCAGCTGGTGTTTAGCTCCTCTGGTGTTTATAGTTGGATGGGACCGTTCCCTTCAGGGGATTCTTCTGGATTAGGATTGTCCGGCCTTCAGTTAGCCATTCAGGGTGGGTCCCATCCTTTATCAGCTGGTTGATTTGTGCTGTCAGGTGCTCATAGAGTGTAGTTAGCTTTTTCAGCCAGTAGGTGTGAATCATGTCAGGCCCTGGTGCTTTCCAGTTTTTCACACCTCTCTCTTTCTTGGATGTCTGCCACTGTGATGGTTACTGGTTCTTGTTCAGGGAGGTTGCTGTGGTCTGCTCTTAGATCCACCAGCCACTGTGCACTGTCATTGTGTGATGCCTCCTTCTCCCATATGCCTTTCCAGTATTGTTCAGTCTCCAGCCTTGGCAGGTCTGCTTTGTTGTTATTACCCTGCCACTGAGAGTACACTTTAGCTGGTTGAGTTGAGAACAGCCAGTTTATTCACCTTGCTTCAATTTCTCTCGTGTACCTCTTTAGGTGGGTGGCCAATGCTTGGAGTCTTTGTATGGCAGTATCCAGTGCTTACAGGTATGGGCATCTGGCTGTACCTCTTGGGTGCTTGTTTTTTCATTGCAGCTGTAGCTGGCAGTGGTTAGTCCCCACGAGCCACTGTATGACATCATGCCCGGCTTGTGCTTGTTGCTTCTGCATTCCCTTTCAATCTGTGCCGGCATTTAAGCACCACACTCGTAGGCACAGGTAGCTGCCCTCCTGCTAGCCACATTTTGCCTCACTGTTGCTGCCGCAAGCCGGTAGGTCTTTTGTATTGTTGCATGCCATTTTGTATGCTGTGCTACCCTTTTTCTATTGTCTTTCTAGACCCGGTGTGATATACCTGTCCTCTGGCTCAGTGTCTGCTGACCTACATTTTGATTGTTAACAGTTTTTGTTTGTCTTTATAGATGCCGTTTTTATTTGGGTCTGTTGTTAGGTTGTGTTTATTTTGGGTCTAGCTTTAGCATTTAATTAGCATTTGCTCATTCTTTAACGCATAATTTGGGATATTTGTGCATTAATTGTCAGTGTTTCCCATCTGTTTCTGCTTTTATTTACTTTAAGTTAGCTTTAGGTTTCTGTCTGTGTGTTCTGTGTGTTTTTGCTGCAGGGTCTGGTTCGAGCGTGGTCGCCCGTGAGGTGGAGGGTTGGTGATAGAGTCTCTCACTCCGGCCCCATCACTCCTTGTGTGTAGTGGTATTTGGCACATCCCTCACTCTTTTGTATGCTTTTGTTTACCTGATAGTTTTGATGTGTTTTGTGTGTGTGCTACATGGAGCGTGGTGAGTACTCTGTTCCATAGAAATTTGTGGCCTCTCACCCTGTGCTCCAGTGGTAGGCCGGTCCCTAGCATTTTAACTATTGGAGCCCTCATTTTATAGTCCCGTGCAGTTGCTTTGAATACATTTCGCTCAGCGTGGCAGGCTCGCTCACCCAACGGACGATCCATTGTTCAGAAAAATATTATTGATAATAATAATAACTTAATATACTAAATTTAACAAAGCAATTTTACAATTTTAACTACATTTTTTTTGAATAATGGATATTAAGTTGGCTGTAAGATGAGTTTTTAAAAAAAAATGATACAAACAAACAAATATTGAGATTTTGAGTTCGACCCAAAACTCAAAAATCTTGAAGGATCCTGTTGCCTTGAGTTTTTATTTTTAGCAACCTTTTTTTTTTACAGTGTACTTTTAAGTCATAAAAAGGGCACTGCAATTTAATTGGACAAATACTTTAAAATACATCCTTTAAAATATTCAAACGTGTGAGTGCCACAAAAAGTATGTTATTTATTGTTGTTGTTGTTGTTGTTGTTGTTGTTGTTGTTGTTGTTGTTGTTGTTCATAACTATAAATTTGTAATTTAGAAAAAATTATGCATATCATACTTTTTTTTTTTTAATCATATGAAAACTTTTCCCCTAAATGGAGTGCTGGGTTATTTTCTAGCCGAGACTGAAAAAAACAGACTAAAAATGAGCATAGTCAAGACCTTTTAATGGGGCCCCCTCATGTTCAGGCGAGACCAGGAGAGAAGACAGGCCCCCACGGGGATCAGGTGTGTTCCTGTGTTGCACTCAGACGCTCAATATTGTCCCATTTGACCGTGGTGTTAGTTTGAAATTAAGTTAAAATATGCCAGAACCATTGGTGTACGGTGGTAATGGGGGGCCGAAATGCAGGTTTTCAGAATGGGCCCTAAAGTTATTAATCACAATCGGGAAGTCTGTATATTGATATATTATTCTTTTGCATTAAAAAACTGCACTGTACTTTCTTAGAGTCAACTAATACTTTGCAAAAACATTCAAACATGTCAATGCCATGACAGCAGACAATAAAGCAGTTGTATTTTGCCACTCTCCTTACTGTTACTGTTAAGCAGCCCTGTATTACCAAAAAAATGTATTTGTTAAGTAATATCATTATCTGTCTTTTTTCACTTGGTTTGTTTGTAGACAGTGGCAGGCATGAAGAATCAAAAAGTAACCAAGTAAAAATGTTATTGAGTAAAAAAGTAACTAAAAAGTCCAATTAAATTAGATAGATTTTATTATTTATAAAGTACTTGTCAATTACTTCGCAATTTAGGTAAATAATGATGATATACTGTATTAACCCATAACCCATGCTCTCAAACCACCTTCCAAATGATAAATGTGTACGTTAGTGTAGTGATTTTTGTGGGATGTTTCTCCAGGTCAGATGTATTTGAGGCTTCAGGGAAATCATCACAGTAAACCCACTACTACCTTTTAATTGTGATTTGTAACATTTTATACATTTTTCAGGATTCCTGTTGTGGGTGATGACTATTTAAGTCACCAAACCCATTTGTGGATGTTTGTTTTTCTTGACAATGTGTGCTAGATGCTCTAATGTTCATAATGTATTGGAATAAATGCACATTTTGTTAGTTGGACCCCAGGAAGTCTAGCGTTGATGGTAAATGCTATAGTAAATAAACAAATGTAACTAGAAACTACATTTTAGGATTGTCATACAACATCGCACTTCTGCCACCTGCTGTTAGCACAGTCACCACACTAGCCTAAAAAAGTAGTAGTGGCTAATCCTCCAGCTAGGTACACCTGACCAAGATTCTTGCCCAAGATCTGGAGAAGGGTCCCGGGTCACTGCACTGTGGTTGCACTACTACTGATATGTTGCCCCAGTGGCACCGATTGAACAAATTTCCCTACGAGGACAATAAAATCCAACTTAACCTTAACCTTAGCGTAACACATTTCATTGAGAAGCTGATGTCTGATTCCCTAGTGTGACAGAGCGGCTTTAAATGCCTCTCACCACTTCAGATTTTGGTGAAGGCTAAAAAATTATTTTTGATTCTTGTAAAATAGTCTTCACAGAACTGGAACAACTAAACTATTATCTTTGCTAAAAGCAAATAAAAACTTTTCTTCTTATTCATCTTCTTAAAAAAACACAATATGCATATAGATTTGGAGAAAATATTAAAATGTGAAATATCCTATATATGGAGAATATGTGTGCACCACAATAGTGAAAAAAAAAAAAAATTAAACAAGGTTGGTCTAAATGGAACAATGACGCATGTCAGTAAGCTAATAAGTAAAAAAAGGATAAATTACTGACAAATTATGCATTCGCACAACTCTTCTTGCTGTACTGCATAGCTTTGATGGAGTGGCATAAAAAACACTGAATCACTGAGAATATACTCAGCATTAATACCTCTGATAAGACACGGCAAATGAGTGAATTGTTAGTCTCTCACTGCACATTTGGCACATTATTAATGGACAGTTGAAATAAAAAATTTTAAAAACTACTGAACAAGCTGTGGATCACTATTCACATCCAGTAAAATATGTGGAAGAAGAAGAATTTGTATACAATATATTACTTTCCCTGTTATATTACTGACAAAAACGTAGCAGCCCACCTTTGACAGGAAAGAAACAGCAGGATGACATTGAGATGAGATGAGAATTCATTTTAAGATGTTATTTGTTTTTTTACAACTCTGAATGGGTTGGCACCATCCTATTTGTCTGAGCTTTTAAAAGTCCACTCTCCATCCAGAGTCCTGAGGTCCACATATCTGCTGCTGTTAGAGGTTCCCAGGGCCAGGCTCAAAACCTGGGGGGTCATTCACAATGGCAGCACCTTAGCTCTTGCCTCTATCAGTGAGAGCTGCCCAGTCTTTGGAAAAGTTCAAAAAGTTACTGCAAACCCACCAGTTTTGAGTTTTGTTGGACTCTTGAGCAGGAGACCTTGGATTTATCTGCTTTTACTTTTTACTGTTATTTAATTTATTTTATCATTTTCTGGTGTTAGTTTTGTTTGTATTTTTTTGTAAAGCACTTTAGTAAACTGTTAAATTATTTTAGTTCTTAGTATAGCTGGCCACAAAAGCTTCTCAAATTAAAGAGACACACGGTTGGAAATAGAGTTTACTGATTTTATTTTCCAAACATGCAATGCGATGGTTTCTGAAGCAAAACAAAAACATATCAGAAATTAGTAACCAAACATTAACCTATATGAAATAATGTACTATAACTAAATAACTAAATCTCCCCAAACGAAATATAAAAAATACAAACAAGCATACTTCCACACAGACGCATGGTTTGGTGTTTGGTGTTGGAAAACAATGCTTCCGCCACTGCAGCTCAGCCTTTAATAGTCCCAGCACACCTGGTTTCAATGCCCCCAGTTAATTATGTGTGTCAAACTGCACTTCTAAACCTGTCCAGCAGAGGCCAGTATTTGACAGGTTCAGGAAATTTGCAATAGTCAAATTAAGTTATTGTTGTTTGTTATGTGCTATATAAACAAACTTTGAATTCAATTGAAAAATAAAAGACAGGAGAAATGACTGTAACAATGGCAATCTTGTTTATGTTTAGTGTGGTGTGGCACTACGGTCACATGTGGGATGGGTTTTAGTTTGCCAACAGCAACAGAGACTTTCAGTGATACTTAAAAACATGGCGATGCCTAAAATGTAATATATGCTGGTATGAATTTACAAAAACAGCATAAATCATCACATTTTTATTACATTGTTTTGCTATCATAATAATTTGTTGTTTAGTATACATTGTATGAGTCATTGCTATGAAAAAATAAATAAATCATGGTAAACAGTCACTAGCTGGTGCTTCATCCTGTCACCTTTAAATGTTCTGCTGGTAGTTCCTAGTTAATTTTAAATGGGCATCATTCCAGATTGATATCATGTTACTAACTCTGTGCTAACATTATATCAATCTGGCTTTTGTTAGGTTAAATCAAATTTTCTAGTACCACCACTTAAGCTTTCATTAAAGGGAACCTATTATGCTAACACATTATAATGTTGTGTCCATATCAAAAATCCGGTACGCGGAGGCTCTGCAAGAGATGAAAATGAAATTCTGGGTTTTACTGCACTTCATAGATGAGCAACCCCACCTTCTCCAAAAAGCACTCCTGCCTGTTTCTAATGCCCTTTTTTGAATATACACCATCACCCAGACCCTCTTATAGCAATAATTTCAGTACATATATCACCTTCACTATAAAAGTATTAGTTTCATGTTGCTAATAGTTGTGCTAATTAGCCATCCCACTCTGTTTGCCCTCAGTACAAGCACTTGAACATTCACCTCAAGTCTGAACATAAGTCTTTTTAAACTTTGTTTGAGAAAGATGCCATAATGGATGCTGAGGAGGTGAAGCGGAGGCTACTCTGTGGTGACTACATTTTGGGTGAGCCAGCAATAAAAGCAAGGTCTGAAGAATTTTGACCATGTGCACAATGAAAATAATGAGCCAGTGGGTTACGTTAAATGCAAAAAATGTGACGCTTTGTTGAAGTATGTGCCTGTGCGTACATCTGAATAAGGTCTGGCAGCAAACTGGTTCAGACTTTAACAAAGCTGTCAATCAAAATGTACTTCTCGGGCTCGGGGTGAATTCTGTCGGGCTCGGGCCATGTTGGGCCTGACTTTTAAAGCCCATTTCCAGCTCTAATTCAAGGGCCAAATGAGCTCTGTTTATGAACAAGTGGTACTCTTGTGTATGTGGCTCTGTGTGAGATTCAAGTGATCAGAGGTTAAACAGGCTATCAGGAGCAGTCTGATAGACCAGTATGGGGGTGTGGTCAGGTCCTTCTGGCTAACCACAGCTGATAAAGACACGCCAGAGCAGTCAGGTGATGCTTCTGAAGAAGACTGCTGGTGTCAGTCAAAACATGACAAGGTAAAGAAAACATCAGTCCTGCCTCTGTTGTGTGACTAAAAAGAAATGATTCCATCTGACTGACAGACTTCAGCAGAAACCTGCTGTACCATGGCCCAATCGGAGAGAGGAGGCTCTCTCTGGGTCAAGAACAAAAATGTCAACAGCCTGTTTGTACCTCTGATCACTTGAATCTCACACACACACGCACACACACACACACACACACACACACACACACACACACACACACACACACACACACACACACACACACACACACACACACACACACACACAGAAAATTATTATCAGGTACAGTGACTCCACTTGTTTATAAACAGCGCCCATTTGGCCTTTCAATTCTTGAGTTTCAGAGACTCTCTCATGACCTCCCGTCAGGTTCCAACGGGTTTGGGCAAAGATTTCCAGCTCTATTTTGAATACTTGAGTTTCACAGACTCCTTCATGACCAAACAAACAAAATATATTCTCAGCCACACTCCCATCGCTCTGTTACATCAATCCTAACACAACAAGACTAATTTATTGGTGTTCAGTGTTTTTAGTCTCATGCATTTTGCAAGGTAGAAGAAAAACAGCCCTCCATTGAAACTGTATGTAATAAAGCTCTGCTGCCCCTGGTGGTTTAGGGGGTCAATCTGACCAAAAACCTAATTTCCCTTTATTTTGAAGGTAAAGGCTTAGATTTATTAGGTTTTTATGAAAAAAGTATTGGAATATGTCAGGATTACAGTATGTCAAAAGTATGCTGTTATAATGGAAGTCAATGAGTAAGTTTTTTTCAATAATCTGTCCTTGCTCCAAAAATAAAAATGCATCAAAACCAATGTTGTTATTAACAAGCCTCTAATAATTTTTCCCCAAGTGATCCACTCTGCACCTCATTTTTGGCTATTATGACATTTTTTGTGTTTTTGTCATTTAAAAAATTGGGTTTTGATAACAAAAAGGCCAGTAAAAACATACAAAATATTAATAAATGATAATAGGCTTTATATCTATGGTTAGGCCTGAAGTGGGACAAAAGATTTCATGTGAAAAAAGTAAAAAAAAATAAATAAATAAAATTTGACACTTATAGCAATTTTTATGAGAGGTCTAAAAATGGGTCCCTAAGTTAACAAGTGTATGTACATTTTTAAGGTGCCCTTATATGAAACCATATGGAAATACATGCACACAAGTATGGCAATAAATAGCTCTGCACAAGGCTGTCTGCGACCTCACATTGTTGTGTTTCACTGACCTCAATTACCATTAGCGCGTAGGGTTTCCGTGTCCATTTAGGTAGATTATGTGAAAGGATCACACATTCCTAAATGCCACAGACTATTTGGCATTTGAAAAAGTTTTATCTCTGGTCCACCAAAAGTCGCAGGCTGCCACTGGTCTTGGTGCCATCGTTAACTCGACTGTCAGTGCTGAGTTCATCAGCCATATCACTGCAAGCTTTTGCTGACTATGAAAAAAGGGCAAAATGCATATCTTGCCTAATTACCACTCATAGAGTAATTTCAAAGGGAAAACTATGGAGAACATTGTAAATGACATGATGAAATAAATATGCAGTTAATGAAAACCCATGCTTGTTTACAGTCATAGCACCTTCACAGATAAAACACTTAATTGAATTTGTTCTGTATTCCAAATGGGTAACTGCATCAATGTCCCAGATAAACAGAGACTTTTACTTCAGTTATGATGGTGTAAAACAACATTATAACTATGTGCTGCCCTTCGCTTGATGAAACATGGTTTTCAGTGCCACAGGCACACAGCTACAGTGTAAAGCCTGTGGATAATCCTTGCCCTTACTTCTTGTATGTTGTTAAAGCCCAACAACAACGTGATGGACTGTGAAGTCATTACAAACCAACCATGAAATTGTATTTTGCATATGTCAGTCACACTTTATCCTTTAATGTAATGTTATAGGCTTATTCTGCTAAGATTATTTGCATAGGGGGAGGATTTAACTGGACATGTTTATGGATTCTTAAACCACAAACTATGAGCTTTGGCTTTGGCACATCACACACTGACTACAAATTTACCTGGCAAAAAAAAAAGTGTGGCATCATGGAAAGACAAAGTACAATCAAGAAAAGCACATGTTGTAATGTTGTAAAATGGAAGAGGGAATTTACACAATGGAAATAAACAGTCAAGAGTCACATAAAGGAAAACTGTTTTATTTTTATGGCAATAATTCACATTCACTAAATCAACGGTGGCTGAAGGGTTTAAGGTCTGTGTTTACTTATTAAGTTATTACTTAGTATGTTAAACATACTTTCCCTAGGAAATTGGATTTGCTCTGCCATAAAAAGCACATAATAATTAGTGCTGATGTATGTTTTTACTCACTAACCTTTTGAGTGATGTCAGTTTAATATAGAATAGGAGACTGTCAGTGTTAATTAAAGCTCTAGTGGAAAGCAAATTCACTAACAGTTGTCTGCTTGTGCTTTATTTGCAAAAGATTGTTTACTCACCTTTCAGAGCAGTTAATTACTTTATCATAAATCACAGATTGTTTTTATTATTGGTTATCTGTAATAATTACTTAGTTATTAAACCATTTGTTTAAAAGAGAATTAATATTTTAGACCTTAATTTACAATAAAACTTAACAAAACACATCAGATAAAAACAGCATGCAGGTAGAGTGACCACCTGTCCCACTTTTAGTTGTACTGCACAGCCATTTAGGCATCTGCATGGGACTTCTTTATTTCAGTGAGTTAAGTCTCAGTAAAGACATTACTTTGCAAAATGTTCGTTTTAGCAGCTGTATCTCTGATGTAAATGAGGTTTAGACGTATTAAGATGATAAGTTAGATCATGTCAAACAACAAAGCTTTTATTTCTCGAGTCCGTCCCACCTTGTCCTACCAAATCGCACAACCTGTCCCACGTGTACTTTTTGAGTCACCCTACTTGCACTGTAAGCCTACCAGACCCAACCAACCACAATAAATGGCATCATTTTGAAATCAAGTGAAAAAAATATATAAATAAATACATATTATCACATTTTAATCATACTATTTTATGTAAGAAAATATTTCTTCCAGTTATTCCACGAATCCTACAAACACATGAAACGTTTGTCTGTTTTAGGAAAGCCCCTGCTCGTGCTCGTATCCCGGACTGACACCTCAACACAGCGCTCAGTGTGGGCGGGACTTCCGGTGCCGCGCACCAGGAAGAGTCGGATGCAAGTTTAACTGGCTGACCGTGCATCCATATGCTTGCTCCATTTAACAGTTTTAATGTGATTACGGTGCTTTTCTACATTGTAGTATTTGCAAAATGTTATCTTTAGATTTTCTCGACGATGTTCGTCGCATGAATAAGCGGCAGGTAGGTTGTGTAGCGTGTGCGCCGACTTCTTTGTATGAGCTCCAAGCTAACGTGTACTAGCTACAAACGAATTTAACGGTTCAACTCTTATGCCACTTGTTAGAAATTTACTTGTGATTTTGTTTCACTATTTTATGCAAAGTAAATTGAGCTTAAGACGTTATCAAAATACATGAGCTACTCACATTTGGCAATTGTTACCCCTACTTTCAATTTCATTTCCGTTAGCTCTAGCTTATACCTATGATAAAAGTCACCGTGTTGTGTTCTCCAAAAATATCAGAACACGGCCTCGTTTTCTAAGATGTATCTAGCACAAATATACTTTACTAATGAACTATATTGGTGTTTGTGCAGCTCTATTACCAGGTGTTGAACTTTGGTATGATTGTTTCTTCTGCGCTGATGATCTGGAAGGGTTTAATGGTTGTGACGGGGAGCGAGAGTCCAATAGTTGTTGTTCTCAGGTAAGTTTGACACGTCTACAAAGAACCATCTGTGAACAAAAATGTTAAACACTTTTATATAAATAGATCAATGCTTAAACAACCCACTCCAAGGAAGTGATGCTTTGTTTGTTATAATATGAACCCAGTTTCAGCGGTCTTACTGTTGTAGCTATTGCAGCTGCAGCTCTCTTTACTCTACTTCCTCATTTTCTATCACAATGTCTGTGTGTTTCCTGTTCAAGTTCACCCCAAGAAGATATTGCACAGAGGAAATTACATTGCTCATATATAAGAAAGTAAAAATGCTCTGCAAAAAGTCCAATGTGGAAAATAATTTGGATGTGATTTTCATCTAGTAGTTTTCTTCTTTCAAATTTTTGCAATGTTGAAGTCATTTATATAACAATGTGTTGTTTTTTGTGTCCTTTTTAATTATAGTGGCAGTATGGAGCCAGCTTTCCACAGAGGAGATCTCCTTTTCCTGACCAACCGTGTAGAGGATCCTATCAGAGTTGGAGAAATTGTAGTGTTCAGGATAGAGGGCAGAGAAATCCCAATAGTACACAGAGTACTCAAAATCCACGAAAAGTATGAAACCTTTTGTTGTTAGGACTTTGTTTGTACTTCCTGTTGTACTCTAGGTTAAGAGCAATTTTATTGCTACTGACATTGACTGGTGTGTAAATGTTGAGCTCTTTCTTTCACATGGTGTTTAAAAGCTGTTGTTGATTAATGTGTGAATTGACTGCATTTGTTTATTCTATAGGGAAAATGGGGACATTAAGTTCTTGACTAAAGGAGACAACAATGCCGTTGATGACAGAGGGCTGTACAAGCAGGGTCAGCACTGGCTGGAGAAAAAAGATGTGGTCGGGCGAGCTAGGGGGTAAGTTATTATAACATGATTTGAAATTAAATTAGGGATGCACCAATACCACATTTTTTATAACCCAGTGCTTATATTATTCTATTATATATCAGGGTTTCTACAGGGTCTTAAAAAGTCAAAAAATAAAAAACTCTGAATTTAAGTTCTTAAAAAGTCTTAAATCTGCAGAGATATGAAGGATTTGGTGTAAAATAGGTTTAAACAGGTCTTAAACATGTCACATGCATTTGATGCTAATACCTTTGTTCACTAGGTTATTTTAAAATGCTCACTTAAATGTTCAAAGACAGTCATGGGTATCATTAAGATTTTACCGATACTACTACTCTTATTGACACTGCTTATTGAGCCGGTCTATTAGCGGGGCTCTTATCGCTACTTTTTGTGCAAAACCCTAATAAAGAACATTAATTACTCTGTTTTTAAACCTTTTTGGACATTTTTCATTCACAATATAGGCAACTTAATGTTTATAATATTTGTTTCTAAAATATTTTTTAATATAAATCTAAATAAAAATATGAAATTAATATAATTTAGGAAAAAGCTTTTTTGTATCCTGTACCCCCGTGCTTATGAAATAGGTCTTAATTTTCATGAACAAGGCCTTAAAGTCTTTAAAAAAGTTATAAATTCAACTTTTTGAACCTCGAAGAAACCTTATTACATACAGTTACTTTTAAAATACATTTAGGTCCATACGTATTTGGACTCTGACACAAGTTTAGCCTTTTTACCAAAACATATTCAAAATACAGTTATGTAATTAATATGTGCTTAAACTGCAGACTCTCAGCTGTAATTTGAGAGTATTTATGTCCCAATGGGAGGAAGGGTTTAGGAGTTATGGCTCTTTAGCTGTAGCTGCCTCTTTTTCAGGAGTTCATAAGTATTTGACCAGTTGCTTCAAAAGCTATTTTTCAAGCTGCATGAACTATTTCCCTCGTTAATCCATTATAAACTGAGCAGGTAAAAGATCTGGACTTAATTCCAGGTGTTAAATTTGCATTTGAAAGCTGTTTCTGTGAAATCACGACATGCAGTCTCTCAATGGAAGTGAACCACACTATTCTTAGGCTGGAAAAATTATCATGAAAAATGGTGAAAAACTCCTTCACAACTTCTTTACAAGTGAAGAACTCTCCCTGAAAGTAGGTTTATTAGTATTTAGGTCTACCATATTGAGAAGACTTTAATGCTGCTTTCACACTGGACGCGTTTGAGGCATCTGGGGCGTCTGGTTTACATGTTAAGTTTATGTAAACGCGCGTCTAGACATCCTGTGGTGCGAATCAAGCGTCCAGCGCGGCACGAATCGGGTTTTGACGCGCGAATAGTGCGGCGCGAATAGTGCGGCGCGAATTGAGCGTCGACGCATCTGACGCGCGAATCGAGCGTCTGACGCTCTCGACGCCCGAGTTGAAAAATCTGAACTTTGGCGAATATTCACGGCGCGTTAACCAATCAGGATCTAGCTCCTGCAGTGATGTGGGAGGACGTAGGAAGCGGAGATCCATCAAAACAATCACGGTGGACTTATCGTAGCGGTCAGTGTGAACGTGGAGCTATAAGCTACAGCAGCTCTGCTACTTTTATAAAGACAGCAGTCAAAAAGATAGTAACAAGACATAGAGGGGACCTTAACTTTAGCATGTGCTGAGCTGAGCTCGTTGGATTAGCAGTTACTGTACTCCCCAAAACAACAGCAAAAACAGTCTCTGTACTGACTGCTAGCCTAGCCTATAACCCGCTAAAACCACTAGAAATTAAACAAGAAAAAACTCTTCCATATCTCCACTCTGCTGCTGGTGTTGAGTGCCTAAAAACAGCAGTAGTGTCCTGGGGACATGTCCTCGCACCGACCCGGGACACAGGTGAGCAAACCGGCGTGGTTTCAGTTGGATTTAGCCCTGAATGAGCGGCCATTATCCTGGCACAACAGACCCCTCCCATGACGCGAATTCGCGTCTGAACACATTTGTTTTGACGCGTGAACAGAGCAAAATTGGATGTGCGAATGAAGCGTCTGACTTCAAAATGTTCAAGCATCCAACTAGACGCGTCTGACGCGAATTTGACGACCTCTGACTTTTGCCAGACGGTCTGCTTCACAAGTGTTTTTAGATCTAAAAATGTTAATTTTACTGGTTAGTCTTTAGGCTGTGTGGCTTATGCATTATGTGCTGTTTTTCAGTCTATGTTGCTGTTTTTGCATCAATCCTTTGTCTTAATTGGTCTGATTGGTTGACCAGATGACTACCAAATTATGTCCAACAGAGACAGAAGACATCTAGCTGAAGTAGATTAAGATAGTTTTGTAACACAGGGCCTTAAAACCAGTTGCCTGGAAAATCCAGACTGATGTGTCTCTGTATTATTATACAGAGAAATATCAGTCTGGTCACCACGCCGTCCGCAGTGGTTTCCTCAAATCCCAACCGTACCGTGCATTTTGATTCGCTTATTTAAGTCACGTGTTCTTCGCGAGCAGCGTCCGCAACAACAACAACCAAGGTGGCGCACTGTGGAGCCGAGTTTGTTTCATTCAGCGGTAAATTCCCTTTTAAATTACCACAAATATATCGAGTCATTAAAACCACAGCAGCTTGCAGCACTAGAAGCCTTTATATATAAAAAAAAATGTTTTTGCGTTGCTTACTTTCTTGTCGCTTTATTAACGTCACGTCCGCCATTTTCTGATTGGCTAACTCCGCTGTCCGTTAATTCGGGTTTGCTCCGTGCTAGAAATCCAATTGATTCTATGGCGATCAGACTCCTCCGCTGGTACAGCGGTGAGTCTGGAATTTCCAGGCAATAAAACCAGTGCCTTGTTTCTCGAATGATGTCTGCTTATCCTCTATGCTCTGTTAGTAAATTATATTGCTAACAGTTGTTCTAGCAGGTATATACTGTATTTTTTGTATTAGTTGTACCCTAATATTAAACCCTCCCTCATGTTTCACTACAATAATTTGTGAAAACACATCTCTGGTTTACATTTGGCTAAGAGGTTACCATAATAATTTTCAACTAGGTGGTTACCGGTCAAGACAAGACTGAGACAGTTGACTTTGTAATGTCTTAAGCTGTTTCTTATCACATGCTTACGAAGGTATTGTAGAAGCACTTCTACATTTCCAAAATACGGCCCATCTTGCCATGGTTTTTCTCTGACCCTGTGAGTCATCCACTTAAGGTTAACTTGTGAGATCAAAGACACTATACAAGGGGCTTTCATTGCTATTTGGTTAGCAAGGTCACATGTAAAAAAAAAATAAAAATTCAGGTGCAAGGAGCTATATTGTTCATGATCTTCAGTGGTCTTTGAACAAGGTAGGATTTAGGCACTTCATCTAACCTCATACAGAAGATTGATGAAACTGTGTAAGGGTAATGACTACTTGATTTGAATGAACACAAATTTGAGTACCTCAGATGTCAATGCCTTAAGGGGATTTCTGATTGCCTCCAGTTCAAGTACATGTTTTTCTGTTAAGAATTTTTTTTTATAAAATTGACCTTTAGGTAAATAAAGTTAATTTGTGAATTTCTGTGCAGTCTTACTAAATTTACCAAAATGATGTTCCATTATTTTCCAGAAAACACACTGTAAATGAGAGCAACAATCTGAAAAATGTGAAATTCAAATATGTTACGATTCTTTATATACAAGGTAACTAACAAATCGTGACAAATTATTTTGTGTGTTCTAGGTTTGTGCCATATATTGGAATAGTCACAATTCTCATGAATGATTACCCCAAGTTCAAAGTAAGTTCTTGGTAAGTTTTCCATAAATTTGTTTTTAAACCCTTAACACTAAAGTGTTTTTGTCTGCAGTATGCTGTTCTCTTCATGCTGGGGCTGTTTGTATTGGTCCATCGGGAATGAGCTACCCTACGAATTTCTACTCTCAAGAAAGAATACTACGTCCAGACAGCCTCAATTATGCTTCTCAGAAACATATTTAAGTTAGACTTTGTCAGATTCAGTAGATTTTTGTACCATTTGTTTGAACGTTTTATAGAATTGCCAATAGGGTGTTTACAGAAGAAAAATTTCAGCTTTAAAATGTTTTTGTTGGGGAACTATTGGCTATATCTAGGTCAAAACCAATATTGTTATCTTCAGAATGTAAGACTGCATTCATTCCTGTTTAAATCATTGTATTTGACAAAGAAATGTGAAGTATTTTATGTCAACTCAATACAAGTTATTACATATAAAATCTAATTATTGTCTCAATTTGACTGGCCTTTTCCATTAACACCGAGACCAGCTGCGGATTGCATACACCTCAACAGCACAACATGGGACCAATACGTGAAACAATATTAGAGTTGTACTTGTGTTAGCAACACCTTTGTGTTACACAAGTGCGACTACTATTGTGTAGGTCTTAATTTAAACTAAAACACATGTAAGTGTGTCAGTATGCTGCAGTTTTTAAACATTAATTACAGTGATGATATAGCTCTTCATATATAAAATGTTTTAAAAGAGTGCCCAAATTATGTATGCCCCAAATTACTCAAGCAACCTTAACACTAGAGCAATGGCCACAGTGCAGCTTTTCGCACAGTTAATTACATAGTTCCAATCCTTGACTGATAAGCTGCATTCAGGAGTCCACTGGAGTAAGTCTGAAGTAAACAGGCTTACACAATGCCTCTAAGATAGGCCACACTCCACACTATTATTTTATTGTGTGCTATTTAGGTACATTGTGTAGACAATCAAGGTAATTGAACCCTGTGTATGGTTTAAAATTTCATCTTAACAAGAATGTTTTGAAACATGTGAAAGGTCATTTAAAGTCAAACAACCCACGACCCACCAGTGTTAAATTAAAAGCATTATAAAGTCATAATGTCTACTTTTTGACAGCAATGTAAATGGAATGTTTCTCTGTAGGTCACTTAAAGTGGAATTAGGTGTCCTACTAAAGAAAAAGTGATATTGACCTAATGAGTGGGTCATACAGAGGAGAGTGGTGCTGGGGCGATCCGACAGTACCAGATATAGGCCTATTTTAATTAAAGTGACATTCTGTTGCCAAAAATGACCGATATCACAAGTATGCGCGTGTGAATACCAAAGGTTATGAAAAGAGCACAATACAGCTTCATCTCCGTTAACTTGCAACTTTAGCACCCTGAAGTGACAAAGAAGCGCAATGTCTTGTTGTCAGGTTTAAATTAGCAGCAAGAACCAGCACGTTTCTCTTATCCTCCGAAGACTGATGGGGATCACAGCAGCATGCTGCAACTGGACAAATGTCATGTTGCTCATTGGAGGGGCCAGACATGAGTAGGAGAGGGAAAAATCTAGGATTGAAATGACTTCATCCGGACATATGTAAAGGTGTTTCTTTACTGTTTTATTGTGTTAAATTTTTACAGGTTTACAATTATAAGCTACGAATAATGATGACAACAAAGCCCAAGGGCTTGTAAAAGGTCAGTGGACGTTGCCACGTTGTACCTTATAATTCATATAGCCTCGTCTTTGTTTTCAGTTTCTTTTTTCCCCTCAAAATTCTGAATACAAAAATTCGCTTCTCATGAGTTTATATCAATGACTGTTATCGGTAAATTCAGTGGTGCCCAATCTGCCAAAGTCTGTCAACAATCCGTGTGACTCACGTCTGCCACAGTGTGACACTAAATCACGCAATTTACACACAGCCCACCCCTGTGTGTAAGCACAGCCTATATAAAAGCTCCTAGTGTCTTGGCACGGCACTTGACAACTGGAGACACTTGGATTCGTGCGCCCTGGAGGACCGTTCTGCGCTGCGTAATGATGAAAGGCATTACACTCCGTAACGTCTGCCATTGCGGCTTATTTACGTATCTCGTCTTGTTTTCCTTTATGCCTATTACTGCTGCAGTCAGTTTTGACCTGACCGAGCTCAGGAATAAAGTAGCAAAGATCAAAGTGAATCCAAGAGGCAATCTTTGGGCAACTGGTAAGAACTTTATAAACGTTATTTTTAAATTTCCATAAAATGAGAAAGATGGAAAAAAGTTAGTTATTATTTAGTCCAGTGCAACTTTTAAACACTCATCTACATTAGTACATTTATAACTCACAATTATGTAACAGTGATTTAGGTATATTGAGTTGAAATTAAAATTTAAGACTATTTACATTATAGCTACATTGTCTTGATGCGCACAGTGATGAAATTTCTTTTCCTTTGTGAAAAGGCCATTTCATGGGTAAGAAGAGCGTTGTGGACGCCCCACTGCTGCCCTCCTCGGACAGCCAGAGTGTGGATACACTGGAGATGTCACTACCTGCGGAGCAGAGCGCGCTGGCGGAGCTATTTCAAGAGATTCTGCGGATGGCGTTACAAACGCAGATAGAGACGCAAGAGAGGCGCTCCAAAAATCTGGTGAGCGTCACGGTGGTGAGCGTATAAACAATATAGCTCCAAGCATATGCAATGAATTAATAACCTGTGTTCTATTCCAGGAGTCGGATTTGTTGATGAAGATTTTACAAAGTTATTTGCAAAAGAGAAAATGATGAGACGGACCAGGAGTCACGCACCATGAACATAGATTTTTTTCTGTCATCAAGAGGGAAAAATAATTTAAAGTCTACGTTCCCGGCTTTTTATTACGGTCATTTAGCCAACTATAACTGTCGCATTAAGAGCCCATGTACTGTATCAGTTGCAATACTCGTATTGATCATTTTACATTGCTGTTTCATATGGAATAAAATAATTATTTGCACCACTGTGAGTTTGATATATGGAAGATATGGTATCATTTAAAACAACATACCCTATAACACTCTGCTAATCTTTTTAAGCATTGTAACTCTTCTGTATTCAGCATTCTGTTCAGTGTTTAAGCATAGGGCAATAAAACAGCTATAGACACAAATAACACTTACATAAAGACAAATGTAGGCAGCAGCTTATATAAATGTGTTGGATACCTGAATATTTCAGATGCATAAGTGATGGTGATGTGTTCTTCAGATCAATAACACCACAGTGAGATGGCCCTGTATCACTGCCTTGGGCAAAGCAATCACATCACAAAATGTTATATTGTTATTTTTATGAATACTCCCACAGTATCTGCATTCTTCTAAGATGGAGATGAGGCTGTGTTCAAAGTGGTAATACAAACTCTTAAGTAACAAGTGAATAAGGTCAACACCTGTGAAAACAATACAGCATAACAGAACGATTGTGCTCAACATTTAATATGCTGTCTCCTACAAAATCATTTCTGACATGTGCCATACACAAAGGCCTGCAACTTTAAGGCACCCACAGTTTAAGCCATGTAGGTTAGTGGGCTACAGAATAGGTACAATTTATGGGCTCAAAACAGGCTCAATCCGAGTCCTGAAAGAAAAGTGTTCACCTTCCAAGAGTGTTTGATGGAGTTTTCACAAATTTGAGTGAACCTAATTCTCTGTTAAAGTGTCCAATTTTGGAGTCAGTAATGTCTAATAAAATACTACTCCACCTATAGCCTATAGACAAGTCTGTTTTTATATGTGTATCCTACTGTTTTAGATGTGAATTTCAAACTATGGTGTTAATTTATTCAGCTAATTTGTGTAAAATAATGAATTGAAAATGTATTAATTGAATACTGAACCAGGGCTTGAGATGCAGATTCAAACATGTCTCAGTGTTGAGTGTTATAATTAATAATTATTTATTTAATAAAAAGATATGCATTTTTCTTAATACAAACCTCCCTAAAACTCACCCAGATTTAGTAAATGTTAGCTATTTAATTAATTGTTGTTGTTGTAAGTTTGATCCAACAAAAGCAAGAATTGCAAAGCCAACATGTCCAGATGCTTTAATTCAATTTAATTTGGGCATACTATGTTGTATTTGAATCTTAATTTCGTTTATTTAATATATAATACATATTTTTAAACCCAGTTTTACACTGCATTGCAGAGTCCAGTGTGAACAGGGCTGGTCTGGGAATATTCTGGCATTTGTTTCCATGTGTGAACAGGAAAGTGTGCCAGGTAAGTGTTCATGGTAATTTACTGGGAATTATGTACCATTTGTTCATGCTGGTCAGAAGTGGACAATTTTGTCTTTATTTATTTATTTATTTATTTATTTATTTATTTATTTACCTTTAATTAACCAGGATAAAATGCATCAAGACGACAAATCTCTTTTACAAGAGAGATCTGCCCAAGAAACAGCAGCTAATAAGTCTTATAGTAATCAATTTTCAATTTTATGATTTGTCTAATTGTGCAAACTGAGTATAATAATAATGTTGCTTTATTTTAGTTCAACCTTAGCTTTGATTGAAAAATTATTTCAATTAAAACTGTTAGCTTGACACATAATTGACCCAGTGGATGTATGTGGTGTCACAGAGCTATAGCCCCAGCATATGTTTGATAAGTTTTCCTGTGATTTAACACAAAGTTGACACAGACAAATGTAGCAGATTTAGCAAAACAAAGAGAAAGACTGGGGGCAAAAATTCAAGTCATTAAATGAAGTACCTTAAGGGGAACCACTTTAATGAAGTAATCTATTTTGTCTATTTTGACCTCAAAGGATTTACAAGGTATCTATCGCAGGCTAATATGTGTTTTGTATAATTTAGGGGTACTGCTATACTTCTAAAATATTAATGTTGTCCACGAGGTTTATCTCCTGATGGCTGGACCAAACATGCTTCGTGATGGTTAACATTGTCTTTGAATACTGCCACCCAGTGTTGACTAAGTCATATCACACAATTTATTTAATACATGTAATGCTTTCGCAGCTCTTCTAATTGTGTACAGATGTTAGTTTCCAGTTTACCAATAAGGTTTGCTTATTTTAGTTTAACTCTGGTTATTTGAAAATCTTATATATATATCTTATATATATATATGTATATATATAAAATTGTCCTCTCGCCCTCCGTGGGCGGTTTCATCCATCCAAGCTCGGGTCCTCTACCAGAGGCCTGGGAGCTTGAGGGTTCTGCGCAGTATCTTTGCTGTTCCTAGGACTGCGCTCTTCTGGACTGAGATGTCTGATGTTTTTCCTGGGATCTGCTGTAGCCACTCTTCCAGTTTGGGGGTTACTGCCCCGAGTGCTCCGATGACCACGGGCACCACTGTTGCCTTCACTTTCCAGGCCTTCTCAAGTTCTTCTTTGAGGCCTTGGTACTTCTCTAGCTTCTCGTGTTCCTTTTTCCTGATGTTACAATCGCTTGGTATTGCGATGTCAACCACAACGGCTTTCCTCTGCTGTTTGTCCAATATATATATATATATATATATATATATATATATATATATATATATATATATATATATATATATATATATATATATATATATAAAGATTTTCAAATTACCAGAGTATACATATACATATATATGGCCAGCCAGACAAACTATACAAAGAAGTTAGTCTGGTACCTCATGGTTTCATTTTCATTTTTATGGGCAAAACAATCACAGACAGTATAACCAATCAGAGAAATAAAGTAGTGCACTGCTAACCTGTAACCCAAACAAACATGATGGATCTTCTTGGTTTTGCCAGAAAACATCAGAATACAGCATATTATGAGCAGCTCTCTACTCTATTTCTGAACAGGGACAGCAGCAGAAACCAGTTGTACAAAGATCTGTAGATAACTTGGCCTTTATGTAATAAATCAGCTATTCCACAGTAAAACTAATATTTGATTTAAACTTGTTTACAATACATCTTGGCACGCATGTGGGTGATTTTATATATATATATATATATATATATATATATATATATATATATATATATATATATATATATATATATATATATATATATATATATATATATATATACTGCTCATAGCACCTGCAAGAACATCAAGCTCACAGAGAACTGAACAACAACGTAGGCTTCAGCAGAACCAACAGGTGACAAAGTAAAGCACTAAACGCCATTAATCAAGTGAGATAAGTTATTAAATTTGCTCTAGCAGCTTGGTTATTTTTGATAGGCAATTAGTTTCCATACTTGTTAGACGCATTTCAGATAAAAGGCTGTGCAAAGCCAAGTCCAAATCAACTGAGGAAAAATGGGTAGCTGCGATTGAGGAACCAGACTATCCTGCTGTTGAACAGAAAGTAGGAGATGCTGGCTGGCCAAGCTACTAAGAGTTTGTTTTATAACCCATTTTTATGACTAAAGTGTGTTTTAATAACATCCTATTGATCCAAATGGTTTTAAGGTCTTATATAATCTCCAGGGTTAGGGTTTAGGGCTATGATTAGGGTACAGATTTGGGTTAGGGTTAGGATTAGAGCTGAAGGGTTTAGGGTAGAGTTCATTTTACAATGCCAGTTATAATCAAATTTCGGGCAATATCCAGAGTAGTAGTGTTAGTAACTGTGTACATTACATACTGTATGTTTTTCAATCTTAACCCTTTATATAACATCAACATGCATGCAATTTACAAGTTTCTATTTTCTATGCCTACACCCTCAAAAACATGCATGAAAATCATCAAAATATCTAAAACAGGCCTATTTTAATTTTAAGAGTGAGATTGTAGTGTTCAGTACTTTACCCTGGTTGCCTTTAGGCATTCTATACATTGTCTAGGCAATGTGAAGAATATCAAAGTATTTCCTACTTTGCCTGACTGTTTTAGGCATTCTGTAGAATGCCTAGGCTTTCAATACTCGAAAGGCATATGGGAGGAGGCATTACAGAACAGCAGTGGATCAAAGAGCAGACCACGGCAGCCTCTCTGAACAAGAATCAGTAGCTATCACACTAGAAGAAACTGGACAGCACCAGGGCCTGACGTGATTCAGGCCTACTGGCTGAAAAAGCTAACTACATTCTATGAGCGCCTGACTCAATGCCACACATGGGTCATAGAATGCTTGGAGATGTATAACATTAACAGGATTCTAAGAGCCTTCGTTACAAACTCGATGAGGCAGTGGAAGACCACTCTTGAGGCCAACTGCAAGCCAATTGTACAAGTGTCCATCAAATGTGGGATATACCAAGGAGATGCTCTGTCCCAGCTGCCAAATAATCACCAAGACTGGCTATAGATACCAACATCAGTCACCTCCTCTACATGGATGACATCAAGCTGTACGCCAAGAGCGAGTGAGACATTGACTCACTGATCCACACAACCAGGATCTACAGTAATGACATCGGAATGTCATTCGGACTTGAGAAGTGTGGGCAGATGGTGACAAAGAGAGGGAAGGTAGTCCATACAGTAGGGGTCCCACTCCCAGGCAGTAGAATAGCAGACATTGAGGACAGCTACAAGTACCTTGGAATCCAACAAGCAAATGTTAACCTGGACCAGGCCACAAGAAAAGCAGCCACAGCCAATACCTCCAATGAGTAAGGCAAGTCCTAAGGAGTCAGCTCAATGGCAAAAACAAAGTCCGGGCAATCAACAGCTATGCCCTGCCAGCAGAGGTGGACGGTAATTTACTACTTTTACTCCACTACATTTGAAAGGTAAATATAATACTTTTTACTCCACTACATTTCTAAATAAGCAGAAGTAACTTCTGCAGAAATGTTTTTCAAAACCGAAAGACATTTAACTTACTCCCTAAAGATAATCAATTACTACATAATACTACTCATATTTGCTCTCAGGAACTAAAAAGAACCTCTGGACACAGTCTGGAAGTGATTTAGCTTTTGCTTTGAACATTATTGGCACAATTCTATAATAAACCAATTTAAAAAATATGTATTAGTATGATCATAATACCCAGCCTTATTTATAATATGTATGGCTCATTATTGCTGTAGAACAATCTTATCTTTTATGGTTTTAAAAGCTTATCCCCACATTTCCTCACTAAAGTGATGCTAAATGTATTTTATTCATATTTTTGGAGCAGCAAATTTGTGACTTAAATGTACCCAAAGATTCTTGACTGTGCTCATTTAAAATACATTATGGATTTTTTTTTTTTTTATTTGATTTTAAATGCTTTGAATACTTATGTATTTCTGAAAGCAAATACCCCAGTACTTTGTATTGTTGTAATATTTGACCTGGAGGATCTATACTTTTACTCAAGTAATGAAGTTGAGTACTTTGTCCACCACTGCCTGCTGGTCATCAGATACCCTGCGGGAATAATAAGTTGGCCAAAGGAAGAGATTCAGACCACAGATATGAAAACACAGAAGCTCCTGCCCATTCATGGAGGGTTCCACCCCAAATCCAGCACCCTGAGACTGTACACTAAGCACAAGGAAGGAGGCAGAGGACTGGTGAGTGTCAGAACCACTATCCAGGATGAAACATCCAAGATCCTTGAAAACATCAGAAAGATGGCCTCAATAGACTAAGTACTCAGTGAATGTCTCAGGAAGTGGAAAACAGAGGACGAGGTGCTGGAAGAAGCATCATGAGAGGAAAAGCCCCTACATGGGATGTACCACCAACAGATAACTGAAGTGGCTGATATCCAGAAATCCTACCAATGGCTAGAAAGGGCTGGACTGAAGGATAGCACAGAGGCACTGATCATGGCTGCACAGGAGCAGGTCTTGAGCAGCAGAGCAATAGAGGCCCAGATCTACCATACAAGACAAGACCCCAGGTGCAGACTGTGCAAAGACAATCCAGCACATAACTGCAGGCTGTAAGATGCTGGCAGGGAAAGCATACATGGAGCGTCATAACCAAGTGGCTGGTATAGTGTACAGGAACATCTGTGCAGAGTACAGACTGGAAGTCCCGAGGTCAAGGAGGGAAACACCTCCAAAGGTGATAGAGAACGACCGAGCTAAGATTGTCTGGGACTTCCATATCCAGACTGACGAAATGGTAATGGGGAACCAACCCAACATTGTGGTGATGGTCAAACAACAGAGGAACAACAGAGGCCGTTGTGGTTGACATTGCAACACCAAGCGATTGCAACATCACGATAAAGAAACATGAGAAACTAGAGAAATACCAAGGCCTCAAAAAAGAACTTGAGAAGGCCTGGAAAGTGAAGGGAGTGGCCATAGTCATCGGAGCACTCAGGGCAGCAACTTCCAAACTGGAAGAGTGGCTACAGCAGATCCCAGGAAAAACATCAGACATGTCAGTCCAGAAGAGCGCAGTCCTAGGAACAGCAAAGATACTGCGCAGAACCCTCAAGCTCCCAGGCCTCTGGTAGAGGACCCGAGCTTGGATGGATGAGACCGTCCGTGGAGGGTGAGAGGACTTTTTTTTTTAATTTATAAAGTATATATATTACAAAGTCTTGTTTTTAATATATCACATTTAATATTTATATATTGTATGTGAAGGTAAAACATTTGAATCATAGATAAAAATTCAGTGGCAAGAAAAAGTATGTATTTTTCCTTTATTGTTACCTTACAACCTGGAATTTAAATGGATCATTGAGAAGTTCATGTCAGTCACATGTCATCATATGACAACAACCATGAAAATGCAAAAAAAATAAATAAAAAATAAAAAATAATATTGGGAAGCAAATTAGAAATGACAGAAAAACTGAAAAAAGGCCCCTAAATGAGACCCCGTGTTAAGAAGTCACAGAAATAGTTAGATTGGCCTGACTGCAATTCAACTGTCATTATGCCACAAAACACAATTTAATTCATCATTACAACATGTAAAATATAAGGACCATACCAAACCTGCCTAAAGAGGACCATCTAAAACTCACAAAGCGGGCAAGGAGTGCATTCATCAGAGAGGCAACAATAAGACCAAAGGTGAACCTGAAAGAGCTGCAGAGCTCCACAGCAGAGACTGTTGTATCTGTCCACAGGACCACTCTGAACCATACACTCCACAGAGCTGGGCTGTGTGGAAGAGTGGCAATTGCTTGAAGAAAATAATAGCAAAACATGTTTTGTGTTTGTCAAAAGGCACGTGGGAGACTCCCCAAACACGAGAAGGTCCTCTGTCCAGATACAATTAAAATGAGCCATCAATGAAAGATGCTATGTGTAGCACAAACCTAGCACCTGACTGTCCCCTCTCTAAAGTGAAGCCTGGTGATGGCAGTGTCCTGCTGTGGGGATATTTGTCATTGGTAGGGACTGGGAAACTGCTCAGACCTGAAGGAATGAAGGATGGAGCTAAACACAGGACAATTTTTGAAGAAAACGACTCAAATTATGCTATACAATACATTCAACCTGAACCTTGAGCTGTTTTTAGATGAAGAATGAAAACAAATCCCAGTGATTTTATGAACCAAGCTCATAAACACTCATCCTAGAAAGGTTGGAGCTGAAAGTGCTTCAAAAGGAGGTTCTACTGAGTACTATCTTGAGGGGGTACATACTTTTGTATGCTCAAGTTTTCTGTTTTTCTGTTTTCATATTTCTAATTTGCTTCAGAATTTATTTATTTATTTATTCATTTATTTTTTGCATTTTTATAGTTGTTATTATAAGGCAACAATAAAGGAAAAATGCTTTATATACTTTTTCTTGCCACTGTAAAATACATACAGTACGCCCTTTGTTCCCACAAGGAACTTTGCACATCACAGCAGCAAAGAATAGCACATAATTAAAGGGCTATTTATTATTTTGGTTCTTTTTAGACATTGCAAGTTTCTGGCTAACTTGAACCTTTGTGCATGTGAGAAGTTGGACACTGACTTTTCAACTGACTTGTAATCATTTTTTAATTTTTTTATTTTTATTTTGGGATTCTGGGTCATTTGGCTCCTTTAACATAAAAGCTGTTTTTCTGAATTAAAGAAAATGTCCATTACTCATTAAGGCATTTATTTTATTAAAAAAATTTCCAGTCTTGATAGTTTTTACAGAAATATTTGTTAAAGTTGCACTACCTGATTTTGTGACTGTAAAAGTGATGTGTCTAAAAAAAATGTTTAGTTTGAATGATACACTCCCCTTTCCAAATTCCTCTCCTTTGCGGTGCTCTATCAGTCTCACACAAACCTGGAAGTATGTACACAAACCAGGAGGTATCAGAATAACATGGCAGAGATCTGGAGTTTGCTTTAATTCTCTAAAATACTGTGAATAAGCTATAAATTTTGAAATAAAACAATAGCTCCTTCACATTATTCCTGATAAATTCTAGTTCTGGATAGATAAAGGATGTATTGACCAATCAGAGTGCTCCAGTCCTATGAAAGTGTGTGATTGGTTAAACTGTTCCTTCCCTCACTCTAAAACAAAAACCCTTATAATACAGCCCACAGGTGACCTCAATGTCTCATTTTTTTCTCAGATGACTTCTGTTATGCTGTACTAATAACTAAATAATTATCTTTACCAAAATACAAGGAAAAAGAAATCAGGTAGTGCAGCTTTAAGATATAAGTTCTAGACTTATTTATTGGTCATTTAAGGCGAAATTAGATTTTTTTTAAGGCTATTGTCAGTGCTTTCTAATTTACTAAATGACCAAATACAATCAAAACTCCCCTCATGTAAATTTTTTTTCATTGTGTCCGGGGTGGATCTAGAGGGGCGGCATGGGGTGGCAGCTGCCACCTCTCAAAGAGCCCCCAGTTGAATAGGTAGATTACAAATTTTAACAATCAAACATTTCCAAGGAGTTCTCTGATTTCCGAGTGTCATGAACGCATCACAAGATCCCGCTCTATGTGCCACTGAACAACACCCCAACTTTTCCGCAAAGCCCCTGGTCTTCGTTGCCATGGTGCCATACGTTTAATGGGCGGCGTGTTTAGACAACATTTAAGTTTTGAGACCAATGTTCTTTAAACTTTAGATAATTTGATAGGCTAATAAAGATCGGGATCGGGTCGTCACATCGGTGGTCACACAAGATATTTTCAATCGCAAAGCAATGGAGCAGGTTAGGATGTAAATTACTCATGATAGCGTTAACACAAAAGTATTCTGATACGTTAATGTGTGATAAATATTTACCAAGAGTGACAAAGCTGTTAAAAGAGTTGTTTCAAGGCTCGTTTGTTTACTTTTTTTTACAGCGCTGTTTCTAATGCAACTCTATGGCATTTCTCTGTCTGTGACCACTTACATGGCAGATTCATCAACCGTAGGTTCCTGATCTCTATAGCCCACCCGAAAACAGCCACCTAGGTATATCATAGCATATTTTTGCCTGTTTTGTCCAACCCATTATAAAAAACAAGATCTAGGGTATAGGCCTATTTTTTTTCTATCACCTAAGCCTACTTTTTACTTGTGAATTATAGTGATAACAATCACAACTTTTAAGAAAATTCTCTGCAAAATCAGACATTTTAGCCCACAACAATAATAACTCTTGGTGGGACTGGGAAACATCTCCCTATTATGACCACTCTATGACCTCCCTATGCAAAGTAGCAGCAGGGCATGCATCAGCTCTTGCTGTAATAAGCTGTAGTTGTCTTGTTGTTGGTGCAATCATAGAGAACAAGAAATCATGAACATTAGGAGCAGTTTTGAGCCCATAAAGTTCTGCTACACTTCTCGAATTTCAAATCAGTTTTTGTTTTGATGCATATAAGCTAAAGGCCAGTAATCTACAGGAGACGTTTCACAACTAGTTAGTAAAAAAAAAAAAGTCATATTATTTACCTGCTCGCTTTAAAAGTTAAACAAATGTTAGGTTAAAATACATTTTTCTGTGTTTTTTTATTCTACACCTTTGTGGTTCTCGTTTTAGTAACCGATGGTAAGAAAAGCAACAGAGAAAGTCCTGAAACCTCATGAGGTCCTGTGTTTTGAATAGTGACGTCATTGGACCACATGACCCTGAGGTTTTCAGTAGCGACCAATGATTGGCTGAACCCAGGAGAATGTTGAACAGTGGGGCAGAACCACTGGAGCCATTTTATTATTGTAACTGCAAAGGTGCAGGTGCATCTGTATTTTTATAGTTTTGTTTTTTAGTTAAATAATCGCGACAGCATGGGACAGTGTGGAATTACATCATCCAAAACCGTGTTGGTTTTTCTCAATCTCATATTCTGGGTAAGCAGACGGTGGTGAACGATGTGCAGCATCCAGCGAGGCTAGTGATGGATAACATTAGCAAGCTAGCAAAGTGCGCCAGAGATGCGCTGCAGTCCGGAGATAGACTAGATAGCTGCTCATCTGAAGCAAACTCTTAGACTTCACACATGATATACTACATATTGAATGTATTATTTCTATGTCAAGAAATACAAAAGCCAACAAGCTTTATCGAAAATGATAAATGTATTGTTATGCGAGCAGCTGCATAATGCTGGGAAGCTGTGACTGAGCATATTATGCGCCCTATAATAAACTACTGCAGAATTACTGCAATATTAAAACAAATAGCTACTAATGCCCTTAATATATATTCTACACATTTATCCGTTTCAGGTTTAAATACAGTATTAGACAGTATTAGACTAACTGTGGTCTTGCTCATGTTAACAAATTCACTATAGTAAAAAGCGCATTTAATTGATCACATTGTGTGTTACATTGAACACATTGAGTTAAGAAAATGTATATTATAAGTTAATGAGCACTAGTCTACAGAACCTAAATGTTCATAACACCTCTGCAATTATAAGCATGCTAAATTACTGTAGCCTTTCCATAACTATTTATGATGTGTATATTGGTGTACAAGTAGGCTTCTAATAGGGGGAAAAAATATCTTCTGACTGTTCCAAATCATGTTTTTTTTTCTTCCTGCAGGCAGCAGCTGGAATTTTGTGCTACATTGGAGCCTATGTGTTCATCACTTACGATGACTATGACCACTTCTTTGAGGATGTCTATACTCTGATTCCTGCTGTCATAATAATAGCTGTGGGCACACTTCTCTTTATCATTGGCCTGATTGGCTGCTGTGCCACAATTCGTGAAAGTTCTTGTGGTCTTGCAACTGTAAGTGAGAATGTCCCTTTTTTTTCTAACTTAGGATGAATATAAAGATGAGCATGTAAACATCCTCACTGATTTCTTTGTTTCAGTTTGCTGCTATTCTCCTGCTCGTGTTTGTCACAGAGTGTGTGGTGGTGGTGCTTGGTTATATATACCGTGCAAAGGTAAAAAGGCACAAATACAATTTACAACAATCTATCTTTGTTTTAACATTTAATTATTGTCTTATTTTACTAGATCTGGTTAAATATTTTTTGGGAAAAAGAATGAAAACAATTTTCTTTTTTCAGGTTGAAGATGAGGTGAATCACTCCATCCAAAAGGTTTATAATGAATACAATGGAACTAATACTGATGCTCCTAGTCGTGCAATTGACTATGTACAGAGGCAGGTGAGCCAGTCTCCAAAAAGCTAACATTTAAATACTTTTTGCCAAAGTCACTGTACTATGTACAGTATGTATACGTGTATTGTACTGACTTGACTTATGCTTTTAGCTTCGCTGCTGTGGCATTCATAACTACTCAGACTGGAGGAACACACGCTGGTTTAAAGAATCCAAGAACAACAGTGTTCCAGTCAGCTGCTGTCAGCCCAACATCAGCAACTGCACTGGCACTCTGACCCACCCAGGAGACCTCTACCAAGAGGTACACAGAGTTTAAAAACAAGGTTTAAAGAAGAAAAAGCTTGTTGCATTTAAATTTTTGGATTTTGCATCTCTGTCATAGGGTTGTGAAGCTCTTGTCGTGAAGAAGTTAAAGGAGATAATGATGTATGTCATATGGGCTGCATTAACTTTTGCATCTATACAGGTATGAAAACACACACACACACAAATATACTGTGTACACACACACACACACACACACACACACACACACACACACATATATATGTATATAAATATATATATAATGCACTAAGCTAAAACACAGCCTTTTTTCTGAGCCTTGAGTCAACCCACTGTCCTCTTTTTGTTTCCATGTCACCTTTAAAATGCTACACTGGTTGTAGAATTGTTTTTATGTTGCCCCATGAATTGTGTGTATATCTTACATATATGTTGCACATTTTGCAAAATGTAAAATTGTCCTGATGTTTGCTTTAAATATGCACTTGTATGACACTGGCGTTATATTGAAAGATTTAAAATTATAACATTTATAAAAAAATACATTTAAAACAGAAGTTATAGTAATCATTTATAAAACATGATAGTCTGCATCTCTTAATTTTTCATTTCAGAATTGCATTTTGTTCTGGTTCAATGTGAGCATAATTTATGTTTTTCCATTTCTCTGTGTTTGTCTGCAGATGCTGGGCATGTTGTGTGCATGTGTTGTTTTGTGCAGAAGAAGTCACGACCCTGCATATGAACTACTGGTCACAACCAACAGCTATGCATGAAAACCAGCTACCAACTCAAGTACTTAAAAAAATCAAATGGGAACGTCACCAGATATGTCCAGAGTAGATATCAGCTGTAGTTACACAAACTCAATTTCACCATGCACAATCCATGACAAACTAGCAAACACTGGAGATGAGTTTTGGGGATGGAGGGGGACGAATATTTATTTATTGACACACTAAGTTACTTAAGTAAATTTTTTTCAAAGCCAAAGTTGTATATGGCTAACTGACATTACTGATGTTCTTTCAGGTTATTTTGTTTAATATGGCTTTATAAATTTGTTTCTATCAAAATAAGAATTTAAATGTGAAATTCTGGATGTGGGTGTTAGTATGGAATGTATTTCCATATGTGCCGGTTTGCACTACATTTTGGACATCTTGGGATGTCTTTATAATTGTAAAAACAAAATCTATGGCTTAATTATATCTTATTTTGTAAAACTGGATGAGATCAGTTCTGTTTCAAACAATACCTGGTTGAACTGTAAAAAAAACTGTTAAGATAATGGAGTTTAAAACAATACAGCCAGTGTTATATTATTATGTTTTAGGGTAGTAAATATTAAGTATTTGGATCACGGCTAGTCAACAAGCTCTTTGAGTTGAATCAGATGTCACTTAGCCTATGATATATTCTCTGGTGTTATCGCAATAATGTTATGTCAGTGTTTCCAAAAGACCTTTCTGTAGAGGTTTAGTTGGTACCCTTTTATTTACTGTAGAGCATTCCAAGGCATTATTTTTTACCTCTTTGTGAAGTGTACTGTTTTAATATATTTGCTGTTAAGTTAATATTTAGTTATTTAGCTAGTGCCACATGACCATTATGACAATGTTGTGCACAGACTGGAGGACAAATAAAGTCATGTTAAAATCACTTGGCATTTAGTCCCAGTAGATTTGTGTTCGGGGGCATGGCATTGGGCATACTTCTATTCTTTATATGTAATAGTCGAATAAAATTATACTGTGGCAATACATTATAGCTATTTTTTATTGAAAACAAAGTTAATTGCACTTATAACTTTATGAATGGTATACTAATTTAATATATTCTCTTCAGAAATCTAAATGTAGAGTGTAAAGATGCAAAAGAACTGATGAAAAGCCTATCATGTAGTTTCCTTTGTATAGTCTGCATAATTCTATTGAGTTTTTGCAGTATAGTTCAGATTTTGTCCAGATAGTTTCCTGGCACCAATCCAGACTGTCCATCCTTGTCCACTGTCCACCAGCCATCTTCCCCTCGCTCCAACACTCGGACCACATCTCCTCTACTGATTGACAGTTCATCCGCTTCCTGGGAATAAACAAAGGAACCAGAATCATGATTTTGTAAACTTTTAAAACTATTTCAGTAACAGTAACACTGAACATTTTTACCTGTGCAGTATAAGCATAAAGCACAATCCAGCTGTCTTCATCTACTGAAGCATTTGCCGTGTTTTGCTCAAATACTGGTAGAGGGGCATAGCCACCACCTTCTAAAATGTCAACTAAAAGAGACAGCAATTTGTAAATAATGTAGATCTGTACAGGCACACATCAATAAATTTGTAAAAAACTATTCTTTTTTTGCGTAAGGGTAATTGAAACCCTGACCTCCTGCACCATAGACAGGGGAACTTACTTCACTGATGCAAAGCCCATGTCAATTTATTAGAATATTGTGTGAAATCATTTTAGTACACAAAGTAATATATTAAGTATTTATTAATTTAAACAGATGATTATGTAATGTGTAATATTCTGATTTTATGAGAATTTGTAAACCATAATCATCACAAAAAAAAATGCTTGAAATATTTTACTCTGTGAACTGAATCTATACAATATATGTACGTGCTTCACTTGGAAACTACTGAAATATATTAACTTACCATATACTAATTTATTAGAATTTTTACTGCCTAAGATTAAATTGTTGCAGTACTTACCGTCACCACTTGTCAGTGTCAACTGCGAGTTTCGAGCATTGTCCATGTCAATTGATTCAGACTGGTCCAGCAGTGGATTAGAGCTCCTGAGTAAAGTTACATCAGTAAGAAAATGTGCAGATTTGAAGTTTTACTGACTTTGTGCCTTACCATCTTGTTGTCGCAGGCCTATGGTGCTCTCCTTCAGCAGCAAAATGTGCATTACCATTACTATCTTTGCCTGTATCTGTTGGGTAGAAGCTTTCAAATACCACTGGTCCTGAACATTAGAAAACCAGAATGTTGTTAGGGAATTGTACAGCAATAGGGACCACAACTGACAATCAAGTTTGAACTCAACTCACCGGGGGGCATCCAAGCTGTACTTTTCATCTCTATAAAGGTGTTCAAATCATGGGCGATGTCACACTCCTCTAGACGCTTTCTAACCTCTTCATACAACTGATGTTCAAAATAAAAATTATGTTAAAGTTATAATGCCAGACAGTGTATATTATTTTACAAAAGAGTGACTCACATCATCATCTTTGACACACTGGGCAGAGAAGTGATTGCAGTGGTCCCAGAGAGCACACCTGAGCATACTGATACGGTCCCCCTCCAGCTGCTGAAATACCTAAAGTGCATACAACACTGTCAAGTACTGCATTTGTCATATGGTTTAAAAAAAGGTTGGTCTATTTTAGCACAGAAAAAGGAACTTCCTCTAAGCAGTAGATCAGAGGTGAGGAGTAAATGCTGCAGTTAAGGGCATGTGGTATGTGGTTAGGTGAAAATGAACTGTATCTAGGTGCATTTCAGTTCATCAAAAGATTATTATACAACAGACAAATAGGCTACATGTGTGTATTAATGAATACAATAGTATAGTTTTATTAAAGTAATACCTCACATGTGCTCCTGTGCGTTTCCTCCCAGTCCTGGCGAACTGACTCTAAGTGCACAGTGTTGGTGATGTACAGTTTCTCTGAAAAAGTGGGACATTTCAGAAAGCACTGCAAAACATGCAATAAAGTAAAATATCTTTATAAGTGTCATACCCGCTTCATTAGCTGCCTGTCTGAAATGCTTTGCTTTGTGTCGAACCTGTTAAAAACACATATACTGAAAGTATTAGCTCTGTGCAACAGCTCATCAAAAGGAGTATTTAGATTTTTACACATTAAGAAACTTGCAGGATTGAAGTTGGAGTGTGATTGTAACATTGTGTCATAACTAGGGTACCTTCTCTGTATTTTTACTGGTGACAGTGTTTTTTTCAACATTTTGTTCTGCGTCGTCAGCCTCTTTGCACCTCTGCTCATAGCACTTCTTAGACTGGCAAAAACACGGAGAGAGCATTTTGCTTTACAAATCTGTATTAAAATTGTCCAATGTGCAATGCAAAAAAACCAAACAAAAAAAAAAAAAACATTTTTTTTTTTTTTTACCTCCATGGTCTTTCTAAATAAAGAAACCTTTTTTTTATGAACCTTCTCCATTATGCTCTCAAACTGTAATGAGGAACAGAAAAGTGTCATTTATAACAACTTTGTCATTGTCAGTTTGTGTAAATATCTGTTTATGTTCTTGGTATAATGAAACCAAATACTGTGGGTGAAGCAAGTACCTTTTTCCTCTGCTCTTTCTGCCGTTCTCTGAATGTCTCAATCATTTTCACCTCCTCTTTCAAAATTTCTGACAGCTGGATGTGAAAGTTTCCAATGTTCTCAATTTCTGCAGTAAGAACAACAAAACATTGCAGTTAAGGCGGCAAGAAATATCACTTTACATTAAAGGGGGAAAAAAAAAACATACGTGCTTTTAGTTGTTCCAGTGATGCTCTGAGAGTTCTAGAAACAGAATTTAAAGAGTCAGTATGTCTTTTGCCATAAGTTTGAAGATACTGTATTTCAATGTATATGTTTGACACTATTTCTATATATAACACTGCTTCTACAGAACAGGAAATTAGCACCATAAGATGACTTTTAGTCTGACAAATTTGTTTCTGTGCAACATACTGTGTTTATGTTGTTCTCCTTTTCTGTTTCATTCAAATGTGAGTCACTCAAATGTCTGCTTTTGTGTGGAATAACTGTGTAGTGCAGGACTGAATCTACAGTACCCAATCTCTGTGAGGCCTCCAGCTTTTCTTGAGATGGTCACCAAATCTTTGCCATACTTCTCCTCTGCCAAAGCCCTAAAGAGAGTCGGCAATAAACACAACTTCAAATTCACACTCAAGAGAGCCTTAGAATGACAAAAAAATCGCATAAAAAAACACAATCACTTAAGGGCTATAGGAAATCCTATAATCTTAATGCATTTGTTGACTAGGGTTTAAGAGTGTTTCTGCAACCTCATTTTCAAAAGTTCCTCCACATCTTTGCACGTTTGCTTCCCATCCTTCAGCCTTTGAATGACTGCTTCATACCCAGCATGATCAGTCAGATCTACTCCCTGTGATAAGAACATACGAAAATCAGATATAGCAACATTACACTGCCTGGCCCCAGAGCAGTTGCAACATGTTCTTGAGTCAGCCCAGGGTGGAAAATGCAGAAGTAGCTTGAAGCAAAACTTCTCATAATAAGAAAGATATACATTGCTAAAGCTGCACAGTCTGTGACTAAAATAGAAAATATGCACTATAAAACAGTAGGCTTTATAAATGTACAATGTAGCACATAATTCTGGATTTAATAAAAATATAGCCCAATACCACAAACTCAACAGCTGTTAGATTAACTTTAAGGTCTAGCATCAGCCAAGACAGCTCTGAGTTCTGTCCTTGTTAGTTTTCATGCAGTACATGGCAAGATAATTACACATATTGTCATAAAAGTAATCGCAACATATTGATAAAAGCAGAAATAAAGCTTCAAATAATCTTACCCAAAAAGCATCTTTAAACATCAGTGGGGACATCTCATTTGTTGGAGGCCTGGTTAGTACACCTTTTTTTGTGCAGGGTGTATTGTTTTGTGCCAGTAAAGTTACTTCTAAGCCCAGAGCTAAAGAACTTCAACGCTAAGTATGTTTAAAAGAGTGTGGCCCCGTCGTCAAAGAGTCGGAGTAAATGAGGAAGAGCTTTGTCCCATGATGTCACTGACCACAGCAGCTCAGCCCAGCAAGGTTTCACTATCATTTGGTGCTAAACTTATTGTCAAGTCTCAGTACACTATACAGAGGCTATGCATACACTGAATTTTGTACATTGCAGAAGTATATATCAGGTGAGGTTAAGCAGCCTAGATGCAACTATTGCCTTGTGTATGTTTCTGTATTCTTTACTCACTTTCTCTTGTTTAGGTTTTAATTAAATACCAGAATATCAACATGTCCTTATTAACACTATGGTCAATGTAAGCTGAGGTGCATCAGGTAAGTTGGGCACTTTCCAACTGAGTTCTGCACTGCCCTCTAAAGCTTAAATGCAATAACTACAAATAGATATTTTTTTTACACTATAGATTCCTTAACTGTTAAATGCCATACAATCCGACACACCCTGGGCCATCATCCAGGACCGTTTCCAAAAGTTTAAATACTCAAATAATAAAGAATAAATAATCATTAGTTTATTTATGTTTTCTTTAGCAAAGATCACGTGGATGACCCCAATTTAATAAGCCTACGCTGAAACAGTAACAGTCGTGTCAGAGAGACATTCAGTGGAGACAGAGAAGTAAATGTGTAAATTAATGGTAAAAAAAAAAAAGTAAATCGTCATCATCATCATAAAGAAAATGTCTGTATTTGTCTGTTTTTTTCTTTCACAAAATAGTCCCCACAAGGGGGAGACAGAGGACCGCTTAAAGTGCATCAAAACGGGCCAATCTTGACCTCTAGGGCTTCACAGTGATCAGGGCCAGTGACTGAGTGCTTCTTCTCAACAGGGGACGTAGGCTAATATGTAAAATCTCTCTATTGAGCTGCGGTATTCATGCGCCTGAGGCATCACGGAGACACATGGATGAGCACATGGGTGAGCAGCATTGATTTTCAAAGTGAGGAAAAACATGTCTCTCAACAAACGTTCAATGAGGTGTGAAAATGTTTAGCTCCCACCACGGATGCTACGGATCGTTTTGTTACACACCTGATGATGATATGTTAGGCGTATGGCCCAAACCCATTGTCTTAACACTTTTCATTGGTTCTGGTCTCATCGAGTTCAAACAGTTTTATTTGGATGTGTGTTGTATTTAGTGTTGATTAGAGTAAGTTTGTATCATAAACAGGGCTTGACATAGGCTATACTTTTTCTCGCCGTGGCTAGTCTTTGTCTGTTACAAGCCAATTAGTGTTTTTACTAGCCACAATTTAATTAGTAGAGTTTTTGTGTATATTTTTACATGGACAGGAATTTATCAAAAAAAAAACAGGCGCCTATAACACCTATAGGCAGAATAAAGTGTATCTCTGTGGATGTGCTGTCACATCATATGTATTTTTTTTTATTACAAATTTTCTTTCTTTAGTCATGATGAATTGCTATATAATAAATGATGTAGACTCGAGCAGAGAAACATAAATTCAGGCCTAACTTCTGATGTTAAGATACGGCCTAGGTAATCAACCAGCCAAAGCGGCTGGTGGGAGTATTTGTGTCACTAGCCAAAATGAAAATCTACCTGCATTTGACTGGTTGGCTAGTGTTAATGTCAAGCCCTGATCATAAAATAGCACGTTCTACACAAGGGGTCCCCAACCTTTTTTCCCCTGAGAGCTACTTTTACAAATCAAAAATGACAGAGAGCTACTCATGCTTTCTAACATTTATTTAGTTACTAGAGCCTATCTCAGAAACTGTGGGCCTAAGACGAGGTGCACACTGGACAGTAGCCAGTTGCAGAGCTGACACTTTCATCCTGAAGAAAAGTGTAATTTGTTTTCCCCAAACATTTACCTGAACATAAAATGTTGGTGTACACCACTCACATTTTAGATTAACACAAGGATTTAGTTCATTAGTTAGGATTTAGTTCACTGCATGTACATTTTGTATGTCTGAGTGCAGCAACTGAAACACACTTATTACATTTGTGAAAGCAAACTCTAGTCGCCTAATCTGAAAATATTGTATTTGAGCTAATATCTCTACTGCCTCATCAAGAAACTGTTTGTATTATTAGTGAATAATAGCTTCACACTTTTGTACACGAAGGGGCCGTTCACCTTTAAATTTGATTGAATACATTCACAAGTTGGTTTGTGAAATCATAAATCAAATTTGACAAAACAAGTTTATGTAGGAATCATCAAGCCTTTGGGGAGCTACTTGGAAAGTGGCTGAGAGCTACTGGTAGCTCCTGGGCTACAGGTTGGAGACCCCTGATCTAGACACTAGCTTGTTTTTTTCCACTGATGATTCCATTGTAGGCCTGGATGTAATACATGGCCTGCTGCTGTGGGAGTGGTTTGGGTCTCATTGACTTTCTCGGTTCCTAAAAGCTCAGTTAAGTTTCACTTATCTGTGTCTATGCACACTGACTCAATTATAAATTTGTATTGGTTTGTGTGGTTTCTGCTAACATGAGAACACAACAGAATGTGTCAGCAAGTAAAAAACTCAAGTAAAATGTATAGTGTTCAAAATAATTTCACTCCAGTAGAAGTAAAAACACTCAACACAATTGTTACTTGAGAGTAAAGTTTTCTTAAGTAGAAAGTATGGCTAAAATTACAACTAGGCCTATTAAATTTTAGAACTACTACGCTACTATTACAAGTAGCAACACTACAGATACTACTACTACAACTACTACTCTTGCTAATACCCTACTAATGCTACCCCTATTTCTATTACTACTACTACTACTACTACTACACTGCCCTTTGCTACCAACTTCATTCCTTTAATAAAAATGATGCGTAAAAGTAAATTATATCCACTAAAATGTTCTATTATATAGTTGTATTGTAAAAGTATGTTTTAGCAAATGTACTTAGATAGGTAGATTAAAAAGTATATTAAAAGATGTCAGCTGACTTTCCACTATTGCTGGGTTTCAGATTACAACATCCTATAGGCCTGTAGTATTTAATAGAGCTCGGGGGCAAGCAAAATGTCTGTTATTAATATGCAGATTTTTTTGGTTTGGTAGGATACATACAGCGAGTTTATGCACCTTGTGTCTAATGTAAATGATTAGGCTCAACATTTGTGAAATTTCTTTTTGGATATTTCTTATGAAAATAGCATCTGTCTTATACATGAATACTGGCTCCTGCCCCCCATCTGAGAGAGTGAAATCAGCACATTCTAGTATATGAAAACATTCAATTGCTATTCAGTCATGGATTTACATTAGAAGTTACTCTCACAGAGCTATCCTGTAAGTTGTAAAGTCAGTCGTTGGTGCCTGACTCCCTCGGAGGCCTCTAATGGATGCATGAGCCCTGGGAATCAAATTTGCCACTCTCTGCCTCTGTGAAACCAGCAGCTTCACAGTCCTCCACACATACATGTACCCCAGTACTGCACTCACGCCCTGGCTCTGTCTCACCCCACTGCACTCACACACCCACACCTTGTCTGCACACACACCTTGTCTCTGTCTTACTGTCTCACCCATAGTACATCACACACGCACACACACACACACACACACACACACACACACTAGCTCTGTCTCACTCTTACTACACACACACCCTTTCTCTCACAAAGGGGAGATTAAAGGTTGACTTCTTGTTGGTTGCTTAGTCTGATCATTTGTAGTGGCTGTAAACCACACAAAATTGAATATTCATAGTTAAGCAGCAGATTCTTCCATAGAATATTTGCCTGCCCTATCATCACGTGAATGCAACCTACTGATGAAGGCACTATCAGCTTGGAGGGCGTTACGATGTTGAGCCCTAAAAATATCGAGAAGAATTTTAGAGAGTTCATAGAGTTCAGACATTTAAAACACGACCTTTGTTTTTTACATGAATATTTTGGTTTCCTCATCTGTCGATACATACGCCAATAGTCACATAAGTTTTATGTTTGTTATATCTTGACAAATGCATTTTTATATTTCATTATTTACATATTTTTTCACACAAGTCAAAAACCACCTGAAGCAAATGTAAAAACTTTTTTTTTTGTGAATTAGTGTTTTTATTTTTGAAATTTGATGTTTCCCTCATTTGTTTCTGATATGATGCTTCAAAATAACATGATAGAAAATCACATTATTTTATGTTATGTCTCATCCTCAGTACTGCACACACAGCCTGGCTCTGTCTCACCCCCAGAGTGGCACTTATCGAACTGTGACAAACGAGTCGTGTCAGAGCAGCCCACTACCTTTGGGGATTGGCTAAATGACCTTTCCATTACCCGACCACTGCTGTATTCCCCATCCAGAGATAGAGTTACACATGCAGCCACGCAGCCCATTTGCTCAGACTAGTGTCATCACCGCCACCAGAAGCCACTACATCTTTCTGCCTCACTCTACTTTCTTTATTTTATATATTTACATACAGCACAATATAACAAAAACATGCAGTATGTGATGCAGTAATGCCATGATCTGCAATATTTAGGTACCATTAAGCGGTTTAAGAAACCTATCAATTCTGCAGTGTATTGCAATATTTTTTTGGGCAAAACTATATCTATTGAATAACAAATGTATCTGTTTTTTGGTGTTGACAATGTACTGTATTTTATATTTTATTTAAAAAAAATACTGCGAGCACTTTCATGTTCTTGCTTATTTGAAAAAGGCATCTTGTGAAATATAGCTGCAGTACTCACTGACTATTAATAAAATGTATTTCATAAAATTGTGCATGTAATGGTGTACTAGTCACATGGTAGGTTTTCCAAAATTCTTTTGTAAAAAGTATGGTGATGCAATACATTGACTTTCTTGTGATAATTATTATATATATATATATTATTATATTGTTGGTGAATTTGCGATATAGTGTGCATGGCTTTTACATATTGCTCTGAACATGTGTGCACAGAAAAAAATAAATAAAAAATTGGCTTCCTGAGTGTGACTTAACTGGTTTTCACACATTCTTTATTGTCCATTCCTGCTAATCTCTTGTTGACCACAGGCACCAGGCCCTGAATATCTCCTCATTCTTTAGAGACATTTGCTAAAAGAAGTGCATTCTGAGCGACACAACTGCAACAGAAAGGTTAAATGTAGATACTGAGTGGGGACAGACAGAAGGAATGTGACAGAGGAGATATGTCAGGTAGGAGCAAAATATAAAAGAAAGGAAAGAGCAGAACATTTTAAATCAATTAAGTCTTGCTTTGAAGTTCTTATTTGGGGCTTAACAAAACAAAGAAAACAAACATTGCCACAAGTGAGTCCAGTATGTCCAATACATGAAATAAAGTACAGTCCTTGATATACTTATTTAAAGTTATTTTTAATGTATTGCACAAATAAGTGGATCAAAAAAGCATAGCAGAAGCATGGAGCTCGTCATCAACTGTTTCAAGAACAAAGACCCATACAGTTTCTACCTTTCAGTTTGACTGAAAAAATGCTTTTATATGTTGGCTCTAACTCTAGATATTATTGTTAAAGTTGTTTTTAGTGTAGTTTAGTTTTAGATGTAGAAGATTCTTTGTTCCATGTTATGTACAGTCAACAAGTGAAACGTCATGATAGTGCCAACCATTCATCATTCTGTTGATCATTCTGTTTAAATCTCCTAAAATCTAATTAGTAAGTATTATTTTTCACAGCAAGTCTGCCTTCTAGCATGCAGTGATAAAATTGGTATAGGTTTTATACCGGATGCACTTCCTGACACAACCCTCTCCATTTATCCAGGCTTGGGACTGGCACCAGAGTACACTGGATTGTGACCTGATCTGGCTGGATTTCAAATTGAATTAGTAAGTAAAATTTGTTTTTTTATGTAAAATTGGTATAAATGTAGGACATCATTCAGATTCTCCTTCTGGCTAAAAACACACTGAATATGTTATGCAGATAAAGCATGGAGTTAATTTATTAACACATTGCACAACTTTGAATAGTGTGAACATGGTCGCACACTGGGTAGGAATGAAGCGAGTCCTTGGCAACTTTAGACAAACCTGTTAATAAGCTGACAGATGGGAGGCTAATGATGTGTGCTCACAGGGGCATGGCCTGTAGCTGCCACAGAGACGATCGGCAGCGGTTGTCATAATACAGTTGAGAGCCAACAGCTGGGGTAGGCGGAGGACCAGGGACCAGAGGAGGGGCTCCCCAAAACACGACCCTAGAGCACCAGCCAGAGGCCTTTCTCATGTTTGATCTAGGCCTATCCTCCAATGAAACATTTATTAGCTGTCCTAATCCACAGCATTAGAGCATCATGCCTAATCAATCTGATCCTATAGTGCTCAGCTACAAGGGGCATCAAACATAGCCATAACATACAAAGAAAAGGGTCATCCTATTGACTGTTTCAGAATGCTAACATAATCCTAAAAAAATTAGCTCTACACTAGGGCTGCACGATTTCAGAAAAAATTGCATTATGTAACGTTATGATTGCCAATATTTGGACTCTTTTAATAAGATTAAGAATTTATTAACCATAGACACAGTAAAAGTTTTAAATCTATGAAGAAATACAAGGTTCTGGACTCACTACTCAAAACTAAATCAAAACTTTCTAAAAAACTATACCAGGTCTAAATTTAGGACTGAATAAGGATAAAATCTTGACAATTTAATTGGTCATGATTTAATTAAAGACTTCAGACAGATAATTTCTCTCAGATCCTACCAATATTGCAATACATCTAGTTTGTTGTGCTATACAGAGATAGTATTGGCAGATATCACAATAATAAAAAAAAAAAGTAATTTATTATGCAGCCATTGTACTTCAAACTGCTAAATTGGTACAATTATAGAACATTGGAGGACATTGATTTTCTTTTATAAATATTTAATTAGCACTTATGTCCTCTGTTCTGTTTTCTAAGCTTTGACAATAAGCAATGCTTTCCCACTGTACATTCAGACTTCATATAGCAGCTGTATGGGTTATTTCTTTGTTCACCACAACACCACACTATTTGCCCTGCGCATCCACTGGGACCTTCATGTCTGTTGTCCACTTTTTACTTGACTTTTTTACACCTCTGCTCCTGTCTGTCCCTTACAACTCTTTTCACCTCTATACTTTTCTGTCTCTCCATGTCATCATCTGTCACCTTCTGGCTCACCCTTTCCCTGTCACTCCTAAGCTTCCATGTTGTGAGTGCAGTCTCTGATGACCTGGCCTTTCACTGCCCCTGGTGCCTCTGGTGTGAGTGCAGATGCATGTCCATGTGCAGAAACCTGGAGTCTCCCTGCTCTTACTGTAGTGTGCCAGTGTGAGTTTGTGTGTGGTAAAGCCAAAAAAAGATTGCTAATTTGCTAAAGTGGTTTCGACTGTCTCAGAGATTCTGCTTAGCTTCACTGGGCTGATTTAAAAGGGAGTCACTGCACGAGACAATATAGGGTTACCTATATTCGTGATCATTGACCAATTTTGGGATTTTATTTGGAATAAGAACATCATGTTGGACATTAAGTCAGAGAGACCAGATTGAGATGGTTCACACTTGCACAGAGGAGGGATTTTGAATATATTAGTAGAAGGATGCTTTGGGCAACATGAACACAGAATAGTTATGTTAAGTTGGCAACTAAACATCTAAATTTAATCTAAAAGATTTCTAGACTGTTTGCTTGAGAAGACTGTTGTGGAAATATATTGCCATGTGGTCACCTTTGACATTTTCATTCATAAGTAAATATTAAAACATCTGAAACTGAATTACCATTAGTCTCCTTAACCTCACATGCCTTAACTTTAAGCTTTTAGTGATCACAGTTAGTATCTTAGCACAACAAATTTAGTCTGCACATTTGTTTCACTTTTACACAAGCTCCATTGTATTTACACTATTAAAAAGTCATAGCTTCAATTAACACTGTTCATCATCTTGTACATTTCCACCAGTTCTTTAGGCCTTGTTTAGACTTGTCACCAACAGGTGGGGCTGTTGAGTTACAAACGCGATGCTCTTCGTCTTCATCCTTTTTATTTTTATTTGTGTGTTCTGTTTACTGTCACTGGCTTTAGGAGAGTTATTATCGGCCTGCTGATCAGCTGTGTACCACACAGGGAACTCATGTTTCATTGGAAATTTACATGTACTACACGTATTAAAAATATTTAAAAATATACCAAACATGAATAAATGTTATAAAGAAATTAATAAAAAACAATGCATTCAGAATTTAAAAAAAAAAAAAAAAAAAAAAAAAAGGCAACACTGGAAAAATCTCCAAGAATAAAACTCACTCACTCAAGTTTTTTTTTTCCAGAGGACTTGTGTAAAATCTACATCAGCTCTTTTATTTGACAGTTTGTCTTTGATTTGCTGCAAACATTACGTGGTTGTTTGTTCTTGATGCGTCAGACATTTTATTGGTGTGGTAAAATGGAGGACAGTGCAGGTTGCTTTTTATGGTATTTCACAAAGACAGATGTCTCATAGTTGTTTGTTTTTTTCTACTATGTTTAACTGTTTTCTCCCTAAAGCTTTGGTCTGATATTTTATATTATACAATCAAAAGATAAGATAAAGTATTACCAATGTATCAACAAAATAACTCTATTAAGGTTGAATTTATTTTGATCCAGTGTGAGTGAGTGTTAATGTGAGTCCAGGCGTGTGTGTTGGCGCAGCCTGCCAGTCCCAGGTATCAGAGTTGCAGTGGTGTTGTGCTATGCGGTGGTGTGCATGATTATTGAGCGGTGTGTCATGCAGGATAAGGCCCAGTGTGCCTCTGTTGACTGGTTTGCGGTCAGCGCTGCAGGGAGCAGGATTGTGGTTAGCCTACAGACAGCCAGGCCCTGTAAGAAGATCAGCTGTGTGTGTGTTTCTGTGTGTGGTGGGGCGCTCGAACTCTTCTTCTGCTCTTTGTCTTGCTTTCCTTTTGTTTTCCATATACACTGTGCATGACCCTATCTTATTCATTTTCTTAATGTACTAATAATGAATCTAATCACATCGTGTTCATTTTTACTATATAACTCAATGGCTTACTGCTTTTTGCTCTACTTTTTGAATACGAGTTACTTGTAAACTAAATTATTTTGCAACAATGGTATTTCTTAAAATGCTAGAAAGTTTAGATGACTTGTCTTTGTGTTTGGATCTGGAAATGTTTTTAATATTTTCTTTTATTTATTTATTTATTTATTTTTATTTTTTTTATCTCCACTGCTGTCAAGTGTTGTTTGAAGTATGGATATGTGTTGCACTAAGATTGCTTTTGAAATATTGGAACCATATAGTTGAATGCCATTGAACTTTTACAGCATATAGGAGTTATTAATTGTCTGTTTATCCTACTACTGCTAATGGTACTATTACTGCCGTTGCTGCTACTGCTACTACTATTACCACGCTGAACTGAAACCTGTCTCAAACTCTGTTTTCCTAGAGGTGAGATGAGTACTACCCACTTTGCCAGGGACTTTTATTCAGATAATTAAAAAAAAATTACAGGAGTAAAAGTAAGATTTTAAAAGCTGCTTAAGTAAGACATTCTCATACAACATTGTCTTGTGGCAACAGGCAAGTCATAGTCCAATTTTTGTTTTTCCTCTTCCCTCTAGTCCTAACCTCTCTTAGCGCAGTGGTCACAGAGTGCCGGAGTGCGCCCTGTAGCCAGAGCTAATGGATGGCTCTCAAAAATGGGAAAGCTTTGCACGAGGGAAAGGCAAAGATGCGGTTTTGCCATGCTCTGATTCTTCTCCCTGTTCCCGGTGATAGAGCTGTTGCAGAGAGAGCATCATCAATTCTTCATAAGGCCTCACCGCTAAACACAAACAATATCTGACGGAGTTTTGCCACAGGCGTGCTCCGAGCGCCCTGAACCTGGCCTCTCCCTCTGTCCTCTCTCTGTGTGCACGTTTGAGCTGCTCCCATACACACGCCGTAAAAATGGGGACATCTCATCCAACATTAAGTTGATGGTTTGAGTATTTAATCTTGACTTGCGTGATTCTTGTTGACATACTGCAACTATTGATTGTGGTTTTGTCAGTTGTTATAATACAGTGTTTCTCAAACTGTGGTGGTACGCCGGCCTTCTCTAGTGGTACTCAGGAGTCATTTGCTGTTGAAGTACGGATTTAGATTACTTTACAGTTTAATCCAGTTGTATAGTGTAGACCACTGCTTATAGTCCTGGTTTTGAAACAGTTTAGTTCAGGTTTAGTCTTGGTTTTAACCTAATTAGATCTGGTTTAGTCCTATTTTTTACCTAAATTAGACATGGTTTAGTCCTGGTTTAATCCTGGTTTATCTCTGGTTTTAACCTGATTCAGACCTGGGTTAGCAGTGATTTGAGGTCATTTTAGTCCATTCTGTGATTAACCTCTTGCTCCACTGTGGATTTTCTCTTGAATCATGCATAACTTGAAAATCATCCAAACATTTTATCATATGTCTCAACAATACATTTGAGATGATTAATTGAATGGCCTAAATTGCACCGTGGCCCTTTAACCCTTTGAATAAATGCCCTATTTGTTATGATGACTTCCTACTACTTGGTCATGATTTATGCCTTGAATACATAACAGGACAAAGAGGCACCACCCACTGTCACAGATGAATGCCATTTGTGCAATTTATGGCATAAGCAATTTAATATGTCTGCCTGTTCTTGTTGGAATAGGGTCAGTGTAGTTTTTCTCTTCATCTTCATGGTCCGTATTTGTCTCATTTGAAAGATAGGAAAGGCATTGATTTTACCTCCGCAGCGGTGATTTCACTCATCTGTCTCTTCTGATGATGAGAAGTGCGGTGAGATCAGATGTGTCGCTCATTCATTTTCCTGAGCAAGGCAGACTTACTTACATATTTACTCGCAGAGCTGTTAGTCATCTACAAAAGAGATATGTGGAAACAGTGATTTCTTCATGCACAGAAATGCTCTGAACACCACAACCTTTAAATGTTTTTGTACAAAATAATTAATGACACCTAGCAAAGGTACTATATAATACAAACCCAATTCTTAAAAAGATGGGAGAAACTGTAAAACCAGAATGGAATGGTTTGCAAATCTGATTTATTCTATTCACAATAGACCATAAGCATTTTATTAGGTGCTGAGATACATATTTTTGCACAAAAAAAAAAAAAAAATTGGTAATTTTCTATTTGTCGGCATCAACATGTCTCAATAAACCTGTGAAAAGGCAACAAAAAGTGAAAAAAGTTTTACTAATAGAAAAAAAAAAACAGCTGGAGTGAGCATTTCGTAACTGTTATTTTCAATAAAAGTGAACAAGGAGCATTTTATATATGAAGCTATATTATCACTATTGGAAATATTGGATGCTTGTCATATTTGATATTGTGATAGCTCAAAAGATCTAGCACACAGACATTTTTGAACTCACTTGCATTTTTTTTTTTTTTTTTTTTTAGTCAAGAAGTTAGGAGAAAAAGTATAGTCAAAATAGTACAATGGAGCATGAAGGTAAAACGGTAAAGAATCAGTCAGGTAAAAAAAAATAAAAATCCCAGATCCACACCAAAAATAAGTATTTTGTTCCCTGGCCCATTACTGAACTTTCCTGAAAAATGCATTTAAAATCAGCAAACCAATGCCAGATAAATATTTCAAAGGTAGAAAGGCAGTAAAGGCAGTATACTGTTCATTAGAATGGAATACACAGACGTACCATTATTACATAATGTGTAATTTAAATTTGACTAAAATCTATAAGTTTGGTGTTTTTTGTTAAAGTACAAAGAACCAACTTTAACAGAAAGCCTTTGAGTGTATCCATTGAGGGACAAGATGATGAGGTTAGACACAGAAGAATAATGCAAATAATCCATTTGACATCTCTACTCATGTATTCTGAAAAACATCTTGGTATTGGTAGTGATCTCCTTTTAACATACGCCCCCTTACAATACTGCATGTATAGTGGCAACAGTCAAGTATTAGTCTAGTTCATTGTTTGAAGGCTCTTTGGAGTTATCCCACATGTTTCGCTGTAAACCAGCCTCCTATGTCGGGGCAGTTGTTTTTCACTAGTTGACCTGTGATTAACTAAAAGCATTGTAGCGCTCGTCTCAATTGCCCCTCCTCTCAGAGACCACATAAATCACTCACTGGTGTCTTTCATGAGCTTCATTCCTGTCTCAGACCTAATTCTGGCTCTTATCACTAGCCCATTGCCCACCCACCACCGCCTCTTCACTCGTGTGTGGATTTGTCGCCATAAGCAGTAACTTTACCTCCACTCTCTCCTGTTTTAGTGTATCTTAATTGCATGAGGTTTAGACTGGGGCAACAATCCCGACCTCGCCTGTTAATCTGTTATGATCTTTTAATGGCCTTTCATTACACTATGGTTATCCTAAAAGCCAACAGTCACCACTGTGGCTTCTCGCCTCGATATCACTTTCATTAAAAGAAGCCAAGGATCATTTGTAGTGGCATTTAAGTCATTTGTTTGCAAGTTCAAGTGTTTATAAAGGGAGCTTGCTAGAAGTATATTTTTATCTGAGGCATCGATTTGTTTCAACCTCTCTTTTCACTGCTCCTTGGTGTGGAAGCCTTGACCTTCAGTGTGGGATATCAATGAGCCATGTGACCTCCGAAGCACAATGTTTACACACAAAGATTTGCCAAAGTCATACATTCAATCATGGATCATGTACTATAATGAATATCCAGATAAGAATATGATTGCCCATATTATTCTGGCCATCCCCTTAAAGGGGCTATATTGTGAAAAATATTTTTTTTCTACCCAGTTATAATGTTTTCTCATCAAAAACATACCTGGAATTGTTTTGCTTCATTCATGCCAGTTTAAGCAATCCTGTATTTTCTGACTCGCCCTTTCTGAGGCCTCAGAACGCTTGGTTCCACAAACCTCTGCCTCTCCCACAAATCACTGCCCCCACTCCAGGAAGCACAGGTCAATCCACAACCCCTCTACATCCAATCTGCTCTCATTAATTTATCCAAAAATGGTGTACAGCTCTGTTCCCACTTATTCCTCACAGCTATTTTTAATTTTGTAGTAAAATAGCAATCATAAAGTGAGTAAATAAAACATGCAGTGCTGTTTTAGAGGTGACCAAGACTGGTTTAAAAGGATAAAAAGCATAATATATCCCCTTTAAGGCATTATTAATCATAGACTGTAAAAGATGAATTCAACTTCAAATTATGAAGAATACAGGGCTCTGGACTCACTGGTCAAAACTAAATCAAAAATGACTAAAGTCTCCATCAGATACAAGACTTTAACTTTAATGTGTACATTTGCAGATATTGCATTTGCTGAAATACTGAAAATATTTGCAAAACATTGTCCTCCTTTAGAGATATTGAGAAAAAAAACAGTTAGTTTAAATTTTTTATTAATAAAAGGTAGCCATATGGATCTGTCAATTTTTACAGAATAGTTAGTCAGTGTAAACCAAAGATTAAATAAAGCAACTAATAAAAAATTGCATAGTGTCATTGTGAAAATCATAAAATTGGAATATATCCTCTCACAATAATTATGAAACTAAAATTTGACATTGTGAAATCACTTGCCCTTTCTATAAACTTGACTTGACAACTTGATAAATGCTTTTAAACCCAAACATTCAGCAATTTTCTTTTGACAGTTGCTGCACATCCAGGACCTTTCTATGTATTCGCCTGTTTCTTCACACACAGAGGTCAGGGTCCGGAAACATAAGATTTGTGTTGTCTTTGTTTGTCGTCAGCACCTTCTCAGGCGGTTGAAGTTTCTCCGGAATCAGCCAAGCGCTTCCAGAGGGTCGCTGTACAAGTGTGTGTCTGTATTGTGTGGGTGGGAGCGCGGGCGAGCTGCATGGTCCTGTATTGATGTCTGCTGCCCCCCACCTCCCTCCCTCAAGGAGCAGCTCTGTGGGATAGTGTGTCAGTAGGACAAAGGCATGGCGCCATCCGTCCTGCTCTACGGGCCAGTAACTAGAATTAATTACAAACCAATCGAATCTGCTGCAGCCAATTGGTAAACTAATTGGTAATTTCAGCTGCCCATCTAGTCACGGATTGGGCATTTAGCTCTGGCCAATGGTGTAGGTGCACAAAGTGGGAGCTCCCTATATAGACTTTTTTCTCTTATTCTTCTCTCTGTGGCTCTGCTCAAATAAACCTATAAGCTTTAGGTTCTCCAGGACACCTTTGCACAAATGAATGAGCTTACACTGATAAAATGCATGGCAAACATCAATGTCACTATCTAAATGTACAAATAAAATAGACATACAGTAGTTGTTGATTCATTGATTGTTTATTTCATCTATTCTGGTTAGAGATCAAGGGTGACTGTAACATCGCAACAACTAGGAACCACAGGCAGAGAATGGCCAGTTTTAGTGCTGGACTAAGAGTTTGGGACTTACACTGACAGACAACCATTCACCCTCACCTGAATTCATTATAGGGCTATTTAGATTGACCACTTATTCACCTGCACATATATATGTCTTTGATGAGCTCCTTGCAGAGAGGCAGGAGCGCTAAATATACCCTAACACCATGCACTACCAGTTGTTGTTTAAATTTAGAAAAATAAACTGTGTTGAAACTTATTTTGCTAACAAAACATGCTTTTTCAAATTAAGACTCCACCTGTAAATGAAGAACATCAAGCTATGGCTTGTCCTAAACCAGAGGTCGTTAACAGGCGGACCGTGGTCCGAATCCGGACCCAGATGCCCTCCCATCCGGACCCGAACCTCTGTCCCACTCCGCGGACCCGAACCTTCAGCCTGTTCACTCCCCGGGAGCGCAGCGGCGCGAGAGAGGCGCTGCGCTGCGGCGCGTCAACAGCATCGTATCCTGGTGCTTTAAAACTTTAACATGAACAGTGCGGGGTTAAATCAGCTGTGTTTTCTGTTACTGTCCAACAAAATGAGAGGAGTAGGTCCAGACTGAGTGCGGAGGGACAGGACTGTTCCGTTTACAACAGACTTAAGTTTCGTTTTTACGGATCGGCGAGAGAGGAGGCGACACAGGCTGTGAGCGGCTCTGCCCTCTCGGTGTCTCTCTGTCGAGGCTCACCCCTCTCCTCTCGGTGTCTGTCTCTCTGTTCCACAGAGGACAGAGCTGCTTCATATTCACCAGAGAATTAAGAGGAAACCTGTGTTTTGAGGCGCAGTACGTTCCACTTTAGTTTTAAAGGGTGCATCGTCTCCTGCGTAAAAGCAGACAGAAAATCTTGCGTGTGACGCTATCAACCAATCAGATCTGAGGATTTGGAAACATATGGAGCGGTGACTGTGAGACAGACAGCGGAGAAATGAGAGAGACAGATGTAGAAAGGAACAGAGGTCAGCTCTAAACTCCTGTGTCTCCTGTGTTCTGAGCCAAGGACCATTATAAAAGCATTTTGTTTGATTTTTTTTAACTGTATTTGATTAACATAAGAAAAAAAAAAACTTTTTTATTTTATTATTTGATATACCCTAGTTTTAAACTGATGCTTATGTTAGCAAAATGCTATTGCCATAATGTAGACACTGATGTGACTACAATGATTTTATTTATATATTTTTGAGGTACAAATCAACATTGTGATGCTCCGGACCTTCGCACGAGAAAATTTTCACCAATTGGACCTTGGTGAATTTTAGTTGGTGACCCCTGTCCTAAACCATACATTTATGCTAATTTGGTTTAAATACTATAGTTGCATTAAAAATAAACATTGATCTCTGCAGAAAATATGATTATTGGTCACTTGCTGGTCAAGTTGATTATGTCAACTAACAACACATTCTAAATGGGAAAAAAAAACAATAACAACAAAAATGCTGCTTTCCTATTCTCTGCATTCTTCTAAGACAGCAGTGAATATGACATGCATCACTGATCTTTGTCTGGTGTCATTGCTTGTGTTGTCAAAGTGATGGCTGCAAGTTTCAGGTTTCAGATTGCTCCTCTACTGTGGCCAGCTCTACAAATTCTCAAAAATAAGGCCTGTTAGATGAGGCTGGTGGCTCAGTATTTTTAATTCATTTAAGAAATCCACAATTGTCAAAGTGATAGTTAGAAAAGTCCTCAAAAAGGACAGTTGTATGTGTTTCAGCGTGCCGTCAACATGTCTGGCCCTCGATGGTTGGGAGGAAGTGAACGAGGGAGGATGAAAGACATGTCAAGGTGCCAGGTTTCGGGATGAACATCAATCTCCCAATTAGGCTTAAAATAACCTGGCCTGACCTGACACTTCCTCTATGAAAGGGAGGACAGAGAGTGGTAGAAGGCAATGTGAGAGAAGGTAATAAAATTGAATCAGGGTTAAAGAGAAGTGCCAAGTCTGCAGGAGAGACACTGATCTAAACACACAAGTTGAAAAAAATGTGTGATGTGTGAAAAAACTTTTTATTTTGTGACACTGCTGATACTGGTGTCTAACCTGGATAATAAAAGATTCTTTAGTTTCATGGCAAATAGAACCTCACGGAAATGTTCCACTTCTTCTTTTCCCCCAGTTCATTGTTTTCAGTCAGTTTTGCGTTCAATGGAGGGCAAAACAAACATGGCTACACACAGTAGAAATGTGGAAATAAAACCAATTAAGTATTTAGATGGCCTGACAACTCAGGACAAAATAGGACATGGACAAAAACAACAAATATTGGGCACCTGTGACTTGTATGAGGCACAGCTGCCCTGTTTGAGCCTCTGGCAACAGCCAGGTCGCTGCCTCCACCTCTGTGACGTGAAGCAGTTTATAAACACACCATGCCAAAAGTACATTTTACAGTTGGGGTGGGTCATTAACCCTGTGTATGGGACTGGTGTTCATTTTTCATCATAAAAAGTGAGTACAATTAACAAAGAGACACAAACTGCCGTTAGCTAATGCTAGCTTAAGGTAATGTCATTTCAATACTATACGTTCACTGCAAATATCCACAGCTAACCGTTACTACTGTTCACATGCACATGGGGAGAGAGATTCATTGAACAGCACAAATCCATCTTTCTCTGACATTTTGTAGAAACACAGATCCTTACCTGAGTAACCAGTAGCTTCAGCTGACGGTCAGGGGAGTAACGTTAAGCCAGTGTGTGACGTCACTGTGAAAACTAGTAATAGGGATCGCTATCCCGGCAACTATGGGCCATAGGCGGGGAACACTCTGGACAGTGGTCAGTTTGTTACAGTCAGGAGGAAGCTGAAATACCTGGAGATAACTCATGGCAACATGGGGAGGACATGCAGACTCCACCCATGTCTACTCTACTCTGAATGTATGATGCATTCTCTTCCAAACCTTTGCATATATATGCTAATGATGTACAGTCTCTATTTTAACCCACAACTGACACATTTTACTGACAAATGCAAATGGATATCTTAACCCTCTTGCAGCAGTGGCTTAGAAAAAATGTAACATGTATCAAAGGTCTGTCTGTGTTATTGTGGCTTTATTGTAGCTATTTAAGATGATATGGTTATAGGCTGATGTGCAGTGCAGTCTCTCCACATAGTTCCAAGTTAACAACCCCAGTGCATTAGTGTTGTTCAGGCCCCAACACTGACCAAGACTTTCCCGCCTCTGCTGTTTGCATCATAAACATGACCGGTCAATAGAAAACACAGTATTTCAAAGTAATCCACAAGTTTATTGTCTTAAACAGGATGACCAGTACACCCATAAATTGATTAAAACATAAAACAGCATGCTTTTAGAAGTAGCCCCTCCCCATTTGAGCTTTTACCACACACTGTACATTGATTAACTCACTAGTGCTTTACATTACTTCAAGCATTTTTGTTTCCCATAAGGGTAATAACTCAGTTTACTGATGTAGAAATGCATTTTACATGAGCTGGTTTGTAGTATAAAAAATTACCAGTAGGAACAACCAAGGCCATCACAGTAGCTGTTCCTCAAGGGTGAAATCTAATTCATAGGCAAAGGGAAATTCCACATTTTAGAGGAAAAAACTCATTATGTATTTATTTATTTTTATCCTATGATGACATATTTAAATAGGAGCTTGGGTGTTTCCCATCACTAGAAACAGGATCTGCAGAATTATTGATGCATCACCAATGTTGAATTTTACACTTCTTATATGGTTTCTTAATTTAATAATTAAATTAGCTTGAATTGAATTGTCTTTTAGGTTGGGTGTCCCTCTCCTTTATGTGATAAAGACTTTCCACCTATTAACACTGCCGATCTATGCAGGATAAACAGGAATCACAAACCCGATTAGGGCCACATTCCCTTCTCAGATGCCTAGACTGTACTGTTACAATCTTTTGGTGAGGTCAGCGGAGAGAAATGGGTGATCAATGGCTTGCCTGAAAATCATTTGTTTAATCTGATTTGTAGGGATTTTCTCTCCTTCTGCAACGGAAACGGCGGAGGGTTAAGAAAAAATGCGTTGGTGGGAGTCTGCTGAAACAATGGTTCAATATGAACATTATTCTGCAATCTGACACCACAGGAAATAGATATTGATCATGATGACCATTTACTCACACTGACTGTGTGGAGGGCAAAAACTACCAAGAAGAATGTATGTGAAAAGTTAGCACAAAGGCCTTCACATCTCAACAGTGTGGATGATCATAGCAATATCCAACAGTAATGTTGATAGTATGAGATTATAGGGTGGATCTCCAAACCTGTCAAACCTAACAGATAAGCTAGAAAAGCATACAGTAAATGATTTAATGTTCTGATAACTGATATGATTGGTTGTGTTTGCATATGATTAAGGCTTTCTTAATCATGGGAACCAAGATTCAGTTCAGTTTCTTGTATGACGAGAAGGTGATGATTGGTTCAAATTAAGACTAAATGATCATTCAATTTGAGTTGAGTTTTCAATTCATATAACATAATTTGATTTAAGGCTCTAGACTCTTATTTCAACATTATAAATCTTTAAAGACCATGACATTATTGCTATATATTTTGTTTCTTGCACAATACATTTGCTGATATTGCAAGTTGTTTATTCAGGGCTGAACAATCGACATCAAATCAAAATCACAATTTGAATTGTTGCAATTAGCAAATTGCAAAGGCTGCAATTTATATCACAAAATATCCTGTCTCCACAGGGCCCTAATATGTATGAACTATGCTACAGCTGTAGTTTAGATCTCTACTGTCATGATCTGAAAGGCACTTTGAATTGCTCTGTGTATGAATTGTGCTATACAAATAAACTTGCCTTGCCTTGCCTTGCCTTAGTTTTATTAGATTAGCAGTGAATATTTCAGTCTTCTCTCAATGGTCCATCACATTATTCACATTATACTGGAGCCTATCCCAGTAACTTTGGGCCTTAGGCAGGGGGTACACCCTGGACAGCGGCCAGCTTTTCGCAGGGCTGACACAGAGACATACACGGACAGACAGACAACCATTTACTCTCACATTCATTCACTAGGGGCAATTTTGAGTCACCAATTCTCCTAACACATGCATGTCTTTGGACGGTGGGTGGAAGTCGGAGTGCCCACAGAGAACACATTGATTTAAAAAATATATATTGTGAATCTTATTGCAAACGCAATATCTGTCAGAAAAATTGCAATTAGATATTTTTTCTAAATTGTTAAGCCCTATTATTCAGCGCATCTCACCCCTGTCAAATGAAATTTTAACTGATCACTTGAGCTGAAAAAAGTACATAAAAGTAGTACTTTTATATGCTTTGATACTGTCACCTTATCAGGTCATGTTGGCTCAAAAAAATAACTCTTTTTTTCTTTATCTATTTTACAACTTACCATATGTCTCCTGCAAGCATATGATTGGTCTATGCTGGTTTTACATTATTTACATCCAGAAACCCACCAACCTGCACTCGAAAACATGGGCCTTCAGCTTCTGTTATTGTTTGAAATTTTATTCTTTATTATGGCACTGCTGAAGTTATCTGTGATGTTTAAAAAAAAGAATTGCCCAGTTAGACATTAGATGGGAGTTTCTGAAGCTTTTTTGTCTGAGACTAAGACTTGGCTTTGAGATGGACTTTTAATAAAAGAAAACAGGCAAGCATCTGCACAACACTCAAATCAATGCACACTTATTGCTTTACCTCTAAAATACCTTTTACATTAGGAACAGTAGAATAATTCTCATTTACTTTTTACTTAAGTTTTTCATTTTCCATTTCCCACAATTGTGCACTATGAACGCTCACATCATTGAACATTGGAGTAAATGTATTATTCATGGGGAAATATAGAGTGTATATTCCTTTCATTGTGTGCACCAGTCTAGGGAATTCCATCAGCATTGATCTGGTCAGCAGACAAACAGGATGTACCAAAGGAGGAGATGAAGAAGGAGGCAGGGCATGTTAGAGCATTTGTCTCACATAATACTGTTAAACTTTTAGATGCAAAGCCCTTGATGTGTGAGAGGCAGAATATGTGTATGTGAAGCAGACAGACTGTGATATCAGCAGAAGAAATCAATACAGAAGGAGGAATTGAGGAAAATGCAAGAAATCTGAGACAATCTTGATGTGTTGTGTTAAATGTGTGGTCCACATGATGGCATTTGGCTTTAGAACAAATGTGAGGGGTTTCCCAAAGTGTTTCAATGCAGATACTGTAATTTATTACAACTCAGATCTAACAAAATAATCTCGTCTAGCGTTTTATGTTTTCAACTAAGGTACTGAACCAGACCAGACAAAAAGACATCTCAAACACATACACTTACATTCAAATAGACTATTGAGCCCATTGCTCTCCCATAGCCTTGTCACCATGACGGACTTTTGACAACAAATATAATTTCCAAAATTATTATTTTAGAGTTGGCTCTATGTTTGTTTGTTTACTTTTTTTTTTTACTTTTTATAGAATATGGGACAATATTCTGCATTTGTTCATTAATGTAAAATTATTCAGAACACCAGTTATGTGCCTGTAGAATTTTCTAAAAGAGCATATAGTCAGAAACTAGGATATCTTAAAGTTAATTAATTTAGACCTTCAGGAGGCCCCAGGCAAAGTTTTCTTAGCTTCATTGTACACTTTGTTGTAAGACTTTGCCAAACTGAAAATTAAGGCACTGTGTAATGCCACTACTTTAGTGTTTAGCTGTTTGGTGTAGCTAATTGCAGAGTGTAATAATTAAACATAATAACATAATTTAAAGTACAGTAAATAAAGTCTTACAGTGTCACAAAACATAATGAAACAGCCATGCTGCTGCAGAGAACATGCCGGACTGCTGAGTTATTTTAGACTAAGCATAGGGGTTGAGCTCACTCCCAGAGGGGACACTGACGCCTAAACAAATTCGATAACCTAACCTTGTTACCCCCAAGTCACATGGCACCCCATAATACCCCTCCTCCATTCAAAACAATAGGTAACAGGAGAGATAAATTGTGCCTAGACACTACATGTTTACATTGAGAAGTGCACGTCTATGCACACAGTGACTTGCAGGATGAATGAGTGAATGGATGGCTGTGTGCACTTAGAGCAAGGTGCACCAGCTTCTACTCACATGATGAATTGACAGGGGTTTGTAGTGAAGTGTTAGCCCTCAGGACAGGAGAGAGCTGAGGTCCACAGTCTGGATCATGAGGAGAAGATGGCACTGAGAGGGAGAGAGGACTCCATGGGGAACGTGATGAAGCATGTAGCTCAGGTTTCCTGTCTCTGATGTAAGGCCAGCCTGGATCGATGGCTCCACTGGGGCCTGGCCAGCACACTCTAGTCAACCTGCCTGCTCTCCACACTTCTCACCCTCTCTATTCTTACTTCTCTTTCCCTCACCTTTTGTCATCTGTCATTCCCTCTACTCACACTCTTCATCTTTCTAACACCAGTTTGTCTATCTATCAGTCAACTCCATGACACTGTATCATCTACAACAAACACAAACAACTCGTACTGGGTTGTTAGTGATTCTGTTTTATTTATCTTTCATAGACCAGAGCCTGTCTATAATTTCACTATGATAAGTGAATTAGGAAGCCCCACCCTGTGTCTCGGCACTGGGGAATCTACAGGGTTAAAATAAAACAAGCAACACTTGGGCCTTGCATATGACTAGCTGCCAGTTTTATTGAGACAAATGGTTTTTTAATGGCCTTCAGGGATTGATACTAATCTAAGGAGGCTGGTTAGGCTTCTGCACTCAGTGTGGCCTGAAACACCAGACTGGATGGCAAAGAACAGGCCACCATGCTTCAAACCCAGCAGTAGGTCCTCACTCCAACTGAGATGGCCAGGCATAAAATAGACAAAGGACTGTTGTTTCCTTTTGATTAGGTTGTAAACCCTCCAAAAAGAACTGAAAATCATGATATGTAAAGACACATCCCAACTGATTTACTCTAGACTTATTTAACAGTGCTGTGGAGTATACTCATAAGATATTTTGTTTTGGTCTAGGTCTTACATGGCGACAGCAGGTATGGTGCTGAAGGAGACCTCATTAAGTCATGCTACAGCCCATTAGCGGACATGAGACTGGGGGGAGCTATTGTTAGGTGGTCTGAGTCAAGGGTTGTCATGGAAAAATCCTAGTCTCATCTGTCATCGCAAGGTTAAGTGTTTCAAAACCAAACTACAGCTTAGGTCACTAGCATCTATGGTATACTGTTAGCATAGCTTGTGTGCTAAAATATGTGAAGAAAGACAGCGGAATTATGCTTGATCTTAGCAAAGTAACGCAACCTAGTGATGGACCCAAAGCCAAAGAGGCATGCATCAGGAAGGGCATGCGGGGTAAAAAAAAAAAAAAACAGTCTTGCAACTGCCACAAAGAGTACACTGGGTTGTGACCCTCTGTGACTGGATTTCATTACATATACTTATCTTACAAATCTGTTATTTGGAATTCAAATACTAAATCAATAATAATTATGGTTTGTCCTATTCACCTTTAATAGTTTATGCAGTTTTAAATTGTTGTAGAGTTACTCATAAATGTGTTTTGAAAAAGTTCTTGGTTAGTGCTTTAGAATGTATGAGTCTTCCTCCAGTTATCAGAGATGATATGAGTGTTGGCAGACTGCGGCACACTCTAACCTATCTCTTACCCTCTCAGTGCAGGCAGGCCTTGTCTTCATGGCCCGACCTAAACCCATTTGACATCTAACATAACCATAGTAGACACGTCGGGGCTGATAGCACATGAGAGAGCAGTCAGGGCTCATCTCGTACAGAAATCCACTCCCCTGTGTTTGTGGTTTGCCTTCATTTCCCTTTGCAAATACACACAATAACAACTCAGCGAGGTGCCCCTGTCTGCTCTGGCTGGTACCGGACCCATAAATATTTCAGCTCTGAAAACCAAGATGTCAAGAAGCTTTGGATGAGACCCGGCAAATAATTCATACCATCTGCTGTCAAACACATCCTAGATCCACTGGAACAGAGACTTTGTTATGTGTGCTGCCCTGTGTGAGCTAACATGCGGTTCTGCTGTAGATACAAACCAAAGGCTGAAGGCAAAATAGTAAAGCCAAGAAGCGGTGTCAAGCACACAAACGACGAGTGTATAGACTTTTCACCTTAGGCAACAGGCTCCTTTGCAGATGTTGACAGAGCGGTGGCAGGGTAGGCCTTGGAGAGAAACTTTGCCATAAATTTAAAAGCGCAAACGTCCTGGGACTGAAAGCAGTTATTGGGAGGCGAGGGCAGGACTGTAGCGATATTGGCTTTGCGTGCTGCTGAGCAATGGCTGCACTGAGCAGTGTGACAAAAATTTAGTAAAAAAATACTGAGAAATTATTGACTGGCGCGAAATTTGCTGCAGAGGCTAACACAGTGCTCTTTCAGGGAGAGTTGGCAAAGGTAACAGCTGGGGCTAAATCAAACTTTCATTTTTGATTTTTGTTTTTTATTTGTTATAATGTTCTATCTTTCTTAAAGTTACACTGTGTAACTTTTCTCCTAAATATGTGGGGCATACTGACTTGTTTTTGTGATTTTTTGAGCGATTATAAGGCCTGAGGCGCGATCTGTTGCTCCGAGCAGGGCTTCCGTACTGAGAAACCGCCCTCGCAACTTGGCCGGGAGCGCTCCGCTGTTCAGGAAAAGTCACGTGACAGGGAACAACTTGCTTTACGGCATTCCCCCTTCAGCTCTTATACCTGAGGCGCAGGTATAACCAGGAAGCTACTTTTAGCGTTGTTATTTTCGCCAGTTCGTCAGGGCCGAAGGACACAAGAAGATGAAGACAATGTCGGACGAGGCAAGAAAAAGAAAATGTGAAAGGGACCGCACCAGAGCACAGACAAGAGTCAACATCGGACAGACTTTTGCTCGCTGGCGTCAGATGAGAGACAGAGAAGGCTGCAAATCGGATCACGTTTTTGCATCTTTATTGTTGGGCAGGTAAATTAGCCTATTTATTTTTTCTTTAGAACGTGCTTTTTCATACAGTTATTAGTTGTTTTTACTGCGACCATTGCGCGATATTTGTTGATAAGCTAACGCTAGCGCTAACTCTATAGAAGATCCAGTCCAAACTTCCAAAGGTAGCAGCAGGTCAACTAAAGTTGAAACAATGATGGAAATAGACGCACCTCGCACAGTTTCAGAAGGAGGAGGGGCCATAGTGTTTACGTTTTGCGACGGTGCAGTGGCACCTGTGGCCTCTAGAGGCGCAAGACTGGGAATCTTACACAGTGTAACTTTAACTGTAAAACATGAAACTTAGCTTTATGGGAGACTTAGCTTTAAGGGGTCACAGGTCAGTGTCGTCTTTGTGCCAGGCCCAAGTCCTTATAAATGGAGAGAGTAGCAACAGAACAAACATCCAAACCAAAGTATGCCAAATCAATATGCAAATTGCTGCATGCTAGGAGGCAGATGATTTACTGTAGTGACGCCAGAAGGCAAAAGCCAAACTGAAAGAAGTCTTGGCTTTATGGGAAAGAAAATATTATAATACCCATATAAAATAGATATGCATCATAATTGATTGTTCTCTTTTTATTTTTACCAGTTTATTCCCATTTACTAAGCCTGTACTGAAATCTTCACACCTCTGGCAGCGTTACTGAAGCATGCAGGTGTTGGCAAATGGCAGATCATATACTGCAGTTGTGTATCTGGGAGGGACTCTCTGAAAACAAGTCACCATACGCTTCACTGACCATTTCACTGCTTCACTAACTGGGACTGTGTCTTTGCATTTAAAACTTAAGCACAGAGAAACAAAATATACTAAAAGTGATGTTACATTAAACATACAAACTATGTAATTATTGGGCATGGAAGAGGCTTTGACAAATTGGATCTTTGTGGACATACACAATACATATGTTCTAGTCAGTGGTGTATGAGACACATATGTCTCAGTGTGGCTCTGGGTGGTGGCTGCCAGGCATTTGCTAATGTGTTGCAGCTAGCCAAGCAGCCAGGGCGAGTGAAAGTGGCCAGTGAAGCAGATAATCACATCATCAGAGTGAGACCAGCCGAGCCTTGAGAAGCCACTGTCAGTGATGGGGATGACGATAATAGCTGAGCTGGCTTCCTGTCTATGTGTGCACGTTCTGGTGTGATGTCCATCTTAAAAGCTTTGATTTATAGTTTATATGTTTGAGTGCCTGTATAATACCATTGTCAGTTGAATGGCCTCTGTGTCCATTTCTCTGAATGCCTTGTTTTACAGCTATGTATTATGCATCATATTTGTGTGTGTAGTCTGAAGTGAATGGTGACGTATTGTTAGACCTTTCCATGAGTGATGTATTCAGATAAGTATAACTAACAGTTTCAAGACAAAACTAGTATTCTTTCCTATAATTTTTTTTCAGGGCACAAACTAAAACATTAAAAGATGTTTTAACACAGCAATGAATGGTTGTTACTGATATATTTCTTACAAACTACTCTGAATAGTTAAATCAGATAGTTCAATTTGATAACTTAATAAAGTAGGAATTGTGATGACAGATGGATTCAATCTTAACTGCTTATCCAGCATTACACAAAAATTCAGAAACCTATATTATTTAGCCTTTAGCTTATATGCCAATTGTATATGCTAATCACTACAGTAAATAAAAAGGTGCAACATTAATACAATTCTTACCAGGCTCTGATATTATATACACACATGTAGTTGATTGTCAGTTGCCAAAACCATGTTTATATTTATAATTTTGTGGCTAATGCTAATTCCTCCATAAAAAAGTAACATGATCTGTCTCGTTCATTGCACCATTCGTTTAAACGCAGCTGAAGGGTCTTTGCTTGGAAAATCCAGACTGATATGTCTCTGTGTTATTTTACAGAGAAATATCAGTCTGGTCACCACGCCGTCCGCAGTGGTTTACTCAAATCCCAAGCGTACCGTGCATTTTGATTGGGTTATTTAAGTCACGTGTTCTTCGCTAGCAGCGTCACTCGTACGCGTCTCCTCGCCGACAACAATAAAGATGGCGCACCGAGGAGCCGAGAGTTTGTTTCATTCAGCGGTATGGTACGGTAATGTTGAAATAACTCCCTCGTTCCTCCCTCGTGGCTTTACTACTCCATTTGTTTACTTTCTTACTTTCTTGTCGCTTTGTTAACGTCACGTCCGCCATTTTCTGATTGGCTAACGCCGCTGTCCGTTAATTCGGGTTTGCTCCGCCCTAGAAATCGAATTGATTGTAAGGCGACCAGACTCATCCGCTGGTTCAGCGGTGAGTCTGGAATTTCCAGGCAAGAAGGGTCTTAGTCAAGAACAAATTAGTATCATTACAATTTAGCACACATGCTTGATTTTTGATATATATATATATATATATATATATATATATATATATATATATATATATATATATATATATATATATATACCATCAGTCACCTCCTCTACATGGATGATATCAAGCTGTACGGCAAGAGCGAGAGAGACATTGACTCACTGATCCACACAACCAGGATCTACAGCAATGACATCGGAATGTCATTCGGACTTGAGAAGTGTGGACGGATGGTGACAAAGAGAGGGAAGGTAGTCCATACAGTAGGGGTCCCACTCCCAGATGGCAGAATAGCAGACATTGAGGACAGCTACAAGTACCTTGGAATCCAACAAGCAAATGGCAACCTGGACCAGGCCACAAGTAAAACAGCCACAGCCAAATACCTCCAACGAGTAAGGCAAGTCCTAAGGAGTCAGCTCAATGGCAAGAACAAAGTCCGGGCAATCAACAGCTATGCCCTGCCGGTCATCAGATACCCTGCAGGAATAATAAGCTGGCCAAAGGAAGAGATTCAGACCACAGATGTGAAAACACAGAAGCTCCTAACCATGCATGGAGGGTTCCACCTCAAATCCAGCACCCTGAGACTGTACACTAAGCGCAAGGAAGGAGGCAGAGGACTGGTGAGTGTCAGAACCACTGTCCAGGATGAAACATCCAAGATCCTTGACTACATCAGGAAGATGGCCTCAACAGATGAAGTTCTCAGTGAATGTCTCAGGCAGTGGAAAACAGAGGACGAGGTGCTGGAGGAACCATCATGGGAGGAAAAGCCCCTACATGGGATGTACCATCGACAGATAACTGAAGTGGCTGACATTGAGAAATCCTACCAGTGGCTAGAAAGGGCTGGACTGAAGGACAGCACAGAGGCACTGATCATGGCTGCACAGGAGCAGGCCTTGAGCACCAGAGCAATAGAGGCCCAGATCTACCATACAAGACAAGACCCCAGGTGCAGACTGTGCAAAGAGGCCCCTGAGACAATCCAGCACATAACTGCAGGCTGTAAGATGCTGGCAGGGAAAGCATACATGGAGCGTCATAACCAAGTGGCTGGTATAGTGTACAGGAACATCTGTGCAGAGTACAGTCTGGAAGTTCCGAGGTCAAGATGGGAAACACCTCCAAAGGTGATAGAGAATGACCGAGCTAAGATCCTGCGGGACTTCCAGATTCAGACAGACAAAATGGTAGTGGCGAACCAACCGGACATTGTGGTGATGGACAAACAGCAGAGGAAAGCCATTGTGGTTGACATCGCAATACCAAGCTATTGTAACATCAGGAAAAAGGAACACGAGAAGCTAGAGAAGTACCAAGGCCTCAAAGAAGAACTTGAGAAGGCCTGGAAAGTGAAGGCAACAGTGGTGCCCGTGGTCATCGGAGCACTCGGGGCAGTAACCCCCAAACTGGAAGAGTGGCTACAGCAGATCCCAGGAAAAACATCAGACATCTCAGTCCAGAAGAGCGCAGTCCTAGGAACAGCAAAGATACTGCGCAGAACCCTCAAGCTCCCAGGCCTCTGGTAGAGGACCCGAGCTTGGATGGATGAAACCGCCCGCGGAGGGCGAGAGGACAATTTTTATATATATATATATATATATATATATATATATATATATATATATATATATATATATATATATATATATATATAATTATTATTATTATTATTATTATTATTATTTATTTTTTTATTTTTTTCTTAAACCTGTTGCCTTGAATGAGCTGAGAAATCATGTATACGAAAGCTGATCTAAGACTTACTTAGGTCCAGAGATGAATGCATGGCTGAAAAGAAATCAATGTGGTTTCATGGTGCTAGATCAGTGACAGCAAGTGCTGAGGGAGTTGCAGAAAATCTATTTTTTTTAGAAAGTGATGTTGAGGTAATGTACCTTGCATACTATATGTGCAAAAGGTTGGAAAAAGATGACAGAACAAAAATACTAAAATACCATTACCAATGTGAAAATGGATCCAGACCACAATTCACCACATCCACATCAAAATGTATTACTTTAATGAAAATCCAACAGTAGCAAGCTAGGCTGAATCACCAGTTCAGTATTTTGATGCAGTCCAACTATAACATTATTAGCAGGTTTGTGGCACTTAATTTTTGGCCTTTTTCACAAATTCAAGTTACTTAGAGCAACAATGGACTGTGACAAAAGGAATATACGTATCTACAACCTTTCTTGGCACCAGAGCACATGGATGTCCTCCTTTGTTCAAAATGTAACTGAACAATGAGTTTAGTGCTGTAGACAGTGAGGGCCTTCCCTTTACAGCCAACACAAGTCTATTATTCTGTGCTCTGTGATTTACGACCATACAGCTGTCGATATCTTGTCAGCTGAGCTCTCTGTACTCTGCCTGTTTTGTCATGAGCTCTCTCATAGATTGCTCATTCACTTTGCTGTCATAGCAAGGTGATTCGGACTTAGAAACAACTTACTGCAGGTGGCCCACACACATCTTGTTTTCACTTGTGGGTGGGGCCACTCAGTCTCGTATGGTACCATGTGTTTGATCACATCACTCATAGAAGGACTAAGCCACAAAACCCCCTTTTCCACAATAGGAATGTTAATTAGTCAGGGTCATTTCACTCCTAAGACGATATGCTTAGACATTTGCATTGAAACATTCTGTCACTAACTCTTTTTCTAATGCAATATTGTTCTGTTTAATTGAAGTTTCAAAAATAGACTGAAATAACTTCTTAGTATCAGAAATGCTAATAGCAGATTTGTCTGTGCCAAATAAATCAGCGAGTCACTCAAGGCAGATAATTTGCTGTGGCAACTTACAGTACTTTTTTTTTTTTACCTCTATACATGTAAAAGCTCTTTACATCAAGTGACCATTCAAATATTCACACAATAGTATACACAGACACTGGCGGAAAGGTGGGTTAAGTGTCTTGCGATGGACACATTGGCAATATAAACTGCTGGAGCGAGAATTGAACCATCAACCTTTCAGTTATTGGATGATCTGCTCTACCTCCTGAGGCACTGCTACATTTTGTGTGTAATAGCACACAATATATTTAAATTAGTATTTAATACATTCATTGAACACAAAGTAAACAGTGTGATATATGGACATTTATGTGTATGCTTATAACACAGAGACAGCAGGACACAAATCAAACATGTAGAGCATTAATCTGCTGAGAACCAAACTCATAATGAAGACAATGAATGTCAGCCAGCATCTTGTTGATTAAAACAAGCAAATACAGATGACACAGATGAAGTATGTGAGAAAGGCTATTATAAAACATCAGAAAGCCTGACAGTGAAATATAGTTACGAGAGGTAGAAACGATAGACGGGAGGCAACGTAAGGAAAGTGCAAAAGAGAGCTCAAAGGGGATGAAATCTTGTTAATACTGTGGCTTGACCTTGGCCAGCAGCTGACACCAGCGATCATCTTTAGGTCACCGTCACTGAGCCACTCTGTTTAATTGACATTAGGCACGGCTGCATGGCCAGGCTTTAAAGGGGATTCACACTGGAGCTGCTCTGGGGACAATGCAGGCCATTGCTCTGAGCTGGATTACCAAAAATGGTCATATGTCCTTAACTTTATACTTATGTAGCTATAATAGGAATGTCAGACATTTTATTGTGTGTTAATTGTTAGTGTTCTAATGACATAAAATAACAGACTGGATGCTTGTTATTGATTGCCTCTGTGTGGATCTTAACCCCACTGTCTCCAGATTATAGTCTGAGGTTACAAACTTCTTTTGATGACCAAAGATTTATAGGAAAGCTGACTTATTGCACCTATGGGGCAGGCATGGATTGGAGAGAGAAAGAGGACTTTCTCATGGAGAGTCACAAAATTTATACCTCGTCAGTCTGTGAGCTTTCTTTACATTGGACGGGAAAAGGATCACGAGGAAAGAGCTATGAATCTTACATTTATTTTTATTGGAAGCTAAGAAAGTCCGAGACACAGTTTCTCTTTTAAACTTCATGTGTGTAAATGCTACGAGTTTTACAGTAAAAATGCTAACCATACTTTACCTCAAATGTTGTTGAGAAAATATGCATATTATTTCTTTGAGATAAGGACAGCTGTTTAAGCATATTGTAATAGTAATCATGAAAATTAGTCTTTTTTATGAATTATTTTAATATGCCTGCACACTCCAATAAATAGCTCTCATTGGCTGTTGAATTAATGGCTGACATAGAAAGTTTGTAAAAACTTAAAAAAAAAAGTAAGGAACCTGAGGATGTGCCTAAATATTGGTGAAGCATTAACAAGGTGTCAATGAGGCAGAGATTATTACTGGTTTGATGTAATGCTAAACTCAGAGCTGAAAGTTTAAGGTAAACTCTAAAGTGAAGTTTAATGTCATATACTGTATTATCATTTTTAGGTGACAAATTGTTCAGTTTAAAAAAAAAAACAGAATGGTATGCTGTTGTGGTGAGAGGACTTGTTTTGACTATAATACAATGAAAAAAAAATTATTATTTGCCCTAACATTGACAGTGTGTTGAAAATGTGGACTGTGCAGAGGTCTTGCTGGTATATGTGTAACCCCTGACTTTGCTGTCTGTCCTCGCTGGAGCCTTCTCTGCTGCCTAATCTCTAATGCCTCCCCAGATCCACTCTAATTCATTACTTCCCCCTCCGCTGCCCTGCAGGGGTCATGTAAATGGCACGGACCTCGCCGGACCTTATTATTACCAAGGCCTGCGTCTGATCTCTGTTTGCATCCCCCTTATGCCTGCACAGTTTGTGTATGTGCGCTCTGATATAGGCTGAAGAAATGGTGGGGTAAAGTGAAATGAAGACGCCCCATTCTGACAAATGACAGATTGTTTGAGTTGTTGTAGCCGCTGTAGAGGGAGGACAGTCTTAGAGCAGTGATAAAGGAAAGAGAACAATAGCCAGGATATGTGTGAGTTATGGTGTCACTGGGAAGACCTCAGTCTATTAAGGAGCTGTGGGGAGTGTGATGGAGGTCCTGGAAGAGTGAACTTGAATAAAGATGACAGACTGCAACAGTGCTGCGATACAGAGTAACATTTGCTTCGCATAATGACCTCACGTTTATATATTTCCATACACAGATATATTTCTCCATCCTTAACTTGGAGGTGATGCTATCTGAGGTGAGATAAGTTCTAAGTGTTTCAATGAGGTCACTCAATTATGTCGCATTCATTGGTATTTAAAATGATTTGCAAATATGCCCCCCACATACATAGTCATTAAATGCTAGAGGTAGAATACAGCTAACATCTTGTCTTTATTTATATTCATCTGTGCGCACAGACGTGATATAATAAGCAATGAGATCAGAATACCTTGACAATTTGTGTATCTGCTAAAAAATACAGCTTTGATTAATGAGGTATGCATAAACCTGAATAAATGACAAATTAGTAGTTTATGCAAAGTATGCTAACGTAAAATATAAACAGGATCATAAACAATTTAAACACATTTTTAAATATTATTTTAATGTGTAAATTGCTGCAATGAATATAAAAAAAAATCATTGTCCTTTAACTGAATAAGTATTGAATGGTGATGGAAAAGCAGACACACCGGAAATAAAGTTTGAGTAATGCTGAATGAAACAGCGCAATCAATTTTAATTCAAAATGTCTAATTGATGTTTGACCTCATGTTTCAGGTTAAATAAGTAAAATAAATCCATAAGGGCGATGTGACAGCCATTCCAAAGTCAAGCAGCCCTGCAATAAAGCTATTGGTAATGTAATGAGCTCAGGTTAATGACAACAGGACTTATAATATCATATAAAGTTTCATAGTTTCAATAAAGTTGTCCGAGCATTACTGTGCATTGGCTCGGCTTTGAATGCCCCCTATTTTGGGAAATCGCATCCTCTGCCATATCCCGACTGATGTAGTGCCTTGCTTAGTTTATCCGCGTGCACAATCTGTTATGTGGTATTTCATTGAGGTGTCTGGCCACAGCACCTCGCCGGGCCTTCCATAACTCTTTCGCCAGTGAAAGATTTTTAATTAAAATGAAGACGGCTGGCTGAACTGTGGAAATGTCACAAATAGTTTTTGCTCTGGGCTGGCCGAAGCCTATCAAGGTCTCCGGGCATGAGGATTGCAGGCAATTCCAGCTTTTTTTGAAGAACTTGTTAATCACGTCTCCTTCTTAATTCAATTATCAACAGCTGCAGATTGATGCATCCACAAGACGAGCATGGTGTGGGGAAACAGAGAATTCAATCGTCTTTCTTGGGCTTATGGCTTGTCATCTGTCCCCTTTTTGTATTATATATTGATATGGTATGACCCTATGCATTTACTGTATTGGATTTTTTATAACTCACCTTTGAGCTGGTGCTGAAGAATAACCACTGACCCTTCAATGAGAACAAAGGCCACCTGATCTACAGAAATGTGTATGTGCTGTAGCTGTGAATACACATGATGGCTGTTTGCATGCCTAACGCCAGGTTTGACTCATTGGGATGGGATTTGTGTAGGGGGTCAGAGGTCACAGGGGGAGTGGGGATTGGTTTGATGTTGTTGGGGGGTGAGAGAGGTTGTGGATCTGAGAGTATGGGAGCGGCAGAGTTGGAAGGTCAGGTTCATAAATTGTTGGCGATGTGCCGGAGCTTAATTGAAAAGTCTGGAGAAGGAAGGGGACCCCTGATCTGTGGTCCCCAGTTCCCCTTCTCTGTGACCCAGAGGTCTTCACTTTCTGAACTGGGCGTCTGTCTCCCGGTCTGTCTGTCAGGGAGAGGAACGAGTTACTTATGATTTTGAGCATTCAGATAACTCAAAAGCTTTGTAGTTTTTTCCCCTTGCTTGTATAATAGCTCTTAATGTACACCAGTGCAAACATTATTTCAGTTAACTAATAGGTTTTATATTACATCTATAGAGGATTTACAATAGTGCACACATTAATGAGTTTCGCAAAGTAACAATGGTCTCATTTGAGGCAAAAAAAAGTTTAATGATTATGTATTTTCTGGCAGTAGGTCTCATTCTCCGTGTCTGGTACAAAATTTTATTATTTTGCCAAAGGAAGTATGAAGAGGATCAAACCATTTTAGGATCAGAAAAGACTTGGAATTTTCCTATCCTGAGTTGGTGTCAGTTTAATGTGGTCTCTAGATCTAGAATGTGGTGTCTAGATTTAGCACTACACTGTCAATTTTACAAACAGATTTAAAACATGTAGTCATATCTTGGGGGCAAAGTAGCACCGTTGCCTCTCAGGAAGAAGGTCTTGGAAGATTTGATTCCAGGACTGGAAAGGTCCTTGCTGTGAATTGTGTATGTTCTGCTGTGCTTGAGTGGCTTTTCTCTGGGTGCTCTGGTAACTGACCATGATCCTAGTTCCAGATCTGGTTAAAAGGGTCCCCAGGCACTGCTCAGTGGTCGCCCACTGCTCCTGACAGGTTGCCTCAATGGCTATGGAAGTATGGGTCAAAAGCAGAGGACTAATTTCACTTCAGGGACAAAGTTACCTTTAACATTAAAAATATCTGAAATATTTTTTGTATGTTTTTGCTTACTTTAATTACACAAACTGCCACACACAAGCAGTCAGTGATCTGGCTGAGGTTTTTGTTTTGACATACAGTATGCTGGGGGTAACCACCTTATAACAATATAAAACTATATCAGATACCATCTCAATTGTTACACTTTGTGGAAAGCAGCAACAGCACCCAAATTAAACACTTGTGGATGTAATTTCATGATTGGGCCTGGTGAATAGTTGGCATGGTTGTTTTACCTATTCATTTGTCTCAGGTACAGTATCTGTCTGAGTTGTGTAGTCTCACTGATAATCATCTCGCTCCATCAATCTTTCAGCCGCTGCTTGAGATAACCCTGCTGCTGTGTTGACAAAGCAATGGCTCATTTAGAAAGCAGAGGTCCCACCTTTCCATCCCCTATGGACTCCCAAATCTTTCTCACAAAACAAAACAATCATAAGCATGAATAGAAGTCTGCTGTGAAACTCTATCTGTATTGTCTTTACACAGGTGACACACAGTTGCGTCCTTTTGAAGGGGAGCAGTGAGCCGAGTGGGCACTCCGCAAGAAAGACCCAGAATCTGTCATTTCACACTGGAAGGAAATCTATCCCTTGCCACTATTGTCCTGTATAATAGGCAAAAGATGGCAAAACATATCATTCTGACACACAGGGCATTAGGACACAGGCAATTTTACCGCCGGTGGCAGGTATGGAGGAAACTCCCTCTCATGTTACTACACAGGGCAACAAGGCCACTACTGTATGCCCTTTTCAACCTGTTCTCTGTCCTTGGGTCTGTGTTCTAAAAGAGAAATTACTCTAGTGATTAAAAGGTTATGCAATAATCTGTAGTACTAAAAAGTTAATTCTGGCCGATTTAGACAGTTTCAGAAGTTCTTTTAAATACAGGATTACATTTTTAAAAAATGTATTATCATGGAAAAGCCCATTTGTTTCAGACATTCAGTCAAGTACATAAAGTCGGAACTATTCAATCCCCCAAAGATTTAAAGGATTTATCAATTAAAGGTTTTTCAAGAAGACAAAAAGATCTTGGAACATCCTGTAGTGGCCTTCTCAGTCACCAGATATATGTAAATCAGACTGAAAATCTTTGGTGGGATTTAAAGGAGGCAGTTGCAACACAAAGGCCATCAAACATCGCTGAGCTATAGCTTTTGCATGTGACAAATTGGCAAAGATTCCAGTCCATTTGTGAGAAGTTATAAAAGTTAAAACCTGCTCCACAAAGTATAAGCCAAGGGGTGAACTACTCATAGGCATGAGTCAGATTTTTCATTTGAACTTCAAAGTTAAGACAACTTCTGTTGTCAATAGTTGTTTAATCAGTTTTTTCAGTTTCATTCACATCAGTATAATGTCTTTTGAGGCGAGGGAGTTGATCTGATTGCAACTGTATATATTTAGTACACAAAAAAAAAAAAATTCAAGTATTTATTTTAATTGGGATTGTTATGGTTTACAGTTAATGAAAACCAAAAATCAGTACCTCATGAATTAGAATATACATACCATCATAGCCATTGAATGAGAAGGTGTGCACAGACCTTTGACTGGTACCGTATCTTATATTACAGGGCTTAATGGACAGAGTATTTACCCCTTAACTAGAGTTTGAGTCCAGGTCCAGGTATGGACTTTTTTTATAATAATTGTAATCATCAAATAAATGTTTGGAATATTTCACTTTTATGTCCTATATCAATATACTTATGTTTCCAATTTAACTATTACTATTAAGTTTACTTTTCTGCCATATTCTTATTCACTGATGATATGACAACAAATGAACAGAGTGGCCCATTATCACTAATTTCATACTTACTATTCAGACTTTGTCATTTTTGGCTGAACACAGAAAGCCACCTGTTTGACAGAAACCAAATAATCTGTCTTCCATATGTCTGAGGGTTTTCACACTTTTCAACCATATCATCTCTCGGCTCTTTGTCAATATGTAAGCCATCTGTTTTAAGACAATGTGGGGAGGGGAGCGCTGCCCTGTTTCATGATTCAGAGGTGTCAAACCCCTTAGCTCCCACCCAGCACGGGCCGGTGGTATCTCTTCACCCACTGTGTCCACCTGAGGTCCCAGGACAGCAGTTATGGAGGACAACTGCTCAGCTCTGGTCTGCTGCCTGCCTCTTCTTTAAGGTGTAACAGAAACAATCCCATTAAGTGGCGGATCGCCTTTCACACAGATTACTGAGCATCTGTCACTACTGCTGGAGGGGGCAGGGACAAGGTCGCTACCACTGGCACTCACACATGCATGGCTATCAGCTATACATATATTAAAACGATATGTGCTTATCAACTCAATTCATTTCTAAAAGGGTTATTATAAAGAGCTCAAACTCATAATTAGTCAAATGCAATCCTGTAATTGCAAACCTATTGCTTGTATCATGTTTGTTGTTGTCCATTTGCTTCTCTACAATCTGTAACTACAAAGACCAAAATACATTGATACAGTTGCTTTATCAGTATAGTGGTTGCCTCCTGCACATTTTTAAAACTAAAGTATTCTGGGGCATTTGTCAGGTTGACATTATTCTATATAACTATTCTATATAATTTGCATTCTTTCATTTGTAAATGTCTAGCTATACTATATATTATTGTCTTTATTAATCTCTTTTAGCTGGGATGCAGGGAATGTCTGTTTGTTTATTCCTCAGTGGTTCTCAAACTGTGATAAGCTTCTTCTGGTTATACTTATCTGTGGTTAGGGCTTACATTTGAAGTTTATACCCCTTGTTTTGATTTGGACCTGGTTTAGTCCTGGTTGTGATCTGGTTTTGTTTCTGTTTTGTCCTTATATAATAATGTTTTTTTCTGTATAAGCTCCTATTTTATCTCTTGTTTTAGACTTGAGTTAGTCAGTATTTACATTTTAGTTCTTATAAAATGGTCCTATAAAAAGCACAATATTTTCTGAGATACTTGGTGTTTATATCACTGGGCAATATAAATAAAAATAATAAATAAAATTAAATTGAATGTGAATTTAATGTAGTCGATTTAATAAAATAATCCCATAACAGACTAGTATTATTGACTGAGGTCATATTTCCTCATACTCACAAATACATGTTCTCAGTTCAGGGACTTGTGCGTCACACAGCTGAACCACAAACAGAGCTGCTGACCTGAACACACTGACACCCCGACTGCTTTTTGATGTCTTCTTGTCCTCTTCATGTCTTCTCCTGTCTCCTACATGTCCCCCTGTGTTTCTCCCAGTGCGTCCAGTGCACACACAGCATGGCTTGTCCCTCCTGGTGTTGTGTTCTCCTCTCTCAGGGGCTAGGGGGGCCCATGTGATGGTGGTACACATTCAACCCTGGGTGAAAGGTGAGAACTCTGAGAACCCAGTGTTCAGGTCGGCTGGAGAGGACCTGGAGAGGCTGCCCTGTCATGCATGCTTGAGTCCAGGCAGGGGACTGACATGGGAGTCTGACATGGGAGTGTGGGGTTTAGTGAGGAGAAGGAGGGTAAAAATGGGACAAAATGATTAGTGCATTTGAGGACAAATGACAGATGTATGGAGCTGTGAGAGGGGCTGTGTTGAAAGAGCTTTACATGACAATTGTTAAATGTAGCCGACATTATTCAGCTGGTGTGCAGACTTTGCTAAAAAATAATGAGAGATTAGGTATTTTTAATGCGAGGATGCTGAAGTGCTGAAGAGCTGCTTCTTCTTTCCTTTTGGCTTGTTAACATCTGTAAATCATCTGCCTCCTAGTGTGCATTGATTTGCATATTCATTTGGCACATGCTGCCCTTCCTGAATGGAGACCTACACTGTCCATGCACTTAATTATTGTCCAAAAAACAATCTAACCAACAAAGAAAGGTTTTACGAGGAGGGACAAGAAGTACATTGGCATGTGACCCCCTGTGGCTGGATTCTAGAGGAAATCAAGAGCAATGCACACGTATTTAGGTTGTGGGAAACATGCTTATGGATATGTGTAACTAGTCCCTATGTTAGACAATTATAGCAAATTGTTCATTTGGACATGGCATCCACATCCTTGTATATTCTGCATAGGTTTGGTCCTGCAGCCACACCTTGTTTCTTGTTCTTCTTTGTGTGTTCCAAAATGTTTTTCCCTAAAAGCTCTGAGCGATCTCATTACCTCTTGCCTTTGTCATAATCCACAGGGAAGAGGTCAGTTTTGTAACCCTTTTGTTTGTTTTGCAATGTCAGATTTACACTGTCAGAAATGAGTTTTGATTTTGATTTGTTAGTTTAAGTGAGTTTATTTCGGTCACATAAAAATACAGCAAACTGTTTCACAGTTTAAATTTAACTTAACTTACTTTATAAAAAAATTCACAGTAACTTGCTGAAAATTATGTAATATTCATCAAAGTTATTGCATATTCTTCTAATAGCCTCTAGTGCAGCACCTGTGGGAGCACATTTATAGCTTCTGTGATGTTAGAAATAAAGACAGGCAGAACAGTTTTGATGAAAAGAGACCTTTAAAACTTACTCTGATTCATTGTAACCAGTCTCCTGCAATTCCTTGTATATTTCCCAGTGTATATTGGTCACTGTGTATGTCTATGGCTGTAACCAAATTGGTTTTAGTTTTTAGCCATTAGTCACTCCCTTTCAACTTTATTGCCTTTCTGTGTTGTTGAACAAAATAAAATCCTTGTATTTCTAAAAGCTCAACTACTGCCAATAAATATAACAACTTCTAAAAATTTACAGAATTTGAGTGAGGTAGTGTCCATTTAGATTTTATATAAAACTACAAAACACATACATAAAGCCACCGAGGTAATTGCGTTAGAGTGGCCACACTCAGAGCAAAATACCATAACTTACTGTAAATGACTTTACATTCATATCGTTAATTCAAATGTCTTGACACAGGTCAAGTTTCCTCCATTGATTATGCTGTGGACAGGTTGTTTTCCTGTTATTTGACATTTGTCCTTTGTGTCTGTCATGTAATGATGGAGGATAGTGCAGTTATTTCAGAAGTGTGTGTGTGTGTGTGGTGGTGGTGGTGGTGGTGGGGTGGGGGGGTACATATACAATGGTGGATATGACGACAAAAAAGTTGTGCCATGCTTCACGGCTGTCTTCAAAACAAAACAGATGCGCTTTAATTTATGGCCACTTTCTGTGATTGGAGAAGAAAGCTTTGCATCGATCCAGGCCTCTCTCTTTCACCTGTTAAGAGCTTTCCTCGTAATTGGCTGCTGCTGTCGCAGCTACTGCCAAAACTGCAGCCCTCTCCATCGCACAATAGTATGTTAAAGTATGTGTAAACTGTGCCTATTTTTCTTCTGCTCTGGCTATTGATTTTTAAATGAAGTATCAAAGAAAATCAATAGTAATCAACAAATAGAAGGCAACACGCTGTAGTGTCAGATCCAGGGGCATGGCTTAATCAATTTAGATGCCTGTCACAACATGGGGACGAAGGGGAGACATAAAAAAGTTGGGAAGCTGGTTTGAATGGAAAGTGAGTGGTGGGATGAACTATTTGTCAGGAGTTAGAAGGGAGATAAAGAGAGAGGATGTCCTACACAAACACCTCCCCCTTGTCTTCCTAGTTGTTCCAGTGACAGCACCTAAAATCTTCGAGTAAAAACATTACAATATCCGTAGGCCACAGGTTGGGTTACCACAGAGCAAGGCTTTCCCAAAGGAGCCTGTCCAGAATGGTTAATGAATCTCCAGGTGAACTGTGAAACAGGTAGCTCACCTGCCAGTCACTGTCAGCACCTCACCATCCGTCACTGTCGCCTGTCTCACTTTTTACCACATACCTAAACTCTGAGCCAATGTGGAGACCATTCACAGGACCACAAGTAACTAAATCCTCAATGAGCCTTTCATATTTTTATGAAGTCATGTCAGGCTTACATGGGGGTCAAAGAATGAGCCAGCATTTATGCTACACAAAACGAGTAGCTAACATATTAGTTAACTTGGTGTTGTATAAATTAGGTTGTGTAAAGCCTGCTCAAGCTGCATTACGTTTGTTAAAATAAAAATTGTTATATTATTCATCTATTGACAAAAATGCCTATCCAAGTTTTATTGTGACTATAATTACTTATTTCCCTTTCTTTTATTTCAAACATAAAAAGTCAAATGAGTTAAATTGATGAAGTGTTACATATATTTAAGTAAAAAAACAAAACAAACAAACATTATAACAACAGTTTTTGTCATTTGCAGGATTAGAGTAGTTTGTATAAATCAGTATAATTCATTACTTCACAAGCTCAACAAAGCTGGTGCCACACATACAGTACAAAACAATGTTTAATATAAAATGGATGAACATAAGTTAGCCAAAATTTGTCCAGTAAGTTAGGCTGACTATGAATTACCCCAAAGTAATATTTCCTTTGTATTTAATTCTCCAAACAAACTCAGGAAACAGGGGCAGCAGGCCTCCCTTCAGGCCCTCTCTATAAGTACATTTCAGACTCTGGTCCAGTGTGTGTGTCCTGTGCCACCAGCCGCTCACTGCTGTGCCAGACCTCCCTCCAGGCCACCGCACTGAGAGAGTGACAACACAAAGTCCATTCTGTTCCCTGTCACTCACAGCCCCAGGCCCGCTGCTAAATGGAAAAGGCTTTTAGAGGCTGAAAATGGGAGTGGAGCAGGAGCAGTCTGGAGCTAGGTCACAGTGGACGCTTCTGACACTGTGTGTATGTGTGTGGGTATGTGTTTGTGTATGTGTTTGCGTATGTGTGTGTGTGTGTGTGCGCGTGCATGCGTGCACATGCACCCGTGCACGTGCGTGTGTATGTAAGCTGCAAGTTGTGTGAACTGTATGCTTCATAGGTGAGGCCTTTCATGCAACAATTACAGTGGCAGTTAGACTGCGTTTAGATTTTTCATCAGGAGTCAAAGACAGTATATAATACTTCATCATCATGTGTGACATATATACATTTTTAGTCAACATGCAGGTTTATATTGTTCTCTGAAATACATGCCACAGATTCAGGAGATTTGACAGAATGCATGCACATTCTGCACTCTAGTGTTTGAGCAGATATATGCTCTGTCAGCGCCTGGTCAAAAGAGTTAAACTCCAAATTCCTTCTCAATCTGGTTTTAGGACTGAGCTGTCTGTATCAAGCCCTCCTCGGGGTGAATAAAGGGACACTTTTGATGAATTGATTAATTCTTCAGCTTTGAAAACGGGTGTTTTCCCCTCTTTGCCCCCAGCTGATTACTAATATTTATAACCTCCCGTCCATTTAACTGGGACCAGCCTTGCTGCAATAAATTGCTTAGCAATTGGTCCGCATTTAACCTTGAGGACTGTAAAGATGTCAGACAGTAATAGTGTAATATTCACCTTCATCAAAGGGCACAATACAGTTCACACTGGTCACTGAAGACTGGACTTTACAGGCAGTAACCCAGAAATGAAACTCACTGAAATGAATAAATTTGATGTGATAAAAATAAATGAATAACGTTCACTAAAGAAAAAAAATGCAATAATAGAATTGTGATAATGTGCAATGTCACTTCTCACATAGGCCCTTCATATGTGCATGTTTTTAGATGTGTATTTGGTTCTGCATTAATGTGTACATTGGCTTGAGAAAGATTAAAGTGAAGCGTTTTGCTCTAGTACCTCTTCCTCAGCCTTGTGAAGCCGAGTTTCTTATGTGACAAGGTGATGAATTGCCTGTGTGCTGTTGCAGTGTTGTCATTGTGAGTGTGATAGTGAGCTGAAGGCTCTCACCTGTCGCTGCCGATGCGAGCCACGGGAGAGACTGGCGCCGGCCCAGTCTAAACAGGAGTCAGCGCTTGCTGTCTCAACAAGTCTGCTTCACACTAGCACAACCCGTCCACACACCCTCCACCCATCTCACATACAACAGACAGCAATAGCCCCCTGACTTTCATACTTCTATGATGAAGTATTTTTTGTTTTTGCATAATCTTTTTTTTTTTTTTTTTTTTTTTTGTGAGATAATTTTGTAATACTTAGCTGGTCTGCATTTATCTCAAAAATTAGTAATTTAATTAATTTAATTTAATAAGTAATAAAAATGTGTTTAATGTTTAAGTTAATGTTTAATATAATGTGAGTTTTTCTAGTGTTAAAAGTAACATTCCAGACTGAAGACTTAAGAGTAAACTGCTCTCTCCAGGACACAGCCTCTCCTCTCAGGCCGTAGTTGTGGTCTGTGTGTTGTGTGTATATGATCAGGATGTGTGCAGAGTGACAGCAGATACAAACCATCTGTTTGGCTGACTCTGGCTCTGGGCGTGCTGGATATCTCCGCTCTGCTGCTCCATAGTGTTGCCCTGCAGATGTTTTGGTTGTTTTCAGGGCTGCTTTGTTTTTGGTTCCCTCTAGTCTGTTTAGAACTAGGGGATTACATGCTTGTCCACTGTAGGGTATTTAAAGAAGTGTAGGAAAAATGCATGTGTACAAAAACGTATTGCTAAAGTTATTATTCATCTTGTCTTATTTTAATCATGTTAAGGATAAAACCAATTTGAAAGCTCTGCAACTCACTAGAAAAACTCACCACTATTAAGTAGTGATTAAAAAATAAATTATTAATGATAATATAATTAATAAATATATTATTAACAATTTAAAGACGGTATATATATATATATATATATATATATATATATATATATATATATATATATATATATATATATATATATATATATATATATATATATATATATATATATCATGAACTTGAGGTTTATGTCAGAGGTTTATGTCAGACAATAAAAGTATCCCAGACAGAATTAAAGAAACATGCATTTGGAAAAGCTGTTTTATTTCCCTGATTTGATCTGCATTAAAGTCAATGGGCCATCTATCCAATATGTGAGCCTCTTACTTCCAGTGGTCTCTTCAGCAGTGAAAAGTCTTATCTGGAGGTTGAGGTTATCAGTCCTGTCCTGGCTTAGCCATAAGGGCCCCAGACCTCACACACACTCTGCTCTGTGGAGAAAAGCAGGCCTGCTTGAATTTCATTAGTGATGTTTTATTGTTGTTTTGTCTTATTTGCGTCACATCTGTGTGTTATTGTTTCCCCTACAGTATCGTAAGCACGCCAGGCTTATTCAAGTACAAATTAGTGGATTGTTATTCCTGTCAAGGAGGGGTAATAAGCCCACACTTGCCCCATGTGTTTTGAGTTGTCTTGAGTGGTGCGAGGGGCAGCTTGTGTTGACTCTATGCTGAAAAGTGGCCTTGATCCGTCCCGGCATGGTCACTTCCAGGTCAGGCTGTGTGTAGAGCAGAGTCCTGAGGTGCATATGGGGAGAGAGAGAGCAGGATATCAGAGACAGGCCAAATAAACAAAGTTGTCAAGGCGAGCATGGCCCTCTGACCCCTCCTGTCCCATCTGTTTTCTTATCTGTATCGCCACTAATACTGAGAACAAGTGACACCTCTCTCCAGCAAAGCACTCACTGTTTTCCTTCCACTTAGCCATGGCAGAACTACGCCTTCCACAGAGTCCATGGTGGCTCAGCAGAATTGACCTGAATCAAAGTCTTTAGTTTCTTCTTATACAAAAAGAAAAAAAGTACACGTAACAAGTCACATCTGACACATCTTTTTTAATCTTTACAGAAATCTTTTCAAAAGTGATGTGTGCCACTCCATGTTCATACAGAGCGGTGTGATGTACAGCTTCTGAAACACACAGTCTCTCACTAGAGGGATTTGAACCAAAAACAAGAGGTAATATTTGGAGGTTGTCCAATTCTCTTTTCTTGACCTTTTATTGATTGGTAAAAATACATTTTAAGAGAAATATCCCTGCTACGGCTGCATTGCTCCACTACATTTGCCCAGATTCCCCAAACTTCCGCCTGTTGTTGGGCCAAATCAGCTGCATAAAGATGAACTGGTAACAGTGTCTTGGTCCAAAAACATGCACAAATGTTACACATGCTGTACATTAATAGACACAAAGAGTATATGAACACAGAGCCAGCTCTGGCCCTTATTAGACCTAATAATCGTATGGTGGTAATATACTACATTTAAGCTCTTTGTTTTTAATAAACAAATTTAGTAATAAAATTGCCTTCTAGTTTTAGTTGAACAAGTTGAAGTTGAATAATGTAATTAGTACACACCACAGTAAAAAGCACTGACTGTCTGGAGAAATTCTCATTATGCTATTAAGTCCGACTTTTGGTATATGTTGTGTACCTGACTAAAGAAAAAAATGTATTCTATGTTTTCATATAAAAAAGAAGGTATGTAAATACAAAAGCTAAGAAACAACAAATTTTCAGTGAAAGCAACAGCCTACATGTGTTACACAGTAATTAGTGTATTAAATACAGTTGCCATTCTCTGCCCAGCTGTCACTCTTCATTACTTGTTGTCTAAGGTAGCAGAGGACTTGTCGTCCATGTGGCAGGGCGGTGCAGATAGGTGCTTGATGGTGCCAATCACTGGTGGGAGAGGAGGAGCCCCAGTTCCATTAATGAATGTCTCTTGGGACCAACATAGTGGCTGGGGCGGGTCTAACAAGCAGAATGAGGCACAGTTTGCATGTGTGAGTGAGTTTGCCTTTAGTCAGAGATACAAGGTCGGGGGAGGGGCTAACAAACTGTCATACTGCAGGAAAGTCTGCTCTAGTAAGTCACATCTGCCAGTGGGCACGAAGGCCATGCCTGAGGGTGCAGGGGTCAAAGGGTAAGGCATCCCCCTGTCGAGCCCCCAGATCACATATCCACTCCAGTCAATACACTGGCCGCTGTCACTGTTACACACACTGATGCTACTGTTCGTCTTTCAATAGAGCCACTCGCGCTCTCTGTGGAGTACAGTATGTTACCGTATGGGCTCCTTTATCATGGTTATTACAGCCTCCTTTTCATTATTTCATTACAAGTTACGTTTCAATAAATCTCCATATGAAAGATGCTTAGCTGGTGTCGTTTACAGAACATTTGCATTGAGTCAACAGTAATAAAGGGTAGAACAAAAAATCAACACTCAAGGGAAGTGAAATGATCTCATATAAAAAGTGTACTCAAACACAACTCAAATACCATTTGCATGGACAGGTACAAATTTATAAATTTATGTACCATAACTAACCACTGTGCTGGGCGTATCTCAGCTCAGGCCCATATTAACTGGGATGCACACTATTCCCCTGAACCACAAACGGGAATAAAGCAATAGAAAACAAATTAATTAATGTATGAACTTTGCTTCTGAAGAAAGTGACTTGTAATAAAATTGTCAGGGATAAAACTGGGTCCCTCAGTCCGAACATTTGTGAACCACTGCTTTATGGCTCAAATCATTTTGACTATCTTGTTTTTTTCTAACATAAATCTGAATAGCACCCCTGTAGTCATCATTGCATTGTATCATTGCTAATCTGTGACACACTTGCAGTCATTCTTCCAGTGAATGGTAAATCTTGTCCTTGTGGTCAGCAATTGATTCACAGCCTGAGCCAGCCCTGGGGCAGACTCACCCAGGACCCCTGACTATTATGCTAAGAAACAGAACCTCCTGCTGTGCTAACCTAATTTCTGACCAATTGGCATATGGCCTTGCTCTTCTTCTTTGACCTACCCATCCCTTATGTCCTGGAGTCACTCGAACCTAAAGTTTGTTTTTTGTGGATTATCTGATTCTCTGATCTCCTACTCTCAGTGTACTGCTAGCAGAGTGCGCGACCAACTCTCCTCCTGTTACACCCCACCCCCACCTCTCTCCTCTGTCTCTCCCCACTGCCGGACTCAACCTACACCAGTCTGCCCAGGCCCATGACCTCTCACTGCTGCTCCCTCAGTGGCCGCTAATGGTTTATTTTGTGTCAAAGTGCATTTTGGTTCTCTTCCACTCAAATTGTCAGGACAAATTCTGCTGCGGTGCATGCCAAACTAGTCATGAGCTCACGTGTTTACTATGCGGGTCTGCCATTGTTTGTCACACCTTTCAAATAAAAGGCAGCCAAGACGGACAGTGTTTACGGGATGCAGGGAGCTGTGGGGCTGGCAGCTCTGCCCACTGGGATGCTGTTACAGGGCTAATTTGAGAGTGGTGGAGTTGTGCCAACTTTCCTCTTGTGTAGCTGCGAGGATTCATAATCAGTGCATAACATGAAGTTTAGTTGGTTTGTTTGTCTGGTATCAAGATAATTTAAGTAATTGTCAGATTTATTTCTTTGTTTTAAATCCAGCAAGAAGGGGTCACAAGTCAGTTTACTTTTTGTATTTATTGTATGTAAACATCCAAATGTGTGCAGGTACATTCATAATTCAGATATATGTGTATTAAAGAGCGGGATGTGGGATGAACCGCCTGAGGGTGTTTACTACAGCATGACGAGGCTTTAGTTTAATTAGGATCAAAAGTTTCACTAGCATGCACAGCTGAGAAGAGGTACACTTTTAATGTAGCCAGGTTAAGTGATTTTACTGTCTGGGTGGGTTTCCTCCAGGTACGTTGATGCACAATAGGCTAATCCTCCAGCTAGGTACTCCTGACCAGGATCCTGGCTCAGATCTGGAGATGGGTCCCCCACTGCATTGCGGTCACCTTCTGCTCCTGACAGGTTGACACAGTGGCATTAGAGGGAAGGGTCAAATGCAGAGAACAAATTTCCCTACGGAAACAATATAGTTAACTGAACCTTAACCTTGTTTACTTGTCCATTTGCGCTTTGTTTGTTCTGTTCACTTGACTGCAAGGCATGCACAGAGCCAACTAACTAGACAACAGAACTTGTAAAAGGTATATATAAAATTCACACATTTTAAAAAACTTTTTAAAGGCTGAGGGATTAATTACATCTGTTGCCTCGTCCTCTTTATATTTCAGTCCTCTCCTCTCCACTAGCTCCTCTCCTTACTTCACCCTCAATGCCGTCTAATTAGGGGGATGACCAAAAAAGGGCAGTACAAAGCCCTGGGCTGGCCCACCTACTGACCTCATTCCTCCCTTCGCTGAGCCCTCATTTCTGACTAATAGTCCAGTCCAAGTCTTTTGATTAGGGCCAAGAAAGAACAGATACAAAGGGCTAATCATGGTATACAACTGGTGAGTCTGCGTCGCTCACCTTTGAGACGGTCCCCTTCCCGTCCCACCCAGCCCACCTCTGTTGTGTTTGTCTTTGGTCTGCTGCTCCAGAACAAAGTCTCTAATCTAGCTGCTGGTCAGCAAGGCAAGGAGTCTGTCTCCGTCTCTCACTCTCTTGTCTGTCATTAAACAAGATGTAGTATTAGACAGATAGTATTTCTGGTCTGTCATAGGATTAGTTGTTTTTAATTAGTTTATCCGGCACCATAGCTGTTTATATTGATCCTTTATGCATGTGACAAATTTAATATATTTAAAGGTATTGCCACTGGTATACTGGCAACAGCAGTGCTCAATGAACTGGACCTAAGAAGATTCATAAACAACATTTGCTGAAAAACATCAATACATAAATTCTTTATAGGCTAAAGTCATTCCTCTAAAAATCTAAAGTGGCAAACTTAAATAAAGTTTTTATGTGGGATCCATTTCACTTTAGCTTCCACTATTGCTATTGCTCAAGCCAGTGCACTATATGCCCGTCTCAAGCCTGAATAAATGGGGAATGTTGTGTCAGGAAGGGCATCTGGCCTTAAACCTATGTAAAATGAATATATATGAATCACTGCACTTAGCTGTGGCAACCAAAAATGGAAAAGCTGAAAGGAAAGAACTTGTTGTGGGAGGCGATTAAAAAAGTTTATCTAATTAATTAAAGGCTTTCTAGTGATATAATTGCAATTATTCATATTTTTATAAAATAATATTTATATGTCAGAAATGCAATATAGGAGCTATGTATGCTCTGGCATGTTTTAGTGTAATTTCAAACTAACACCATGGTCAAACAGGGAGATATTCAGCATTCATGCATCGACCTCTGCCTCTGAGGACACGGGAGCACGTCTGACCCTGCGCTCGTCTGTCCGTCTGTGTGCTCCACGTATGATCCCCGTCTGCTCTGTGTGTGTCCGTCACCTGTGAGAACAATTACAGATACAATTAGCTGCACCTTAAAGAAGCATGTTTAAATGTTGTGAAATGAAAAAAAAGGAGTGCTCTGATGTGCGTGGGCAGGCTGGTCTCAGAGGACACCCACATTTACCTTTAGTGCACTCCTATTGGCACATACTGTATATTCGGCCAAAGCAGAAATACACTCACATTTAGTGTTTTGGTTGGTGTGGATGTCGAGCCCTGGTTACAGTGTGCAGGAAGTTAGGTCACTGACAAAAGCTCTGTGTTGCCATAGATAAGTGTGATTAAACGTGTGAATTTTTCTGTAATTAATTAATTGTAATTAACACGTTAAAGTACCAGGCCTAGAAAGAACACAACATGGCATTCTTATCCAGGTGTCCATCTACTTCTGATCAATCTATTTCTGATCAATAATGTTGAATATAGGACACACTTTTAATTCTCTTTCCATTAAGATCAACAGTCCCGTTCTCCTTTCATCTGTGTTTTGATTCGGTATAGTAATATGAGCCTGTCTAATCCTATTTAAGTGCACTGTTGTTTGCAGCTTTCGCTGCAGATTTACTTAGTTAGGACTATTGATTGTTCAATAGGATCGACTGCACTGTAGTCTCCTTTCCTGCACTGTGATCAAACTGTAATTAAAGAACGCCATCTGTGCTACACCAGTCTGACTTAGCAGATTTACTTTTACACATAGAGATGCTAGCTTCACTGCCCTAACAGAGTAACTATAATTCTGTTCTCCACTGTTTGAACAAAGACATGGGACACTTGCCAAACATCTTTGTTCACTAAAGATTTCCACAATTGTCTTCATTCACAAAGAAACGTGTCTAGTCATGAAATTACTCAAGCACACTTCAATCTGAGCCAGTTGAAACCCAAGCGTTTTGCTTCATGCCAACATGCCATTCCACCATTATGATGAAACCTTTGGTGGTTAACATGATGGACAGAAAGCTGCTTAGATGCAACTGAGGTGAACGATTTCTCTGTTTTCACAAGAAATGTGTCAGGACTTGTTGGTGAAAGAACAAGACTTTCCTGCATACAAGGAACACACTGTATCCTAATTTTGGTTCCTTCTTTGACTGGTAAGACTCTTTTGATTTCTTAAATGAAGTACAAAAAAAATTAACAATGTTTCAGTTAGCATTAGCATCTAGCATTTGTCTGATGTATGTTATAGAAAATATGGCTGTACAATTCCAGAGAAGTTTTATTTGTCAGTTACTTTCCAGTCAGTCCGTACTTCCTTTTCAGCAGCTTGTAGCGTGACCTACCTGCTCCTGTAATACAGTCATAGAGGATGATAAAGAGAAGTGTTCTTTTTTCACAGGTTGATCCTCCACAAAAATCGCTTTTGAAAAGGGTTAGGGTTAAAATTTTAATGTCTAAATACTTCATATGCTGCTTTAGTAAAGCTCGCTCCTCAATGCCAGGACGACTAGATGATATATTTTACCTTATAGTAAATTGGCATGATATAAAAGAGAAGCCTGCACTAAAAAAATGTCAGAACTTTTGGGTCATTCACAAAAAATATTTTTAATTTACTCATAATTGGTTTAATCTGTAATTTCCAAGTTGCCATAAGCTACACTAATTTTGCACATAGTACAGAATGATTGTTTATCTAATAATAAAACTGCATTATAATAATAATAAAAATGTAAATTATAGCACATATATAATGAAAAAATAGGGAGACTATTAGGGAACGTATATTTTATTTAGATCCAATGTGAGATATTTCTTGTGAATAATTAACACACATATTTTTAAAGTTTTACTGATGTTTTATTTAGTTTTTCAAATGCTTTGACAAAACATCCTCAATGCACAATTTTGTCATGATTTTACTCATTAGCAATGCATAACCAGATCTATCTATTTTGGTTGCTGAGGTTGTTAAAATTGTATTCATTTTTTGTCACATCTTTAGCTAAAACATCTTAATCCACTTCCACAAACCAGGCAAAGAACCCAAACCACCTGTGTCTCATTACCACTGGAGCTATTTGTATGGTCCCACACAGAGCCTTCTGGGCACAACATCCTGGAAACAAGTTAGACTAAGTTAAATATGTCAGCAATGCAAACAGATCATATGGGCTTATACCTGCACGGCCACAGTTAAAGACCCTGCGCATGCAATGGCTCCATTAAAAGTGAATGGTTTCAGCTCGCACATTACTCTTTTGAGTCCGCCTCGAGTTTGCAATGCCAGAAGTCTCTTAATTATTATTGTAGAACTTAATCTCCCAGGCTGCAGGTAAAAGATGAGAAACTATATGTTGTTTTGATTAGTCTTAAAATGTGGTACGCTTCACTTAAATAATTTGTTTTACAGACAACTTCAATAAATTTGGATAGGGTAGAAAAGTGAATTTATTCTAGTAGTTTAATTTAAAAAGTGATTATGCACATGGAGTGAAATATGTCAGGCATTTATTTACTTTGATTGTGATTAGTATGATTATGTACAATTGCATTTAATTTCTAACTTTGTGAGATACCGACACTGTAACAACATGTAAAGTTTACTGTAACATACTGGTAGTTGGCAGTGGTTGCCAGGATACTGTAAAAGTCCATGCGACTTATGGGCTCTGTTTAATAAAACAATGTGTTGTTTTACTGGACTGTATCCTGAAAAATAAAGGTTGGCTGTTAGGGTTTATAAGTTTATACTGTAAGCCATAATCATCACAGTAAAAGAAAATATATTTCACTTTATGTGTATTAAATCTTGTTTGAACAAATGGACCTTTCTATGATATTACAATTTTTGAGCTAAGGCTGGTATATTTTTTTATTGAAACAACACATCTAAAGCTTCAGATGTGTTGTCGGACTAAATCAGCATGCCAGCATAAGTGAGCATCACATTTCTTATTTTGTTTTTACTTCACTGATCCTCCTCTCACTTTGAATATTTACAGAAACAAATCTCTGCGGTTGACTGATGCCCATCTTCCTTCCTCGCTGTTCCTCCTGCTGGATTAGCGGAGACCTCCCTGCTGCCCCTCAAATGCAGTCCTGCTTCTTCTCAACGCCTTAGTCTCACTTCTCACCCCTGTGTGTGGGTAATGCACTTCTCAGGCCGTCCACAAGTGTGTGTTGGGGGCCGCATTAAGTTTTGAGATTTAGCAGGAATGTTTGGGGATCATGTGTTTCACGTTTCACCTCAGGTTTGGAAGTAGCAGCGCTGGGGCAGGGGTGTAGAGAGGGGAGGGGGTGAGAATAAGGGTAGATGGGGGTAAGCGGGGTGCACTGGGTAAATCTGTCCTCTCCTGGAAAAATTTGATCCCCACGCTTGGCTCGCTCTTCTCAACTGTGTCTTGTTCTGTCCGTCACCGAACAATGAGGCTGGGGTAACATTTCAGGTCGGAGTGGAAGCACTGATTCAGCCCGTCCCGCTGCCCCTCTCCATCCCCATACTTATCCCACCCTCCACACACTCTTCCCCACACGCTCACACACTCTTTTTTTCCTTCGTCTTTGTCTTTCCGCGTCACCCTGTCGTCTCCTGTCTATTGAGCAGACAGGTAGTTAGCCTGAAACCTCCACCCCCTCACCTTCTTTAACCCAGCATTCCTCTGCATTAAGTACAGACAAACTGACCCCCTTAAACATACATTCATTAGCCTGTCCCATCTGCATCTCTGTTTTGTACTGTACCACACAAGAAAGCACAATGCATTTTACATTTAATTAAAAATATATATATTTACCACGATGCTTAAGACGGCATAGGCATAAGTCAAAGTTTTAATTATGTTATTTGGCAGATGGTCAGTAACGTGTGGTATAAAAGTAGCATTATAGAAAGGCAGAGTCTGTTGGTGTGTGGTGTTTGGGATTATTGGGCCATCACATTTCACTGCATTAAAAATGTGATTCTGTACTGGAAATTGCTGCACTGGGCTGAAAGACTTTCAGACATAATTGTCTGTAAATTATGAATATTTGAATTTCAGCACCTTTTGCAAATGTTTTTTTTTTTTTTTTTTTTTTTGTATTTACATTTTACACAGTCTAGAGGAATCATTTCTCTTCATATGTCAGTATTACAGCTCATTTGAAAAAACAACTAAACTAAAACTAAAGTTGCTTAGTTGGTCGAGCTACAGTTAGTTATAGGGCAACTACAGCCTGCCTTAGTATTGTGGGTTTCAGCCTGGACTCCACTTCTCTCCCTGATTTCGTACTACTCTGTCCTATTAACAAAGCCTCAAAAATTGCAAAAAAGCCTCAATGACCTCATGACCTCATATCTCTCTCCCACTCTTAGTCTAAGCCTAATCTTTAGTAGTCTCAAAAGTTGTCCCCTATTTTTTCACCCATTTTTTAGGTTAATTTGCATTGTGTTTGTGTTGTTAGCTGATTTCTGCTCACGCTCTTTCTTTTAATATAGCCATCCATCTTTTTCTCTCTCTCATAAATTGTCCGTGCAGGACATTTTACACACCAAAAAGCAAATCTTATTAAGTATTCATGACCTTAACATCAGCGCAACTTTCTCAAACTTTATAAAACTTCCTTTGTTCTACGCCTTGCATCGGAAATCAAATTAATCCACAAATGAATTGAGTCTTTGAAGTTTACTGCAACAAATACATTTTCCCTTTTTCCAATCTCACATTTTTCCTTTCTCTCAAACATATATAATGTCCATTAGTACTATTTGTCATTAACCTCCCTGTGTGGAAGATGTGGGTCTGTGTGGTCGTGTTAGTTTTTCTACTGCGAAAACACAATCATTTCCCTGCGCTAAGAGCCCTTAATGGACTGGAATGGGCACTCTGAGCCTCATTAGTATTAGCCAGCTTCCTACTCTCCGTTAATGGAGAAATGCTCTTTATATTTATAATGCTTTTACAGGGAGGTACGATCAATATCATAATCTACACGAGTGTGGAATATGAAGTTGGTTTGAATTGAAAAAAAAAAAAAACAGAAAACACTTTGATATGGGTGTGGTGGCTGTCACACGGTGCAGTGTGTAAATGAAAGGATGCTTTATTGCATTTGGGAACTTTGGATAAATGAGTAACTTTTGAAAACAACTTTTTTGCTTGGAAGGAGGTTTTTATTTTCAACAAATAAAAACAACAAAAACCTAAAAGAGGAACAGCACAGCCACCAGATATCAACCAAACTTAAAAACACTCCCTTACACAGCAGCTCCTGCAGTTTCCCCACAGGACGGCCCTGAGACGCTTTACTGGGAGGAGCCTCACCACTTCTCAGTATCAACCTGTGATGGTGGGTGGCTTTTCTTGAATAAACTGGAGCAAGACAAAACGCTTCGCCAGATTACAGGGTCATCTGCCCAGTGGACTGAGAAAGCCCCCAGTACACAAACCCATAAGGAAGAGCACAGGGTCCAGCAGGACTGCCTAATGAAAATCAAGCCGTGGTCTTTAGCAGCATTTTTCCAAAACCTAGCACTGAACAGACAGTGGTAGTGGGTCCCAACTTCTCTTTTACACTTCACACAGAGAGGGGTAATCTGCTCATTTTTGTGCAAAAACTGTGGAGTATGTTGCAGTCTGTTATAATCTATACTGATTCTCTCTAAGTCTGTCACATTTTCTTGGCAGATCTTTTGACACGACAGTTTGTGTGTGGCCTGAGGTTACTGTGTGCTGTGTATGTTAGATAAGAGGTAAGTGGGCTGTGGGTTCTATCTGAATGGGCTTTCCCATCACCCCTCTGTCCTGTGTGTGAGCGCTCTCCTCGTGTTATCGTTGGTGTTGAGAAGTGTGAGCCACTGAAGATTGTCAATAAGGAATCCCATTAATAGTCATCATCTTAAAGCTGCACTACCCCAACACTATCATAGCAACCTTCCATTTTAGTAAAAAATTTAAAGTAATCCACTACAATACACTACAAAATAGCAATAACTAAGTTTAGAACATCTCATCTTAAGTTAGGCCACTTCAATCTCAGAATTTTCTCTCATTAAATGTTGCATGAATGAATTGGCAAGGTTACATAACTCTTTGGGTGCCAAAATAGCTGCTATATTTATTAGTAGGAGTAATTGTATTAATCTGATTATTCTAGACTATCCAGTCATTTCTCAAGTAGCTTCAAGACACTACTGGTTATGACAATCTATACTCTGCTGTTGCAAATTGAAAACCAGAGCTGATAAATATGCAGTGGTGGTCCTGAGCAGTCTGTCTCCTACAGGGCTTTGCTTCACAACGCACACAAAAGCCACATCAGTTAATTTATGCTGTTCTTACAAACATAAAAAAAATAAATTAAATTAAATTTTCCCTTGCCATGATTATAACATTATTACATTGCCATTACATTATTTCATCTAAAGGTGGCTTTACATTGAACTTTCTTTCCACTCATCACCAAGGTCAGATAACTAAACCATCCATGTATGATCCATGGTGCTCTGTCAGTCAAATGTCTTTACTTCGTACTGGTGCAGACAGCAACTTCAGCAATTTTACCTCTGCAGCTTATTGATCAGGACAGCTTGTCATTAACATTTTTGCTGACCAAAAGAGATATTTGAATGAAAACACTACTCTTTCAATATGTGGTGTCTATACTTGATTGCAGCACTGTATAAAGAGATACAATTGTCTGACAAACCAGACACATGAGGACACAGATGTACAGTGTTGACCTATGGACATAGGCACTAATTAACCCAGAAAATGCGAAAAGACCTCAAGAGAGTCAAGAAAACTGTAATAGTCTAGCTGTAATAAACCTATTCAGTGTTGTTCCCATTTTCATCTTCTCTCATCTGCATACTGTACAGTAGACACTATCAATGAATAGATGAAGACTCATTTTTTATCCAAGCAAGCCAGCTGCCCTTTGTCTCCTTTTGTTTGCTCTGGTATTTGAGCCTGATCTCTGAGTAAATCTAACATTATAGCAGCTTAAAAAGTGTTCTTAGTTCCCTATGGTTTCTAGAAAAAGCTTTTTACAAATGAGAGTGCCATCAGCGCTAATGGACATAATGCAAACAGAGCACACCTCAGAGTGTGCACAGAGAGTGATGACTTCAGCCCAGAGGAAGAAGGAGCTTCTCCACTCGACATAAATAACGGGCCACTGAAGCAGCAGCAGGAATATGCATGTAATGTGCATGGACTGTCTCCAACACATTGACCCTACACGTCCCTAATAAATAAAGAGAAGCTAACACACAACACATTAGCAGCGCTCAGCTTCTGGCGGGATGCAGTGCTCATACAGTCACTCACTTTTATGTCCTGCTGTCTCACCTGCTCTCCATCGGCACAGACTCGCCCTTTGTTTCACTGATGATCTTCTGACCCCAACACTACTGTGTAGAACTGAATTATTTAAATTAAATAAATGTGTTCTAAACATAGCTTACTGTATTCCTGTTGTTACTTTGTCTTATTTTGTCCAACTTATTTCCTCAGATGTAGGAAAATGTTTGCCTGTTAATTTTGAGAGTTATGGGTGTGTGTGTATTGGGGTAAATATTTGAGTTAAAAATAACATACTTTCTGTGGTTATTTCTTGCTTTTGTCTTTTTTGTCTTACTATATAAGATAATTCATAATTTCACAATTGCTTACTGTAGGTTACTTTGATGTAATGCAGTTATATTGTAATCATGTGCTGTAGTGATCCTTCATGTGAACACAGAACATGCTGAGGCACAGTTTACACAGTTCAAGTGTCCTCTCTTTACAATAATCCTCATCCTCCAGGCTGCAGCAGCCTTTCTGCCCCACACCACAGTCACACACATCCAAACACACTCACACATACAAATGGTGTGTGTCTTCTGATTAAACACAGACCTGTGACCTGTATGCTTGAACATTATAAAGCTCATTCTATAATGCTGCACCAGACCTTCTCAGTAACGTGTGACTTGTAGCTTCATGCTGGCTCCAGTAGGTGCTGCTGGGGAGCAGTGTACTTGACATTGGTGTGTGTGAGTCTGTACAATCTGGGCTCAGGACCAGCCTCTTGTCAGCGGACAAGACCACGACTCATCACATCTCCACACACCCTCTCAGAAAACAGTCATACATACACTGCGCTAAACACGTGGAAAATGTGAATGTATATCATTATAATAATTAAAATTATAATAATAATTTTATTAAATCAACTGACAACTGACAAATTACAGTGTCATGAAGACAACTAGTAATTATTGCGGCAGATTTTAATATACACAAATAAACAGTTAATTTGGCTGGTCTTAAATTTGTCATACTATTGTATTGTGAACTCTTAAGTCTGGCTGCTCACCCACCATTTGGCTAATCCCCAAAGATCTAGCTTCATGTGAAAATGGTCCCCTTACTGCCCTTTTCCACTAAATACACTTTAAGTTTACTTTAAATGTACCAGAAATACTGTAATATTCACATTTCAAAGTATTTTCATAAAAACATGATCTCTTTTATGTGAAGTAAAAATCTGATTCTGATAATCCTCCACCCCCTCACCAGGATAAACCATCTGTCCTTGAACTTCATATAGCTTTTAAGGACAGTCATGACAACAGTTTAATTCCAACAGTATTAGGTACTGTATATTAAATGTGCATTTTCTTCATTCGACATAAATATATGTATATATATAAGTCGATGTACAGGATGTCCTAGCATGTTAAAAAAGTATACCAAACAAACTTCTTTTGGTGCTGAGATGTGAATTTAAATTATGTCTTTATAATATATCATTCCTTTTTTCCCTAAAAAAAGACAGTTACATATCCAGTGTGTTTAATATATAATAACATGGCTGCATTGGTTTAAACAACAAGCCGACACACATTCTCACATACGCTACACTTGTTTCCACTTGTTTAGTGGATACACTTATACACATATATGCCTATGCCACATGTACAGTAGACATTAACCCTATGTCACCCTGTGCCAGTGAGCCATGGGCCAGCAGCCACTGACAAGGTTAAGCTGTTTAGAGTAGGTGAGGAGATTACACAGCTTATTATTCACATCTCTCTCTTTCCGTCCCACCATACAGCCCCCTCCCATAGGCTGGTCGCATGGGGCCGTTTCGAAATTTAATACCATGTCTACAACCAGATAAGGCTTTCTTTTGGACAGATTAACAATATGGCCATTGTTTGTTGAGCAGGCAGACACAGGCAGCACAGGCTGTAAAGAAAGTCTGATGAGGACTGTAGGTGAATTTAGGAAAAATGAAAGAATGGAAGCCGATGTGAAATGAGAAAAAGACAAACAGAAGACTGAAAGGAATTCAACAGTCTGGAATCATGTGGCACTCTGGGGTCAAGCAGCAGCATACTTCTCTGGTAACAGGAGAACAGGGAAGGCATGTCAGCCGCCAAATTGCCCCTCAAACCCACTGACAAGGATTGTCAGCAGAGAGCAGAGTGGGACTCTCTCTGGCCTGCTCTCATGCCAGGGTTAATCACTTACAATTACAGAGGGGAGGAGCAATCAAAAGGCTGCGATAGCCCAGCGCTCCAGAGTGTTGGCTGTGCTCCGACAGTGTCACCAGTCCCCTCCAACACAAACCTGTCATTTCTCCAAACTGGTGGATGTTACACTGGCAGTAAGTGTCAGCCAGGGGAGAGGTAACTGTTAGAGACATAATGTGGTGAGGCCTCTGTGTGTGTGCCCCAAGTGCACTAGGATTACCAGTGTAGGATTCAGAGGTGATGAGGCTTTAAACTGAGGAGGTCTCTAAGAAACTCTTTGGTTCCATGCATTTAGTATATTGACTGTGCAGGATTAAGTAATGCCAATATAGAGAACTTGAGGAACAAATCTTCAGTAGCAGTTCAAATAACTGTATTTGTATACATTTTTGTGTAAACCCCCTAGGGATATTGCTGGAACAAATAATATATTATTAGACTTTGTGCAGGTTTTGCATATATATAAGCATATGTGTGCTGTGTTACTGATGTGTAACATACTAAAGATGTGCTGTCATCACAGACCGTTTGTATTCACATGGTGACAGTTGACAGCTGTTTTACCTTTAATAAGATTAAGCTAAAGAAATTAGTTGTGCACTCTTTAATCTGCCATTTAACAGAGGGGGCCACCTGGGGTCTGCCTTATCCCATCCGCTCTGAATGGCTAATCTCAGAGCTCTGATTCACACAGGGATGAGCCATGCTGCTCTGAACAAACCAATAAATGGATCAGACCTCCTCACTATGTATTCATTAGAAAAAGAGAACACTGTGTTTATTTTAGTTCTCATGGGCCTTGTAAAAGAATCAGAATTATTAAAAAAATAAAAGTCACCTGACTAAATACTGATATATGTTGATATATAGAGAACAACAGCTATCGCCTTTATTTCCTCTGTGAAGTGGCCTTTACACATTGGTTGCCATAGTGTCCTCACTGAAGCAGCCGGTCTGTAGAAATCTGGCACTGTTGCACAAATGGGCCTTTTACTAGCATTTGGTCTAGTGCCCAGAAAGCACAGTTTGAAGGGAGTGTCCTCTTACCCCTGCCCAGTGGCTGAAAGGACTCAGTATTATCAGGATACACCTCTGACCCTGTCATCTCATCTTCTCTGTACCTCCTGTCTCTGCTCTCTCTGCTCCTGTCCTCTCTGTTAGGATCTCCTCTCTGCTCCTGTCTGCTTTCCCTCTCATGCTCGGCTTCATCAACACACTTTCCAATTAAACAGATTGCCATCAGAAGACTGTGATCTAAGCAGAAATGTCATATTGTCTGCTGCTATTGGCCATGCATCCCTCAAATCAGTTGTGACAGTTTCTTATTACATTGTTTACCTGCCCGAAGGCGGAGGCAGCCGTACTTCAACCATCTTCAAATCTGCAAGATCTGGGGGCAACCACAAGACCATGCAAAGCTACTTTAAGCTCATGTTATGTGCTTTATAATGCCTACTGTTATTCCAGGGAGGATCGCTCAGGGAATGAGCAACAGATGGGGAAGTTATCATGGATGCTCAGATGTTTATGACAAGGAATAAACAGGGCATGCTTTAAAATATACTTGCAAATTCAACAGGCTCCAATTGAATTTACTCTGTCTGAAAATGAAAATTTAGTTTGTGGTTCTGTTCGAGATAGGCGAAGAGTCAGCTCTTAGTTCAAGACTCATTTTAGATTTTTTTTCTTCCCTATAGACCCTTTTAGTGTGTGTGTTACCAGCAAAGTGAAAAACAAATTCTTCAGAAAATGCTTAAAACGGCCAGGCAAATTAGGAAATACTTTGATATTCTCTACTTTGCCCAGGCAATGTATAGAATTCCTACAAGGCAACCAGGCAAAGTGGAGAATCACTGCTTTTCTGACAAAATTATTTTATTATTTCAATCACTGAACACTACAATCTTACTTTCATAATTAAAGTAGGCCTGTTTTAGATATTTAGGTGATTAGGTGGATTTTTATGCATGTATTTGAGGTTAAAGGCATAAAAGTAGACAGTGATGTTTTATGATATTTAGGCACTGATGCAGTATGTGTGGTGAACCCTAAGTGTGCATAAACCCTAACCCTGGAGACTGAAAAAGACCTTAAATCCATTTTGGATTGATGTGATTAAAACACACTTTAGTCCTAAAACTGGATTCTATGCTGTAGGTGCTATGCCCTATATGCTTCACAAATAGTTATCCACCCCGAGGCATCACCTCGCACCTGAGAGATAAAAGAAGCTACCGCTCCAATCATGGCAGGGCAATGGCACATAGCGCCAGGGCTATATAGGCCCCGGCCATGCAGCGTTAGCTGCAGCGTGTGTTCTTCTGCCCTCCGTCCTGGAGACAACCACAAGCTCTGCTCCCTCTGCTTGGGCTGGTGGCACACCTCAGAAGATGCAAACTGTGCTGTTTGTATCTCACTCCCCAGGGGTCCAGGGTGATTAGGGTGAGGCCTTTCGTCCCACCTCTGCATGTTTCAGTGGCGGATGAACAACGCCATCTTTTGTGCCCAGTTAGGGCCGTGCATTGTTATGTGAGTCGCACAGCTGGACTCAGATGGTCAGATCAGCTGTTTGTTGGATTTGGGGCCAGGGATAGGGGTGTTCTGCTCACCCCCCAGCGACTAGCCCATTGGATTTGTCTCGCCATTCAGGTGGCGTATGGGGCGCAGGGACGTCCCCCACCAGTGGCTGGCTGGGCGCACTCCATGCAGGGGGTGGTGGCCTCGATGGCCTTGTTTCCTGGTTTGTCGATAAAGGATGTTTGCTTGGTGACCCCTTCGACGTTAGTTCAGTCATATCTGTTGGATGTGTCTGTGATGTCTGTCACCCATTCAGTGTTGGGCAGCAGCCATGTGTAGGCAGTTGCTGATAACGGTTCTTTTGCAGGTGCTTTTGGGAGTGGTACCCTGCTTGTGAATGTTTGCATTGCTTCTGTTCTTGGGGTGCTGGGCACTCTTGGGAGAGGAGAGGCGGCCTGTGTGCACTCCTTGCTTTCTAGTTGGGCGTGTTGTAGTATCTCAGTGCTCTTGTGGCTTGGGCACTGTTGCCTCGTTTTTGGGTCCTCTTGCCCTAGGGCGCACTGGTTGAGCTCTTGGCTGCTGGTGTTGCTCTGGGTTTGTTCCAATCATGGTGGAGGTCAGACCTGCTGGGAGTACATTGATATCCATGGCCTTTGCGTAGGTGTTAACCATTAGCTAAGCCCCTAGAGGGCATAGCATATACGACATAGAAAAAATAGTTACTGTATGTAACTACAGTTCTATGAGTATATGTGTAGCCTTCCACCTGCATGCCCAGCGGTCCAACCTCTTCTCCTGTGGCTCCTGAGTTCAAAAGGAGACAAACTCTGCATGGCTGGGGCCTATATAACCCTGGCACTATGTGCTATTGGCCTGCCATGATTGAAGCGAGATTCTTTTATCGCTCAGGTGTGAAGCGATGCCTCAGGGTGGATAACCGTAGAGGGCACATACTCATAGAACTGTAGTTACATTACAATAACTGTTACTTATAATACAAAATCCTAGTAGCCTGGCCAGCCAGCCCCTCCTACTTTCTCTTCAAAAGCATTTTTGAAATGGCCTATCACAGCCGTTTTTCTGCAGTGCGTCTTACAAATACAGAAGCTAATCTCCTATCAACAATATGGCGCCAGAGCAAATGTAATAACTTCTCTCTCCTGATTAACAGTGTTTAGTGCTTTCCTTTGTCACCTGTTGGTCTGTGTTTTTGTTCAGTCCTCTGTATAACTTTTTTTCTTTTTCCTGTTTCCATTTTAACTACAGTACAGTCTCATTGATATCCGACATAAGGATGTCAAACAAACCCACTTTCTCTGCAACTCTTTGTACCACTGGCTTCTGCTGCTGTCCCTGTTCAGAAATGAATACAGCGCTGCTCATAATATGCTGTATTCTGATGTTTTGTGGCAAAACTGGCAAGATCCACAATGTTTGTTTGGATTACAGTTCAGCGGTGCTCTGCTTCATTTCTCTGGTTAGTTACTCCTCCTGTAATTGTATTGCTTACATTGTCTAGGCAAGGTAAGATATTTCCTTCTTTGCCTAAAAACACCAGGCATTCTACAGAATTGGCAACTGACAGCCAACTACATGTACAGTATGTAAGGTCAGAGCCTGATTGGAAAACATTGGTGAGTATTCACATTTAACCATTTAATGTAAATGGTTAAATGTGGTTAAATGTTTAAAGGCTAAATAATAAGTCTCTGAATTCTTTTGTCATACTGAACAAGTAGTTACAGAAATGTCAGTCACCACAAATGCTATACTTAAATACAGTAACTGGCAAATGGAAATAAAAATATAAATTTGAAGCCATTTTCAAATAATATCAAGAAAATAGAGTTTATATGCCAATGATTCATATTTTTATTGAAATTTGTTAACCATTTGGGAATGCTCCATTGAAAGGCCATTGTTGGAAGAAAATTTCTCTAAAAAGAGTAAAATGTGCAAAAACAAGCATGGGCGCATGTAACTCAGCACCTCTGGCTAAAATATCTGTCCACGGGAACTTCCTATTGTCTCAGGCTGTTATCAGTGCATATAGGTCAGCAGGTCACAGAGATTAGATTGTCAGGAACATGGAAGAATTTAACAAGTGACAGAAACAGGCTCCTTACGTCTGCTGCCAACTTCCTGCCTGTTCTGTGCACAAGAAAATAAGTCCAGGCCTCAAATTACTTTAATATGAAATCAAACATAGTTTTTGTGGTATTATTATTATTAAATGTATTGACTTTCTATTAGAGTTAATGTCACTTAAGGCTACAAGTGAGAATTTGTGTAGGCCTATGGTGCAGTGGTGGAAAGTAACGATCTTCAGCTCTAGTTTACTAAATACATTTTTAAAGAATTTGTAGGCTACATAGAAATTATGAAGTATACTTTTTTACTCAGACAATTTAAAATTCTCTAAATGAGTAAACCTCTTTAGTGTGTAAATATCTTGTGTGGCAATGTGAGTAAACCTGAAGTTGTAATGGCAGTACTAGTAGTAGCAATTGTAATAGGATTAATAATAATTAATATTAGCATGAAGTACAAAGTTATAGTAGTATTTGTTGTCATTGTTGTAATAGTGCAGTGATAGTTGTAGTATTACTTAAAAGTAGTTGCAGCTTTTGTTGTTGTAGTTGTTGCTAAAAAAAACCTTTAAAATTCTCCATACTTTTTTAAAACAAATCCTGTTGACTACTTTTACTTACTTGAATAATCTTAATCTTAAGTTACAGTACTTTTATTTGACTACAGATTTTGTGTTTTTCTTGGTTTGCTGGTGGCATGCTGCGTTTCTAGAAATCTCCGGGACATGGCAATTAGTTGATTGAAAACGTATGTACTTGACATGAATAATTGAGGGTTTGTTGGTTAACTACAACACATAAGAGTCAATTCTTGACAGTAGAAAGAGTAAGACACTGTATAGTAATGCATCTTACAAATGCCTATATAAATAATTATGAAAACACGGTATGTTGTCAAGTTGAGACCTAATGAATACTTTTAGTAAAATTGTGATAGCTTGAATTGGCACACTTTGCACCTCCATTCTCTTTAAGCCAAACAAGTCCAGAATATGTGAATGCAGTGTATTGTGATAACATAATCCACTGTAAATGCCAATAATGTGTTGATCTTAGACCTATCTCTTCATCGATAGAGTGAGCTGATGTTAAATTTGTCACATTTTTATATAAACGGAACAGTGTAGACTAAACACTGTGGACTTGTCAAACCATATAACACACATGGTTCACATTAAGATGGACCAATCAAGTGGCTTTAAGGATTTCTGCTCAGTGATCATTTTCTTGTCTATAATGTTTGGCTTTGCGTAAAAGATTGTTGACAAGTTATGACTAAAATAAATTAATACGCAACAAACAGAATATTGATAAACTATGCTCATTAAACTGTGGATCATATTGCTTATTGAAATTAAGCTGCCATTTGATTTCAAACTCTTCACAGCTAAGGTTAAGAATTGGCTGACAAAACAAAATCATACTAATTTTAAATGTCACTGTCCTGTGTGTGAATGACTGAATGCTTATTGTGTTTAAACTTAGATGTGAATGAGTTTTGTATTTTTTTAATGATTTAGAATTGTATATATTTTAACATATTGTTCACAGAAATGCCAAACTAAGGATAAGAGCATAAGCTGCATTGTTCCTATTAAATAAATGAAAAAAATAAAAAATAATAAAATGCCTATGATATGGTTTATGCTAGTGTGAAAAGTTTATTAATTTGCATAATTATTATTATACACAAAAAAATTACACATTATGTTGCCAAATGTCAATTTTTCATTGTATTAATGACTACTCTTCTATTTAAATTTAGATTATAATTGTAAATAAAATAAATAATCTAAGCAGCCCCTAAACCACCTGACCAAAATACTTAAATCCGATTGGCTCCAGTGTTCCTCGTGTAGTTCCTCTGAGTAAGTCTTCCCCGGTGAGCCCCAGTCTTTAGCGGTGGTTATCTGAACAGGGCCAACATGACCTGCTCCGGCTCCTTTACACCCGCTGCGAACACTTCCGAGACTTCTCACTTGCCTGCGTTTGGCAAGAGCCCAGAGAGCATCTGTCATTGTGACTTCTAGTGACCAACTTTAGCCCAGAGCTGATGAATAATAAAGAGACGTGTGCTATTATTCATGCTACAATGCTGTTGTGTTCTGGTTGAGACTAATGATCTCTGAGAAGGTACAAAATGCTACGGAAATTTTATTAGAATGTCACTTACCATAATCTTGTTTTAAATATTTACTGTAACCTGGATCTCTTAATTAAATAAAAGTTCTTATTTTAATACACCTTAGGATATGTTGTGTATTAACAGCCATGCAACAAGTTGGGACACTGTGAAAAATGTAAATAAAAACAGAAAGTAATGAGCTGCAAATCTCATAAAACCACATTTAAATCACAACATAAACAATATCAGGTGTTATTTTAACATTTCATGAAAAATCAGCATATTTTCAATTTAGTGGTGGCAACTTATCTCAAAAAGGTTGGGATGGAGCAACAAAAGCTGGAAAAAATTATCTTAAAATAAAACAGCTCGAGGAGCATTTTGTAACTTAAGTTATTTAATTAAGTTAATTGGCAATATGGTGTCTATAAAGGGAGCATTTTAGAATGACAGTGTGTATTATTAATATTCATTGTATTGCTTGTGAGCTTCAGGTCCTCAAGTGACACTTGAAATGGTAAAATGTCACATTGTTTATGATCTATTATGAATAAAATGTGTTTTTACGAGATTCGCAAACCATTGAATTTTGTTTTTATTTTCATTTTACACCGTGCCCCAACTTTTTCGGAATTAGGATTGTACAATATACAGCCTTATAGTAATGAATACAGTTATATGTTGCAGTAATTAGGAAATGGCATTTTCCCAGAGTGTGGTGGTGGTAAAGTATCAAACCCCTTATTATTCCTTCCACACGTGTTGTGTCTTTCAGTGGTGCTCCGTTGGGCTGGTGACAGATGAACCATGCCCTGTGCAGGGTCCCCCCACTCTGACCGAACTGATCACTTGTCATAGGAGCATTAAGAGTGCTGCCGCCTCAGTGTTTGCAGTACAGTGAAGTGCAGCGCTGGCCCCATGCCCAGTTCAGACGGTACCCCTCTGGAACGAGAGAGCAGCCAGGATACAGTGACTGGGTTGTGTTTACATGGGCCGTTTAGATGCTGCTGGTCTGTGCTTACAAGTCAATATACCATTTATGATAGATAGTGTATAATATTTATGAAGGACTTTTAATTGAGACACTGGGGGCTGGCACAAAGGACTCCTGCTGGTCCACTTCTCCAGGAGGGGTCATTTTATAAAAAAGGTATGTGACTGTTTCAAAAGATAGACCATTAACTTTACATATTCTTTATATATTATTTTGTACAGTCAAGAACATATTTTTCCTTGCTTCAAACCTACCCTTTAAGACGAAAAAGCCGTCACTTTGGAGCCACAGTCTGTCTGTCTGAGGTAAACTTTTGCAAGGATCCTGACATTGGTTTATTATGTTTGACAGTCACCTGATTAATTTTATAAAGTCACCTCAGAAGTTGTTGGAGTGCATGTTGTTTATTGTTATTCATCCTATACAAGCCATTCCATCACTTCCTGTTTTGGAATTGCCTTAACTGCTTCACTAATTATTGAGTCCATATTGGGGGCACAAAAGAAAAGATAAATACACATCATCTGTAAATGTATACACACACAGTAGCCTTTATGTATGCAAATGGCCAGAAGACCAAATGGCATAGGCTATTTATTAGGTTTTAATGCATGTATTTAGTGTCAACCTACTACTGACTGTTGAACTCCAGTTACAGACTCACAAACACACAATAGATGCCGCAGTGAAGCCATTTAGAGTAAGAATGTCATAACAACAAGCTTAAGTCCAAGTGACATGTGACACAGCGAGCAGCATAAGCATTAAGCTGTAGGGAATCATAATTATTAGCATGTAAAGTCTGGTGGAGTGACAGCTCAACAAAGAGGTGAAAGAGGAGTGGGATTGTGTTAAAGAGGGGGCAAGCTCAGGAAAGGTCTCCTAAAATGCTCTTAGCAGTAGTGATCGGTCGCCGCTCGGCCGCTGAAGATTACTGAGGAATATTGACACAGTGGGAGGTCTCCTGACAGACAGCTCTCTACAGGACGTCTCCTTTAGAGGAGTGGGCTGCAGTTCCTTCAGGGAAGACATACCTGAGCCACTCAAGGTGAGCTGGGTCCCTCACTGGCCTCTCTCGGGGCTCAGGAAAACACATGGCGACAGAGTAATAGGCCAATTACCAGTGATTTGTACTGCAGTGGGTGGTGAAGGAGTGCTCCCGACCTGTCACTGCCAGACAAATTTGTGGAATCACAATAATGCATTGTCATGGTGGATTTAAAGCTCAGTGGATTGAGTTTCAGCTCTGCCATTGTGGGCAGTTTTTTCAAGGAAAGGGTCTTCAAATCCACCTTCTTCTTTTCTGTTAAAAAAAACAAGGCGCCACTGAAGCCCAACCCAACGCATTGTGAATCTACACGTGTTCCCCAACAACAGAGTTTTATTTACTTTATTTACTATTGATCTCTGGTCATTCCTGTTACTTCAAAATGTTTGCTAGTGTTTTTTTTTTTTTTTTTGTTTTTTTTTTTTTTTTTTTTTGGCTTGATTAGAATCACAGTTTCTTATTTTAATGCTAAAAGACAATAGAAATTCAAAAGCACTGTCACAGTGTAAGTGTTAAATGTATTGTTTAGCTTTTATAATGTAGTTTGGCCCTAAACCTATATACATTTTATTTTTAATATACAACTTACAGTACACAATACAAATTATTTCTTGCAAATAAAATTTTGTCATCTTCATCAAATGTCCTTGCTTTTTAATGTCTCTAAATATAAAATAGTAGTTAAGACCTTCACCTGCCGGTACGTTACTGTAAAACTCCCCCACCAGGCTTTTCTGAATGCAGTAATATTGTAGCTGTTACACATCATACAGTTAGCAAATATGGTTGTTTTTAAGAGACTGCAGGGTTTTAGTAAATCTTTGACAAAATGATGATGACAACAACAGCAACCTGTAAAAGTTGTCATACATTTTATTCACGCTTCTTTACTTGCCCTTACCTTTCTCAAACCTTTGTGACAAGGGGCACACTTTTTATCCGTCCTGTCTCACACAAGTACATTAGGAGCTAACCTGTGGTCTCCCAGAGACCTAATGGTGTCTCTTTAGTGCCGTTTGACACTCCTGACCCCTTAGTGTCCACATTGATTTTTGTGGGATCATGTGGAAATGAACCTCTTCTTCTTACCCTTCTGATTTTAAGGATATCCCCGTCACGGAGCAGCACTGGCTGATGCACAAGAGCGGTGCTTTATGCTCAGGTGTCTGAGCTCAGCATTAAGTGTGTGACCACATAGACCTACACACAATCAGTCTTTACAGCGCAGGGGATTGGCATACAGGTCTTCATCCTGTGCTAAGCATGCCACTGTAAGAGATACCCACATGTGGTATTTATGGCAGGAAGTGTGGCTTTCTTATTTAGGACTTAGATGTGTAGTGGAAATGTTTGTGGGTGCATAAAAAAATCCTGAAAGTTGGTTTTAGTTGCGGTGTTTAGATACATCAGACAGATTTGTGTTTGTTTGGTGGCCTCTCTGAGTGATGTTAATGTGAATGAGGGTCAAGTAGGAAACTAGAGTATAATTATGTGATTGCTTTATTAGAGATAATTGTGTTAAATTAGATGCTCACCTTTCAAGTGTGCTACCTTTCATCTAGGAACAACGATCCCTTTTCAGTATAGGGCAGTGCTGACTGTTGAAGCTCAAGGATCTTTTACATGGCAGGCTAACAAACTGCCACTGATTTGCACACCAAATTAAACAGCAATGAAAAGAGTCTAGTAAATAAATCAATCTCAAAAATATTATGCAAAACACCATTAAAATCTACATAATGACAACAGCCTGAAAGAATCCTTCAGCTTGTCTGGCGGTTTTAATGAATGCGAGTCTGAGGTCTTTGAGTAAGCAGATACATCCAGCTAAGTTAGAATAAGTGAAAGCAGGTTTTGGCCTTTCCAAAAGATAACCTTTAGTTTATCAGTGCAACACATCTGACAGCACTGCTTGACTGGATTTCTACAGCCAAACAGCAGAGGAAATGGGATAAGGGCTGTTGGTCAGAAAGGTCCAAAACACTGACTGAAAATAGCACATTTATTTCTACATGCAGTCGGTATAATCATATGATCACTAAATTACATTGATTTTGTTTAGAAAGGAAGATCAGACATTGCCCTGTTGCTATCACCGCATCTGCATATTTATTTACTGTCTTTATTTAACATAATATCACTGTATTTTAAATGTAGAAAATTTTGCTTTTTCAGAATAAATGACTGTGACCTTTGACCCCTGCTCATACATCATAAAGACAGATCAGAAGGGCAGTTTTTTTACAACTCTAGACAAACTTATAAAATGCACAAAACTTAACTTCAGTAATTTCATTGCGACAAATACACTCAAATGCCCTCAATCAGAGCAAAAATACAATCTCTTTAAAACATAGTAAGTCTTGATCACTTTTATAAAAAATCTAACCAACTGCTGAAGGGAAGTAAGTCATATATCCTTGTTTACAACTGAAGAGGTCATGAATGACTTCCTCCCAGACTCCCATTGTAAATCACAATTGAGTTTTACTAATTGTAACACTGACGGTTTGGCCAGTGAATCAGTCTTATGTTTGCAGTTACGTCTACATTGTATGAATCTATTGTGACTAATACAATCCTCAGAAATTATTGGGTAAACACATCTTAGCTAATCCTCTAAATCAGATGATTCATAAAGGTCCTGTCTAAATAAGAACATTGGTGACGTTAAAGCAGTGTAAGTAACTTCTGACAGTATACTGTACTCAGTAACAGACCAGGTTCAAATGCGGCTGCACATTTACTTGGGATTGTTACTGAGTTATTGAGTAATTATGTGTTTATTTTGTAAAGTAAATTTTATTATATTCCAGGGAGAGAGGTGGATAATGACACATCAAACCAAGCTGGACTTGTGCAGGTCACTCAAGTCTGTAGCATGCACTCTACAAGGTGAGCAACCAGTGCTTTTCAATACCTAAGTATACCTAAAACCTAAATAATATTATTTTGAAGTAACAGTAGGTTAAATTTACCCTAACTCTATTTAAGTACAGAACTTGAGTACTTATTCCACCTTTGGTCATCTGCTGTTAATCCATCTACTACACTATGCATAAGAAAGTCTTGTTTTCCACATACTACATGGATAATACTATTTTTTCAGTTATGTAAAAGTTTTGGTTGGTTTCAGTCTTTAAACAGCAGAGCTCTGTTCATCTATCTTATATCTATTTCCAGCCATTTTTTACACATTATAAACATACTACAGGGGTAAAGGCACTGTTTAATGCATGGATTAATCTCATGGATCTCACGTAAATGTGTCTAAAGCCACACATCACACTGTCTGTGAAATTTGTAAAAGCCATACAATGTCTATTATATACAACAAAGCGGGCGTACAATGTAAACAGTGTGGTCGGCATTTCCAGCAGATGTATTAGAAGAGGAAGAGTGAGCAGACAGGCGTGTGTCAGTTTACATGTTCCTTCGTCCTCACTCAAACCCACTCCGGCTTTAATCTGTGCTGCTCCCGACCTGCTGCTGTTCTGTCACCCTGACATGTTTAACAAATACTGTCTGAGAAACCAGGGTCTTCCAGAGGTGTTGTTGTCTGTCCACACAGGAAGTGATGGATTAGACCTGATGGCTTTCTTATCACTGTCACATCCCTCTATTCACTCTCACAAGAACACACAAGGAGAAAACATAATAAATAACCTATAGACGCTTTTAGTGTTTGTAAACAGTATGGCTGAATGTGAAATAATGGTGTCATAAGCTAAGAAGGAAGAATTGGCATTAGCCACCAGCAAATTTTGAATAATCAATTGTGTGTAATGTCAGAGCCTGGTTAGAAAACATTAACAACTGTATCAATATTTAGCTGTAATATTTAATGTAAAATAATAACAAATAATAGCTTATGCTGGGCTATTATTTTAATATAACCTAAAGACATTTTAACAAATATCAACAACCATGCTATACTTTATACATTGTGCATACTGTTCTCTTGTAACATCTACAAATTATGCTGAGCGGAAAAGAGAGCGTCTCCCTTTTCAGTTGCTTGACACTAAAACAAAAATAAAAAAAAATAAAAAAATAAAATAAAAAAATAAAAAAGCCACGATGTAAATATTTCAGTGGTCTTGTCCAGGTTACTGCTGCTCACTGTCTGCTGGCCCTTACAGAAGTGTTCCTTTGTGCGACCCGTGCAGACTGGGTGGCACTGTGCTGTTGGACATGGCCGCTCTGTTGTGGGGAGGCAGCGGTGCTTGCATGCATGCACAAACACAAGGACAGGATTAGGGCTGGTGTTTCTCGGTGTGTTTGGCATGTGATGGCCATGCTCTGTCGTCTCAGCATCAAACATACCATTTACATTACAGCGCTGCTTCCACATTATTCAATCAGTCAACTTCCCTTCCACACACTGCCCATCATGAAGTGTTATTTTCTGGCTCAATGAACATTGTTTTCATTGCAGAATTGTCAAAATTCTCTCATTACATAAATTGTGAATAATCAAGATGATTTTGGCAACTGACAACCAATTGAGTACATGTAGTACACTGTGTATTGCCAAAGCCTGGTTTGAAAACCTTAGGAAACAACTATTTGATTTAAGAACAGCAAGTTTCTCTTTCTCTCAAACTGATTTTTGGTGGTATTTTCAGATCATATTTTACCTTTATCACTTAAGTTGCCACTTCTTAATTTAAAAAAAAACTGTGACAATTAGTTTCATCCATTTCCACTGGACGTTTTTGAGGATATCATAAAGTCTTTTTCATATAAAAAAAAAAAAATAGTACATAGTAATAAATTTGTAGTATTTTTATATGCTATAGTTTATAAATGTGTCAACTTTGACATCTAACATAATATAAGAGTTTTAAAAGCATGTTTGAGATTTTACATTCAAATGAAATGTGCTCTAACATTCACCAAAAAACAAAATAGTTCCTACCTGATCACTACAGTAATAAATAAACATTGTGCCTTAAAATGGCTTTGCCCTTGATGAAAAACCATGTCCCTTGATGCTTCCTCGAGCGAGTCTTCTGGGATCTCCGTTCAATAAGACTAATATCCCCCTGTGGACGGCCACCATTCAACAATTTACGGGCAGATTACAGATTCTAATAAAATTTTTGCAGCCTTAATTAAAGAATCTGCTCCCCATTTTATGATAGTCCAGCCTCCCGCTGCCACTTCTATCCAATTTAATTATTCTGATGTACATAATTAGCATGAGCCAGCCATTGTTAGCTTCATTTGCATATTATATTGGATAATTGAATGAGAGTGGCTGATGATTAAATTAGAGTGAATGACAGATGATTCAGCTCACGGTGTGGAAAAGTTAACAGAATGACCATACTGGGAATATAACATGTACCTTTTGAATATTTATATGTTCTTGTGCATGGTCGCCCCTCGACAGGCACACTCTGCTAATTTAGAAAATTTGCAGCAGAGTCTGAACTTAGCCGTGTGTAAGTTATAGGACTCTTGGACTGCTCCACTCTGATTCACAAAGTCTTTTTTTTTTTTCTTTTTTTTTCAAACATGCCCCTCTCTCATCAGGGCAACACTTTTACAGATTGATAAGATAAATGAGAGTAGTGTGGGGAAATTCATTTCCAGGCGTTTGCAATGTAAACACAGACTCCTGGTGCCTGCCTCCTGCCACATTATGGACGGGCTCCACTCTGCTAATGAATGTTGTCCTGGCCTCACCGAACGGTTGACTCCAAGACAAAAAACAAAAAAAAAGGAGTCAATCCTCTGAATACACTTGTACCACTATTTTTAAGGTGCACAATTTGAAAGTGGGTTTGTAAAATATGTTGTTGGCCTCACTGAAGGACTCACTGAAAATAAGCCCAAAACAAAAAAATAAGTAAATACTGTGAATACACTTTTGCAATTATTTTAAGGTGCACAATTTCAAATTAAGTTGATAAAACACTTTAGAATAACACACTACTTAATAAAGCATTAGTAAATATGTAATTAACCACAATTTCATGGATAAACAATTTATAGATATAATTTATATCTTAACACTAATGTTTACGGCTTTGCATTGATGAGCTTATTACACAAGTATTAAACATTAATGACAATGATTGTAACTGTTGTTCTTTCCTTTCAGGGTCATTACAGCAAATCATCTGCCTCTCAGCATGCAGTGTTTTGTATTTTCATTTGGCATACTGTAGGATTTATGTCAGCTGCCCTTTCTGACACAGCCCTCTCCAGGCTTGGGACTGGCACAAAGAATACACTGGCTTGCGACCCCTTTAATAATATTTTGTAAAAAAAAAAAATGGCATAACTGGTCACTAATCCTGAACTAGTGCTCGACTAATGCTTTACAGTGTGAGCCATTCTAAAGTCTTACCAGATAATTTTATAGCTACTCTATAAATTATTCTTGATTACAATCCCACGTCCAGACCAGATCTCATTGCTTTGAATGTCCTCTTCCATGAGAGACTGTGGCAGCGTAAATGTTTAGAGTGAGTATTTGGAGCAGCTTTAGCCTTTCACATGCTAATGTAAGCACTGGCGGCACAAGAAAGCTGTCCTGACCCGGGGGCCACGCTGTGACATAGTGGGCTGATTCAGTGCCGGCAGCTCGGCTCTGTTTATGTGTGTGCACTAGAAATAATGCACGTCATAAAAAGGAGAACTTTGAAGGGGAACCACTAGCCTGTGTGATGAATGCCCCCTGCTCTCTGGGTATAAATAACTCTTCCCAATACAAAAGCCATCCCCAGAGTGAGTTATACACCTTTGTGGCGGCTACAGCACTGGGTCCTGCTTCCACTGGGCTGCTTTATTGTATTGATCTGATTTATTTATGCTCATTGGTAAAACACCGTCATACAGTATCTCCACTCATTACTCACTAGTCATAGCACTAGTTGTAGTTTCCAGTCTAATCCAGCCACAAGGCTACTCTTTGTGTGAGTCCCAAGCCTAGATAAACGGAGAGGGTAGTGTTGGGAAGGGCATCAGGCATAAAACCACCGCCAAATAAATACGCAAATTACTGCACACTAGGAAGAAGATTTTTTTGCTGTGGAAGGGAAAAGGGCGAAGGTCCAGCAGCTTCTTCAACTTTGGCTGTCCCTCTTTTCAGTGACTTGAATCAATGCCAGTACACATTGAAGTTAAGTTTGGAACCTAATAGTGAATTATTGATAGTTGACTAAACGGAATGATTTTTTTTTTCTTTTTTTTTTTTTTTGTGATCAAATGTTTATTCTGAATGTGCATCCCGTCATACAACTGTTTCCACAAATGCACCAGCACATGACGCACAACTATGTTCTTTTTATTACATTTCATTTCTACCCCATCCCACTTCCTGCAATGGGCCAACGACACAACAAAAGCAAATCAAAGTCACAAAAAACAATACCAAAATACATACAGCTGTGTGGTGATTAAATTGAATGATGAAAGGCTTTAGACAAATGTTTTGAAATTGAGACAACTGGGGCATGTTTTGTTAAAAAGTGGGGCATATAGTGTTTGCACAGATATTTGCTGGGACATGGGTCAAGGAATTGGGGCAGTCACCACTGAATAGGGACATGTGGTCACCCTATTTTAGCCATTCAACTTTGCACATGACTTTATAAACTGTATAAATATGATATGATGCTATATTCTTTTATTATGAATTGTTGTAGATGAACAGTATTTCTTTTTTCTACTCAATTCACTTACAAGGTTAAAAATATTTTTATTTTGAATTAAAAATATGAGAAAAGTTCTTCCCATAAATCTCTGTTAATGATACGTCACTGAGGTCCGCCTACAGGTTACATAAAGCATGCCCCATTGACCAACTTCAAGGGCTGCGGATTTTCAAACACAATTTGCCAACATGTGTGTTTGTGTTAGTCTCCCACATCCCTTGTAAAATCCACTCTGTTATCTGTGTTATAGTGCACATCGGTACACAAAGTGTCGTCTCATTGTCTGCTCACAGTCACTTCAGGGGACGCAGGAATTTACACAGTCGCAGGTTCTGTCAGTAGGAGGTATAGGAAACTGTAAAGATAAGTCCTCCCAGCAGCTTAGGACCGTTTCCTTTTCGGCATCTCTCAGATCTCCCAGATACAGCCGAGCTCACAGTCTTATCACTGACCATACCCACTGCAGCACAGAACAGAATTTCTGAAACAAGATAGTAAATAAACCTTAATATTTTTATCCACTAATCATAGTAGTCAAAAATGATAAAGACACAAATCATTTTTTCAAACTTTTGTTGTATAAATTACATGAATATTTTTGAATAAGTTTCCCCTGATTTTTTACTTTTTTTAATAATTTAAATTTTCCACAATATTCTTATTTATTGATGCATGACAACAAGCATAACAGAAGGCAGCAAAAAACTTGTAATAATGCTATATACATTTTTTTTTTTTTTATCAACAAATTTTGATGTATTCATTCTGATACAAAATCTGTAATATTACAAAGCTTCTCAGTGGTTCAGTTTGTCTGCTGAAATTAGACTTGTTCATATGTCAAGTCATGGAAGCTATTTAAGACCAACAGGATTTAATCTCAACTTAAAACACATAGAATACAGCATAAACATTTCTAAACAAATTTACTCCCTTAAAATTATTGTATTTTAACTAACATCATAAATTATTTCAATATATTCAAACTGATATAATGAATGTGCCATTTAGCCTTAAGAAAACTTTCACAGAGTCGAGAATTAAAATGTAAAACATAGATAGTGCCTACTCCGTTATAACTGCACAGCCTCTGCCCATTCTTTATGCCTTGTCCTGCAGAGAGCACTTGATGAAGGACAATTTGTTTTTTGCTGCACTGGCCAGAGGAGGATTATAGGAGATGGCACGGTGATTTGTGGTGGCTGGTAGTGAATGCGTGCACTTCCAGACCTTCAGCATAACACTCTTCTCACTGCGAGTTTTACATTTATGACAATCCTACTTTAATGACATTTCTTACATGTTTGTCTTTTTTGAGGTTGTAAGAGCAATTGGCTGCTGAAAGGTTCATAATAGAGGATTTTCATGGTTTCATTTCTAGATGCTGGTTCCTCTTTATATTACTTGGCAGTCCTCAGAATCATTGACTTACTCTGTGAAGCTTCACACACCCAAACTGCAGCCAAACGCTACTGTGAGCTTTCCCAGATCACAGACTGGCCTTACTGACACATACACACATGAGAGAGGGCACCAAGCATTTGTAAAAACTACTGCACAAAAAACATGTCAAAACAACTTCATGAATGGATATTTCTTTCGTCAAGCCATGGCTATTTATAAAGTTACATAGCTTGGGCACCTTAATGTAAAATAGGCAACAAAGAAGATGACTTTTCTACATTTTTAAGCCACTTTTAGGTTAAAGAATGTGCCACCTGAATGTGTCTGTGTAAATAAATAAAACAAAGTTCACACACAAAGTTGGGACACTAGAAAATTTAAATGAATTAAAACTAATATATTTTATTTTTTTTATTTTTTTTAATGCATTTTTTGAGTTTTGTGGCAGCAACACAACATAAAAGTTGTTGTGAAAGGGCAACAAATGGGCTGGAAAAGTAAAACAGCAAACTGTGTTCACAGACAATGACTTCTGAAAGTGATCCATGATGTGATTTCCAGTACAGAATCATGTTTTTAGTGCAGTTCAACTTTAGAGACTGAAGATCACAAACAATATGTCCAAAAATAATAATACTGCCTTTCTAAAATGCTCCTTTTATACCTAGACATTTTACCATCCTGTTGATCCAATAAATTCAGGAAAGCAGGATTTTTACCCTAACCCATAATTATGCACAAAATTTCCCAGTGTCTTTAAAATCACATTCTTCTCTACATCTACTGTACACCAACATTTTAAAGCCCCAGTGCACATTTAAGACCCTACTGCCATGACACCAATACATAACCTCTGTCACAAACTCAAATGTTTATTCCAGCCTCTCAGCTCAGGGAAAGACAGACCTCAGTGTACATTTATCTCAGAGAGAGCAAAGAGAGATCACCGGTTACATCTCAAATGTTGTCCAAAACATCTTAAGACAGGTCTCCATTTGATCTGTCTGGACCCTTTGAACGCTGCTGTAGGACTGGCTCCTGAAGGCCTTCACCCTCCGAGGATAAAAAAGTGAATTATTGTTTTGTTTATCATGCTCTTAAAGCCCAAAGTGCATTATTAAACAGAGAGCACATTAAAAGAGGGCTATTGTTAAAAGTGTTTTAAAAATCTTGTAAATCCCTGTAATTTATGTCACTGTGGTTGAGGAGGCTCACCCTGGACTTCTGGCTTTAATTTGCTTCAGGGTCTGTTCTCAAGGGTTCTGTACCAGGGATGTAGCCTTTTATCCCAGGCACAATCTGACCATGGTGACCCTGCATGGGACAGCAGAAAGCAGAGACCTAAAGAAAGTGGTGCCAAATTAAAATATATTATCTGGATCAACAGGCTGCTATGACCAAAGAATCAATGATCAAAAACTGTTTATGTGACTAAAATTCACAGTGTTGTCAGTCAGCTTATGTGTTTAAAACCATTTTGCACTCTTTTACTAATAACAGTTTAGCATAGATCAAAAAGCATTGTCTATGATGGCACTTTTACTACTTAATATTTCATTTTTCCCCATGAAACAGTTCTGATGCGGGTGTATTGAAAACCTTACATGAATGTTGAATTAGACTAAGTTACGTGTAGGTGAAAGTGGATCAGTGTTTAGCCTCTCAGACATCAATTTTCCATGTCTGAGTGCTCTACAGACAAAGTCCTCGATTTGATTCAGGTGACTGAGTTGCTATGGACAGACAGTTGTCATTGTGTTTTCCTGCTATTCCGGTTTATGACCATTGTTAGATATTGTAACAATGGAGAGTGACCCCCTTGTTGAATGGATTAAGGCCTCTCCAGTGTCCAGCCAGCTGACTGGGGGGGGGTCTGGACCAGCTCTAGCCTCTGGGGACTCCCTGGCAGAGGGGCAGAGCTCCTCTTTGTGTGCTTGCCCTCCTTAATCAAACTAGCCAGAGGAGTGATTGGATTTTAATACTACCGAGCCCACCGTAATGGTGTGATGGACGGGGACTGGTGAATTGGAGCAAGATGTCAGCCCTCAGAGGCCTCCATTAATGATATTGCTTCATTTCTTAAAGTGGCAGGGACACACAGAGGGAGAGAACTGCTGTATTTAGCAGACGGAGCCCTCCCTTTGACTGGTGAGCATCTGAGCCGGTCACTGTCACAAAATGATCAAATCCAATATTTCTGCAAAATGTTTTTCTAGTTTTTGCAGTCTTAAAAGTCAATAATCTAGGGTAATGTTGTTTACTCAATAGTTTTCCGAGAACCATATTTAGTAATAAACAAAGAGCACACCTAGTCTAGTTCTCACTTGATCAGAAAGAAAAACCTCATTGATGCACCACAGATAAACGGGCGTGTGAAAGGTTGACTTGAGTATTTCTATCTGACAAGGCCTGTAAATCAATGCCATTTAGGTTTCAGTTTCTGCTCCGCGCTATAATTAAAGTGCGTCTCTCTGCTTCATCCAAACTTCTGAGTCACAAGGTTAATTGAGCCTTAAATCTCAAACACAAAGACTTCCTGCAAACATTCTTGAACTTCTGAACTGACACTGATATGACCCTGACGAGCACCAGAAAGAGTGTCTAGCTGCAAGGGAGCTTTGTGATGCACCTCTTAAGCCCGGGACGTCTCATTGTTCGGCCCCATTGTACGACACGTGTCCGTCTGCGTTAATGACAGTTTGAAGCACAGGTGAAGCATCATTGTGTTTTACTGCAGGTCATATTGTTCAAATGGGGAGGATCCAGCCTTTCTTTTCTGGTTCTAATGGCTGTTGGTGTGTTGTTCTTGCTGTAGATTTATATGCTGGGTGGGGAGGCGGTGATTTACAGAGCTCTGACACTGTCTCGAACCAGTCTGTGTGTGTTCCAGGTAAGTGCCTTCTGCTTCTGTAAAAAGGCTTGTTCCAATTTCCTCTTTTAAGGTTCACCTAAAGTACACTACTATATGAGCTCACTGTCCTACACGGGGATTGAATACCCTTTTAGTATATTTACATGTATACAAAGCAAGATCTATTTCAAAACACATGTGCCTTCACTAAAATCAATATCTTCCTCCCCTTGTTTTGGTCCTTGTGCTTTTAAAAGTTTAAAAGAGTGCATCGGGATATTTACTCATTGTGTCAGTTTTCCATAAAAGCTGCATCTATTGCACCCAAGATCGATATTATGCCCAGCGCTACTACACACACAGTGAGATGTTGACGCTGCCCTTTCATTATCAGTCTAACCTAAGTGTACACAAGATTAAATTTCTTGTCAGGAGATGGTAAATTGGCCATTAGCCCATCCCCGATAAATTGGTGCTTTAAATTTCCTGTTAAGACACCTGACAGGAGGTGAAGAAAACACATGCGATATTTACTGGCGGAGATTGTGGAGATAAAAGATGGTGTATCTATTCAGTTTCGCCCTTATTTTGCTTAAATGCCAGTACATTATAGTTTTGTATGTGTGCCATTTTGCCCAGTCCTTGTTTGTTGGCTCCAACACATTTCTACCCCTGTCCTTTCTCCTTCTCTCCTCTTTCTCGGGGCTAAAGTGGAGTTTCTGTGTTAAGTCAACCTGTCAGAGGGTGTCCCTGGAGAGCCCGGACTTGAGGTTGGTCCCAGTGGCTCCTTTGCTGGTGGCCCCCACTCCAGGATCAAGGTCACAGCATGGGCCGGGGTGGAACTGCTCACAGAGCTCTCTCAGCAGTCACGTGATGATGCACTTAGATGTGGGTTAAATGTTCAGCAAGAAGGAACCTTTCCAAGGGGTTAAGCGTTAGACATACAGAGCAGCAACCATAGTGTTTTTAGCCTATCTTTTATTATTATTATTATTATTATTATTATTATTATTATTATTATTATTATTATCATCATCATCTTTTTTTTTTTTTTTTTTTTTTTTTTTTTTTTGGTTGAATACAATAATAACTAATTTATAATGCCAAACAGTAACATTCAAAACAGCATTTTAAAAGCAAAAAGTAAAACAATTGTAATATTTTTTGGAGGCCGCACTAAAAATAAATAAATAAATAAATAATATATATCGAGGCTAAGCAATGTGAACGTACATTTGTTTCTATAAACTATGTTGACTTAATTATTGCTACACGTCATGCAAAAAAATTCAACTCGTTTTCGGAATTAGAAATTTTTTTATATATATATTCTGAAAATTGACAAAACGGGTTTCTGTGAAAAGTGTGTCATTATTATCAGAAAAAAATGAAAGGCCGTGTTTTAAATTTAATAAAAAGAGCAACATGAAAAGCAGGGCTGGCCAGGACCAACGACTACATGTTCAGCCTTAGTTAAGGTTTCTTTTAAAATCCAAGAGGTATTAGAAAGGTAATAATTTTACAGTTTATTGATGACGGTTCCCGCGCGTCATCCTCAGTGCCCGTTAAGCGAGGGCGTGCAGCCCGTTGGCTCCGGTGGGCGTTACCGCTCGTCAGGCGCGCGCCCGCTGATCTAATTACGCACGGCCCTCTGCCAATTAGAGAATTACATCACACCTTTAAATGGACTCGCTCTCAATCATTAATGATGCGGTGTCATTCGCGCTGACAGCTTCTCGTTGTGCGTTATGGCAACCTGACACGCGCACGGACACTGCGGTGGGACTCGCAGTTCGGGGTTAATCATGAATAATGTGAGGGGAGTGCAACTGGGTGTCAGGTCAGAGCGAAAGAAATAAATTTGGGACTATTTCATGTTTAGCTTTGGCCCGAGTGCAGTGTATTCTTCCGCGCTTTGCTTTAGGCCTCAGCCCGTTTGAGACATATAAGGTCAGTTTTGTGGTTATTCATATCACTCTGCACAAAGAACGGGCATTACGGTTGTTACCTGAGACATTAATTACACACATAGTAGTTGTAGTAGTATAGTTTGATACTATACTAATTTAGAAAAGCAGATGGTCAGCAGGTACCCAGCAGTGGTCAAGTACACTGTGTTTAAATGAAGTCAGGGTAACACAGGCAAATAGAAACATCACCCATTAATGAACACTCCTGAACATGAGTTACAGAGTTTTTATACATCAGTCTGTGATATTTTAATATCCCGTTTATCTTATTTGTTTTGCATTACGCATTAATCCACTTGTTTTCTTATAGATGTTATGCAACTTTTCTTCTCTCTCCGTTCTAATCCAATCAAATTGCAAACCAACGCTCACTGTAGCTATCTGCAGTTTGTTTTGGGGCCTTGCGCTTTAGGAACTAGCTCATATCTAATAAGCTATCTGGATTGGTTTGATTAAATCTAACGAGGAATATTTTAGGTTTATAGTTTAGTACATGATTATAAAATGCCCTTGAGATGCAGCATCCCACGATAAAAAGGAGGTGTTCTGGAAACATTACTGTCTCCGCGATTTTCTTTTACACAGAGGAGCTGTAGAATTAATAGGCCTGCATTCCTGTGCGTAAACGCCATTGTTTTTCTGTGTTTATTTGCGTTATCTTAATCTGCTGCACTGTGTCTGTGTTATCTTATTTGGAAGTGCTCAATTACATGTGTTATCTTGCTTTTGTTATTTAAACTTCCGACCATGTATGTACACTGCCTCCTGCAAACGTAATGATGACCGGCCTATGCGAATAATAATTAAAATCTTAAATATTTTTGACTGAAAAGATTACAACTGTTTTGACACAACACAACTACTTTCTGTTTAAAATCAAAACCAGTTAGGCAAACTCCTTTTGACAAGACAAGTGAAAAGATCACGTGAATGTCAGGTTTTCACTTTTTGAGTGATCGATGAAACAGACCTACATGAGGATACGTAAAACATTAGTAAAAGCGCACGAAGATAAATAATCACCGGTGTCGCTGGGTTTTCATTTTTCCTCGCGTCATCTCGTCACATGGCGCACTTAGAGAAGGTCAGCTCATTGAGTCTCACCCGCGCTCTTTAACGCAATTTAGCAAAGGAAAATAAACCGAGGACCCTTTACGAGCTGCCCCGCACAAAGAAGGGTCTCGGGGTGTGTATTTCAGTATATGTGTGTGTGTGTTTGGTTAGTTTGTTGTGGCTTTACTACGTGTATATGGTTCGCAGGTGATGCCAGCAGCAGATAAGAGGTCGCCCATTCCTGCGCCGCTGTCTAGACCAGGCAGCAGTTTGTGTGTGACTCAACCAGAGCAACTGGACGGAGCACAATTTACAGCACATTTCTGCCCTCGAGATAGTAAATGACCACTGGCCGGGTCTTGCTATACGCCCTGTGCATAAGCGAATAGAGGGAAATGCGCACTTGATGAGTGGATAAGACAGCCTGCAGCCTTCACCACTGATAGACATGGGTATATCTTGTGTTGTCTCAACAGGATGGACAACATACTGCAGCGAATGTTTTACTTTTTAAGCGTTGTGTTAAACCAGTTCACAAATTACGTTCAACAATTACGCATATGATTTTCACAATTAGGAATGTCAGAATTTCACTAAAAAAAACAATCCACTTGACTTCATCAGGCCTCTACTTTGTAAAAAAAAAAAAAAAAAATTTCAATGTCCTCACCAATGCTAAAATATGTCAGTGGTATTGGCTCACAAACTGTCCCCATTAGTGCTGCCATAATTCAATAACAGTGTTTGTACAAAGATGTCAAGTGATGTCAAGTGTTGCATATTCAGCTTTTTTATTTTTGTACCAGTTAATAATTGTTTTACCAATTTGTCTAACAATAAATAATATAACAATAACTTAGTTTTTGTTCGAGAAGCTTAAACAACCTGCGCCTTCTTATTAATATTTAAGATAAAGTATTTTTACAACACGAATCATTTGCAGACTATCATGCAGATCTTTTATGTCAAAGACACTTGAGCCATGGACATGACTCCACAAAATTGTATCAAAAAAAGAAAAGAGTCTTATGAAGAAGACATGATACGAGCAAAATGATGACTTTGTTGAATGTCCCTTTGCGTTGAAATGGCTTTGAAAGCAGTTGCTGTAAATCCAGATTTTTTTGGACATAACTCCAAATAAGTCATGCAACAGTTCTGTCAATGAATTCTCCAACAAAAAATTTAAAATGAGTGCACGCCAGGCTTGGGAATCAAAAAGGACTCCTGACTCCTCACTGTTTGTAGTTTGTGGATGATGTGATGAGCTGCTTGCATGCAGGGGAGGGCCGGGATCATGCCGCAACTGTCTTTTGCAGGTGTAAAAAAAAAAAAAAGAAATGGTGGAAAAAAAAGAGTCCTTTTTTCACGTCTCCACCGGGCTGGGGACCATACTGTTTGGGGTGTCCGGTAACTGAGAGGACAAAGAAGTCACGTCGCTGCCCGAGGAGTTCCCCAGAGATCCCGACTCAGAGAACGACACCTGAAGAAGACAAGAACAGATACAGTGTCAGCATGCACAATACATGACATACTCTTATTTAGAAAGACCTATTCAAATCCAGAAGCCCACATTTATTGAGAAAAAAGAAAGGAAGGAATGCTTTCTATTCCAGTTATTGTGCCATGATAGGTACAAGCATCAAAGTAATTAGGTCAGATGTCCCATACAATGTATTATTAGACACAAAATCAGTGTTGATACAAGCAACACTAACCAAAGAGGATGCCTTAATTCTGTTGTATATTATTGTTTAAATAATTAAAAAAAAAATTTTTTTAGTATTTGAGCAACATTGGAAATTATTACAATAAATTCTCTCTTTGTATTTGAGTATGGTGTGGTAAAATGATTGACAGTCACAAAAAATAATAATAAATTAAAATCCATATACATGAATATGTTGTACCTTTTGAACATGTAAACATGGCCTTTTAATAACTGCTGCATAACTGCCTCCTTTTTTTCCTGTATTTTATTAGTATTGTTTCTCTTTTTTCCTTCATATGTTTAAAATAAACCATTTTATTTTAATTTCAGATATAAGTAACATTAACATTATTGACTGAATACATTATTAAAGGTGCACTGTCAATGTTTTATGCGCAGTATAAATTGTAGTCAAGCGCTTCCATGTAAAATACTGTATGTAGGTTAGTGGAACAATGTTTTTATGTGAGGAATCATTTCATTTTCCTACAGTGAAAAACACGACCTATGTCTTTTAAATGACTTTACATGAATTAATATGCTGCAATTTAACATTTTGCATCATGCCGCATCCTTTCCAGTGGCCACAGATCATGTCAGTCCTGTGTGCATGTACAGCGTCTATATTTTTGTTGTTAGCATGAAAATATAAAAGATTAACATCCCCCAGCCCACACACACACCAGTTGTTGGAAAGCGGGCTGATCCAGGTCACTCTGCAGGGCAAACTCACTCAGGGCTTTCCATGGAGGCTGGTAGGTCTGAACCTCCACTGGATTACCCTGCACCGTGCTCTCATGTCGGATGGGACTCCCAGCCACAAGCGGTGTCCCTGTCAGGCCCTGCAAGTTCTGAGAAAGAAAAAACAACATTAGCATTATTTGTCTTAATTTGAACAGGCCACATCTGAGCTCTACTTTCTCATTGATGTTCTTGTGCTAATGATTTATTGCAAATATTTTACTTGACATTGATGCTTGCTAAATTTGATTATCCGTAGCTAAGTGTGTATGTAAGTTGATAAGCCACGTTAACATAAGAATGACATAGCAAATAATTAAGTATCAACAGCAAATTAGCTTTTACTCTATCAGGTCAATAGGGCAACTAAAGCCAAAGCAGCTGATTCATTATTCATTGAATTAAAGTTTGAATACAGAAAAGGACTCTGAGCCAATAACAGAAAGAGGTAAATTTATAAGATTATATATTACAAACAATAATAAAAATGTGATTATTCGAGACTATATTGTCTTAGTGTGCATTTAGTGACAGACACGCACAAAGAGATTTGAAAGTGAACGAGTCAAACTTACGAAGATGCTTACAGTCTTATCACTGTGCTGCTGCTGCTGGAGCTGCTTCATGAGGATGGACTTCTTCTTGTCCTTGCAACGCTTGTTTTGGAACCAGACCCGGATCACTCTGGGACTCAGTCCGGTCATCTCCACGAGCTGCTCCTTCATAAGCGCATCTGGCCGCGGGTTTGCGTTGTAGCATGTCCGCAGCGTGTGCAGCTGCTTCTCGTTCAGCACCGTCCGGACGCGCGTCGTCTTCTCCGACTGCTTGTGCACATGGTTCCGATGCGGAGCCTGCCGCACCGTGACTGGGTCTGCTGAGGTCCGCGGAGAAGACAAAATGTAAAGAGAAGTGCTTTTTTAAAAAAGGCGGGTTTTTTCTTCTAAATTTGTAACAAATCTAGTTCAACACAAATTTGTTTTTGTACAGGCTTATAAGTGTGTTTTTCACAGATTTTAATGATTAGAAAAATCTTCACCTGATAATAACAATTTGGTAAAGCAGACGAATTGATAGAAAATTATTATTATATTAATTCTTATTATCTTTATCAAATTATGAATAGGCTATATGCATAATATTTTTGTTCACGTGAGATCTGTGCATAAATTAGCCACTACCAATCTTCAATTTTTTTTTGAATAATTTGCACAGTTGCGTGACACTTTAAACCTATTCGTTTTTACAAATAAAAATGTAGCAACAAAAATGAACAACAGACACATCCGATATTTCCATTTGATTTGATCTCATTAGATGTCTTATTTGTTTTGTTTGTTGATTGTCTGTCGCCTTAAGAATGACAGCTCCACAAAAATACACACTAAATATACAATACTCTCACTCAAACATGTCCAGCCGATTATTCAGATAATGACCACAGAGCTGGTTAGCGCTAATAAGATCAATTATGAAATTAGAGTGACTTTAGACAGCCATTTACCACACATGTACCAACAAGCTACACAATGACAGTCTTTGGCAATTACCTAGACATGTACAACTCATTCCTACATGGCCTGTTTCTGCGATACATTTACAGGCCCTGCTTTACGCTTTACAAAGTGCCATTCTGACCTGCGAGGTGAAGCGGTCTGTTGGAGTGCATGTGTCCCGGGCTCAGCGGGCTTCCTGTGGAGCTCCGGTCAAGAAGCAGGCTGTGGTCCGCGCGGCACAGCAGCTCGTCGTCCCGTAGAGAGAACTCGTCCCCGGGCAGAAGCTGGCGGCTGCACACCGAGCAGCGAAAGCACTCGATGTGGTACACGTTGTCCCGGGCGCGCATCACCAGGTCGCTGCTGCTGAAACCCAGGTTGCACTTCGCACATTTTATACCAAATAACCTGGGAATGTTGAAACCGAAAGTGAGTTTATGTGTGTAAAAAAAAAACAACCAAAAATATCTAGTGAAAAACACTGCAAACTGAATTATGTTTGCAAAATAATAGTTGGTAACAGATTTTTTCATGGTATTTCAAATTAAATGCGTGGTGTTGTCTAATTTTAGAATTTAATAAAGTCATACGAAGTTTGCATTTAAAAACGCCATTTTTTGTGCACAATTTCTTAGAATAAAATACATCTTTCTACTGCATCAAACAACTGCGTACTCATTTTAAACATATAGTTCCGCATCTTGTGGGTACAAGTAATTGTACTTTCTATAATCTTCGTACCTGACGTAGTCCCTCTTGCAGTAGGTTTTGCCGTCTCGTACGAAACACGTACAAGTCTCGTCCAGGTATTGGCTGCACTCCGCGCACTTGAGGCAGGCTGCGTGCCACTCAAGGTCCGGGGACACTCTCAGTATGTACTGGTCATGGATTTGACTTCCACATCCGACGCACATCGCAAAACCTGACTTCTCTGTAAACAAACAAAAATGTGAGTCCAATATAAATAATATATCAGAGCAGATTTTATGTTTAAATCAAGATGCTCCGCTTTCTGTGCGGCTCCTTCTGCTGACCGGACAACTCCAGACGTTATGTAACACACAAGACTTTGCCAGCATCATTTCTTTTATCACTAACAGCATAATTTGTGCTTTTAGCAGTTTTCGAAAAGGGCCCAATCATAATTTTTGTTTAATTCTCTCAGCGTAGCCTATGTTTCACTCTTAGCTGTTGCTCAAAGCTACTGCGGCGGAAAGATAATGAGATGGCCAGAAGCGGAAAGGAGACGGGACAGTGGTCTACTTACTTTTGGAATGATCCCCCATATCATCCAAGAAAGAAGAGCTGAAGATAATATCCACCATACAGGAAGGATGACGAGCAGCGGCCGACGCAGAAATGATGTGAACGCAACACTGGCCCCTCGGCTGCCTCCCTCATAACTTGTGTCTCCTCGGACAGAAGAGGGAGGGGGGCAGAATGCAGAGTCCGGCACGCCGCCCCGTGACGTCATGACGCACGAGCAGATGGACTCTGCCCCTCAGCAGTGGACGCCCAGTGCCGTGGGCTCTTTATATTGTATGAAGAAATCTAGCATATAAGATTTAACATACACATTTTTAGAGAAAAATATAATAATGGTAGGCCTTCCTCTTAAAATAGGGAATTTACAAATTCTTACAAATAAGTTTTAAACTGCCTAAATATTGTTGATATGGAACAATAAAATATTATTTTAGGCCTAAAGCTACAGTGCACGTGTCAATGAGCGTGTGAAAAAATAACCACAACTACCAGGTTATAACCTTAAGATGATAAAGATATTGATGAATATATCCTATTTTTTATGTATTTATTTCTGGACAACAAATATAGAACAAAAATTGTATTGATATTTAATCAATACAAACACAACATAATATCATTTTACAGCTCACATTTAAACAAACGGAACACAGAACAATAACAGCTTAGCCACCACAACAAAGAGTTCTTTGTGTTATTGTATTGTGGTTCACGAAGGGTCAATGTAACAACTTCTGAAGCGAAACAGGAATATCAGAGAGTATGGACAATAGGCCTAAGTGGAACGGAAATATCCTTTACGCACCAAGTGGTGTCTGAGAGGTAGCCCCAATGTACTCGAAAACAATGCCATCTACTGGATAAAAATTGACACTACACCAGACTATTACTGGACATCCCATTCAATTTTTTTACTCAAAGCGGACTCAGACCAGACGGGGTTTCAGTATAATTTAAATATGGAAATTGAATTCGCTTTTTAACAAAGACTCACTAGTCACAAAAACTGGACAAAAACTCAAGTGCAGCGTGCGCTTCCCTTAGCTTCTCTGCTAAAAGTAAATTTATGATCGCTTGTAATGGGAAGGATTTGGGAGGAGAGCATCTTGATTCGCTGTCATGAATAACTTGATTGTATTTCTGTTTGTTCTTTGCTAATTGTGCGTCTCGGTCATACGCGCTGCTTGAGTCATGGTACTGCGTAGGTAATGGTGCGTTTGCGCAATAAGAGACTAGATGTACGAGTCTTCTATAGCTGGTAATTATCAACGCTTGCAGTATTTGATTATTCAGTTTCTATATTCCTGCTATATGGGAGTAGGTTGACTTTATTAAACCAGCTATGGAGATAACAAAAGTTAAGGCTTGATAGTGTGATCAGTTTTGATTATAATCTGGCCATGCATATTTCAGTGCGCAGTGTGGAGTAAGAGAATGTTTAATATCGCAGGTCAGAGGTCTTTGATATACTTAATCCACCATGACAGGAAATATTCTTATTGTTTGTGACCTATTAATGACAGCTTGATCCAGAGCAGCCATCCCAGCCGTCACTCAGCCAACATAAAAGCCTCCCTTAAGAATCTCTAATCACACTTTGATGGGGACCATTAACCTCATGAAATATATATGTGTGACTGAAATCATCCACTTAAATTTTGGCATCAGTGTGGGAATTCAGTGGGGGCTTTAAGAGGCTGAACTTTTCACTGCCATTGTGAATGTTTTAGGATTCAGTGGCAGTGTGCCTCCATTGTCACAGCTATAAGTAATTTACTATGGCCTTGTCTGCAGACTCCCAGCGTTTCACCAGCTGAAGTTGTGCCAGTTGTGTGTCTGTTTGAACCACTATTTGTATGCTACTCCTCAATAAATGACTCACACTTACATACATACAGTAAACTGCCTTTGAAAATAATACGCAGTATGTCATCAAATACCTTTGAAGGCAAATGGAATAAAATATTGAGCTTTATATATATATATATATATATATATATATATATATATATATATATATATATATATATATATATATATATATATCAGAGGTAAATGTCACAGAGCATGTGTTGGCATCAAAGGAAAGTCTCCTAAATGTCATTGTTTGTTTGATGCTGAACGCTCTGCTTTTGGATAATATATTGGAACTAACTTTGAAATATTCACTTACAAGAGCTAAATGTTAAAAAGATTACTTTGTTATTTGACCACGTTATTGATTTGATATAGTTTATATATAGTGTTGTTTATGCAGCAATCAGGTATAAACCGTTACTTGTAGAGTACTTTATTATCCTCTTCTGTGGAAATGAGTCTTTGATTCACCAGCACATACACAATCACAACAAGCACAGCTGGATAAATACAAAGATATTTATAAGAGACTAGAATCATAAGTTTATAATTATCATTTTGAAATCTTACTAAAGCCATATTCAAGTGTTTCTCTCTCTCTCTCTCTCTCTCTCTCTCTCTCTCTCTCTCTCTCTCTCTCTCTCTCTCTCTCTCTCTCTTTTATTTTCTTTCTAAACAGTTTGTAACAGGCTGTTAGAAAAGAAAAAAAGAGAAAAACAGGTAAGCAACAGAAAACTATTATAGAAAAAACAAAAAAAATTGACAACTCTATAAGATGGTGTACAAGTATATCCAGTGGGCAATTAATCCAGCCACAAGCCAGATTTTTTGTGCCAGTCCCAAAGTTTATGGAAAGGGCTGCATCAGGAAAGGAAAAGTCAGAAGGAAAGAGGAAGAAACATAAATATTTACATTAATATTTTTTATGTTTAGTTAATTGTCATAGACAATCTACATTTGCATTTTGTTTATTTTATTAATAAAATTAAAACATTACTCCTGGGCTTTGACAGATATAAAATTTAAGTTGAAGGCATTACACAAAAGGCATGATTTCCAGCTGAGTGAAGTTATGTGTATTGTGCCAGTGAATACCTCAGCTAGATTAAAAAATATATAAAAATCACAACCTTGCCTGCTGCCAGTCTGAGAGGGGAACCATGTTGCAGATTTATAATTCATCATTCGTCAGAGCTAATGCAGTATTCACATGATAATTAGTATCAATTTTTGATTAGTGCCTCAGGCCAGTTTTGCGTTGTTGGGCTTCCATTGTTATCTTATTACTGTATCTGTCAGCTGCCTATTTTATTTTACAAATCTGTATCTTGTATTTTATTACCAGCCACCCTCACTGGCCCTTGTGATTATGAGGGACTTTTATAACTGGATGTGTCAACTAATCAAAAGAGTGTTTAGCAAAGTAGTTACTAGTTAATATTTATTTATCTAAAACTCCCATACTCTCCAAAAACATCATCAGTTTTATGAAAGCACAGGGCAAAAATGAATAAGCTTTAGTCTTTGATAATTTTCTTTTCTTTTTAACTTTCCCTTTCAGGATCACCACCTCAAACCATCTGCCACTTAGCGTTCAGTGATTTTCAAATGAATTTGGCATTATGTTTTTATGCCTTTCTGACACAGTCCTAGTACACTGGCTTGTGACCCCTGTGACTGAATTTGGTTTTGGTCTTGTGTAAATAAATGAGATATTATATCCATCATTGGTGAATAAATATATACTTACTGTTTAATTCATAATTATTTATACTTATTTAATACTTTATTACTATTTAATAGTGTGTAGATAATAAAAATTGTTTGCTGTATAACTGTGTTGCACTCCACTGCTGTATTGAGATTGGTCGGTAAAGTGTAGGGATGTAAGAAAACAATGATTCTGGAAAATATTGTGATATTTTATTGGGCTATTCTGTATTGGTATAAAACATTGACCTATCAATAAAAAAAAATAAAAAAAAAATCTTTGTAAAAATTAATGTCAGCTTACTTTACCCCAACTGACAATATCATTTATATTTGATTAAAAAACCCTGGAAGGACTTTTATTTTCAGTGCTTATTTGTTTGTGAAATGCGCTTGCAGTATTTATTGTTCTGATAATTAAATAAAATAATAATAAATGTTTATGATTTTATACAAGTTGTGATGTACTGGTACAGAGATGAGGATATCCAAAATCATAGTGTAAAAAAATCTGACTATTTTCTTAGTTGTTGTATCACCACATATTTCGTAGTTGCATCGTACATTTTGTGAAAGTCATCTCACCTGTGACCTCAGCCGATTAACTCATTTGTGTCACACGCTGCCTGTTTATGAAAGCACTCATGTTCTCACACCTGCATGGAGCGTTCTTGGGCCAAAACGGTGGTGGCAGCATCACTTTGGGGTATTTTAATACCAGGACAGCAGGTGTGTGATTCCCTGACCCGCTCCACAGCAGCTGGCTCTGGGTCTGTATGTTGTTCAGGCTAAATGGCAGCAAGCCAGAGCTCAGGGGAAACTGACCAACTGGAGATCTCTCCACACTGTTAACCAGAGCTGCTCAGTCTAACTTCTCAGGAGGAGAGACATGTTTGTATTTATGTGGATGCTAAAGGCAAAGGGCCTTTTTTTAGTCTCTCAAGTGAAAAAAGTCAAACTAGATCGACACTGCCTTTCATACTGTATTATCTGGCTTGGCTTTTAACTCCAAGAGAACTGTGTTCACAAATTGATGCTCTGCTCCTTTGGGGCTGTAGCTGAAACATTAAATTGTACTGAAATATTCATATGTAAGTGCATTTAGCTGAGCGCAATTGATGTGCGACTCCCCAGAGGCCTTGGAGAAAAGTGGGAGGACCCTATGCATGTGCACACAGACGGGATGGGGCGCTGGGTGAGTTCTAGACCAGGAGCACCCAGAGACTACGTACACCAGCACGGGACGGTTTGTATGGGCCTGGAGGCTGCAAAACAGATACTTGAAGTTTGAGTATAAAAGAAAAGACAAGTTCTCTTTAGTCTCCTCTACTTCTCTTTTGGGTTTATCCTTTTACGGTTGCCATAGACATCTGCATCCTAGTGCGCAGTAATTTGCATATTAATTCAGTATACACTGGGTGCCCCTCCTAACCAACTATCTCCATTAAGTCAGGTTTTGAACTGACACAAAGAGCACACTGGCTTGTGACCCCTTGTGGCTGGATTAATCCCCGTTAGTTTCTCACTGTTTAAAATCATTTAATGATGTAATTATTTCTAATAGCTCCTTACAAAAGTCTCTTAACATGGCCAGCTACAGTAGAGTTCATCTATAGACTGGGCATAAATATGAATATTCATTTCCCTGTAGATTTGTGCAACTCATCTAAAAAGGTTGCTAATTCAATCTCAAAGCAACAAGACATGTAAATCATGACACTATGAAAATCATATTCTCATTCAGGTCTTTGGAGCACAGAGTGATGTTTTCAGTTTCCCTTAGGAATATATGCTTGTGCTGGCCTCATGTTTGCCATGTAAACAATGTACTTCTTCCTCTGACTGAGTTAACATAGCCTAATGGAGTGTATTTCTCATTTGTTTTGATAAGATACAGGAAGAAACAATATACAGTCCTACATAAAAAAAGAAAAAAAAAGATAATCATAGAAAATAAAATTTGTTCCGGTAGTTCAGTTTATAGTGAAATTTATATATTATATAGATTAGGTACAGAGAGAAATATTGCAAGTATTTTAATTATATTGATGATTATGGTTTACAGTTAATAAAAACAAAATTCGTATAATATGTATAATATCATTGAATCATCATAATCATTACAATTAAAACTAATTATTTATTGAAATATTTATCTGTGTGTTATAATGATATACTATTACTACTATTACTAATAATAATATTAATAAAGTAAAAGTGATTTGAACCTCGACTGGACATTGTCATATTGTAATATTCATACTGTCCCACTTGTATACAAAAAGGGAGGCCGCCAGACCAAACAGGTTTTTTGTAAATGTAAAAAAGAACAAAAAAAAATCTCCATGACGACCGTCTCCTGAGCAGATTTCTTCCACCAAGTGAGCGTCTGGATCCCATGCACTTAAGCAGTATGTTTGAAAAGGAGAACCTGAGAAGCTTTTTAAAGAACGATGTATAATTTATTTGTATTTTTCTGCTGCTTTCGAGCCTCTCAGAAGAGTGTCCTGTGTGAGGCGCGCTGAATCTGTCACAGCCAGTCACACACCCCACTTCTATTTGTTCTCAATGAGGTCGGCCCTTTTGAACATACGCCCAGCTGTTCGCCACCACAGGGCACTCTCCAAATCTCTTCAATGCACTAGAAAAGAAAGCAGATATGTTGTTCAAATAACTGTGGGCTACTGCACTCTTTGTCAATAGAGAAGTTACGTACAATTGTACTTCGTACAATTGCTTCTTTAACTTTTAGAACTGAATAATAAATAATAATAAAAAAATATCTTGGATTTAAAAACTCCTTAATAAGAAGATTGCAAACAAAAATCATGCAATATTAGTACTTAAAGTGATTCCCTGTGTGCCGTTTTAAAAATATCTTCATTATTTAGAGTCTAATGGTCACTGTGAATCTACTTCTCTTCTTGTGAGCGTGACAGGATCGTACCTCTTGGTTGGTTGGAGAGGTCCCAAATGCAATTTACCTCTTAGCATGTCTCCTGTACGTCTGCTTCATGTCCTAGCCAATCAGACAGCCTGGAATGATACATATTAACCAACTAGATTTATATGAATCATTCAGATAATCTTATGAAGCCTTTGTTTTCACTTATTTGTAGATATACACAAGATAAGTACATACTTACAGAAGTGCAATAATTGGAACTGAGGGGTTAACCATCTTGGCAAAGATCTGCTGCATATTTGTCAAAATTTTAATTTGAGAAGAATCAACAAGCTGTTATTTATTTACATTTTTCAAGAGCAAATATTCTTTCATTTATTAATTTTTCTCTGCTTATTCCCATTAAGGGGTGCCAGTGTCTGAAGCCCACTCAAACTAACTATTAACTTCAGCCACAAGGGGTCAGTAAAGGAACAAATAATTAATTTTAGTGTAGTGAATAAATAATTAATTTTAGTGCTGAGATATAAGGGCTTTATGACTCAAAAAAAAAAAAAGCATTTATTGCTGAACTAGGCCATTCCCTCTCTAAGTCCGGGTGTGGGTCCTCCTTGGCTGAGGTTTGTGCTCCGAATGCTTCCAGTATCTTTATTTTGGAGAGGAAGCGCCAGAGAGTACCCACAGTAACATGGGCAGGACATGCAGACTCCACCCAGAGAGTTCATGCGTTGGCCGGCCCTGAAGGGTCAGACCCTCAATCCCCTTGCTGGGAGGTGGGAACACTAACCGCTCTGCCACCGTGCCCCCCTAAAGCCTGTTGTATTAACTGTAAACATTTAGAGGCAACACCAGCGCAAGTTACTTTATGCTATGATTTGGCACATTGCATTATAACAGTTAATGAGTATTTTATCAGTTGTTACCTACAGAGATAGAACACCTTTAACTTTGTCGAGTTGAGGAAAAATTGCTTCTTTGCATGTAGTTTTACAACAGTGTTATCCAGATTGCACATTTTAGTACACTCAAACCTTTAGCAAATTAGGCCCTTAATTACACAGTATGTGGATGTAATACTGATTAACAATTAAAAGATCCTCTGGAACCGTGTAAACATTTGACAAGTAACAAAATGGTGTGTGTACTGAATTAATGATAGAAGAATGTAACAAGGGGCTGATTCTTCTTATTACACACTTACTGCGACTTAACCAATTAGCTGTTGTTGTGACAGCTCCTCCAGCCTTATCCCTTAATTATTTAGATTTTTTAAAACTACATGCAAATAAGGAGTTGATGCTAATAGAATTATGGTGTACATTGTCATGTACAAGAGTAATCTAGGAGGGAAAGCTTTTGGGACAGCTAGTTCTTTATTCACTTGCAGCTGCAGTTTACATATAAAGAAATGTTAACAAATTTAATTTAAGGAAATATTTTTTTTTATTTTGATTCAAATTACAACATCTGTATTTGGCAATTTTGTTGGCTGTATCAAGTTTACAAAAGTGTCTGTAAACATTAAAGTGCAAAGAATTAGCTTGTATCTTTTAAAGGTTCATGCTACAAGCACTCCAGTCACTTACCTTGCCATTTCATCCATACAGACAACATCTTTTTTAAGAAATTAACCAAATAAGCTTTTTAGTCTATTTTTATGATGCCCCATTTCAAATTAAATAAATTTGTGGCAGAAAGGCAAAGGTTAAAATGGCTTTTGTATTATCAAGCCAATCTTATCAATGTACCCTGTAGCTTTATAAACAATAAACAGCATGATAATTGTTTAAAATACAAATGAAACAAAAGCAAAAGTTCATTATAAAACACAAATGCAGTAGAACAGTGTCTTGGCTTGGAACACTGGCAATAAAGTTTAGTTCAGTATAGGCCTGAATGGTCCTTGCTGGTTTTAAGCAAGTTACAGTTACAGTGTTCATTGCATTTAGGACCAATTCATTAAGAATTCCTGAAAGAGTGTGTACAAGAATACATTAGACCCTTTACTGGGGTTGTCATCTTTGTGCTATTTCTGTGCCACCACAGATTCTCAACAAAGCAGGTTGGACAATATGGAAGAGTCCATTATGACTAATATGATTTGTGTAAAATGGAAGCTTGGGCTCACATTTCTCTGGATGGCTAACAGATTTACACAGAAACAATAAATTCCCATGTTTAATGTGTGTGGTCCCTCTGACAAGCCTCCATCCTAGTTGAGATAAACAGCATAGGAGAAGCTTCCTGTCCTTAAATAAATGCAGCCTATGTGTCAGGCATGTGGCCCAGAGGTGTGTCGGAGGGTCCCAGGAGCCGGTACTTCTCCTCCAGAGATTGGTCAGTGCTGCCGCCCTGCAGGTGGATCAGGGGCTTAGTCTGTAGCAGGCCACTGCCTCTTCCCCTTCCCCTACGCTCCTCCTGGTTCCTGCGATTGAACAAATTTATTCTGTGGTCCAACACGGGGCTAGCCTTTTCGGATCCTGTAGGACTGGGAAGCTTAAGGTTGACAGGATCCAGGCCCTTCTGAGCGAGACAGGAGTCCTCAGAGAGAGAGGAGAGCAGCTCCTGCACCACCACACTGGGGTCCCTGCAGGGATCCTGACCTGAGAAGGACGGGGGGACACAGCGGTGTGAGCTGTAGTTCAGGCTCAGGTCCTGGGCTGTGCTGCTGCTGCAGTCTGTCAGTGACGAGCCCGGAGTGTGGCTGCTCAAGCTGTGGGGACGGGCCGTCAGACTGCCGCTGGAGCGAGATATGCTGGTCGAGATGTCACTCAGTGCACTGCCCACCCGCTCCATGGCGAACACTGGGTTAGACTGGATCGGATTTAGATTTGTTGGAAGATGGACGTCAATGGCTGCAGTAGTAATGACCCGCACACCTGCACCTGATGCCCCAGCTTCTGGAATGACATGATATATTTGGAAATATTTCAGTATGTTTATTTGTACAATTATATTATTTGATGACGTTATTGTAGCAGCAGCAATTTCTTTAGGTTGCCATGATTTATTTACATTATTTTTTAAGATTAAAATTTTACTTACCACTACTGGCTTCACTGTAATATTGGCTGATATAATTGTTCATGTCATCACGCACAACTGGATCTGAGTAAAATGAAAAGAAAAAAAAGGGGAAACATGGTACAACTGTCTTAAAGTATTCTTAGAGGCTAATTCAAAACATACCATAGATAAACTTAAAAGTCAATGACTTTCTTACAATAAAAGTGCGTTACAAACAATAATTGTATTTTACACCATTTGGTTTGTAGGTACTCCGCTCCATTTCGGTGTTAACAGCACAAGTTAGCCAATTGGAAAATATATCATGTGTTTACAACATAATATTGACATACAGTAGTTGATTTCTGCCTCAGGCCACAGGTGCTTTATAAGTAAATAGCAGGAAGCATGCCACATTAGCTGCAGCCTAGTGCACCAAGAGTAAACTGGGACAGCGCAGGGTGGGGTTGGTTTCAGGGACCAGAAAGATGGGGGCTGAGAGAGAGAGAGAGAGAGAGAGAGAGAGAGAGAGAGAGAGAGAGAGAGAGAGAGAGAGAGAGAGAGAGAGAGAGAGAGAGAGAGAGAGAGGTTGTCCTTTGTTTGGGCAGTAATCCCTCCAGATAGCAGACCTCAGAGTGTGCACTGACTGCCTGTGATCCGCTGTGCTCTTGTGTGCGCTTGATTGGTCTTGAGCTCACTGTCCACTGGCTGAGTGCGAAGCCAGAGTACCCTGAGTGCTAGCCTCTGTCCCTGGGGACATGCTGCAGACTCTGATGGGTAATTTCATTTATTTTTCAGTCTAAAATATTAATCCCTAAGCCACCCCTGGAGAGGAAGCATTGCACTCACTAAAACAGGACTGAGACAATCACTCCACAATTAATAACACATGAGTCTTAAGTTAAAAGAATGGGCTGTCCAGCGTGCATAAAAGCTTCTTCTTGCTCTGGCTGTCACTTGTGCTAAAGGAGAGGTGACATGGTGGGATCTTTTAGGTTCAAAGCTATTTTTTTTAACATTTTTGTTAGCGGTACTTCAAAGTGAAGAGCCCACATACATTGTATACATAGAAAACAAGAATAAGCACTCATACTAATCAACCAATAACTATAACCTTTACTGCACTGTTCTCTGTGCTTATAATTGGGATATGGATTCATATAGACTTTTACATCTGTGCTTTCAGCTGTCGATTAGCAATTAGTATGTACGCACCTTCACTGAAACAGAGTAGATAATTCTACATACTGAAGAAGGCAGGTTGGTAAACAACTATGGCAATATCCAATTGTAAATAATTTGTAACTAATAACTGAAATGGCAAGTGTATGTGGTTAAAATGTACTATTTTACCAGATGTGTAGAATGTGTATCTGCATCAAAACTGCCCTGGCATTGATTATTGTTTTGTCTGAGGATGTATTAAAAAAAATCAATATGATTGATTTGGAACTTTAAGGTGACAAAACTACCATTCTCCAGAGACAGTTATTCATCAAAATGCTACGTCCTTCAGTAAAAGTTTTTAATCCCACTGGGACACATGGGCAAAACAGTCAAATCAAAACAAATGTGAGTGGAGTTGTCCTGCCCTGAAATGAGCCTGTGGCCTAAGTGTGCATCCCAGCGACCATGTTTCTGTAAAAAGCCCCATTTGTTTCGGAAAGCCAGATTTCTTACCATGCCCTTGGGGTAATATTGTGGCCATGGAGCCTCTTTGTGCCCTATTGTGGTTTGCAGGTGAAGGGGAACAGATGTTGACAGGAGCCTTCTTTCCTCTTACAAGACCCAATGCACAGAGCACTCTGTACCTGAAATAGCCTGAGCAGCCTGGGCTGGCCTAACTGGCCACACCAAAAGGGGGTGGTAGGAGAGACAGAAGGCCCGTGGCAGGAGCTCGAGGTGGTTGACGTGGTGTGGGAGAACATGCTTGTTTGCCCCAGGATTCACCAGTGCCTAAAAGCTTTTCTGCCCTTGTATTGATCCCAGAGCACCTGTGGTCAGATGGCTGTTGTGTGTGAGCATGAGGGGCTAAGAGCCTGGCCTCGAACATGCTCCAGGCCTACTTCTGCAGATTAACTCAACACTGCTTTGGCATTCACTCTGCCTGATGTTCCACCATTATGATTTTTTGTATCACAAAATATGTACATGTCTTATGCTGCCCCTCCTTCCTGGTTTGTCAGATTGTTTTCTCAAGCAAACACTGCGCCAGGCACATTGTGTAAATGCTAAAAACCTTTTCTTATAGCATTCATATTATATTACTAATAATGCACCAATATGTCCATAAAAAACTACCTGTTGTGGCATGTGGCTCCCTGGGGTTTCGATGGCTGCCTTCATCATCAGACTCCCCAGGAGTCAAGCCTTCGACAACCTTAAAATTCCTACCCTGTTTGCCCCAGACATGGTGAATCTGCATGGCTGCTTCACGCTCTGCTGCAAGATCCAAGTCCTGCTGCGCCAGATGTGCCCTCAGCTGCCTGATCTCAAACTGGTGAAGAAAGGTGAGGATGTGTGCCCATCCAAAAAGTAATTATTAACAGAAAGATTTAGAGACACAAACATTAGCAGATTTACCTTAAACCAATGAAGTATTACCAAATCTAATCAATAGTGCATTATTTTAAAATAATAATAAACTGAGTGATTATTTGAACACCAGACTATAAGATCAGTTATGATGATCAATAAATTTGATTAAAATTTGTATAGGGGCATTGGTCTATTGTGCAGATTGTGAGGGGTTGCTGCCCTCTTCTGGCAGAAAAGCATATCACAATTTCTAGCAACAGGGCAGTTTAACCTCACAATTGATAGGTGTGGGAGTGCCAATAGTATTGTAATAAGTATATGGAGTACCTGATTCTATTAAGAGACAAAGCTATAATCCTGGCATCAGTCTACAGCTGCCATGTAAACAAAAAGGGTCCAGACTCTCCACTAAATACCAACATACCAAGGTAATGAGGATACAAGTGTACTCACAGCCTGTTCCTGGCAGATCTGAGTGAGGCGTTCCAGCTGCTCCTCTCTCACTGCTTTTGTTTTCTCACACTGCTGGATCTCCAGTTCCATCTCAACTTTGACTTGTAGCACATACGCTGCAACGAAAGACAAGACAAAGATAAAGATCTTAAGAAAATTCTCTTTTGGAATAAAATAACGTAACAGAAATTTACACCACTTAAAAAGCCACTACTTCATGTAAGCAAGTACAAAGGATGTTCACTGCCTTTTTACACACTTTGATAGAACACTTGTTCGGTGTAAAAGTACATAATGATGGAAGGATGACGTCTGCTGGCTGAAGGTGTAATTTAATTTTACGGTTGCACCTTTTTATTTGTGATGCATGCACGCTTTCTTGCGTTCTGCACTTTACTCTCTATTAAGAGCTGCCTGAACAAGTGAATTTCTCCACTGTGAGATTAATAAAGTTGAATTGAATCTAATCAGTGTAATCTAAGGTGACACCCAAATTCCAACGTGACAAGGTCACTGTCACTTAACATTTGAAAGGGTGGGGTCATGAGAAAGCCCACTTTTTTTTTTTTTTTTTTTTTACATGTATCAGGTATTACAAATGTATTAGTTAATGCAATATCAGCAAATACATGATCCACATAGTAAGAAACTACATGTACCACTTGGTTTTGACTGGTATTTCCACACATCACTCACACACATTTCATTTGGTCCTTATGGTATAGTTTACTCCTTTGTATTCTTGCCCTCTCTCTGCTGACACAAACATTGCCACTTCATATTTCAAGCTAATTTTGCTGGAGACTCAATCTCTCTGCAACAATCACTGAGCCAGTCCCTCAGCTGTACAATAGTGGTTCGAGTGTGATTTTTTTTTCCCCTCTGAGATGTGTTGCTGCCTGCCTAACAAGAAAACTCAATCACTCACAAAAATCCAAGCCAACAGTTTGAAGTGGGCACTGAGAAAATCAAGAGTTCATGCTCAGGAAGCCTATACAACCACTGTATGTTCAGATGTAGACTCCCTTAAACAAATGTGCTCTTGTTAAAAGTGTTGTACCAGAGTCAATCAATGCTGGGGAGGCTGTATTGTGTTCCTGAATGGATTAATCAGTCATTAGTGAGTCCCTAATAGATATTTAGTCAGGTATGTTTACAAGTAAACTGAAAGTCTATATCAAAACCAAAGCAGCAAATGAGTATTTAAGTATTATTCTTATACATTGGTACTTGGTATTAATAATAGTAGCAAACACAGTATTGGTAGCAGTAGTAAAAGTAGCAGTAGTAGTAGCAGTGTTGGTAATAGTAGTAATAAAAGTCTTAGTTTTAAGTGTGACGTAAACTAGAACAGTAACAGTAATTTTACTTACTTAGTTGTTTACTCAATCTCCAGTATAGATAGAAAAAACAAACATTTAAGTCAACTTGTATTTGCATAAGCCTGATCTTGCTCATGCTGACGGTCACCAACTAACAGATATCGAACCAAGCATAATTAGCATAAAGGAGAACAACCACTATATTCATTTTTGTGTCTGTGAATCTACTTAACCAGCCCCTTACAATCAATACTAGTTAGAACAACAGAGCAGCTGCAATTGAGGATAATCAATACGCTCACTGTTCGGAATAGTAAATTATTTCTGTAGTAATGGTAGGAATAGAGCCAGTTTTTGGACAAATAGCTTTAGGCATAGTGATTGGGCAGTTGTTTTGGAGGCCTCACCATCAATGATCCTCTTCACTCTCCATATGCGCAGGGTGATGATGAGGCTGATGGCGTCCCAGGGGCTGCTGGGACCATTGGCCACTGTGGAGGCCACCATAGGAGCCAAAGAAAGAACAATGACTGCACCATCAAAGACCTGGGTCAGAAACATAGGCAAGTTCAGTCTCCAACAGAAGGTTCACATAGAAGGAATAAATGTACTAACCTCGACTTTGTTCTCTATGTAGTCCCAGATACCAAGCACTACAATTCTGAAGACAGTCTAAAAGACACAGAAAAGACAAATTAACTTATTAAAACAAATACGCTACGAGTGTAACTGTATTTAAACTCTAAAAGAAAATACTAGAAACTACTGTATATATGGACATGATCCAAAAACAATGCTGTCTTTGTGGAGTGCTGCCTGACGGACTGAATATCATGAGCAACCAATAGATCCAATACTAATCATAGAGATTCTGCCATTGTATGCAAAGTCTTTAAAATGTTGCCAATTAATCTAATTTGTTGCAAAATACATTTGTTTTTATTACTACCACTTACTTTCCTTGCCTTTTGTTGCCCCTGTCCCATATTTTTAAGATGTTTTGCTGCCATCTAATTCAAAATAAATTACTTTTACTTTTACTTAAATTATAAAATGTATCAGTTTTAACACTTAATATGTTGTTCATCTTCTATTGTGAATAAAACAGAGTTTCATAACATATATATTAGGGCCGGGAATCGATAAAAAAAAAATTAACTAATTAATCACAAATCTGAAAAAAAAATAATCGCGTTATTAATCACGATTAATCATATTATGAATTCACGAACAAACACAAAATTGTAAATTTAGAACATTTATTTCGAATTAACCTTCACATACTTTACTGTAAACTTGTGCAATGCAAACAAAACTTGCAAAGAAATTAAATTAATAGTGACCTGTAACTCAAAGTTTGCCTAAATAAGCTACAACCAACAAATACACAAAACTTACCTAAAAAGCATGTGTAATCTCTTTTAGAACTTTAACAAAAATAAGTTTAATTCTTCAATTAATAACAATTGTTGTGGTTCACAACAGTGTAAATACTATGAACTGTGTTACTCCAGTGGTAATTGAACTCATCCTTGCATAGACTGCACATAACTTTTGTTTTGTCTATATTGCTGTCTGGTGACGATTTGAAGCAGATTTGTCCATTTAGCAAAGTGTCTTTTTGGTCACTCATGTTGCTTTAGCTCGTTCACTTGTTGCATTAGGCTCGTTCCAGATGAACTGCGCCTCGCCTGGATTGTGAACGAGAGTGCACGGCGGCAATGAGAGGAGGGGAAATACTCCTGTACTGAAGTCGGACAGTTTGTGGCTCAGATCACGCACCAGGCTCGTTCGAGATGAGCTAGACCTGCGCAGTTTCGATCGGTGTCGGTCTGTGCGCAGTGCATGCCGGTTAGATTTGTGTCCGACTTGCTCTGATGTCACGAGTGCGACGGTCACCGAAAGCTCGTGAGATCCGAACGAGACCAGCGTCTGAGCCGCCGCAGTTCATCAGGAGCAACTGCGGAGGCTGCACGGCTCAGTGCGTGATGGGAAAACGCACACCTGTCAGCGGTGAACGGACAGGTGATTGGATCTGAGTTTAGTGCTGATCAGAAACGTAACGCACGGCACTTCACTGCCCTCCTCTCCTCCTCCCCTGCCTCTTTTTTTTTTTTTTTTTAATACAGACTAAAGTTACAGTTTTGACCTGGAAAAACTTTGTGCCCTGCTGCTCAGTGTGAAGTAGAATATTATTAAAAAGATTGTGCACAATATCTGCTTTTATAGGAGGCTCTTTAACATTTATAATGTGTAAACTTAGACATAAAAGCTGAGAACCACTGCTAAATGTGCATGATGTTGTGTGCTCCAAAAGAGCACCTCATTAATGCACAGACTGGGGTCAAGCGCGGGACAGAAAAGTTCTTACAAATCAGTTTAATGCATTTATTTTCAAAATCATATCCAATACACGCGAGAAGTGGATTTTGGGCGTGATGGTGCGTGATCTGAGCCACAAACTGTCCGACTTCAGTACAGGCGTATTTCCCCTCCTCCTGTTGCGGCCGTGCACTGTCGTTCACAATCCAGGCGAGGCGCAGTTCATCTCGAACGAGCCTACCATCACGCCCGAAATCCACTTCTCGCGTGTGTTGGTTTATCAAGGTCAAAACTGTAACTTTAGTCTGTATTTTTTTAAAAAGAGGCGGGGGAAGAAGGAGTGGAGGGCAGTGAAGTGCCGTGCGTTACGTTTCTGATCAGCACTAAACTCAGATCCAATCACCTGTCCGTTCACCGCTGACAGGTGTTCGTTTTCCCATCATGCACTGAGCCGTGCAGCCTCCGCAGTTGCTCCTGATGAGCTGCGGCGGCTCAGGCGCTGGTCTCGTTTGGATCTCACAGTCACCGTCGCACTTGTGGCATCAGAGCAAGTCGGGAACAAGTCGGACACAAATCTAACCGGCGTGCACTGCGCACAGACAGACACTGATCGAAACTGCGCAAGTCTGGCTCATCTCGAACGCGCCTGATGGATGAAAATGGAAATGTGTCGTCTTCTACGCTCGCGCGGTGCATTTCTGCTCCGCTGGAAGACCCGTGGCGTGTTGCTACCTCTGTCAGTGTCGTCTAAATATTTTTGTTGTGATCAAATTAATCGATGCGTCAATTTAAATTAACGCGATTAAATCAATAAATTAATGCACTACGTTAACGCGATCATTTCCCCAGCCCTTATATATATATGTACATTTTACATAGTGCCCAATTTATTCAGCATTTAGTGTGTAAAAATAAATGCTTGTGCTAAGCAAAAACACAACAGCAAAACCAAGAAGGCCACAGCAGGCATACATTGTGACATCCAAATCATCAAATCATCACACAAATGGCATATCAGTCTGCTAATAAAGCATGACCCATTAACGAACTATTTTTATATCTGAACCATCATCATCCTTCAGCTTCTTAAGCAAAACAAAACACTATCTAATCTCCTGTGATACTGTTGACAGTGGTGAGCCTTTGTGAAGCTGCGACATTGATTTACACTCTAATTAGCATGGCGTGTTATGAATAAGTGGTTCTGCTAATCCATCATATACAGCTAATGTTGGACACAGCGGTGGTGTCAAGAGGAAAGAGGAGAGGATCCACCCACATGTTGCTTCCTGTTTTCTAACTGGTTGACATATAATTTACTTGGTACTGTTTCTACATCACTTTGTTTGTGTAATGTTGGAGGATGAGGTGTTTATCATATCACTGTAACTTAATACCAATGTTCATTTGGCTCAAGTTTAATTTCTGCTTCTGGTGGCTCGGGTAATTAATGTTTGGTCAAGCGAGGCAGTGGCAAGGGGTGTTACAGTAGTTAGTTTGTACAGAGAGAGCTTTAAGTCAAATTCATAAAACTCTATATTCTTTGCAAATACCATAATAATAATAATAATAATAATAATAATAATAATAACATGTTCAAATAATTATTCTCTATTTACAACTCCAATTTCAAAAGAGACACTGGCACATTGGTTAAAATACTTTGCAAACCTTGAGATGTGTTGCCATGAAATTCAAATGAGCTATAAGTCATTGCGTTTTTATTTACACTTTACATGTTGTTCCAGCTTTTTTGGGAATGGGATTGTATTTGTTCTATTTGCCACTGAAATAGTTATAGTTTGGTGCTGGGAAAATAACATATTTAAAGCAGTTTTGTTAAAGTGGTTTTGTCTATATTCCACATCAAGGCAATAGGATGTTAAATTGAAATGAGTATGAGTATAAAAAAGTTGTATGTACAAAGAAATGCATGCATTACCTCTGAAAAGAAGAGTGAAAGAATAATAAGGCTAATCCAGTGGATAATGCTGGCAAATTGAAAAGCATTGGAAACTGTGAACAGAATGAAATAGAAACAGTTAAACATTGGTTGAATTTTCAAGAACCCCAGAAACTTACTGTACTCCCACTACTACTTCCTATATGATAGGATTTTATTTCTGTCCCTATTATATCCCACTGCTCTATCCATCTTATAGCTCTGAAGGGACAACGCAGCACATTAGAATAGATCTAAAGTGCTGAGCGTCCTGCAGTCTCTTTAGTGTGACTAAGGTATCATCCAGGCTGGACAGTGGCCAGTAATCGATGGGGACATGTTCCTGCTGCCGCTGACGAAAGATTGGCTTCATTAACACCTTTCCATCACAGTCCATCACCTCAATGTCAGTGCCAGCCACGGCAGAGCCTCTGTGACTGGCACAGCTACACTCAGACATGACTGATGCATGGAGGAAATTAAATGCATACAAACTAGTATGCATATGTATATACTCTAGTTACAATGAAATTCTCTGTTTGTATTCTTAAGCAGAGGTGGAAAGTAACTAGATACTTTTCATTTAATTTACATTAATGACAAAACATCGAATTTTCAGTGTCCATGGCGTCAAACATTACTAAAATGTATTTATTTGAAGACATAAGGTAGATAAGAAGTTCTTCTAACATGGATCTATTAAGACATAGTAAAGATGCAATTAATATTTTGAGACTTGTACTTTAAATTTAGATTTAAACATCAAAAATGTCATATGGTGTGACTGTTCAGGCTATGTCTAACTTTAATAATAACAGCATATACAAATAAAGTGTAAATAAAATGCTATTTGTAGATCCAGGAATATGTAGTGTTTTTAACTTAAAGAGAAAGTCTTAAAGTTTATATATTATTTTAAAACAAGTTCTGGTCCAAAACATTTTGTCCATAAAAAAGGTATCATATGGAGTGACACTTGTATTTAGTTTTTTGAATGGATTATAGTTTTACTTTTAATATGATAAAGACATTTTAATCAGTCAGAAAGCTGCAAAAATGTCTCTAGAAGATTCTACAGTGACAATAAGAGGGTTCAGTTTTTTTTACATTTGACTAAAAACTGCTGTGACGTGGAAATCACAAAACGTTGTGTCTTTTGGTGTGACACACCTTTACTAAAAAAATAATGATGTTACATAAATAATTCTAATGAGTTCTTAATATGCAATGCTTCCCAGAGTCAGATGACATGTTAAGTATTTGGTAGCCTTTTTTGGCAAGCCAGAAGTGAGCTTTGAGGCCAAAAAATCATATGGTGTGACTTCTATTTTCATATGGAGTGACATCACTCTGTATGATATCACTGTCACAGCATATGACCTAAACTTAGATTTTAAGCAGATATTTATAAATAAATCTTTATTTCATACAGTTAATCTATGTTAATCTTTATTTTTCATATCACAAGTAAGTCTAAAAAAAAAAGAGCTTCCTCTGTGTGAATACTCTCATTTTATGAAGGCTTGAATTAAGTATTTTTTTCTATCAGAAAAGGCCCACAACAGTTTGAGAGTGTAGTTTTCTTAGAAGGGGTCCAACCTGAAGCTCACACAGAAGTCCTGGTCAAACTGTGAATATTATGTGCTATATTTGTCTCAATAAAATGAATTGATGCAACAATAAATGTATTGATGCTTGTAGAAAGATTTATTTAAAATCCCTAATTTATGACTTGCATGCAGAAATTTTTGCAAATCAATTCTAATATGCAAATATATTATTTGCAATTATTTCACAAATAAATGATGTTTGTCATTTATAAATCTGCAGTTTTGCATGTGAATAGTCCAATCTGCATTTGTGGCTCGCTCTATTTGTGCATTCATCACGAACGGAGATGTGTGCATGAATGCGGCATTTGGATCTTTGTGAGACGTTCGTCCCACATTTTGAGACAGCTAGATTTATTCACAAAAGAAATCCTGTTCCAATGACAACCAAATCATCTACCCAAATACATTTTTTGAAGAATACGTACTTACCAAGGACATTTTCTAACATAGTTGAGTAAGTTTTTGAGTAAAAAAAAAAAAAAGGGTTACATGTGTAAACTTTTTAGAATTACCAAATAATCTGACCTCTGAGGCAAAGTGGATAGTAGCGGTAGTCATAGGAATAGCATTGGTCGTAGAAGTATTAGTAGTTGTAGTAGTAGTAGTAGTAGCACTAGTAGCACTAGAAATTGTAAGAGTTGGTGGCAATAGTATTGTGGTAGGAATACATACTTAATTGAGTAAACTTTATACTCAAATCTTGTTATTTTTACTTAACATTGTTGAGTACTTTTACATCTGCGTGAGTACTATTATTTTGAAGTAGCAGTACTTTTACTTGTGAGTACTTCATCCACCTCTGTTCTTAAGTGACCCTGTCCTTAAGTTAGTCACGTTGCAGGAAGAGCATCAGGAGAGGTGACAATAGTAGATTTTAATGCCCAAGGACAGTACAACATTAAGTTCCAGTCTGCTCCAGTGATGCTGTTCCTGCATGGTGCCTCCCAGGTGTTATGGGAACGTCACGCTGTGTAGTACTGAAAAAGAATATGTCTGCTCAGCAAATCTATGCCCAAAATATATAAGGCTAAAACAAATGGAGGAAGAGGCCATGCACAATATTTACATTGTAGGAGTTTGGTGTCTATGAGCAGCTCCAGAGACAGAAACAGCACCACCAGGATGACACAGGCCACTAAGACACAGTTGAAACCAGCACTGAGCAGACAGACCTGCCATACAGCAACACGGTGGCCACAGCAAGGTTTTAACCAGTTTGACCTACAAGACAGAGCAAACAGAAAATATATAAAATACATAATATATATTTTTTGTTTATGTAACTTAATTATAGACATATACTGATCATAACATTATGACCACTGACAGTTGAAGTGAATAACACAGATTATCTGTTCATCACAGCACCTGCTAATGGGTGGGATATATTAGGCAGCAAGTGAACATTTTGCCCTGAAAGTTAATGTGTTAGAAGCAGGAAAAAAGGCAATACATAAAGGATTTCAGCAAGTTTGACAAGGACCAAACTGAGATGGCTAGACGAGCAGATCTCCAAACATACAGCTCTTGTGGTTTGTTCCCGGTTTATGGTGGTCAGTATTTATCAAAAGTGGTTCAAGGAAGAAATTGTGGTGACGCATTTGGGGAGTGAAGACTGGCTCGCCAACCTACTACAGCTTAAATTGCTGAAGAAGTTAATGCTTCCGATGAAACAGTGCATTGCAATTAGTTGCATGTGGGGCTGCATATAAGGCAGGTGGTCAAAACACATAACATTATGACCACCGATATTAGGTAGATGATCAAAATGCTATCCAATGTTTATACTGAATCTGTAGGGACATTTTCTTAATACCAGTTCAATTTAATTTATATTATTAACCCTTGTAGACTGGCAGGATTACAGGATTTTTCTGGTACTATTGAAATGAGGGAAAACCCCTTTTTTTTTTTTTTTTTTTTTTTACATATTTTGCATTTAAGGTAATTAGGTAACATTCAAGTTCAGTTTTAATCTATGCAGGAAAATAGATTAAGGTGGGCTGCCATAGTCTTGTGAATTAACATTAAACATGGTACGGTACAATAATGCAATCAATTGTTGAATTAAGATTAATGGAAATCATTCATGATGCAGCCAATAGAGGGCGGTAGAGCTGACACTTGTGACAGGTGATGTCTGCTAAATTCAAATAAGGCTGCAGATTGAAGGCCAGAGCAGAGGGATAAATGTGGTCAGAGACAGAAAGGACAGTGGAGCTCTGTGATCCATTGACCGTGAGCCATGTGTGTGGCTGGAATCTTAATGAAAGCCTTTTTACATGGCTGTGAAGGGAGTCTCTGTAGAGCATTTAGAGGAAGGCAATTCACTGCCTACCAGACAAGCAAAGGCATATATCATTCATAACAAGTTGTTGCTTCATAGTTTATTTCTTTAAGCACTATACATCTAAGTACATTTTCTACCATAATATTTAGGGCTGCAACAACTAATTGGATGAATCGATTATAATCAATTATTAAAATAATCGTCAACTAATTTAATAATCGTTTAATCGTTAACTAGAGTATTCATAGACGCTGAAACATGCCATGTGCTTAGAGAGGAGGTTTATTACCAGGACAGAGCCGTAGAGCAACAAAAACCATGCACATTTTGTGTTTTCATTACGCACGTTTTTAACCACTTTAACCACTTGCGCTTCACTATCCAATTAATCAATTATCAAAATAATAATTAACAGATTAATCAATTATCAAAATAATCATTAGTTGCAGCCCTAATAACATTATTGTGATACATTTAGTTTCTGGCAGTACCAACATTGTGTTAGCAATAACAATAAATTAGCGTTTTATTGTGAAGCCTAATTTGAACCATAATGACCTGTAATGTCTGTGCCAACGCTCCTTATTTGCTATTTATACAACAGCAACATTAGTCTTCCAGACGAGCAACAACAAGGGCTCACAGTGGATGCTGAGCGAGACAATGCCTCTCACCAGTGCCCCAGCTGGAGTGGAAATTTGGCTGTGTCCGACACCTTTCCCCTCTCCCTGTGCCCTGGCAAGGATGAGACAGGCGTTGGCACAGCCTTTTCGTCCTCTGATCATGTCTTCATTGGCTGTGTAGGTTTTAACATTGCAAGTGTGTTTTTAAGAGCCAACACTTACCTTAGCATTTAAATGGCTTTATTTTGTGCCTTCTCAACACATTCTTTTCCAGTTCTTTTATGGAAAGCTAAACAGAACTAGACATACTATATGTAAAGGGTAGTTGTCAATGAATTTGTTTGTGTGTCACCTCGCACACTGCTGAACTGTTTACTTCTGCTTGGTCAGGAACAAGCAACACGTTTCTTTTCTTTTTTTTTTTACTCTTCTCTGTGTTCCTATAGTTAGTGGTGACAATGCAGATGAATAAAATGATCAAATGAATGCAACCTATGGCTGTAAGTGCAGCAGCACAGGTAATGAATATCCACGTGTAGGCCATCATGCAGAGAGCTATAGCCATAGAGAAGTCATAGTCGTACATGTACATTTTTATACATAATGTAAGTCTTACTATGAGCACTCTACAGTAAGAAGAGAAATGTAGAAAATAAAATGTTTAATAATTTAGTTTGTCAGAGATTAAAACCACTATTTACTTATTCCAAATGTTATATCGACAGCTGCAGTGACAAGGAAAGAATGACGGTATTGTGAAAGAGATTGGTAAAAGTGAAATATTCTCCTCACAAATTTTAAAGGCTACAGTCTTTCCTAGGTTAATGGTTTCAAAATGTATATTATACAAACTATCTTTTTTTAGTTTTGATTGGTGGCATCTGTCACACTGTGATCTGTAAAGTGTAAACCAAGCTTCAGAGAGTAATAGTGGCGCTAACTAAATCATTTAACTTTAGAAGACATCTTTGCCTAAAAAAGTACACATAAATAATATTTTATAATTTCCATATTCAGAATCACAAAAATACAATCAACTACAGCTCAAGTCACCGTGAACAACAACTCTCAAACTCTCAAATTCAAATTTCAGTTTCCTAAATGGACAAATTACATACGTCTGTGAGTATATTTTGTCAGGAGCTGCCTTGTGTAATGTGGGTTGATATAGCTGTCAGTGTGTGCTCCTGCTGCTGAGATTGAGTAGAGTTGGGCAGGGAAACAGAGGAGGGAGATTAAATCAGTAGTAATCGATAGCAGCATGTCGAATGAGCCACCAAACACTAGGACTGTCAGACTCCAGCACCTGATGGTCCCTTCAGATAAACTACTCCACTGCAGTGCTGAGAGAGAGAGGCGGCCTAAACATTTATTCAGGCTTATTCAAGCATGCAGAAAAAACATGTGTGTTACTTACAGCTATTCTTAATTTCCAATAAGTACATATTTCTATAGTTATTACCTGCATTAGCAGAAGCGGAGAATTTATTAGCAGAAGCGGAAATAATATTACTTAGGAAGAAATAAATGTAGTCAGTCAACAGGATTAAAAGTAAAAAAAAAAAAAAAAGAAAGTTGTTTTCTGTAATGGCACTCCAAAATCTATTAATACTATTACAGCTACCTGTTATTACTACCACTAATACTGCTATTACTGTTACAGCTACTATAGATACTACTTCTACTGCTACAGCCATTACAACTCTGTACTGACACCAACATAAAATAATTTTACTCACATATTTAAAAAAATTACTACAAGTGTAAATGTGTTTCAGCAAATGTACTTAAAAAGTATTTTTTGTCGAATAATGTACTTGAGGAAAAGTAGTTATTGTCTACCTTTGAGATGAAGTTTTCAATACTGGCATCAGTCTGTTTCCATCTAACTTAATTTTATTACACTTAGAAAAAAAAAACCTCCGACGTAATGAAACTTTTTTTTCCTCTTACAATACTCTATACAATACTCATTTGTTATGCACAAATGTGAAACACACTCAAACTGCTTCATGCTAAAGCAAGCACACCAAATGGGTACCAACTAAGCATAAGATACATGCTGAGTTTCCTTGATGCTGTCAGAATGCAGGTAATTATTTCTACATCTGAAAGGTTCCCCACTACCGATGCCTGTATGTGCATCATTGATCACAACACAGAGTCCCAAAACTCCTCAAGCACTTTTACTAGAAACCACAAGAACAAATGGCTGACACTCCAGCAAGCGGTAAATCACTAAGGACACCCTTTGACTTCTGCTGAAAAGATGGCGTTAAAATTAAAACCGAATGTCAATTATAAAAAAAATAAAAAATAAAAAATAAAAAAAACCTAAAACAAAACTTTGTTTGATAACCAATAAGAAAGAATTAAGATAAGAATTACAGCACACTTATTGATGCTGGTGCAATAATGAAATGGTTGTGTGTTTACGGCAATAAACACAAGAAAATGGGTTTACAGTTAGGTAAAGAGCAATACAAGAAAAGAATTACAAAAAAAAAAAAAAAAAAAAAAACTACTGGAGAGCACAGAGCTCCAGGATTTCCACCTGGACTCATAATGGGGATCTTATAGTTCAGAGGAAAATGCTTTATCTATTGAGCAACAGAGCCCTTAAATCAATGCCTTATACAAAATGGTGAAGAATCTATTGATTCCCTTACTGACCCCTACTTGTGGCTGGAGTTACTATTTTCTAGTATGTCCCTATCTCGCAATGCTACCAAAACCTTTAAAAACTTTCTGGTTCCAAACACTGTTCTGGATCCAAACAAAATAATTTGTTCTTTGGTCCATTACTGACCTTTTCTGAAAATGTCATCAAAATCAGACCATTTCTTTTTGACTAACAAACAAACCAACAAATTACAGATGTACATAGATCTGTAAAATTACATTACTTTACAACACACTGAGTAATACAATTTGTCATATTTGGACCCTTGGTGTAAAGCAAAACCCTTGTTTCTTCCTCACTGTGCCAGATCCACATGAACCTTCTGGTCATGGTTCCAATCCCAGACCTCTTACATTAGAATCAGCAGGTCAACAACATATGCTTTTGCCTTTGCGTCTGGCAAGTACGCACCCATGAGTAGGGTGGGAGATTACATCACTTCACTGCTCAGGGTGCTGCTGGACAGGCAAGCAGACTCACCTTGGAGCAGTGCATGGTGTTATTTTTGAGACCTGTGCCACACCAATGACCCTATCCTGCAATGGTAAAGATGTAGAGCACAGATTTGGAATCAGGGATCTTCTGGTTCAAGGTTAACTGCTCAGTGACAAAACCCATGGTATCACACAATGATGAAGAAACCACTAAATGAAATAAAAATTTTCTTCTGTGATTTTTGTAATTTGTACCTTTACTGACTTTCTATGGCAGGAGTAAGTATCTTTGCAACAATAATTTCTTTCTAGGCCTATTATTGACATTTCCTACAAACCAACCAACACTAGCCTATAGGTCAAAGCTACATGTGGATGGGTTGCTGCATTCATTATAGCTAACGCATTTTCTGGCAAACACCAACAGTAGCCTTCCCAAATGCAAGCTGAAGTTCACCCAGAGAACCTTTCAGTGTCCAAAAGTACGCAAATAAACAAAACTGCTTGATGACTAGGGAGAGAGTGGGCAACTATGAAAGTGCTGAACATAAACCCATGCCACCTTAGTCCTCCCAGCATTTCTCCCGGACAGGAAGATGAATGTCCCCAACTCTATTAATAACTACACTCCACTTACCATGGCGCCAAAACCGCTAACACTGCAACTGCCCCCTGATGCTACCCAAAACAACTACCTCCCACAAAGTCGCCCACTTCCTTTATCTCTTGTAATAAGAATTTGAGTGAGGAGGAAAAGACGGATTACAGAAGCATCCACTAAGACTGGATATGAGAAAACGTGTGAACGAATGTGATAAATACGTAGAATATTAAAATAACAATATGTCTGATGATATTTGCAATATACTAGTATAGTATGGAATATATATAATAGTATAGTCCTGGTTTAGTTACTAGTGAAAAGTGGATCAAAATCAGAATGTAACAAATTTGAAACCTAAAACAAGTCTAGGCTAACTTGGAACTAAAGAGTCGTGGATATTAAAGAACAATATAGTTGATATATATTGCGCAGCTTTAGTGTCCTACCTTTTGACACACTTTTACCTTGGGATGTTGGACCCTAAAGGTTTTAAAATATTGGAAATAGATAGAAAGTTGGTGCAAAGGGCATCATGGCAGTACACAATAGTTCCTAATGAGGTGTGACAGCTCAGTATAAAGGGGAATATGAAGTGAAGCATGATTACAAAGGATTAGATAACAACCACGGAGAGAGTTTGGCCTTGTTTCCTTTTTTCTCCCAGTGTCTAAATGCTCTATGTGGTAGCTCTGTGTTCATGCATGCGCTTACAGTATATGTATCCGAGATGGGCAACTGTGTGCGAGCCAGTACTTTTGCTGTCATGTGAAGTCAAGGCAGTGCGCTGTATAAGAGAGAGTGTTAAGGTCAGCTCCACCTTCACAACGCCACAGGCTAGGATATGCAAACATGGCTGACAGGAGGTGCTTCATCACATGGTGGCAGCTTGACATAGAAGCCTTTCTTCTTGATTAATCTTTTTTGTTTGCTTTCTGCTAAAATGCAACACAGCCTCATGGGCAAAGCTGTATTTCTTGTCTAATCTGTTAACTGGTAAAGAAACAGACCGTTTATGACAAGAATATGTATGTATGGGAATTGTTTCACAGGTTTTCCAGTGTCATTAAGTTCACGTTTACTCACTTCACTCATCCTTTATTTTAGCTTGAAACTGAAGTTATTTTATTCAATGTGTGGTCAACTTTAAATGCATCCACACAGTGAAGCCTTGCAGGTGCATCTCAAAAATGATATAGAGAAATCAGGGGATAGTTTATTAAAATTAAAAAAGTGGCACACAGAGATTTCATAGATATACTGTATTTATTTTAATTGCGAATATGATGACTAATCTAGGGCTGCAACTAACAATTATTTTGATAATCAATTAATCTGTCGATTACTTTTTCGATTAGTCAATTAATAATCAGATAGAGAAGCGCAAGTAAAATGGTAAAAAACTTGATGTGTTTTATTTTTTTGTTAAAAATTGGTGACAATGCTACCAAAAATCACTTAATTTTTACAAAATTAAATCAGACAAAGCTACAAGCATGCTTCTGGAAGATGTTTATATAGAGCATATATACATCAAATATCTGTTATACATTTGATATTTTTAATGAAAAACACAAAATGCACATTTTTTTTTTTTTACTGTTTACTGCTTTATCTAGGTAATAAAACCTTCTCTCACAGAACATGGCATGTGTCAGAGTCTGTTAAATATCCCAGTTGGCGATTATTCGATTACTAAAATAGTTGACAATTTAGGTTCAATAAGCGATTATAATCGATTAATCCGATTAATTGTTGTAGCCCCAGACTAATCAAGCTACAAGGGGTCACAAATCAGAGTACTCTTTCTCCCGTTTCAAGCCAGTGTTTGTAGTGACACTGGAATGAAAAAACCAATGGAAAGAAGATTATGATGATGTATTATGATTTTTGATGAGATATACTATTAAATGTAGTGTTTATATAAACTGTGAGGCAAATAATCACAAATTAAAAAAATCCTTGAAATATTTAACTCTGTGTACTTCACTTACATACTGTATATGTTTCACTTTTAACTGAAAACACATGTTTCTATTTTTAAGATGCACTTGTACATACAATTTGCTCACATTTGAGAGACTTTTTCCTTAAAAATAAATCACTCAGTTTTAAACAATAATGACACAGGTTAAAGATTTATGTCCTTATATCATATATATATTGTCACATACATGCCTGCCCAGACAAAACTCACTAAAGCATGTGAGCAAGTTTTCCAAGCAGCTTTGTCACTTTTCAGGAAGCCATTGAGCAGGCTAATACAGAGATATTGCAAGGTGGGCGTGATGGGAAAGCCACCCAGAGAGTGAGTGGAGCCGAGCAACAGATTCCTTTCCCACATGCACTTTGGTTTTGATGGCTCTGGAGGGCCATGCCACTGCCACTGTCTTGCCTCCTACTCCTCCTCATCATCATTTCACACAGCCATAAAACAGGTTCATTTGTTCTGCCACATTTCCTTTTAGGTGAGATGAACAATCTGTCTTGTAATCCAACTGCAAAAAATATAAATAAGGCCCTGATGTCTCTAACCAAACAAAGTTAACCCACAAATATAAAAGAAAGTAAATGTGCAGTTTTGAAAAACACGCCCACTGCCATAAAACATGATGATGGTGCTCAGACGTGGTGTTCATGAATGTCATTTAAGGAGGCTGATGGCTGCTGCCTGTTCGAGAGGGAGATCGATACAGTAATAAGAAGACGGAGGCGGAGGTATAATCACCACCAGCCCAGCGGTGCTGAAATACGCACAATAAAATAGAAAGTAGTTGTAGAGGGCATCAGGTTGACTGACACATTCAGTGAGACGCTATAACTAAATCTGACTGATCCTAATGACGTGGCTATAATGTGAGACAAGGCCTATTTTCTTTTTTGCATTCACAGTGTTTCTCTTAAGGCAGCAGTACCCAATTTTATCACTGCCACCAACCCTACCATTCACCAACAACAACACAGTATAGCCACTTTTCTGAGTTTAGCTTTAGCCCGATGCAAACCTGCAATTATCACTGCCTCATTAAACATCACGCTCATTTATTCTTTCTCTTTTTTTTTTTTTTTTTTAGCACTGTATCTGTGTAACAAGACGCATCTCTAGAGCTAAAATAGAGACTCTAGCCATTATTCAACAGCCAATGGGAGCATCCATTATTGGAGTGTGCCAGAAAATAAAATCTTTAATAATAAGAGCCTATATGAATTCATAAACTCTCATTACATCACATATGATTCCTATTAGTATATACAGTATTATCAGAAGATTGCATAAATTTCCTCTTCTCCAAGAATAAAAATTTCAGGTATTTTGTAGGGCAGCTAGAAAACAGATTTGCATATTTCATTGTTTTTGTTATGAAGGTACATGATAATGAAACATCCCTGTTTAAGGCCAGACTCCAGGCCACTTAGAAAAGTGATTAATGTGTGAGATTAGCATATCATTTAAAGTATACGTGAAAAGTAACATCCACATTACTGAAGCTCACGTCTGGTGGATTTAAGCAGAATTTAATTAAAGCTAAAAGAAAGAATGATGACTTTTACAACTCCCTCTGGCAGCGTTTTACATGCAGACATTTGGCGCTAATGACTTGAATATGAAAATAGTAACCCCATCACACTAAGCACAGTTTGAGTAAATTGAGCTCACTGGTAAAATAACCTTCGCCACAGTGAGTGGTAAATCTGCTGTTAGACCGATATACGGCAGAGGTTCGTCCACCATGAGACTAATAATAAGAGAGTTAGCAGCTTGCCCTCGGATCCAGTCTTATTTGAACATTATTAGTACATCAGTTTGTGATTACTCAACAACTACTACTACTACAGGTATGTGACCCAGTTATAAGCTAACTCAGACAAAGAAACATAGCCTTGCAGGATTTTCACAGGCTGAGCTTAGAAAATAATGATGCATGTATAACTCATCAATAATGCTGGACAATATTAGACAAGCATATGAAGTAACTATGTTGAATTATTCTACAATGATTGGCAATATTTGGATACCCTTAATAAGGTTACGGCTTATGTTTAATGTTTAATTCAATACAAACAAAGACATGGTTCTGGACTCACTGGTCAAAACCTGGGCTAGATAAAAAAAAAAATCCTGAATTAGAACAAAATAATGATCATCTAATTAATTTTTTTTATTTAGATGTAAGTTTCCAGACACTTAATTACCAGAGTACATTTCTCTCAGATAGAAGACCCTATTATTATTGCAATATATTTAGTGAGTGATGTGAATACTGCATTTGCTGTTCTTGCAAGAAATGTACATTTGCAATATTGTGCAGTCCTAATCATCACTATACAATCCCACCGCAGTCTATTGTAGTACTAGCATTCTGTAGTTCGCAGGGGGAGCTCACAGCAAACTATTACAGTATGCACAGGCATGGAAAAATACATGCCACTGTTAGTCAGGCCACATTAGGGTGGTCCTGGCTGTAATACCAGTCTGCAGTGAGTGTGCGTCTGTGATATCCATCTGTTTCTGCACATTATTGGCTAAATAAATAGAGCAAATAGACTGAGACCTGATTTGGTGTCAAACGGTGAACTTGGCCAAGGCAATGTGCACAACTATGTGTAAATGTGCGGCCAGAGCATGGCCAGAGCATGAGTTGGATCCTGATTCAAGCTTATGGTGTTTATGGACATCCTAGGGAGAGCTTGAACTGAAAGCCAAGTTTGAGTCACCTTGCTGGACAGAATAGAAAAAAACTGACAAAGCAGTTATTTTATTTGTTAATACTGTGAAATAATTAAGGATGGCTGAAAACTCATGCCCATGTTTATTATCAGTAACAATTTTCAAGAGTGTTTAAAAACTGTATAAATAGTGATGCCTGTCAAACTTTAGTTCATTTAAACATTTTTCTTACCCTTCTTATAGTCTGTTCATATGTCTATTATTTTAAGAGAGGTATCTTTGTCCCATGTACACAATAAGTACATGCAACATTAACATAAACTGCTTTTTCAGTGCTAGTGATAGATAAAAAAATCACTCAACATTGACACAAGTACTATAATTATACATATGTGAAAGTATTGCAGCACTAATATAAGCCGATAAGGATGTGATATTGGCTTTTGGCTCTTGCCAGGCCCAGTGTCAGATACAATAAAGAATGCTGTAGTGAGCAGGCAGCGCGCGGTGGGTGGACACTTAGTCTGAAATGATGAATTGACCTCAGTTTACTTATGGGACGCTGGACAACCCTGAGGTTGTCAGCTAATGATGAATTGATGAAATACAGTTCAAAGTACAGCAAGCCAAGGACTTGGGAGAATGCATGATGGACCATAATTACACTAAACAACAATGTACAGTAATATGTATTTGCAAGTAATGGCTCATGATGGCTCAAATGTAACAAACAGGGCATAAGTGGCAGCTTTTTTTAAACTGCATATTTAGTTTTTTAAAAGTATGTATGATTTTCATATTCACTTAAAATGTGATATAAAAATCACTTTCTATAAATAAAGTAATAAAAACGATTTTTCATGACAAATACAGACATTGATTTTGACAAGCCACTGAACTACATCCCCTCTAATAAAACTCATTTAGATGAATCCTGTCTCTATTTTGGCATTTGATATGATACTAAAAATAACTTGAACCACAAACCCTGGCACTAAGTTGAGTATCTGTTTATGCCATGACTCTATATATACAGTATGTAGTTGGGAAATAAAAAATATGTTCACGAACATTTAGTTACATCTGTTTTACAACTGCAATGCAACTGTCACAAAATAACATTAAGTGAAGGTAAAAAGTCAAGGGTCTGGGGCTAAGTAAGGATCAATATTTAGTTTGTCCGAAGTATTTTAAGCTTTTCAAGAACAGATAGAAAAATAAATCTGATTTAATTAGTGGACTGGTCATTTAGGCAAAAGCAATGTATCAAACACACTAGCTTGTGGCCAAATCACCAAAAATTGTTACAAATGTGTTTTGTTCATTTGTCTCTGAGTGAGTGTATTTTTATGCCTAGAACTCAAAACACAATCTCACACTCACCCTTCTCTGTTTTCATCTTCATCTGCATTGGAGAGGAGCTGTGATCCAGCCAACGACACGTCCAGGGCTGTAAGGGGCAGATCTCTGTAGCCAAAACTCACCAGCTGGACCGGAGGAGCCAAGCACTGGTTCTCATCCTCCACCGGCTGCGAGATGATCTCCAAGTCCGACAAACCTGCCTGCTCCACCTCTCTGCTTCATGTCAACAACACACAGAAACACACACACGACATACAATACAAGTGAGGGGCAGAACAATGCAGACTCAACATTTTTGAAATTAATAATTTTTTAAAGTCCAATACACAAAAGAGTAAAACAGTAGATTGGTGTTGTTTTGGCCGATAAACTTCTGCAACACTGCATTAAAATCACATACAGTAGGCTACCACTGAGTTAATCTATTTTGAAAAGGGGGTATAAAGGTATGGTCCCAACCAGACCCTCCAGCTTTCTTTGCATTGAATTCAAAACCACCAATATGTTTTTAGAGTGCATTGATGTAGACAGTTCTGATGCAGAACACAAGCTGCAAGGCAAATCTTTTAATCTCTCTTTGGGTCATGCCCAAGTACAGACATACAGTAAGTGGCTAAGATGCTTTATAACGTTTTATATATATATATATATATATATATATATATATATATATATATATATATATATATATATATATATATATATATATATTTATATATATATATATATATATATATATATATATATATTTTTTTTTTTTTTTTTTAATATAATAATTTTTTTCACCAATATGATTTTGAAAAACTACACCTATACACAAGCACACCACTACATGCACAAAATAGCTTATTTTTATGGCTGCTTTTATTCAACACTGTGACTCTTTTTTCAATACTGTGACTGAAACTACTGTGCCACTTTATTTCAATATCCTGTATGTACTAGCCCTATTATTTTTTGTATATAGTAATACATATTCGTATATTGCATTAAAGATGCGCTTGCTGCAGCGCGTTATACATCCCAGCTTGTCTTTTGGAATGCACTTGGAATCCATTTCAATAACATCTGTGATAGCTTTGACCACACTGTCAGAGACCTCAGGAATCTCCACATCTACAGGAACACACAGCATCTCAATTGTGACCCAATTCAAGGCCGCACGACAAGCTGGCCTCTGTCCAGGGTGTACCCCGCCTAAGGCCCCAAGTTACTGGGATAGGCTCCAGTCACCTGCAACCCCTAACAGGAATAAGCGGAAGATGAATGAATATTTGTAAATAGTATGATAGATTTATAATGTAATATAGTTTTTACTAAGATATAGTGTGTTTTTATTATTACTGTACCAGTGAGCTGCTGAACTATATTTCACTTTTTTCACTAAACAGTGATGATAAATCTTTATTCTATACTATTCTATTTTAATATTGATACAATATAGCCCAATAAAATATCTCAATATTTTCAGGAATAAATATTTTCTTACACCCATAAAGTTTACTATACTTTACTATTCATAGTTTTGTATTCCGCAACTAAATTCCTTTGTCTTTGAAAGTGACTGCTTTTATATGCTTTTTGTCTCTAAATACCATTACGGTTGCTGATTTGTGGGCTGTGAACAAAGTAACCCAATGTGTCTACAAGCCCCAGTTGTGCAAAAGCTGGGCCATCTCAGTGGAGCGTGGAGGTGGAAACAAATGCTGAGTGCAGCTGCAGACTGACTGTGTGTGCCCTGTGGTGTGTATTTTTAGACCAGAGCAGATGCTGGTATATCATGTCTGCTGTGACGTCACCACCTCTTCCATTGTCAGCTGAGTGGATTCCCACTCTCCTTCAAACAACAAAAAAGACCGGAAAGAGAACCGGAAGAGCAGCGGAAGGGAGAACAGAATGGTCTAGTGGCTTTATACAACAGAGTGTGTGACTATATACAAAGATATGAAGAATAACGCAGAAGAACTCAGAGAGCACAGACCTACCCCTGTATCTCTATAGTAAAGATACAGTGTAGTGCTCAGACTAGCACTAGAATCTGAGATATCCTTGTTCAGAGTAAATGCCCTATAAATAATTAATTAAAACAGATCATGTCCTTTACTTTCCCCTTGTGACTGTAGTTATATTAGGCCCTATCTCACAATATTGAAGAATCCTGATAATTTGTATTGACGTTTCTGGAAAATGCCATACAAATCTGACCATTACTTTTTGAGTTATTTTGCCAACAGCCTAAACAGCCTACAAACCATTGCTTGCGACAACACAACCTCCCTGGCTGAGGTAAAACATTAAAATGTGGAAACATAGAAAGTGACAAATGAGGCACAGGACTAGGAGATCAAACAGGAAGTAAAGTATAGTATTTCATTAATATACAAAACATAAAAATATAAAAACAAGGGGAAAGAAAGAGGAAAAAGGAAAAATAAGATGCATTTTGATTGGTGGAGTGACACAGAAGACCAGAGCCCAGGGAAAGGACACATGAACAGGCAGCACACAAAAAACAAATAACAAATTAACTCCACACACAAGCAAACACTGACCCTACCCACAAAAAAGGTCAAACAAACAGTTATAAAAATAACTGATACAAATCAAACACTATAGGATTTCTGATGCAATCTTTGATGACCTTAGCACATGACATTTTATCCCGTCAAGTAGGAAGCCTCCACCTGCAAAGTCACCAATCTAAAAATAAATAAAGTGGTTTAATCCAAAGTATAGGCCAATGTATGTTATATTACAGAATACATTTGCTACTTAAGGTGAGGGGCTTTAACTTTTTTGTTCCAAATGTGTACATACCAACACATAAATGAATTGAATAGTAGACTTAGATAGTAGTAGTATTGAAAGTAGACTTCAGTAGTATATCAGAGTAAAAGAGTGATATACACCAGCGGTTCTCAACTGGTCTGGCTTCGGGGCCCTTCATCACTCTATAATGACAAGCCACGACCCAAATAAAAGATATTTCAACTACTAAATGTATTGAATGTATACACATTGTACAGTTTGAACCTGAGATAGTTTAAAATCAGATTGCAAAACAAAAAAGAACATGTTTAAAGACAAACCAAGAGAGGGAACTATTCCCTTCTACATTCACTTAGCTTCATTTTCATTTAAAACCACAACTCCTCACGTCAGTAACTTCAACCTTTTTGACCTCACTTTCACCTCAGAGCTGTAACAGTGACATTATAGAACTGTTTTTTGTTGGTTTTGTTGGGTTTCCTCTATGCACCTTCCACCCATACTGTCATTTTATTTTTTTTATCATTATTCTCAAACCTTTTATTTATGTTTTTTTTTTTTTTTGCCCTGGCTAAGGCCTGCAACCCGCTGAAAATGGTTCCGTGATCCACTTTTGGGTCCTGACCTACCAGTTGAGAAACACTGATATATACAATACAATAACATTCAGCCTAGTTTTGTGTGTTCTTATATAAAGCATAGATTTGTTATTGTATTGTGTTATTGTGCAAAAACTGTTGAACTTAAGTTACAAGGAAGGACCTCACCAAGGTTATGTATGTTAGCTAGAAACATGGTGTTGTTCTCTGTGAAGAGATGATGCCCTGTTTTTCTTGGCAAAAGTCTCATTCCCACTCGTCCACTGTGGATATATTGCATGATGGCCCTGTAGTTGGCCTGATAGATGCTGTTTTCACAACACCTCTCCTACACATAACATCCATACCACCTCTCATCCACAACGCAGCAGGACATTTGGCCGTTTTCCCAAACAATCAGAACAGCAGACTTAACTACTCATGACAGACACAAGCTGTCCTCAGCGCGCTGGCCCGAGTCTACCTGGTGCACTGCCTGGCTGATGCGCAACTTACCGGGAGAAGCTGTTGATATAGGCCAGATAATCTCAATGACATGGTTGAAGGAGAATGGTGTTACTTTTGGTTACACAAAATTATAATTTAAATGTAATAAATCCATTTTGAGGACATTCTAGTGGGATATTTAAAGGGGCTATATTATGCTTTTATTCCAACTTTTAAACCAATCTTGGTCACCTATAGAACAGCACTGCATGTTTTACAAACTCTAAAAACAATATGTGATAATAAGAGAACGTTTCCTTTAAGTACTGCACTGGTGCCATAAAGGGGAAGGGAAAGTATTTATATAGTGCTTTAGCTATGACACAAGTCACCCAAAGTGCTTTACATACAGAAGGGAAGGGGTATTTCATTCACTCCATAGTCGGTGAAACAGTTTAATAATAATAATATTATAAGTATAAAGAAACAGTATAATGTAGCCCCTTTAGGAATCAATAGCATGTAGAGTATGTTTAAAGCTGCACTTCCAACAATAAAAACAACTCAAAATCCAGCCCCCAGGAAATCACACACCATTGAGCCAGGGTGAGATGAGGGTTATCGAGAAGTGCATCTGATGTATGCCAAATTATTATCCCAGTCACGTTGCACTAGGAAGCAGATGTATTCACTATATATATATATATATATATATATATATATATATATATATATATATATATATATATATATATATATATATATATATATATATATATATATATATAAAACGTTTTTATTATTATTTTTTTTTTATTGGGGAGCTAACAATTCTAGAAATGGAGAGGACAAGGTGATATTGGGGGAGAGTAGAGGTCCCTGGGGGTGTCAGATAAAATTAAAGAGTAGACTGTAGTGTGGGGAGCCAGGTAGAAAGGTCATTATGTGACAAAAGTTGCTCAAGGGATTTCTGTGACCAAATCAAAAGGTCACACAAGTAACAAGGAGCCAGTGGAACAGTGGAAATATGCATAGAGTTTCTCTCATGACCCTGTTTATATTCCTCTTCTTAAGATTTAGTGTTTCTTTTTAAGACAACTTCTTTATTTGGGGTAATGAGACTTCACCTGGAAAAGACAGCCACATGATATTTTCACATCAACACTATTTATGGACTACCTAAATGAAGTAAGAACTGTAAAATGCTAACTTGCCTTTTGTATTTATTTATTTATTTTTTTACATTATTTACAGTAAATAAGCTATCAAGCGTCAAGAGGCCAGCTCTAAGTGCCACAGTGGCAATTTAGTTAGCACTGTCACCTTTCAGCAAGACGGTCCCCAGTACGATTTGTGGATTCAGCCTGGACCTCCTGTACAATGTTTGCATGTACTCCCTGTGCTTGCGTGAGTTTTCTCCAGGTGCTCCAGTTTCCACCATCAACCTTAAAACATGCACTAGGTTAATCCTCCAGTTGCGTACTTCCGTCCAGAAGGGTCCCTTGCTGCTACACAGTGGTCACGTACTGCTCCTGACAGGTTTCATTAGTGGCAAAGTCTACGGCAAACTGCACATCTGTATTTAAATTTTAAATCACAATCCCAATGATGGATACTGCTGGGTTTCAGATGACATAACATCATTCTATAGGTCTGTAGTATTTAATAGAGATGGGGAGCAGGCAAAATGTCTATCATTAATATGCAGATTTTTTGGTGTGGTTGGATACATATAGTAGGATAATGGACTTAATGCACTAATATAAATGATCAGGTTTAACATTTGTGAATTTTATTTTTGGATACAACTGGAAAAACTGGCTCCTGCCCCCATCTGAGAATGTGACGTCATCACATTCTATAATCTAAAGACAACCAATTGAGATCAGTACACATATGTTAGATTAGACTGTCGGACCAGAATGCCCCAGGACCCTGTACACCCCCAAACTTGGCCAGGATAAGGACATAGAAAGCAGATGTTCGCTGCTCCCACCAGCTGCTGAGGAGAACTCTGAAGAAGGTGGACATCATTGTGTATTAGAGTAACTCTGTGATGGAAAAGCTGTTCTGTTTCTCCTAGAATCAATGATCATTTTAAATATTTTCAATATAGTAAATGTGTATTTTTTTACTTTGGATTTGGGTGTAGAATTCTATATTCTAAGAGTGAAATCTTTCATTCATTGTCCTCTCCTTTATCCCGACAGGGGTCGCAGGGGCCTGGAGTCTATGCCAGCAACTATGGGCCAGTTAGTCATAGGGCTGACACAGAGACATTCTTGTACACGCTCATTTTCACTCACTAAGGGCAATTTAGAGTCACCAATTCATCTTTGTACGGTGGGCGGAAGTTGAAGGACCTGAAGAGAACCCACAGTAACATGAGGAGGACATGCAGACTCCACTAACATCATGTGTCAGCCGACCCGAGAATCAAAGCCAACCTCCTTGCTGAGAGGCAGGATCACTAACTACTTTGATAACATGCACGTGAAATCAATAAAATATAAAAGAAATATTGTACAACACCCAACTCAACTTCCAGAGAAACTTTCAGAATTTGGTGCCAGTGTAATTAATATATTAATGAAGTCTGCCAGGCACATTAGCTCATTAAAAATATTACAGATTAAAGTGTGATGAATTGGTGGACAACACAATGGTCTGTTCTGGCCCTGGTGTGACCAGTCTCTTATCTGACCTTTACAGATACAAGCTGTAGAAGACACAAGAGACACTGAGACCCTCAGGGTCACTTAAGGAAGCACACGTAAGTCTTCTTCATAATGAAGCCATCTCAAGCCCTTTTACATTGTGTCAGTATCCAATAATAGATTATTTTAATTTCTACAGACACTTGAGGGAATATAGTTCTTAAAAACTTAATGACTGTAAGACAGATTTCTATTGAACTGAATAGAACTTTACTGACTCAAAAGCCAGTGTCTGCCTTGCGCCGCTCCCAAACACAGATAAATGGAGAGGGCTGTGTAAGGAAGGGCATCTGGCATAAAACCTATGCCAAATCAATATGCAAATTACTGCATCACTGCACACTAAGAGGCAGATGATTTTCTACAGTGACCCCAGTGGGGAAATGCCAAAAGGAAAAAAGATATTTCAATAAACTTTTGTTTTTCAAGTGACCTTTTCTATGGTACTGCTACAGCTAAGAATTTTAACAGTGTGGGACCAAGAGAAGTGACCCTCTTAAAAAAAGCACAAATAGAGCAATGATTTAGGGCTATTCATCTGGGTCAAAGTAAGTAAATGCTGCTAATTAAGATTGGGCAAATTAAAATGACATAAATGTTACCAGACACTTGATGATTTCCAGCATTCTATATTTTTACATTTTACACACATACGCCGCATCTTCACCATGTTTGAGTAACACACATTCTGCTAAAAAATTCAAATGTAAAGTGAAGTGAAGAATGAGTTTGGAAAATACATAATTGCCGCAGCTGAACTGGAAAAAAACAAACAAATATTGATTTGACCTGTGTCTAGTTTCCGCAGAATGGAGGCTCTATAGTTGGGACTAGCGCAGGTGTGCTAGTGTGCATCATCATGTCAGTGTGTCCCTGTGTTTAGCATTCAGGGAGATGAGGGTCACAGGCACCTTGCCAGAAGCTGCGTTTTAAGTGGCATTAGTACAGAAATATAGACACTGGATCAAATATAATCTGTTTGTTTGAGCCAATCTTTTAAGGTGGTAAGTCTGATTTTTTTTTCTAAGTGACAGATGTGTGAACTGTACTTACTCAGCATTGGCCATGATGCTGCTGGGTAATGGACAGGTGAGGGATGCGATGGTTGTCACTATGTCCTGATTTAGTGCTGCACTTCACCTTTTCATCTGATGGAGGCTTCTTTCATGTTGAACCTGTAAAGAACACAGCAATTTGCACAACTGGGACGCTGCCACAAAGTCGGCTACTACAACACATTGATAAGGTCACACTGTGGCATAAACTGTAGATGAAAATAAAACATATTTAGAAACCTGGTTCTTGAAGTCAGTGTAAACTTTTTAGAAGGTGAAAACGCGATGGCAGGTAAGATAAGGTTATGCTAAAGACAAGTTTATGTCTGGGAAAAGGGTGCTGAAATAACACATTTTAAATGGCCTACTTGATGTTTGGGAAGGATGTTTGATTAAGAGCAGAGCGTCCAAAAGTTTTTAACCCCAAGACTGCTACGAAGACAACAAAGCTGGCATTTAGGCTATCACAGCTGTATACGCTGAACCGACTGAACAATCTCCATACTTGGAAGAGTCTTTCTGAAAGAAGGCGTTTGCTTTGCATAAAGTACAAATCGTTTATGGACATACCTGTGTAAGATTTACATTGATGGCGGGAATTTGTGCGTGGCGTTGGTAGTCTGTAATGACTCCCTCGGTGGTGATGGGAGTACGAGGAGCAGCAGTAGACTTGCAGTGAGTGTAGGTTGCAGCTATCCTTAGCACTTTTGCTTTGGATGAGCACCACTGCCGCTGCTGCTGCTTTTGCTTCCGTTGCTCCCACTTGCGCTGCCTGGATTCCAGTGAAAAAAACAAAACGAGGCTCTAGCTTAGTCGCAAGAAACATCATCACTCGAGAAGATCATATTAGCCTCTCTGCTTTCCGCGACAATCATGTTATTTGAGCACTGTCCTGCTGGGCTGGCGAGGGTGATGTGTGTGTAGTCCGCTGCTCAGCAGAGGGTTTCCCCGGCGAGCGCAGCGGGGAACCCTGGGAAAGGAGCTGTCCAAGCGATGAAAGGAGCCCGACAAAGCCTCAGCTCACTATCGACCCTTCTCCATAAGAGCCGCACAACAGCGCCAGGTTCATCCAAACGCCAACCCAATGTTATCATGTCGGAGATTGACAATCGCCAACAGTTTGTGTGACATTTGCATCGCTCCGGTCACGACATAGCAATATAAAAATGTTGTCCGTTGGGTGGACGTGCGTGCGTGTATCAGTGCGTGCGTGCGAACGAGAGCCTATGAGCCTATGTCTATTTTTCCCAGTTACAGATTGAGGCCAATTTGCGAGCGGATTATCGCACATATGATTTTATTAGCTTTACGCCTGGTAGGTCGTCCCTCTCAGTGTCATGAGCAGTTTTATGCTCTCCCAAAATAAAGATACTGTGGGGATATAAATTACCTTTACAGCAATTGGCTTAAACGTTTGTCATTCAGCGGGATTAGCCAGTCGATGGTTAAAGCGCACATCAATCAAACTCGAGCCTATCTTCCTCATAAACACGCATGAACGTGGGCTGGAGTGGATGCAATAGGCTGAGGTTCACATTTAAGGGAGTGCGCTATTAATCATGCGTTCGCCGAATAAAAGTGTAAAGCTAAGAGATTCGGTTTAAGGAGGCAGATTCTTACGCTATCGCTAACAATAGCAATATACGAAATCCAACAGAAACAGTGTTTAGCCTATTGAACGTTTGGATTTATTAAAACTGCGAATATGAGAAAGTAAATATGATATGGCACATCCTTAAAGTGCATAGATAACAAAACATCTTCCTTTAGAAAGCTTTAAACACAAATGTAATCATAAATCAGGGAAAAATAATACACAAATGGCTCTTCATAACGGATAAGGCCAGGTATGAAACCAAGGGGGCAGAGCCTACTGAAGTCAGGTGAGCAGTCTTCAAGAAAAAAAATGCTACCATCAAATACTTCTGAAAACTGTAATTTTATGAAGTGTTCTGTGACAATATTGTTTTGAAGGAAAACAAAATCTTGACATAGAAATAAAAAGCAACAAACTTAAAGACAAACCTTTCTGTACAAAGCTTTAACATGTTTACAGACATTTTTGTGCAATAGCTAGATAGGGCTTGTGCACTGATGTTCAGATTACAAAGGGAATTTTTATCATGTGACCAAAAATAAAGGCAACTGAAGCTACTGTAACTAGAACGCTAAACAGGAATTCACATACTCATGTTTTTAAATGCTAGCCTATTATTGTTTAAGTCTGACACCTGACCAAAAGGAAAAAGTAGAGCAAAGTACCAGGTCATTTTCACACTGGTCTATTATACATAGTTTGTGTAAACTGCATTTGAGACAGTGGATGAAATGTAGGCACTGCATCATTCTTCCAGAAATCCCAGAACCAGTTTGGACAGTTTATAGGCATTATAGGTGTACATCATTAAAAAATGCGTAAAAAAAAAAAACTCAAGTGGAAACCAGTCTATATTAAGAGAACTTAAATCAAGACATGTTGATTTTGTGGAAGAAGGATCATACTCGCCTTGCATTAATAAAAAGTGCTGCTGTTTAATAGATAGCTTGAGTATCAGATATGTAACACACCAGGCTGTAAATGTTTGTTTGGGGAGTCATATACACATAATACAAAGAGTACAATATCACATTTGTGTGTCAAGCAAGATGTTTGTATTTTATACCCCTTGACAGGTTTGCTTACTGTGATATAGCTACCTCTTGGTCCAGGTCACCAAAGTGCTGCCATAAACTTGGCTCTCCAGTTTCAACAGGAGAAACCTTGGCAGCTACATTCAGAGTGTATTGTCCTGACAGCTGTTCCAAACAGCCTGTATCTTCAGTTTAACTGTAGGCCAGCCTGCTAACCTAGATGGACCAATGTCATGACTGTTGTGTACTCATGCTGCAGACCGTCTGAGTCAGTGTCACACAGCGTGTAGTCATCCTTAATGATCCGGTCACAGCCTATTTCTCCATTCCCAAACAGGCCAAAAAGTGGAGTTTTAGGAAACACTTTATGAAAAGCATCGGCTTCTACATTGCTCTGGTTATTGTAGTAATTCTGGCCTCTCCCAAGACAGGCAAACATGAAACCAATGGTGTTTCTTTCAGGAATTCTTGCGGCCTTAAGCCGTCGAATAGTGACTTCAGCTGATTGTGGGGTACTGATGTCTTGATCCAAGAGCACAGAAGCTCCCTGCACCTTAGAGCCACTCAAAGTAAGGCCCACTACACCATATGCTCCCTGGCTGCAGCTAGAAAAAGATGAAAAAATTACAAACACAACATTTATATGTGTCTTTGACATAGTCACCATTCATTCATTTTTATTCCAAAAGTTTTGTACTTAATGCTTATTATATTTTTTTTTATTTTTTTATTCAAATTTGTGATTCACATACCAATGTCTGGGAGGAAAAAAGACACTTTCTACAAGACCCCCAGCAACAAGAGCTTTGGTCTCTGCTAATGGTCCCAGGATCTGGTTGAGAAAGCGTGCTCCTCCAGATTTATATGCTTCATAGAAAAACAACAGCACTACACGCAGCTCTGGGTTATCAATTAGTCCTAAAATTGAGGCAAAAGAGAAGGGATGACAATGCTAAAAGATAAAATAATGTTTCTCTTAAGTAACAAAAACAATATAAATAACCTGCTTCTTTCATGGCTGTGGAGGAGATTGTCTTTTTGCAAAAATGAAAAGGTTTAATTTGAACTCCATCAATGCTGGGGAACATAATTGCAAAGCCTGCCTCCCCTTCCTGGTACTCTGTCGGAGGGGCGGTGCAGGAACTATGTGGAGTTACTGCAATAATAACAGAAAGAAAGGTTAAAAGATTGCCAAGAGATCTCACACTTGTTAGCAAAACTTTACCCATCTATATGAAGTTATTGGTGCTACAGCTGTGCAATTGTCTTAAACAATTCATTTATCACTATATTATAAAACACACACATAGAAACATCCTCTGATATAACTCTGTACCACAGCAGCAGTTCTAATGAGGTATTTATTATGAGTTTCCTTCTGAATTTATGTTTATCGAAGTTGGCTTTTTTAAGTCAGGAATTGCAAGTTTCCGATCTCTCTTGAACGCAGCATTTTTACTGTAGCAAAGTTATACCTACACTACAATGTACTTACTGGAACATCTAGACAAACTGTGTACTGGTGCAAGGTCGCACGCTAAGCCTTTATAATATTGACATACTGTACGTTGTAAAAGCTTGTCATTAGGCTCTATAGGAGTATTATCCTACGACTTCATCCAATTAAATTAGAAGTGTGTACTGACACTGCTCTCACCCCCAGCAGCAATCTCCCAAAATGAGTGTTATCACAAACAGCCAAGGCAGTCTTTAAACCTGACAGATGATAGGAACCTGATAAGCTATCATTCTGTGCAATGTGAACATGGCTGATGGAGACGCTTTTCTGAAGGGTTGTGATTATATAGAGAAATGGGGAGCACAGCACAAGGCATACACTAGGCAATCTATCAGAGAAAGGGGGTAAAGAGCAAGCCAATAATTGAGTTTTACAAGATGGCAAGAAGGTGGATTGCAAAGCATTTTGCTAAAGTGAATCCTCATGAAAAATATTAAAAATAAATTAAACAGGACACTTACAGACTATGCCTGGTGTGGCAATTGCCATGACATCACAACCTTTAGGAAAGAGAAGATTTAGGTCTTCAACTGGCTCTGGGCCATGACGGCTTCTTTTTGCTTCAGAAAAGACAAGGCACAAATGTAAGTCAATGTAAGCAGAATGCTAGACATTTATATTGTAATATTATATTAAAATATTAAATTGGCTAAATCACTTACTTATCACTTACTCAAATCAACACTAGACATATGTGTAGTTTTTAAAAGATAATAGCATGTCCTTGCAGATGACTTATACAGTTAGGTCTATAAATATTTGGACACTGCCACTGGAAGTTATGTAGTCATGTTTTACAGACAATGTGGTGAGCTTTGGATCATGAGCCATTCCGAGCCTTCTCCATACTTTTCTCTGCCCATCATTCTGGTACAGGTTGGTCTGAGTCTCATTTGTGCAAAGAATGCTGTTCCACAACTGGGCTGACTTATTTAGCTGTTTTTTGGCCAAGTCTAATGTGACTTTTCTATTGTTGAGGCTGATGAATGATCTGTGATCTTGTGGTGAACCCTCTGTATTTTTTCCTCATCAAGTTTTCTCATTATGATAGACCTAGACACTGATAGACCTACTTCCTGGAGTGTTCTTCACTAAGGTGAATGTTGCGAATGAGTTTTTCACCATTTTTTTGTATCCAGCCTAAGGATGGTCATATTTACTTCCATTGAGATACTGTATGGTGGGATTTTACAGAAACAGCATTCAAATGCAACACCAGGAATCAAGACCGAAGTGTAGCTGTTAATCTGCTCTAACAAGAAGTGTGAGGTGTGGCATTGCAATCTGAACTTCTGCATCAAAGACTACATATTAAAGCATTTTATCTCTAGAAATTGCCTTGTACACTTACATATACTGAATTTCCAGGAGAATATTTGAAGGCTGTGTATAATTAATCTGCACAGTAAAGGTCTAATACCAAATACCTTTATTTTGTCTATAACACAAGTCTTGTCCATTGAATGTTTCGCAGTCTACCATGGCCAGCACTGTTCTGGGTAGCAGGAACACATTCTGTGAATCATAAAAACATGCAACGTAAACATGCAACGTTGCGTCCAGATTAAAAAAACATAACTACTCGCAGCAACAGAAACATACCTCCACCTCCTCGGCCAGGACGCTAAAGAGAGCATGAACGCCTGTGTTGCAGGGCCCACAGGCTGACACCCAGGTCAGATCCTGCTGAGTTCTCAGCACACGACGGGCGCAGTTTCTCCATAATCTGCATACACTTAACAGCCACAACACATTTAAGGCTACAGAGAAATCACGCGACTGATGATTTTAGGATGCTTTGAAACACACCGTGCATCTTTAAATAATACAGATAAACATTTAGATAAACAGACAACGCAGAAATTGCCATTTACTGGAATAATTGAATGCGCCAGAGCTACATTATTCCTTTCGCTTAGCTTGCATGCACGCTAGCCAGGGTAGCTACATCATACATAGCATAAGCAGTTACCTTGCGATTTGAAGAAGAGACTTGGTTGGAACAAACGTAAGAATTCTCTCGACCACTTCTGCAACATTGCTAAGAACATAGGCGGCCTTGCTGTCTAGTACAGAGACAGAAGAATCTTGATTTTCTCCCATAACTAGTTATAGATTTCCAATGCGGATGCCGAGCTACGAACTTTCACCCCGGCAGTAGTGCGTCCCGTCGCCGCACTGCCCCCCATTGGCGGGGAAAAGTAATTGAAAGACAGATATACACAAGAATGGGCACAAATTAAAAAAAGCACTGGGTTCTGCAGGTTCAAGGTCATAACGACAAAATGGCACAATTGTAAATATTGACAAATGTAAATACCAGACTTTGACCACATAACTAAACAATTTATTCACATTCATTACATTTTCAAAAAAAAAAGAGACAAAAACCAAATAGTTCAAGAAAGTAAAGTATAATGTATACTGAGTAGTAGGAACAGTGCATACACATTTTTTTACATTTAATAACAGCAAGTATTTGTAATAATTATTCTTTCCTCACTAAATTTGTACATGTTTGACAACGTTTACAAAAAAAAAAAAAAAGCAGATAAAAGTTCTTTTAAATAACCTTGGCTTAATGTATGGCTTTATTAACAATAATTAGGCTATGTGCAGTGTTTTTTTCCTCAACTGGTGCGAAATATCCCAAAATATACATAAACATAAGAAATACATACAGTGAGTACCTGCTACTTTATTAGTGTGTCAGCCTTTACTGCTACCTTGTGTTGAGGTTGTTCCCCCCCCCCCCATTTACAACATTAAGAAGAAATACACAAGGTTCAATGTTTTCTGCAGCAGCTGTACAGTACATAGGAAGCGGTCCCAAGTGAAGTGAAGGAACTGATGAGGAAGAGCGACAAAGCTCAGTCAAAGGTTGCACATCTCCAAGAGAGTCTGATCCAGCATCTGCTTTACACTCATGTTCTCTCGTTGAGCATGTGAGAGTTTATCTGTTAATATAGCATTCAATCTGTTAAAATCATCAAACAAGAAAGAATAAAAGCAGACAAAACACCAGCTAAGTATACTACAGTGTTGGTTAGATATGTTGTTTTGTTATAACATTTGGATGTGAGAATGTGGTTTAGATTTAGATTGTATTAGTTAGGGTTTAATATACAAAGTACAGGGTGTAATAGTTTAAACAAAGTCACTATATATTTTTATACATTAGCTATAATCAAGACTATAGCAAATATGGTCCATTATAGAACAAATGGATAGTTATGTAGTAGTTTATACAAGAAAACAACATCCAGTCCCTTTTTGGTTTGTGCAATGAAAAACAGTAACAATAGTTAATAGTCTTGATCTGTATTGTACAGAACTGGTCAAAATATGGAATTGTGTTTGAGAGCGTTTCAAAAATTGTGTTATGACTTCCATAATCACATTAAAACATGAATATATACATTTAACTAGATGAAGAATATCTACCTATGCCTAGCGTATAAGGCAAGTTACCCAGTTTAGCACAAAGTTCAAAGTTATTTATACATGGGGAACCAAATACTTGAGGTGCAAGCTAAATACTTGCAGATGCTGCATTTTAAAAGGCACATTATTAGTAACAGTGCATTATTGTATACACTTTTTATAGAGCAGCTATGCTTAATATCTTTCATTTGCTATGTTGTTTTGAGGGTTTTGTATCTATGGAAGTTCAGTTCTGATATAAGGCTATTTGGTGATCGTTTTACCCCTTTTGAATAGATCTCTCAAATGAAATGATGTTGCTATAGCCTTGATAATAACTAAGGTATTAAATATCCAATCTTCAAGCAATATGAGCATGCATTTTATCTTTTGTTTGGTGTGAATGACAGCTTTATCGCAGGACTGTGAAATTATTTGGTAATGAACAGTTCACGCCTCATTTAAGGCTACTCTGAGTTCATTGGTGAGAAGACGGTTTTTCTCAAGCTGCTTGTATAGATGGTCTTGACAGCCAGTAAGCAAGTAAAAGAAAGAGACACAAGAAAGGTTAGTAAAAGACAAAAGATGCTGCTTCTAAGACAAATCACTGTATGATTGTTAGCTTATATGAATAAGGCTATAAACTTGATTAAAAAAAACGCAACCAAAAAGCAATTACATTTATTTACGACTATTTACTGAAGTATAATAATCTATTGTTGGAAAAAACAGTCCCTTTATTTAAAATTTTGATGCAACTGTTAAAGAGTTTTGGTTAAGCTAATAATACAGGGAGGTCTCACAGCTCAATGTAATATTGCAGAAGAAACATGCGTCTCATTATAAAAAGGTATTCTTTATGGTCTGTCATACTTTTAAGAGTAAATCTAATGAAAAATTACTGAAAATAGAAGCCATTGGGTAAATGAGAGCTTCTTTCATGAAAGAGCATGACTTTGATAAAGGTTATATACCATGTAACAGTCCTCTCAAACAGAAAAGGGAACAAGGGATGGGAGAGGAGCTTCAGAGTTTATTCAAAAGCTACTCGACAAAATAAATTAAACACAAATGTGGACACACAAAAAAGAAAAAAAGGTGAGACAAATGAAAATGAAGAAACATGGTAGGAGAAAAGCGTAAAAGACTGACGGATGGAAAAATGTGTTTATTTTACAGAAAGCAGTTTGGCTCAAAGATGTGTATGAGAGGTGAACACATGGATAGCGGCAGCCATCGCCCAATGTGCAGTAATTACAGGGCAGTGCAGAGATACAGAGGAGAAATGAAGTTGGGCTGAGCTGCGCATGAAAGAGATGATGATGTTCGACCAGCGGCTGGCTTCTGTGTGCAAGTAAAGGTTTAGCTGTGAAGAAAAAAAATAATGTTGGAAGGAGTAAAGAAAAAAGAAATGAAAAGCATGCAAACAAATAAAAAGATGCTAAACAAAAACAGACAATGAAAGGATAGAGGTAGTATGGGTAGTAATAAGGTTTGGTGAAAACACAGCTGCAAATCTAACTCTACAAAATTAGTTTTACAAATGAATTCATAAGATTAATGTTAGGCAAGCATTTTTCCAATTTACTGAATGCCTTTGTCCTATTACATTCAATAATGTGTCTGCTATAAATCACTTCACTCACACATGCCACATGAGGGAGCAATTGCACACTTGGAAGAGCTCTTTGGAAACTATTGAGAGTAAAGGCAAGCAAGTGGTAAATTACATGGAGGTCATGTCGTTGAGGGCGTGGTCCAGCTCCTCGCTGATGGCCTTGTACTTCAGTTTCTGGGCATAAAGCTCATCTATTGTGTGTTTATAATAATGGAGTGGCAAAGGATTGGAAACACAATGAGAAGGAAAAATAAATCAGAGAAACACAAGTCAAAGAAAAATATAAATGGAGAGAAAAAGCAGGACAGAAATAGGAATGGTACATGGTGCAGCTGCTCATGGCTGTGACAGATTCCAGAGGAGTCACAGAGAAACAACCTCACATGTTCCTTAACCCTGCGACGTGTGCTCAGGACTAACGTGGCCTTGAACAGTCACTTCAACAGAATGCCAAACAGCACTCTGGTGAGAAATGCTGTGGCTAAGATAAATTAGATCAAAGTGCAACTGTGAATCAGTGCCTTGTGCTTCTTTATGGTCCTTAAACAACTGTACACATATGTACCCTAAAGTGACTTGCTTAAAAGTGTACCTTTATAATAGTTTTATAGAAACTATGAACATATGAGAATTAAAAATAACAAAATGACTCTACTCGACTGTGATTTTAGTGTAAATAAACCAAACCATACTTAAGAGTAACTGTTCCAAATTAAAAAATAAAACATATGCTTAAGATTAAGAGGAAAAGTTTCCTACCCTCCAGATCGTCGATGGTCTTCTCAAGCTTGGCGACTGATCTCTCAGCAAACTCAGCACGGGTCTCAGCCTGAATTTAGGAAAACATAAAACATTTGTGATTTATCTTTATATTACCTTTTTCTACTTTTCCTAATATAATACACAACTTCAAAAAATGTTATATTAAACCATTTATAATGAGCTCACCTCCTTCAGCTTGTCTGTCAAGACCTTGATCTCCTCCTCGTACTTGTCCTCCTTCTGTGAGTACTGTTGTTGCAAACCACAATAAATAAGTGAACCTCTAAAACTTCAAAACATTACATTAAATGTCACATCCCAAATGTAAGTGTAATCTGTAGTTTAGAGGACATTATACCTTCTCTGCCTGAGCCTCCAGAGACTTCAGGTTGTTCTGTACGGTCTTCAGCTCTTCTTCAAGCTCAGAGCATTTGCTGTAGGTTTATGATCACATAAAAGCAGTATGATACAAGTAACAGGAAAAGATGACAGAACAAAACACAATTCACAATCTTACCCCTCAGACAGTTCAGCGCGCTCCTCTGTACGTTCCAAGTCACTCTCAATGATCACCAGCTTACGGGCCACCTGAAGTCATGATACAAACAAACACATGATTTACCAACAATATGTGACAGCTGTTGCTTCGGGAAAAAAAAGCCCTCTCTTTAAAGCTCAAAGTCCTGGACAGCTGAGAAAACTCACCTCCTCATATTTGCGGTCAGCCTCCTCAGCAATGTGTTTGGCTTCCTTCAGCTGGATCTCCTGCAGTTCCATCTTCTCCTCATCCTTCATCGCCCTGTTCTCAATAACCTTCATGCCTCTGTGAGAGAGAAATCATGTCAGTTCTAGGCAATGAGCAGAATTTACACATTAGCAAACATTCACTGAATGTCAAGAAAGCATTAGAATTACTTTTTAGTAGCGAGTTAGAACAGATTATGTAATGTCTAGGATTTTGGATACAAACCTCTCACTCTCATCAGCAGCCTTCTCAGCCTCCTCCAGCTTGGTCAGGGCTGTGGCCAGACGCTCCTGAGCACGGTCCAACTCCTCCTCAACCAGCTGGATACGTCTGTTCAGGGAAGCTACATCACCCTCAGCCTAGGAAAACACCATAGAAAAATTGTATTAGCCCAAAAAATATGCTTAAAAAAAAATAATGTGGTTTTCTGACTTTCAACATGAACCACACACTGCACTGGCCTGGGCTGGGCTGGGCAGGGCAGAGCAGATCAGATACCCACCCAGTGGCATGTCTCCTAGTTTATGACATTGTATGACTGTGAGCATCTTTTCTGTCCTGCCAGTGTGAAAAGTCACAGTTCGATATGCTCAGTGCTACACCCCAAAATTAAACGTGGCTACAATTGTTATTATGAACAATGTTACCCTACTGTGCTACTAGCTAGTGGCCTGCATTAATGTAGCACAGAGGGTTTTGTCTGAGATGTGGATGGTGCTGCGTAGCCTATCCTTATAATGGGGGTGCTTGTTTATTGTGGACGCTCTGGGTGGTGCCGCTTCATCAACGCACATCCTACAATTGGGTGATTTCACAGTCTACCTGTTACCTGTTTGTTCTCGAGTACAAAGTATAGCTAAGCAGACCTAGCAGCCACGCTTTTTGACCAGACTGACGCTTAATGCCGTCGGTAGCCTGGAAACTAATTGCCTTAAATCATTAGCAGTGGCTTACTGATTCCCTCGCGCTCCTCGCTGTATTTAGTTCCCGCTGTAGTAACGATGCCCGCTCCTCCGCCGCATCGGCCTGCTCCTGAAGCGACTTGATTTTCTTCTTTACAGCTTCCAGAGAGCTCCCACCGGCCATTTTTACTATTTTTTATGACGGCTAAGTCTTTTTTTCCGGCTCAATGTGGAGTAACTCTACACAGACGAACACACTTGGAGATGCGGCGCCTTTGATCCCTGCCCCCACCCGCTTTAATCAAGCCTTGATGAGGATTGGAACGTGCCATCAACCCGGAAGTAACCAATTCCTCTCAAAATAATATTCATATACTACGAATTAAATAAACATGCATTAAACCCATATTTATGTGGGTTATTTTGAAAACGCTTCAGCCAGTAAAACATTTAGGTGTCAAAAAGCACAATTTTATCATATGTTTTTTCTGAGCATCCCCTGTTGGTAAATTGGGTGCACCCAATCAAAATCACAGTTTCGAGCATCACGGGACGCACTGTTTTAGCAAAAAGCGACCACCTACATTTCAAGGCTATAATTTGAACTGAAATAAAACTAGAGCTATTAACAACAACAACAACAACAATAATCATCATAATTAATAATAATAATAATAATAATAATAATAATAATAATAATAACAATAATAATAATAATAATAATAATAATAATAATAATAATAATAATAATAATAACCATTACTGACTCTCGGGCTTAATAATAATAATAATAATAATAATAATAATAATAATAATAATAATAATTGTAGCGTGTAGGCTATATGTTAAAATCTTAGCAATCCATCCAAAATAATTAATCAGATGGCAGTAGTTTTTCATCTCATATTTACTAAATGTTTTCCCAGTTGTGTAGTCATCATATAGTCTATGCTATAGTCTGTACTATTAGGCTGTTGATATATTATATATCATTATCAATAAGATGTAGGCCTAACTCAAGTAGACCAGACCAGCTGCCAGCAGTAACTCAGTCGCGCTTGGATATAGCTTCATGGTGCCAGGTGAAACCAGCATGACCACAAATCTGTCATGGATGTTGCGGGACCAAATGCTTGTAAAAGACAGCGCTGAAATCTTACACTTGTTTCGCCCAGACGCCTGTGGAATGCACCGGTAGGCCAGTATACTCTGTGACCATACCATATACAGCACACGAGCTAAATTTAACTGTACATACATTTATATACTACCTTTTGGACTTATCTAGTTTATTATTGCAATACTTAATCATTACACTAGGGGTCATGGTGTATTGTGAGCTGTAGTGTGTCTAGTAGAACCGGTCTCTCTCTCACTGGTCCTTTTACGCCAGTGTGTCGCTGTCCCTGCAACTCACATCTGTGGCTTTCTTCTCAGCAAGCTCCAGTTTCTCCTGGGCATCCTTCAGAGCCTCAGAGTATTTGTCCAACTCATCCTCAGTTGCCTTCAGCTTCTTCTGCAGTGCGACCAGGTCATCCTCAAGCTAGGTCATAGAAATCACAAAATTAGCTATTATAAATGAAATTGCAACAAAAAGTTTGAGACAAGTTAATATATAATAATTCTTATTCTATATTTCATTTTTGTGCTACTTTATAGTAACTTTAATAGCTGGTTATAGCCTGACAGACACAATCAATTAGTAATTGCTTTGCAGTTACAATTTGCTACATTAACCAAATAAACTAAAACATACTTTTACAATATAATAGTCAATGTTGTCGTCGCAAAATGCATCAATTAGCCTATTTTGCATTAGTCATCCAGCAAGAATACTATTTGGCATCATGCGTAAAGGCTGTGCCGCATATTACACGGGATGCCAAAAGCCTACCTGTTTGCTTCTGTCCTCAGCTGCTTTCTTGTCTGACTCAGCCTGCTCAGCTCTGTCCAAGGCATTTTCCTTGTCGAGCTTGAGCATCTGCATCTTCTTCTTGATGGCATCCATGGCTGCTTAGAGTTGGTGGTTCCACAAACCAAAAAACAAAAGAAACTGATTCAAAGGATCGGAGCGCCTGAACCCTACTGGACGCCAAGCTGGAGTGCGAGCTCGCTTAGGTTGTAGTGAGTCAAATATGCCTTTTGGCTAGTCAGTTACTGGATACCCAATACTTTTTTGGACACAGGCGCAGCTGTTTGCCAAGGAGGGTCTGCCTTTTTTCTGGTTCTCTTTAGTGATTCGCTGTCTTAAGACATTTGACAACTTCTGTGACTATACATGGGGCATGGACGTCAGGGGGTCACTCCTTCCTCATACCAAGACGTCTTCTCCTATTTCTGTCACCCTCAGTGACATGCAGGAAGTAAAGTGTGAGGATTCAGAGGTGTAAGTCCACTAACAGATTATTGGACAGAAACATGTATTGGCAATGATATCCCAAATCCCACCTAAAAGACATCCCAGAAACTGTATGCAACCACAAGGTGAATATTGCAGGAATGACTTAACGCCATACTCTATAACTAAACCCTAGATCAGTAACCAAATTAACTGTCTCAGGGCCAATTTGATGCTGCTATTCAGACAAAACAAATATATCTGATTGGATAAGCCCCTGTGAAAGTTTGTGTGTCCGTTAGTGGTGTCATGTTAGCTCATGCAGCTCATTTGTCTGGCACCAGTCATTTTAGCAGCTCACTCAAAACATAGTTTAACATCCAGATAGGCTCTGCTTGCTGCAGAGCTACATCATCAAGCTTGTAAGACTCCTTCACAGTAATACATGCCTAAGTGTTATATCTTAAATGGAACACAGTGGACAGGACACAGTGGCATGCTGTCTGAAAGATACAGAAGCTTTGGCATTTCAGCAGCCCCCTCCTGAGCCACTGTGATAGTTCACAGGCTATTGACTCAGTGCAGCTGTCATACTCAGTGTGAGGTCAAGACTGGGCAAGGGTTGATCAACACTTTACTGTTCATTTCAGTAATAATTTCAAATTTTTATACTCCAAGGTGACATTTAAATGTTTAAAGATGATCTGTTGTAAATAAAACAAGTGTTCTGCTGTTTAGAGTATCAGAACCTTTTACACTTTTTTTTTTTTGTAATTTTGCAATAAAAATATGAACAAGTATAGGCAATATATTATAAAAGCTACCACTTATTTTGTATACTGTATGCTCATTTGGGCTTAATCATTCTGTCCGTTCCTTTATTTTTAAGGTTTTCCTCATTGTTTTGTTAAGTGCATGTGTTTGGAATCACTCAGGGAACACCTGCTTGACTCCGTCTTTGAGCTTTGAAGCCACACCCCTTTTCTTTTTTTCTTTTTTTAGATCTTGACATTGATAAAAGCTGTTCATTTGCTCTCATATCAGTTGCCGCTTTTCTTCTACATTAGATTTGTTTGTGCTATGGGTTAAAGTAAACAGACATCTTAATGCTACAGGAAAACATCTTTGGCCTCTCCTGACGCCAGAATTAATAATGCTTCTTTCCTGAATAGCTGAACATAGGTTTTACATCAAGGGCTGGCCACATGTTTTAACATTTATCTAATGCCACAATGCTTTTCATCTCTCAGCAGTTTTTAGCTCTATTCATTATCACTATGGTGGGCTGGCCTCCTTGTCTTCCTTGGGGGCTTTTTAAGGCACTCAGCTGTCATTGGGACGTCATTCTGCCATGCATTTGGCATGCTCGTCATATAGTGAGACCTGAAAGACTCATGGTGCAATCCATATGACCCTATAGGTACGGTCTGTCTGACTGTGACTATTTACATTTAACTTGACTTTGCCAGAAAAGTGTAAAGAAAAAAATATCAGCAAATTACACCCATCACCCATTGCTTAGTTATTTAATTAACCAGTAAATAACTCACCAAATCAGACAAATATATAAAGCCTTTCACGTGATAAATAAGATGGAATAAAGCTGGAACAAAGCTTGTGCATTGAAAGGTTAAGGGAAGTAATAAAAAGGGTCAGCTTTTTGCCTTTTTGGATCAAACTCAACTCTAGCTCAATGGCTTTTGATGTATCTTAGATTTTAGGAACTGCAGTTACATTGATGAAGTTAGTTGGTTTCTTCCTAAAAGAGAAGTCTACTTTTTAATTAAACGTATTGTGCATTTTATCTATTCTGACTATTCTGACACTAACTCAAGATAGTTCAGCTATGATTCTAACAAAGAAAAAAAAAAGGTGTCATTGAATGTGGCCCCTGTAAGCCCCAGAACAACTAACTGAGTGGTTGAAGTCTCTACTGTTGGTATGTAGTCTGCTGTAGTCATCAGTAACTGTATCTGCTTTGACTTTTAATATAATTAGATTTCGTACATAAAAATAATGGATGAGCTGTCGTCTATCAGCTGCTAGTTCTCATTAAATTCAATGCCCCTACTCTCTCAGTTTAATCGACCCCTCCTCCCCTCTAAAAGTCAGATTGAAAAAGTAGTATTATAGATCTACAGTTAAATATACATGAAGTTTCCAGTGGCAGCATAGGCTCTAAATTTAAAGTAATACTTGAGCAGTTGATTGGTAGGGTTGAGGACGGTGCTCGAAGCAGCTGTCCCACTGTAGTTGACATTGCCTCCTCGAATTTTAGTGCCTGACAAATTTAGAACAGGTCTCAGTTTAAGCTTCAACTCAATATAGGATCAGGTTTAGTGCTGACTCAAAAATACCACCTTGTCCTGTCATTTAACTGATGGAGATGCAAAGAGGCCCCATTACTTTTGCCAGAACTCACCTGTTAAAAGAGGAGCTAAGGGGCTGTACAAAGGATTGTAATATAATTGCTGAAAATATATTTTTTTTTCAGCATTTGAGATGCAGAGTATTAATACAATATGTTGCATATAATATGGGCCAAACTAAAAAGAACCCTGTGGCTGGTCCCAATATGGTCCCAGTGCACTGAAATATTAGGACAAAACCTGTTCTCAATTTAAGTAGTGTAAATTTAAATTAGAACACTGAATATACTGTATAGGTAAGCCAGTTGAAATTACAGCAAAAAATGACAAGGTCAAAGAATGTTACAGTGAAATGCTTTATTTTCAGTAAATACAAAAAATAGTTTTACACAGGCCAGATAAATCATAAATCATTTTAAGCTATACGTCTCACTTATTTTTTACGTAGTATACTTCATAACTACATGATGTATCTGCTTGAGAACAGAACATTTCAATTGCTCCAGATCAAAATGTACCACAACATCTTAATGGTTACAGATACAGTATATATTGGAACATCCTCATCATATTTATTTTTCCTATAGGCAGAACAGGAAAAGCTCATCCAATGTAGTGACTTTATTACATACAATTAAGCAGGTGACAGACTCGAATCCCCAGGCTGTCACTAAGTGCAGAAACACTATGATGCATGCCAGTGGAATGCAGTACAAAATTGTTTTCTTTATAATACTCACATATCTATTGTGATGGTACATCTGAAACTGCAACACATTTTGTTAATGACAAAGATCTATCATTCCCCTGAAAGCAAAGGGGACAAGATAAATATAAAAAAGTGGAGGCTTTAAGCACTTAGAGGAACAAATGGGGACCAGAAATCAGACATACATTCGAAAAAACAAACAAACTGGTTGTACCTTCTTCAGACCGAAATGAGCTGAACCCATCATTCAAGCAGAACAGATACTGTATGGACTAAAGACACTAAGGCACTAATAAGAACATCACTACAGATGACATCCCCCACTCTCACACAAAATACATTACACACAAATGTAATAGCCACATATTTTGCAAGAAATGGTTTGTTAACAGCTGAGGATCAGAATGAGTGTGTCCTTCAATATAGTTTAGCCCCTCTGTCCTCCAGTCGCTACTGAAACCAAACAAATGCATCTGAACCTCAAAACCATGCACACTTTTCACAACAGGACCTAATGTTAGTACACTATAATGAATACTGAAGCACTGCCGAAGTAAGAGTAAGAGTAAGCAAAGTTGACCAAACACACCTAGTGACATCTGTAAACATATGATTTCCTCTATTGCACCAAAAAGTAGTAGCAGTACATTTAATGAAGTCATGTGGAGTACCATTATCAGCAGTGAGAATATAAAAATGGATATGTTGTAGTCAAACACAGATCAAATCGCTTAGAGTTTCATTATTGCTAATAAATTTAATGTTTTCAAAATGAAAGATCTACATCCTTAAATTTAAAAAGTATTTTCATTTGAACTAATCCCTGGCAATAAATGAGTATTGCTTTAACATTTCCCATGTAGTAACAAGCCACAAGTAACAAATAAAGCACCAAGTGAAAACAACCAAAAGAAACAAACAATATTAGCATTGCAGGGCATTAAAACAATTACATTAATTATTCTCTGCGTTCTTACCAATATATATATAATGATTTTGCTAAATGTCCCCTAAAACAGCAATCATAATCATTGCATGCAGTTTGCAAGGGATGGGGTAAAAATGTCGCCCCCTGACGCACCATTCATGTTATTGCATCAGATTCTGTTAATACTTTGTATCCTGAAAGGGTAGAAATAAAACAAGCAGGGAGGATATTTGATAGGTCTATGTATAATGTATAAGAGGTGGTAAATAAAATACTATTTTTGTCCCACTGCTAAAATACGCATGTGTAATAAATATTCCTTCAAATATTAGTTAAGCTGTCTTAAGCAGAAAACCTAAAAGAGAACATTAAACATTCGAATCACAGATTACTAAGGGCTTATTTAAAATGAAAAGCAGTTTCACCTTCATAAGACAAACAAAACCCATTGTTATCAGCAGGTACAGGAAAAAGAATGTGCACTGAAATATTGGAGATCTAATATTGGAGTAGACCATCTAAATGAAAAATGGTTCATGCAACACCAATATAGAAACCCAACCTTTTTATACTGGTGTTACTCATTAAAAGATTCATGTGACAGGAACTTAAACTGATATTAAGGTGCCAAACTGGATGTGAACAAAGAAACACAGCATAAAGGCCAACATTCATACCATAACAGTACCAAGCTGATTTTCCAATGCAGTTGAACGACTTGCATGACATTCGCATTACAATCAATTCTTCATTTTCAGATTACGAACTAGAGCTGCAACTTGTAAAAGACAAAGGGTGGCTTAGGGACAAACATTTGAGCACAGGTGTTTTAGTGTCTGTCCCAGGCCTGTCACATTCTGTTTGATTGCATCAGTCAAAGTAGTTAATGCTATACGCAGAAAAATACAGTTTTTCAGTCTTTTCATCACAATCATTATGTTAGAATTGAATTTAAGTCTTGTAAGTAGTCATCTTGGATGTGGGGCTCAGTCCGCGGTATTCACTGCAATTTGATATTTGTAAATAGTCACAACATAGTAAAGTTCTTGTAGTGTATAGCTGTGTATGTGCATCGGGAAAAGGACCCACATTTGCACACAAACACAGATGTGCTTCTCTAGTTGGGCCAGGTAATTGCTGCTGCTGCTGGGTGTTTAGTTGTTGTCCTCTCGCAGCTCACTGGGTAGGAATTTGTACTGTTGTTGCCTGATCTGAGCTAGTTTCTTTCTTGCTTCTTCAAGCTCCCTCTCCTTTCTTAGCATCTCCTCCTGGGCTGCAATAATCTGAAAGAATAATATTACTAGTTATGTCACTGTGAAATTTATTCCATACTATATCTTGCACTAATTCCGTGTGTGAAAATTTACACAAATTATGACAAGCCAAAAAATATTGTGTTTTATTTAGAAAGGATTATAAATGCAACAAAGTTTGTACTTATTGTAGCTAATGCACTCAAGAAGCCATCTTAAAATAATACAGCTGTAAACAAAATTGTTGGTACCCTTCATAAAAAAATTAATTATAATTTGCTGTAATTAACTAATGTAAATCAGACATTGCTTTTGAATTGCGGTTCATTAGAATTGCTAAAAAAAAAAAAAACACTAATTTAACAGCCCTGGACAAATTAGTTGGTACTCCTATAAAAAAAAAAAATTACCACAGTGACATGTTAAATTAAAAAGTGGTTTGTAATTCACATCACAGGTCTCTTCAATCTTGTGGTTAGTCGCTCTGCCTTTTTAAAGGGTGAAAAGTGGTCATTGTGCTTTTTGGTATCAGCTGTGCACTGCACTAAACATGAACCAGACAAAGCACAGTGAGATGTCTGAGAAGATTGGAAAGAAACTCATAGACAAGGATCTAAAGCATGTAAAGGCTATAAAATCAGAGTTGGACAGATGAGACAAAACTGGAACTTTTGGCAAATGATGTCAGGTCTGTGTTCACAAATGCAAAAATGAAGCATAAAAAACAACAACACTGCACACAGTCTGAAACAGGAAGGAGGCTCAGTTATGTTCTGAGGCTGCTTTGCTGAATGTGGCATACGGTGTTTTGAATCTGTGCATGGTACAATGAAAACTGAACAGCAATGTCCATTTACATTAGTCAGTTTTCAGCAAATTATGATTTATTATTATGTACTTAGGCAAGTTATTTCAGAGAACACTGGTCTTATGAAAGGTACCAACAATTTTGTTGTGACTCAAGAGACTACCTTACCTGCGCTATTCCACCAACAAACTTTGTCTTGACTACTACATTGTCTTCATCTGCTTTGTCAAATGCAGCCTTCTGGGCTGCTCTCACCAAGTTGTCTGATGCCTTCTTAACTGCATTCCCAGCAATCTGGGGTGGAGAAAAATGTATAACAGAATTTTTTGCTGACATTGTAGAGTCTAAGACCTAAGTCAAGATATTTAATGTTATTGGACAGAAGATTAGAAGTGTGCCTGGTTTGTCATACCTGTAATCTCCTCATGGCCTCAGAGTCCTGGTCCGCCTTCACCTTACAAGCAACCAGCAGCTGGGCAGTGGAGGCAGCCACCTGTTTAGCTGAAGAGATGAGCTTCTCTTCACTGGCATGGCCTTGCACTGACGCATTAGCTGCTTCACACAAGTTGCTTGTTGCTGCTGCCACCATACGTGCCTATAAGGGAAAAAAAACAAATGAGAGTTAATGTGTGAGACTTGTGAAAAGTTTAATTTACTCATCTACACTTACGGCAGAAATCAGTCCCTGAGACCACTGTCCGTCATCCACGGCATTGGCAGGGATGGAGCCCACTTTGCCCTGAGCTACCAGCTCTCGCTGGGCAGCTGAGGCCGATTTGACCAGTGCACTAGTGGCTGCAGCAATGGACTTAGCTGCCTCCAGAATCTGCTCTTCAAAGTTCAGGGTCTCATCTGCTTGCTAAAAGAAAAAGAAACAATTGGTCAGACCACATCAATTTCATGAGTTTGTAGATTTTCAGATTGTTTACTACTGAATCATTGTTTTGCCTCAGAAGAGGAAACTTATTATAGGCTTCTTTTGTCTCTGATAATGTCTAATTTGTTGTTGTATTATTTTATTACACACTTTCACACACATCCACACACAGAGCAAACGTCTGTAGACAGAGCGGGACACTGTAGGAATATGTTTGATATATAGTTGGGACTGATTAACAACCTAATATATCAAACATATCAGACAGAGCCCTGCAGAGAAGGCCTCCGGTGGTGGGGGCAGAAGGGGAGGGAGGGGCGGGGTTTGAATTAATTCATCACACACTGGGACTTGTCAAGTGTTGATGGGAATGAGTAAAAACAAAGGGGAAAACACATAAGACAAAGCAGCCTTTCTATGGAGCCACCAGAAAACACTTAAGAAGTAGAATCCCAGGATGCCCACCGGGGGGAATGTCTTTTTTGTCCGAAGTTCTGAATAATTTCTGAAAGTTCAGTATCACACACCTTTGGCTTAGCTCTAGGTTTGAGCTGCTCCAGCTTCTTAGCTGCTGCTTCAATGGATGCAGCTGCTCCAAGCAGCTCAGTTTCTGCAATCACAGTTGGATCCTCAGGGTCCACCCATTCTGAACCTGAATGAATGAAAACAGATTGTGTTATATGAAACTAAAACACTTAAAAAAAATACACACCAGTGTGTAACATGCACCACTACAATATAAAAATCACACAAAAAAGACAAAAAGAAAAGGTGCCACAAATAAAAAAAACTCATGCACAACTGGAGACAGCACACTGCCATTCACTGCTAAAATGAAGTGAAAGTTGCTTGTTATATCAAGTGGTATATAATACAAGGCAAGATGAATGGTGAAATATACAGTGCATAGATGAAAATGATGTACATGAGTAGCAGAGTTCAAACTGTGATTAAATGATTGACATTAGTAAACCACTTACCTCCATCTGTGGCAAAAAAGGAGGACAACAATGTTACCTGATTTGTTTAAAGAAGTTGCTACCAGTTAATAACCTAGTTAATAAATAACTTTAAGTTAACACACATATAACTTAACCACTGCAATAACTTAACCACTACAGAATGCTAATAAGGGTGCTCCGATCAGGGTTTTTGAGGCCGATCACCGATCACCGATCAGCCTCTGCTGTGATCGGCTGATACCGATCATGGCCGATACCGATCACGTGGTCTTCAATGTAGAAATGTATTGTATGCAGGCTATTATTAGTTCCATTTGAAAAATACTGTAGCCTTTGTAAATATAAAAGAACAACAAAATTCTACATTATTTTTGTTTTAGAAGAGGTTTTGTTGCATTATTGGTCTTTAATGTGTGCCCAGTGTCTGTGGCTTTGTTTGAATGCTCCGCTGATGTAAAAATCAGCTGTTCTTAATTGGTTTCTTTAATGCGAGTCCGCGGGTGCCTGTGTCCGCGTAACGCGCAGCCAAACCAGGTTGAAACACAGTGGACTAAAGAGCAGACAGCTCCTGCTGCCAGTTTTGACAACGTCTGAATGAAGAAAACGTGCAAAGAGAGCAGAGAAGACAACGATGAAAGGTGCTCCTCTCAGACACACGGACACATGGGCTGCCTTTTTACTTTCTCTTTCCATTAGCAGCCATTTGGTGCAGTTTAAGCCACAAAACGCACAGTTTTCTCCGCGCAACAAGACACAGGCAGACTCTGAACTTTCTTAATCCTTTTAACGTAACTGTTAGCGGGTTAGCTGTAGCTCTATTTATGTTGGTGTTTGCAAATACACGCACTGCTGCGCCTCGGTTCTGTCCCGTGCGCTCCTAAAGCAGGCGGGGACACAGCGGGGACACAAAGCAGCGCCTCCAGGGCAGGTTTGTGTTAGTTATAACCAGGGCTTAACTTAAAAACACTGCTAAAATAACGCTACTGCTGTTTAACCAAACCGGAGTTGCAGGACAGTAAATGTGAGAGCCTCGCGTGTTTATTGTAATTTGATCGGCCCTTCTGATCGGCCCATTTTACCGAGCACCGATCACTCTATTTTTAGCCATGATCGGCCGATCATGATCGGCGGCCGATCGATCGGAGCACCCTTAAATGCTAAAACATTGTACTTTATTCCTTGGGACATCAACATTTTCATTAAAAAGGTGTGATGATTAGGAGACATCGGAAAAAAAACAAATCTTCTGGTCAGCTCCTGGTGAAGAAAATGTATGTAAATATTATTATAACACTAGTGGTGAGGTCCTACCTTTCATAGCCTCAGCTGTCTGGATAAGCTCTGTGACAGCACCTGCAACCTTTTTGGAGCAAACTGCCAGCTGTTGCTTCTGCTCTGCTGTGGGCCTCTGCAGAACCTATTTATAAAGAGAAATATTGCAAATGCATTATAATGTTTAACACACAAAAAACAATAGTATTTTATGGACAAAAGTTTACTTTTTATCCTACCAATAGTACTTGTTCCAGGAGATCAATATATCCTGTTGTGCACTCTGTTCCAAATGTCAATGCTCTTTTCTTCACCTCTTCATTGACCTCTGGGTTATAGGCTGCTTGCTGAAAGTATGAATGCCATAAAAGTAAATCATTAAATTTAGGTCAAATTTTTAATTGTGAATAAATCAAAGGACACAATTTCCAACTATATATATAGTTCTTACTATAAAATAAAATCAAACGTGTTGTAGTGTGAATGGGCAAAGCACCTTGCAGGTGGTGAGCATGTCTGAGATGGCCTTGCGGCTGAGGTTAGCCGTGTGGATGATGTCCTCCTGCCGGCCCGAGTTCCCTGCAGCCACTGCTTTAGCTGTTGCCATGGTGATACCCTTAGTCATGCGTATGAATTCTTCAGGAGTGGTTGTCTTGTTAGGAGCGTCTTTAGATTGAAACACCTGGGAGGAAGACGATAAAAAAAAGTAAAGTAAAAAAACACTGATTGCATGTATTCTCAAAAAAAAAACAACTATGTGCCAAGTTTGAGAAACCACTTATATTATACTTATACTGAACCACTTATTGCTAATCATTTGTATATTGTCATTGTTACACAGATGAAAAATTTGCATTCAGGTTCCATTTATGCACATCCTTTGACCTTAACTCCTTCTCACCCCTAGTTCTTGTTTAATGCACTCAATGGTGGCTTCCAGCGCCCTGGTTCCTCGAGTGGCCTCATCCTCTACAGCCTTCACTGTTTTCAGCAAAGACGTCACATTAGTCACCATCACCTAAAGAACATGGGACAAAAACACACAAGTATGAAATATTTGTTATGTACAGTTTTGAACTGTAACATAGACAAACTGTATTGAACAAGACCTTATTAAGCATTATCCTATTTACCCACTGTTATTTAACCATGATGGTGATTGATTTGGTTACTGACAGGTGTGAGGTCTGCTCCAGTAATGTCCCAAGAATTCCAGCTACATATATTCAGACCAGACGCTTGAATTTATGCAAATAAGAAAGAATGTTTGGAGTAACAGTATATGAGGGGTATTGTACTTATGAGAGAGCGTTAGCATTAGCATCTGAAAAAAGCTTGCAATATTTATTGAAAGATAATGATAATATGTAATAATATAGTAATAAGTTGTATGTGTTTGAGTGAAAGACTAGTTACTTTAGTATCATTTGTATGATAATCCACAGTGCTTCTGTAATCTGGTGTAATGTGACTGTTGTGGGAACTGTTGACAGATAGACAGATAATCACTAGTACCGTACCTTATATTTTAAGCACACTCACTGAAAATCGCCAGCAGCTGCCACTAATGCATGCTCAAAATAGCTCACATTATATTTATGTTATATTCATATTAATGTTACTGAGAATCTTGAATGACACTTAAAGCTAAAATATGCAGGATTATGTTTAAAATTAACCCTCACAGAGTGATATTTAATTGGATTCCACATCAACAATATAAAAAGGTTTATTTGATTACTGCAATTGCTTTCTGTCAATTTAATATTTACTTTCTTCTTTATTTATTTAGCCTTTATTAAACTATTAGTATAAAGGTCACAAAAGACACACAGATTTCACTTTGTTGATCAGCACTGAATTAGAGAATGGGGATTACATAATGAAAATCCCAATGCAATGCTTTCAATAGGGTGTAGAACTTGATTATAAGAGACAAGGGCAGAGGGCAGTCTTTTTACATCGCAGACACTAATGAATTAGGATGTAAACATATTTATAAAATGTGCAATAACCTATATGTCAAACTAATGAACATGTGTCGGTTTAACTTGGATAAGTTACTCTGCAGGGACATAAGCAGAAATATAACGAGTCATATCTATAGTTTTATTTCTAATAGCGAATTGTACAGAATGGTATTCAAAATCTGAATTACAAACAATGCAGTCAAGACAGTCAAGCAATGTTTTTATTGCTCACCTTGGCTGCACTCTTCAGCTGATACATAGATGGATCGTCTGCTGCTTTGCCTGCAGCACACTTGGTGGCACTAATGAGCTCAGCCAGAGCCTTAGCTACATCTTTAACAGCATTTATCAGAACCACCTATGAAAAGGACACAAAAACATCACTCTATAGAAAAGGAACAAAACAACAAAAAATGTACAGCTATGCACAGCTCATTTTCAGAGTTCACTTTCTAATTACACAAACATGTACAATCACAATGCTGAGTTTAACATGACATTTGGGACTTCATAGAAAGAGTTTTAGTAATTCCAGTACTGAAAAACTCTTGTTGGCTGTATTATCACTATATACTCCACAAAACTTCTCATGGGCATAACTTTATTATTTCATATTCATATATTTATTTATTCATACTTTATTCATAAATTTAGTTGAAGCTTACCTGTGTCTCAGGGTCATCTGAGCCAATGCTTGCTGCTCCCAGTTTGACAACATCGGTAAGCTGCGTAATGGTTTTGGCTGATGACTGGGCAGCTTGTGCCAACTTGTCCTGTCCAGAAGCTGCACCAGACACCAGCATCTTTGTGTCTTCAACTAGAGCTTTTGCGGTCTTCAAAATATTTTCCCTGAAAGGTACGAAGAAGAAATGAAAAAGTAATTTTTTTACTTCACTAATGTGATTTCTGAGATTATATGCTATTCTGACCCTTCCATTCTGCTTTAAATGGACCATAACCAGACAGGTCTTGTATAATCATATACAGACAGAATGTAAACTTTACCTGTGATCAGCAAAGGACTCATCATTCTCTGCATTGAGCGTGCCAGCAGAGGCAAACATGATGGTGGTGTCCAGATCTGCTATAATCCCAGACACAGCGCTGGCTGCAGTAATGCATGCCTGTGTGCCCTTGTTGCCTGCCTGAAGGGCTGACAGCACCAGGGACACCTGAGAACAGATACAGTATAGCATATGGTATTTTGCACAGAAGATTACAAAATGGCAAACTTTGCCTGACATAAAAAATTGTAAAAAGAGACAGGTGGACTTTGCTGAGGTCTGTGTTTTGCTAGGCCCCTTAAAGTTTGTTGACTAGTATTTGAATAGTAAATCATAAATAATGTATTCAACTGCAAAACAGAAAACAGTCAGAGGAGCATTTGAAAATGGCTATAATGGCAACATTACCATTTTCGTGCAGAGCAACCTGCAATCCGGACTAAATAACCCTAACCACTAAAGCAGATAAAGATTAAAAGGCATACCATCTCCAGTAAGGGTAAGTAAATGTATACTGCACTATTGATGTATATGCTTTGGATTGATATTTAACTTTAAATTGAACATACCTTTTCTGTGACTGCTCGAGCACATTCTATTAGTTCTCGTTTGGTGAAACCGTCTGATGGAGTGATCTGTAATGCTCCAGCTTTTTGGACCAGGTAGATACAGCCATGACCCAGGTCTTGTACTCGAGTCTTAATCTGGAACCCAATCTAAACGGCCAAAAGAATAGTCAGTACAAAACCTTTATTTGCACACAGCTCTTTTAAGTATTTTTTTTTTAAATCAACTTGATTTGACCATTCTCACCTCTTCTGGCTCCGCTGTGTAAGCAGCAAGTCGGCCCTGAACAGCCAGCTGGCTGTAGTCCACAGTCACTTGAGAGGCCAAGGCTCCTAGCTCATCTGGACTTGTCACTGATTTTGTCATCTGTTGGATATATACCCAACCAGTTCACTTACATTTATCTAGAATAATATTTATGGTAGCAAAAGAGCCTTAACAAAAAAATAGACAGGTAATGTATAATGTCAGTATAAAGATATACCATTTCCTGAGCAGTAACAGCAATAGCCTTGGAGTATTTCACCGTACTGGTCTGGTAATCCACAAAAGAGCCCTCTGGTTCAGGAGGAGTGCCTTCATCAAGCTAGAGGGGAACAAACGCATTGAAAGTTAATTATAGCTGTAACAGGAATTATTCTTTTTAAGTTAAATAATTTCAACACAGAACATGCAATCAGTAAGCTCGTCTTGTTGACATACTTAATCTATTCTATACTACAATTTTACTACAGTTGAAAAAATTACATTATGCTTCTAACAGCACATGAATAGACGACAAAAACAACAACACATCAAAGTGCCGTTATCTGGGGTGCAAAACCCTGGCAGACAACGGGGATGATGGAGGTGACGTGTGATGACAGCTTGCTGATTTTGCACAATATCACAAGTACATGCTGTTGCTGTTGTTGTTGTTGATGCCCATGTTCACAAAAGTATAAAACCTTATTAAAATACATTAAAATGAGCGCTAGCCTGAAGCCTTCATTTTAGGTAAAGTTCAATCTCAGAGATAAGTTCATTATATCCACAAACAATCTAAATAGATTATCTTATTTAATTAAGTACTCACAGAACACCTGACAAACAACTACATGCATATTTGACATAAGATTTCACCTGAATAATTGGCTAACAAATAGCAGTTAAATGGAAGACTTTACTAAAGGTCAATTCTACTTTGCTTTACTTGATTTGGATTTGGATTCTTATGGTTATTATTAACTAAGGCTGGCGACAAGAGAGAAAACAGCATAGGGTGAGTAATCTCAAACTCATAACTCTGTAGTTCTTACCATTGTGGCTTTTGCTAGGATAATACAGATGTATTTACTTTATTCCTTTTTTCAATTGAGTATAGCATAGCACTTTTTTAATTAATGTTTTTCTGCTTTGTCAATGCTAAGCAGACTATACCATCACCACTCACCTTGGCCATTGCATCTGCAATAGACTCCACCATTCCTCCTACCAAACCCACTTCACTAGCAGCCTCATTCAGTGTCACCATAATATCATCAACTGCCTCTTTCATGAGCTGTGCAGCCTCAGCTATGGCATCATGGGTGTGGATAGCCTGGGAGGTTGAAGACAAATACATTTACTCATTGTTAGTTTAAGGTGTCTTGGAGCTGTCTCTAGTGTAAGTCTGACCTTTGGGTTCCCTCCTCCTTCCTTGGCAGCATAGAGCATCTGCAGGGCAGACTCAGCCAAAGTCTTAGTTTGATCCAGAAAGGTCATCTGCTGCTGGTGGTCTTTAAGCTTAGAGGCCATCCCTACAGAAGCAGCGATGAGGGGATCAAAGTAGCCAGCCAACTGGGTCACCTAAGGCAGGAAATACAACACTGTCTAAAACGTGCATTGTTTGCATTACTTACTTGAGTGAAACGTATTACATTTTGACAATGTACAAATGTTAGTGGTAAAATATGTAATAAAATATGAATTTATATAATAATTATATTATTATAATAACTGTTATAATCTAGTTACAGAATACTGTGTTGTAGTTGTAATCCTATCTTCAGCAATGCGATACCTATACATTTTCATTTTACTATGCAGTCACTGTATTAAAGTCAATTCTTGCCCTATATCTACCTTGTGTCCTAGTTGAGAAGCTTCGCCTTTGGCGGCAGTGGAGACAGGGTCAATTAAGTGGCCAATTTCCTGCACGGTGGACGTTAGCTGTTCTTGAAGTGCCTGAAGAAAGGAAACAGACAAAAAAAAATCCATTTTGCTTTTTACAGTTATAGAAAGGAAAAATCACATAAGTGAGTGGAAACCTGCAAGGAGAAATGGAGGAAGCTGTAAAGACAAATGGTTGCCCCGAGCAAGAGAAACCCAATTTAATATTAAAAAACCCAGTGTGGAAAGTTCAGCATAATATTACTTTTAAAAGTCAGTTCAGTTGTTGAACAGTTTGAATCCAAATTATGCAGTGTCAATTTAACATATGAACTATATAGTTCATTTCTTGCTTCAAGCTATCCTATCTTAACATGAAACAAAATTGTGACTTTAACAAGAAAGACAGGGTTATCAATAGGTACAGATGAAAAAAAAAAAACATCAAAGGAAGATATCTATGAATCTTGAAAGTATAAAAGGTCACTGTGATGGTTGCTTACCTCCAGTGAGATGTCGTCTCTGCTGGGTAGGTTCTGGCTGACTGCTGCCAGAGAGGCCTGCTCAATGTCCCGGATACATTTGTTGATGTTATCAATTGACGAGTCACACTCCCGTTGGCCGGGGGCCTTGTCCCTTAAAATAAATGGAGAACAGGAAGAGCAGCAAACCAAAGCATTAACACAGAAGAATGATTTACAGGGAAAATGAAATTTAAAGAGTACTGAAAAGTAAGTCAGAAAAAGTAAATGTTGACCCAGTAACAGGCAGAAGAGCTCCAGAGTGCTTTTCCATAACTGATCCCTCTTTCATTGTTGCTCATTTCGCATGCTAAAATGGCCTGTAGGGCCTCTAATTTGACACAGAGAAATTAAGCTGGGTAGACAAATTAACTTTAAGCCTCAGTAAGGTTTAGAGGGTCTCTGAGTAAAAACGCAAAAATTCTGCATATTAATTCCTTGGGGGTATGGGTTTTGCCTGATCCCAAGGTTAGGTACAAAATGTGTAAAAGAGATTATAATGTAAGGCCTGTGAAATAGAACAAGTATGTGCAAGTATACAGCCATATATGCACATTTAGTCATGCTGCATTAGTCTCACTGGAAACACAGACAAAAATGTTAGAGTCATGTTTTTGCTATTCCCCTAAAGCAGATCTGTAAATATGAATCAGCTATAGTGGTATTAAAAATGGACATAGAGCTAGTGGTGATGTGGCAACATGGTCTACTTGGTTGCCAGGCAACATCACAAACCTGACATGTTACTGTTGTTACACAAGCTGCAGGCATTTTGTCTTTTTTTTTTCCAGTACAATATGTATTTAGTCAGTGACTGTCCTTTTGTAGTTTATTTGTCAAATATAAAATATATTTGTCTACTAACCGGATTGCTGTAATGAGGCTTTTGATGGAGTCAGAGACAGTGCGAGAATGACCAGCCAAAACCGACCAGGTGGGCGGATCTTTAGGGTTTATGACTAAAGAACGTGCTGTCTTTAGAAGGTGGGTGGAGCTGTCCAGCATAGAGCGTGCTGACTGGAGGATGGGTGCCTGCGCTGCAGAGCCCTACAAGAGAGTCACAACAATACAGTGATATACATTTTTATTTTTCAAATAAAACATGAATATTCATACTTAAACTAATGATTGCACACTCATACCTCACTGCTGATTTGAGCAGGGATGCTGGCAAACTCAGGGTTGGAAGCAAATGTTGTCAGATTTTCTACAGCCTCAATGAGTGGAGCTGTGGCAACTCGACACCTGTTCCTATTCTCCTCAGAGAAATCCCCATCTAGAGCCTTAACACAAGTAAGAAAAAAAGGCATCAGACAAAAGCCATAACTACCTTAATTCAAAGGTCCAAAAAATAAAATTAATTGACAAAGATATGTTTCATTCTTTCTTTCAGATATGTGCCACATTTCAACAAGAAGTTTATCAGCCACATAAATAGCAGCAGACCTGTTTGTATCAAATGCTTAGCTTTTCTCTGTGAAGCCATTGGGGGTCAGAGACACCCTGTGAAAAAAATCTATACCTTGATGGTTTTGACCAGGTTGGCTGTGCTGTTGGCCACCTCCTTGGCTGACTGGACAAAGTGCCTCTTTGCGACCGGGTTGGTTGTCTTTGATGAAGCCAAGCGGCATGCATTACATAATGCAGATGTGTGCTTAGCAACTATGGTAGCTGCCGAGAGCACCTATGCAATAGAGAGATTAAACTTTTAGTAAAAAGTAAAAAATAAAAATAAAAATTAAGAAACCATGTTTATTCATTAGTGTCTGTGCAAGACATTTATACATACCTGGGATGGACTGCTATCTGGGTCTACTAGGTTCTGACAGGCCATCTGAATTGCCTGGTTGGCTTTTGCAAACTGGATGGGGTCCACAAGCCCCTGGTGCCCTGCCTGACTGTTGGGATCAGACACACCTACCAGGTAAGATGCCTAAAGAAAGTAAAATAACAGTGAGAAGAAATGTTTAGTATGCCCCATTAAGAATGTGTGTAAGGAGTCTCCACATGGTTCACCTGTCCAGCTGCTTCAGTAAGGCCACAAAGGGCCTTTGAGGCTGATCCCACACAATCTCCAAATGATGGCACATCTCCAGTCTTACAGTTCTGAGAAATACCTGCCATAGACTCTCCCAGGACCTACAAAGCATCAGCAGACAAAGTGACAAATAGTGAAAGCCCTAAAGATGTTATACCTTGGATGGATGAGTGCAGACAGCTTTGTCTGACGTTTACCTTTGAGTTCTCCATGACACTCTCAATGCAGTCAAAATAGGATAAGTCACTGACAGGCTCGTTGGGGTTGTCCAGCATTCCCCTCACAGCCTAAAAGACAGAAGCAGTGAGATGTTTCATCAACATGTGATCTAACATGCTGCTTTAACAGTACTTTGTTGTGCTGCATGCACATTTGATTGAGATGCTACTCAGGTACCACAGAAATAGCTTTACCTCTAACTCTCTTAATGCATTGTCACACTCCTTTTGTCCAGGAGCCTGCTGTGTACATAGTGTAATCAGCTGGTTAATGCTATCAGTCACTGCTCTGAAATGCAAAAATGAGGAATAATTAATTATTGTTTAACTGTGTATATTGTCTGATGCATGGTTTATACATTGAGTCATTGCAAACCCATCACACAAACTGAAAGTGCATTACTAGAGCCTTACCCAGAGCCCAGAGCATGTAAAATAATTTCACGTTTTACTTCATATGTTTATGCATTTAAGTAACAAAAAGTTAAGCTGTTTTTACAGTAAAACATATTTTTTATGTTATACCTTGCTGCAGCTGCAAGCAGGTTCTTGGCATTTGCTGCAGCAGGATCCACAGACAGACTTTTAGCAGCAAGCAGCAGCTTGCTGGAAGCCATGGAGATATTCTTCAGGTTTCCAATTACTTGTACTTGGTCATCTTTTTTCTGAAATTATTATCCATTAAAAAAGTCACAATTATGTGGGTAAGTCTAAGATCTAATAAGTTTGTATTAGTGCTGCACGATTAATCTAATCGCAATCGCAATCGCGATGTTAAGCTGTGCGATTACGTAACCGCGTAAAAGACTGCGATTTGCGATTTAACGTAAACCAATGTGAATTAGGTGACGCCACATCCAAACGCTGTGGGCAGCCGCAGTGTAACGTGCGAGCTGTGTGGGGCTCAAATAAGTTGTAGACACAGGGCAAAACTCGGAGGCAAGTATTTCTTTGGAGCACGGGAACACGTCTCCGTTTATTGCCGGGCGCTCAGAGAACTGACAATCAGAGCGTGAGAAAAACATGAACCAAGCAGGTTCAAAGTGAATGGCGCAGGCGCACTATTAACACAACTCAGACACCCGCTGACAGCAGGTATGGTCACGTGACTACCCGGCTTGCAGCAAACAGTAGTGGAAGACATGGATGCTGAGGAGGAACATGAGAGAAAAGCAGAGTTGGTGGCGGAAAAAAATGCAACTTTTGTTGTATGGCGATAGTTTGGATTCAGGTACGACGGCGCTGAACAACAATACGTGCTGTGTAAAACCTGCAAAGCTAAAGTCGCTACGTCCCGAGGTAATATGACCAATCTCTAGCAACATTTGAGACAACACAGAGAAAAATATGACGAGTGCATGCAAATAAAAACCCAAACCAGTAACGTGAAAGATAAAACTGAAAACCGCCTGAAAGAACCACAACGTACAATGACGGATACATTTGCAAGTGCTACGCCACTTAACAGGTTTACGTAATTGTTTACAGGTTTACGTAAAAGATTATAATGACATTCGTTTGCAATTAGCAGAAATATCTTTATTTTCAAACTTTTATTTATTTTTTGATATTAAGTTATTTGGAAAAAAACATTATGTAATATTTTTTGTGTCCTGTATGTTTTGAGTTGAGAAATACAGAAACTATATTCTGTGTTGTCCTTGATATTCAAGCAAGTAGACTCATGACACCATTCATTAAATAATATTGTAATCGCAAATCGCAATATTGTCCATAATAATCGCACATTTTCATCAAATCGTGCAGCACTAGTTTGTATGTACAATATATACAATGATTTAAACCTGAGTGTGGCCAGCCATCTCAATGCCAGCGTCCAGGAACTCATCAAAGTCTTGGCTGAACTTTCCAGACGCCTCAGCCAGTTGGCTGCTAGAGCCTCGGGAAGCATACACCACCTCTCCTGCTGACTGGTTTAGGTCTGCTGCCGTTTGGTTCAACTCGCTCTGGGCCTCCTGGAAGGACTTTGAAGCTGGAGGAATCTAAATATAAGAAACAAATAAGCCAAATTATGTATGGACAGGTATAATTATTCTACATACTGTTATTCTAGTCACTTACTGTTTCTATAAGCAACTTTTTACTGGCTTCTCCAATGCTTTTGAGGGCCATGTCTACATCTTTCTGACCAGGCAGACAGTTAACACAGTTGTTCAGGGAGTGAGAAACAGCTTTGGCCACCTGCACAAAAAAATGCATTTATTTATTTTTAACGACTTACATTATTTTAAATAGTTTTTTCACTATTCATTAACAGTTTAGCTACAGACCTGTGCTAACCGCTGCTGACTCTCAGCATCCCCAGGTGAAATAAGTGCCTCTTTGGCTTCGTGAATAAGAAGAGCTGAACCATCCATGACGTCCCGGGCAGAATCCAACATGGCCACCGCAGCTTTAGGGTCTGTAGTGGAAGCAGCTACACCACGGGCCGCCTGGGCAAGTGTCTTCAGGGCCTGAGCTGTCTCTCTGGCTGCTATGCCTTTTAACAAAATGGTAGGGCCATTTTTGGTACATCTTAAGGCATACTGAATAAAGAATGCAGCATGTAGCATTTCAAAACCTTCTAATCTTTCTTTAACTCAATCATAACTGAACTTTTGCCTTAATTTCAGAGTAGTTACTTGGCCAATCAATGCATCAATTAACAATCTTTAAAATCCTTACTTGCGTGTTCTTACCAGTGTAATGTTCATTTCCTTGAGCTGCACAGGTAAGCAGCTGAGCCATAGAGGATCCAACTGATTTTGAGGTGCTGCCCAGATCTTGAGCACATTTCTCCAACTGAAATAAAAACGTATGTGCATTAAAGTAAAAAAACAAAAGAAAGTAGTATTACCAAGATGCAACTGTTTACGTCAGAATTTAAATCATCTCTTACAGATTCACCAGGAAGTGGTTTGAGCTGGTCACTACTGGCAGCCACTTTAGCATCTTGTAGCTCACTATGGAGTGTCTGAATTGCATTGAGTGCAGAGTCAATCTCCATAGGACCACAGGCTTCATGGGCCTGTACAAAAAAAAAAAAACTTTGATCAGTTTATAAAGAATCATAAATGATCCTATCTACTACCAGTTACAAGCAATTCATGATATTTATTATTGGCATTGGATATATTTTTGCATATTTTAAGCATATTTTCACATAAGTACCCAAACCAGTTCACTCTATTTACATAGGACAGCGCACAACAAATAAAGTGGGCACAGAATAAAATTATAAAAACAATGAATATTATAATAGTAATACCGGTTGCTAGTTTTTATTAAAATAATAAAAAGAAACTGTAGAGGCAAATAAGAGGAACATCATTATGATGTTATAATAATGTTTTAGTCAAAGTATGAGCCTGCTGTACATGTCCTTTTAATTGTGCAGTACCTTCTGTGCTGATGTCCTGAGTTCGGCCAGACAGGTGGCTAGGTTCTTGGCACACTGACCCAGTTGCATGGCTGCAGCCTGATCTGTCACCGTGGGAACAGAGGACTTTGCCGAGGTCACCATCTTACTACCAGGCTGCAGTAAAGGAGTAGAAAGCAAATGATGTTTAAAATGGATTTTACACATTTATAAGATCATGACACATACAACTCCAAGGTATTTATTCCACCATTGTGTATCTGTCACCAAAAACAAAAAAGTGTCAGCAATACTTTAAATGCATACTCCCACCACAACAAAAAGTCTGCTACATCAAAAACAGGGTATAGATCTTTTATTGCAATTGTGTTGATGTACCACACCTGTAGGAAGTTTTGACTGGCAATAATCAAGGCCAGTTGAGCACTGAGGTCCTCTGGCTTGGCCTGACTGCCACGCACACCCTGGACCAGCTGAGGGATGTGATCTGCAACAGCCTGAATACAGAATAAGCACTGAACTATTCATTCATTCATTTCAAACAGGTAACTTTAATGCATAAGTCCAAAAGAATATTTACATATATTTATCTATATAGGAGCTAAAAAGGTGAATTATTCCAGGCCTAACTCACCTTACAGCTCTGCACCAGTTGTTGGTGGGCTGCAGTGTTCTTGTTGGAGGCAGCAGCATTTTGAGCAGCAGCAATGGTCTGAGTGGCTGCAGCAGCTGCTTGCTTTGCTGCATTCTGAGGATTTTAAAGCCACAAATAAAACATGCAATCAGGGTCACAACAGCTTTTATAATTAGTATTTAGGTGTGAATGTACTAAGGACTTTACAAAAAAATCACCTTAAATTAAAACATCTTTGATATGTGCATCTGATCTGACCCATTGTTTTGTTTTGAGTTTTGCAGTAGCTGTTTATTCATGGTACAAACACCTATAAAGTACACATTTTAGACATGACTAACCTCCAGCCTGTTTATAAGTTTTTTCTTAATAGCATTCTGCGCAGCAGCATTAGTGGCGACACGTAGCCCTTCGGCAGCTTCTCTCAGCCTTTGCTGCTGGTCTTCATTCTCAGGGTACGCTGCAGCCCCCTGTAATAAACACAGTTCACATACACACAATTCATTACCTACAACATACCACAGAACCCTATACACAATGTAGTAAGCACAGTTATTTGTGATTATCCAAGCAGTGCACAATGACTGTTGCATACTGTGCTTTTAGAAATCAGCTGTAGATACTCACAATGATCTGTATGCTAACCAAACCTGCATATTCTTTATATTAGATTGTTCTTTCTATTGTGAGTGATGCTGTTGGAAAGATTGAGCACACAGCCATTAGGTTAATTAACTAGGAACTCTGCTAGCTACACACGGCCCAGTGCACATATGTGTGCTTGTGTCGCTGGGGTAAAATTTAACCCCATAACTGTTGCTTCGATAGAAGTTGTATATTTAAGCAAATAATATACTTGGCACACACACATTCGAAAACAATTAATTATGTAAACAACTATTCATTTGAGTGCCCATCTTAGTGTCTTGCAGCTGTAATCTGCCCGTTGGCTACTGCCAAATCCAATTTAATAGAGCAGCTAATTTGTAAAATGATTACTGCCTCAGGGAGTCAGAAGATGATCACATGACATGGGACTTAAAACGGCAAGCCAATTTTATGTGCTCTAAAAATATAGTTTATAAGAATTGAAAATGTTAATAATAACAACAAAAATTACTTAAGCACTGGTTTACCAAAGTTATAGCTGACTCAGTTTGGGGTTTTTAGTTACATAAAATTATGCTACGGTAAGGGTGCGAAGTCTGGGATCAAGCTCTACCAACCAGCTGAAGGGCATCATTTCTCTTCCACATTCATTTATTGAGGACTTATTCTAATTCTCCTACTCATGGTACACGTCAAATAAATATCTTCAACACAAGGCTGTTAAAAATGTCAATAAAATAAAGGTTTAGTTATTAAAAGGAAACAAGCAATAGGCACAAAGCAATCACTTAATGTGAATAATTTTCTTTTGAATCAGGTTGTTGGCACCAGATGCATCACAGCTATAATCAAACACCTTCTATAAATAAAAAAGTGTGTGAATAATAGCTCATTTACTTTTGCAGCTTCCACCATTCTGGCAGTTGCATCAGCCAGCAGTTTAGCAGCAGCAAGCAGCTTCTTCGAGTTATCCACATCCACCTCAGCCTCTGCATCTGACCTCATAGCATTGACCAGGTCTGATGTGGCCTGAGCCAAGACTCGAGCCTGGCGCACCATCTCTCCTGAGGGCAAATCAAAATAAAGTTTAGGTAGAAATTCTTATTTTGTCATATTTTATCTGAGTGAAGCAGTTTATGTATGTGGCTTCTGTTTACAAGCACTAGTCCTCGGGTGGCTGCATGCATTCAACCCTTAAAGTAAATTTTCCTGTCAGTTCAATGCTTGCTCCCGCTGCTTCATCAAAATGTTAAAAAAAAAATGTATGTGCTTGTTTTTCTTCTATTGGATACAATACAAGACTTGAATACAGACTTGGGGAATGTATTTCACATTAGTTCAGTGAAGTCATATAACTGCATTATTTATATACAATCAGTATTTATTTTAATTCTGAAATGACTTACAGTTAATGAAAACCTCAAATTTAAGATCTCATAAAATGTAAATATTGCATTACAAAATCATAATCATCACAATTAAAATAAATGCTTGAAATGTTACACTCTGTGTGAACCTTTTTGAATTGAACTACTGAAATAACCCCACTTTTCCACATTATAAATTTGTTTACAAGCACTAATAAAATGTCCACTGTATGTCATTTTACACCCACCTGCATCTCCCATTGAGCTGAAGATGCTCTCAGTAACAGTCATAATGGTGTCTGTGGCCTGGTCATAGCGGCCAATGGGCTCTCCTCTGGACGTGTACTGACGCACGTGTTGCAGGAGATCTCCAAGAGCTTGACTGACCACACTAGCTGCAGCACTCACCTTTAACACAGGTAAACTCTGTTATTCCTTTCTTTTTGGAAAATGTTAAAGTTAAAAGAGAACTGAAATCTATTGTACCTGTTTGAGGAGTTCACCATCTTCTGTGGCAGAGAGACAAGCTTGGACACAGCTCTCCACCGAGCGGTCCACCAGCTTCCCAGCTTCAATTAGCTGCTCCTGGCAAACTGGAGAACTGATAGTGGGGCTAACCACCTACAACAATATGCAAAAGATAGTAAATAGTTACACTGTATGATATGGTAAAGAGGGCGTACAAAACTAACCAACAAGTTAAGGCATTAAAATATGTTTGTGAATAAATGAATAAAGAACAAACTTCTAAATAAGAATATATTTTCAGTCAGAGATTAATGTAATTTGCTTACTAAATCTAACCGTTCTGAGCTAGAGCCCAGATACCATTTCAACAAATTTAAAGCATTTGGTTTACATTTATTGTTACAATGCCGCTATTTCAGCCTTTGACAATTTTTAGGATTACCAGGAACTATTGACAATTTTACAGAAATAAGATGATAGGGTTTTTAATGCAGCTTTGCAAATCGAAGGGATGCATTACAAACAGTACATTGTCTGAGTGACTTGTATGCAGATATTTAAAGATTTAATCTTTATCTGTGGCAGACATTTGTAGGTCGGAGAACAGAAGGATCAAACTTCTTCTAAATTAATAAATAGTAATCTAAGGGACCACACTTTTTTGTGCTTTTGTTTGATACCACTTGTTTGCTACTGTTTAATGCTAATGCTGCTCTAACTGTACTTATGCAGTTGCAACAATGCAATTTTCCTACTAAGGGACAAAGGCTTTCTTTTCTTATCTAAAATCAACTTTTCTGAGCTTTCTACTTATAATCGGTTCCATGAATCTCTGCCTCTCCCACAAAAGCCCCGCCCACTTCAGGAAGCTCTGACCAATCAACATGCCCTCTACATCCAGTCTGCTCTCATTTATCAAAAATCAGTGTACAGCTCTATTTCCACTGATTTCTCACAGCTATTTTTCATTTTGTAGTAAAATTGAATCATACAACAGTTCAATGCAGTAAAAAGCTTTTTATCTAACCTTCTGTTCAAAAGACTGTAACAGAGCTGCACTCTGATGGACTCTTTACCTGTGTCTTTATGTCACCAGTAGAATACTTATTATTATTATTTTTCTTCTGTCAGATAATGTTTTTAAAGGTTATAAAATGTGCAATGCTGGTCTAGAGGTGATCAATATTGGTTTAAAAATGTGAATACAATGGGAAATTGTTATGGCTTTACCTTTGCACATGCGACCAGCTGGGATGTGGAGAGAGCACACTGTGTGGCAGCAGCAATAACTCTGTTCTGAAGCACAGTGTCTTCTGCAACCTGAGCCACATTCTTGGCTTTAAGCACCAACATAGCAGCAGCATTAGCCACAGCTTTGGCCAAATTCATCAGAACATCCTGCACAGCAAGAGCGAACAAAGAAACAGAAATATCAATATTCATTACAAGGATATTGAAGATGTTTTTGTTTCCTCCAGAAACATAAGTAAATAATCTCAGTATTACCTGGAACCTCTCGTCTGTCTCATTTTCTCCAATCTGACGAAGGAGATCTCCACTGGCCTGACCAATGCTGCCTGCTGCTGTCAGCACAGTTTGTCTTGGCTGCAAGCCCAAAAAGTCACACAAGAAGAGGGAAAACAGTCAATGTCTTTTTTGTATGATAGTCTACTTGGATAATTCCTCTCAATTTCTTATTTGTATTTCCTTTGCCTTGCTACCAAAGTAAAGTCAATTAATTAATGTCTGAATAACAATAATAAAACATATTCATCTTATCTCCTCAAAAAAGTATGGAACAAAAATTGGAAAAATGTCAGCCATTTCTGCAGCTGTGCATAATTACAGGTGCAGCCAACAGAAAAAAAGCCTAATGTGATCAGTTGTAGTCTGAATGAGCGGAGGAGACCTTCATTATTATTAACAGACCAGACTTTGCGTCATTGCAGAGCTGCACCTCAGTGAAAGCAATTTTCTTCTTGTGTTGTTTTTGTCAGGCCAGAAAAAAAGAAAAAAAAGACAAGACCATGCGGCATTGGCACAAATCCAGACCTTATTATTTTTTCTCTAGCATTTCCTCTTTACTTGGCTGTGTAATTTATAACCACATTATTGCATATTTTGTTACTCCTATTCCTATACCCAACAATTATAATATAGCATTTGCGCACCTCTCCTGAGGCGGGTTCCACAGCCTTAAGCAGGTCAGACACAGCCCCAGCTAGTGTCCTGGCAGCTTTCATCAGGTCATTACCACCGCCCACTTCATCCTCCATTAGTGCAGCCAACAGCTTCACACCCTTTGACATTTCGGTCAGGTTGGAGGAGATGGTGGTGATGGCACAACCCACAGCAGTGTAGTCTGTGTCTGTCGGGTCACCTGGTGATACAAGACAGAGAAAATCAGAGAAGAGCAATCAGAGAAACAAAGACAATACACTCAACTAAAACTATTCATGTAACATGTTAGGGTTAAAGAGGGAGCTTTGTTTTACAGAAGTTCAATAAACATTTGTGTCTTACATGTCCAGCACTGTTTGGCAAAATATACTAAAAATGTGAAAGCTAGCATTTAAAATTCATGTTAAAAGGCACTGACCAGCTGTGAGGTTGACCACTGAGGCCGTTCCTGCAGTGATGGCATCCACCTGAGAGTGGATCTCATGTTTGGACTCATCCATCTTGTTTTGTATCCACACTTTAGAGGCCTACACACAGAGAGGGAATAGTTGTCACATTATGACACACAACAAAATAAAAATTATATGTTTTTGGAACAGCAATAGTAACTTAGATAGTTTAGTTTATACGATTTGCATGTGTGACTCAATCTGCATTGTACCATGTCCTGTCCAAGTGGAGGCAGGTTGTCTACTTCTCCAAGATCAATCTGGGCCTTTTGCACAGCTTGCATACTTGTATTGATGGTTCCCATTAGAGCCTGCTGAGCTGAACTCTACAAATTGAGGAAAAGAATCCATAGTTTAATCTAACTCAAATTAACAGCTTAGCATAACATAATGTGAAAAGGTTAATTATTTAGGATATTTTATGCACAAAATTAAAAGCAACATTTCATTATTTTAGACCATGAATCAGTTACAGTTCTGCTTATAGCATAAGGTACACCTTGGACAATAACTTCTGTTTATTTAGCAAGTTTTATTATTATGTTTAGTCATAACCAAATTTTAAGGTTCCAATTCACCCAAAAAACAATGAGAGGAAAACTGGAGAGATCCCATTGTACTGGGCCTGAGACTCCACACAGGAATCTCCAAATCCCAATTAATCATACAAAGTTTTTGTGGTGAGGCAGGAGTGCTAATCATTGTGCCGTCATTAATTCCATTTATTAAGTAGGAAATAGTGGGGGCTCCTCATACCAGTGGAGGCATGTGACCTCGGTGCATTTGGCCCATAGTGATCTGCTGCTGTGCTGACGGCATGGTGCCCACACTGAGAGACTCTGTACCAATAGACCCGGAGCGGATGACACCCGGCAGTGCCACAGAACCATGCTCTGCTCGCCCCACGCGGTTAAACTGCTGCTGAAGAATTGTGGACCTGTGTATACACAAACACAGCAACACTAAAACGCTATACCACATATAAATAACAACCCATCTATGTTTTTATGTGGATTAAGTGCATAATATGGAAAAGTGTTATAAAGCCCTAGCAGCTTCTATTCTTTAAAAACACTTTGCACTTAAATTACACAACCAAGTGTTGAACACAAGCTGAGATAATCTTAAGAGACATATGAATTGTTGCGAGTTAATGAGTATATTGATACCCACAGCAACGTTTTCGACGAAATACTTTTGTGTAGTTATGTTCATGAAAGGGGTACAGAAAACAGTGAAAAGAGATATTCAATTGCAGAAACTGCTCATTTTGTAGCCTTTATCAAAATGCTCAGACCTCTATTATTAATTAAAAACACATGTGCTCTTCTTTGAAGTCAGAGCAGATTTTTTTTAAACTGCAGCTCAGACTGATGATGATTCACCACTTTGATTTTGACCATTGCTGTACTAGAAAAGCTCAAATAGATGCCAGACTGTAGAAACAATACAGTATATCTGCACATACAGGCACACTGTTTTATCATTTAACAGGACAAAAAACAAAAGAGGGATATTGCAAACCACAGACAAAAAGTAAATAAAGCAGTTAGCAAAGAAAATACATTATGGTCTTTTGCATGAATCCTTTTGTTGAGAATTAATTGCAGCATGCAATATAAGTGAGTGCAAAGGGGCACCAGTAAGTCTTCTCTTTGCACCCATCTGAGGAACTGTGTTTTCCTTTACTTCAGATAAGGCATTCCTGAGTTTAGTTTTACAATGTGTTTGCAGTATTAAAGACTTTTGCCTTCAGGCTCGGTGCACAATCCCAAATAAAAAGAAAGAAAGAAATACAATAACAATGGCTGCAAAAAGGCTCTCAATTGAAAACAGAGAAGTAATATCAATTCAGCTTGGACAGGAAAAGGGCTTCAGTAGCACACAAGTCCACAGTGGATAAATGAGCTAATACTCATCTAATCAGGAAATGTACAGATAGAGCCTTCACTTGTCCAGTGCTGCTAAATTTCCTCACATAATGATTATCTCTCTGGATAACAACCAGCTAAGGAAGCACTCATGTGGTGAAATGAGCTTCTGGCAAATGGATGTGTGGGCAAGGCAATACCAAAAAGGAAATTTAAAAATGGAGCGGTGTGTGATATTGCGTTTTCAAAATAATATGTAATACAGTAGCTCCACAGTAACCTGCACTGATCAAATAACACATTTACCCTTTACACTTGTAGGTCTACTGTATTTTTGTCACGACTGGACAACTAAGAAACCATCTGCTTGCTCTAGGCCTTTGACAACAACAAACTTTAACATGCTTCAGTTTGAACATACTTTTTGGGAGACACAGACTCCTCCAGCATGGTCGACTCCTCATCACCTTCTAATCCAAAGCGGTCCTTACTTTGCTTCTGCAGAAGAGCCAGAGACATACTGTAAATAATAAAGGACCAGGCTTACCCAAGTCTCTTATTGTGCTTTACAGTGTCACTCCCCAATACCCACACAAGTTCACGTATAGTCATTAAAAAGAAGCATTCACAGCATTTTATTCAGTAAATAATGTGCTTTGTTTTCACAGCAGTTGCAAGATGAAATTTGCCTGAAACGATACAGCAAAAGAACAAATTCTCCTTCTGAATCTTACCTTTTTGAGAATGATGTCAATGTAACCAGCAATAAGTTGAGAGATCTGTTCCCCTTCAGTGGTCTGCACTGAATAGTAGCTTTCCTGGTACTCCCCAAAGTCCTGCACACACAGGAAGAAAGAATGTTGTTAGAGATGCTTAGTAGAGGCCAGTTAGCAAAACAACTAGGGCTTGTAGTGTATACAGGTAAGACCTGAAGGATTAACATGGACATCACAGTAAACTTTGGTAGAAAATAGGAAGCTGTTAAGCACTGAATTAACAATTTTGTTAATTTAATAGAGACACTGCCTCTAGTTGCTCTACGAGATTAAATCTATGTTGCCAATTGACTCACACAGAGATGCAATATTCACAGAAAAGACAAAAGACTCTGTTCTATAAATGAAGTGAAAAAAGAAGTACAAAGAGGCAGGCAGTCTGACAACTCCAGTCATAATTTCTTATGCCAATGAGGAACTGCTGACTTTACTGCAACCCTGACAATCTCACTTATTTAACTTCAAATGGCTCAGAGCTTTACCAGAGTGAAGCTTTTGGGTGATGCTGCCCATCTTTTGACAGTTGTAAGAGGCCACTCCTGAACCACGTCTTTGGTTTTTTCATCAACTCTCATCACTGACTCTTTGGTAATGCCCAGCAGCCGTGGCACCAGCTTGTTCTTACTCTTCATCTTTTCCTGCAAAACAAAAGCTTGTTTCAGTATCTTTTTTGTCAAAACACTGTTTTTGAAACAGAAAATATATCAACATATCAACAGCCTGATAAAAGCTAATCTTTTGAAAGGCCTTTTACGCTTCTGTTTGTGGAAATCTAGTTTCATTAGTGTCACTGGATTTAAACACTGTTATCAGTCAAAACAGCATGAAATCCTCCCATTTTCACAGACTTGCAAATCTGCCAAGAGGTGTTTTCTTAAAATAAATTTTATCTGTAATTAATTAAACTTGTTGCATCTTAATCAATCCCAATACCCTCCTATTTTCACTAAACTTGTCATTTCACACCATTTTCATTTTCAGTTTTTTTTTCCAGGTTGCACTGGAAGAGCAGATGTTGCAGATGAACAAATGAGATGGGCTGTGACATGAGGGCAGAGGTGAGAGGTGTAAAACTTCCCAAATGACTTGCTAACTCTCAGGGGCCCTGAGGGTTATAGGCTGCACTCAGGCAGAATTTTCCATTGTTATTTTAAGCAGTTTTCTGGTTTGGTGGACTTTGTTCATGTGTGACGGACAAATGTGAGCAGCTAAAATGTCAAAATTACAGGTCACAGGTAAGGGATGACAGTAAGATTTACATCAATATTTGAGGAACATACTTCCTCTGTGTGTTCCTAAGTGAAAAGGCAAAAACAGTATTGCTATACAAATGCACAAGGATAAATATTTCTTTGTTTAGGAGTTGCCTAAAACACTCTTCAAAGTGTGAGTGGCTAGACCATATCCTGGGCAATCAATCAATGGGCTACAATTAACACTTACAGACGCAGACACAGACTAATCATTCAATCATACATTCACTAAACATTTACAATCTCACCTATACATGCATGTCTTTGGGTGGTGGGCTGAAGTTCATTATTTCTATTAAGCCACTTAACGCCATATTTACTAAGACAGGTGCTAAATTGCGTGTGCAGATTAAAATTAGCATTTGCTATTTGTGGGCATAATTATCGCAAATCTGATATGTAAATGAGAATTTTGCGTGTGCATAAGACGCACCAATAAAAGGGAGCAATGCTGCTCCGCCAGCTTCGACTGCACCTTTCTCTATAGTCATGCAACGCAGAAGTCAATATGAGAGTCCAGCCTCATAGCAGACTGTAGTCTTTGAGGAATAATAATTTCATTGCAGTGGATTTCACTTTATTCCAGGGGTTTCCAACGAGTAGCTCTCAGCAACTTTCCAAGTAGCCCCCCAAAGGCTTTATGATTCCTACATAAAATTGTTTTGTCATATTTGATTTATCACTTGGCAAACTTGTGAATGTATTCAATCAAATTTAAAGAAGGACCATTGTACAAAGGTATTAGAGTATTATTTACCAATTAGTTGTCAAACAGTTGCTTGATGTGAAAGTAGTGATATTAGTTTGATTTCAGTATTTTTAGATTAGGTGATTTGAGTTTGCTTTTACAAATGTGATAAGTGCCGCTTCACACCGCCACTGCCCACAGTCACGTGACTTCAGTTTTCCCCAGTGGAGAGACAGAGAGGAAAGGAAAGCCCTATTCACTGTCTGTCAGAGCCAGTAACACAACTTCAAACACAAGTAGCAAGTAGGCTGATAGTAACCCGGTAGGATTTAAAAGTAGCAAGTCCAGAGACAGGAGCTGTAAAAGGTTAAAGTTCAGGGGAGTGCGAGAGAAACAAGGAAAAAGTGTTGCAGGTAAAGTCTGTCTCTTTATTTGCCCCAACTTCAAATCAACACATTAGTATTGTATCTTTGTAAATGAGGCCTTTTAAAGCATTATAAATTATTTTCAATGCTCCATCTGTGCACTTAGAGCTGCAGTCTTTCCTCCGCAAAACTTTTGCACCTGCTTCTCCAACGTGCCAAATTTTCACCCAGATTTAGCTCCCGTACTCGTGATAAATCTAATAACAACCGCAAAGCAATTTCATTTGGATTTTCTCCTCCTTGAAGTTTGCGTGTTTTGGCAAGAGTGCCTCACTTTACATTGAGTCACCGGAGCAAAATCTGCGCTGCGTTCATTCAGCTCCTGTGAGAGATGCAAACCTCAGCTGCGTCTGGGTTTGCTCCAATTTTAGCACGTCTTATTCATTTAGCATGCTCGCAAACCTTTGATAAATTTGGCTCATAGTGTGTATGCAGTGCATGTTTCTCTTTTACCTTGACCAAAAAGAAGGATACTCCATAAGTGCGCAGAGAACGTGCCAGTTTGACATATTTCACTTTAGCCTCTATCTCTGTCATTTCTCCACAGTTTTTGTGTTCCTGTAGGCCACAATACACATATGAACAACAAAAATACATTTATAACATATGGCAAAGTGAATGCTACTGCTGAGGTCAAACCTGGAATATTTTCTTCTCAGCTCCTCTTTGCTTTATGTACTCTTTGGGTAAAAACTCTTTCAGGCTGAAAACATAAAAGTACAGAACATGGAGCAAAATCAATTATATGCTTCATTATATAAGCAGCTGTGGCCAGGTCACTCAATTGTTTTTTATTGTGATCAATAAAAGTCAATTAAAATCAAAATGTCGTGACATAAAGAGATACTCTTTCATTTTAATGCTTGAAATATTTGTTTATCTTTCTCGTTGGCTCAGAGAGAAACTATGCGGACTTGACTTACTCCAGGAATCCAGGTTTGTGTTTGTGCTCTATGTGAGGTCCGAACTGAATTTGGGCCTGGATGCCTCCAAACTCGCAGGCCTTGTCGAACGATACAGGGTGAGAACCATTCAGGATGTCATCACGAGCCTGGGTTGCAAAGTAAAGATAACATTTAGATAGTCTCATGACAGCACCTGATAATAAGACATTTAATGTACTGGTAACACATCCTACCTGGACATAAAGGAGGTTGAGCTGGACTGGATCTCGAGAATCAACATTCTGGTCTGAGTAGAAGAATTTGCGTCGAAGCAAAAGTGTTTCGTTCTCATCAACACCCTGCTCTCTGAATGTCCTGCTGTGGTCCAGCCAGTTCACTAAAACAAAGCAGACCCACAGGAGAGTCTTTAACTGGAGTAAGCCAGGTTACCTCTGGGCAGCAGAGATTTGGGCTGTCTTTGCTGAAGCTCAACTTCAGTACATATTTTATAACAACTTAAGATGAAGCATTAATAAGATTGGAAATAAATTACTGTCTGTCTTTAAAGAAAATTGTTAAATGACATAAAGGTTAAACCAAAATTATAAATATATAATCAAAATAAAAGACATTTAAGACATAATTCTACATGAAGGTTAATTTAGCTTTGGGATCAATGATCTTTACAAGCTCAAATACGAACAGAACTCATCCCTCATCAGTTGTTTTCTGAACTCATCAGAAAACAACAGATTTAATCAACTCCCAGAAGACATACTGTGACCTATGTGAGTGAGGAATTTTTTTCGTATTGTCATTTTATGATGACATCAAACTCTGAGACATTTTGACTCTAGACTACTGAAGATGATGGAGTGGTTGTTTACTTTTAATGTCTATATGTTGGACATATTTGTCTGGAAGCCTGGAGGAAATGGTGGAATTGTACGTTTTTAAAATAGTTGTATTTATTGTGACTACTCCATCTACTGTTTGATATTTGGTCTATTGTTCAGTTGATGGTGTCTTATAAGCCCATCTGAGGGCTGGGAATGTGTTTCTTGCACAATAATAATAAAATTCATTAACTCTATATAATTCATAATAACATTTTTTATAAAAACTTACAGTCATCATCTGTGTGTAGTTTGGCTTTGAGCTTCTCCATTTTCCTCTCATCACGCAGCAAAGTCCTGTCCTTCTTCAGTGTGCCCATCCCATCCTCCTTCTTCTCCTCTACAGTTTCCTGGATCAGTGAGTATTCTTCATAGTTTGTGATGCCTACATTAACGGGAGGACAAAGAAATTTAGAAAACACTACAAAAATGTGGATTTAATAAATGCATCAATCTTTGACAATGTACCTATTCTGCTGCAAATAGTCACAAGCAGTTCTCCCACAGTCTTGGAGTCATCAACCATTATAGTTTTAACTGCTCCGTCTAACATTTTGATTTTCTGTGGCCTCTGCTTCTTCTTATATTCGAGGATGTCCTGTTTAAAAGCAGGGAAAGGAGATTACAATAAGAATACATTGGAATGAAATATAAAACTTAAGAATGGGAAAAAAATGACTAAAGAATGTGCAAAGAAGACAATCAAATGCATCCACGTTGCAGAAGAGAGAGAGAATATTGACCAGAAAACCGTATTTAACAGTTGCCTATCACCGCTCCCTGCTCCCTCCCAGCCTCAACAATGAAAGGAGATTTGGTTCACAATAATTGGTCACAGTCATGCCTTCCACCTGAGGTTGCCTTTGGTCGATTTAAGACGAGAAACCATTTAGAGTTTTAAAACCTTAAACCCTGCTACACTCAGAGGAAAAACTACTTTAATACAACAAAAGCAGAGAGGTTCAGGCTTTTGACAGGGAGTATCAGAGAACAAGCTGGCAGTATCAACAAATGACTATCGGCTAAAGCATATGCCCTATTAACAATCCTTTGGTAATAGGGCACTGTCATTTAAATTTTTTTGTAATCATTTAGATCATAAATTTAAACTAGTGGTGTAGGCGGAATTACATTATCTATCCTAGTTAACATGGTCCAATTATGACATACAAACTCACTTCTGTGTAAAATGTAAATAACAATGTGATGGTTTGCAAATCTCATCAACGTATACTTTATGCACAATAGACCACAAACATTATATCAGGTCCTAAAACTCAGATATTTTACTATTTTTTGAACAATAATTGGTCATTTGAACTGGAGAAAAAAGCTAATAAAAATCAATCAGCTGGAGTGCCCATTTTGCAAATAATTAGCTGGCAACATTTCTGTAAGATAACTGGGTATAAAAGGAGCATAGTTGAAAGACAGAGCCTCTATTATTAGTATTGGATATACTGGATGCTCTTGATTTTCGGGACCTCAAGGAGTACTGGATTAAAAGCAGTCATGATTCAGTACTGGAAATCACTATATGGGCTCAGAAAATCTTCAACGTCCAAGTCTCTATGAACACAATTCGCACAAGTGCAAGCTGTATCGTGCAAAGAAAAATTAATATGTGGACATAATCCAGAAACACCTCTGTCTTCTCTTGACCAAAACTCGTTTAAACTCGACTAAGGCAAAATGGAAAACTGTCCTATAGATGAATCAAAATTTGAAAAAGACAAAACCAATTGGCTCAAAGAACATAGTAGTTTGTGGGAAAATAATAGCTGTGTGCAAACATATATATGACTTTATAGTTTTCTGGATTGGAAACCGTTACAGTCTGTTTTTATTTACATTTTATACAATGGCCCAAGTTTTTGGAAAATATATGCACCTGGATATAAAAAACACCATATTAAAATCTAATGGGTGCTTTTGCTGAGTTGTTTTGTGCAATTTTCCACTGGGGATCACAATCATGCTAATCTCCCAAGGTAACCAACTGTGTGCATGTGCAGTCTCTTAACTTTGGCCACACACTGCTTAGTATAAACACTCACACTCAGAAAACATGGTTTGTTTGTGCATCTGTGCGTCTCTGTGCGTAGCCGCTAAACAGATTAAGACATTTACCCCATTTCGGAGCATGTAATAGTCCAGTGTTCTGCCAGACTCTAGCCAAATGCCTTTCCTGGGGTCTTCATCAGACAAGAACAGGCCATAATCTGAGGCTAAAATAGAACAACACATAACAGAAACAACATGAACACATAACCCTATACAAACTCATATGATGAATACTGAATGTTAAGAAAGCATTTGACTGGTGATTCCACTACTTGTTTGAAGACGTATACTTCATTCTTACCCTGTCCGGTTTGAGCCTCAGGAACCCTCTCTCTGATAATCCGACAAGCATCATAGACAGCTGTAGAGGGCTCAAACTGCATCGTCTTTACCACGTTGCATTGGCGAACACAGATCTTCAGCGACAGCACCACCATCTTGTCGGGCGGCGTGGGCTGCAGCTACACCTGTACACAACAAAAAAACATAGCAGAGTCTATTTCTGAAATGGTCAAGAGGTAATAGCACAATGGAAAATGAAGCTTTTATGCTATAGGTAAGACAGGCAAAAGAAGACAAACCCAAAAATGACTATTATTCACACTTTTAAAAGTTTTTAATTTGACAAGCAGTTACAAAACACACACACAAATTCTAACATTCTGTCCTTAAAAAAAAACAAAGAAAAAAACCCCAAAACAAAACAATGAACGTGTTAAAAAGCTAAACTGCCAGACCATTTGTTGTATTTCATATTCATAAAACCAAAGAACTGACAAGCATTTTATCACATTGTGCATGCGGCCCATCTGGTTAATGCCAAAGATAACGTAGTAGGAAAAATCTGGCATAATAACTAGTGAAGCTTCCACCCCCCACCCCCTTCATATTACATGCATCATAATTTCTTTACATTTTGTTTTGTTACACTGCAATGACCCAGAATACAGTCCCATTATCCTAACCCATAATATTTCACTAAATACATGAATCTAAATTATGGTTGGAGTCAGGGAAGATGAGATATGAGCTTCAGCATTCTAACAGTCCATCTCCTGTCTTGAACCAATGAGAACACAGCGCTCCTCTGTCTCAGGGGGGTCAAAGGTCAAAGGTCACATGGTTCACGCGACAGCTCAAATACAGACAGTGCCTTCTCTCCTCTGCTGGCCCTTGACCCTGACTCCAGTGTACAGAATCTTGTTCCTAAGTGAGACCGAGACTTGTTCACAGACAGGCGTCAAGGTGTTGTATGTGAGATGGACCACTCACACGTTCATGCATAGTGGAGATAATATAAAATTATAATTTAGATTTCAAAAATAAGTTGCTTCATTAAATTCAACCAAATAATAGGAATAAGGCTACATGTAGTTGATGTTACACAATAAAAACAGACCTTAAATGAATAATTATTAACACTGTGTTATTTATTATATTTCTAAACATCACAAAAAATACTTAAAATATTGAAAGGATAAATGTTACAAGCATCATGTTTCACACAAAGCTTTTCAAATGTGTATAGCTTTTACTTGGCTTTGACCAAACAATTCAATTAATGACTTCTCCTAAACCTGGAAAGTGCCTTTACAATTACCATGCCTTTTCCAGATTCTCGATGAACGTCAACATTGAGCGATGGTAGTGAATTGCAAGTATCCATTTTGAAATTCTGCCTTTGTCCGTATTCCATTGACGCAACCTTGACAGTATCTATTTCAGTGTAAAAGCCATTGCCCTTTATAATTTAGATCTCAAGTTCAAGCCACCATTGTCTGCTCCTTGGGTGGCATGCGTTTGCTTCCTTCCACAGATCATCTGCACTGAAATCCAGAAATAACATGCTATTTCTCTCTTTTAGGCTATAATCAGCGCAGATGCTTTACAGAGCAACAGAATGGTCAGAACAGGAAGAGCAGAGAGAGATAAGGCAGAGAAAGGGATAATGTAATAACATTATGATGTGGTTAGTGCTGAAAACACCAGTGAGCCTAGCTATGGGTTAGACAAGCATAGACAATGAATGGATCATTTTCACCAGGCAGTATCACTAAATTATAATTTATTGGCATATATTGGGCATTTACTTTAATGCACACATATTACTACATTTATGTTTTCACTTGGCATTGGTTTGTTGGTTGGTTTGCAACAAAACTTTTTTTAAGGAACTTTTTAACAAAGAAAAGAAAATTATTATTTGTTGGTGTAGTTTTGGAGCACTGTCTGAAACCAGAATTTTCTTTAAGGATTGCTTAGCATTGCAAGACAGGGCCAAAAATGTTAATGCCAGCCACAAGAGGTTAGTGAAAGGAACAAATGATTAGTTTTAGATTATTCTTTTGGATTGTAAATTAAGGTTTTTATCCTGGACTAGAAGATCCCCAGTTTGAGTACAGCACCATCTTCTTTACCATTGCAAGACAGGGCCAATGCTGCATGTCTACTTCTAGTTCAGAATACCTTTACCCATCCCAAGAATCATAAAATTGAATAAAACACTGTCCTTTTAGGATTCATGAAATATTCCAGAGGCAATAGGCTGCGTTAAGACACAGTTAATAAAACACAGGTTTTGAACTCAGATCTCACACAAACTTTTAAAATTAGCCTATCTCTCAACTTCATGCTGCATTAAGACAAAGCAGAGTCTCCATCAAAGCTGGATTAGCAGTGCAGCGCCCTAATGCACTTTTCCCATCTCTTTAATAACAAAGGATTTGCTCAGATCAAATGTGAATGTTAAGCCCCCAAAACACTCATTAAATTAGACAAATACAATACAAGTCTGTACCACCAGTGGCTTTTGGTAAATAGTGCAACATAAATGCAAAAGACGACACCAAGATGCCAGAATGAATCAAGCATATCAATTTCACTTTCTTTTTTTGCAATATATTTGATAATGAAAAAATCAACAACAGATTGGATAGTGTTGCCTTCACCAATTAAGTCTATGGACTGGGACAAAGCTTGTACAAAAGATAAATTCCGGTCTCCACTGATGACTTAAGAGGCTTACAATTATATATAACAATTAATTATAGGATACTATTTTCTACTACTTCACTTTCTGTAACCTCTCACCGGGTCAACAGCTTTTGCTTCCTTGCTACAGTATATCTCACTGCATCATTTCCATCATTGCTTTGACCAGTAAAAGCAGAAAGTCAAGTTTAGAAATTTCAGGCAGCAGAATAGGTTACATTTTACACAAGACTTACCAACTCACTGAGCTACAGTGCTCCAATCACTATCAGTGCACTCCCACACTGCAATACATAAGCACACATCATCCATTCCCTTTCTGCCTTTAACTGCACCAGGAACACCTACACTCTTTTGATCAGCAAGCTTTAAATAACAGGCTGCTCTACTCTGCTAAGCTGATACTCCATTCAGTTTATACTAACAAAAGTTGCTATTTTTATTGCCACATATCCTAATGCACTTTTCAATAAAAAAAATAAGTATAAGAATAAGTTTTAGTATAGAACTGAAAAGGATATAAATTAACAATTTTAAGCTGTAGAGGTGCTTTGACAGAAAAGAGAGAGAAGATTGTCTGCAGATTTCAATAACTCATAACCTAAGATGTGTCATCTCACATATTAAAAGCACTGAGGAGACTGTTATGGGGTTCTTCTATTTATGCATTTGCTTTAATGTGCTTTCTATGCCTTGGTGGCCCAGTTGGTAGGGCGCATAATACTTGAGCGACTGAGGTTTGAATCTGGCTTCGGTCAGTTTGCTCAATGTCATTGCCCTCTCTCTCACACTCTGTTTCCTGTCGAGCTACACTGTTTCTGTTAGATAAAGGCTAAAAAGTCCAGAAAATATACTTATAAATGCAGCCCATCTAAAAAAATTAATGACAGAAAATATTAAAAAAATAATAGCAGTGGCAGTAGTAGAAGTATTAGTTGTAGTAACTTACTTACTGCCCGTTCCGCCTCTAGCATCTACTACTCCTTATGCGGTTTCCATAATCAGCATTAATAGTAGTTGCCAAGTTTTAAAACTGTTGGTAAAACAATTAAGTGATTCCTTTTGACTTCATAAGATGACAAGGAAAAATGTGTACCATGTTGCAAATGATGGCAGATGTAAAACAATATGAAGTGAAGCATTGGTTTTAGTTGGTCTTTAGTTGGAGACGTAGCCTCTGACATGAATACAGTAAATGAGACTTAGCACCCGACGAAAAAAAGGCAGTTCACAGAGAACACCAAAGACCAGGAGGGAAGAAGAACAAGTTTCATTTGCCCTCGCACAAAATTCGATTTCATTTCGAGCAAACAGGCAGTCTCCGAGTCAGACAAAGGCTCATGAGATAAAAGGAAAATGAGACCAAGCACTGGAACATGTCGCTATTGTTCAATAGATCAATGAAGCAGAGCGGTGCCTGCTGGGAATGCCCAGGTCCTATTACAGTAACGTGGCCTCTAATCCAATAATAGAACAGCCCACAAGTTAAAGAGGCCAAATCCAGCACTGCTGTGGACCAGGAAGTAGTCAATACTTGGTTTCTACAACGGGTCACCCTTGACATGGTCATTAGTTGTCTTTCTCCATTTGTCCCAGGCCAGAGTGTAGTCAGCAACCTGCTGTGTTGTCAGAAAAACTAAACTCAAATGACATTGCAATAGCGGGGCATTATTGGACTTTGCTACAGTAATACAGAGACTGGGAATATCGCAAACCCATCCAGTTTGTCAAAAGTCCTTGATTAGTGTAATGGGGTGACTTTGTGATTTTACAATCAAAATTACAATTACAATTTCTAAGGAAAGGAAAGTGTAGACCATAGTGATGCCATTGTAAACTTTCTGTTAATTTACTGTAGTAACAGTAAGTGATACAAGGCCCTGCACTAACTGGTTAAAACTGGGGCTAAATGAAAACTTAGAAATGCCTAAACATGGCCTATATTTAGGACTAAAACAGGATAATCTTATTGAAGGTTTTTCTTTTGGTTATTTGGTTGTAGTTGGAAGTTAAGTTTTAGTTGTAACGTAAAGTTATCTTGAGAAGATTGTTAGGTGCTGAGACACTATTGTGAAATGTCCTTTCAACAAAACAGCCCAAGCTAAAATACACAAGGTTTGAGATCTTTGCAATATTATCCCAAGATAAATAAGTTCCCACAAATGCATGGCAACCAAATGCACATCTAGAATTAGGCAATGTTTCATTTAAATAAACTCTAGTGTGTATAAATCAGTTTTTATCACCACTGTCGTCATATCCATCCCAGCCGGCATGGAAGCACAGAGTAAACAAGACATTTGAAACCTGCTCTTGACTACTCATGGGGCAGAAATGGAACTGATCTAAAGCATACTTCCTTCGTCATACACAAGTAAGCCAGTGTGGGTCAAAATGAGGTCATTATCCACAAGGCTGAATGACACGGTGATGGAAAAAAGTAAATGAAAAAGGCCAGGCCAAGAGAATAGAGCTTCTTTGCTTTCAGTTTAAGAACAGGCTCTTGAGGCGATTTGTGGAATATAGATGCATCACAAGGAGAGAGAAAAAAAAAAGTTTGAATTCAGAGTTTTTAAATGCATTTGCATTAGTGTGTGCTAATGTGTGTTTGTAAGATGCAGTAATTCTGTTAATTAAAAACATGGAAGTACATGAACCGAATTTTGTCATTACACGTCTGTTTTTTGTAATTTATGGAAAACTCTGGCTTGTTTACATTGATAGTATACTTTTTACACACCAGAATGCAAACAGGATGCAGTAGTTTTGTACAATAGGTTTAGTAGTTACTACTTCAGTAGTTCTCAGATGGTCTGGGACCCAAACCTACCCACGATCATTTTTGTGGCCCACTTTTTACCAAACCATTTCTTATACTATAACCTTTATGGCACAGTTATTTTTTTTACCATTTCATTTAAATAAAGATTTATTTAGGCTTACAAATAAGTATTAAAACCTTATTTAACCTCCTGTTTTTGGCACCAACCCATCACTGTCTATTTCAACTGATGAGCTTCAGCATGTACTGTATGTCAGCAAATATGACACTCCTCCTTCCACATATGGCAAGGTAGATTTCTTAGACGTCACATTACCTTCTAATAACATAGGACAAGACACAAGAAGACACCCATATGTCCTGTTGTTCATGTAAGACAGTGCTGAGCTAATTAACCACACGGTTGGTGGTGGGCACCAGTGACAGAATGCATACCTTCTGAGTGACACAACCTGTGCAGCTGTCCTTTGTGGTTTATGAGTGTGTATTTAAATGTGTGTGCATGTTAGAGTTAGAGAAAAGCAGGCAGGTAATGTCTCTCTGTCGGCAGCAGCACAAGCGCAGGTGTCATGTTTCGGTCAGACGAGAACAGAGCCTTTAGTCTGACACTACCTTGAGCGTGTTCATGATCCTTCAAAATAAGAGTTTGACAGCGAGTTTGTCTTTGTATGTGTAAAGAAAAATGTTTTGAAGATTACAGTAGGAAGGTATATGACAAAGAGTATTCTGGACCAAGGAACTGCTCAATACATGCCCCCAAGGTTACAGAGCAGTTTGTGGTAAGTATATATGAGAAAAAATAGGTCCTAAATGCTAAAGAATTAAGTGCAAACAGATACACATCACACAAAGAGATTTGGTTATTGCGCCAAAAATATGCACCACTTAATCTTTAAGAACAAGCCTGCAATCTGCCTAATCGCACAATGAGTACAGTACACAATACCAATGCACACATGTGAGACCTGAAAGAAAAGAACAGCTTCACTTCCAAAAACAATCAGCTTTTCAACAGGACTAGCATTGGTTCCTACTTTGCCTTTTTACTCCTTCCAGCACAGTCTGAGTAGCCCAAGCAACAGCAGTCAGTACCACTTGGCAACACTGAGTTCTGCTTTTGCACTGATAACGATGACTGTGTAAACTTTAAAGAAACACATTGTACAGTAACGTGTCAACAACAAAAATCAGTCTTGCTTCAGCACTTTAACCAAAAATCTTTGAAAAGAAATGCAGTTTTTACAATCACAGACACTGACATAGCTAATGCTGCTTTTCATTTTTTATTGTAAGTAAAGCTTAAGAGCATTCATTAATGTGTAAAGATTCAAGAGTGACCAAAGCTCATTTCATTTTGATAGACGTTACATACTAGCAGTGACTAACTCCTTCCCAGAGTGGTGACATCTACAAGAGCTCAACAGTATTCCCATGGGCACCCTGCTATTAAGTGTTATGTGCAGCCCACAGGGAGTCAACAAGCACACTGGTCAGAGGGTCAATAGAGAAATTGTGATTACATTAGGATAATGGGTAAAAAAAAAACAAGAAAAACCTTGATAGCAAATATCAAGCCACAATATAGAGACCAGAGTTTGAAATGGTCCATCTCAATCCAATAAACCCCAAAGCTAGCTATAATCTCACTATAGTTAAAAATAAATAAATAAATAAAGTAAAAGTAAATAATTTATATTGCACCTTTTTTTTGCATGTTCACTTTATTTTCTTGCTTTCTGCACTTTATTCTGTATTAAGAGCTACCTGAAAAAGTGAATTTCTCCACTGTGAGATTAATACAATTTAATCTAATTAAATATACTACTACTACTGAGTTTATGGACCCCTTGTGGTTAGAGTTAGTAAATTGCCCATTGCTCACAATGGTATTTCGAAATTTCAGGAAGCAGACCACAGAAAATCTTTTGCATCCCATTACTGACCTTTCCAGAAAATGTCATCAAAATCTTGCTAACAGAGTAGCAAACCAAACAAAAAATATGCTACTTGAACTACTGTTGAGCTAGTAAATATATACAGTGGCAAGCAAAAGTATGTATCCCGTTAGCATTTTTCCTTTATTGTTGCCTTACAACCTGGAATTTAAATGAATCATTGAAAGGTTCATGTCAGTCACTTTACATCACATAACAACAACTATGGAAACATTTTTCATTGTGAGGCAAATTAGAAATATGACAGAAAATCAGAAAACTTGAACCTTCAAGATAGTACTCTGTAGAACCACCTTCTGAAGCACTTACAGCTCCAACTTTTCTAGGATAAGTGTTTATGAGCTTGGTTCATAAAATCACTGGAAGCTCAAGCTCCTTCAGGTTGAATGCATTGTACAGCACAGTTTGAGTCGTTTTCTTCAAAAATTGTCCTGTGTTTAGCTCCATCCTTCATTCCTTCAGGTCTGAGCAGTTTCCCAGTCCCTACCAATGACAAATATCCCCACAGCAGGACACTGCCATCACCAGGCTTCACTTTAGAGAGGGGACAGTCAGGTGCTAGGTTTGTGCTACACATAGCATCTTTCATTGATGGCTCATTTTAATTGTATCTGGACAGAGGACCTTCTCGTGTTTGGGGAGTCTTCCACGTGCCTTTTGGCAAACACAAAACATGTTTTGTTATCATTTTCTTCAAGAAATGGCCATCCTTCCACACAGCCCAGCTCTGTGGAGTGTATGGTTCAGAGTGGTCCTGTGGACAGATACAACAGTCTCTGCTGTGGAGTTCTGCAGCTCTTTCAGGGTCACCTTTGGTCTTATTGTTGCCTCTCTGATGAATGCACTCCTTACCCAGTTTGTGAAGTTTTAGATGGTCCTCTGTTTGGTGTGGTCCTTATCTTTTACATGTTGTAATGATGCAATAAATTGTGTTTTGTGACATAATGACAGTTGAATTACAGTCAGGCCAATCTTATCTATTTCTGTGACATCTGAGGCTGAGTAACACTGGTTCTCATTCAGGGACCTCTTTAAAAAGGGGGTACATACTTTTGCACACTCAAGTTTTCTGTTTTTCTATCATATTTCTAATTTGCTTCACAATATTTTTTCTTTTTGCATTTTCATAGTTGTTGTCATGTGATGTAAAGTGATATGAACCTCTCAATGATCCATTTAAATTCCAGGTTGTAAGGCAACAATAAAGGAAAAATGCTAAGGGGGTACATACTTTTGCTTGCCACTGTAGCTGAACTGAAGGTAATATTTCCACTAGTATAAAATTATACTAGCTCTGAATAAGCCTAAATCACAAGCTACAAATCTTTCCTCTCTGCTGTATTTGACAGTTGTAATTATGCCCTTTTGTTGTTTTTCTTGATTTCTCTTCCATAGTGACAAATGAATTTGATAAAATCCTCTTGTAAAAACAGTACTGTGCATAATGAGTTCACTAATTAGCAGGACAAATCTCTCTTTATTATCTTGTACTTGATCGCTGACAAAAGACAATGAAAAAGAGAAAACCAAATCAACCAAGTCCTTCTACTGGCCTCATCTGTCAATTTGTGATCATTTGTCCTTCACACACAGTATTCAGTTCAGATAAAAAGAAGCCAGTAAACCTTACTTGAACCCATATTGCGCTAGGTTTATCTTATATATTTGTTTTGTTTAAATAAACGAAAGAGATCATTCTGGCTTGCAGTGGGCACCATTTGTTCACTGTAGTGTTGGTGAGTCATGTCTGATATAATCATGCAATTGGATGAGATACAGATGGCTTTGGTTTATGAAAAATTGTGCCACGTGATTGTTATTAGAAAACCATTATGTGGAAATGCATTGCTTTGTGTGCTTATTTGTTTTTATGTTAAAAGTGGTAATATTTCAAAGTGTTGGCAGTTGTATAAAGAAATAGTCAGGGCAACGAGGGGATCTAAATAATCTATGATGACACCTACCGACTCGCAAAGAGATCCGAAATGGACTCTTAGGCATGTGGAGTGCCAAGCAGGCCACTGGGTGTCTGGACACTGGGGCTGTCCTATTTGGCTTTAGCGCAGTGAGGATTACACAACACTTCTGGGAAAAAACAGGTGATTGGTTGCTGTGGTCCGTGCCGGCTGTTGTGATGTCAACCATTAAAAACTCCTGACAGTGGAAGGAATGCGGCCATAGGGTGGGAGTCGCATCATGAGATGTGCCCAAGTGCGACCAAGCATTTTCCAGGCTTTGTAATTGCACACTCCTCACAGACTCAAGGTTCACTTTTCCTAATAATGTTTGCATTTCAATAAATCACCCCCACAACAGCAGAAAACACAACTTCCTGATTTTGTAACAGAAAAGAAAATGGCAGAGTAAATTATAAGTGACATTTTAAGTGTAATCATATAAAAGATTCACTTCAGATAAACATCAATAATAGGCCTGGTTTTCTTTCTGTAAAAATTAAATCCATATGAGCAATATGTCATCAGCTCAAAAAGGCTAACCACAACCCACAGGTGCAATTTATTAAACAGGACACCTGCATTAAAAAACTAGGTTATAGGCTCTATACTGTAGGTTTGATTTCATGGATAATTCATGTACCATTTTAGTTTAACAGAAAAACTTGATTGGTAAAATAATTAAAATTCTTGTAAGTAGAAAAGCCCACTCGTCCACAAACACAAATGTTAAATAAGCAATACTTGGAATTAGCTACATCTTAAGACCTCCATAATGAGCCACTGAGCTGGAGTCTAGGTGCATATTAACATAATGCCCATCTGATTAAGTGTAAAAGTCCATGTTTAAAGAAGCATGGCTTGAGAAAATCAACAACCTGATGTTCAAATGCGGCTCCCCTTTTTGTTAAGGGTTGCCACAGCGAACCAGTCTCAAAATGATTTGGCAGATGTAAACCTACAACCTTTTCCATGTTTTCAATGCACTGGTTTAAACAATGCAAGGTAAATGTGTGTCACAAATGCTGCAAAACCTCTGCAGTGCTGAAGTATACATACATTCAATGTTCAGATGCTGCCTCTGGGATTTTCCCCAGAGACACTATCCTGCAACTCTTACCTTATTGCTGAGGAAAACACAGCCTTGGACGTCTGCTTATATTCACACCTAAAAAAAGAAATAAAAATCATAATTAGAAAGACAGAAAGAATACACAATTTTTACTACTGTTGTTGGGAATAACAATACCATATGCTGATGTGCATGTGAGCATAAAAAAGTAGATGTATTAAATAGAAAATAATTACAAGCCTGCAGTGAGGAGACAGCTGGTTCATGGCCAGTTATGTAGGTAAATATACATTTAATAGGGACACAAAGTTTAAATACCACACAACTATTTTCTATCTTAGGGAATTCATTGAAAACATTGTAGAGATCAGATATATTAGCATAAGCAAAGGAAACAGCACTCAAAATATTAGATTAAATATGATTTATGTCAATTCTTTTTGGGACTTTTGGAATACAGCTACAGACTTGTGAGGACAAGAAACATCTGCATTCTCTTAGTGGCACATGTGGCATGTCCGCTGTTCGATTAAATAAATTACTATATCTGTTTTTCCATGAAGCTTTTTGGAAATGAGATGCAGTAAAATATCCTTCATGAACTCAATTTGATAAAATACCAGTACAATGTATTTTAGACACTGGATGCAACAGTGCTGAAATGCCTGTGGATCTGCGGGAGATTGTAAATCCGTGGAATATGGTCTAATGGAGTATACGGCTTCTTCATCGGCAATTATTCATAACTACATTTTTAGATCAGTTCAAAAAATATCTTCTTTCCTAGGATTTCCTGCTGGGGTTGCCACAGCAAATCTGACTCAGTTTCAGTAATTAAAAGCCCTGATTTTATTACAGTAAGTATATATTACATCATAAAGTTTCATTAAAGTGTGTCATCATGTGTCATCAAACATACCATAATGTTAAAAGCATTTTCCAAAACGTGTGTATTATTAAGTTCACTGTCCATGAAGTCAGCATGTTTTATTGCTCTGAGTCAAGCTGCTGTTTGGAAAGGAAGTGTTGCTAAGAAAAAAACAAACAAACAAAAAAACATAAAATAAGTTGCTAGTTGTGCTGCTTCATTGAGATTATTGGCCTATTTGATCACAAAGAGACAACTACTCTCCAAATAATTAGGCATGCATGACAGCAACTCCTACCCTGGATTTCCCAGGTCTGACATTCCAACTCAATGAGATAAGTGTTAGGATGTGTCTAGACAAACTTCAGAGGAAATGTACCAGCGACCCATCAGAAGTGACATGAGGTGACCAGCTGTACAGCTTTATCTATAGGATGATTGTGTCTTCAGGCCACACAATAAACTGTAATGATTGCCAACACGCTGTGAAATAAAAACCAACAGTCCTCATTATGGTGTCGTTTCCAGTTTGAATGCAGTGGAAATGACTCAATAAACATATAAGAAAACCCCCACAAATGGGAATTGCACTATATCTTAAAGTATTTAGCGTCAGGGCTACAGAAGAGATATTTGGATACTCTTAGTACGGTTAAGGTTTAACAGTGAACATAGTTCAATTCAGTTTGAAATTGAGATACAAGGCCCTGGACTGGACAAAACTGGGGAGAAATCAAATGCTGGTAAGGACTAAAATAGGTCTAAATTTAGGACTGAGGTTTTTTTAATTGGTGATAACATGCTTTGTTTAAAGGCTCTGGACACATATAGGAGACCATAATATTATTGAGATACAATTCTTGCAAAACCAATATTGTGGTTGCCAACATCACAATAACAATAAACTTCACATATCGTGCTGCCATATTTAGCGCAACACAAGGATTAGTTGCCACTGAGATATGCTGCATTTTGTTGGGTTATATGCAGAATAGCAACATTTCTGTTCTAAAGGCCAAGATAGTCTTTCTTAATACACATAAGGAAGCTAGTTCACAGCAGGCCCAGTGGGTTCCTCCACCTAAGGAGCCAGTGAAGAAAAGTCCTGAGACATGCAGTGCAGTCGCTCTGCTGACAGGACGGAGAGTGATGGGGACAAGTGAGACACTCTCAAGGTGGATCAAGCCACACACTCAGCAGGAAGGCTCTCAGTGCAATGAACAGCTTCTGTCCCTACAGGAGCTCTGGTACACACTACAGCCACGGAAACAGCTCACAAACATTTCTCAATATTTATGTTGAATGCATGTAATCTACAACTAAATGCACAAAAAAAAAAGTGAAATCCTCAAACAAACACTGTCATGCCCATAACAGTTAAGGTCAAAATATGTTCCAGGTTCAATACTCAACAGAAGAGTTGGGGACAAAAATAATGAATTACTAAAAATCAAGGTCCCAGTATTGATATGTAATTTAAAAGCCCGGGGAAATGCAACACAGTAGCTCTAAAAATGTGATTTTTCTGTGTTTTGGTATTTTGTGTACATGCAAAATGTTGTGTAGGTCAGTGGTTCCCAACCTTTTATCTTTAAAGCCCCTCCTACTTGTGTCCAAGACAAGCTGGGCCCCCCAGCCCCAACCCTACCCTCATTAATGAGTCAGCAGTATAAAGTAATTAGTTACAAACATATATATTTTTTTTATTATTAATCAGCAGTAGTAGTAGATTTTTGTTCCTATTCCAAGTGTTTTCCAATTGGGTAGTGGAATTTTTAAGAATTTTAATTTGCTTAAATTTACCTGAACTTACTCAAAACAGCACACTATCAAAATATCATCAATCATATCGTTATAGTCATTGCATATCGCATATTTTTCTCATATCGTGCAGCCCGTAGAGAGGTAAACAGAACTTCTAAGCACTCACAGCTCAACTGAAACATGCTCATTTTTGATACCGTAGCCATGATAACAATAAAGTGTAATGGCAAAGCTTACTCCAAGAACTTTAAGGGACTAAAAATCAAGGGGCAGGCAACTCCTCTGGTCCCATGGGGTTTCCAGAGGTGGGTTGCGGGGGAGTATGGCCACTGGCAATTCTGAACACACAATGTACAACTAGAGACTTCATTGTTCTCTTCTGTCCTGCAGTTTCATTAATCACACACTGCAAACAATATGGTGCCAGGGAAACATCTTCCTCTAGCTCCAAAAATGAGACTTTAAAAAGACTGCCCACTATGACTTCTCATGCACGTCCGCCTCTGTTCACACTGCACACAGCTGGATGATATGTAATCAACATGTTCATAGCATTGGATAAAACAAAGACGTAAACTGTCGAGCGAGCACAAACAGTGGTAAGCTCACAGTGAGTTTGATGGCTGGGGGCTAAGTTTCAGGCTACAGACCACCTCAGAGATCAATGGCAGCTGGTCCCTGAAGGAAAATCATTATTCACCTACATTTTACTGGATTTTCCAAGAGACGGTGAGAAAAATGTGTTTTGATCTTTTAACATTTTGATCAGTACAGCAAATTTAAGAATTGGCCTATACTGTTAACTAGACTTAATTAGACTTTTTCATTTGTTATGTAATCAAGAAGCTGTAGCTGCATTAAAACGTTAAAAAGGTTAGTTGGTGAGGATGTGGTTATTTAAATTTACTTAAACAGCAGCTAGATCTATATCAAACTGTTGTTTAACTTAAAATGTTTGACTTTTAACATCTAGCCTTTAGCATACAGTGCTAATTGCGACAATAAATAAGACTAAATATAGTGACTCAAGCTAATATTGTCGAAAGATATACAGAACATGTATATGCAATTTGAGGTGATGATTTTTGGTTGCTAATGCTAATTCATTTACTGAAAAATGCTGATCATGTTGTGTGCAGCCATGTTGCTTACAAAGTAAATCAACATTAAATTTAATGTGGTGGTCAACTCCTGTAGACTTCAGAGGGGACCAGTTTTGTCTGATCTGTTTTGTTAGAAGAAAAAATTCAAGGATAACCAAAAGGAATATGTGTCAGTCTGTGCTTTATAGTGGTGTGTTGAGGGATTAAAGGATATAAATCATGGCAAACATCAGAGCTCAGTCCAGCAGAGGACTGACCAAAGCCTGTTGACTAATTGTCTGGTGTCTTCTACTACTCTCACAGATAAGGAGCAGGCCCACATATGCAGTTAGCTAAATGGCTCCATGGGATCTGGGCCTAATACATGATGTAGGTGGAGTGAGGGGAGTGGAGTAATGGGAGCATGTCAATGCACACTGCTTTCACTTCAGGGGCTACCTTTCTCAACTGCATAGAGCTCTTTAGCTGTGGGGATGGAAAATCTGTATCTGTGGTTAAAAACAAAAAGGTAAAAAAATGTGGAACCATAAATTCAAATCTATACATTTCACATTTATTCATCATTATTGTTGTATTAATTGATCTCAATCCTTATTATTGATCATAGAACGGTTATAGAGTATTTTAACAACAGCATAGACTAAAATTTTTTTCTTGGGGAAAAAAAAAGAAGCAATTTCAGGACTGAGAATGTCTTCTTACATAAACAACACAAAAAAGAAAACAGTGTAAAGAAAGCAAAGTGAAACATATCTGTTATTGACAATAAACTTTGCAATGTTTTATGAGGTGGAGATAATTGATTCCAGTAAGTACGCTTGAAACTTCAGTTTGATATATTTAATAGTAGTAATAGTTTTGGGGATTTGATTCAGATTTTTTTTCTTTTTTAAACATTAATGATTCCTTTTTAAAAAACATCTTCCTTAAAAAAAATCCAGTGAAAAATAGCATAATAATTTTGTCATGTCAAAGTAAGACATGATAACATGACAAAAAAGATGACGTGGATGCTAAATCAAAGAGTTATCCCATATACGCACAGACTTTGGTAGTTGAGGATTAATGCTCATTAGATGTGTGCCTGATCATTTTAAAAAGGGAATTGGGGACATCTGGAGAACAGCTGTTGCTCTGCATCAGGTCCAAGCCCGAATACACACACAGTTGTGATATAGACTCCGGGCAGAGGTTACCAGGTCAGGAGCCCTCTGTGCAGACGCACCATTTAATCTGCTAGAGGTATCTGTGTGGTGTTTCATTTCCACAGACATGAGCACTCAGAAATAGGCATGGAAACACAGCAGCAGACTCTTCTATACAAGGCAAGTATTTGGGCCTCTCTGGGGAGGCCAGAGATTCTCAATGATTAGTCCTACCCTTCCACCGAGAATCTGTGTGTGTGTGTGTTGGGGTCAGGGGCACTGCTACTAATTTAATTACACAGGCCCTGGTCCCTGTTGAGGCCAACTCCCAGTTCCATGAATGGAATCAAACCCCTTCAGCCAAATGGGGAGCTCAGCTATGTGTTTACATTAGTATTTAACACTTGGTTTACATTGTTTTTAGCCTGTACTGAGGCCCTGAGTGCGCACTGGAACGTCTGTGTCCCTTTGGTCTTAGGGTGAATACTGTAAACAAGAAGAAACACAATGAAGTGAGATTGTGACGTTCAATGTAAAACAAAACCAAGCAGGCATTTTGGATAAACAACATAAAGGCATAAATCCTGAGTCAAACAGTTGTTCTTTCTACCCTAGATTTATCATTAGAGTTTTAATTCTCTCAATGGTAAGTCTGCCTCACATCGCTAAGCATTAAAGAGAAGTTTTCCCGGCAGGCAGCATGACATTTTATTGTCACATAAGACCCAGGCTGTATTGCTACATTTATTTATTCATTTATTTTTGTCAGACAGCCATACCCACTGGAGCAATGTCCTGGGGCATTCCTTTCAAATGCAGGTCACAACCCTGTTTCCGCTTCCACTATCACAGGTGCTGAACACAGCAAATAAAAAACAACTTTTTTTTTTAAATGGAAAAATAACAACAACAAACTTTCTAACAAAGCTGAAAATCAAAAAGGTCTAGCTTAATAATTCAATCAAGTAACCCGAGCATGACAGAAATGTTTGAACTAAACGCATCGTAAGTGGACAGTGTCTATACATACAATGGTCACTCCACAACTAATTACAATGCATGAAAAAATGGCGGAAGAAGCAGGCACAAGGCTAAAATAATGTGTACTGTGTAAATCAGTTGATCCACTAAAAGTTACTGTAAAAAGGTGTATATATACACTCACCGGGCACGTTATCACTTTATTTCTAATCAGCCAATCACATGGCAGCAACTCAATGCATTTAGGCTGTAGACATGGTCAAGACGATCTGCTGCAGTTCAAACCGAGCATCAGAATGAGGAAGAAAGGTGATTTAAGTGACTTTGAATGTGGCATGGTTGTTGGTGCCAGTCGGGCTGGTCTGAGTATTTCAGAAACTGCTGCTCTACTGGAATTTTCACGCACAACCATCTCTAGGGTTTACAGAGATTGGTCCGAAAAAGAGAAAATATCCAGTGAGCGGCAGTTCTGTGGGCGAAAATGCCTTGTTGATGCCAGAGGTCAGAGGAGAATGGCCAGACTGGTTCGAGCTGATAGAAAGGCAACAGTAACTCAAATAACCACTTGTTACAACCGAGGTATGCAGAAGAGCAACTCTGAACGCACAACACATCAAACCTTGAGGAAGATGGTCTGCAGCAGCAGAAGACCACACCGGGTGCCACTCCTGTCGGCTAAGAACAGGAAACTGAGGCTACAATTCACACAGGCTCACCAAAATTGGATGATAGAAGATTGGAAAAAAGTTGCCTGGTCTGATGAGTCTTGATTTCTGCTGCGACATTCGGATGGTAGGGTCAGAATTTGGCATCAACAATATGAAAGCATGGAACCATCCTGCCTTGTATCAACAGTTCAGGGAACCATCCTGCCTTGTATCAATGGTTCAGGCTGGTGGTGGTGGTGTGGGGGATATTTTCTTGGCATACTTTGGGCCCCTTAGTACCAACTGAGCATCGTTGCAACACCACAGCCTACCTGAGTATTGTTGCTGACCATGTCCATCCCTTTATGACCACAGTGTGCCCATCTTCTGATGGCTACTTCCAGCAGGATAATGCACCATGTCATAAAGCTCGAATCATCTCAGACTGGTTTCTTGAACATGACAATGAGTTCACTGTATTCAAATGACCTTCACAGTCACCAGATCTCAATCCAATAGTGTACCTTTTGGATGTGGTGGAACGGGAGATTCGCATCATGGACGTGGGAAGGGGGGGTGCTGGGGGGGCTGCAGCACCCCCAAGTTTGACTCCAGCACCCCCAACTGTTGGGGACGTTGTAACTGCCACTCCAAAATGTTTACAAAAATAAACTAGAAATTGCAATGGCAGAAGCCATTGCAAGTGTTTGCGTAAGTTGAAAATCGATGGCATAAAATAGCACAATTTGTAAAAACTGTAAAAGGCAGAATTATTTAGCAGAAGCAGAATGAGCAAAAAGGGTGGAATTTACAGAAGGAAAGGCAGAAAATTTGAATTTGCAGAAGCATGGCCTAAAATGGCAGAATTTGCAAAAACTGCAAAAGGCAGAATTATTTAGCAGAAGCAGAATGAGCAAAAGGGGCAGGATTTTCAGAAGGAAAGGCAGAAAATATGAATTTGCAGAAGAAAAAGGCAGAAAATAAGAATTTGCAGAAGGATGGCCTAAAATGGCAGAATTTGCAAAAACTGTAAAAGGCAGAATTATTTAGTACAAGCAGAATAAGCAGAATGACCAAAAAGGGCAGAAATTACAGAAAGAAAGGCAGCAAATATGAATTTGCAGAAGTCCCTTTAAAAATGAATGGGGCAGAAAAATGGCATAAAATGGCACAAAATGCAAAAACTGTAAAAGGCAGAATTATTGGTTAAAAGTCGCAGAAGCAGAATAAGCAAAAAAAGCTTTAAAAAGCTGAAAAAGTTGAAAAAGCAAAAGGAAAGCGCAGAAGGGCAGAAAGGCAGAATGGGGCAGAATGGCATAATATGGCAGGTGGCACAATAGAATTAAATAGAGGGAACATGGCCTGAAATTGCACAAATCACTAAAATGCTAGTTGTACCAAAAATGTACAAAAAGTATAAGGATAGACAATAAATGGTAAAAGTCCCATTAGAAATGAACGGGGCAGAAAAATGGCATAAAATAGCACAAACCACAAACACTTTAAATGGCTGAACTGCTGGTTAAACAAAGCAGAACCATTGGCAGAATAAGCACAATGAGCATAAAGGCCATAAGTGGCAGAAAAATGTGCAAAAAACATGAATTTGTACAAGCCCCATAAAAGTCGATGGGAAAAACATGGCATAAAATAATAGTAAGGGAAGTGAAAGGATACTGTGTGAAAAGCGTGCAAGTTGCTATAGCAATAGCATGTCCCGTCTGAGAGTAGCCAGGACAGTAGTCAGTGGAGCAGCGCACGCCCCTCACCTGTCTGCAGCTGTGATGGGAGCACTGTCCTTAAAAGCGGTGAGCGCCAGGACACACAACAGATTCAATGCAAACGAAAGATGATTTTTCTTACGCGCAGCCTTCGCGGATGTAGAGGTAACACTGGCGCACTGTGCAGAGGGATCTGTGGCGCACCGCGCAACAACTGCGTGGCCACTACTTGCTCATAAGAACAAATCCAAAACGAGCCCATGTGAAAGGTTTGAAGGAGCAAAGTGTTCAACTGGCTAAATGCTTCTCAGTCTGAAAGGCAGACAGGACAGTAGCAGTAGAGCAGATCACTTAGGCACACGCCCCGGCCCCTCACCTGACTGCAGCTGTGACAGGAGCACACCACTGCCCTGAAACAGCTGCGCACAAAGCTATGCTGCCTGGGTCCAGACAGTGAGCGAGGCCGTGTTTTCCCGAAGCATACTTTGAGGTCAAACAAATCGGAAAAAAATACAGCACTCAGGGTTTTCATTTTTTGTTTTTTGAGTTTTGATGTATAGTAGCCTAAAATAAAATAGTAATTGGATAAGGGCTTGTTTCCGTTTTTTGTTTTCTTATTGGGAAACGTGAAAACGAAAGGCCAGCAGGTACATGGACCCCGTGCCTTTCCCGATCTCACTCACTTTTAAGAATAAATGACTGTTAAAATTAACAGAACTCAATTTAATTGCTTATGGGGGCAGCACCCCCATGTGAAATTGACTTCCCGCGTCCATGTTAACGCAGTGCGTTAATTTATTAATCCCGTTAATTTCAATTGACGCATCGATTAATTTGATCACAACAAAAATATTACGACGACACTGACAGAGGTAGCAACACGCCACGGGTCTTCCAGCGGGGCAGAAATGAACCGCGGGAGCGTAGAAGACGACACAGTTCCGTTTCCATCCATCAGGCGCGTTCGGGATGAGCCAGACTTGCGCAGTTTCGATCAGTGTCGGTCTGTGCGCAGTGCACGCCAGCCTGGGACACACCAACACAACCGCCCGACCACTGTCAGCAGAGGCGGGGCAACTGCTTGTCTCCTCACGTCTCTCCTTGTCGCCACTGAAAGTAGCTGCAGACACACCAGAGCGATTCAGACCCACGACCGGGCAGTGCGCATGTGCAAAACGTAATAACTATTTACAACAGCAGGCGGCGCTAGTCACTAAACTCCGCGGTTATTTAAACTCTAGTAAATAAAACTCGTCAACACACGTTTTTAACTCAAGTTATATCAGTCAATAATAATTATACGCACAAAATTATACTCGTCTGATCACAGTAATGAATAAAAGGGACTGGATTATTTCAGCTGTTTGCCTCAGAGGAGGATTATATTTTTATCTGCAGGAGGCTACAAGCTAAGGTAAGCTAACTGCAGCACATTAGCGTCACAGATGTGGGAAACATAATGAAGTAGTTGTACAGTTGAACAGAAAGTTCCTTAAATTTTGATGTTAAACTAGAGCTGTCTGACAAATTGTGAACGGGACACACAGCCAATCAGAGCGCTCGTTGAGCTCGATGGACCGATGCCGATTCAACATGTGTAATCGGCCAGAACTACGTCCAACTGTCTCCTACTACGGCCGATGGTGCGGAACACACCAAACAGACTCACGTCGCCGACCGCGTCAAACCATCCGACCGCACCCAACGGCCGATGATCGCCTCGGTTTGTCCCGGCCTTTAGATTTGTGTCCGACTTGTTCCCGACTTGCTCTGATGCCACAAGTGCGATGGACACCGTGAGATCCAAACGAGACCAGCGCCTGAGCCGCCGCAGCTCATCAGGAGCAACTGCGGAGGCTGCACGGCTCAGTGCATAATAATAATAATAATTCATCGAATTTATATAGCGCTTTTTTGGACACTCAAAGACGCTTTACAATTGATCTATTATTCATTCACTCCTCAGTCACACTTGGTGGTGGTGAGCTACTTCTGTAGCCACAGCTGCCCTGGGGCAGACTGACGGACTGATGATGGGAAAACGAACACCTGTCAGCGGTGAACGGACAGGTGATTGGATCTGAGTTTAGTGCTGATCAGAAATGTAACGCACGACACTTCACTGCCCTCCTCTCCTTCTTCCCCCGCCTCTTTTAAAAAAAATACAGACTAAAGTTACAGTTTTGACCTGGATAAACCAACACACGCGAGAAGTGGATTTGGGGCGTGATGGTGCGTGATCTGAGCCACAAACTGTCCGACTTCAGTACAGGAGTATTTCCCCTCCTCTCATTGCGGCCGTGCACTCTCGTTCACAATCCAGGCGAGGCGCAGTTCATCTGGAACGAGCCTAATGCAACAAGTGAACGAGCTAAAGCAACATGAGTGACCAAAAAGACACTTTGCTAAATGGACAATTCTGCTTCAAATCGTCACCAGACAGCAATATAGACAAAACAAAAGTTATGTGCAGTCTATGCAAGGATGAGTTGCGAACAGTCGCTCAGGATTGCAAAGCCAGACACACGAATCTGTGCACCGCCTGGATTGATTACAAGAAAGCCTATGACTCAATGCCACACACATGGATCATGGAATGCCTGGAGATGTATAACATCAACAGGACTCTAAGAGCCTTCATTGCAAACTTGATGAGGCAGTGGAAGACCACCCTTGAGGCCAACTGCAAGCCAATTGCACAAGTGTCCATCAAATGTGGGATATACCAAGGAGATGCTGCTGTTCTGCATAGGTCTGAACCCCCTCAGCCAGATAATCACCAAGACTGGCTATGGGTACCGACTCAGGAACGGGGCCACCATCAGTCACCTCCTCTACATGGATGATATCAAGCTGTATGCCAAGAGCGAGAGAGACATTGACTCACTGATCCACACAACCAGGATCTACAGCAATGACATCGGAATGTCATTCGGACTTGAGAAGTGTGGGCGGATGGTGACAAAGAGAGGGAAGGTAGTCCATACAGTAGGGGTCCCACTCCCAGATGGCAGAATAGCAGACATTGAGGACAGCTACAAGTACCTTGGAATCCAACAAGCAAATGGCAACCTGGACCAGGCCACAAGAAAAGCAGCCACAGCCAAATACCTCCAACGTTTAAGGCAAGTCCTAAGGAGTCAGCTTCAATGGCAAGAACAAAGTCCGGGCAATCAACAGCTATGCCCTGCCGGTCATCAGATACCCTGCAGGAATAATAAGCTGGCCAAAGGAAGGATTCAGACCACAGATGTGAAAACACGAAAGCTCCTAACCATGCATGGAGGGTTCCACCCCAAATCCAGCACCCTGAGACTGTACACTAAGCGCAAGGAAGGAGGCAGAGGACTAGTGAGTGTCAGAACCACTGTCCAGGATGAAACATCCAAGATCCTTGACTACATCAGGAAGATGGCCTCAACAGATGAAGTTCTCAGTGAATGTCTCAGGCAGTGGAAAACAGAGGACGAGGTGCTGGAGGAACCATCATGGGAGGAAAAGCCCCTACATGGGATGTACCATCGACAGATAACTGAAGTGGCTGACATCGAGAAATCCTACCAATGGCTAGAAAGGGCTGGACTGAAGGACAGCACAGAGGCACTGATCATGGCTGCACAGGAGCAGGCCTTGAGCACCAGAGCAATAGAGGCCCAGATCTACCATACAAGACAAGACCCCAGGTGCAGACTGTGCAAAGACAATCCAGCACATAACTGCAGGCTGTAAGATGCTGGCAGGGAAAGCATACATGGAGCGTCATAACCAAGTGGCTGATATAGTGTACAGGAACATCTGTGCAGAGTACAGTCTGGAAGTCCCCGAGGTCAAGGAGGGAAACACCTCCAAAGGTGATAGAGAATGACCGAGCTAAGATCCTGTGGGACTTCCAGATCCAGACAGACAAAATGGTAGTGGCAAACCAACCGGACATTGTGGTGATGGACAAACAGCAGAGGAAAGCCGTTGTGGTTGACATCGCAATACCAAGCTATTGTAACATCAGGAAAAAGGAACACGAGAAGCTAGAGAAGTACCAAGGCCTCAAAGAAGAACTTGAGAAGGCCTGGAAAGTGAAGGCAACAGTGGTGCCCGTGGTCATCGGAGCACTCGGGGCAGTAACCCCCAAACTGGAAGAGTGGCTACAGCAGATCCCAGGAAAAACATCAGACATCTCAGTCCAGAAGAGCGCAGTCCTAGGAACAGCAAAGATACTGCAGCAGAACCGAGCTTGGATGGATGGATGAAACCGCGCCCGCGGAGGGCGAGAGGACAATTTATATATATATATATATATATATATATATATATATATATATATATATATATATATATATATATATATATATATATATATATATATATATATTTTATGACACACACAGAGAAAGACCTTTCTGTATACATTTGGCTCTGACTCAAGAACAAGTACATGATGGGTAAGCTTTGTCATCACTTTTAAAGTAACTCAATGATCCATAACAAACACATAAAAGGGCACAGAGGAGTGGACATCATTTACTGCTCATATAAATCAACTGAGTAAAACTGAGCAGTGCTGCACATTAGCAGGGCCAGTGCTCTCATGAGCCACTGTCCTAATCTTCTTTTTTGTCTCAGCCGCAGAGATATGGGACTCCTTTAATCCACTCTCTGGGTAGACAGCTGACGTTTAACTGCCCGGTGCTGTAACTCCAGCTGCTTTGGCCTCTCAAAACTTAATTTACCACTAACGCATATGGCTTTACATACACTTTAATTAGAATTAGCAAAGTGGGGCTTATTCTATCTTTTCTATGGTTTAGGTTAACACTTTCCTCAACCCTATCCTAAAGTCAGGTGTAATTTGAGTGCAAGCTGTGGTGATAAGACAATGGTACCGCACAGGTAAGTTGCTGATCAGCAGGAAAGCCAATAAATAGCAGTAAAAGACACGAACACCAAAGGGGAAGGCAAACATGACACAAGAGGTGACCTGCCTCAAGGGGTTCTGGCTGCCTATTGTGCGAAGAACCTCCAATTGTTTCCAGGCCTGCTCTTCCACGCTGTCCGAGTGAAAGCTTGGCCTCTTGCTTGTCACTTCTATTGTTAGATTCAGGCAGGAGCCACTCCCCATTTTCTTCGTACTCATTAAATACTCAGCATTCTTGAAGAGTTAGAAGGCAATGGTTTCCACACACATTTGCTACACACAAACACACAACAGCTTTTATAATTTCAGGCTTTACGCTTATGATAAACCTGAAATGCATCAGCAGCTCATTTAAATATAATTTAATTTAAAAACATAAATGATTAAACTTTTCAGCATATATTCTGGAATATCTGTGAACAATTTGAGTGTGAATAATGTGTATCTGTATCTATAATGAAAGTACCACTGCAACCAAAATTTTTAACACACTTAAGATGTGCCCTTCCTGTCACAACCCTCTCATTTATCCAGGTTTGGGATTGTTATTAGTAACAATTTTATATCCAAGACACAGTACAGTAGGTTATATTGACTTGAATAGTTTGTTTTTTAAAGACACAATGCACAACATAATCATCATCAAAACCAGATTAGAGGTTTATATTTTACTAGTTCACAGCTTTGAAGATGAAAATATATCATTCAAAGCCAACAAAGTCTCAGTTTTTCTATTCAGTGTAATCTAGAACACTTCCTATTTATGGAAAATCCTTCCTCAAATCAGGTCTCGGTCAGATATTTTGATCAGAACTTATGTAGGTTAAGTCTAGTTATTTGTATTATAACTTCTATACTATTTGCTTCCAAATAAACTTTAAGTAGAATTTAAAATGTGCCATTTAGTCCATTTGCCATACATCCAACAGCAGATATGGATAAATTAATCCCATGTCATGGCAAAAGACGATCTGTCTACCCATTTATAGTGGACACAAATCATACACCGGTTCATGTTTTAGATACCCAGACAGATGCAATGAGAAGAATTTCAAAATGTCACGCAGACGGTGTGAGAGTTCTGTCTATCAATCCTTCAGCCTTCATCAATTTACCAGATGTGTGCGGTGATTTACAGCCCAGTGATGGCAACCTGTGTCACTTCATCCCACCAGCTGGGTGGAAGCCGAGGTGTTGACATGCTGGCTAGCTGCGGGGCTGAGGAAGGAATCGTAGGGTGCTGAAATGGAGATAGGGGTGAGGGAAACTAAGAGAGGTTCAAGTAGCAGAAAAGAGAAGAAGGAGGAAGTGAGATAAAGAGGGAAAGGATGGCTATGGTCAGAGAACTGACGTGACGGGCTCCTGCTACTGTTTCCTGCTTGCTCAGCACAGTGGACAGCTTATCTTACAGCTGGAATACCACTGCCCCACTGCTTGAGAGAGCTGTGGTAGAGGCACACCAGATGGCAATATCAACACAGCAAAGAGCGAAAGACAGAATGAGGTTTGGTACAGGTTATTAGACAAGCCAAATTCCAGAAATATTGGGAGGTTTTTAAAATTTTAATAAAGTGAAAACTAAAAAAACCTTCAAATCCCATGAGCCACTATTTTATTCACAATAGAACATAGATAACATAACAAGGTAACACTTTAGTTTAGGGTCCACCTATTAACCATTAACTATGTGCTAATTATGCTAGTTGGTGGTTAATTAGCTTTTAAATGGTAATTATAAAGCACATTTTAATAACTTATTCTGTGTGAATATATTCTACAACTAATTAGCAACTAACATATTCCCCCAAATAAACTCATAATTACTGCTTTATAATTAGCAATTAAGAGCTAATTAACCACAAACTAGAATGGTAATTAGCACTTAGTTAATGGTTAATAGGTGGACCCTAAACAAAAGTGTTACCCATAACAAATGTTTACACTAAGAAATTTTACACTTTGATGCACAAAATGAGTTCATTTTAAATTTGATGCCTGGTTAGTTTTCTTTTTATTCAAATTTTAAAGTCGTCCCAACATTTCTGGAATTCGGGTTGTACTGCAATAATACATAACATGATGAAAAACTTCCCCAATAAAAAAATGCTGCAATGTGATTTGTGTGGACCCAACATAGATTCAGACCACCGCTGACTACAATATAAAAAAATAAATAAAAATTACTTTTTCTCCTAAGGGGTGGACAGAAAATGTCAGATGTCAATTTAATGTCCCTAGAGGTTTTAAGGTTGGAAGTACTCGGCCTTCATTAACACCTGTCCCTAACTGACCTCAATATTTAGAGAATTCATATGTTTGGAATAAGTACACAATGATAAGAAATGGGAATAGGCTAATTCAATGGACGTAAAAACATGTTTTTCTAATAATCTGGTTGCAATTAAAACTAAAGCATCCAATGGCTGTACCAGCAGACACTGGTCAAAAACAAAACCACACCTGCCATTCCACCTCTCCATGTGGAACATGTGCTGCCAGTTCAGAACCAGCTCAGATATATGGAATTGTCTTAAAGAAGCACTCTGCATTGAAATTCTCACCAAGTTCTCTCTCACAAGACTCAACTGCCTGTCTATGCTGCCCCATGCGCAACAAAAGGTCATGATACCTTTCTTTCAGAGCCAGCATTAACTTCTTCAGCACTTTGAACTACAGTAGCTCATCTGGTGATCAGACCACATGGGCCAGCTTTCACTCCCCACAAGCACCCTATGCTGTCAGTTCACCACTGTTCGCTCCTTGAACCACTTTTGATAGATACTGTTCACTACAGACCGGAGCAGAGCTGCTGTTTTGGAAGTTCTGACATAGCAGTCTAGCCATCACAATTTGGCCCTTGTTAAATTCCCTCAATTTTTCCTGCTTCTAAAACATCAACTTTGCGGTGCCATGATGAAGAGATCATCTGTGTTATTTACTTCACCTGTCAGAAGTCATAATATAATGCCTGATCAGTGCATTTGAAGATGGTAAATAAGAGAAAGCCCTGGTTCAGTGTTGGGTAGAAGGTGGTGGTAGGTGGGGAGGTTCATAAAGTCATTTCCCTGAGGCTGTACACACTGCACTGAGAGATAAGTAACACAGCCGAGGACAAGGCTGGCTTTCTCCCTGGAGTCCCAAAGACAAAACGCCCTATTCCTTTTAAAGAGTGGAATTTGACAATGCTGCATTTGTCTCATTGCCAGCTGGTGAACAGGCTCTCTATAGACATGTTGATATGTGGGCACCATCCTAAAGCACAGAGAATACTATGAGCAAAATGTTGTAAAGTGGCAAAGAGAAAACACACTGGGCATTTGAATTATGCTTGTTACATTTCATTTAGATTTACAGCTGTCAGTATAATTATTATAATTGAAAAATCATAATGTATATGAGGCATCAAATCCTAAGCTTTTCACTGATACAACACAAAGCACAAAAGAAGTATTGAGGCACAGCACAGTAATAGAGTGCATTTAAATAAGTACTTAGCCTGGCTTTCGTTTCTGAGGCGGAACAATGACAGGTGGAGTATTCAATCAGAGAAATGAAGGGCGGGACATAAGTAGTGCATCGCTGACCCAAACAAACATGGATTCTTGCCTTTTTTTTTTTTCATAAAACACCAGAACACGGCGTATTATGATCAGCTCTGTACTTATTTCTGAACGGGGACAGCAGCAGCAGAAGCCAGTTGTACAAAAACTTATGGAGAATGTTTTTTTTTTTTTTCCAATGTGGTTGCTACGTTGTATGTCAACTAGACTTAAGTGTTGTTAAAATGGAAACAAGATGAAGAAAAATAATCACACAAAGGACTGGACAATAACGCGGACCTCAGCAGAAACAACAGGTGATGGAAAGCACTAAACGTCATTAATCAGGTCAGAGAGGTTATTAATTTTATTTTATTTATTTTTTATTATCAGGGGCCAGCCTCTCAGCCCTGTGACAAGCTGGCCCCTGTCCAGGGTGGACCCCGCCTACAGCCCAAAGTTACTGGGATAGGCTCCAGTCACCCGCGACTCCTAACGGGAATAAGCAGTAGAAAATGAATGAATTTTTGTATTATTATTATTATTGACAGACAACAATTAATTTCATAGGCCTAATGATACATAAATAAAATAAAGACATTGCAAAATTATGAGGTAACACCATAAAAAAAATCAATAAATAATCAAAATCAAAGAGGGGTACAGTTCATAAATCATAAATAATTCAAACAAAGAGGTAGGTTCAGCATGTTCATAATCAGATCTGAAGTTTTGATTGCTTTTCTATTTTCCAGTCCATTAATTAGGTTAATGGATTGGTTCATTTCAATGATAAATTCTTTCATTCATGGAATTTTTAGAGAGGTTATTAAATTAGCTCAGTAGTTAGCACTAACATGGTTAGCTCTTCCGCTTTCATAAGATACGCTGCAGATAAATGGCTGTGATTGGCCAGTTCCAAATCTAACCAGAGCGAAATGCTTCACTCCATGAGGGGAACTTACCAGGCTAATAAGTACTTGAGAGCTGCTGAAATTGTTCCCTTCACCAGACAATGGTGACTAAATCAACTGAGTTAAAAGTCTGCTTAGCACTAGGGCTGCACGATATTAGAAAAAAACGGTGATATGCAGTAACTATAATAAATATCACAATAACAATATGACTGGCGATATTTGGATATCTTAGTGGCAAGGCTCTGGACACGATACTAAAACTTAACCAGCGTTAAAACAAAACTCACATAAGACTAAACCAGTTTTAAATTTAATTTTATCCTAAAGCACCAATGTATAACATTTTTTGGTAGATGGAATACCATAAAATTACTACAACACATTTTGTTTTGTTTTTGGGGATATTGAGATTGCCAACATTGTAATAGCGATACATCTCAATTACTCAAATCTCAACTACCTCCAGAGAACAAAATTAAATGAATGCAAACTCTGTATCTTATGGCCAACAACAAAGTGCACAAATAAAAGCCTATTTTCAGACTCTTGATTGCCTCCAAGCTTCCCATGTGTAATATAAGCCAACTGCCGCACTGTTACCACCTTAGGAAAGTTACAGATTTCGTGTTTACTGCTCAACAGAGTGGTACTCAGTCTTCTTACTGTCCCCATTTTCTCCTCTGAGTGGTCTGGCAGCACTCCCATGTGCTCTCCCCTTTAGTAATAAACAAAGAATGGTTTACCTTATATAGCTCTATTCAAACTCTACAACCTCCACGAGTACCATCAGAGACAGAGCAGTGGTAGGGGGTGAAGCAAGGCCGTTCCAGACGGCCAAGGGCAGGGGGCACACACTGACAGTGCGATTGAGTAACACTCATACATTAACAGCCACTTAAAGAGCTATTTTTGGTGCCATCCGTCAGAACTTCGCAGAGTGAGACTGGATATATTTAAGAGGGCTGCAAAGTGAGACTGGAACGATGTGAAAAACCACAGAGTGGAAGCATATCAGGAAAAGATCATGACATGCTCTTTGTTGCTGATTGGAAAAGAATGGCATTGGAGAGTTTGAAAGAGGGCTCCCAATTTTCACCTGCTTGTGGTTGGGTGTCGCTATGCATGAAGATAGTCACACGTTTGTCATCCAGCACTTTGCAGCCTATAACAAAAGATACAACTCAATATTCAACCCTGAGGTCTAAAATTAGCCAAATGTGCTAGCAAGTACAGCATGCATTTGTAAACCTAAAAATAGGGCTGTGTATTGGCAAGAACCCGCCCCAGCAATACAATACATATCAGAAATCACAAAATTAGTGTTGGAATGTGATATCAATATAACACAATACTATAACAAAGATGATTCAATATCTTTTTTTTTTTTTTGTTAATATGATTTTGGAAAACCTTACACTACTAGCACACCACTATGTTATGAACAGTGAGTACTGCAACTGTATTTCACAAACAAGTCCAAATTAGCAACAAATTGTAATTCTAGTTTACACCCCCTTAATGGTCAGATGTCTTAGACAATTTCTGTCTTCTATTTTGAGACAATGTTACAGTCTCTGCCATTTGAGTTGCCTTGCACAGTGCCCTTAATCCATATGGAAGTTAGCAACCAAACATTTGTAGAAAGAATTTATCCTTATGGGAAAACCAAGAATAGATGCCCCAGGCTGTAGAAGGGCTCAGGAGGAGTGGATGGGTGGGATACAATTCTAGCCCTCCTAGCATGTTCACTCACTCCTGCTCGATGAAGCTCCGGGCTGTTCCGCACTCACTTCCTAGGGGAATTCCAATGTAGGATTACTTTTCACAAACCAAAACATCACACAGACCAAAATAATTTGATGAGTAATATTCATTTTGAAATTTGTCAACAAAGATAGCTAGCTGTCTCTGACTTTAGCTTACTTAAACTTTCAGTCTGGGACCTTGGCAAAATTACTGGCCATTAGGTTACTGATTGTCTAGAATGCAGGGCCACTAGATCCTTTAGAAGTCTTCCTTGCCCCTTCCTTTATAGAGACATCATGTAATAAGGTCATACCAAAAATACGGCTTCAGCACAATTCCTAAGATTTTATGGGACAGGAACACTTAAATCAACCTTTAATCCAGGGATAACATTTCTGCAGGACATTTGCTGTTAGTTAGCCAACTGCTAACATGCAGATGACATGTCTATTATGCATTACCCATAGATATATAATCTAAAAACATACAAAACAAACATAATGTAAAAATGGTGTAGAATAATATTTCAGAGTTCTACACACATCTTATTGTGTAAGAAGCAGAGCCACACTGACTTCTGTTCACAGTGCAGCCAGTGTATGTACTGGAAGCAGAAGACATCTGATTAGGTTACATTTCTACCCTGGTGAATATGAGGCATGAGCCTGAAGCTAGCAACCATGGCAGCAGGGATTTCTGCCAGAGATGCAGTCCACTAATAGCTGAAGAGCTCAGCTGCAACCTGAAACACATTTCAGAGCAGATCCCTTTTCAGCTAGGGTCACAAAGACGTTTGCTTTGATCAAAACACTAAAATGACCCAAATTGATATTGGCAAAATGTCTATGGTAAGAGCAGCGTGATATTCTATTATTTAAGCACTATTGATTAAACAATTATAAGTGTACTTATCAATATTTTCCCCACACCAGGTTCTATGAAATGCAAAGTCAAAATAATGAACCTTAATGAACACCCAGTCGCAATTTAGAGCAACCATATAGAAATTTTGATTTGTATTTTATCATTTTTAGCCATGCAGCTGTAGCAGACCCAGTAACAGACGCAGCTTTGCAAAGCTAACCAAGATGACGGTTCTACTCAGAAATAACTTAAGTTATGCAATAAAAATGTAGCTTTACATTTCATAGTAAGATTCTTATTATGAAAAAATAAATAAATTATTTAAGAGGTCTCTCAAAAACGTAAACTTACAGAGGAGATACTAAATGAACAATTCAAATGGCAGTCAGCAAGAGTTTAGTTACTATGACAACCACATTGTCTGCTCAGCATGACAACAAAATTTGGTATTTTTAAACCAGACCGGGGGTCCACGGACTGACATCACAACTCAGACCCACATTTGGAGACCGCTGCAGGGCACTGGTTGATCAATGAGACAGCTGTGTCTGAAACATTGCTTCCTGTGTAATTAGAGTAAAATATTGAGCTAACACATCCTGCCTTTGAGCCAGATATAGTGTTCAAAGGCACACAACAAAACTACAAAGACACTTGTATTAAAAAAGTTATGCTATTGGTGTCCAGTGGTGGTGGGCAGCCACTAACAGTTTATCGGTGATGCAATTTACATCACATGGCAGAATGAGTGGGAGGTAGGCAAGCCAGTACTCAGTGGGAGGTGGGAAACTGAACATAGCTGGTGAGGGCCAAGTAAGAGGCATCTTTTATAACTTAGACCATCAAAGAATTTCACCAGCTTAATTTTAACGGAATACCAAATAACTAGCTATAATGCTAGCTTGCAATATTTTAATATAGGAAAACCTTTAAGAAAGTGGCTTGGGGTAAAACAAACTCAAGACAAGATACCAGTACTGGCTCCTTTTTGCAGACATGACCGTGGTGGGAGTCTTGTGACTCTTATGTTTAAGGTTACGCATGCCTTGGTGCAGTCACAACTAAGTGTGAAATTCTGAGATATTGTTAACTTGAACTAGGCCACGAATTCCGACTGCTCCATTCAGCCGTTTTTTATCCTTACTCACACTGCAACAAGATTTAACCATGTCACCAAACTGTTACAAGAAAGTATGTCAGAACACTTTTAGCCTGCCACTGTATCAGTGGAGACTGTTTCAGTGTGTCTTTGCTCTAATGAATACCAACATCTAATAACTTAAAGTGCTGTATTGTAATATATAGAAAATGACAAATGAAACAACATAACATAAAACAACAGCTAAAGGTGAGTGATCAAAGATGATCAAAGATGACAAAAAGTGTCTTAACCTGTGCAAAGACAAATACAATAAGGAGAACTTATAATCATACAACAACTTGAAACAAAATTATTGCAATGACTATTTTCCATCTGGGCAATGGATAGACACTTAATCACCAGTTTGGCAATAAGTTCAAAATGCTAATCTCCAACTTTGAGAACCATGAACTCAGTGAAATGAATTCCAGGTGACTGGCTGGAAACTGCAGAGCAAACAACCATGCAGTGTGTACAAACTCTTAACCATGTTGGTTACAGTATAGAACCTAATTTAGGGGAACAACCTAATGTAATTTAACAATGCTCCAAGCACAGCAATGATCACTACACTTCATAACTAAGAAGGACTATACAGTTTACAATAATACAATTTATGCTAGTTTTCCTATTAGAGCTAATCACAGCTTTTATATGTTGTTGGTTTTCATTAAAATGTTTTTATAGGTTGCTCTAGTTACTTTTGCGCTTCAGTCACTGGTGACAGTAGAAGCCTGTTTTCAGACTCAATAAGGGGTAGATCAAATCAAATCAATCAAATTACACATGTGACGAGGAAAATCTCTCATGTATACTGTACAATAAGGTCTTTGGAAGATTTATACATTAAAGTTACTCAGATAATAAACATTTGCACCATGAAACTATGCCTTCTGTTTGCTTCTTTTGCAGACCTTCTGCAACCTTCTGTTTTTTCACTTTCCTAAAGATGCAACTCAAATTTCCTGTCAATGTTTCCAACTCATTATTAATTAAAAAACATCTCTGTGTGCATAATTACTTAAGAAAAATAGACCTAAAAATTAGTGTGTTTGTAGAGTTTATTACAATGAAAAGGTTTCCAAATACTATTAATTGCCAAATAGGTGAATAAACACATCCTCTAAAAAGGTCACTGCTCTGGGTATTCAATGTAAAAACACTTGTGATTAGTGCTCTTTTTTCCTCAGCAAAGACAGATAGAGTCAGTAATAAATGATCAGTGGTGTTGCAGGTGGCTGGGCTGCATACTAAGTAGGAACGGTTTCCACTGATATAAACAGTTAAGTGTGGGGTTTGAGAAAATGTCATTTTCAGAGATAAAACAGAGTAACTAGATAAAAATAGGAGGCTTGGGTAATTAGACAAGTTGTCGTTTTGAAAAAACACAATTTAATGTGAGAGAGCATTTGACATTCTCTGAAGGCACCAGTGTTATTCACACCTTTGGTTCAGTATAGATTTTGTGAGGCATTTCATGACAGCCTACAAATACACAGATATCAGACATACTTAGAGGATGAATGTGTAAGAGCAGTGATGGGAACTCGTTCCTAAAGGATTACACACAAGTAGAGGCTGCAGACTAAGGTCATATGTCTCTCTCTGACAAGCCAAGGTCTAGGGTACCAGAAGGGAGAGTAGGGAAATGTAGTTTTAACTATTAACCTAGTACAGATTCACACACATACATGTAAGATTTCAGATGCCTGTCTTATCCTTCTTCAGTAGTGGTTGAACCACTAATTGCAATAGCCGATTAGTATTGATTATTGCATGGACACCAACTAAGCATGTAAACAAGAAATTATCCCAACCAATGCTTTCGCAAAAGAGGAGGGAATAAGGTGTTTGATTGTTAATATTAGCAAGCAGGTGACTCTCACATTGACTGTATATTAAAGAGCCTCTGTAGAGGGGTGTGGCAGCACATATGATACGCGGAGACATCCGATCACGTCTATACCGTGAAAATAGGCTGCATCTTACACACGTTTTATAAATGTTACCCACGCGTAAACCTTCATCACCTTGACGGTGATACGCATGAGTGGATCTTGGAGACGTACACCAATGGAAAGCAAACAGTATAAAGCCGTCTTAGACGGTTGATACGCAATATATTTAAACACACACAGCTCCAGTAGTTTTTCACAGGTGGACATGGATGGAAAGTTAGTAATAATTGCTGGTGGCATAGCATACAGCCATAATGGTAACTTAACATGGCGGAGGCTGGTTTCCCGTGGCCACTGCCATGTAACTTCAGCCTCTCCATGAACTCCTCATGAGTGTATGACTCCTCACACCCACCAGCACAAGCAATAGCCTCGCTCCGTGGTACAACATGCTGATTTCTGTGGCTTTAAAAAACAAGAATTCTTCCTCAGCAGGCAGTAGGGCAGACAGCCAGGCAGACCCCCCTCTGAACTGCAGTAGTGGTGGTGGCCCCTCTGGAAAGTCACCCAAAGCCATCGCACCGGAGAAGTCGAAAATCTAAGGCTCCACAAGTTTTGTTGACTCCATCGAGTGCTGCAGCACAACTTTGGATGAGATTCATTCAAAAGCAATGCACAAGCTGTATCCAGTAAATGAGCAGCAGGCAGGCAACCAGACGTGCCCAGGACCCACGCCGTGCTTGCACTCTCCAAGCACGTAGTTTTGATATAAAGACTTGGTCAGAGGGGTCACAGTTATTTGCGGTGTCTGCTGCAAAAAGCCGATTACAATTATGTAAAACCTACCTTTAGTTCATCCACTGGGGCATTTCAAATCACTCCGCACCGGAGGAGATGCAAGTCAGCCAACAGTCCCGCTTCTCCCCACGAAAATATCCTCCTCCGCGTTGAAGCGTTATGTCCAAGTGGCCCGGACAGTGGGAGAACAGCAGCGTCGGAGGAACCTATCTGTATCGTGTGTTTGTTGGTGTGTGTAAATGGGGTGGGGGAGATAATCCGGCGGTGGGGTAGAGAGGAAATGCGTCATTATTAATGGACCGGACGCATTTGTAGTTCATATCTCAAGGAGCGCTGGACAGTACCACTGCGCTATTTTTTATTTTATTATTGGAAGCATATCTCAACTTAAAATTCAGTTTATGATCATATCAACCATAAAATAGTCATATTATTAAGCATTCTTTAATTAAGTGTACAAAATTGTCTGTGTCTCAGTCATCCAGGCTAATTGAATCACAAATGAATCCTTCCTAGGAGCTCTCTTACCAATTCAATTTCAGAATTGACAAAGTCTCTTAGATGAGAGGTTAAACGTCTTCAGCTTTCAAAACCAAGTCCAGATTACTGCTTTTTAAACCTTTTGTTGTGAATCAAAAATGGAATGTATGTCATAGTACTTATTTTACTATGGCCAAGAAGCAAAAACAAAATGTAGGTTAATGGATTGAGAAATCCATTCAGCATGTTGTCAGGGTACAGTTGGTTGAAATGTGACACTAACTTGGTTCTATGCTGTGCTTAAAGATGTTGACCCCCAGCCACAGCAGGACAATCACAGCTTAAATTCCAAACATTCTGATCCAACCCCCTTGTTACAGTCGGGGCACTTAACACGTCTGTCGGTCTGCCCTTATAAATCGCAGTATTTCCACAGTGGCTTCAGTGTAAACCATCAGAATGTCGATAGGGCAAATCCAGAGGCCTCTATACCCATAGTGTTATAGAAGACCAACAACAACCACTTTATCTGTATAGGCCCATCTATCCCATTTGTAATCTATCAAAATTAAATACAACATAATGAAGCATTGTAAACGATGGTCCATAACACCGTGACTCCAAGTTACTTTCTTTGTTTTCTGACCCAAACATATGTTCATGTGATGATTTTGTAGTTTTTTTGTTGTTGTTTTTTTTTTTTTGTTTTTTTTTTTCAACAAAGACCTGCAGGTGTGGCAGTGAAAATATTTTAGTACAACAGACCAAACACATGTTACAGTTTCACTTCACTTGAGTTAGAATTTAAGTAGGAACTGTTTCTGCTCGAATCTCCCCCCAGACTATAGTAACTGAAATAAAAAGGACTTTTTGTGACTGTTTGTATTGAAAAACCAGTATGTGTGAACTGGAACTACACGCCCAACACTTCCATCTAGTGGCCTGGTCTATGTGGTACATAAGAACCAAAATTGTCAGATATTAAGAATGCATGACATTCATCTTGGAAACTGTGTGACCTTTAAGAACAAGTTATCTCTCATTGTATAAATGAAATAAATTTGCATACACCCACACAAGTCCACAAGTGTTTTAGATGTCCACTGTCGTCTTTTCACTATTCTGAGATCCATCTCTGAAATCATACACCAACATAACAAAACAAAAGCAAATCATTCATCACAAAAGGTGATAAAACAATGACATTACATTACAACATCCATTTTATCTAAATGGTAAAAAAGTAGTTTCTTATTTAGACTTTCGGATCACGTAAATCATTCTCCATTCCTGGTAAACACATTCTTCTTCGTGAAGCAGTCTCAATCTTCTGCACAAGCTCTACATCCCAGGGATGAGTAACAAAATTAAGAACCTCCCCATCTTCTACACCTCCAGCCCTCCCCACTCTCCCTGCTCTGTGGATGTAGTCAGCATAGCTTTCAGGAAAGTCATAGTTGACAACCAGTTGTACCCTGGTTGTGTCCAAACCCCGGGAGGCGATGTCTGTGCAGATCAACACATCTATTGTTCCCTTTTGGAACTGGTGAAAAATTCCTGAACGCACAGCAGCAGCCATTTCTCCTTGCAGACGAGCACTGTGGACACCCATCTCCTCTAGTGAGTAACCCAGCCAGTTTACAGTGGTAGACTTGTTGCAGAAAACCAGAACAGCACCCTTTTCATTGCAATGTACCTTGAGGGCCTGGTGGAGCTCCAAAATCTTTTCTGCACCTTTAACTTTAAGAAAGGTCTGTTTAACATGGGGCATAAGGAAATGTAGCATTTTGCTTTTTATGATCCTCATCTTTCCAAGATCGGTCACCTGACTGAGAACTTCTTCAACACCCCCAGGAAAAGTGGCCCCTATAACAAGTAACTGAGCTTTGTGTCCTGGGCCTTGTGTCTCATTGGGATCACTGGAAATATTTGTGCTCATCAAGATGTTCTCCAACATGTCAGAAAAGCTAGGGTCAAACATTGTGTCTGCCTCATCAATAACTAAAAAACTCAGTTCACTCAAATCAAGGCAGCGTCTCCGTAACGCCTTGACCAGAGCACCAGGTGTAGCCACCAAAATATCAGGGATACCTCTCTTGAAGACCATCTTGATGTGTCCTACACCACGTCCACCACCCACAGTCTTGGTTACAATCCCAAAAGGGTGACAGAACATCCTGGATACAGCGGCAACTTGCTCGGCCAGCTCTCTAGAAGGTACTAAAATTAAGGTGTGAATCTTGCGCTCCTCATGGTCAGTTTCTGATGCTTTTTGAGCTTGTAGTTTGTGAAGAATAGGAAGAAGATAACTTAGTGTTTTGCCACTTCCAGTTTCTGCAGCACAGAGAACGTTATGGCCTCTCATGACCTTTGGGATGGTCTGAAACTGTACTGTGGTGGGATAAGTAATGTTCATACTTTCCAGTTTATCCACCAGAGGTTTGCATATACGAAGGTTATTAAACTTGATCGGCGTTTTCTGTTCCTCGCTCTCCTTCTGACTGTCACCAACATAAGGTGCCGCTTGTTTGACTTTGTTAATAGTGAAATAGTCTCCAAATGATTTATTGTGCTTCCATCCTTTCGAACATAGCACGGGTTTCTCGAATTTTCCAAAGATGTATGCTGTAGACTGATTCAGTTTAGGGTTTTTGCTCTCTATAAGCAGCTTCCCAGCTTTTGCCGTATTGATGTTGTTTTGGCCACGAATTTCCTTCACGTTTTCAACTCGTTTCTGCATGTACTTAGGAACACGAATTACTGGCATCTCCTCTGAAGTGGATGTTGTTCGGCAAGAGTCCGAGGAATGAAACCGGCAACAATCGGACACTTTTACAGTCTGTGGTCGACATAAGAGGGTAAAGCGTAGAGTCCTCGACGCAGCCAACGCTAAACAGGAGACCTTCGCGGACTGCATCTTGACACCGTGTTGGGTCCACAAATAACAGTCAGATGATAAAATAAAGGACAACAACTATTTCAACTATTAAATTGAAGTGTTCAGTGAATCCGCTGGCTGACTTGCCCGCTCTCCCCCATGCTCTCCCGGCGAATTTTGATGATGTCATAGGGGCATTAAGTGATGACGTTATACTGACCCCGCCCTCAACAGTGAAATCTATTTAATCTTACACAGAAAAGATATGTTCTTGTCACACCAGCTCAATATTTTGCTAATTTGGAGGTTGCATTTATTTATTTTAAGTACGTTTATTTTTACGTCAAAATGTTTAAATATTGAAATTGTGCACCTGGGAATATAAACAAAGTCAGAAGTAGGCATAGGGTAACCACCTGTCCCTCTTTTGGTGGTACATCACAGCCATTTATATTATCTGTCCCTCCGTCCCACTTTCTTTGGTGCTCAGTGACTCTTATAAAAAAAGAGAGATTCAAGTTAAGAACAGAAGGTAAGGTTACTATTCCTTGTGTCAAATGTAGAATAAATATTTGTGAGCATCCTATCTTGATAGGTTGAATATATATGTCCAGTTGCTGCCTCTGTGTTTCAGGTCAGGCCTCTCCATGGAGCTGCTGTTGATGCTTGATTGTTTTGGGAAAGGTAGACTGAGAGCCTTGATTTTTTTTTTGTGTCTGTGTTTTTTTTTTTTTTTTTTTTTTTTTTCTCTCCAATGAATAAAGTCTCAGTAAAGACATTACTTTGCAAAATCTGTGTTTTGGGGATGAAAACAGTAAATCAAATATGTTATAGGCCCTAAACTGTAGTAACTTGAATCTCAGTAAGTTGGTAAAGCTAGATTTATATATCAAAAGATTTATTTCTAGAGTCCATCCCACCTTGTAGCACTAAATCACAGCACTTGTCCCACTTTTAGTACTTTTTGAGGTGGTCACTCTAAGTAGGCTTAGTAGAGCCCCTAAGACAAATTAAATAAATCTGAAGAATTGTGATTGCACTAAATGCAAATTTGCATATTAAGATGTACTTAAAATCTGTAACCAAGTAAAAGTAATGTTACTTCAAATAATAACAGATTAATAAAAGTTAAGGTACTTAAAATTATTACATTAAATGAAAAAAGTACTACTACTACTGCTGCTGCTAATGCTTCTACTAATAACTATTATTATGACACACTTTGCAGTGTCAGAATTTGGTCACAATTGAAATTTAAAATATGCACCTAGCCCGAGTTAACTCTGAGTCTGATTATGAAAACTTACCCAGAATGTAAAAGTCAGTTACTTGATTAAACATAGGCTGTGACACCAAATAATTATTCATTTTACTGGAAATCTTAATAATCATTTATCTTTGTAATTTTTGTTAGCATATTTTATCTAGGCTGTAGCATCATAAGGTATAACAGTGCAACATTAAATATTAAGTGTAACCTATATACACTTACAGGGCAGCTGCTTGTTTTTGTTACACTCACATGGTATTCCTCCTCTGACCTAATTGATCAGAGGCTCAGCAGCCTGGTGAATCAGCACTGCCTGCAGTCCAGTAATGTCAGGGGTTGTAATAGATTGGTGCAGAGTAAAAGAGTGCTGTCACTGACTCAACAGTTAATGCCAATAACTGTTCAAGTTCTGTTCAATTCTTGCTTACCTTTGGTCATGCTTATCTGGTAAAAAACAAACAAACAAACAAACAAACAAACAAACAAACAAACAACAACTAAAAGCCACTCATTATATCATATATATCATACATTATATATCATTCTTTTTTTTTTGCACTGTTTGCACTGTTTGCAGGCATTTATCCAGAATGTCCAAACAGAACTCTGTTTCTGGACTCTGTTATTCATGGAATGTCCATTTTTTAATATTGTCTGTTTATATGTAACATTTCCCTACAGCAAAACTGCAAGCCGTTTAGCCTCATTTTGGGCAAATAGGACTAACATCCTATTTACTTCTCTGTATGACTGGTTGATGATTGTATAAAAGGGCACTTCAAAGTGGAGTTGATACTTTTCTTTCATCTTCTGACTAGTGTGCCTGCATATTTAAAGACAAAACTCCTGCTCTTCATTTAATTTCCCCAACTGAACAAAAGAGGGCAGCAAAAAACAAGCATTACAGACAAGCATCATAGACATCCTTACAGAATCAACAGTTCTGAAAGGATTTCCAGTCTGTTATTATATACATTACAATAGTTTGCTTAAAACATGAGACTTAAGATGAGATATGACTTGTGGATCAAATTGTGGTCTATTGGGCTGAGACTGTACTTTAAAGAATTCTCTGTGCTTTTTTAAGGAATGGTGATAATGATATAATATATTTGTATTATCAACCAGGACAAAATATTCTTGTATTATTTTGTTACTATAATTTTTTGTTTTTGCACTGTGACTTTTGTGGAAATGGCTCTACAAATATCATCTGGCATGCACACTGCTTATCTATTTGTAAAGCGTTGATTTAATTTGATATTTGGTGACATTTACGGAACATTGTGCATGTTGCCAAGGTGCTGCATTGCATTTGTGCAGTGTTTGCAAACCCTAATCCTAAAAAGAGCTCTGACACCTCTTATACAAGACCAATGTGGGGGCAGATGCTGTGTTATTTGTTACCTCTTAACCATCACTTTTTTACACATCATAAAATCATAAACCACATCTTCAGCCTCCCACACGATTTGTTGTCTTTATCTTCTCCTTTCAAAGGTCATCTGTAAAGATAGGAGGCACAGGTAACCTGAATTAGATCTGTCTGGATCTGGAGACACAACTGCTTCACAAGAGTATATTCATATTATGTAATATTGTATTTATAATTTTTATTTTTAATATGTGGAAATATGCAATAGGTAAAGAAATGCAACAAGGCATGCATTTGAACTATCAAAGTTAAAAATGCTTGGTATAATAATAACAAATGAGTGTATTCTGTTTCATCAATAGACGTGTAAGGTCTTTATAATGCTTGCAACTTTATGTATGTATAACCTTTTACGTAACTTCAGTGGGATCATTTCTATAAACATGTCCCACAATGTGCTTTTATCCTATTGCATACCTAAAATGAAAGCTGTACAGTTAAATATTCTCTAAATGCTGCAAAAATAGAATAAGATATGATTGGAAATTAAGACCACAGGAAATATTGATGCTTTCAGATGCATTTGTGAACCCAGTGCCTGTCTTCACGCCCACATGCACCTAGCATAGGTATATGTGGCGTGTCGATGTCAGAAAACAAACTGTCAGCTGTGCATGCATTTAGAAAATGATCAGGCTTACAAAAAATGTATCTTAGAAATATTATTATTTGTTGACAGATAAGCCTGCATGGCATAAACGAACACATACATGTTTATGATTAACTGATAATTTCAAGGTATAAAATTAGTTTATGATTTAGGGTAACACCAGGTTTAAGCAATAAAGATAAAGATGAGTGGTTTGGATAAAGTTAAACTCCATTGCAGGAAAATAATGCAAGTTATTGGGAGGTTTTAAGTAGATTTGCAAATTTTGTAAATCTATTGCACTAACATTGCACTTTCAGCTAATGGCATGTTTGCAGATTAATATTTATTTTCTACTTTATTTAGCCATCCTATTATATATTTATTTGTTTGTTTATCTATTTATTTATTTTTGTGAGTGTGTGTTGAAAAGATGATCAGAAACAGAAGTAATAGCCTATCTATTACTCCTATCTCTGATCATCTTTTTTGACACTGTTACTTGGTCTGTAAATGATTAGCCTATAAGCCTATGTCTTTTAGCTAGAAAATGTAAATGTCTTTTAAAATTGTCTACTCCAGGCTGGACATATGGCTCAGGTGTTTGTTTTTTGTTTGTTTGTTTGTTTGTTTTTTCTTCCACTGGAGAAACTTATGACTTAAGTAACTAGATGACTTCTGTAAAATTTTAAGCTTCCTATTTTTGACTGGTAATGCTAATGAGAATAAATAAATAAATAAATAAAATTATATATATATATATATATATATATATATATATATATATATATATATATATATATATATATATATATATATATATATATACAGCCTATAAGATACAAGATTACAAAGGTCTAGCCCAACTTTTTCCTTTCTGAATTGTCAGTAGGCTAATTGGTAGTGCCTCTATATGTTAAAATTTCTCACCTTTCTACAGAACAGGAGTGATTGATCAAGTTATTGGGTTGCTCTGTCTTTAAAAGTGGTAAAGGACTGGAGTGCCTTTTGTAAATTTATTGTATTTGTCTGGGTCTATTTATTTATCCTATGCGTGTATGCTATTTTTATATCAGCATTTTTATAGATTTATAAGTGTTTATTTTTCTCTTCTTCTCCAAGTTAAAGAACAAATGGTCCTTAAGGAAATTGCTTTAAAAAAAAAGGGAAAGTTGGTATAATAGCGAACGTGTACCTGGCAGGTTAAAGCCTACGGTAAACTGTATGTACGTTATTAGGCTGTAATAAAGCGCACTACGCTACAGTCCACGAGGGGCATGTGTGCGTGCGGGTACGTGCTTGTGCGTGCGTGTGTTGTTGTGTCTGCTGACGTCATCGCGGGAACTGCCTTGTCACGCGGGGTTAGTAAAAGTTGGGATAGGACTGCGCTCTGGAGGGAAGTGGAAAGACCGACTGGACTGATAGAAACATAAAAGGAATACGTTTTTTTCCCGTCTGATCATCTTTAATCCAGCGTGTGGTAGAAAAAGCGCGGTGTCGCTGAAAAAATTGGGGATATTTGAGGAAGCGGGGATACTGGGCGCCAAGCGACTTTCTGTGAAGTTAGGACTCGGCAGTAAGCGTTCAACGCAGGACCAGGCTAGAAACTGTTACTTTGAGTATTTTTGTAACTAGAACAGATTGAATCGCAAGTGAAATGCACAAAAGTTAATAACCAGACCTCGTGGCTATTTGTAAATGTTGTGACATTGAAGGGGAGCGGTCGACGGTTGAGTGGCAGGGTTAAACCCGAGCTGTCAAGCCGATGACTACTGCAAACTGCACCGGGAATGAGGAGCTGGACTTCAGGCTTATGTTTGGAGAGGACGGTCAGCAGCAGCAGCTGGGTCCCGCAGGTAATGCCAAGGGGATCTCAACATTTCACAGATACTGAGTGTGATATTAGACAAGTACACTCACAAGCTTTTGTTAGTAGCTACTGTTATTAGCCGGCTAAATATTGGCTACAATGTCTGTATTTATTTCAAAAGATAAACATGTTAAAAGCCAAATGCGCACCTTTTTACTAAGTATTCACGCAGATAATGTCATTAAAACAAGTAATTTTAGCTTAGATTGCCAGTAGGTTCTGAGAATTTGTGTCTAGTGAAAACAGTAACTGTGCCATGTGCGCTTTGCACAGGTGCCTCTCGCTAAAATGTGTGACTTTTGAAGACATACCTGTAACCTGTCACTGGAAAGTTTATTTAGAGTCCAGCACTCACACTCACTTTTATTACAAATTTTAAAAACCATCGTGAGCATTCTTAACTCATTTTAAACACCGCTTTCATAATTATGGTTAGTATATGGCCTATCAATAATCAATACATGATTATAATTATATTATTACAATAATAGAAAGAATTGATTCATTTGAGCCACACTAAACTTTAGTGTTTGGTAGATAAGGTAGGAAGGTATTTGGTAAATTCACATTGCCTTAAATATATAATTGAACAAACGTGTCTGTTAGGTCTAAGTTCAACTAACTTCAAAAGCTCATCTGTTTTGTGCCCTCACTGATTTATCCCTTTATAACAGAACAACTTATTACAACATAAATACATGCATAGTTTATTTCCAGAAGCTTTTGACATTTGAATCCCTGGCTGCCATTGCTACTTATTAGTGCGAATAGTTCATAACCTCAAATTAAATTGTGCTAATAGAAAGACTGATTGTATTTAGTACTACTGTATAATGCTGTAGTAAGTTATGTTGTAGTTTGTGTGGTCAGTCATAATAAACATGATACAGAGAAAACACTGCATACTGAGAGAACATTTAACAACAAATCTAGCACTGAACTTACATGGGATCTGTGCTAGATTTGTCATTTGCCTCTTGGCTTAAACCACTGGAACTACTCAATACACAAACTGAAAAACTGTAGCAAAGTGAAGATACTGTTTGGCATCTGCCACCTTAAATAATAGTTTCCTCTTATTGAACGTTTGATCTTGGGATGGGAGGAAGGAAAATGTAGTTGGAAAAGTTTGGTAATAAAAGCTCCAGTGTGTTGAGGTTTGAGTTCTGTCTGGACTGTGTGACTTGCATGGCCCAAAACGGGGGAGAGTGTCTAAATTAATAAGTGCAGTGCACCACAGGATTACACTTGCAGAGTGGAGGGAGGTATACACTCCTGAGTTGCTCTCTTTCCCTTTCAGCAAAGCTCAAGTCAGGACTTGTTTTTATAACAACCTGGAGAACGTCCTCTACTGTGTGTCTGTTTGACAGTTTTTTCCTCTGAGCTGTGCCTTGTTCAGCTGTGTTGCCATTGTTAACTTTTATTCATGTACACTTATGCAGACTATTTAACAGCAGCAAATTTACAATTTAGGGCATAGTTTCAAAATAAGTGAAAATCTAGTGCTGTGCTTTGACAGTCTAGATTTCTGGCCTGCCACCTCTTATTTGATCCTTACATTTGGTGCACTTACTGTAGTTTTTCACTTGTTTTTATAATGTACTTGCTAAAAATAGAAACACAATTAGGCGCAATGTCAGCATTTATGTGTCGATAGTCTAAACTGGAGCAGTCAAAATGTCAGCATAGCTGTTTGTTTAGAAAATGTCCAGTCGTAGTTCAGTGTGAAAACCTGAATATTTTGTGTTTCACTCCCGCCTGTTTGTTGCTTTCTGTGTAGAAATTTTCAGCAGATTTATTGTTGTTATATTCTAGGGTGGTGGTCTACATGTGTAAAAAGAAAAGTTGCAGTTAACAAGAAGCCCACCAATTTATCCACAGCACTCTTGTTTATAGTATCATACAAGGCTGCATCTAATGGTGGAGTATTTTGCTCATATTGACGTAATGGCTCAGAAAACTGCATAAAAATGGCATGACTAATCCTTTTTTCCATTTTATTTATGCAGATTTTGTAATTACAGATAAGCAAATGTATCTTTCCGGTTGTGCTTAATTCAGTTGGGTGTGTGATATTTTGGTCAAATGGGTCAAGATGACTTGAAGTGGTGCAGATCAGGAGCAACTCTCTCACTTGTTGCTGGGTGGAATGTGGCGGGTGGCAATAGTGCCCTTTACGGACAGTGGTAGATCCATAACTGAAGTGTCTGGCTTCGGGCCCAGACGTGCCATGTGCGGTTCAGATGGCAGAATGGGACCACAGGATAGGAGGGCGCTGTGTCTCACTTGTGGTTACAAGGTTTTGTTCTTTTACTCTTTGTGTAGACTTTTATCTTCTGAACCTATTGCCTGGCTTTTGCTTTAACCTCTAGTCAGATTTTTTAAGATTTTGTTTTGGTTTCTCATGTTGCTTGAGGTTCAGTGCTACCACACTAGCACAACATGTTACGGACCCGACACCAGATCAGTTTTTGTCACAGCTTGTCACAGCTTTCCCAGGATATGAACTAGACCAACAGTAACATCAGAGAGAATGATCTGTCTAATGAAATTTCCAGATGCTGCAGTCACCACAAACACTTAAGTCTGTGTGGGTAGTGTGCAGCTACACGTGCTTTACCTGTGGCACTGTGTGAATGCCCTTAGTCACTGTAGAAACTAGTAATCCAACTGAGGAGAGCTTGATAGTGGTGTGGACTGTTTTGCCCTTGTCATTGTTGTTGTCATTGCTCTGCCGTCCCGAACTGAGAGCAGGATCCTCTCAATCCTTGTCGTGGGAAAGACTGAAATTACATCGCTCTCATGGTGGACTATTTTCAGCTCTCACACAGCGAGGCAGAGGGCAGACGGCAGGTTCTAGTCACTACTTAGAGCAGGAGAACCCCTCTCGTCTCGGCACGTCCACAACAGCCAGCTCACACTTTGAAGCGCGCTTACAGAGGAGAGGAGTGTCAGAATGCTGTGCACCACGTCGCCAGGTGAGTGTGTCAGCACTTCCACACTTGAGCCAGGTGTGTTTCTCTGACGTGTGTCTAGACTTTTAGGATACGACTGGGAGCTGCCACTCACCAACAGCTGTCATTACAGTACATGCTGTCTAAATACCTCTAGAAAATCACTTTAAACCTTCATTACAAATAAAATGCCACCTCCCTGGGTAACCTTTAGCATGGCCGCATTATCATTTCCATCTCCATCAAAACCAAAACCAATGTTATATCCAGTAAATGCTTTTTAATACTGGTACCCTTTTTCATTAGATTTAATTTTGGACATTTTTTACGTTGGATGAATTACTGATACAAAATTTGGCAATACGTTATTTTCTAGACCAGATTCCATCACTTTTGAAAGCTGGTAGACTTATTTTAGGTGATACAGAACAGTGATACAGACAGTTACATCTGACTGCAGAACACTGAAAAAAGAGTATTGAGGCCAATTGTCTGACACGACATTCCCATGCGAATCTGTGTATAAAAATGTAAAGGAAAGTCAGCGCTAGAAAGTGAGGCCAAAGTTCAGACGGACATGCCTGACGTCCACATGTGGGGCGAGCTCACCACGCTGTGCCCCCTAACCCTGCTGAACTTGAGGGGTCCTGGCCTCCAGCGTGATGAATGAGACGTTTGTTTCCCGGGGCGAGGCATGAGTAACTATGTGTGGCATCTGTCTAGTTTAAATTTAGTGTAACTAAAGCTACCGCTGGCTGCGCTGTATCAACATGTCAGAGAGAGAAAGCTGTTCAACTCTTGCATCTAGTTTCATTTTTTTCTTCCTCTCTTTGGTTCACTTTGAGGTGCAGCTTGCTACACAAGGGATTATGCTGGCTCGGGTCCCATTTTATTTTAGGCTATCCCACAAAGCCATATTTCAGTAATGACTCTTCTATCTTTTGAACCTTTTTTTTCACTTCTGTTTTGTGTCTAACTGTTCACTCTGACAAAAATCACCCAGGCTAACATTTATTGTTGCACTGCCCTTTATGGAAAGATGGAAACCATACATTTTGGGCAATAGAATTTGACTCAATAATAATTTTAGAATTTGCTTGAAAATTGGCTTGAATAATATTATTGGATTAAGTCTAACCTGGCACCAAAACTGTGTTGGCCATAAGCCGCAGTGCAACCTGCATTCCTCCTGGGGCCCACCTTGCTACAGGTCAGCATGCGCATTTCTATACAGCAACAGCTGAGGACGTCCATACAGCTTAGTATGTGTCGAAAGTTGTGTTTTCTTATATCATTCATATGGGTTCAGCAGGTCCTGGTGGAGGTTGTAAATTCCTGTTGTACAGTATATAAAGCAATAATATGTTATGTTATGATTTACTAAAAGATCAGTGATTCTATCTCGTGCGAGATAGAAGAGGTCAGTATTAAAGGTGAACCAATAAGGGTTTTTCTAAGGCCGATGCCAATTTTTTAAATTCAGAGCAGCCGATAAACACTGCTGATTTTTTAAACCAAGATGTTGGGACAGTTTTCTTAATTTTATGAAAGAAATTCATGTAATGAATGTGTTCGAATTGGACAGTGAGAACAGTTGAACAACAGATTTTTTCAGAGTTTTTTGAGAAAACCAATAAGGTCTAAATCTCAATCACACTTGCTGTGCAATTAGAGCTTGGGGAGAGCTACAAAATGCATTTGGATTTTTTTTGTTCTAAGAGGTTGTTGTCAAATGAATTGATGAAGAAATATGTGATGCAGGAATCATATTCTCTGTCACCTGCACCTCTATTTCATCAACTACGCTCAGGATAGCTGAGGTCCTTTAGTCACATGGTCGCTTGGACATGTGCCTGACCAAAAATCTGCATAGCCGATTCTTGCAAAAATCTGCCATATACTGTATCGGCCGACCTCTAGTCAGTATATCCTCCTGAATCATCCATTAGTTATGTTTTAGAGACAGCTGGTAAAATTGTTGTCATCTGACCTACTTCAAACTCACCACTTCAACTCTAATGCTACTAGGGCTGCAACTAACGATAATTTTTTCAATTAGTCGATTAATAATCGGATAGAGATGCGCAAGTAGAATAGTTAAAAACTTGAGGTGTTTTATAGTTTTTGTTAAAAATTGGTGATAATGCTACCAAAAATCACTTTCATTTTTACAAAATTAAATCAGACAAAGCTACAAGCATGCTTCTGGAATATGTTTACATAGAGCATATATACATAAAATGCCATCTGTAATACATATATGATATTTTTTATCTAAAACACAAAATGTACATTGTTTTTAACTGTTTACTGCTTTATCTAGGTAATTAAACCTTCTCTCACAGAACATGGCATGTGTCAGAGTCTATTAAATATCCCAGTTGGCGATTATTCGATTACTAAATTAGTTGACAATTATTTTAATAATTGATTATAATCAATTAATCCGATTAGTTGTTGCAGCCTTAAATGCTATGTTTATATAAGAAGGGTTTAGCTTAATAAATGTACTGTTTGGTGCACATTTCTGGGATTCAACGATTCTTTCTATTTTTCTATTGATCTGGCCTTGTTTCTACTTAAAGTATGGAGAAGTGAAATTGTCTATAGTTTGTGAAGATGCTATCTATAGCCTCTATCTGCTTGTACCTTGATAATGTAGAGACATATAGTATATGGGCATGTTAAAGACACCTTTTTCAAATATGTTTCTCCCCAGTGGGTGTTTTAGGGACATACATGGTTGACCGTAACTGATTGTTAAATGTCACTCATACAAGCAGTTGCTTCTGATCTTATCTTCTTTGGGTTATTGCAAGGCATCACTCTTTATGTACTGCAGTTCATCCTACTTTACTAAATTACATGGATATATGGATATATCTGAAACAATGATAATAAAAATTATCATACAAACTCTACTACTCCACTTAACATATTCATCTTTGACCTAAAGGTAATTGATGACGTGTTTGAGCAGGATCTGTGTGGGTATTTGGTTCAGCTGGTTATTTGGTACTCTGTTTATCTCATAATGTTAATTATCTCAGCATGAGATTGTTAATTAGGAGCTTAATTTAGCTGCCAGCACATGTTAACATTGGCTTAGGCGGCCAATGTTAAGCCTTTTGCTGGCAGGGGAAGTTTACCGTGACTGTACTAGAACGATTTTTGATGTCATGTATACCATAATAAAGGTTACAATATAATAGACTTTGCATAAGTTATCTAACATCATTTGATTGGATCTTGATTTTTGATGGCACTGTCCCATTGTTTTTATTCTATTTTTGTTATTATGATTATTGACACATGAAATAAGACTAAAGCACATTTAAGTCACCATTCGACTTGGTAGAAACCTAGTGAACAGGGTTTAGAGCTGCAGTTGTGGGCCAATCTGGACAATACGTATGGGCATGTGCGTCACAGGCACTCTGTTTAGAAAAGTAGGCGCCACTCCAGGAGCCAAGTTCTTAGAAAACCTTTGGCACAGGATTTGAAATTTGTTTGGGAGATCTACACTCAAAACCATATATATTAACAAATGAATTTAATATTTGTGTTGAGTTGATAAGAAATTGACAACCACTGGTCTATCATATTGTTACCGTTAAAAGTACATTAAAGGGAAACACATTTTATTTTTTTATTTATATATATTTATATTTATAGTGCAATATATTTGTACAGTAGCAAAATAAACAGCTCAGAATGACATGAAAAAATCTTTGATTGCATGTCTGTGTCCTTTTCCCTACACAGTTTGACTGAAAGCACATGGGGTAATTTTAACATAAAAAGCTTGGCTTAGAGCAACACAAGCTTTACATAATCTAATAATGAAATTGAATTAACATATACATAGTGTGTTTGTGCACAGTTTGAGAAATAAAATCTACTATTATATCTTGTCTTATAATGTGTGTTGACACAGTTTGATGGCAAGCAGCACTTGAAGCAGGTTGAAAGAGGAGCCTGACCTGAACACAAAGCCTTCTGTACAGGGGATGTAACCAGAGCCGGTGCTAATCAACCTGCTTGCCCACCACAAAGGGAACCCTGGCTAAGGTTACTCTCCAGCTTCGGCACCACATGTTGCTGGGACTCGTGGGTAACCTTAGACAGTCATATTTGTTGGGGTGTGTAGTACATGCTGTTGCACACACAATCACTGATGCACAGTCACATACAAGCTACAATATGTGCCAATATACTGACATGAGCAGTTTCAAGCAAGGGCATAACATTTTGATATGCTATGTGTGAACCTAAAAGAACTGTAATGGCAATCTTGAAACTTCATTAAGCAGACAATATTTAATCCCTTTTTATAGTACTTGTTTTTTTTTTTTTCTTAGGTGATAAAGTGCAAAAAGTAAAACAAACAAACAAACAAACAAACAACAACATAAAAAAAACAGAAACCCAATGGCAACATAAACTTTATCAGGGTACAAAAGATAGCCTAGTGCCTAGGCATAGACAACGTCTACTTTTTTGAAGAAGTGGTTAAATTTTGATTAATTTCTATCAACACACTAGTTACCTCCACCAAGGAGATTATATTTTTGCTGTGTTTGTTGGTTTGTTTGTATGTTGGCAAGCTCACTCTGAAACTAATAGTTGGATTTTGCTGAAACTGTCAGAGAAGGTCAAAGGTTGTTTCCAAGGATATTATGTTTTGCCTGCGGTTGGGTTGCTGGTTTGTTTGTCAGCACAATAACTTAAAAAAGTAATCATCAGATGTTGAGCTAAGGAACAAATTGTTGTTAATGAAATTTAGTTTGGTGTGGATCTGGAGCTCTGGTTTTTGTAGTTTATATTTTATTAATGGATAAGTTCGTTTTACAGGTGTTTGGTAACATCGCCTTCTTCTACTGAACTGATTTGATAGCCCTTTATAGACTAATGTTTTTAAATATATTTTGGCCTACAAACTGCATGTTAGGGGTTTATATGTTCCTCTAAAAATGTACACAAGAATGTTTGTACAATTTAGTGAGTAAGCACCAGCAGGACATTGCAGCAGCAGTGAACATGACACAACTCCTTTTGTGTTTTGTAGTGAACTATCCTTCTCATAAATGTGGGCCTGTGTGTCAGTGTTGGTCACAGAAGAGAGAGAGAGAGAGAGAGAGAGAGAGAGAGAGAGAGAGAGAGAGAGCTTATCCCCCTGTGAGAATCCCTGGGTAGTGTGAGTGACGGGACAGCGGGTGCCTGCTGAGCGCGTGTCCAGGCAAAGTGAAAGCCGCCGTCAACATCGAGTCAGACATTTCACTATGGTTAGTCTTAGAGAACACAATGGTCTTTATACACCAAGGAGCTTCCCTGAAACTTCCAGTGAAGCAGAGCTATTATTAGCTTAGGTACAGCAAAGCCTCTTAGAGATCCTGATTTACCGTATTGGCTATCTGATGTATGGACACTCGAGCAGTATTTGACACACTGTGCTTTGAGGAACCGCACAGGGGCTTCTCACACAGACCATTGATAAAATAACTCCTATAATCACTATATCTCTTATGTGTTTTTATGTTTTCCTTGTAAATCCTAGTTTTGTGTCATGCTTCTGTCCCAAGTTGACTGTGTTTGGCTCGGCCCTGGGGGTTTCCCATCTCCCATCTCTTTTAGCAGTCTGTGGTTTGAGGAGGTCTAATCTTATTGCAGGTCGGTGAGAGGGCTGTGGGCCAGGTTAGATGGTCACACCTGCTTGACCTGCATCCTGCCACTCACACAGGCTCTCAACCTTGACCTAAATATCATGACTCAGCATTTTATGAAGCAGTTATTGTAAGTGTTTGTGTAAGGCATTTTTGGTTTGACATTTTCTTTTACTGTTCTTGTTAATATATTTATTTTTATTTTAAAAAATATAGTATATTGCTGTGCTGTAAGTCACCATGCTCGAATGCAAATTGCAATCCTGTAAAATTTAAATATTAACAAAATCCATTTGCAAATCTCATAAGCCACATTTTATTTACAACAGTACTCAAACAGAATATAATGTTGCAGTTTCATTAAAATTTAATTTGAATTTGATCCCAACAATCCATCTTATAAAAGTAGTGACAGTGGCAACAAAAGGCTTAAAAATTAGATGTTTCTAATGAAGAAAACAGCTGGAGACATAAACTGGAAATAATTAGTCAAACTGGCGACACATCAGTAGCATGACTGGGTAGAAAAGAGGCATTTTAGAAAGGCATAGTTCTCAGAAATAAAGTAAAAAAAAAATTGGAATAATATATATTTGTGATGTGTTGCACCCATCAAATTAAAATGAATTATTACTGTATTTGTTTGTTGTATTTTTTATTAATTTATTTATTTGTTTACATATTTTTAGACAGTGTCCCAAATCTATTGGAATTAGGTTTGCACAATAAATTGAAGAAGATGTAGCTAATCATGGTAAAATAGAAAGCAGATGTGGATAGAGTTATCATCGTTCTATAGCATTACACATTTGACCTGTATGACCATCAAGTCAAGTCGAGCTCTTGCACTGAATTTTTTTTAAAATAATATGTTAATGACATAACACGCTGCTGGATTTATTTGCTCCTGACTGTGTCATCCTTTTTCTGCTCCCTGTCACTCACATGCTGTCGTCAGAGGATCCACTGTTGGGTCTTGTGACAGACAGGCAGGGCTAGTGCCGAGCTGAGCTGCTATAAATAAAGAGCTCACCGCTGCTGTCTCTGTCTGTGGTTGTTCAGACAGGGAATATAGGAGATCACACTCCCACTTCTTAAATATTTAAACTCATTCAGACCAGATTACAGTCAATCTACGTACCATGTGCAGTAAATAATAGTGACTTTTAAAGTAATAATGAAGTAAATGTTTGTAAAGTAGAGAAAATGAACAGATACTTACTTTAGCAAGTTTCAGGAAAATAGGGAAGTCTTGTGTAACGATTTCACAACCTTATCCTGTACTGGCTACGCTGTGGTTTTAGCTTAACCAAACATTTCATAAATGGCTTTTAAGCATAATTTTTCATTGAGGATTTTGATTGTTTTTTTTTTATTATTAAAATAGTGAGGTCAGTATTCCTGATGCTTTTTATGAAAGTCAATTGTATTCAGCCAATTGTATTCTTTAAATGACACCAAACAAACTTTTGATGTTTCAAACAATGTGTGACTAGTTACTGTCTGTGTGAGCAGCAGAGCATATTGTTCAGTTTATCAATAACTTGTAACACACTAGGCTCTTGTCTGTTCACTTGTGTGTTTGTGTACATGCCGCCTGTGCCGGATGACCTTTGGTATAAATAGCCTGCCGGAGCTATCTGTGATGACAGCAGACAGCACGCACCGTTGTGTGAATTTGTTTCCTGCGTAGTGCTGTTGTTCGGAGATCCTTGTTGGAGCGATGCCTGTATGACTGTCTGTTTACTGCAACATCAGCTTTCAATCTCAAGCACAAAACTACACACAAGCACCTCTGTATTTTGTTCTGCATTGCAACCAGAAAACCAGTTCAAGTCCTAACTGAAAAGATGAGTGAAGTGAATAGAGTTATTGTGTTCTATATTTGTGACAAGGAGAGTCTGAGATTAAAACGTGTCAAGGCTGATACATCAATGATGGTGTTACCTGAGTAATAACCAGTCCGATGTTTTGAAATAGATAAGGTCTATAAAATGAGCTAATTTATCAGTGGAGGTACCTTCGACCAAATGTACTGTTCCAAATTTTTATTTATATTTTTATTGGCAAATGATAGTGAATGTAATATCTGATCAATCTAATCAATGTTCAAAAGTCAAGGACAACCAGATAGACAAACCAAAGTCTGATATTTTTCTTTCTTATGTTTTTCTCTTTATTAGAACTGGAGCCTGATGACAACACATCATTTTACTTTCTAAATGTGGGGCAGCCCCAGACAATCGTCACTAACCACCAGACTATTGACCTGACGCGTCATGGCATGCAGTCACACTCCCAGGTCATTGGTGCTTCTCCACGCCTTCAACTGCACAAACAGGGTCCAGAGCACCCGGGTTTTGAGTCACAAGACAAATATGGCACCTCTCCTCTGCTGCCATCAGCCCCTGTGGAGGCTCCTAAAGCTTTTGAATGCCCTAGCATCCAGATCACCTCCATCTCCCCCAGCTGCCAGCAGGAGATGGACGCTAGTGAGGAGGAACTAAGGGCCAATGGTCCTGATGGGGATTACCATGGCGACAGACCTCTGTCCAGAGACCACCTCTATTTGCCCCTTGATCACTCGTACCGGGACTCTTCCCTGAGCCCTAGCCCATGTAGCAGCCTCTCCTCCAGGAGCTGGTTTTCTGATGCATCCTCATGTGAATCTTTTTCTCATGTCTATGACGATGTGGACTCAGAACTGAATGAAGCGGCTGCCCGCTTCACTCTGGGCTCTCCTCTTACATCTCCAGGATGTGCTTCCCCTCAGGCCGGGGGTGGACTGTTGGAAGAGCAGCCCCACTGGCAGCAGCACCACCCCGCCTTTATGCACCACTCCATCAGCTTGTCCCCCCGCCAGTCGCCTTGCCACTCACCGCGCACCAGTGTCACTGATGAGAACTGGCTTAGCCCACGGCCTCCCTCTAGGCCTTCATCACGGCCCAACTCGCCCTGTGGAAAGAGGCGCCACTCCAGTGCTGACATCTGCTATGGAGGCTCATTGTCTCCACACCGCTCACCCACACCGACACCAGGACCCTCACCTCGGGGGAGTGTGACAGAGGATACCTGGCTCAGTAGCTCATCCGTGGGTATGTCACCCTTCCAGTGCTGTCCGTCTGAGGCAGACATCCCATCCAAGACCAGAAAGACATCACAGGACAGAACTGCTATGCAATCTGGGAAAGGGGACATGGGGCTAGATGACCCAGGCAACATGTCTCCCAACCTGGATTCTCCTTCAGATGAGACGCTGCACAGCCTCAAGAAAGATGGACCTGGTGAACAGTTTCTTTCAGTGCCGTCACATTTCTCATGGAATAAACCCAAGCCGGGTCACACACCTATTTTCAGGTAACTATGGTGGTGTTACTTATATTGTCTTATTGTCTTTTTATCATTACAGTCTTCTGAAACATTTATATTAGGGCACTTAATACACAGTATTATTTGTGAATTATTAATGCAGTTGACATTAGGTACACTATGTTGTTAGACTTATAAGCAATTTGTAGATAAAGGATAAACAATGGAGTCATAAAGAAAGAAACACATTTTTAATCTGAAAGACAAGTGTTGAGATTGCAGTGCAATAAACTTCTATCAGTATCATTTCATTATGATAAGTGCTATGAATTAAACTAATGAACTATGAATTGTTTATCAACAATTAGACAGAATCCAAACTTGCTATAAACTTTACCTCAGTGATGCAAGCTGGAATATTCAATTTAAAAGAGTAAAAAGTCACCCAATGACAAAATATACAGAAGTTGTGATTTTGGTGTTTGAGGAGAGTAGTCAGCTGTTCTGTGAAAAGCAGATAAAGGCTTTGCCTTGATTATATGGCCCCTGGCACTGTGAATTACAACAGGGCACATATGGCAGGAGGGCCCACACACTCAGACATAACACTCATATAAATACAATATACTTAGATGCTACATAACATTTTGTGAGATAAACATTTAAGCTAAATAATGATAAACACATAATAGTTATTCACTTGTCAGATAGAAATGAGTTGCTTTAATAAGTTAAAGCACTCTATGAAATGCTATAATGCTACTTTCTATGGAATAATCTTTAGTTAAAGTATGTGTGTAATATGGTTTTCCAGTGCAGGGTATTTTGTGTGTTCTATTATGAATTTACAAAACTAATACTTCTTAGAGTCAATTTGCCTGTCAGCCATTAAAATGTTACTGTTTTTTAACTTTCTTTGACAAATGAATGATGACTATATTATGGGAATAAGGCTCATTCGGAGGAGTGTGGCTGAGAAACTTGAGAAGATTATGCTATGTGCCTCTACTGCTTTGCTTTGTCACAAAGCTCATATTTCCTGTGTCCTCCTCGGCTTCTGTTACAGTAGCAGCCATGCAAACCAGCACTTCCTGGGAGATTATGTCATGGAGTAATACATTCAGGTTTAGATGCTACTCACACTATACATATATTTTTTTGTTTAGAAAGGGATTTTGTCTGAGGATTTTTTAAAATAATAGCAACATAGGATATCCCTAATACAAACCTAAATTATAATTTCAGTAAACTGACAGAAGCTAATGCGAGGCCACAATAATGAGAAGTGGAGATTCCTTTTACTTATCTAACCCTCAGGCCCTTCTGGCACCCTTTTAGGGCTTATGTATTTTTTGCTCTCATTTTGGCATTTCTTATGCTCGGGTGATGATATTTGATGAAGATGTTCATTAATAAACACATTTTTGAATTTTAGCATCACAACTGAAAAATTTCAAATTTTCTCCTGCTAGACAAAAAACTAAAAACACTAAAAACACTCTTAAAGCCCTTTTAGGTTCCATTGACTTACATTAAAATAGCTTATTTTCAGTCTACTGCCAATGCAATACAGAAATGTTAAACCATGTTAATTCCTCTGTAACCATGTCAGTCAGAGGCAATAAAAATACACAAACAAAAAAATCCACCAAACCACCAGATCCACCATTTTCCCATTGCATTGTTGGAGAAAATAATAATAATAATTCCCTTTATATTTCCCATATTATATAACAGTGAGGAAGAGTGATTTTTTTAAATACCATAAGCATTTTTTTGTGTGTAATAGCATAAAAAGTAAAACTGGCATTTAGGGGGTTAAAACTATGAAAATGAATTCACTTTTGCTCTCTATGATGAGGATATAGGTCAATGATCAAAAAACTAAAAAAGCTTTTTTCTTTATGTTTTATATTTTTTTTTAAATGTGACTTAGTGACCTAAAAGGGCTTTAAAAGGAAGAATGTGATTTTTTTAGGAGGGCCTGAAGGTTAAAAAATGTTTAACGCTTGTAAAATTAGAGTTCCCGGATCTAAAAAGTGCTATAAAATTTATTAAATAATTTTTTTTTTTTCGACTTTCAAATGTTGAAATCTTTTATCAACCTCTCTCCAAACCAGAAATATAAAATTGAGGGTTGTGTTTGGCTCTGTGCATGACTGTGAGGGTTTGGTGACTTTCACACACTCAAAAACACAGTAAGACAAAAACATTTTCTCAAACACATACAAACACATCCATTAAGTTCTATATAATGTCCAAATAAAGCAGATCCAAAAAAATAAATTTGAATGGAAGTCAGAGTGTCAATTTTAAATGTACAAGTCTATGTAAAATGCGATACACAGTGATGAAAAGGGTTTGTTGGGTGCTGAAGTTAAAATGTTTAACTTCAGACTTGAAAATGTAAAGTGCTCAAAATTTGTACAAACAAATGGTGTCAGAGGGTTAATAAATTAGACTGAGAATGTAAAACAAGTGACTAAGTGAATACTTATGAATGTGTAGTATTGTACCGGGTCCAAAATACATATTTTTTCTAAAGCAGAAAAATGCTTTTGCTGACACCCCCAGTCACGTGTATTTAAGTCACGCTGCTTGGAGTGGTCTAGAGTTAGGGGAGAATGAAAGAAATTAGCAGTGTTGCTACAACATTGCAAAATTTCCCTTAGAATTACCCATGTCAACTATCAATCACAGTTTAGACTCTGTAGGTTTGCACACTACAGGCTTAAAAATACTTAAAACTAATTCTACTACAGTATGTGACATTGGAGTGCAGAACACCTAGAGTGTTCAAGACAAGCTAAATTTTGTGTTGGTCAGTGGTAGAAAGTACCCAAATACAAAGATGATTTCTTTGTATTCTATAGGAATTAAGGTTGTAGACACACTAGCTTTTCAATCATAAAACTTAGAGTTTTGTCTGTGGCATTTATTATTACTATAATTTAAAATTATACATGAGAATACCTAAGAAAAGGTAGAAACTTCAACTTGAAAAAATGTTTTACACAGCTGTTTACAAAATGTTTGGACACAAACTGTCCTAATGCACTCACTCAGAATGATCTAGTTTCCCTGTGTAAGAGGCCACTGAGTGTCTCATTCTCAGATGCAGCTGTTCAAATATGATTGTGACCTGCACAGATAAAAAACTGGGAGGAAAAACACACAGAGCCAGCCCAAACATAGCATACAGCTCTACACACTATATACTGCAATATGAGTATACAGAAGTTTACACTGACATACTCTTACCCCGAAACCCACTCTGTGACCCACACCCACTTGTGATAAGATGTCAGAAAATGTTCCCCTGTAAAATGAATCAGGATATGTGGGCATGGCAGTGATTCACTGTCTCATGGTGCTGATGCTTTGCATTTTCTACCATTATTTATCACCGATTGTCCCAGATGTAAATGGGGAATGCCACTCTTAAAACAGATCACTGGCATTGTCACAAAATTACAGACAGCTATCTTTGAGGAAGTATAGTAGTGGGTATGAACTTGAGCATATCCAATAAGTCATTTTGTAAGTGTTGCCCCAAGCTCTGAAAATACAAAAGTAATAAATTTGGTGGTATCAAAATTAAGGCCTTAAATGTGTTTTATATTAATATTAAATTTTGTACATCTATCCTTAAATAGACTGTCTGTCGTTCAATATTGCTGGTAAATACTGTATGTATGTTTGTAAATATAGAATACCAAAAACTACAAGCTTTTTTCTCAAGTCATCACTCTATAAGTAATGTTATATTGATACAAGTTATTATTACAAGTAACATCTAGACCCAAGGAAAGGTTTGTACTTGTCAATAAATATGAGTAGCTTTGGTAACTAGTGATAGACACATATAGCTAAGAATAAATACAGTTTGCTTTAATACTGATTACTAATTATATTGCCAGACCTTAATTTAGCATTAAATTCTATCACAAGTGGCATTAAAAAGGCCTATAAAAAGTCTTAAACTCTTTTGCAAAAACTTGGAGTTACCCTGTAATGCATTTCCCTTGTTTTATGTTGTAATATTCTCTGTCTAGGACCTCCTCACTGCCTCCTCTAGACTGGCCACTTCCAAACCAGTTTGGCCAGTATGAACTCAAGATAGAAGTACAACCCAAAGCCCATCACCGAGCACATTATGAGACAGAAGGCAGCCGAGGAGCTGTCAAGGCAGCGTCCGGTGGCCACCCAATAGTAAAGGTAACAAATACGTACTTTTAATATATATTTAGGTATAGCATAAGCACTGAGATTTAAAGTTGGTTAGTATTTTTTCATCTGTATGTTGAAGCTAGTCAATAAATAGGATATTTTAGTCAGCTGCTCTGCCATTTGATAGCTTGTGCCAGACATCAGCTACCAAGAGCAAGCACGTGCAAGAGAGACGCAATAGCAGATGATTTCAGCCTCATTAATGTTTCAGGGTCCTGCTGACAGGTTTCCTTTGTGGGTGTGATTAAGGCTGCCCTAAAAGGTGGGTGCTTGTTGCAGACAGGGCCAATTCAACATTTAGTCAAATTTTACCCCAGTTACACATTTGTTTGGTAATCACTAAAGGTAACAATAATAAATCCACAGTATAAAATCCTTGTTTCTTTTACATCCAGGCATTCAGGCTTCCTCCAGGCCAATCATTAACTATTCGAACCACCGCTACACCAAGATCCTATCCCACCATATGTGACGATGCATAATTTAATGGTCACTTTTTTTAACCAAGCTTTTGTCATGCTTGACCCTGATTCTTATCCCCATAGGGACGTGTTTAGTGAAAAGACTATTCTTACAGTGGAATGCTTATATCTAGTCAGAGAAGACAGCTGATTTGATATGCTGATCTGTTTTAGGTTAGTTGGCATGGTTCCTCTCCAGCCACTTTGTTTGTTTATATTGTTATTTAAAAATGCAACAAAACCCACATAGGGTCTTGATAAACTGACATTGTACACAGAGATCATGAGCTTAAGCTATGTGAGGAGAGATGGCATCAGCACTCATCCAGCAGGTTTAGCACTCATTGTTTGCTAAACATCTTGTACTCTGTTGTCTGTCTTCACAACCACTTTTTGATGCACTCTGCAAAAAAAAAAAAAAGTATTGTCAAAGGTCACTGCTTTACTATGTGATGTCATTTATCTTTAGACACAAACAACTTTACTTTGAAATCCAGCATACACTTAATTCTTTGTATTATGACCTGAGAATTTAAATAAATCAGTGAAGTTAAAACATCTAACATGCTGCATGTTTCCCAAATTCAAGCATTTGAACATTGATTTTTCATCGTGGCAGAATGACACTGTGTGGTTACAGATATCACTTCTCTGTTTCTCATAGGCATTTCTTTTGGTTTGCTGAAATCATTTATTGTTTTATATTTTTTATTATTTGTAATAGTAATTAATTTAGGGATATTGTGTTAAGAAGAAAATAATATCTGTTCAAATACAGTATAATGGGCATGATTCCTCTGGTACAGTGATGTCACCAGAAAACGCCATGGCTGCTGTTTGGACCTGGTAAAAGTTTCCTTTTGTGGGGGCACTTCCCAGATTGGTGCATCATCAAGCTGCTTCAACATAAAATCAAGGAATGACTAAAGAAGATTCGGTAGCCTAGGTTAGTTTGTATGCACTACATGAGTATCTTGACATGGAGAAAATGTGTGAGGGGCGTATTGCTCAACTAGTAAATACAGCAGCTCAAAAATAAGAATTTTGTGTAAAAGTGATTTTTCTTTCATTATTATTATAATTTCATTATACTATTTAAAAATAATAATAATATTGAATATTGTAAAAAAAGTTTTATATTGTAAGCTAACAGTGTCACACTTTGATCAGCTACTGTAATTAACTGGAAACATTTGCAGAGGTTTTGTAAGCCTGTATGAGGTCTTGGTCTTGGTTCAGTCTGCTACATCTTCATGGGGTGGGCTACAGTGTCCAGTCATTGATCTTCTCCACAAGGAGGTATACCACAAAAGGTTATTTTTAAAGAAGCTGGCTGCTCCCAGAGTGCTGTATTAAAGCATATTGCTATACTGAATGGAAAGAAAAAAATGGGGAGAAAAAGGTGCACAAGCAGGAAGAACATATCCTTGAGAGGAATGTCAAAAAAAACCCAGTCAAGAAATATGGAACTTCACAGAATGTGGCCTAAGAAATTTGGCAACAACTGTGTCAAGCCTTTCCTAAACAAAAGACAATGTCAGCAGCGTCTTTTCTAATGGAAAGTAATGGACCACTGTGCACTCTGAAGTATGAAGTCAACGTTTACTGGGAAATTTTGGAGTACTTCATGCTTCCTTCAGCTCAAACGCTTGATGGAGTTACTGATTTCATTTTCCAGCAGGATTTGGGATCTTGCCCACACTGCCTAAAGTACCAAATGTTGATTAAATGACTATGGTCTCTAGCCCTGAACCCCATAGAGAATCTATAGACTATTGTTGGAAATCATGGAAAATTTTCTATTAAAAAAAACATTTTATTTGTTTCAGAAGTTGATGTAGTTATATTGTGTACACACACATTCTTGTCTAAATCTGTATTAATGTCTTTATACTCCCATGTACACCTGTGTCTGGCAGGCTGTTTCTGCTACTCCTTTGGGACAAGCTGCAGACCATAATCGGTACACCTGTTGCTAGGAGACATATAAGTCCAAAGCCTCTCTGGCTGGCTGAGGTATCCTTGTGCGTATTTAACCAGCTTAATTGAGTGCGGCTGCACCCACACAAATACTATATTAGAAACCCCTCTGGTATCGTACAGTGCCCCATAGAGGACAGGAGCAATAGAAAGCCTAAACTCTCTGAGCCCTACTCCTCTTTATACTTTTTATAATATATACAGCCTCCGCAAAGTCCTTGTGATACTTTGACAGGTCACACTTTTTATTTGTTGACACTGTTGCATTATTGGCTGCTATAACTCAAAGTGAGAGTTAGCAGCACAGAGCCATGTGCTTTGCACTGTGTGAACTGGCTGGAGTTAGTGCTGCTTTTGCCCAAGGCCATATTTGATGTAAACATGTTGGAAGCTTTGTTGTAATCAGGCTTAGCACCCAGTGAGACAACCCGGTGAGAGTCAAAGAAAGACTTATGAGGTGTGTGAGAGAAAGTACTAGACTGGGGATGTTTAAGCTTAAGGCCATATACAGCTTTATGTAGTGTACTGTAAATGCTTGTGTGTGTGCTGCATGCATGTATTGACCTTGTTTAAACAAACAGTCAACTGGCCCCCTGGCTCTCTGTGCCCTCCCTGGTGTGTTGAGCAAATAGCAAGCCTGTGTGATTTGTACACTGTGTGTCTCAGCCTAGGTAGTGATGCCGCAGTGCCACAGTACAACCACAGGACAAGCACTGCCAAATAAATTGGACCCACTTGCAGCCTTGACCACCAAGGTTTAACATCAGTTGACATTTCATCCAAGCACTCGCAGCCCTCTCCCTGTTCACAAATAACAACAAACCTATATCAAACCTAATTTAAAATCACATCATGTATTGTAAGATGCACAGTAAACTTAGCTTCAGGGTCCTAGTTTACACCAGTAGTTTGCATAGCTGCTTGCTCATACACTGACACACACACGCACGCACACACACACACACACACACTCACACACACACACACACAGTGTGTCACCATAGCAACTCGGCAGCAACAAAGGGAAACAACTTGGCAGAGTCAGGCGCTTGTTGTGAGAAAGTGTCAAGTTACGCCAGAGAGCTGTGGCTGAGCTAGGTGAGGACAGGGACAGCACCGAATAGGTGACAGGAAAATTAAGATTACACTGTAGTTAAAGAGAAAAATAATTTGAATTGAAACAACCAAAATATGTAACATGCTGAATTAGATAAAAATGTAAGGCTGTAGATAAAGTTTTCAATTTCGTTCAATTTTGATAAATTGTTGGCCATTGCATCCTGGCTCAGATTTCTGTTTTCTAAAGTGTCATATGTTGCCTGTATACAGGGTAACCCATATATGTATACAATGTTTTCCCTCAATTTGTGAGCCTCATTACTGGATCAGTGGAACAGATGAAGACCAAAAATAAATGGGACTTTATTTAGTGGGAGCTAAGTATGTAACTGTATCCAGTGGTTTTATTTTAGGGGAGAGAGTTCATCCTTAACCCGATCCACAAGCAGACACAGCAGCAGCTGTACGTTAGTTACAGGCTTGAGCGAGCAAAAGACCCTCACCATGTGACTGGCTTTAATGTCAGCGTGGTTTAATAAAAGAACTGATCTCTATCAGGCCTTGCTTTCTTGCTGACTGACCAGCTGGGCTCAGGGCACTTTGGACGGTCTGAAAGGTGAGGAGTTAGAAGTGCAAAGACCACCATCATGCAGTATTTCACACTCAGGCATAGATGTAGGGGGTGGTGACTCAGGAATGTGGAGCAAGTCAGGGGTGTGTGTCCAGAAGCAACCTCCACAAAGCCTTACTACTCTCCATGTACTCCTTTACGCATTGATTTTGATAATTGCAACTTCACATGTGAATAAAGTTAGTTATAAAGTAAAAATACAAACTGTTGAATAAAATAAAAAAGAAAAAAATAGGCTAAATAGGATAAATATGCACTTCCAAACTTGTTAAAATTGAAAATACAAGTGGCAGCAAAGATCAAAAGCAAAAACAAACGAACAAAAGTAATGTACCATATTGGCCCAGACATTCCTGAAACATCACTCATTCATCTAGCTTACAATATTGTTATTTTCAAAGGTAAATTTGCACTAGCTATACTAGCTAAACACTTGCATTCATCAAGACACTGTTAAGTCATTTTTGCTGTCTGGAACACACATGGTGCTGTGAATAAACATGCCCAGATTTATGAAGACACACACACACACACACACACACATACATATACATATACAATGTCCACATGGGCCAGCAATGTGTGTCTGTGCTTACATCTGTGGCCGTCTAGAGACAAGATCTTAAATAGGTAACAGTATTCATGTAGTCAGTCTACAAGTAAGGTGGAGTCCAACTTGCTTAATGGGAAGACATTTTCAGTTAGTTACAGTATTACATGTAAGTTTGTTGTTTTGGTAGCAGCAGTTGTTGTTAGTTGTTGCAGTAGTAGAAATTGCTGTAAAGGTACAAGAAATAGTAATGTGTAACTTTATATTTAATACATATTTTACTTTTTTTTTATTGTGTTGAGTAGTTTTAGATTTACTTGAGTAATAATTTTATAAAAGTAACCATACTTTGTCAGTTGTCAGGCTGTATGACAGCAAAGTATCACCGCACATCAAGTTGTAAAGCTGACTAAATATGAGTTGACAGTGATTTATCATAAAGTAACATAATGTTTTTAATGATCTAGTTTCTTATCAAGAACATACGCATACATTAACTTTTAGATTAGATTGAACTTTATTAATCTCACAGTGGAGAAATTCACTTGTTCAGACAGCTCTTAACACAGAATAAAGTGCAGAAAGCAAGAAAATAAAATGAGCATACAAACAAAAAGGCGCAATGTAAATTATTTACAAGAAAAGCTAAAATATGTAACATTATAAATATAAAATATAAAATTAATAGTGCAAAGCAACCACACAGACTATGTACTTATTTACATGGTGTTGGTCGGAACATGATAAATACAGTGGGGCAAAAAAGTATTTAGTCAGCCACCAATTGTGCAAGTTCTCCCACTTAAAAAGATGAGAGGCCTGTCATTTTCATCATAGGTATACCTCAACTATGAGAGACAAAATGATAAAAAAAAAATCCAGAAAATCATATTGTCTGATTTTTAAAGAACTTATTTGCAAATTATGGTGGAAAATAAGTATTTGGTCACCTACAAACAAGCAAGATTTGTGTCTCTCACAGAGCTGTAACTTCTTCTGTAAGAGGCTCCTCTGTCCTCCACTCGTTACCTGTATTAATGGCACCTGTTTGAACTCGTTATCTATATAAAAGACACCTGTCCACAACCTCAAACAGTCCCACTCCAAACTCCACTATGGCCAAGACCAAAGAGCTGTCAAAGGACACCAGAAACAAAGTTGTAGACCTGCACCAGGCTGGGAAGACTGAATCTGCAATAGGTAAGCAGCTTGGTGTGAAGAAATCAACTGTGGGAGCAATTATTAAGAAAATGGAAGACATACAAGACCACTGATAATCTCCCTCGATCTGGGGCTCCCCGCAAGATCTCACCCCGTGGGGTCAAAATGATCACGAGAACGGTGAGCAAAAATCCCAGAACCACACGGGGGGACCTAGTGAATGACCTGCAGAGAGCTGGGACCAAAGTAACAAAGGCTACCATCAGTAACACACTACGCCGCCAGGGACTCAAATCCTGCAGTGCCAGACGTGTCCCCCTGCTAAAGCCAGTACATGTGCAGGCCCCTCTGAAGTTTGCTAGAGAGCATTTGGATGATCCAGAAGAGGATTGGGAGAATGTCATATGGTCAGATGAAACCAAAATAGAACTTTTTGGTTAAAAACTCTACTCGTCGTGTTTTGAGGAGAAAGAATGCTGAGTTGCATCCAAAGAACACCATACCTACTGTAAAGCATGGGGGTGGGAACATCATGCTCTGGGGCTGTTTTTCAGCAAAGGGACCAGGACGACTGATCCGTGTAAAGGAAAGAATGAATGGGGCCATGTATCGTCAGATTTTGAGTGAAAACCTCCTTCCATCAGCAAGGGCATTGAAGATGAAACGTGGCTGGGTCTTTCAGCATGACAATAATCCCAAACACACTGCCCGGGTAACGAAGGAGTGGCTTCGTAAGAAGCATTTCAAGGTCCTGGAGTGGCCTAGCCAGTCTCCAGATCTCAACCCCATAGAAAATCTTTGGAGGGAGTTGAAAGTCCGTGTTGCCCAGCGACAGCCCTAAAACATCACTGCTCTAGAGGAGATCTGGATGGAGGAATGGACCAAAATACCAGCAACAGTTTGTGAAAACCTTGTGAAGACTTACAGAAAACATTTGACCTCTGTCATTGCCAACAAAGGGTATACAACAAAGTATTGAGATGAACTTTTGTTATTGACCAAATACTTATTTTCCACCATAATTTGCAAATAAATTCTTTAAAAATCAGACAATGTGATTTTCTGGATTTTTTTTTTTCTCATTTTGTCTCTCATAGTTGAGATATACCTATGATGAAAATTACAGGCCTCTCATCTTTTTAAGTGGGAGAACTTGCACAATTGGTGGCTGACTAAATACTTTTTTGCCCCACTGTGATGATACTGACAGTAATGGGGGGTATTGTACAGTACAGACAAATATAAATAACTATTGTGCAATATGTATTATGTATTGTATTATTTACCCACAAAAAAATATATTTTTTTTCTTCCCTCGGAGGAGAAAAATAAATTGTCATTGCATTGACTCTAAAGTCAAAATAAAAGCACAAAATCTAAAACTTGACACTCAGGGAGCAATAACTTTGCTCAGATCAGCACAACTCTAAACACGTTCTCATCATTACACTTTTATCACAAGACTACACAACATGTTTTGCAAAATCTAAAACACAATTATCTGCTTTTGAAACACCAGTCAAAACTGAAAGGTCCTAAACACTGTACATCAAAATACTGCACGCTTTTATCAACATCCATAGACCTGAGACATGACACAAATAACAGTTTTCAGCATATGAAGACATTTTTAGAGGCAGACCCAGATGCAGGAATGCAAGGAACAGGTTTAGTTGAAACAGTGGCTGTACAGAAGAAATCACTGCTATCGACTGAAGCTGAACCAGGTGTTGATCCAGGTCCTGATTCAGATCAGTTCTGATCTCAAACACTCAAATATACAGCTTTGAAATAAAGTGTATATTTTATATATTATGCTATATTACATTTATGTAGATTTACAGTATTTCTCTTGTTCTCAAACATTGACACATCCTCTTTAGGCATGTTACCTAAAAAGTACAATGTGAAAAGTGTTTTGGATTTTTTAGTTCAGTGTCTTGTTGATGATAGACAGACCTATCAGTGTAGTGATTGTGTTTCATATTTAGACAAGACTGTCATTTTTACAAGAGTAAGTTTTTCACATCATGTGTACACATTCTGAGATGTTTTTTGACTTGAGAATTTAATTTTGGAATGTGTGTGTAAAGTTCTGCAACACTTGCTACAAGTTTCAGAAAATGTACTTAAGCAGTAACAAAAAATGGTAATATAGAAAAGTTTGAGAATACTGATGAGAGCAAGGCTTTCTGGTGATTTAAAGCGCTTGTGTCTGAAGGCCTGTCCTCTCCCATAAACCTGATGTAAACACAGCCTAATCCACTTTTTCCACTGCTTTCCTGAATGTTTCCCTTCTACTTTAACCACATCTTTACGTAGAAAGCAACTGAAGTGAGCAGGAATTTTAAACTAGTATTTTACATTTTGTATAAAAGTTACTTGTACATTACTAGTGTATTTTTCTGTTTCTTCACTTTAGTCTCAAACACGGACACGCTATATGACGTAAATCTCAAAGTTAGGGTCACTTGCCAGCTGCGACGAGGTGGAGGCTTGGCAGTCTGTGTGGTAAAACTGCAATGAAAGGTCTATTCTTTCCAGGTGCCCTCAGTGGGCTTCCCTGATGGATGAAAGCCCACTGGTAGGCTGGAAGCTCTGTATGGTGGGACTATGCTGATCTAGGAGAGTTTGCCAAGTACAACATTACAACAGTAGTAGGATTGTGTAGACTGTGTGTTTGTTCTGTTCCTCGGAGGAGAGAAGTTCCTGCCATCTTTTCCATCTTTTTGTTGTCTCTAACTGGTACACAGGACTTTTCTTTAACATGTCACCTTGGCTGATTGAAAACAGGGCGCCAAATCTCTCCAAAGGCCAGCTGCTGCTTGGTGCCACAGCTGCCAGGCACTTGGCTGTGCTCAAATCACTGGAATTTAAAAATCATGGTGACATATCGACTTGTTCTTTCCATCTCAAACAGAAGGAAATTATAAAAGTGCTCATATGAGTGTGGGGTCTCCTTTTCATTCATAATAGTGCAAAGGAAATGCATCTAAAAATGTATTGTATGTCTTTGTCTTGTCAGCTCATTGGCTACAGTGAGAAGCCTGTTAACCTGCAGATGTTCATTGGCACAGCAGATGATCGTTACTTGAGACCACATGCCTTCTATCAGGTCCATCGGATAACAGGGAAAACTGTAGCTACGGCTAGCCAAGAAATCATGCTCTCCAGCACCAAAGTTCTTGAAATTCCTCTTTTACCTGAAAACAACATGTCAGCCAGGTAGGTGTCTTATTTTAATTATTTCTTATATTAAGTGGAGCTGAATGCGGCCATGTTGTTTGTTTGTTTTTTGCAGCATTGACTGTGCTGGCATCCTTAAGCTGCGGAACTCAGATATTGAACTTCGTAAAGGAGAAACAGACATAGGAAGAAAGAACACCAGAGTCCGTGTCGTGTTCAGAGTGCACATCCCTCAGGCCAATGGGAAGGTGCTGTCGCTGCAGGCCGCCTCCATTCCTGTTGAGTGCTGTGAGTGTCAACCAACCAGCAATGGGATCATACATCCCATACATCCTATATGCCTTAATGACTAGGAATGCTAGGAAATTAAAAGTAATCACACTCATTAAATTCCTGTGGTGTGGATAATGAATACAGTTTATTTTTTTATTTTTTTATTTGTAGCAATGATCATGAAATTAGCTTGTACAATTTAGTAAATTTGCATTACAAACCTACACTGCAACATTTGTTAGGACAGTGTACCTAAATTCAGGATATCATTGTAAACATTAATAATAGAGTTATTTAACCTGAAGCCACAAAGCAATTTCTATAGCTACTATGTCATACTCTCAATACTAAATATTTTATCACACACTTGTTATTGCAGGCAGAGCGGTCTTATGTGAGCGGCGTAAAGCATATAATCATCTTTTTTTTTTCTGCTTCATCCTGCTATGCATCTTCTAGCCCAACGTTCAGCTCAAGAACTGCCCCAGGTGGAGAAATCCAGCCTGACCAGCTGTCTGGTCAGCGGGGGAGAAGAGATGGTCATCACCGGCTCCAACTTCTTTCCAGAGTCCAAGGTCATCTTCCTGGAGAAGGGCCCTGGTAAGAATTGTGTTCACACAGCAGCTAAACCTCTAACCACTGCTGCACGGCTTGAGTATGTCAAGTGTGTAAAAATTATTTTGTATTGTGCGTGTACACACTCAACTTAATTAAAACATTATTTGTCTTACACCTGGAGACAGTTGTGCCACTATAGTGAAGTCTGATATGAACTAATATGAGTGATATAGTTTTATTTGCTGTCCTGAAAGTATGGGATATATTTGTCTGGATAATATTAATAGTCACATATATTCAGCACTTTGTGAGAACAGAGCATAAACAGACCATAAAAAAATGCTAGTTTAAATGTTTTGTTGGACCTTTCAGAGTTTCACATTTCTAATTTTTACTCTGCTACTCTGCTTTCCTTATCTCTCTTGTTGTATACCCCCTTTTATCAAAACACATGTAATGGCTGTTCCCATGGATAAAAAAATGTAAATGGTTAACATTTTGTCAAGCCAGTCACTGCCTGCCCAAGGCTGTGATGTACGGCAACAAAATCAAGTTAACACATGGCAACACGTTTTTGTTAGAGGTGGGGGCAAGGGCATGCTCTTAAGATTTTCTAGAACAAAAGCACCATGAAGGAATGTCTCTAGCACTTTGAGGGGTACCAGGTGAAGCGTAACATGCAAAAGTAGCACTGCTGAAAACACTCCCTAATGTTAAAGTGTTAAAGACTAGTGGAAACTCCTTAGAGCGCTAATAGGTAGGCAGAGACCTAGCTGCAGGAAGCAAATGGACAGTGGTAGAGGAAAGTTGAATACATTGTTGATTGGTTTGTGTAAATAATCCATGTTGTCATGACTAGTCCTCTAAAACGGGTATTTGTTTCCACCAATTAAAATGAGCATAGCTTAATGTTTGTTACATGACCAAATTTAGCTTTAGCTGTTTCTGTGTTCCATTTCTCTAGGCGAGTTGTTCAGAAATGGGATTAACAGGAACCAATATTGAAAAGCTCTGAAATATTGACTTGAATGTGTTTGCTTTTTGCTGAGCTTTTAAGTCCTGCGTTGATACACCCTCCTTTTTCTTTTTGTAAAAATGTCATTAAAGTTACATAGCCTTGCATGAAGTTGATTCATATTTGACAGAGGTCACTAAAACATTTTTTGTAATTTTTCTCACATGATGCTAACATTACAAAACAAATAAACCCTTAAAATAAAAAGTTGGTTGCAACCAAAAAAACAAAAGACTGTTCTTACACAAGAATGGGTACTGCGAAAAGTTCAGCAGTGTTGTAAAAATACTGCAAAACTATACAACTTGTTTGGCTATGTCAAACATTGATGCTTGTGACAGTATCTAAATATTACCAAACATCCTGCCTAGATTACTATTTCTACTAATATTACAGGATTTTAACAGATTTTCATAAATGTATGACGGAGTTGACAAAAACCAAGGACTCAGCTATAAAACCTAATAAAAACATTATGGATCAATGAAAAGCAACTTTACTTGAAAATGAGATACTGTGAAGGATTTATTTATCATAATAAGGACTTTTAGCAAGAATAGTTAATTTTTACGTAGGTAATTGTTCATTACATAGTGGAAAACCTGTTTCCCCTTTGAAATTTAAAGCCAGAAAACATAACAAATTTAATAACTATACCACTGTGTTGAATTATTTTATTATTATTACCCCTCAAAAAAAAAAAAAAAAAAAAAAAAGCTCCCTTTTCTGAAGAATTAGTGAGATATTTTAAGTAGTTTTTAAAACATTGATTAGAGTTAAAGGAAAAGCATAAATAAAAGGTTTCTGACTGTTAAAAGGCAGTTTCTCCTTGCCACTGTTGCCAAGAACATGCTCATGGGGGAAATGTTGGGTTTTCTTTCTAAAAATAAAATCTAATCTAAATTTAAGTATATTGTCTAGAAATGCTCTAATTGGAAAGCTCCTTGAGACAAAATTTTGTGGTTTGATGCTATATAAACTGATTTAATATTAAAAAAAAGATACAAACTTGCAAACACCATTAGTGTTTGAAGTCCCCAAATTGTATTTTGTATTACTAGATGCAATGTTTATGTACACAATTATGGACTTAAAGGCTCTAACATTGACAGGCCAGAATAGTGACTTGTTAGTGTGTGTGGTTCCTGTTGTCAAGAGCAGACTGGTGTGTGCTAGGTGTCTGGCTGATCCCAGTCATTGTCTTCATATGGTATGAGATTCCTGTTGCTGCTTGTTGTCTGAAAGCGCATGTGGGGCCCTTGCTCTTGCCTGTTGAATGTCAACAAGCTGTGCTGTAATAATGCAGTGCTGTCAGCTGCAAAGACATTCAAGGTCATTTGCTCATTGGAATAAATAGTCCCTGTCAACCAAGAGTTAAGCTCTTCCCTCACTAATAGGAGCAATCTTCATAATGGCATGATTGCTAATTTGACAGTGGATTACTGTGAATAAGGCCTGGGTTACCTAGATGTAACAGGAAGACATTTGTAATGGTATTGTAGGGGCTTTAATTAAAATTACTTGAGTGCAGTCTACTTTTGGGATGTTATTCAAAACTTATTTTTTACTTTGACTTTTACCCCCTAAATTGCTCTAAATTGATCGTTCAAAGGAAAATTGGAAAATATGTTTTCTTGTTTTCTCACAGGGTGTGGAGGCATTAAAAATGTGTAATGGTTGTCCAGATCAAATTGAAGAAGTATTAAAGTCATTAAAGAAGTACTCCTCACTGGTGTCATCTATTAGAGAAGAGCATGCCATATGAGAAAACATATTTCCAAATATTGTACTATGCAAAAACTATGAATTAATTTATATTAAACTGTACTGATCAAAAATATTGCTTGTTCCCTGGATAAATATTTCTCAAATTAAACAAATTTGATTTGTATTGATTATATTCAGGCCAATGTAAATGTACACTAAATACATGTAAACATAATTAAAATAATGGTATTTTTACAGATGGAAGGCCACAATGGGAAGTTGAAGCAAAAATAATTAGTGAAAAAACACAAGGAGTAAGTATGTCTACATTTTACATCCTATTAATGCTTTCCAATATTAATATACTAATTAAAAATGTATAACTGTTCTTCAGTCATGCATTTTGGTGGAGGTGCCTCCGTATCACAGTAAGACTGTGAGCTCAGCCGTGCAGGTGCAGTTTTATGTCTGTAATGGTAAAAGGAAAAGAAGCCAATCCCAACGGTTCACATACCTTCCAGGTAAGAGGAGCAGATATTTGACATATTATTACATATAACAGCTAACTGATTTGAACTCAAATTTTTCTTTAAGTCAACACGAGACAGTTTTCTTTTTTGTGTATTTATGTTATATTTCCAGATACTAATTTCTTGACTGACAGCCGAGACAGATGTGACATGCACTCTGGTGTTACAAACTGCTCCAGAGGGGCTTCACTTACCCCATTTTTTTGTCCTCACCCAAAGAAAGCATTACTGTGGTTTACAGAGGGCTTTTGCGCCAAAAACATCAACACCTGCCATATTCTGAAAAGCTTTTCATAGTGCCAAGCAACTCTCACATGATCTGTATTTGCATAGCTTTTTGTTATGCAAATGTTTTGCTATTTAGTGTTCACTTTACTCAGACACAAGTTGTGATTTGCTCTAAATATTGCGAAAGTGAGGTTATGTAATTAGTTTAGGCCAAATTCTGTGCATGTCTATATTGCTTTTCTTCTTCAAATGAGTCAAACTGAAAAAGAAATTGTCGACAGAATATCTACATGTGAGCATTTGTGCAGCATATCCAAAACCTAAGTTTTACCACAGCAGTGTGTGTGTACGGGCCTGCCCTCCTCCGCCTTACCGCTCTGTTTGCAAGCACGCCCACTCTGCACATGCAGTTCCTGTTTTCCCTGCTGACAGATTAGGGCAACCAATCTGAGACATGTAGAACAACCCCGCTCTGTCACTCAAGCTGGGGTGATGATACCACTAGAAACACCACCGATACCACCTGCTTTTTTGTGGCCAAAAATCCTTTTTCTCATCAGCTATTTGTTAATTTTAAGCTATACCAGCCCAATTATAATAATTGTCAAGCAAAATAAAAAAGTGCTATCAATTTACAAAAATATTTTTAAGAAATATTTCAGTAATTAAAAACAAATTTTTAACTGTAACACGTGCACTACTTGTCTTTCAAGTTCACAGGCTTAATAGGGTGGATTTAAGTCCATGATCATTAAATTTGCTTGTGCTCATGGCCTGATCTGGGATTGGGGGCATTCATCTACTCTTCACACACAGCATTTCACATGATAGCACCCAGACTGACAACATATGCTCTCCCTCTCTGATTCAGAGTTGGATAAAAATAAAACTTACTGTCACAAGGCACCAGATTGGGAAATAGGTTACTGAGTGGCACAGCAGCACAACCACTATCAAGGGAATGACCCCATTTGCAGTCAGAATGTCACTCTGGTTTTGGAAAGCTTTTCTTCCTTGTACTTTTTTAATAGATCTTACTTCACTAAGACAGTGTTCGCAGCTTGGCATAGTTGATTTTCAGGTTTTACATATGGTACTGAAATATTATCTTTCTCAGTTGAGACTGAGAATGTTAAAAAATAAATAAATCACTGGTGTAACTTTACCTGTGGCACAAATTGCAGTGAGGCAGTGGGGTAGTGAGGTGACATTTCAGTTGTACAGATTTTTCAGGTTGGTCTATTAGTTATTGTGGTTGTGTTTCTGCCTGCAGTGTTGGTGAAACAGGAACACCGAGAGGAGTTGAACCTTCCTGCTGCGGCCCCTCTGACCATGCCCCTGGCACACAGTGCCGCTCTGGTGCGCGCCCAGCTGCCTTCTCCTGAGCACGGCCACCCACCGGACAGCCTTCTGTCCAGCTCGCCTCATGGCCTGGCTGCGGGCTCTGGGCCGGGCCTGCTGGCCCCACACCCCCCCTGCCCCTCGCTGGGCTCCCCCTCTTTCCAACACCTGCCTCACCTTCAGGGCCACAGTTTGCAGCAGCCGCCCACAGACTGCCACATGACGTTTCAACCCAGCTCTGGTCCCAGTCCTCTTCCTGCTCCACCGCGGCCCTCCTACGGCCCCATGCACAGCCACAGTCACAGTCCCAGTCTGGCTTTCAACGGCCAGTCTGGTGTGACAGCTCAGGGCTATGAGAGGCTGCCATTTCAGCAGAGCGCAAACACAGTGTCCCACTCGGTGGGTCTCGGGATGGGGTATCCCTCGTCCTCATGCTCTTCGCCTTCAGCTCCCCCCTCATCATCGTCCCACACTGGTTCCCCTCAGAGCCAGCAGTCCCTGCTCAGCCTTCATGCTCTGGGGGGTTACCACTGTGGCCCAAACCCCACACAGGTGCCCTCTCCTGCTCCCCATTCACTCATAGCGCAACACTCATCCCAGCTGCAGCGGACCATGACCTATCATCCTGTGGGTCAGAGGTCGGCCTCTTGCCCCACACCAGCCAGTGCACCTCCACCCGGGATGGTCCCCTCTCCCCACTCTGGGCCATCGTCACCCCAGCTCCACTCAGTACCATACCAGTCCCCCAGCTCATCCTCTCCCACCTCTGCTGGCAGTCCTCTGGGACCTCTGCAGCAGCATTCAGGACAGCCCTCACCCCAGACAACAAGCCCAGTCATGGCCACCCTGTCCCCCCCGGCTGGGCACTTGGTGCATCCTGTGAACCCCCAGGGCCAGTACCCCTCTGACGGAGAGACACTGAACATTAAACAAGAGCCAGAGGACAGGGAACCCACCTTCCGCTCTATTGGTCTTCAGGACATCACACTGGATGATGGTAATTTTTTAAATCTTTCTGTGTTTCATACTTAAGCATTTCCTGCTTGATGCTGTCTGCTGCTGGTGATGTGAACACATTTTCACTTGAGTCAAAAAATCTACTCTGTTTAAAAGTCACTAACAAGACCGCGGGGCATTTGTGAAAAAGTCAGTGTCATTTGAAAAACATAAACACATGTCTAAAGCCAACAAATCTATCTCTTATGAACAAACAAATAATAGCTAGTTCTGGTATAACTTTCTCCTTTTCTCCTTGCTTAGTCCGTTTCATTCTGTCTGTCATCTGATTTTTATTTTAGCTCTGTCTTGCAGCTTTCATTATCACATTTTCCTTTTTAAGCCTGTCCTTTTACACCAGACATTTCGAACACACCCATCTGTGATCAATCTAATTTTCAGTCTGAAACTCAGGGCCTCAGAGGGATTGCGTTTACTCTGTAGAGTGTTATTCAGAAGATAATTTAGTAACCAACTATGTAAAATAATACACAACAGCAGTTGTTTTATTTTGTGGCCCTAAAACCTTGATGTCTGATTACACTGATAGCGTTTAGTCTCTTAGCGAGCACAGATTTATTACTAAAGGTCCTCTGTATTGAATAACATAGCCTCAGTTTAGAAAGATTTTTTGAGTATCATATAAGGGCTAAACAGTGAAGCGCCTTTATTTGCTATTTGAACATGAGATTATTTACACTTTTGTGTTTTTTTTGTGTGTTTAGCTTCTTGGCACTAGTGAAAAGAACAGTGTTGCATCAGTTTGTGCCAGGAGCTTAGCCACCACAGCTATGGACTGTAACTGGAAGTCAAAGGCAGCGCTTGTGTGGTGCAGTAATTACATCCTGTGTGTGTTGGAGTGTGCGCCAGCATGTGTGCGTTAACAACTCTAATTAGGATGCTCAGGAGAACTTGTTGACTTAACAGTTGACCGTGAAGTCAGTACATGTACATTATTTTCCTTCTCTCTGAACTCTGCCCCTCTGTGTGCCCTTAACGACTATATATTTAGTGTATTTGCAGTTAGACTAGGTCAAATGGGAGAGCAAAGAGTTTACAGTTTACAATTATTCTGATTAGTCTATGAAGGTGTTATATTGCACTAGCGAGCATCTAATTACATAGCTCCAGAGGTCTTGTGTGAGTGATCACTGGTGAGGTTGGCTCAGATAAGCGGTAGAAGATGGATGAATGGATGGATGTTGGCTACTGGCTAATTCTTATGCAAGCATTAAAGAATACATCACCCCAGAGTAAAGTTTTTCTTACATGCGACATGTCTTGACAGATTTTACATTTAATCTGTGCTCATCAACTACATGTTACCCATTTTGTCAGCTGCTAAATTCTGGTTGCTGCACTCAGTCTTACCCAGAAACTGTCAGAAAAGTTTGTGAGTGACACAGTTCAGCCGGGAATGTAAGCTCTTTCTTTTGGAGCCAGTGGCTAAAAATAGCCTTTCTATGCCATGCCTGATCTGTAGGCCATGTTTATAAGTAGCAGTGTGGAGATTTACCCAGCAGTGAGTTTTAGGAGGTCACCTCACACTCTTTAAGTAGACCACCTTTACCCCAGATAAATAGAAACATCAGAATAGTGCTACATTCAAACCAGCATTATGGTTGTGTAACACTGGGTCACAATCCTTATGTTTTGCAACAATCAGGGAATCAATTTTTACCCAGTCAAAAGTGAGAAAACAGGATTTTTACATGTTCAAAGAGTTCACACAATAACAAACCATACTAAACTGCCCAGGCATTACAGTTCCTCTCTGTAAAATGTAAAAAAAAAAAAATCTACATCCAATCATCAATCCAGATCCATACCTTAAAATAAGTAGTTTGTTTTCCCAAACAAGTAGGCTATTTTTAACTCTATAGCTAGATTTGTTGTCATGTTCACTTCTAGATAAAGGGATGAATATTTTGTTTTCACATCCATAATAATTTGAAGTCATCTTAGTGTCCCCCAACTGGGAGGTGCCGGGTAGAAACGGCTCTAGTTAGCAGCAGATGGTCCTCGTGACGCACACTCAGGCATGCCTGATATGTGTGTGGCATGTTTGTGTGTGTGTGTGTGTTTGATGTTGTTGAGGTGAGAGAGTGAGTGTGTACAAAGCCGAAGACACAGGAGGTGAGAAGACAGACTGACAGACAGATGGACAGACAACTTCAGGATCCAATCCTACTGCAGGGTCACTCAGCCGAGACATTTGATCTGAAATGTAGTTGGCGTCTGACATTACAACTTTGGGTTATACATTTTTTACATTTTTTTTTTTTTTTGTAAACCAAGTGGATCATCCACTGGTGTTGCCACTACAATATTTCTATGAATTCACTTTCTTTATTTGGAAATGTTTCTATTATACACACCCAAGGCAGGTACTATAAACAAACTGACTTTTTTGTCTTTTAAATTATTGCGCTACTTGCTATTTCCTAAAAAGCAATGTTTTGACATTTAAAAAACACTAAAAACTAAATAGTCAATAGCCAACTATATACAATAATGAAGAGAAACTTGCTATTGAATGTTAGCTTTACCCTAGGCTTGTAGCAAAAGATGTGGCTCCAGCATAATTTAAACCTCTCTTATTAGAAGCCTTGAATTAGCTTGAATTCTTTTAACTTTCCTGCGATGTATAATTACAACTCAGACTGTCCATCCATCACTAAATGAATGTATGCTTCTCAAAGTACTGCAAACTGATTACATTGCATACAACCAGGAAGAAATGTCAACATACCTGGTGAATTTATTATTGGTACGAAATTATGATAAACAGTCGGGGAACCAACACACACACTCATTGGGTAGCCTGAAAAACAACTGGTGAGTTGTAAATGTTTCCACTGGATGCTGCAGCTTGTTAAAAACAGCAGCAAACTTCTGCTGCTTCTGTCCCTGAAATGGAAATGGAAAAGGGACTTGTGTCATCTTTCCATACAATTAAGGTCTTAGAGGTCTTGGTAGCTACTCAAGCCAAATAGGAAAGATGTGCCAGGGACTTCTTTTCCTTTAGAGAGGAACAAGTTAGTGCCTGAACATGCTACAGAGCCCTGTTCATCATTCTGAATATGAATGAACAGAGTTGTGACTTGCTTGTGCTAAATGTAGTTGTGACTGGCTTGTGCTGATACATGGCTGGTCTTTGTTAGTGTATCTATTTTTGCCATTCTGCCAATTGGCATGACTTTGATTGAAAAATAAACTGATGAATTGCAACACTTTCGTGGCTTACAAGTGATGACTTGACAACACATAGTAGTTTGCTCTCCCCTGTGAATTTCACAGGCCATACTATATTTCTGCAGGAGTGAACACCTTGTTTTGTGATATGAAGCACAGAGCATTCAATTCCGACAGAGCAGTAAATCAGAAATCACTGTTACAAGGAGCAGTTTGACCTCAAAATCTCTATTGTGATTTTTATTATTTTACCTCAGGATCAAAATATATTATTTTCAACCTCACAGTTTACATGTATAACTGTACTAACCTAAATATTGCACTTAAAGATAAGATCAGATACAACATTATTGTTCATTGTATAAAAAAAAAATTGTTTGCACAGTTGCACCTTAAAGCGATACTTCTTAATTTTTATGTACGTTATTATGTAAATGAGTCTGACATTCTTTAGGTAACTTCTTCCTTACAGGGGATATTTGTCAGCGGGAGCTGCTTTTCTGCATGGGGCTTTTGGCATAGTTACCAGTGAAAGCATGCTTATTTAATGAATGAGTATTAAGTCTACCAACAATGCAAATGTACAATACGTAGATTTTTAAAAAAAAATATCAGCTTTTTATGTTTATCATTTTTTACAATCTGATAAGCCCTCCCCAGTATTTTGGCATAATTTGTGGAAATATCCTTATTTAAATGTAATAAATGAATATGTTTCATCAAATCTTTTCTTTAAAACAATACATAAAGTTTCACTGTGGCACTGCTCCTGTAAGGTCCTCTTGCCGTAAGCAAATACATTAGCCACCTATGAGCATCTAATAGAACCACAATATGACTTATTCCCTTTAATCTATGACATTTATTATCATAATCATTGAAAAGTTATGTCAATTTAGATATTTTTTATTCTAACCTTATTTAATTCTGGATGCCATTATAGGAGTCTTATAATATATCCCCAGGTAGCTGTATTTTTCAAACCCCAATGGTTTTAATCCTAAAGCTCATTGTGCTTATCTGCTGTAGTCATGCTGAGTGGACTGAGGGGGCTGCACACTGGGGCGACTCTGTTGGCCAGCAAATCACTTCTCATCAGCTCAGATGGGAAATCCACCAATGATTCACAGAGATAAATGACTTTAAGAAACTGATTCTTTTTTTCGTGTGCTCTGTGCCATCACCCACTCACACTGGGGAAGTGCAGTTAACAATATCTTGAGCATAAGTTATATTAAGCAAGAATGTCTTTCCGGCGTGTGTGGAGTTGTTCTTTGTGAGTTTTTGTAAAGACGTGTGCATGTCATTATGGAGCCCTTGCAAGTGGAAACTGTGAGCTTTGATATTCCTTTTTGCAGGCAAACCCAGTCTTGCCTTTTTCTGTTCCCCACTGCACAAATGTTTTCCATTGTGGCATGTTGTCTTCATTTGCTGGACCGAAGAATCAGTCAATCTCCCAGTTATTTGCTTAAGCCGCTCTGCCAGAGTAATGTTTTTGTGCCCGGTTCAGGGAATTTTTGTGAACGTGTGACAGGGTTATGATAATTACCCATTTTCCATTTCAACAGTAGACATGTTTATCATACTCACTGTCCATCTGCCTATTCCTCTTCTGTTTTACATTACTCAAAGCCTACAGTGTATTGGCACAAGAAGATTGAAATTTTTAAACCTTAAAATAAAATAAAAAGATTCAAAATTTGCAGTTTTTCTATAGTGCGGCATTTTTGAAGTGGATGTCATTTCTGAGTTGATTAAACAAAAGATAATTACCTTTACTTGAGTACAGATTTGGACTTACTCCACCTCTGCTGTACTCACACCATCTGTTGAAGTGGTTAGGCATTGGCCCTGAGCATAACTCGGGCTCGTAGTAGTATTGATCTAATAACACAAGTATATTCAGCCAAGGGAGTCCCCCTCACAGTCATCTATAGAGGATCTCCCCTTTTCAGACTCACTCTTAATACAACAGTCAGCGCTGAACCACTGACTTTCTGTTGCATTGTCATCGACAGTTCGTGTAATCCTGAGAAAACACTATCAGCATGTGAAACCTGTCATACGCCATGCCACTCAAAGCTCTCTTTCACTTCCTAGGTATCGATACGGTGTGTTGCAACTGAAATTCAGTGACACTGCTGTTACTCACGGATAACCAGAAAAATCATCATAGTTCATGTAAATCTGAGCACTCCAATTTGTGTTTTTGTCCTTTCGGTCAGACCTAGGGGAAATTTGTCATTACCATTGAAAAGAAGACGAAAACGTGATTAGATTGAACAATACATCAGAGTCTTCATGGGAAAAGGCAACATCAGATGTACAAGAGTTAGCATTTCAAATTATTGAGGCTATTTTTTTAGCGTTATTTACAAGTTAATATATGCGTCTGAAACAATATAACCAGTACAGCGGAAAGTGATGTTTTTTTTTTGCAGACGCCCACTTATGTTGTTCTGTCTGCCCTTTGCTCTATGTTGCTCACATTCATGTGGTGTAATTGCACACAAAAAGTCTACCAAACACAGCTACAAAACATTAAAGCTGTACATTGGCGCTATCGGCTCCTGGCATGTAAACATTTATTTGATACAATCGTCTATGGTACAGACTAATAAACTTAAAGTGAATGTGCAGCAATAGAGAGATGCAGCACTGTTTGTGTTTTCAAAAAGGTCACGGGGAGCCACAGTATATTAATTAGACCAAAGTGTTGTATGTATGTAGTACATTATAGACAAGTGTGATATGTGTGCTGCTTGTTCAAGTGTCAGTGCGTGTGTGCACATGGTTGACATGGGAAAGGAAGAGCCTCCCACGCTAACAGGATGATGTGAGTGATGGTGGCCAGACACAAAGCAACAAGCACAAAACAAAGAAAATATTGTAAGTGAGGTGAGAATTTCTACAAGTAAAGAACGTGTTAGTTATGTCCAATTCCACTTTATTAACCCCTGAGGGGATATTCAATTGTTAGGTCTCTTTAAAATAATAGATTCATAGTTAATACTTTATCTGCCATGGACAGATTGATCATACAGTCATCCTGCAGCTCACTAAACTTAGAGGTTTTGACAATGTGTTTTAGTTTATAATGTCTAGATTCAAATGATAGATCATTTGTTTTCATCCAATTTAAACATAAGATTTGGCTGCGTTCATCATTTATTTAGTCACCACTGCGTCCTTTTTACAGGAAACATTTGTTCATAGCCTGGGGATTCTGGAGCTTTACAGCGCTGTTGCACAAGTTGCTCTGCAGTATAACCTGTCATGTAGCAACAGGTAGAGTCGTAGACCATCCTACACCACAGTCAGACTAGGCCAGAGGTCGCCACTGCACACTCCAAAGCCAGTTTGCTTACTCCTGACTTTTTGCATGTTTTGGATCCTTTGCGTATAATAAACACATACGGCACACACATGACATAGCTATGGGGCAGAAGGGGAATACACTACTGTGGAAAAACTTTTACATCATATTTTCCATAAATTCCTAACAAATGAAGGTCTTCCTCCTGTCATGCTTTGTCTTGATCCTGTGTGTCTTCCTCACCAAGTCATTTTTCTTCATGGCTCAAGCGTTTTACTAGTGCCCTGCTGTGTTTCTTGTGGTCCCAGTGTGGATATAGAAGCAGGAGCAGATGTAGAAGACACACACAGTCAGGCAGCAGTGCAGAACAAGACTAATCTGTTATTTATTTAAAAATCAGCCTCTAACAGAGTTTGGGGAGTAATTAAGCTTGCTGTGGCTGAGTGCCTCTCTGTGCTCAGCAGCATGGTTTAACAATGGTTTGTTTTTTACACAGCTCTATTGCCATGCTTTACAAACCACCAAGAAGAGGCTTGGGGAAATATACCGTTGTGCCATTAAATGTAATGAAGTAATGAACATCTATTCTCTACAGCCTGTGTTTATGGGAGAACGTGCGGTGGAAAGTCGTTCCATGGCTCAAACAAAGGTCACAGTTAGCACACTTGTGTATGGAAGGGCTTCTCTCTTTCTTTTTCTTTCTTGTTTTGTCAAGACTTTGTCTCACGTCACAGCTACTACTTTTTTATCTTTGCAGTTGTCAGGCTTTTAAGTTTTTCTTTAAATTCAAATTACAGAAGATCATAGCTTAGTGACACAATAGAACAACACTGCCCTCTGCTGACAGATCATAATATAGAAAACAACCTGTAACCTTTGAGGCTGGCCCACTTCTGAGTGAGCCACGTCATTAGCTCCTCATCAAGTGCTGTTCCAAATGGTTCACCACCACCGCCTCCAAAGATCATCTCCGCTGTTTGGCTAATTCACGAAGGATGCACCTGTGCATCCTCTGAGGCCTGTCCTCACCACAAATTGCGACCATTTTCTGTTTGATCACATGACTTGACGCTATGACAACACACGCTCCCAGGCATGTTCCAAAAGCGCTTACATGCAGTGTTAGCAGGACACTCATTTTTGCTTTGGTGGGGCTGACTCCGGAGGAGATGCCTCCATACAGCCTCCATAGGAAGGATCCTGGCAATTAGAAAACACCTTATATGTGGGTTCTGCATGCCCTCCACATCTTACCCTGGGTTCTCTCTTGGTACTCTGCCTTCCTCTCACCATATAAAGATAAACCTAAAATTGCCCTTAGTGAGTGGTTGTCTTTGAGTACATGTGTCCAAGTGTTAACTTGTCATTGTCTAGGGTATGCCCCTCAGCACAGGCTCCATCCACAAACTAAAATGTTCTTAACCCTCAGGCCCTCCCGGCACCCTTTTAATGTTTTTCAAATGTATTTTTGCTCTCATTTCATCTCACTAATGATCTTTGACAAAGATGTTCATTAATAAATTAATTTTAGAATTTCAGTGTCACAGCTGATAAAAAGTGAATTTCAACTGTCTGGACAAAAAACTCACTCTTCCTCTTAAAGGCCTTTTTGGTTCCTTTGACTTACATTAAAATCACTTGTTTTCACTCTACTTCCATTACAATGCAGAAATGTTAAATCATCTGTAACCCTTTTTTAGGGCTTTAGGAGGAAAAACGTGAGATTCAGCTTTTTTATGTGATTTTCTTTTTTTGTAATGGCACAAAAAGTAAAAATTTATTAAAATCAGTGTTAGGGCTAATCAGAGACCTATCCAGGGCCAGTAATCCCTGCACAAACAAAAACACCTTTGCATCTTTGCATCTCAAGTATTTACTTTGTAAGTGTTTTATTTACAGATATGTGAGAATTATGTAAACTAACTGGCATTTAGACGATTAAAAATATGAAAATTAATTCACTTTTGCTATGTATGATGAGGAAAGGAGTTAATGATCAAAAAACAAAAAGTTTTTTTCTTCATGTTTTATATTTTTAAATGTGACCCAGTGACCTAAAAGGGCTTTAAGAGGAAGAATGTGATTTTTTAAAGGTGGGCCTGAGGGTTAAGCTGTAGAAAATGTGTTTATATTTTTTATTTAAAAATGCACTCATACACAAACAAACAAATAAAAAAAATTCAATGTTTTCCCTGTTTGTTTTTCAGTCAATGAGATCATCGGGAGAGACATGTCCCAGAATCCTGCAGCAACACACAATCACTCATAGGTCAGTGTCCACTCTGTCCTCTGACCAACTCCAGAAGACACATGACTGTGGTCAAAGACAGAATACAGTTCTGTAGAGTCCCAGGAACCTGCGATGCACGGGAGGACAGCACCAAACACCCAGCTCACTTCTTGTTTAGTGACACTCAAACAGCAGTGTGAGCCACGCTGAGTTTATGTACAATGGAAATAGAATAGAATAATTACATACCCAGCTCTTTCTTATAATGTCTGCATTTACAGCAGTTGTATGTGTTGTAAACCCTTCTCACCAGCACTGACTTCCATGAATGATGACCTATTCTGTGAGCTTCATAAGAACCTCAGGAGTGTGCAGCCACTGAGCCAGACCTGCTACAGCACAATCAACCACACCAGGCATGCCCACTGCCATATAACTGTCATTAAATGCATATGTTTTGATCTAAATTGGATTTTTAAAAGTCGACTATGAATGACCCGAATCCCAGACCTGAATGGCCTAGAGGCAATGACAGCACTATCGAATCATTGCTATAAAACAGCTATTAGGTTAAAGGCATAGAATAAGTTTGGGATTTGGAGTCTGCAACATTCCACGTTATAGGCCCCCAGAAAGCTTGTAGATAACTGTACATGATCATATTGTTGTCTGTCTCATCCCCCTTCTTTGCCAAGTTGAACAAATGCCTTATAATATTTTAGTAGCTTTGAATGGTAGTGAAAGCTTTTGTTGTTTTGCACAATTGGCTCTATTTTTAGCAAATATATGATATAAGAGTCAAGGATTTAGGACTCCGGCCCTTCTCAATGTTTATTTAGACATGCCTGTTTTGTTACAAGAGTGTTTAGATGTATTTTTGGCATATTACACATTTATTAGAGACAGCAGCAGATGAGTGAATGAAAAATGACATGTAGCAAGTGGACCCAAGCTGAGATTTGAACTTGGGTCGCTCTGCATAAACAGCTATAATTTGTATTTTACCAGACAAGACCAACACTTGTGGCCCACAAGTGTTTTTAATGACTTACAGAGGCATATGTGTGCATCTGGCAGTTGTTTTTAGCAATAACTCCTACATTTCCCAGAACCCTTTGTGTGCCTTCCATTTCCTAACAAAGACACTTTAACTTAATGGCAGCATTGGGAAACAATCAAAACTTTTTGTATTTAATATATATATATATATATATATATATATATATATATATATATATATATATATATATATATATATATGTAAATATATATATATATATATATATATATATATATATATATATATATATATATATATATATATATATATATATATATATATGTAATATATATATATATATATATATATATATATATATATATATATAAAGGTATGTAATGTATAAAGGTATAAAAGACTCTTTGTATGAACAAGGGAGATGTCAAGTCTGAATGCAACATTTGCTTTGTAATTCTTTCCTCCTTTCCTGACAGATAAATAGTGCCTCTATGGCAGCAATAACATAGCACAGAGAAGTCATCCTGAGCATATGCAGTGAGGCATACATTTGTGTCAGTCTCATGCAAGAAGCTTTGTCAATTCTTAAAGGAATTTTAGAAGTGACAAACCCTTGGGTGTGGGGTGAAACCTCTTCAACTGAAAAACCAAGTCCAGATGACTTATTTTTAAACCCCTTTGCTTTTGTCAGTCTAATAGAAAATTATATTGGCTATTAACCTTAAGCTTCTTTTTGACAATGACGCTCCTGCACACAACAGACGAGGAGTGTTGCTGATGAGGGACTTACTACTTAGTTTCCTAGGTGAAAGTAATTTTGCTATGCATTTAAATAATGCCTAATGCCTTAAATAATGTAAAACAAAAAAATCTAAAAAAGACCTTGATGCCTATAGAAGTAGACTGTAGAAATGTTGTTTGTGCTGGGTTGATTGTGTGAGTGATTCCCTGGATTTGACCCTCAGGCATTTTAAGGACACAGTGGATTTGGTGATGTGTATTCGTCATTGTGAATGAATGGTGTTTGTATTGAATGCAACGCTAACATAATATAAATTTGTCCTGTTCTAAAAACAGAGGCACACATATATTTACACTATGCAAAATACAACTGGCAAAGTAAAAGTTAAATTACATATGCAAAATGACCTTTGGATCATTTTAACATTTGATTACAAACTTCACCTTTAAAAAAGGGGGAATAATGGTGGTATCACTCTGACTAATCAGTGGAATGCCTTATACTATGACACCAGTTTCTGAATGCTTTTCTGGTTTTATTCCTTGTCCATGATGAAAGGCATTATAGGCTAACATTGATGCATTTGCTTATTCTTTTGGAGTGAACAGACCATGGGTTTAGAGGATAGCATATTGCCTATAATGATAAAAAATGTCAACAAACCAGCAATTCTACTAAACTCTGGACGCAGTCCTTTTTTGTCACAACCAAAGATTGAACAATATGTTCCCATTACACAGTTGCAAGGAATAGACTGTGCAATGCTATTTTTTGAAATGGATGTCATTCCTAAAAAGGTACATTGGAGTGTTGTGTGCAAATATATGCAACATAATGCGTACGTCTTTGCCTATATATTGATATTGTAAAATGTAAGGGAAATACAGGTTTAGCTAACGTTTACCAGGCCTTGTATTATTTCTTGTATATTTTGTATGTTAATTTTTTGTAATTTTTAAGACTGCAGTGCTTTTTGAAATTATTCAAATGCAATACATTGCATCAGACTGTAGGCTTTAAAAAGTGTACATCAATAAAAGACAAAAACCTGGATCTTTCTATACATCACACCTGCTACACCTAACCATGACTTCACCTGACAACACATTTGGCTATGAATATATAGAAAATGTACAAGTCAATCTACACTTCAAAATGTTTTTTTTGTTTTGTTAATGATAAGGAAGCCAAAACTTGATACACAACTTTATTTTTTACAGGTTCATACACTTTAAATTGCTCAAAATTCATATAAGTCTCAATTTCGAAACTAAGGAATGATATCTACCAGAGGTTGGCCTCGTCAGCCCAGTATTGCACTCTGGGTAAAGAAGGCAAAGTAAGGACAAAGAAGACACAGGTGTGTGTCAACAAAAGGAAAAAAAGTTTGTCCAAAGCAGAGAATAGAGCATGCTACAAAGAGTCTTATAAATAGCGTGTCTAGACACAATAGCTAAGATAAAGGGATTTATGATAGGCCATTTAATGACTACATTTCCTCTTCGGAAATTGAATAAAAATATATATTCATCATGCTCTTAACTTGAATTTGAGGGAAAAAAACTTCAGTGCTACTGAAACATCAAACAAGACATACAAACCTTTTTAACAGAAAATATATACACATCAGTTGGTAGTCTGATGCCTGTGTTTTGGATTTGCCAGTCCCTGCAGCTCAGGATCAAATTTAGCAAATACAGCTTGACTTACTCCATTGCATCAGTAGTCTACATTAGTCATAATGGCTTTGCATCCTGATAAAGGCCAACAAGCCAATCAACATCATGTACACTCATTCAAAATAAGCACAGCATAGAGAAAACATAGGCAATAAACTAGTCATGTAGTAGTCAATCCTGAAAACTCAAAGTGGCGGTATCCTCAAGCATTTCAGGAAGAACATCTGTACAGCGTTAGGAATACACAGACTGGAATCTTACATGAAGACATACAAATGAGCCATCTCTTCTCCTCAAGCAGCTATTGCAGTAGGTGCACAAATGCAAAAAAGCTACACAACACCTAAAAAGTCATTAGTCCAGATTAAATGACTCCACAGAGGTGTAAACTGATATGGCAACAGCAATGTCCAAGCTTCAGGAGTGGCCTCAGGAGTGTCACAGGCCAAGAGTGTCAATGTGCGACATGTCATGGAGGAGAAGCAGCACAAGAATCTTCTAAACATGAGGTGAGAGGATCTAGTGCTTTTCTGAGGATGAATCAAAAGAAAACAGGTTTGCTTTCACACACAGGTCAATTACACAACACCAGGTGGACCTGTTGGCCGTAAAAGAGATGGTTGGAGCGCTCAGCTACAGCCCGCCTGGCTGTCTCCTCACTTGGAAACGTGATCAAGGCCTCCCCACTGCACTGGCCATTGAAGTTGTATAAGATGAGAACGCCATCTGGCTGGAGCTGTTCAGAAAACACAAGAAGAAAATAAGTCTCAGTGAATCTTCTCAAAGAAAACACCAGAGGGAGTCCAAGAAGCTGATTAACTGCGTTTAAAACCAGTTCAGTTAGACAGGGAGACGTTTGTTAACAGAGCCTGAAGCACTAAAGCAGAGGACATGTTGTTCCCATGAGTTCCAAAACCCACAAGGCAGGCTGCGACACCACACACACGAATGTTAGTTTGCATGCAGATTATTGCATCAAATATAATTCTGATGCAAAAAGATCAACATACTTCTTTTTTCCCCACATTCAAAATGCAACAGCATGCTTATGTGAATACATTTATTGAGTGCTGGATACACACTACAAAATATAGGAAAAAGGCACAGGATGCTATCTCCTGGAAAACTTGAAATGTGACAGGATAAAAAAGCGATAACAATATACATTTAGTTTTTATTTTTGCTTTTTTACAATAGCTTACAAGATCATTCGTCATAGTAATTGACTGTAAAGACACACAAAAAATATTATAAAAACAATGCTTTATATTAGTACATTGCCACCCTCTAAAATTAATGTATATAGCTTATAATCTAAAGCCACCTGTAACAGAATTAACAGAAAAAGTTATGAAAGGGCAGTAATAAACAAGACACTCTTAATGTAATGAATGTATGCACTGATCACTTTTGCCACACCTAACTGAAAGACTACAGTGGGTTTGAAGCAGAGCTGATTGGGAGCATGCAGAATGACATGCCGTGCCTGAAGCTCTGAACCATGATGGCAAGACTGGGCATTGCTCTTCAGACTAAAAGATGGGCTTATGTTAGTGTAATAGTATAAACAAAGTATTAAAAAAAAAAATCAAGAAAAAATTAAAATATGTACCAAAATGATGTGATCAGTCACTTGAGGTAAGGTTTAAGTACTTTTGTTGTTGCGTTATTAGAATACCCAAGGTGTAGTAGAAGAGGAAATGCCCACTCTGTGCATCCGGTTCTCTTGAGGAGCTTCTTCTTACCTTGGGGCGAGTCCCTAAAGACAGAGCCATTCTTTGGGCTGAATCAGACTTCTGGCCTGTTCACTCATCTGAACCACACCGCTGTAGTCGTCAGGGGCGTACTACACATAGCATGATATTAACTCAGTCAGGATGGTGGCCTCAACAGGGCAGTTAGAAAAACATGCAGCTTCACACACAGCATCCATTTGAACAACTTAATTCCAGACCGCTGTGACAAGTAGTTATTCGTCCCCAGTAATACTATGTGAGAGAGTTCAGTAGCCAAACACACTCAAGAGATACAATTTCTGCAGTTCAGCCAACAGTCAAAGACAGACTTCTGACACAAACACACACATTTTATAGGTTGGACTAATCCTCTACGCCATGATCCAAAAATCCCAAATGCAAGCAAACTCACAATGGTAAGGTTTGTACTTCATTCAAAGAACTCCACTTAATTTGGTCTGGCAGCATAGAGAATAAAAATGGGAAGGACAAGTGCACAAATATCCCATATATAAATAATGTTGTACTTTATTTTATGTAGGAATTGTAATAGTATTATTATTAGTATTGGAACAGTAAGGCATACATCCTAAAACTGTCCTCTTTGACTAACCTGGTATCCTTGAAAAAAGCTGAGAATGTCCTTGACCCCAGTGTTGTAGGGAAGCCCCTGCATTCGGACTAAAGCACCAGGCTGGGGGAGCACAGAGGGGGCAGCACCTGCAGCAGGGTGAGACTGAGCGGCCACTGCTGCTGCTACTGCCCCTGGAGGAGCTGCGAAGTAGCCAACCGTCGATGGAGAAACTGGGGGACTGGAGAAAAAGTAATAGAAAAAAAAAAAAGTCATAAAACCAAACAGATGGTCTGACATCATCTAGAGATGTAAGACTAACCTGGGGTAGTAAGCGGTGTAGTTCATATTCATGTTCATATAGAGGTGAGGCTGTGGGGGGTAGTACGCCAGTGTGTGAGCAGCAGTGTGTGCAGGTGTCTGGGGAGCTCGAGGAGCAGCCAGCAGGGGGGGCTGATACAGGGCAGCCTCAGACAGAAGGGCAGGAGGAGTGGGAAAGGCAGCATAGGCTGTTGGGGGAGACAGACCTATAGAGAGCACAGACAAGAGACACCGTGTAAATTTACAGTCATGCGATCACTGGCCTGCAAGTATCCTTTACTGTATAAATACATGTTACAGGAAAGGAGCAAGTAGCATCCTCCCCCCAATCATCAAAGTTTGAGTGTGTCACCATCGTCAGTGCAGTTGGAAAATTTTGGTTCAGTGCTTCCTAAAACTTAAAAGCTGAGTCCACTCTTGTTTACAATAAAACACAATGTGTACTTTAATGACACAATAAACAAACGTACATGATGGTCATGGTGGTATTGCAACCTCCAAACCAACTTCTCTGTCAGAAATTATGCAACAGTATTTACATACAAACACGCAACCGGATAAGGAGCTTCGATTTAAGGTTAGTTAGACACATGGGGACACTGCAGACTGGGTACAATGAGTGTGTCTCAGATAAGTTAAAACACAAACAAAATATACGGGTAGCCTGAAAGTCATGGAACATTGACATAATTTTATTTATTTATTTATTTTTTTAAATGAAAGCTGACTTTTTAAAAGTATTTTTTGTGAACTTACAAGGCAGTTTGCATGGTGGAGGAGAGAGGCCGCTGCGATTCAGTGTTCCTCCCATCAGGACAATGCTCATTTCCTCTGTGGAGCATTGGAACACCTCAACATATCTGTCCTTCATAGTCTTTTTATGGCACTTCTGGGACACCATGAAGGCCTTGTCAGCAGACTTCATTTGGATAAAGGCGTCACCAGAGGGCCGGCCCTACTCAGAGAGACGCATTGTTAGAGCATTTCTTCACCGTTAGGTAATAAAATGGGCCTAATCATACTCAGGGCTGGTCTAACACAAATGTCAGACCTGTTGGTTGAGAACCATGTGGACTCCGTGAGGTTTGATGTCAACTGTGTGCTCTCCCATGAACTCCAGAATATCCTCAATGCCAGCTGTGTAGGGCAGACCTCGCAAGCGGACACAGTCACGAATGCTACTGGACGCTGGGAGAAAGGGTTGTGGGGCCAGCACTGGGAGGGGCATGACGGGTGATGGTGGTAGAGTGGAGATCAGAGGAGTGGACATGTAACGATTCAGCACCTGAAAACAGAAAGCATTAGCAAAATAATGACAAGACTGTGTTTGTGGGGTGTACTCTTAAGACACTGAATACCTGCACACACAGTCTCTATTTACCAAAGAAATCAATTAAGAGACAATAGACACTTGTGCATCTTACCTGTTGTACCTCAGCGGCCGTACTCCGAAACAACTCTATATATCTTTTCCCCAGAATCTGCTTGTGCTTCTTCAAAGCATTTTGTGCATACTCTTCACAGGAGAACAACACAAAAGCATCACCAGTTGGGCGCCCATCAGGATACTTCACAAAGAGCAAGCCCTCTGCTCCATCAGTAACAGGGCTCTCAGGGCCCAAGAAGGCCAGTACTTCCTGGGGTGTAGCAGTGAATGGCAGTCCTCGCATACGGATTATCACCTGGTTCTCTTTGGACAAGAACTGGGCAACTTCATTGGATGTACCTGAAAAAATACAAAAAATGTTTTTAATCAGATTGCACTAACTCAGCTACATTTTCACAGTCACTATCACTAGCTCTACTAACATAAATGACTAAATTCAGAAAAAAACTGTATCGTTTTAATTTAAATGTGTACTCTCGCTTCTCAAAGTCATATCCTGCCTACTTAAACCATTAGTTTAAAGTCCAATGCTCTATCAATCCAAACTGACAGCAAGTAATCGGGGCAAAGTTCAGTGTTCTTTGGCAGCCAGAGTGACTGTGCCTCTTCTACTGCAGTCTGTGCCGCTGTTTGATGCCCAGTGGTCAAAAGGCCCTGGCTTCGTCTCTTCACACTTTCTTTGTACCAACACTGGTATTTTCACCGGCCAGCAGCCTCCTCTCCCTCAAGGGAGCAGTGTTAGAGGCACAATGAACAGGTGAGCCGCTGTCAGCCAAGGAGAACATTTCTCTGTAGCGTACCTCTGAGGGTTGGGCTCAGAATGAGGAAGGATGGGGGCAATGGACTGCGGGATTCTCACAAAGCCTCTTTTATTAGTGCCAGATAAGCTTTACTAGGATGAGGCAAATTCACAGCTAAAAGAGCGTAGATACAGAACAAAAGACTCCTTTGGTCAATAAAAAGCTCTTCTAGAGACATGCAAAGGTCTGATTTTGGACCAAAGACACAAAAAGTTATCATCACTGTCTCATGAATCTTCATTCAAGGTAAATATGAGAAAAACATACCTCCGGCAATCTTTAGAAATTCCTCTCCTGTAGCTTTGTAAACCTAAAAAAAGATTTTAAATTATTGAACAATTGAGTACTGTTCAGCACACACATAAATATTTGCTTTGATAAGTTAATCTTACCTCAATGTAGCGGTTGCCCATATGGTGCTTGTGACGTTCAAGGGCCAGGTCCCTGTGTTCAGAGTTGATGAAACGAACTAAGGCCTCTCCATTTCTCCTGCCCTGAGCATTAAGACACAGAGCCACGCCACCCCTAATACAGAGATGTATAAGAAATAACATTAATGTCTACTGTGAACAGTAAGTACATTTGATATTTAAAGTAGTAACCAAATGTTAAGCAAATTCATTATGTTCTACATACTTTGCAATGTTAAGCCCTTTAAAGAATCGAGCAATGTCTTGGTCTGAGGATTGCCATGGAAGTCCCCGAGCTCTGATGACCGTCTCACTATCTACTGGTTCTGTCTTACTGCTGCACAAAGAACATACACATAGGTAAAGGTGTAATTTTACGAATTTTACATTTATTATAGTGCTGTATTAAGACAACAGGCCCCTCTTAGGTTGTACTTAACACAGTAACGTACTGTATGATTAAATGTCACGGGCAAGTAAGGGTGACAGACTTCTAGTGGTCAGAGAGCAACAGGATTTGGTGCACTGCTGCTAGATATCCAGTTAAGCACTTGATGGCAAAGTTGAACCACTTTAATAACACACCTTGTTGTTGATTGTTGCTGTAATCAAACCTAGGTCTGAAGCCAGTGAATTGGCAGTATAAAAACAACAGTAACATACAGTGATACATAATGACAATGATAAATGCAGCAATTAATCATTTTACTCACCATGTGCCAGAATCAAACTTGTAGTTCACCGTCTCAATGCAGGAAAATTTGTGATCTAAAATGGACCACAAATATGTTTTACTACTTGTTTTGTTGTTCTGTAAAAATGATTAAACATGCACTGAGTAGATCTCCTCCATGCCGACACTTGTTGAGCACTTTGCATTCCTGGGCGTATTACACCCAAGACATAAAGAATTTGGTCTTTATTTAAGGGGCAAAACCAGAGGGGATTGTCAGAGAGACGATGTCAGGTATGCATTTGATTTATTATTCTGAGAAACCTAACATTAATTGGTAAATCTCTCTCATACTACACACATTAGTGATTTGAGCTTTCAAAACCAGGATATAGATTAAAAGCATGCGAAGGCATAGCAAGCTGCTTGTTCAAGCTTGTTGTAAATAATGATTGAAAGATAGTAGACGCATGTAATTTCTTCATAACATAGAAATTACAATAACATTTATTGAAACTTACTGTAGGGCTCAACAAGGATGCGGAAAATCAGCTGCACCATGCTTCTGACCTCCCTCACCCCTATAGACTGCTCTGTCACAGCAGGTAGGCCCACATCTACACAGAGTTAAAGACAATGTGCAATGGTATGTACTTATTATTTATACAGTAGAGATCAATATTTGACTAATACATCAACATATGCAAGGTAACAAAGGATACATTCCAACATGGAGGACAGTGTGAGCTTTTGCACTGGGCCAGCATTTGGGCAGCATTTATTAAACTCCTTCCTCACATCAACAAATGAAAAGAAACATTCAGGAAGTACGAGATTCTAAAAACAACAACAACAAAACATTAAAGACAGGGTTTAATGTCAGATAGCCAAACAAAAAGTGTTTTTGATGGATCTACCATCACCTTTTTGGAAGCTTCTGGGTGGAGTGCCTGTCGAATAACCAGTGGATTGTTGACACACAATGTATAAGAACTTCTGCCAAGACATTTTAGCTCTGACGTTACCGACTGTTGAAACTGCAAGTGGTTGGACGAAAGAAAAAAATAAAAGTCAGTCATGAAAAAAGCAGTTCAACAGTGTTTGCAAACCTAAATATTGTGTGGCTTTCTGTAGGTGTTAAGATGGTTTCAAATATCAGTGAAGGCAAGGGAAAAAGCAATGGTGTTTTGTTTGACAATAAGCGTTTGTGCTTCATGTTAGGAATGAGGCTGGACTAACTGGTTTGTGTGGCATGTAAGGCCAGGGAGTGACAAGGAGCTACAAAGATCACACCACTAATCAACTGGATCCCGGTCCACCTAGTCACAACCAAAGCAAGAAAAAAAAAAAAAAAAAAAAAAAAAAAAAAAAAAAAAAAACAGTTCATACAAGTAAAACCTGTCCTTCAAAAACTGAAATACCAGCACCTCCCACATGTGTGCATCTATTTACAGCTACCACATTTTGTGAGCCCAATTTGCACTGTTATGTCAACCTGTTGTTTGTGGAAGTTAACCGTAAACGCCACTTAAATGTCAGCCTCAACTGTGGCTAAAGACATTTAGGGTCAGAGTGCTGTCATTAAAAGATTTCATTTAGAGCAAGTGCAACATTTTTAAGATGACTGTGACAAAACACTTAATAAAAACATGGATATACACAATAAAGCATCAACATAATGAACCATATGAAGAGAATAACAAATTACATCCTCATTGCAGCACCTGTTAGTGGGCGGGTTATATTAGGCAGCAAGTAAACATCTTGTCAAAGTTGATGAGTTTGAAGCAGGAACAAGGGCAAAATTGAGAGGGATAGACGAGTGGATCAGAGCATCTCCAAAACTGCAGCTTTGCAGTGGTGGACCAAAAACAGGTGATGTACAGGGGAAGCAAAGGCTGACCCGTGTGGTCCGATCCAGTTGATGTGCTACTGCAGCACAAACTGCTGAAGAAGTTCGCAGTTTACATAATGGTGTACATTTTAGCCATACTAGTACAGCTGCACATTATTTTAGATAATTTCTATAAAATAAATTTTACAACTGATAAGCTGATAAAATAGCAGATTAGAAAAAAACTAATTAAAGCCTTAGGACTCCCTGGCCTCATAGACCACCAAAAGTTAGTGATTGGCTAATTTGACATTGCTGCTGGCTACATATGACAACCAGTCAGCAAGTATTAGAGCTACACGTTCAGACTTGTATATATAACAGTCAGAGAAAAATGGCAGGCTATTGGATAAATCCATCCATGTAGCTTCTGACAAAGGAACAAATATGTTTAGGGTTAAATCAGAGGCATTTTTGGGCTCAGAGCTATATTCAGTGTTACTCATGCAGCCATGCAGCATACATTTATGATAAAAGAACTAGTGTTTGCCATAACTGTGCATGGAGCTCCACCTTGTTGAATTACTTAAAGTGGATTAGAGAAAAGTAAATGTTACACAAAAGGTTAGGACACACCCAGTCCCTTTCTGTGTCATGAAACACACTTTCAAATTATACAAAGGACCTGAAGAGCAGCCAAATCCCATGCTGACACAGGGGGAAAGATTAAGAGCAGCTGTTGAAAGTATGTAATGTTCACTGCATATTATGGGACTTTTGTAAATGTAATTGAAAAGTAATGGAAAAAATAATTTCCAGCACTTTGCTGTTGTCAGTTGCATCTTTATTGTGTACATTTCACTCATCCATCTGATAGGGATTCTGATAGCAAAGTGTTGAAGAGGTGGCCTTTGAACATGGTCCTATCAGAATTTGCTTTTCAGTATAGATGAACTATTCTATATTGTAAGCAAGGAAAACCTTGGGTGGTGGCTCAAACATGTTGACCAGAGCAGCGAGGTGTGTCAAGAGCAGACCACATAAAGATTAAGATATTCAGCAAGTGTCAATAATAAAGTCAAACTTGATTAATGTGCAACTTTTGATGCATTATTGACAGTTAAGCCTACAATGTTACCGACACCATGACCTCGAAGACAGATGGTATTGTACACATGTTAACAAAGATAAGAAGGTCGGCAAACCATTTTTGGTTTCCTCTCAACTAATACATTAAGTATTGTGAGTCAATTCACTCAAGCCAAAGTGACCATTTAGCTTAAGCTAAAACAATATGTGAATTTCACAACATCAGTAACGAGGTGTGGGAATCATCATAGCATTAGATGAGTCACTAAAAACAAACAGTAACTTGTCTCAAATGCCATTAGAATATTATGACAAAACAATTTTAGCTGTAATAGCCAGCCATAAAAACAACGTTTAACATAACATGCTTTTGCATTAAGTTACATGGAAATTTACTTTTGCCTGAAGTCATTTGTAAACATGCAGGGATCAATAGTAAGGGAAACTAACCAGCCAGAGAAGGTATGAGAAGAACGAACTGATTACGTTGGTTAATATTTGAAGGTTCAGTACACAAACTACCCAACAGTGAGCTGCAGGCTTTAGCTACTAATAGACTTAAAATTTTGGCCAGACAATCAACAACTAAACACAAACATTTCACTACACTACACAGCAAACAAAATGAATAGTAAAAAGAATTGGGAACATTAATTATTCCAAACCACTTGCTTTGGCATACTTTGATTTACATCACAACAAATCAGCACAAATCATAAACCTAATGCAAATTTCTATGATGATAAATAAAAGGATTTAGCTCTGAGAAAAAAACAACCCAACATGGTGCACAGAAACACTTAAGAGGTTCTTGAAAAACATGTTTGACAACATATGTATGCTGATGGGGAGGAACCCAAAACTAAATTTATGTCATGGTCAGGTTATAACAAAGATCTGCAAAGTTCTGGAAGATCATTAAACCTTTCAACTCTTCTGTCCGCTAACCCTAAAGAGAGGTGCGGTCCCAGGTAAACATTCTACCTTCCAGATGTCTACAGCATGCATCAGGCTGAGACAAGACTAGACCTGTGAGTGCTCCTTATCTCCAGACGCCTCAGGCTCTGCCCATCCTGGCTCTCAGCGTCTACAAACTGTCAGCACAGGTTAACTGTCAGGCTAGAGCAATGACACATCTCAACCAGGTGGAAGAGCATTTTTTTCAACAGGAAATTTGATACTCCTATACAACATTCACATTAACATGTTGTCAAGCTTGTCAAGTCTCATCTCAGTCTGGGCAAATACAGTCAGAAAGGTGGAAGATGGAAAAGGTGAAGTTTAACTACTTGATAAAAACACAATTACACCACTATCGTAAGATGTCTGCGAAGACTCTCAGTCATCCAGGCTAATTGAATGACAACAAAAAGGTTTAAAAAGAAGTGATTTAGACTTTTTTAAGTTGAAGACATTTCACGTCTAATCCAAGAGGCTTTCTGAATTCTGAAGAAGAAAGAATTGATAAAGTCTTTCTTTATCAGACTTGAAAATGGTTCTTGGCTTTTGTAACTTAAAATATAATTTGCATTATATTTTAACAAAGACATACATTGACAAATTGTGTTTTTGCAGGGTTGTACACTTAAAAAAAGGCCTGTTGTGAGAAGGTACTTTCAGTTTCTATCACATATGTCCAAGAGACTCACCTGTTGCAGAACTTTGTCTAGAGGCTCAACTTTGGCTACTTCGTCAAGAGTCAGGCCAGTTTCTTCTTTACATTGATCGGTCAGCTCAAAAGAGTCCGGTTTGGCAAGACACCTGTGAAGCTTCCCCACCTGTAAAAGGGTTTAGGAATTCACAGAGCGTAAAGTAACCTACATCACAAGAAATCCGTTTATGCACCCCACATTTCAGAAATGAACAGTTCAGGTCAAACAAACCATTGACAATATAGTTGCACAAAGCAGTTAATTGTCAATAAAGCGTTGTTTATTAAGGGGATCTAGCTGACATGCCAAACCAAAAAGGTGTGTTTCTCCCCTACGTAAAACGAAATGGTTGTAATTTTTCTCGCACACCTGGAAGGTGAGCTAATAAGGAGTCAGAAGAGCGCTAGCTAGCATTACACGGCTAAGTTACGTGTTTCGGAGAACACACCGAGTTGATTTAAATGTCAAAAACTCTTCCACTACCGCTAGTCAATATACCACAAATACTTTGGATATATTAGATACCATATAACGAAGGGGTCAGAAAGGTCCGTACCTTTTTCTCATGAAGGTCCACAATTTGCCACACCAAGAGAATTATTTCCCTCTCATCCGAACCCAGTTTACCCCCATTTGCACCAGCTGTTGCCCCAAAGAACACCACCAGAGTATCACTGTGCGAAGCCATCAGGGACCACAAGGGGGAAAACTACAATTAAAGCAAAGATTTAAATAAAAATAACACGAGGGTTCACCTTTTTTCCAAGTGATAAGAAGAGCGAACAAAAGATCTGGAAACTCAATTGAGAAAGACAGAGGGATTCTTTTCAGAAGAGCCACGAAAGAGATTGCGGTCGGAGACTGTACCTGTGGCAGTACTTGAGCGTGTTTTATCCAGAGATACTGGTTTAACTGGAAAAGAAGGGTGGAAATCCGTGTTTCTTTCACACGAACTCCATAACAAGCCCTGGCGTTTTTTTTTTCCTCTTCTATTTTTTTCTAAGTTACCTGTGTGGCTCGGCCTGTGAGAGTGAAACAGCAGGCAAAGCGCCTATTGGCTGACTGGCAAAGGTGAGGGCGGGACCCCCCGCTGTATGCTGTAATTCTATTGGTGCGTGCTCCTAAATCAGGAAGCAGACTGGCAAAACAGGATTTTAATTTCACCATGAGGCATGGGTGTTTCTCAAGTGTAGATTATAGGCCGTAGAAAAAATTATTAATATGTTTGCCCCTACACATGCTCATCATTAAACGCATTAGTAAGCCAACGAATGCACTTGGTCTCCACTGCATCGTATTCGATTTAAAGGCCGACATATTTTTAATTATAGCCTATATTATTTAGCTCAATTAAACTAGGCTACATGAACTTCTAGGCTATTTTATTTTATTGACTGTCAATTTTATTTTATTGACTGTAGATATTAGGCCCTACATTAACTCTACCCTACCTTTATTTTGCATGTTTCTTTCTCTACGTGAGTATTACCTAACAATTTGATAATTTTGTCTGACAGGGGCCCCTGATTCATATGAAGCATATACAGTAGTAAAGATTTGAATCTTTTAACAGCAGAAACCCATTGGTTTGCAATGGTAACAACAACATGCTAGGATCAAATATGATCCTAATAACTTTCAGGGTCTGACTGGCTTGGTTTCACAAGTTTCTGGCAGGAATCCAGAATACTATGTTTTGTTTATTTTTTTGTTTTGTTTTGTTTTTGATTTGTTTGTTACTTCTGACACTCCCCATTTTCAGCCAGAGTCTCTGGCTCATTTTAGTTCACTGTTGACTGAAATAGTGAATAGTGAATACAAAGATTTAGTAATTTGTTTCAATTCTCAAGATCCCAGCAACTACCTTTCTGACACATTCGGGTAGCAAGTGGATGTCCAATCCCCCAGGTGTGTTCAGAACCAGTAGACAGCAGCAGGGGCAGCTTACACCAGCAGTAAGCTATCATGCTGGGTTCAAGTAGCCTAATGTTAGGCTAGTTACTTTTCCTTACTATTGATCATTGCAATGTCAGTGAAATGTTAAATCAACAAACTAGACATCTATTTTTTTTTTATAACATCCTGTATAGTACGGATCAGTATTAATGAAATAATGATATTGTGTATTAATTTTAATATAGACATATACTTCTGTGAATAAACCTTAAGGGTAGAAAATTACAACTGAAAGTGTGAACATTTGGGAAATTATTTTGGCAAAATGTCTTACTGTACCTACGGTTAATGTGTGGAAATATGCTCTCTTTGTAAACTATACCACACTGATAATATCAGTGCTTTCCCATTTTCTGAGAAAATGTTCATAGACTTGTTTTTGTTTTATTGAAGATGAATAAATTGTCACGCCCTATTTCGGTAATTTACCAGTTAATGTCAAATAAACCTAAAGGTCTAAAAGGCCGATCACAAGAAACAATACTGCTACTGCCATCTGCTGGTACCATTCTATAAGGAGGAGAAGCTGCGATAGTTTAGCTCCAAGACACTAACAGTGAGAAAGGAATATAACTGATGACAAGTACTGTTCATAAGACCCAGCCTCTCAATAAATGTCAAATTGTTTATGACACAGTAAAAAGACATTATTCAGCTTTTTACTTGCCAGGAAAAGGAACCTGCTGCTTTTCATTTTGCAACATTTCTTTAAGAGGAAGTAATTAGGATGGTTAGAGATGTGCTAAAAGTGTTTTGAGCAATTAACAAAACTGTTTTTCAATTTTATTTATCAACTATCCATGCATTCATTACCTTGTAAAGTAACTTTCATCACAGACAAGATTTTGAGAAAATTCACATGGCGTGTACAAAATTAATCTCTGGTTAAAGTATAAATACATGTACCCATTTTCTTACACAACAACAACAACTAGTTTATGTACAAAGCTCCAAAATATGACCAGATGAAGTTAAAGCTGGCACAGTAGCACTGATAAACTAAACTGAATACACATCAGAACAATAATTATAAGACAATGTCCATTTGATCTTTGGATTCTGGACACAGAGAGCTGCTGGTCTGGTTGCTCTGCCGCTTGGACACAAAGGAGACCTCTCTGTTGCCTTCACCCGGGGAGGTGCTGGAGATGTGACGCAGGAGTTTCTGGATCCCAGTGTCCCGCAGAGAAGTCCTGAAAGAGCGAGCTGCAAACATGTACAGGATGGGGTTCACGGTGCTGCTGATGAAGACCATGGCTCCAGCAATAAAAGTTATGGTGCTACTGACACTCTCTAGACTTACTGCTTGTTCTGGGTAGGAATTCTGAATGGCTATGACAATAAGTGAGATGATATTTCCAATGTGATGTGGAGTCCAACAAATGGCAAATACAATCACAACACTGGCAATTAACATAGTTGATTTTCGCTTGGATTTAAAAGTCATCTTGGTGATCTTGCTACAGAGACATCCATAACATATGACCAGGATGGAGAAGGGCAATATATAGCCCACAAGTGTTTCTAGCAACACACACACAAGCTCTTGTGTTTCTGACTGGTATTGGAGATAAAGACAGTGCTCATTACCTTTGTCCCCATCTACAGTTTGTGTTAGTATGACAGGGATGCTGAACAGGAATGCTGCAATCCACAGAAAAACCAATAAGTGATTTAGAGCTTTTTTTCTCTTCCAACCAGCTGAGAGAAGTGGATAACGAACTGCCACAAAGCGTTCCACACTCATTAGTGTGATGAAGAAAACACTGCTGTACATACAGGTATAGATTAAGAAGACCATAGCTTTGCATGTAAGTTCTCCAAAGACCCAGGAGTTGGCCAGCGAGTAGATCCAGAGAGGCAAGGTGATGAGGACCAGCAGGTCTGCTACAGCCAAGTGCAGGATGAGCAGAACGGTGTGGGAGCGCTGTTTGACATGTCTCACAATAGTCCAGATGACCAGCAGGTTCCCAGGAGATCCAACCAGGAAGGATAGGCCCAAGATCACACAAGACACAACAATCCCAAGATCAGGTTCTTCAGAAGCCATTTCCTCTGAGGGGTGCCTCTCACGTAAGTGGTTACTGCAAGTGTCAAAGTGTATGTGCTGACTTTGGTGTCTGCATGAAAAGACAAATAAAATGCTGTTCCAGCTAGACCTCACTTCCCCTTTAACTCAGGAGGAAATGAAATTTCTCATAAGGCTATTTGTGCATAGAAAAAACTTTTAAACATGAGTCATTAGCAGCAGTAGTAGTATTATTATGAATTTAACAAAGATTGCTGCATCTTCAAAAATCTGTCTAAAATAATATTTTTTTCATTAATTATAATTCTATTTATTTTTGTCATGCTTTAATTTGTCAGAGCTAAGCTATAGATTAAACCACAATCTATAGTCTACTTATATCATCATAAGAAAAAAAACAAAAAAACAAAAACAAAAAAAAAAACACAACAACTGTGATATAGCCTACTTTTATTTATGTTTAGTTGTAAGTGGCCTAAAATTGGATACTATAACTAGAAAGGGATAAAAAAATTGCATGATTTTAATAATATGTCTATGAAGACATAGCTACCTGTGTTTCACTAGTCTGCCAACCATACTTTTTCCATTCTAGTTGAGTTATGTACTTCTTTATAGACCGTTTACAAAACATTTTGGGATTGTCAATAACAGAGAAAATAGCAATTAACAAATCTAAAGAAAACTGAATTTCAATTATGTGCACTGAAGGTTAGAAGAGATATTTATGAGACATTTGCCTGGAAAACCCACATAGCATACCATAAGAAACAGAAATACGAAGTTGGTTGAAACTCTACCCGTGCATAAAATGTAAAGTGCGCATGTCGTGCGCAACTAGGACCTCACTTCCTGCTGCTCCTTGCTTCGTAAATTAAACATGGCGATGTTGTGAAGTGCAGTGTTGTCAGCGAAGGAACACTGAATCTGCAAAATGAACTAAACGGGATGTGGACATTTGTGTTTTGATACTGTCCTATGTTATTTGTAAGTGCCGTTTAATACAACCCTGACGAGCTAGCTGACAGGAGTTATACCTTACGTCGTTTAATATTAGCTATCCGAGCTAGTATTAGGTAACGTTAGCCAGGTAAATAGCCATTGGCAGGGGCGTGATCTCTGTATTCACTTCTTACTTTATCTCTGCTGGTTTGTCTTGGTATATTCGGTTAGTATATTAATTCTCCATGCTCTCAACACTAAAATTAACGTATTGGTTACTCGAGTGTTTATTATTATTCCATGTCTGTGATCTGAATCGGGAAGTTAAGCTAGCTTACTTGTTTGGTAAGTAGCCAACCAACTTAGCAGTCGCTAGCGTCGAATTTATGTTAGTATTGTATAGAAAATATTTCACGCTGATCTATTTAAATAATAAGGGGAGGTATAATGAGCACGTCTTACTTAACTAGCAATTAATAAAACTAATTCACTTAAACCACCCGAGTTGTAACTAACTTTGCTCTTCCATGTTTGCTTTAGTGATCACACGACTCGAGTATTACACACGTCGCAATGCTGATGTTTTTGGAGAGATTTCCTTGGCCCAGTCTGCAGACCTATACAGCCCTGAGTGCGGCACTGCTTGCTGGTAGCATCTTTAGTGCCTATACCACTGTTACCGACCCAGGGTTTGGGGCCTTGGAAACTGAGGAAACACAAGCCCCCTCAGAAGTGGAGCTTGATCATTTAAACAATGACATAAGCAAGAGAGAGTTGGCTACCACTGTCTTGTGGTATCTTGTCACAGACAGTCTTTTTGTATGGGTGAGTCCCATACACTTGACTTGGCCAGACATTTTAAAGTGTGTTTATATGACATTTTAATCTTATTTTATTCCTGTAGGTATTGGTGAACACATTCTGCTGCTCATTGATGTTAATTGCCAAGATGATTCAGTATGTGGTATTTGGCCCACTTAGAGTTAGTGAGAAGCAGGTAAGTCTAGCATTTGGATACAGTTCACAAAGTGTAATGTCTACTAGTATCTTGTAATTAGGATTGCACAATAGATACCATTTATTATGTTATTGCATAATGCATGTTTTTCTCACATCTTTCAATTTCATGGTTTATCTGGATAGTGGCCTTATTATATACCTAACAAAAACTATAAACTTAAGTAACATTTCAATTTGCTCTTAACAGTTTTTAGGCTGCATCTCCTGGTATCCTTTTAATGTGTTTATTCTTTTACAGCATCTAAAAGATAAGTTTTGGAACTTTATCTTCTACAAGTTCATTTTCATTTTTGGCGTATTGAACGTGCAGACAGTAGAGGAGGTGGTCATGTGGTGTCTATGGTTCTCTGCCCTGGTCTTTCTCCACCTCATGGTGCAGCTCTGCAAAGACAGGTTTGAATATGTAAGTGTGTATCATTTTTTGTGTGTGTGTTGTAGTTAGCTAAAAATAAAGTTTGTTATAAAAGCCAGAAATTAACTGGTAACTAGACAGAAGATTCTAAAACATCAATTTGCTAATTACCCCCCCCCCCAAACTATTATGGTATTTTTACTTCAACATTATATTTTCTTTTCAAAATACAAACCATGTTGCTCATGTCACCAAATACAAAGACATAGGAATGCTAACCATTTTCTATTTCATATTTTTTCATTATGAATCAAGCTAAAGTGCAAAAGATTGTGTTGTTTGTCTCCTATGTGAGCTGGTACTTGATCCTCTATATCTATTAATAGGGTTTTGGACTTGCATATTTGGCACTGCTAATGTTCCCCCATCAACATGTCCTGTATCAGATTTGCTTGTTGAAATAAACAAAATATCAGATAAAACAATGTCTTGGGAAGCAGTAATACTAATGGTAACAATGTTGAAAAATGCTCTAATTTATTTTGCTTCATTCAGTTAGCCGTCTACATTTGTAAATGGTTGTTACATGTGTGCCAGTGTAGATGGGAGCAGTAAAACACTGTTTTTTATGTGTAATCTAGCACAGGGATAAGATCTATTCTGTTAAGGTGAATTAACTTGTCAGTGATGCAGTTGTGAACTGTTGACTTAATTGTTTTCTCTAAAAATCCAAATGTCTGCAGCCAATCATAATATATTTGCTCAGTGAGTTTGAGATGGCTGCTTACAAGAGATTACTCACTTAAAGTCATTATAAAAGGAGGCCTTTTGAATATTGTACAAAGCAGGTTATTTGAAGCTATAATATGCAGGATTTATTATTAATTTAATCCTTCCACAGTAAAAGCCTTTGTTGTCATAGACCTGTCCTCTAGAACAGTGGTTCCCAACCTTTTTTCCTTGAAGCTTGTGTCAAAGACAAGCCAGGGCCCCCAGTCATATATCCCCTGCCTGCACAACAGCATCAAAAGCATAAAGTGATTAGTTACAAGTATGTATTAAAAAAAATAGTAGTAGTAGATTTGTGTTCCTATTCCATTTGTTTTTACAATTGGGAGTGGAATTTTTAGAATTTAATTTGCACAAATATAACTTTGATAACCTCAACATCAGAACTGAGAGAGCTCTGTGGACCCCTGCAATCTCTGGCGCCTCTCTTGGGAGTCCCAGATACCAGGTTGGGAAAAACTGCTCTAGAACACAGTGGAGCCCAGCATATCTGAACGAGTTTATCTTAGTTTGCCTGTACTTGCATAAAATGGAGCCACAGTTACAGAACTTTTGTTGTTTTGTTGTTAAATTTGTTGTTAAATTTCTCTTAAACAGCTTTCATTCTCGCCCTCCACTCCCATGAATAGCCATGTGCGAGTGTTGTGTCTGCTGGTCTCACTGCTGCTAGACTGCTGTGGCCTGGCAGTGGGCTGTGGGCTGCTAGGAGCTTCCCATGGCTTACACACACTCTCCTTTATGGCAGCAGAGGTAAGAACCAATAAATAATATAGCCAAGTTATTCAAGTTAATAACTACATTAATCATTATTTATAACTACATAATTTGTGCCAAATCTATATTGTGTATGGCTTTTCATAGATGCTTTTATATGATAATATATTTTATATATATTATAATGTACATGCTTCAGTGCTTGATTGCATGGTTGTTTTACTATGTTTCTCTGTTCAAGTTATAATAGTACATATACATAGTTTACGCTCAATTGGCAGTGTAAAACCAGAATTTAAATAGTTACATCAAAGTAATGAGTGTTCTTTTGTTGTCAGTGTTTGCTGGTGACTGTGCGTACTGGCCATGTTATAATGCGGTAAGTTCTTTTTTTTTTATTCAAGTTTTTTTTTTTTTTTCCCAATAATACTAATGCTTAACGCTTTTTTATGCAGCTATTAATGGTATTAATGGTTATGCAGCTATTAATGGTTTTATGTTTTAGTTAAACACAACCTCACTAGGATTTAAGAGGGTAATATGCTGCAAGGTGCTTGTGATGTCACTCGCTGTATACAGTATTATTGTCTGCTCTTACATATATGCTCTTGAAGCACAAAATATAAACAATATCTTCATCTCCTTTGCATTTCTTTAGCTACTCAATTCATTTGTGGGATCTAAACCATCCTGGGACTTGGGAAAGTAAGGGAACATATGTCTATTACACAGACTTCATCATGGAGTTGGCTATGCTTTTTCTAGACCTTATGCACCATATCCACATGTTGGTAAGTCGACAAATTTAAGAGCAGCATGCATTTTTGATTTTATCATTATGTAGCACTGGAACTGAAAGTCATAAACATTGGTTGTTGACATTGGTCTATATTTCTCTCTCTAGCTTTTTGGTAACATTTGGTTGTCTATGGCTAGTTTGGTCATATTTATGCAGTTGCGCTATCTGTTCCATGAAGTCCAGCGTCGTCTGCGCAGACACAAAAACTATCTACGCGTCATTAACAACATGGAGGCCAGGTTATAATATATTTCTATATTTTGTTTTTGCGTGTTCCAATTATGTACATTTGTCTTATTAACGGGTTATTATTTATACAGATTTGCTGTTGCCACAGCTGAAGAGCTGGCAGCTAATGATGATGATTGTGCCATCTGCTGGGATACCATGTTCACAGCACGTAAACTACCATGCGGGCATCTCTTCCACAAGTATTAATTCATTAACCTTTTGCTACCTGATTCGTTTTTAAGCATGGTTTTACAAAAGAAAGTGTAACATTTATTTTAACTATGATTTATATTAAATATAACTCTTTTGTCTTCAGCTCTTGTTTGCGCTCCTGGCTAGAGCAGGACACCTCATGTCCTACATGTAGGAAATCACTGAACATTAATGGTGACGGGGTTCAAGCAAGAGATCAACAGCAAGGTCCGGCTTTAGAAGACAACATTGGTGCTGTAGGGGCTGCTACAGATCCTAGACCACACATTAACCAGCACAACCACTTTTTCCACTTTGATGGTAAGCATGTCAGACAACATGTTGTAAATCAGAGTATACTACTTTAGACCTATTAGACTTTGAATAATGTTTCTTTATACTACTTTATATACTATATAAATGTTATACATTTGTTTTCAGGATCCCGCATTGCAAGCTGGCTGCCAAGTTTTTCTGTCGAAGTCATGCACACAACTAATATATTAGGTATTGCCCAAGCTAACAACTCCCAGCTTACAGCCATGGTGGGTTTGTTCAGTAAATAGTGTCTTGATTTGACTACAAGTTCATAATTCACAGTAAAAAAAAATACATATTTTTACTGAAATTTGTGCACTTATACTTTTCTCTTTTTCTTTGTTAGGCTCATCAGATTCAGGAAATGTTTCCACAGGTGCCCTCCTACTTGGTAATGCAGGACCTGCAGCTGACGAGATCTGTCGAGCTTACCACTGACAACATTCTGGAAGGACGCATTCAGGTTCCTTTTCCTACACAGGTCAGTGAATGAAATTAAAAGTTTGAATGGCAGTGCCTTTTTTGTATTTTCAGTTGTATGTGTGTTGTGCTGATAGGGTGGGGTTTAATGGACAGTAGTTGCTTTGATCTTCCTTTAGGCCATTGAGCGCGGCCCATTATTGGTGAACACCACCTTAGAGCCCCAGGCAGACACGAGTGGTGCTGTGGAACAGGCCAGTTCTGAGCCAGATAACATGGAGGCCAGAGGTGGTCGCTTCTCCAAATCTGCCGAAGAGAGGCAGAAGATGCTAAAACAGAGGAAAGAAGAAATGCTTCAGCAAGCACGCAGGTTAGGATAATCTTCTGCCATTCCTTTTGCTTTTATAAAACATTTCAAATTCTTAATGTTTACCTGTTGTGTATTTGATGTGTCAAATTAGATATTATAATATTTTTGGATGGTCATGTCTTTAAACCTGAATTATATTTTAGGAGATATCTGAACATGAGTCCCGAAGACCAAGGTGAGGATTTGCCTAGTCTTGAGGATGATGGTGCCGCAGAATTGGACTTGAATGTGCTAAGACATAGAACAGTTGCTGCAGCTGCAGAGAGATGGATGCAGAACCAACAGAATCCTACACTTTGAAAATTCTTCAGTGCTGCTGGCAAAATAAATGCATTATCCTCCATGAGGCACAGAAAGCTACTTTGCCCAGAAACCATTTGGTATTCTATCAGTGCTCATCCTTGTACATGTGGTCTTGAGGCCACCAAAGTTTAATGTGATCGACATGAATGACCTATATATTATTAATTCCAGCCTGAGTTTGGAATTTTTAATTGTGTGCAAGTTAAAAGGTCTTTCTATGTGCCACCGCCTACATCCATCAGCTTTACAAATGAGCAAATATCAAACAATTATCTTATAACTGGCTTAACTAGGCATGCTTTGCAATGAGAAAATGAAATGATTTTGTAGGAGTTCAGCATTATTTTGTAGAACTTTTTTTGTTTTTTTGTTTGATCCATTTTATTTTTGTCTCATGGATTTATGGACTCCATATTCTGGATAGAGAAACCCATTATGTCATTTGTGTGTTATTTTCTGAGTTCACTGTGAATTACATGGAGGCTAAAGACAGTATGGTTTACTTACGTGGAATAAGAGAATGTCACTAGTATTTTTCAGCCTTCCTGTCTAATATGAATGTTTCAGAAAATGCTGCGAAAAGTGTTTTGGCCTTTATGGGAATTGCTGTATTTTGTTTATTTGCAAGTGGATAACAGGCAGTGGTTTGGGTGTGTACATTTTTTTTTAAACTACAGAGGTTTTGGAAGGACTGTGTATTATCTTCTGTGTAACAGGCACAGCCTTAGCATTGTTCCTTATTTAGACTGAGAATTTCCTACAAAAGTTATACTTTTTGTATAGTTTTTTAATCTGAAAAAATCTGAGAATACCTAGATGGACACCAGTCAATCAACAACCCTGTTGCCTTGAACAAATAACTTTAATTTTGTTAACCTGAAAATTATTATGGTAAATTAATGATTAGATTTGTTAAGCTATGGTCTAACATCAAAGTGAAACTTTTTTTTTTTACAAAGCTCATTCACCTATTTATGGAAATTTAGTACAATGCCCAACAATTACCTTTGTATTGATATATCTTGGTTTAAGATATAGATTTATATATCTGAGATATATGGATGCAGGCTATTTATTACATTTAAGTTATGTTGTGAGACATGCATTTAATTGTTTCACTTATAAGGCTACACTTGATTCCAAAGAGCACACAAGGTTACTTTTACAACTGGTGATTTCTGGACTAGAATATACAGAAGTGATTGATTTAGAAATGCAAATGTCAGTTTCAAAATAATTTATTGTGTCTTTTATTACCATTACTCCATGAAAACAGACTGATCATTCTTGTAATTTGTGCCTAAATTGGTAATCCTTAAGTTAATATTTTCTGTAATTTTTTTTTTTAAATATGTAATACACAACATTAAATAAAAACAGATTCAAGAGCTTTTTATCTAAAATAGGGCTTTACATTTATCATACACATTCTGCCGTTAATGACCTGCAATTAAAACCTGAGCGTTGTACTGTTATTTAACTTTAAAACGCGGCTGATAAAAACAAGTTTATTGTTTTATTTGCAACGCTTCAGTTGACGTCATTGCGCTGCGCCCTAAATGTCTCTGCCACGTCACACCATCCATGCGTCACACACAAGTGCTCCTGTGGAAGGACCAAATCATACGATGAATGAAAGCGAGGGTGTTATGGTGGAGCCAAAGAACGTAAACCAGAACTAAAAGTAGTTTAAGAAACTTATTATTACGGTACATTACTCCGTACTTTATTTCAGGGATTTGAATCATTCAGCTGTCTTCTAGTTCCAGCTTTTTTACTGGTGAGTACTACGTTAAGGCTAGCTAGCGACTCTGAGTGCCTGAATGGCATAGAGTGGTGTATTTGTGCATAAATATTTACTGATTTGACTCGGTTAATACGGGTATTTCAAAAAATTAACTAGTCCAACGTAGGGACGATAATATTTCAGCTCACCATGTGTCACTGCCTTTTCGCTCTGTAAGCTTTGTGTTATTACATTGTTATCTGAACATTAAATGGTAAGTTAAATACTATGAACTAATATGCTACTGACATAATTATGAACCATCGTACCACATGTTCTTGGTAGGACATCGGTTTTTGACTAGTCTGGCTGTTAAGGAAAAAAATGTCTTCTTCGGGTGATCTAAAATTATGAATGCGTTGTCAATAAACAGAATGACAAGTAGGCTACTTATATAAGAAACCATACAGCATCACAGAACTTGTAATGCAACTTTCTTTAACTCGTTGTATGAATGGGTTTGTTTGTAATTGGCTGTTCTCAAATTACGCATCGTATCCTGGTTGTATCCCGGAAAAAACCCGCACCAATGGCCACTAGAGTAAAAGTTATTCAATAATAGTTTTGTGAGTAGACCTGATCTGTCACTAGGTCTTGGCCCAAATTCAATTTTCTATTTGCCAGGTCAGAGTTCTGTTTGACTTACTTACCTTTATTTTCAACATAGCTATCCTTTTATATCTTCTGTACTAGTATGGGTGTATAACTGCTATTCATAATTACTCATACATATTACATTTTACATATTACAAGGGTGTGTGGATTTTTGTGGCAGGTGCTTCTGGAATGCTGCTGGACGAGACTCCTCTCTTTGAACCCACTCTGCTTCAGGAGCTAGACTGGAGCAGTAACCCTGTCTCCTTTTCACCTGCCATATCTCCATCAAGCCCAGGAGAGGGCCTGGTGCTCAGGCCACTCTGTACAGCAGACTTCAACCGGGGTAGGCATAACAGGAAACATACATATGAAGTACAAAGTCTTTTAAATGTTGTTAGACAAATGCTGTATAAAGACATCAAAACACCTGACTTGTAACATTTTTGATTTAGGCTTTTTTAAGGTTCTGTCTCAACTTACCAAAACTGGTGACGTTACACCAGAGCAATTCACAAGTAAGTAATGTCTAACATACTATAATGGTAAATTATGTACAAAAATGAATAGGATTTTAGAACTTTAAAATACAGCACACTAATGATGGTTGCTGTCAAAATTCGTGTTTTATCAAATATAAATCACATTTATTTACACACACATTTATTCACATCTATTTACATTTGTATTTAAAATATATTGTGTGGTAAAACAAAATATAGACATAAATAACACATTATCTTTTTGCCCTTAGAAAAGTTTGATCATATGAAGAAAACTGGGGACTACTATGTGGTTGTAGTAGAGGACACACATCTAAGGCAGATTGTAGCTACAGCTACGCTGATCACAGAACACAAATTTATCCACTCTTGTGCGAAGGTATGCATTTCCTATTTTGTATAAATGTTATCAGCTAACCTTTTAAAATGACACTCAGCAATCATATACAATGCAATAAATTAATCAAAACCATAATGATGTACACTGGCTTGCATTTAAGAAGAAATGTATGTAAAAACAATTCTGTTTCTAGAGAGGACGTGTTGAGGAGGTAGTGGTCACTGATGTCTGCCGGGGGAAGCAGCTAGGAAAACTGTAAGTAAATCTGTAACAGTTCTGTAATTATGTTACATGTGTTCGTTTTGTATTAAAATATTTTTTATTCTCCATATAGGCTAGTTGCAACTCTTATTCTACTCAGCAAAAAACTGGATTGCTATAAAATCACGCTGGAATGTGCTACCAAAAATGTGTCTTTCTACCAGAAGTTCGGCTACAAAGCCTCAGATGAGACCTATATGCAGTGTAGGTTCTTTGACTGAGATCAAAGCAGCTGTGAGACATGGACCATTACAAGTACTCAAACATAAAAACAACCTACAGCATACTATTGCAACAACATATGTTGAAGAAGCCATCCTTGTCAACTCTTGGACTTTAGGCATCCATGGCCAATCCAATGCCAATTTGCAAAATACATTAAAGAACAAACCTGTTTTAGATGTGCTTTGACTGCCGAAAGTATAATTAATTGAAATCACAGTATGAAGCAACAAATGTCTTAAAATAAGTAAATGCATTACTTTTGGTCACATCACTACATTCAAAGCGTCTGACTTTATATAAGACAGAATGGCTGTCACCAAAGAAAAGCTTTTTTTTTAGTTCTAATGTTTTGGGGTTTTTGAGCTTCTGCTATGATAATTGGGCTGGATTCTCAACTGGGTTTTTGTAGTCATTATGTGAAAGAATGTAAAATTATAGGACATTTTATAATGGGTATTGAGAAGAAATTTTGTAAATTAAATTAGCCTATTTAAGCTTCTGATTTTGCAATACTAGTAAATAGCAAATACTATTTAATGTAATTTATTTTTAAATGTCTGACAGTAAAATAAAAATATACAAAGTATTTTTCGGTTGTTTGTAGTTTAGGGTGACAAAGATGTACATGCAGAGAAATCTGACATGGTCATTTTGTATTGTAAATAACTGGTGAAAGTAGTAAAAAGTCAAAACTTGAGTAAGCCAGACTTGTTTTATTAAGCAGCAAGTTATTTTCCATTTCTTACTATTACACATTAAGTCTGATATTAGTCCATAATTCTGTTACTCCCAAAATAAATGCAATATCTCTTCCACTCCTGTCTTCCCCTAGGAACATCCTGGCTACTTTCCTTTAGCTAACTGCCCCTTTCTGGTGATCTACACAAATTCAAGTATTGAAAGTGCATTATTGCAATACTGTCCCGCTGCAAATGCAAAATGCTTTAAATACTATAAAACTGCAAAAATTCGCCCATCAGTGCATACAATGAGAAAAAAAGTAGAAAGAAAAAACCCAGTTCCCTGCAAAAACTCATGTCTCAGACATGAGCAACCCCCCCTCCCTAAACCCTTCCCCTTTAGAAAAACTTCAAATATCTACATTTTTAATCCCATTAAAAATGTAAAAAAACGAGCAAGCAAAGTTCATCCATTCTGCGCTGCTGTGACCTGCATTGCTCCAAAATCCTCATCTTCCTCTAGGCTGCGTTTACGGCTCCCTGTAAAAGGTAAGGACAAAAAGAAATTAGCCGATCTTTAAAGAGTAACTCAACCACAAAAAAGGCAAAAAAGTGGGAAGAGACCAGCCAGTGACACAGGGGAAGAACCAATGGCAGGCTTTGCCTGAACCTGTGATGGAGGTCCTCCGTAGCACGAATGCCAGGAAAAAAATACATTCCCAATTACAACCCACTGGAAGATTTTGTGTAAATTTATACTTCTGTTGTTTACTATCAGACAGCATCTATATAAAATCTAATAACCAAGTCACCATTAAAAACAGGTTATGTGAATGAGGTTGGACAGAGTTTAAGTTCCTTTAGGTTCTGTAATTTTTGTCCCAGAAATGCTTTAACACTATCATTTTGTCGCTGACAAATAATAAAAGCTTTGCATTTTTTATTTCCCCCTCCATGGAGCCTAACGAGCAACAGTAGAGCAGAGTTGGTGCTGTGATAGGGGATGGGAGGGGCAGAAGAGACAGCACGGCGAGAAAAAACATAATCTACAAGTGTTTTTCCCATGAACCTGTCAACTGTGGGTCTAGGACAGAGAGAGAGAGTGTCAGCACTTGGCTGCATGTGTGAGTAAAATTAATAAAACACAAAGTAGGGAAAGAAGACCCATGGTGTCCTAACTATGTGATGGTTATCATATACAAACCTGGTATCCCAGCTTGCAAGAAAGACCTGCCCAGCTGCATCGGTGACATCATTTTAATGGTCAGTTTGGCTAAATAGATTGCTTCATATTCCTAGGAAACATATTGACAGTTAGAAAAACAGTAACAATTGGGAAAACCAAAACAATATGAGAATCACAATTACTCAATTTCTAACAGCTAACAAGGACATTTTGAAGTATGCTTGCCACATGTTGGATGTAGTGATGCATTTTTCAAATAAATCAGCTTAACTGATATTATTGTAAGATGCTATCGTCTGGCCTGGATTAGAAGTTTGAACTTTGTCCAAGTTTTTAGTGATTTGATTTTAGTATTTGCAAAAACTGACTCCATGGAAGTCAATCGTTTGTGGTCATTCTGGCTTTCCCATCTGTGATGTTGTAATAGTCCTGGAGTTGTTTTTTGTTTCATTTATCCTTTGTGAGTACTCCTGTTTGCCAAGCCCTCGCCTCCTCGAATGACCTGGAAATGCTTGGTTACGCTGCTCCATGCAGATATGTGAAACCAGGAAGTGGTCCTGCTCGCCTCCAAAGCCCATACACCATCCCTGGACTCATTCCAAAAATTTCAGTGGCCAACTTGCTGCGGCGCATCCATCCATCCGTTTTGTTAGGTGAATTGGTGTCTCTAAATTGCCCCTAGTAAATGAATGTGAGAGTGAATGGTTGTCTGTCTGTGTATGTCCCTGTGTCAGCCCTGCGACAAGCTGGCCCCTGTCCAGGGTGTACCATGCCTAAGGTACTGGGATAGGCTTCAGTACCCGCAACCCCTAAGAGGAATAGGCGGAAGAAGATGAATGATATTATTATTAATAATTGTAAATGAGGTAATAATAATGCATTAGTCTTATATAGCGCTTTTGAAGACACTCAAAGTCGCTTTACAATTTGGTGCATTATTCATTCACTCCTCAGTCACACTCAGTGGTGCTAAGCTGCATATGTAGCCACAGCAGCCCTGGGACAGACTGACAGGTGCTCTTCCTAAGAGGTATAAGATGAGGTCAGTGGTTTTATGCTTATGTTAATGAACTACATGAGTTCAATGTTGCAAAATATTACAGTACTTTGTATTCTCTATCAAACCTATAGGGTTTGTCTGCAATTTACTAGGCAAAGAATAATGGGTGGAGTAGTAGATCTGTGCCAATGGGGTAGGGGTAAAGATGTATCATGAACATGGCATTAGGCCTGCTGATTGTGGCGGTCACATCAAAAGTTGATGATGAAGGTCCCATACCTTTCAGGTGGACAAGAATTTGGTGGGTAGTACACTGAACAAAAATGTAAATGCAACACATTTGTTGACTTTTTCTATGTACACAAAAGGCCCATTTCTCTTAAATATTGTTCACAAATCTGTCAAAATCTATGTCAGTAAGCACTTCTCCTTTGCCGAGATAATCCATCCACCTCACAGGTGAGGTATATCAAGCTGCTAACCAGACAGCATGAATACTGCATAGGTGTGCCTTAGACTGGCCACAATTAAAGGCCACTCTAAAATGTGTGGTTTTATCACAAAGCACAATGCGACAAATGTTGCAAGTTTTGAGCAAGCGTGCAGTTGGCTGCTGACTGCACGAATGTCCACCAGAGCTGTTGGCCATGAATTAAATGTTCAATTTCCTGACATAAGCTGTCTCCAAAGGCGTTTCAGAGAATTTGGCAGTATATCCAACTGGCCTCACAATTGCAGGCCACACCAGCCCAGGACCTACACATCCAGCATCTTCACCTGCAAGATCGTCTGAGACCAGCCACCCGGACAGCTGCTGCAAAAATCGGTTTGCATAACCAAAGAATTTCTGCCCTGTCTGTCAGAAATTGTCTCAGGGAAGCTCATCTGCATGGTCATCGTCCTCATCAGGGCGTCGACCTGACTGCAGTTTGTTGTTGTAACCAACTAGAGTGGGCAAATACTCACATTCAATGGCGTCTTGCTGATGTCCACAATGTGGATCGAGTGGCCCATGGTGGCGGTGGGGTTCTGGTATGGGCAGGTTTGTGTTATGGACAACCAACACAGGTGCATTTTATTAATGACATTTTCAATGCACAGAGATACTGTGACAAGATCCTGAGGCCCATTGTTGTGCCATTCATCCACCGCCATCACCTCATGTTGCAGCATAATGAGGCACGGCCCCATGTTGCAAGGATCTGTACACAATTCCTGGAAGCTAAAAACATCCCAGTTCTTGCATGGTCAGCATACTCACTGGACATGTCACCCATTGAGCATGTTTGGGATGCTCTGGATTGGGGTATACGAAAGCCTGTTCCAGTTCCTGCCAATTTCCAGCAAATTCATACAGCCATTGAAGAGGAGTGGAGCAACATTCCACAGGTCACAATCAACAACCTGATCAACTCCCCCCAGTGCAGTAAAACTGCACATTTTAGAGTGGATTTTTATTGTGGCCAACCTAAGGCACACATGTGCAATATTTATGCTGTCTGATCAGCATCTTGATATACCACACCTGTGAGGTGGATGGATTATCTTGGCAAAGGAGAAGTGCTCACTAACAGATTTCGACAGAAATCTGAACAATATTTAAGAGAAATAGGCCTTTTGTGTACATAGAAAAAGTCTTAGATCTTTGAGTTCAGCTGATAAAAAATGAGAGCAAAAACAAAAGTGTTGCATTTAAATGTTTGTTCAGTGTAGTTAAGGCATCATAGCACACAGATCACACTCAAAAAACACACTGGCTAGTTAAAACTTTAATTTCAGTATCAGGCCTTACCTGTAGTTGATGTACAAAGCCCACATTAGGGTTGATGCAGAACCTTCTGTCCTGGACATGACTAAATGCATCCCTATTGAAAGATTACAGTAACTTAAAACAAGCCACCCACCCTGTGCCATATAACTATATAAATAGTATAGATAATAATAGTATAGATGATAATAGTATAGAAAATTGATATGCTCACCTGTATTTCATTCCAAATGTTTCCATAAGGTATGCAATCACTAAGGCAGCACTAAACAAGGAAATCATTATGAACATAAACACACAGAGTAATATTAAATAACACAAAACAAATCCCACCTTCTTGATATCCCTGCATTTCCATGAACCAGTACTTTCCCTGAAAAGTTAGGACAGATTTTTTTTTATTGAAAATTTGCACATTTTCTACAGCCTTTGTGTGGTCCTATGCAACTATCCATCTTTCATCTGTAAAAGAAAAAATATTAGCGTGGCTTCACAAACTGAATTACCATGTATTACTTTGAAAAGTTGTTTAACACGGGTCAACTATAACAGTAACTCTCTGCACACACCTGATTAATATTATATTTAATATCCAAATTCTAAGAAAAAAAAACTTAGCAAAGCATATGATGAGTTGTAGCATAAAACACACACACACAAACGTGTCAGTACACACTTGTACATCCTTACCTCCTGATGCCAGGCAGTTATCAACAAATTCTTTAGTCTGTTGATAAAAATATAAGATACAAGTAAATAAATACATTGAAGTCACATTTAAGGATTTAAAATTGCTTAAAAACTCACTGTGGGAAAAAATCTGATAATATTTTCAACTGGTTTGTCTGCAATGTCTAACACAAGGTATCTGTAAATATGAAAACAAGCTTTACATATGCATGTCAGAGTACACAGCGGATTAGATACTAAAATAAATATTAATTTATAACATTCACTGAGGACTCACCTAAATGTATGTGGGAAGTTAGGCTTAATAAAATTGGCCTCAATATCTTGACGTACACACACAATGTGTGTTATACCATGTCTTTCAAGAATTGGCAGCTAGAAAATTATGATTCAGTATTAGGCCATAGGTCTTTGACAATTTAAAGTTAATTAGCAGTAACGGAAATATATTAAGTTTACTTTGCTTTTCATTGCTGCAGAGTAGGGCCCCAAAAACAGTCCTGGTAAAATCTCCTAAAATAGAAGTAGCAAGGCAATATCAGTAACAGCATAACCCATGTCTACAAAAACATTTACCATATATAACTCTATGCATAAGCATACATGCTTAGTTATCAATTTAAACACACAAACCTGCATTTCTCGCCTCATTGGATAGGCCCAGTCCTGTAAAAGGCAGTTAGAACTGAAAACACAATTCATCTTTGACGACATGACAGCTGACTAAGGTACTGCAGCCCCCCCAGACAGACAAAAATAACAGCCTAAGTTAGCGTTGTTGTGTTACATATTTGGTAGATTTTTTTGCTAAACTGTTCAACCTATGCTGAGTAATATAAATTTGCTTGATTGTTACACCTGTAATAGCAATTACAATAAATAAACACTTGACAGAATATGTGGTTCTGTGCTAAAAAGAATCAATCCATGACTAGCCCTTAGCTCGACAGCTACAGTAGACATGGTGGAAACATTAGCCGCTAACACTCACCAGAAGCTCCTCTTTGGTCGCAGGCAGAGACGGGAACTGGAGTTTGTTCTCACCGTCCATCCTGCGGTGTATCCGGACACTGTCGATCCAACTTTCCGCAGATTCAACGTTTTCACCGTCGCCGTTAGCTCGTTGGTTGGTGCAGTTTGTTTTGCGGATGCACATGTAAGTCCGCCATGCTGCCCCCCTGTCAGAATTGTCACGTGACCGAGCGGCAGCTTGCTACCGTGATCAAGGTTGCCAGGTCCCAGAAAGATTTCCAGCCCAATGAGAACACAAGAACAGCACAATTGGAAGAAAAATAATCCACTTTGCCTAAATCAGAGAGTATTACTAAATAAACTTAAAATAAGTACTTTTATACTATACTATTAATAACAAAACGTCTTCAAGTTTACCGATTATGTCACGATTCTTCTTAATATTGATTTGATTGATTTAAACCCAGATGAATAAAAGATTCTTATGAAATTCAACAGTCTATCTATGCTATACAATATAGACAATATCAATAAAATAATTATATTTAAAAATATTTCAACAATTGGACTGTTGTCAAAATGTTTTCAAGAAATGCATATACAAAAATAGAAATAGAACTATTATAAATGGTATTTTATTTTTTAAATTTACCCTACATGCTATACCACTTTAGAAAATTCCAAACATAATGTCTAGTGGTATAATTATATAGACCCTTCTTGTGTTTGTAAACAGAACGTTTGTGTTCCAAAGACTGTTACCGGAAGTTAGAAAACACTATAATACATTTCTAATGGAGCAATTAGCGTTAGCCATCAAACATCGGAAATTATGAATAATCAAGACAGATTTGGCAACTGACAACCACTCGCCCTCATGTGAGTAATATTAGAGCCTGGTTTCATAACATTAGCGAGTGTGTCAACGTTTAGCTGCTAAATGAAACGTTGCAATTAGCGCCTATAATTAGCATATAAGCTAAAGGCTATGTAATTTATATTTCTTAATTTCAATTTTACTCAGTACAAAGAGTAACAGAAATGTGTCGCACCACAGTAGTTTGACACTGTATGCTCAGATTTAATTCATCAATCACTACCTATTCTACTTTTATAAGTTCACTTTAGCAACTGGTACTGACTGGTACACTCAGATCTGATATTATTAATTCCGAGTAAAAGTAGTAATTTTTAATATATAAATATCAACCATTATTTCCTGCAGTCCAGAAACGTCTAAATTAGAGCTGGGCAATTTAGCCTAACCCCCCTGTTTACATATCCATCTGGGAATTCATGGTGTCCAGTGGCCAATGAAAAACAGCTGATGGGACACAGGAAATAGCGTCAGGACGCAGACGAAGAAACAGGAAGCGGCGGGAAAATATAATCGGAAATTTGAAGAAGAAGAAAACATAAACAATCATGGCAAACACTGAAGAAAGTTGAGCGCTACCCAAGCGAAACTAGATACATAGCCGTTTTTACTTTCCCTTTTTCCAAACAGATAGCTACGCACACAACGGCAACAGCGTCCCAGGTAGCGTCCATGTTTGTTTACCATTTAGTTCTCGCGAGTTCCCCGCCAGAGTTTGCTGCGTTTGTTTGGCGTCAGTTGCAGTTACAGATCTTGTAGTGTGTGAGCCCCAGTCTTTCAGTCATCAGAACAAAATTTGCTGAAACCAGTCGGTTAGTGTGTGCTCCTAGTCTTTTCAGAATCTGTAACGACTGAGAAAATCGTGTAGTGTGTCCCCAGCTTTAGTCCCATCCAGGGGCGGACTGGCCATCTGTGCATTCTGGAGGATCACAGAGCGGCCGGTCGCTGAGACGGCCGGTGGGCCGTTTTACATAGACTCCATAAACACAACACAACCAGACCAGAGAGGGCGCAGCCGCGCAGATGCGCAACAGCAGAGTAGAAGAAGAAAGCAGAACAGCTGCAGCCACTCAATGCAGTCAGGCACTCGAACAAGTCCGCAAGTCCACCGACAGGCGGCCGTGAAGACGGCGGTGGCGCGTGAGCAGAGGCTGCCGTGCGTTTACGTCATGGATAAAAAACAGTTAATAAAACGAAAGGAGAAGGGCGGAGCAGAGAAAGTCAGGGAAAAGAAGCTTAAGTCGCTTGCATGTGAGGCGTTCAAATGTAAAAATATAACAGAACTGTTTGACAGCAGCAGTGCTAAAGCCACATCCACCAGTACAACATGAGAATGAAGAGACTGAGAGTGCGGTGGTGGGGGCCCAGCGCTGCTCAGGCTCAGGGACCCACAGAACCAGATGAATTTTTACCTCAGTTAGAGCCGTGCACAGAGCAAGTGGTGAGTATAGCTTACTGTATGAAACACAGGGCTTTCATAGCTATTTAGGCTATGACATATTTATTCCACTTCCTATACATAGCTCTAAAACACTATCATAACAGTAACAATATGAATAATAAGAATAATATTATATATAATATGGCTGTGAAGACCCATTCATCCAGGCTGATTCCATTGCAATCATAGGTTTAAAAGCTGTCATCTGGACTTGGTTTTAAAGAGAGCTCTCTTACAGCCAAATCAAATTTCAGAATTGAGAAAGCCTCTTGGATAAAAGGTGAAACGTCTTCAACTTTAAAACCCAGTCCAGATGACAGCTTTTAAACCTACTATTGCAACTATATCTAATGTGAATTAAATCCAGGGATGTTCCCAAGCCCTCCAATAATAAGTCATAGTGTAATCCAGGACTAAACTATATCTAAAACATGATACAACCAGGTCTAACCAAGACTAAACCCTAACTAAAATAGGTATACGCTGTCCAAAACTATAGCTAAACCAGGTTTAAACTAGGTCTAAACAGGGACAAAACCAGGTCTTAATCAGGTCTGTGCCAGGATCAAATCAGATTAAAATCTGGGACTAAACCTGTACAAAACCAGGTCTAAACCAGGACCTAATCAGGTCTAAACCCTAGTGATGTCCCTGTATGAATCTAAAGGTAAGCTTTGGTAGGAAAAGGGATGAAGTAGATTACATATTGACCTCTCTGACATTTATACAACCCTACATTTTATATTGTTTACCCAGGTTGAGACCCATAAACAATTTCCTAAAGTCTTGAAATTATATTTTTTTAATTAATACAATCACAAACGACTTTAGAAGATCTAAAGATTTTTGATTTTTAGTTTACTATCATAAACAACTTCTAATTGAAATTGTGCTTTTTGCTTTATACAATCCAAGACAACTTTGTAAAGGGGCTGGGCCGACTCCAGGGCTGTTTTACAGTCCCAGTCCGCCCCTGGTCCCATCCACACCGCTGCTGCTGGTGAGCACCTGCGACCTCATGTGCACTCGATCTCCGCGCTATAGCTCCGCACCGCACCTCCACGCCGCTTTGTCTGTGGCTCAACCCAACCTCCGCCACTCATTACCAGTGCACTGCTGCTGAGAGCGTTGCAGAGTTTGGACAAAGTTGCAGGGTCGCGCTGAATTCGCGGGGTTTGCTTGATTTTGCGTTAATAGTTGCGATCGCAACATCGCGAAATCCTGGAGGGACTGACTTGGCAGCGGGGCGCTGTTTGTGCTCCGTCTGACGCTGCAAACCCGAACCAATTCCACACAACTGAAGACACTGTGCCTTTCTTAGGAACAAGTTCTTCCCTGCTCACTGCCATGTTGTTTGTGTTCCTCTAGCGCGGAGGGAGGGCAGGCGGGCCTACCCACTATGAACTACGTGAGCCCAGAGCGCCGTTGGTGGAGTTTTTTTTTTTTTTAATCGATTTTTATTTAAACAAGTCGACCTGCCCTACAAATTCGAATTAATCGAAAAAAATCAATTTATCGCCCAGCCTTGTCTAAATTAATATTTTATTTTGCTTCCTGTAGAAATTAATGGGAAATTAATGTGAACTTTATTCTCGATACCAGCTGCTGCGCAACTTTTTAAAGACATCATTCCTGGATGGGCCTGTCCTGTTTGTTCTATGCTGTTTATTTATTTGAGTCTAATGTCCTGAACCTCTCAGGTTCTTCTGTAAAGTGGATTCTCTCTCTCTCTGTCTCTCTTCCCCAGCAGCCATGCTGTAGCAGCCCCATCCCCTCTGCGCTCCCTGCTCATGTATCTTGAGCCAGACGCATCTTTAAGTGTTGTTAGACCATTATATTTAATATCTTTAGCCAAACAATTTTAAACTCAAGGCTATCTCCTTAATTTCTGTGCTTATTGACGTGAAGAAAAAATGTAGGAGTAAAAACTGTCATGGGTAAAGTCTTCTCTTTCCCCTTAAATGGCTGCATTTCTTGAGATTGTTTTTACTGCAGTTGTGCAGCTGCGTGATGGTACTTCCCTCCAGCACTTTCTGGCATAGACCAACAGGCAGGGCTGGACTGGGACAAAAAAACGGGCCGGGCATTTTTGGCTTTGACAGGCCACTCATAATTACCGGAGCACAACCGACTACTAATTTATCAATGTCTTCCCTGGCTGCTTACCTGCTGTGCTACATTTCCCTGCTCACTCTGTCCCTCGGGTTCCCTTTCAGAAATCCCTGGCTGCTCCTCTCCCTGTCCGCTGCTGCTGGCTTCACCTTCAACCTGCACCGTCACAGAGGACACTACAGCAGCCCCTCCAGTGAATAAGTCTGTGATTTTGGCACATTTTGCAGCGCCTGCCTTGAGATTCTTTAATTTCTTTTCTCGCAACTTCTCCGCACCCCCTTTCCACTTTGATTTCTCCATCTTTCCATGCTCAACACTATGGAATCTGGCGGGAGTCCGGAACGCCCCTAAAGCACGGCACGGTTGCCTTATGTGAGTGCTCCTGGGTGCCGTACGCTTCAGGACTTTGGCACGATTGGAGGAGGTGGGCCACGGCGCGGTTGCTCATACATGCACGCACGCCTAATACGAGCTCTGTCATGTACGCAACTGTTCTCTCAGTAAAACGTGAATAAACTCCAATATCAACACTCGTAACAACACCTTTTTAAAGAAGAGAACAGACAGCGGCAGTATTTCTGAAGCCTCTCTCATCGTCTGCGGTGCCTTCGCTGCTCCTCGTATGTGGTTTATTCCAAAACGTGACAGAAGACCGCGTCTCACAAACGAGACTCAAAGCAGAATCACAATTGCACAGATACTTCATGTCGCTGGTCTCACGTTTTCCACTACACCGGTTTTAAAAGTGTTAGCGGCTCGCTCGGCTTGTAAACAAACCGCGCACTACAATGACGTAGCAGTCTGTACCCGGGCCGCAGCACGGATCGTTTGTGCAGGTGGGAGTGCGGGCCGGCGGGGGACTCAGACCCCTCCCCAGTCGTACCTGGGCACAGCACGGTTCGAATGGCCCTAGTGTGAGAGCGCCCTAACTTAAAATAAGTAAATGAAAAAAAAAAGGTGGCCCGTCAGGCCACCGGGATATTACCCGGTATGCCAGATTATCAGTCCACCCCTGCCTACAGGTGTCATGTATGCTCCAGGTGGGAACGGCAGCGAGGTGCTGCTCACGGACCTCACAGCTGTGAAGGAGCCCTGCTCTGTGTGACGGGGATGGGAGGGGTGAGCACAGATACGGCAGAGGGACAGGCACAGCGCTGAGACACAAAACCAGAGTGAACTGTGAAGAAGTAAAAAGTTTGCCCCAATTTTTCCTCATTGTCTAGAGACATCTTCGTGGCCGCGGCACGTTTGAAAATCAGCCCAACAAAACCGCAACCCGCAACTCAAAAAAAAAAAAAAAATCCCCCACAGAAGCAGTTTCAAAATAGCCCAATTGTGCGGGAACCACGAACCTGGCAACTCTGACCGTGATTGTGAAGGAACAGGAAGGTGAGTAATGGCGGCGCCTGGCGGTGGATAATAAATAGAAAAAAGTGATAGCCTAGGCACAAAAATAGGCCTACGGCCGCCTACCAATAACTGTAGGTGGTGTCCTGGGCATCTTAAGTGATTTCCATGTGTTTCCAGGTAACTTGCTGCGGGGAGTGACACCATTTGTTAGTTAGTTAGTTTACATTATTAAACTTTTTCACAATTCAAATTTTCGGAGTAACTGAATTTGGGGTTGATTAGGCTGGCTGTAATCATAACCTGCAGATCAATCATCACCTGCAGTACAAGACAGTATAACTAAAATATAAATGTAACAAAATAAATTAAGTTATATTTAATATCCACTTGGTCTATTTTTTCCCCAAACATCTCCTATTGTGTAGGTAGGCCTTATAAACATTGATAGGGAACTTAATCCTTTATTGCCATTAACCTACCTATAAGTAGGAAGAAGTAAAATTCATGATATGGTAGCTTGCTTCAACGTGGAAGAAAAATTACAAACACTAGGTGGTAGTCAAACATAAAAAATTAGAAAGCATTGGATACTGACTGCAGCTATTGTGGACAAGAACTGTTGATGTCAGTATTAGGCTACACAGTAACTTCATGCTCGGAACATCCCCAATAAAAAATGTGTGCTGATAAATGCATGGCTGTGGCTGTGGACATATTGACGAGTACATAAAAAAATACATTTTAGTACATTGTTAGCACTGTAAGTGTAAATTTGAGAGTGATTTCAAATCTAGCCCAAACCCTGACCCTATCTTGTTGCTTGTTATACAGTCAACTTCTAAGGCTCCGCAGATCATTACAAAATTACACAGTACAGGCGTAAACTGATACAAACCAGGAGGTTGCTCCTGATGCTTAATTGCTGGGATGTAATAAAGAAACGGTGATATGTGGGCCCTTAATTGTGTGTTTACTGCACTATTTATTGGAGAGCGTCCCTCCCTTGGCTGGTCGCTGATGAGGTGAGCCGTGTTTCCACTGGCACACTATCAATCCTGCTTCATTAAGGAAACACACTCTAGAGTGAGAAGAACACAGCCTTTGCCTCGTAGCTCTATGTGGGCAGAAGAGTCAGGCCTCTTAATGAATTTTAAATCCCCAGTGACAGGAAATGCATGTAGAAGGTAATGTTAAATTTTCTTGAAAAAAAAAAAAAAAAAAAAAAAAAAATCATCATTAGAGAAACTGTAGGCCTACGGAAAATAGTACAAAAATGTGTTGAATGCAGTGATTTACTTAGTGTGTCTGTGTTGTGGCAAAGAGTGAAGCATAGAAAAAAATAAAGACATACATACATAGATCTGTATGGTAGACTTGCCTGCCAATACAATGAAAAAATAAAATATAATGTGTCTAAACAGTCAATTTTGTTGAATGTTGCTTTAATAGGAGTATCTAAAATGATAAACAACAATAATAAACAATGTATGAACAAACTTCATTTATTCATTTATTATTTTCCAACTGCTTTTCTTTTTAATCAAAATCTTATAAACTCCTCCTTTCCTAAATGATGGGGAAACTGGAAATTAATTAATTGTGCCACATTACATGCAACATGCAAAATGTACCAGCGCTACATCAACTCATTACAACATCAACTACATTCTGTAGGTCATGAAGATTCAGTACACACAAATATTTCAATGAAGCAGAATATTAGATAATAATGAATAATTATCATAATTGATTAAAATGAGAGTTTAAAATAAATGTTTGAAAAAGTCACTCTGTGTGTACTGAATCTATATAATGTAACCTATACCTTTCACTTTTTGAACTGAATTACCGAAATAATTTAACTTTTCCACAATATTCTAATCTGTTGCTGTGTGCCTATAAAGTATAAAAGATCTATTCACAAATTTTAATGAAGATGCAATTTTAAATCAGATAGTGGTGGAAAACACCACTATACTACTGGTGTAAAGTGTTAATTTGCTTGGGTAACCAGTTTTTTTCTATGTAATTCATGTACATTTGTGTCAGGGTTGTAGTGATCACACATACAGAGACCACAGGGAGACAGAGACAGTAGAAGAGGACAGACAGTACAGCTCAGGTAGGGTCCAGCTGTAAAATAAGCCCTACACTATCAAGGCTTACATTTTTTATGGATTCTCAATAAGATTCTTACCAGGCTAATTGCCTCCCATTAAGATCAGTCTGTTGTGGAAGAAAATTATAAATTGATAAGTGGGTAAGTGGGTTTATAGTGTTGCATGGTGATTTCTTTCTACTGTAAATGTAAATATACAGTAAACACTATGAATAAATAAAGATGAAAACAGCTTCCCTAACTGATAAATACAGCAGACCTCCAGAACGTGTTCAGAGGAGATGAGCTTTCATTTCTGCCCGTAGGATCACACTTCAAGAGGTTCCCTGGTCTTAGCCAGAATGCATTGGTGCCCATGGGAAATCTGCCCTTGGCTCGCATAAAGTAGGGCCAATCAAAATAAATTGGGAAGGCTCCTGTCACTGTGGAGTGCAGCTGCTCCACGGTCGTGTCTTCACTTCTGACCTCTCTGAGCGCACACAGATGAAAGAGGAGGTGTAAGGAGGAGTCACTCAGCATCTTCTTAGACATATTAATACCATTTAAAAGAGATACACACACCACAGGGCTTTGTTGTATGAACCAAAATCCTATGTGCTTTATGTACTAACCCAATAGGTTGCGTTCACGTGATATCATAGAAGGGCCTATAGTTTAAAATTGAGATGGAGGCAGGTAAGAGTTCAGTGGTAGAATCTGCTGCTAAAGATTTAAAATACAGATATTTTGGTCTGGTTTATGGCTAATATCTCTACAAGTACTGGGTCTATCCACATGAAATTGGCACAAAGTTCAAAGTGTTCTTAGACAGTAAAAATGACCTAAAGGGAAGTTATTAATTCACTATAGCATCAAAAAGTGGTGATATTATTCAAACACCCAGGTGTTACTGCTGTCAGTAGACTTGGCATTAAGCCACAAGATTATTATGGTGTGGCTGCTAACAACAACAACAACAAAAAAGAGAGATCAGGTTCAATATGTATGGATTTTCTGTTTGGATATTTCTTTTAAAAATTGTGCCTCACCTATACATTTATATAGGCCCCTGGCATCCATCTGAGGTTTTGACATCATCAAACTGTAGAAGGTGAACGCAACCAATTCCAAAAAGTTGGGTCAATGTGTAGGCTAAATGTAAATAAAAGCAAAATGCAATGGTTTGCAAATCTCATAAAATTATCTTATTTAGCATAGATCATAAACAATATATCACAAATTGAAACACACATATCATGGCATTTAATAGTAGCAACACATCTCAAAATAGTTGCAATGATAAAACAAAAAATGAGAAAAAATGTTACTAATAAAAAATGTGAGTAAGGGTTTTGTAACAAAAAAAAAAAAAAAAAGGCAACATTTATGTAAGGTGACTGGTGTAAATTAGCATTTTAGAGTCTTAGTATTAGATGAATTTTAATCAAGTTGAAATATCTCAGTTTCATCACCTGACATTGTTTGTAATCTACTGTGAATAAGATATAGTTTTATAATATTTGCAAATTAATGCATTCTGTTTTTTATGTACATTTTACACATTGTCCCTTGTTTTTTTTTTTGTGTGTGTGTGTGTGTGTGTGTGTGTGTGTGTGTGTGTGGGGGGGGGTGTATTATTCCCATTACAATTTCAGACTCTTGGTTTGCTGTTTATTATCGAGCTCTCAGTAATGCTAATAAATGTTATGGCTGAATGTGCCACATGAAAGACACATAATTGTATCACGCAAAAAAAAAAAAAAGAAAAAAAAATCACCATCTTTCAGTTTTCAACATGTGAGCTCAAGTGTACGACATTCCCTCCCTTTCATTGGTGTGGCGCTTGTGCATTCTTCCACAGTCGTCCTCTCCTCTTCTCCGCTCCACCCTGGGCAGACATGTCTTTGATCCTGGGAACCCACGCCTTTCACCCCTCCTTGACAATCCTCTCGGGGTCTTATTAACAGACACACACTTCTCATGTTTTATTGCCTATGATAAAACCTTGCCTCTGATCTCTCATTACAAACTGACTCTCTGGAAACAGGCCTTGCATCCCCAGGCTTAATACTGCCCTTTAACAGGGTAAAAAGTTAAATGCACAGGCAGAGTGTGGCGAGCACACACAGGTCCCTGTACATTAATAAGCCATCATACAACTAGTCTTATTCAGACCTCTCCTTACATTTTACATGGGACTACACTGTTCCTTTCTTGTAAGTTTTCAGATAGTTATAGTGAAAATATGTCCCTTTTATTTGAGGAAATTTGTTTCATCTCTAACAAGGCAGTGGTTCTCAATCTGGTATCTGTACAACTGCTGGTGCTTTCTAGTGATACTCAGGCATGTCTGGAATTTTAATGAAAATAATTAGATAGTTAATTACAGAAAGGCTAAGTTTAAGTTTAGTCCTGATTTAATTATGGGTAAATCCTGATTTAGTCCTCTAGTTAGTAGTCTGTTAAAGATGGTAAATGAAAAGCCAAATATTTCCGTGATGATACGAATCTGTGAAAAAACAAGACTTTAGCATCTAGACCAGTGGTTCCCAAAGTAGGGTCCAAGGCCCCCTTGGGGGCCACGACAGCACTACAGGGGGCCCCCAGAGGTTGTCAATATTAAGTACAGAAAAATAAATGGAATTTGAAATTAATTACAGTTTAAAAATATTGTTTAAAACCTATTTTTAGCCACCAAAAAAAATGGCATAGTCTTTTAGAGTAAAGTTTTTTATGTTGGGGGTCCTCGTAGGATTTTCAGAAATTTAAAGGGGACCGTGACACTTTTGACTTTGGGAATGGTTAATCTAGACTTTATAATCATAGTCCCACTGGTTGGGTTACACTTGACACCAGCTCTGTCTATGTCTGCTAATAGAAGAGGGAAACACAGATATTGTATATATATATATATATATATATATATATATATATATATATATATATATATATATATATATATATGTATGTACCAGGTCCCATAATTATCTTGGGGCTGTCATGTGTATGTATGTACCTTTAAGTATGCACATTATTATAATCTACTAAATATATATGGACACAAACAAACTGATTGGTCACACTGGTGTATGTTACATGTTTGAAGGAATGTCTTTGATGATATATGTTTCGGTGCTAAGTGTGTCGTTCACCTCTCTAGGGAAGAAGTTACAGTTGTTCAGTCACATGCCCTTCCGGTCCCTCTTGGCCTTGTGATGACAAGAGACTAGAGGCTCCACAGTTGGTCACCCAGTTGTCCTGCTATTCCTCTACAGGTTTTAGTTCCATACATTTGTTGGTTATATGACTTCAAGTCAAAATCTATTCACCTTGAAGAAATGGCAGCAAATTCAGACATCACTCTTGGTTTCAGCATAAAAATCTTCTAATTGACAATGACATATAACATAAACAAAATGAAATGCAAATATATAACATGGAGAAAATATTACATAAAGGTGATACTAATGATACTGATACTAACTAAACTAATACTTTTAAGTAGGCCTACTGCAATACAAGTACTACAGTCAACACATTTTTTATTTTCAACTTGATAAAAAATGCAGAAATGCATTCACATTTCATACTTTATTGAAATCAATAGTCATATTAATTCATTATAAACCCTAATTATAAATAAAAAACAAACATAGTTCAAGTGTATTATGTGTATTTAATTCATTGATACTGTTTATTCTTTTTCAGCCACTTAATTTCACAGCTAGGTGACTGTAAAACTCAGTCAGCCTTTATCATTTGTGTAGCTGAAAAAATATTCTACTACAATCTAATATAAAACATGTCTTTAACTACCCTAACCAAGACAATGCTGTTTCTGATCTCTTACACACTGAGCCTTTTGACTAATTGTGATTTTAAGCATGTTATCTATTTATGGTTTTATATACTAAGTACATTGTTACTAGTTATAACATGGCTAAACATATTACCCAAAATGTGTATGTCATAATAGCGATGCTGTACATGTCTGGAATTCACATGTCCGGAATAGTATTAGTTGCCTTTCATTATAAATCTCAACTATAACTCTTGAGTTATAACTTGATTGAGAGCATAGAAATTATAATATTAATTTATATGATTTGGCAAAAAATCATATTTAGGGAGACAACTTTGTTTTAAAAAGTTGTGATGTTTTGTAAATGACTATATCAGGATGTTGTTGGTCATTACAAGCTAATCCCACTCTTTGTCCTCTTGTCTTCTTGGTAGACTCAACACTCATGACAAGAGCCTAACTAACACTATTATTATGTTACTTTAATAATTTGCACGCTTCATTGTATTATGCTGTCTGCTGTCAGCCTCAGACAGGAAGGAGGAGCGGAGCTGTGGAAATAATTAACAGGACTTGACAGGCTGCCTCACTCGCAGCGTTTGACTAACAAGCTCAGGGTTAGGGCCACACACTGTCTTCTGTCATGCTTTTTATGTTCCCTCACTTCTGCTCAGTTACTATTAGAAAAAAAAAAAAAAAAGGACAATGTTCCACACAGAGCCATGCCTTAAAGAGTGGGGTACTTGGTATGAGCTGTCTGTTCCTCTTGACGACCAAGGACAACAAACACTAGCTTGACTTTTCAAACCACTCCTATTTGTATCTCACCAAACCTTTCTGCAGAGGTATGCAAAAGGTGTTGTAGTCGTTTTTGAGTCCAAGTCTGAGTTATTGTCCACAAGTCTGAGTCCAAGTCTGAGTTATTGTCCACAAGTCTAAGTCCAAGTCTGAGTTATTGTCCACAAGTCCAAGTCCGTGTTATTGTCCACAAGTCTGAGTCCAAGTCTGACTTATTGTCCACAAGTCTGAGTCCAAGTCTGAGTTATTGTCCACAAGTCCAAGTCCGTGTTATTGTCCACAAGTCTGAGTCCAAGTCTGACTTATTGTCCACAAGTCTGAGTCCAAGTCTGACTTATTGTCCACAAGTCCAAGTCTGTGTTATTGTCCCCAAGTCTGAGTCCAAGTCTGAGTTATTGTCCACAAGTCTGAGTCCAAGTCTGAGTTATTGTCCACAAGTCCAAGTCCGTGTTATTGTCCACAAGTCTGAGTCCAAGTCTGACTTATTGTCCACAAGTCCAAGTCTGTGTTATTGTCCCCAAGTCTGAGTCCAAGTCTGAGTTATTGTCCACAAGTCTGAGTCCAAGTCTGTGTTATTGTCCTCAAGTCTGAGTCCAAGTCTGAGTTATTGTCCACAAGTCTGAGTCCAAGTCTGAGTTATTGTCCACAAGTCCAAGTCCGTGTTATTGTCCACAAGTCTGAGTCCAAGTCTGAGTTATTGTCCACAAGTCTGAGTCCAAGTCTGAGTTATTGTCCACAAGTCTGAGTCCAAGTCTGAGTTATTGTCCACAAGTCTGAGTCCAAGTCTGAGTTATTGTCCACAAGTCTGAGTCCAAGTCTGAGTTATTGTCCACAAGTCCAAGTCCGTGTTATTGTCCACAAGTCTGAGTCCAAGTCTGAGTTATTGTCCACAAGTCCAAGTCCGTGTTATTGTCCACAAGTCTGAGACCAAGTCTGACTTATTGTCCACAAGTCTGAGTCCAAGTCTGAGTTATTGTCCACAAGTCTGAGTCCAAGTCTGAGTTATTGTCCACAAGTCTGAGACCAAGTCTGACTTATTGTCCACAAGTCCAAGTCTGTGTTATTGTCCCCAAGTCTGAGTCCAAGTCTGAGTTATTGTCCACAAGTCTGAGTCCAAGTCTGAGTTATTGTCCACAAGTCTGAGTCCAAGTCTGAGTTATTGTCCACAAGTCCAAGTCCGTGTTATTGTCCACAAGTCTGAGACCAAGTCTGAGTTATTGTCCACAAGTCCAAGTCTGTGTTATTGTCCACAAGTCTGAGTCCAAGTCTGAGTTATTGTCCACAAGTCTGAGTCCAAGTCTGAGTTATTGTCCACAAGTCCAAGTCCGTGTTATTGTCCACAAGTCTGAGACCAAGTCTGAGTTATTGTCCACAAGTCCAAGTCCGTGTTATTGTCCACAAGTCTGAGTCAAAGTCTGTGTTATTGTCCACAAGTCCAAGTCCAAGTCTGAGTTATTGTCCACAAGTCTGAGTCCAAGTCTGACTTATTGTCCACAAGTCCAAGTCTGTGTTATTGTCCCCAAGTCTGAGTCCAAGTCTGAGTTATTGTCCACAAGTCTGAGTCCAAGTCTGAGTTATTGTCCACAAGTCCAAGTCCGTGTTATTGTCCACAAGTCTGAGTCCAAGTCTGACTTATTGTCCACAAGTCCAAGTCTGTGTTATTGTCCCCAAGTCTGAGTCCAAGTCTGAGTTATTGTCCACAAGTCTGAGTCCAAGTCTGTGTTATTGTCCTCAAGTCTGAGTCCAAGTCTGAGTTATTGTCCACAAGTCTGAGTCCAAGTCTGAGTTATTGTCCACAAGTCCAAGTCCGTGTTATTGTCCACAAGTCTGAGTCCAAGTCTGAGTTATTGTCCACAAGTCTGAGTCCAAGTCTGAGTTATTGTCCACAAGTCTGAGTCCAAGTCTGAGTTATTGTCCACAAGTCTGAGTCCAAGTCTGAGTTATTGTCCACAAGTCTGAGTCCAAGTCTGAGTTATTGTCCACAAGTCCAAGTCCGTGTTATTGTCCACAAGTCTGAGTCCAAGTCTGAGTTATTGTCCACAAGTCCAAGTCCGTGTTATTGTCCACAAGTCTGAGACCAAGTCTGACTTATTGTCCACAAGTCTGAGTCCAAGTCTGAGTTATTGTCCACAAGTCTGAGTCCAAGTCTGAGTTATTGTCCACAAGTCTGAGACCAAGTCTGACTTATTGTCCACAAGTCCAAGTCTGTGTTATTGTCCCCAAGTCTGAGTCCAAGTCTGAGTTATTGTCCACAAGTCTGAGTCCAAGTCTGAGTTATTGTCCACAAGTCTGAGTCCAAGTCTGAGTTATTGTCCACAAGTCCAAGTCCGTGTTATTGTCCACAAGTCTGAGACCAAGTCTGAGTTATTGTCCACAAGTCCAAGTCTGTGTTATTGTCCACAAGTCTGAGTCCAAGTCTGAGTTATTGTCCACAAGTCTGAGTCCAAGTCTGAGTTATTGTCCACAAGTCTGAGTCCAAGTCTGAGTTATTGTCCACAAGTCTGAGTCCAAGTCTGAGTTATTGTCCACAAGTCTGAGTCCAAGTCTGAGTTATTGTCCACAAGTCTGAGTCCAAGTCTGAGTTATTGTCCACAAGTCCAAGTCCATGTTATTGTCCACAAGTCTGAGTCCAAGTCTGAGTTATTGTCCACAAGTCCAAGTCCGTGTTATTGTCCACAAGTCTGAGACCAAGTCTGACTTATTGTCCACAAGTCTGAGTCCAAGTCTGAGTTATTGTCCACAAGTCTGAGTCCAAGTCTGAGTTATTGTCCACAAGTCTGAGACCAAGTCTGACTTATTGTCCACAAGTCCAAGTCTGTGTTATTGTCCCCAAGTCTGAGTCCAAGTCTGAGTTATTGTCCACAAGTCTGAGTCCAAGTCTGAGTTATTGTCCACAAGTCTGAGTCCAAGTCTGAGTTATTGTCCACAAGTCCAAGTCCGTGTTATTGTCCACAAGTCTGAGACCAAGTCTGAGTTATTGTCCACAAGTCCAAGTCTGTGTTATTGTCCACAAGTCTGAGTCCAAGTCTGAGTTATTGTCCACAAGTCTGAGTCCAAGTCTGAGTTATTGTCCACAAGTCCAAGTCCGTGTTATTGTCCACAAGTCTGAGACCAAGTCTGAGTTATTGTCCACAAGTCCAAGTCCGTGTTATTGTCCACAAGTCTGAGTCAAAGTCTGTGTTATTGTCCACAAGTCCAAGTCCAAGTCTGAGTTATTGTCCACAAGTCTGAGTCCAAGTCTGACTTATTGTCCACAAGTCCAAGTCCGTGTTATTGTCCACAAGTCCGAGTCCAAGTCTGTGTTATTGTCCACAAGTCCGAGTCTGAGTTATTGTCCACAAGTCTGAATCATCATTTGAAAATATCTTATCTTACTGTTGAGTAGAGTATCGAGTCCTGGTCTGTGAGAATAGATAAGTTCAAGTCCACGTCTGAACACTCAAAACTGAGTCTGTGTCCAAACATCATCCCTAGCCCCTAACCCCTCAGGGCCTACCCAGTCCAGCACTATATAGCAGACTACAAAGTGCACTCATTTTGTGAACGATGCGGACACTCGTGACTCGGGTGTCTGTGTTAAAAAAAAAAAGGTGAACTCCACTGATAATGGGCTTCTGTGATAAAGCCTGACCAGACTTTAGCAATATTTTAGTTATTTATAGATAAATAATACTTGTGATATTTAACATGAATTATCACTTTAATGAATAAAACAGACTGGATTATTGCAGATCTTTGCCCGCTGTCACCTGTACAGGCTAAAGTAAGCTAACATTAGTAATTTTACACTGTAACGATTTATGTAGGAACTATTTATTCATGAATACAACCTGACAGAAGTAAAAACAGTATTTCTAATTGGTTTCATTCAGATGTGTTGTGTACACTTTAAAGTCCTGATGCGGTCCCACTGTTCTACTCCGAAACTCGCAAAGCATTCTGGTCTATATTGACTGTCTAGTGACCATCGATGTTCACAACTTTTCAAAATGCACTGTGGGAAATTTTGAGTACACTAATTTTTATCCACTAGATATTCGGACACCATTACAAAATGGCTTGATCACTTTATAGTGCACTATAGGATTAGGGATAATATTCGGACACAATTTTGACTTTTGATATTGACATCAAAACTTCCTGAGTTCTACATCTGGCTTAAGGTACTCTTTATCTGTTCCTCAGCAGGTATTTTTGACTTGTTCCTTCTGTCTTCTTTCACCTCAAAGGTAATAAAACTAATTTAGTGTGAAAGGCCACTGAATGCATCAGCGAAACCAGCTTCAAAACAAAGCATTGCCTTTCATTACTTTGAATAAAAGCCTACGATTGGTTTATCTTGTGGAAATATCTCATAATTCATCATTATCACACATACACACTCAATGAAATTTTCTTTGCAGTACAAGTGCCGCTGGGAGTTAAGAACAACAAGCTGATCCACAAAGCTTTTTTTTTTTTTTTTTTTTTTTTTTACCAGCATCTTTTCGCTGATTAATAAAGGTAATTAAATCATGGGGTAAAACACATCCATAGAAGAGGGCTTGGCTTTAATTATCACTGCTGGCTCTGTGTGGTCCGAGCAGCACAATAAAAGTGTGTGAGAACCTGAAGACTTAATTAGAAGGGGCGCCGTATTTCCTGAAACCCACCCGCCCTTTGCCGCCTGAGATTTACTTGATTGCGGTTAGATTGGAAGGGGGAAAATGAGAAATGGAGCGGCTTTAGTTCCACAATTACTCGCTGGCTTTCATTAGGCTGGTGTTGTGTGATGTGCCGGGCAGATATTGCATCACGAGTGTTGTCCTGTGGGCCTGAAAATGGAAAACAGAAGCATTTAGCCATGCAATTTGTGACACACATAAATGATGGAATTTTGAAATACCTACAACTAACTCATGTTGCAGTGTCAAAGTGTCAGAATAATAATAATAACTATATAAAGAGGTCAAAAATATTACTTAAGGGTTAGCTTTTGATAAAACTTTTAAGAAAAGGTGGTTGGTTTTATGGTTTCAGTCTGTCTAGATCCTAAATTAATCTGTACCACTTTGAGATATCCCACCTGTTCCAAAGGTCCAGCCACAAGAGATTTTTAGTGGATTATTTACTATTGTGAGAGATAAGGGCTTTGCAGCTAAATGGGTAGAGCATTTACCTCTGAACTAGAGATCACATTTGAACTATTATTCTACACCTGTAAATCCTCAAATTTATTTATGTATTTTGCCAGTTCCTTTTTTGTTTACATGGAAGGGTGTAATAGTGATGATTTTGGGACCAAGACTTTGGACATAAAAGTAGCTGTACAATATAATCTGTAGTGGAATTTTTGAGCTGTGAATAGATGATTTAAGCCCTTAAGTGTAGGCCCAAGACATCAGAGTATTTTTGCATTAATGAATCTGTCACTTTGAGTTAGATTAAAGAGATTCCAAAAGAAGCCCTTACCACACATCATCAGCATGTCTCGCAGTACTTGTAATTAGGGATGATTGCACTACAGGACCCTTTCATAAGGTAAGCCACAGGGAAAAGTGTTTCTTTCACTCTGATTTTTTTTTTCTTTAGTTTGTTCTTGCACAGAGACAACTGCCCACTCTAATCATAATTGCACGAGGCAGTAACCAAACAGTGTGAGCAGAACCACACTTTGTTCCAACACCTGCCCACACTTTGATGCTTTCTAACACTTCATCTCCTCTCCCGCTGTACTGTTCCTCGACACATAGTGACATCTGAACTCAATGTGTGAAGTAGAATCTACTCAAGCAAAGCGCTTGTAAAGTCATCTTACATGGCACTGTGCATTCTGAAACCTTTCTACCAGGACCAGCAATAAATTCCTCAGCATGTTAGATTACAGTAGCTCATCTGTTGGACCGGACCGCATGGGCCAGCCTTCGCTCCCCACATGCATCACCTGTCGCTGGTTCACCTCTGACCACTGATGACTGCAGACCCAGAACACCCACAAGAGCTACAGTTTTGGAGACGCTCTGACCCAGTCATCATCTATCACTTGCTGTCTAATATTTCACACTCATAACAGGTGCTATGATGAAGAGATAATCTGTGTTATTCTCAGTCAGTGGTGTGTCCTGTTAGCCTGGCCTGCCAGACAAACTCTTTTCCTATTCTGTACAAAGAGGTTAGTCTGGTACCACTTCAGTAACATTTTGTTTCTGAGGCAGAACAATGACAGGTGGTGTAACCAATCAGAGAAATGAAGGGCAGGACATATGCAGTGCACCTCTGACCCAAACAAACATATTCCTGCCGTTTTTCTTTTTCATAAAACACCAGAATACACCGTATTATGAGCAGCTCTGTACTTATTTCTGAATGGGGACAGCAGCAGAAGCCAGCTGTACAAAGACTTGTGGAAAAAGTGGGTTTGTTTGAATGAACAACTTTACTGTTGTTAAAATGGTAACACAGCGAAAGAAAAAAAATATACACACACACAGGATTGGACAATAATGCGGACTTCAGCAGAACCAACAGGTGATATGAAAGGCACTAAACACCGGTTATCAGGTCAGAGAAGTTAATAAATTAGCTGGGTAACTAGTGCTACCTTGGTTAGCCCCTCCGCTTTCATAAGACGCACTGCAGATAAACGGCTGTGATAGACCAGTTCTGAATCGAACCGGAGAAATGCTTTGCTCAGAGAGGGGAACCAGACTGTCCTGCTTGTGAAAAGCAAGTAGGACAGTCTGGCTCACCAGCCTAGTGTCCTGCATTGTTGTAATAAATATGAGTAAATATTTATTTCAGACTCTAAACTAAAACTGGCAAAACCACACTTTGTAGAGGTGGGTACATTGCCTATTCGAACCACCATACAAATACATAAAAATATGAATGTAATATCAATTATGAACAGTTAAAACACAGCTCAACCTATTCCCTAAAATGTGATGATGCTGTATGTGCCTAAAATTCTGATGTCCAGGATAGCATTAGCTGCTTATTTTATTGTAAATCTCTGCTCATGTGCTTTGTGATTTTGATATGCCTTTGTGAACTATAACTCATGGCATCGTTAGCTTGATTGATTGCTTGTGCCAAACAGACTGTTGGAGAGTCAAAACTTTGCACAGAGAGAAGATTGATAGGCCTGAAGAGGAAGGGAATATGCTGCAGAAAATCTCTATAGCAGTTCTTTCTCGCTGTCCCCCACATGACAGCACTGTCACATGATGAAGAGAGCACTCTGGGGCTCAACTTATTCTTTCAACTTCAAGACACTGTTGTAAAAGAAATTTAAACAAAGTTTGTATGGATATTTTGTATGTCTTGGTGTAAGTTGCTCAGTGTCATCGATGTGGTTTTCAAATAAAGTTAACATTAGGTTAGCTGATCATAACTCTACCCTAACTTTTCAACATAACTTCAAGCATGAACTATATCCTTAAAAGGCCTAAAAGCAATATTCTTCAAATTTAAACTAGACCATTTACCATCAAAATGTATCCACATTGTACAGTAGCAACGACAATATTATGCTAATTTTAACCAGTAAAGCTTACAGTTATGACAACGCTAATTACTTGGGGAGGTGTAACACTACCATTTATTGACATTACTATAGAAAAAATAAATAAACAAGACATTATTAGAAATTTGCATATACGGTAAAAAAAAGAATGCCTTGCTACCACATGACATCAAATTATAGTCTACTAATCTGCCAGTGTTAATTTTGCTACAGAAATTACTATCACAACGCTTAACTTTTATTTTGTGTTAAATCATTGTCTAAGAAAAACTGCCCCAACTTGTCAAATATTGTACAGAAATATTACCTGCATGTATTTGTCAGCCTTTCAGTCTAATCCTGGCAGTGAACCCTCTCTGTTGTAACCAAGCCCCCTGCTCGCTCAAACACGGCATCCTCCACAATTAGCAGGATGATAGGATCTGCCATAATGAGACTACTTATTGCCAACACAACACATGCTAATGATAATTGTAATAGCAGCAGCAATCATTTCCGTGATACTCACCATTCTCATTTGCATTCACGGCTTGCCTCTCGCCTCCTCCTCCGCTGCCTTCAGTTTGACAATTTCACTATTTTGTCTTTGTGTTGAACTCAACTTTTTCGGGCAACTTTATGAATTCCCTGTCTCTCTTAATCTCCTATTTGAAACAGTTTTCATTCATTATTGCTCCCGCTGACACAAACTGCCAGCCAGACAACAAATCAACATCTTTTTAACTTTAGCACCACTTAGCTACTATAGTGCTTATTCTGCAGCTTGTTCTGTTGTGGGAGATGGATACGATCTGTGATAAAGCGATACAGGCATTGCAGTGTGTGTACTGGCAGCTCTAAACAGGGATTTAAATCAGTGTTACTGTGGCTTGCATGGTCAGGTTGTTATGAAATACAGCTGTCGTCTTGCTGTAACTCAGCTGAATTTCCACTGAGGCCCGACATTACATTCAGTCAAGAGGAGTCATGATTTGTTAACTACTCGCTGGTTATAAATAACATTCTAACTAATGTAATGTGTTGTTAATTGTGCTATTTATGAGAATACAGAAGCAGCACTGTGTTTTTCTTAATGTTTAATGTGTACTACTGTGGACTTTCTTTGATCTCCTCTGAAGGCTTCCAGTTTTGGTCTGTTTAGGTTTGTTGTGGAAGAGGTCAGCCATCTTACATTCATCCATCTTCAACCGCTTAAGGGCATGAAGCCCAGACTTCCCTCTCCCTGGACACTTCTTCCAGCTCTTCTAAGAGAATGCTGAAAGAAAACAAATTTCAGTCGCTTGTATCAGAGATCTTATCCTTTTGGTCATGAGCTGTGGGTCATGACCATGTAAGTAGGAACGTACTTTAGCTTGACCAGTAAATCTGAAGCTTTGCTCAGCTCCTTAGACTGATACATTGACTACTTTGCAGCAGACACAGCCCAACTCCACCATCTTGGTTTAGAACAAGGCAAGAACAATTCAGCATGTATCAAGAAGTTTGTTAAATTTATTCCAAATCTCCCACACTGCTTAGAAGAGACAGTGCAACTTCATAATACCACTGTGTATAATACTGTAGATTTCGGTCTTGACTTGTGATGGGCCCGCTCCAAAGACACATCTTACTATCATAACATAGAAGAAATGATGACAGATTGTTTGAGCGGCCTTTTGAGGCTGTCTTCCAATGTTATCTGAGTGTGCTGACATATTGAATCAGGCCTTCCATTGAAAATGAAACTTCTTTTTTAGCAGGACTCATATTTTCCAGACGTTGAGCTTTTGGCTGCACTTGTGCTCCAACAGAACAAAACAACTGACTCCTTCTCTGCAGTAATGGAATCCATCTTTGTTTCTGGCCAGTCCTGACCCCTGTCTGTGTTGACACCCTCTCCCTGGTGTTTTTTCCTCCAGTCATCAAGCACTGACTGCACTAAGTTGTCCTCCTCACCACTCCTCTTCCTCATACCCCCCATGTTGAACCTCTCCATCACTGTCACCCTCCGCTCTACTTGGCTGGACAGCGACCATCCCACCCCCCGCACACATCCAGTTTTCGTCTAATTCACACGCACGAACAAAAATCATTCTTCTCTTTTTTCTCACACAGACCAAACGCCCATCTATGTCTCCCTCTGTCAATGTTGTGGAACGTCTGGATTCGCTCGGGGATGTGCGGACTCATCCATCACCGTGGGCCATGACTGGGATGCATTATGTTGCCTCCTCTCTAGTATATTGCTGCATATCTCAATGTTTGTGTATGAGAATATTTTCTATTACTTTCTCTGGCAGCCATTAATTCAACAGCCAATTGCAGTCCCTTACTGTAAAGAGCCTGCATATTAAAATGATTAATGCGAAAGCCTATATGACATCTTATGTTGTTTTTTTCACAGATTATTCCTATTTTGATACACTATTGGACAAGTAAATGATTTTCCTAAAATCCATAATAAAAATGCATATTTTTAAATGAATTTCTAAGGTAAAATAAAATTAACTGTCAAATATGGACAGTACATGTTAAAAGAACTGTACTAGAAATATGGTTTATGCCAGTGTGAAGTGAGAGAAACCTTTCCAGACTCTGGGGTGATATTTCTTTACCACTTGCAAGCCTAGGTTAGTTGAAAGGTGTACGCCTATTAATGTGACTGCATCAGTCTCTGTCACTGACAATCTGTACTTATTTTTTTTAACATAGTCATTACAAATAAGTGCATATATCAGGCATGATTGACACTGTGAAAGAGTGGCATGTGTGACTGATTTATCTTTAGTATGTGCGTTGACATACATAACCATTTGTACCACTGTATGACGATGGATATGGTGCACTGTTGCTTTAAATCCAAGCAAACATGCAATAATATGCATAAAGCACACACAGTAGTAGGCTATGTTACAGTAGATACCAGATGAATTATAATGTGATGTTTGTCTAGGCTCTATTTTAAAAAATAAATGGAATTTTCACAGAGTATGACATCATTTTCCAGTGCAGTTTGCGTAAATATGATGCCTCTTAAGATATTGCTAATGCATCTAACGCTTCAAACTCTGATGCCTTACATCCATCCATCATTTTTATACCACTTATCCTTTAACACTGGTGCGTGCCTAGAAAATAACAGATAATGTGATAATGTGTCAGGTAGAGCAACAAAGACCGCTGCACTTCACTGTGTCAAAGACAGCCACAAATGTGCTCTTCCCATTCTTACAAAATGTTTTCATGCATTTCTCTTCAAAGCAACCTTCAAACATATTTTTACCCAACAGGTTTTGAGAAGTGGAAAAGAGGCAGAGGAAAATTGAGAATATTAGATTATATTACAGAGAAGGTAATCCAGCCACAACAAATTCAAGCCTGTGTCCTTTGTGCCATTCCCAAGCCTGGATATTAAGGGTGCTCCAATCAGGATTTTTGAGGCCGATCACCAGTCACCCTTTGCTTTGATCGGCCGATACCGATCATGGCTGATACCGATCACATGGTCTTCTATGTAGTAATGTAATTTATGCAGGCTATTATTATTTCCACTTGAAAAATACTGTAGTCTTTGTAAATGTAAAAGTACAGCAAAATTCGACTTATTTTTGTTTTAGAAGAGGTTTTGTAGCATTATTGGCCTTTAATGTGTGTCCACAAGTGTCTGTGTGGCTTTGTATGAATGCTCTGCTCATGTAAAAATTACCTGTAATTGGTGCCTTTAGTGCAAGTCCACGGGTGCAGCACGGTGGGGACAAAGCGGGGACATAAAGCAGCACCTCCAGGGCAGGATTGTTAGTTATAACCTGGGCTTAATTTAGAAACACTGCTAGAATAACGCTGCTGCTGTTTAATCAAACCAGAGTTGGAGGACAGTGAGAGCCTTGCGTGTTTGTTGTAATTCGATCGGCCCTTCTGATCGGCCCATTTTACCGATCACTGATCACTCTATTTTTAGCCATGATCACCAATCGCGGTTGATCGATCAGAGCACCCTTACTGGATATATAGAGCAGGTTGCATCAGAAAGAGCATCCAGCATAAAACCTATGCCAAATCAATTTGCAAGTCACTGCACACTATTCGGTAGATGATTTGCTTTGGCAAACCTATGGAAAAGCTGAAAAGAATGAAGTAGATAACAGAGTAGGTAAAATACTCTGTGCTTACCGTTCATCAGCTAACAACAGTACATGCTGCTGTTCTCTGGTTGTTGGTCTGTACCCAAAGACATCAGTGAAAAAATAGCAACACGGCCCCCAGTGGTTGTCACTGGAACAGGATTTCCTTTGAATCAATCTAAAGCTGTATCAAATCACGGAATGAATGTCTCAAAATGATCTGCAAGCGCAAACATGATGAATTTGCGCATTGGAAGGGCTGAATGTGCACATAGGGCAATCCACAAATGCGTTATCATCTATTTACTCGCAAAATGCAGATTTATGAATGGAAAACACAAATTAATTTTGAAATAATAACAACAGATATATTTGCAAATTACAGTATAGCTGCATACCCCCAGTGATTGACATTGGAACAGGATTTCTTTTGTGAATAAATCTTGCTGTCTCAAAATGCAGAAAAAATGTCTCAAAAAGATCCAAATGTGCAGGAGCAATCCACAAATGCAGATTGGACTATTCACATGCAAAACGGCAGATTTATAAATGACAAACATGATTGATTTGTAAAATAATTGCAAATAATATATTTGCAAATTAGAATTTATCTGCAAAAATCGCTGCATGCAAGTCACAAATTAGGCATTTTGAATAAATCATTCTAGTTGCATCAATACATGTTAGTTTTGCATCAATTAATTTTTTTGAAACAAATATAGCTCCGTGCGGCTCATTCACGCCTTTTCACATGTAAAACCAGTAGATGAGATGAGAGACTTCTGCCAATTAAAATCCACTTTAATTCTAAAAACATTTATGTTTTTGTGCTGTAGTCTGTCTGTAGTAAGATGTTAGTAAAAAGTTAAAGTTACACTGTGTAACTTTTCTCCTAATTATGTGGAGCATACTGACTTGTTTTTGTGATTTTTTGAGCGATTATAAGGCCTGAGGCGCGATCTGTTGCTCCGAGCGGGGCTTCTGTACTGAGAAACCACCCTTGCAACTTGGCCGGGAGCGCTCCGCTGTTCAGGAAAAGTCACGTGACAGGGAACGACTTGCTTTATGGCATTCCCTTCTGCTCTTATAACTGAGGCGCAGGTATAACCAGGAAGCTAGTTTTAGCGTTGTTATTTTCGCCAGTTCGTCAGGGCCGAAGGACACAAGAAGATGAAGACAATGTCGGACGAGGCAAGAAAAAGAAAATGTGAAAGGGACCACACCAGATCACAGACAAGAGTCAACATCGGACAGACTTTTCCTCGCTGGCGTCAGATGAGAGACAGAGAAGGCTGCAAATCGGATCACGTTTTTGCATCTTTATTGTTGGGCAGGTAAATTAGCCTATTTATTTTTTCTTTAGAACGTGCTTTTTCATACAGTTATTAGTTGATAAGCTAACACTAGCGCTAACTCTATAGAAGATCCAGTCCAAACTTCCAAAGGTAGCAGCAGGTCAACTAAAGTTGAAACAATGATGGAAATAGACGCACGCTCGCACAGTTTCAGAAGGAGGAGAGGCCCTAGTGTTTACGTTTTGCGACGGTGCAGTGGCACCTGTGGCCTCTAGAGGCGCAAGACCGGGAATCTTACAGTGTAACTTTAAAGATGTCTCCACAGTTACAAAAATGTTTGAAAACTCACCACAGACGTCTTCAAGTTTCTCCAACACATTATTTTGAATTCTGCTTTAATATGAATAGTCCAGTCCTGGTTTAATATTCCTAGACCAATCAGAAGTATGTATAAAGTGGTTCCATGCATCTTGTGAAAGCCACACTCACACAGTTGTATTTACTGATAAACCAAACTGTCTCATTGTCCTCTTTGTGCTGTAAAACCACTCTAGAGCTTTTTTAGATGTCGATAACTCATCTATGCAAATGTGAATGTACCACTGTGGCAGTTCATTTAAAGGACCCCTGGCAGGCTGCTGCAGGCCTGTTCAAAGACTAAATGTACCGTTGTTTGCGATGCTGTGCACATTTTGGAAATGTGCTTTCACGGCTGAAAGTCTCTAGCAGTCCAGACCTGACCTGTGGGCTGCTTTGGTGTTGGTGGTGGGTGTAAGTTGTGTAAAACTGTAAATTAATTAAAAGGTAATGTTAGTCTAGTGGAGGTATGTGACATAAATATTGGTGTGGACCGAGCCTTGTCAGCGTAATATAGGTGGGGACATGTCCACACTAGTCCTTCGTAAAATTATGCCTATGGTGGCAGTAAAAACTAGCTATCATGAACAAATGTATTTATTATTGGTAATCTAAAGCTGTGCAGAGTATGCAGGATTTTTTTGAGACATTGAAATTACTTCAAATGGTCATTACAACCAAAGTAAAGTGGTGTCTTTGTACACAGAAGAGTATCAAATCATGTCTTTGAAGTGCGACAGGACAAGTTTGGGTGAACGAACTGACTGTACATTATCCAGAAAACACACTGGAATTCAGTGACAGAGTGATTATGGTTTATTTACATGTTTGCCTCAAAGACAGGAAGGGTACAGATGTGAGCTTCATTTTAAATAAGGTAGCCCCCACATTTCTCCACCTCCCTTACAAAACATGACATGTAGCCTAACTTTAGGCTAAAAGGGACTGCTTTCTTACCACACCTTCTGTTATTGTTAGCTTGTTTTGTCATCATCAAATTGTTAGATGATGGATAAAATAGCGGGGTAATGTGCCGTTGCGCGTTGGCTGAATTGGTTTATAATTGTTAAGTACCTTTGAAGTTATGTGTAGAGCTTGTGTAACAACTTCGCATTAAATAATATTTGCTTAATTGTGTGGATGTTGAACAGCTTGATGGCCAAATGTTGATGTTGAGTAGTGTGCACCACGCAGTAGCCAGCCACCCAGTGTGACCACAAGCCGGCACTGCATAGACAACTTAGAAAACGACAAACGCAATTCATTGAATAACCTTTAGTATCAATAATTACATAGTAAGTGACTCAGTTTTATAAAAATAAAACATTAAAATGTTTAAAACCTTTGTGTAATAGGGGTGGGGCGGGCTGTATGTGTGTGTGTGTATGTGTGTGTGTATGTGTGTGTGTGTGTGTGTGTGTGGGGGGGGGGGGGTACTGTAATAAGATGTATTGTATCATGGCAGCAGTCAAAAGATTACTTGTCTTACAAGAACCACTGCTACCCACCAACTTCTCCATCTCACTCATTTTTCCATTCTCTGCCTTTTTAATCTTGCTGAGTGATTTTTGAAATGCTGATTTGGATGTCAAGCAGCAGCCTGAGGTAAGGCCTTCACTTTTTTCCTGACCTTGCCATCCCTCTGTAGGTCTCTTGTGGGTGTAATACATCTTAATACATCAGCTCAGCCTGTACTGAATTATAGCCAAATGCTGCCTGTCTGGATCTTTTTAAATAGGTGCCACAGCCTAATGGACTAACTGGGTCTTGGTGGGAAATTATTAGTCTGTGAAGGCACCAGCGGCTCTTCCAGATCCACACACCATAAATAAACAATATAGCCTCTTTTTCCAGCTCCTTGTCCTTATTTAAAGGGCTTCAGTGGAATTTACTGTAAACGTTTCTTTGCTGTCAAAACAGTATTTCACAAAGATTATATCAAGAAGAAAAGATGCCGGGAGGTTAAAGCAGGAACCCAAATTACTGCTATCTAGCGCAAATGGGCTTTGTCTGTGCGTCCTCCAGGGGACCTTCGAGAGGCCGCCATTTCCTGACAGATTTGTAAGATGCCGGCGATGCACAAAGGTGGATAAGGTTTTGTGGCCTTGGCCCTCTAGAGAATTTTGATTAAATCCATATAAATGACGCTGAACTCACAAATAAAAGCTAATACCACCTACGTTTATTTCTTCTGGGGTTAAAGGAATTTCTCAGGCTTAGTCTGACTAGTCTCGCAAAATCTTGCTAATGTAATAGAACTGGTACAGGTGAACTCCCACTCTCCATGCTATTAAAAGTATGGAAATTAACAAAACAATGTAAAGTTAACTGTTCACATTTTCATTCTCAGGACCATCATCTTTGGCGTGACTAACTATGGGTGCTTTCACAGCTGTGCTTTTTGGTCTGGACTATCCTATTTGGTTAGAAATTCTTCATTTGTTTTATTTATAATGCACTTTACAATTACAAAGAATTCTACACAAGTGCTACACAAGTTCTCACAGAATCTCCCGCCTTCCCTGGTTCAGACCAAATAGCTGCTCTTTGGTCAGGCAAAGAGAGGTTGTTGGATGAAGATCTGGTTTGTATAGTGTGTAAATGTGTTTTACAATAGATCAGACATCCGGACTAAATCCAGGAAGACAAACGAATAAGAGTGTGAAATAAAATAAAAATCTCAGTTTGGTTAAAATGAGAGTAGACTTAGAGATAGTCTACTTTTAGATTATGCTACTTTAAGCTCCATATTCTAACTCTAACAGCTGCCCTGGAGCAGACTGATGGAGATGTGGCTGCCATTTTGTGCATACAGCCTCTTCACCATCAAACACACAATCACACTAACAACGACATTATGCAATGCAGGTAGCAAAGATCCAAAAAGATCCACCAACCTTCCAGTTAGTGGTTGAACTGCTCTACCTACTGAGCTACTGCCTCCCTACTTAGTTCTGTACCCAGGCAGTGCCTTGTTTATAGGCTACGGTGTTGTGTATGACGTATTCTCTCACCAAGGAGTGTTAAACACTTGGATGCAATTGCATTGGGCTCAAGATCATAATATTTGCTCTCAGATGTGAAACAAGCTTTAAACAGTGGGGTTTATGTTCTGTATTGTGGGCCACGGTTGTTTAAAATCTGGGGAAATAACAGTAATCTGGGTGGCTCTGACCGCTAGTCAAGTGTGAGCAGTGATAACGCCTCTCTTCTCCCTTGCCTCTCGTTTCACTCCTAATCTCCTCCTTGCTGACTGGCTGCCGTTTAAGAGGCGCTTTTCTCTTTTAGTTTGGGGTCCCAACAGGGCTTTAGTGACAAACCCTACTAAAAGATAGTGTGGAAATTGCTTTCTACTTTTCTCCATCCATTGCAAGCTGAGCAATTTACACCCAGATGTGCCCGTCCCCACTTGACACCATGTGAGAAGACTGAATTTAGAAATAAAAGAGCAGATAGAGGCTGGGGATAGGAAGAAAATACTGTATATACAGGATAGCATCAGGTGAGATGGATTAAGAACTGTATATTGAGTGTACAGTTGACCTGCTCTCTAAGCTCGATACAAAACACTTGTTTTTCAATCTAAGACAGTAGTAGCATATTCCACCCGCAGCAAGTTAAGTTTTACTTAGAAGACTCAAAGAAAGCACGTGACCTGCTAAGGATATTGTGGGTATACATATATGCATGTGAATTGGTCATCAATCTAAATTGTCTTTGTGAAAAAATGTGAGACTGAATGGTTGAGTCAGCCCTACAAACTTGCCATTATCCAGGGTGTACCCCGCCTCAGGCCCATAATTGCTGCGATAGGCTGCAATAAGTGGAAAAACATGAATGCATAAAATTTACAAAGCCAACTTTTAATGTTTTTTGGTCTCATAAAGTAATGGACACTAAGTGAGAGGGGTGTTGTCTTTTTCCAGTTCCATTTGTTTCTACAAATGCAGTGTATAACCAGGGTATAAATGTAATAACACATTCCCTAATGCCTAAAGTTCATATAAGTGTTTACCGGTTTAAAAGTGTCTATGTTAAAATATGTTATGATATAAATTAAAAATTTTAATATACTATAGGTAATGGTTAAACATGTATTTTGTTTATGTATTAAAAAGTTTAAAACAACCTGAGTATCTGCTAAAAACATGTAGCCTAAAGTGTAAAATGCCTTTCGTGTATTTTATGCTTACACTGATTTTGAAGAGCTAAAGGAATTGCTGTGTCTGTATTCAGTGGCCATTCTTTGTATTGTTGCGGACACAGTAGAGACTGATCTTCCCTTAGCCTCCCAGACATATGGCAGCATTATCCCAAAAGCCATGGTTCCAGCATGTGGGTGCTCAATTTCATCTCTGCAGGATAACGATGGACGACACCATGTATTTTCATGTCTGCGCGGCATTGGATTCTGCTGCTACGCGCCAGTTTATGGAAGTACTACGGGACCTGCCATGGGCTGACATGCACAGAACGTCGTAGGTGCATCTTCTGCGGCTGTATCAGCCCTCTGCACTCATATAGATGTTGGCTCTGCTCACGGCACCCCTGTACTGAAGTCACAGCACCCCTGTACTGAAGTCACAGCACCCCTGTGCTGAAGTCACGGTACCCCTCCTCTGAAATCATGGCATCCCTGCCTTCCACAGTCGTGCTTCTTTAAGGACTCGATGTCTGCTGAGAATGTTTTTGCCCACCATGATATGCACCGTTCACCCCTCCAGCCTCTGTTTTATGGCCCTTTTTGTGTTCTTGAAGGGCCTGATGCCTGCTCACATGTTCCAGGATAGTCCTGTGAAACTGGTTCTTCCTCCCCGCAGCAGTTGTTCTACCATTGCTGCCCCTGATGTGTGCCCTTCCCCACTCCTATGCCTAATCCTGTTCAGGCCTCATCCCCTGTGGCTCTCAAGCAAGGGTGGACTGATAATCTGGCATACTGGGCAAAATCCCGGTGGCCTGACAGTCCACCTTTTTTTTTTTTTTTTTTTTTTTCATTTACTTATTTTAAGTTTGGGCGCACTCAAACTAGGGCTATTCGAACCGTGCTGTGCCCAGGTACGACTGGGGAGGGGTCTGAGTCCCCCGCCGACCCGCACTCCCACCTGCACAAACGATCCGTGCTGCGGCCCGGGTACGTCATCAGCTCTGAGGGCGACAGACTGCTACGTCATCGTAGTGCGCGGTTTGTTTACAAGACGAGCGAGCCGCTAACACTTTTAAAACCGGTGTAGTGGGAAACGTGAGACCAGCAGCATGAAGTATCTGTGCAATTGTGATTCTGCTTTGAGTCTCGTTCGTGAGACGCGGTCTTCTGTCACGTTTTGGAATAAACCACATACGAGGAGCAGTGAAGGCACTGCAGACGATGAGAGAGGCTTCAGAAATACTGCCGCTGTCTGTTCTCTTCTTTAGAAAGGTGAGCGGAAGACAGTGGTGTTGTTACGAGTGTTGATAATGGAGTTTATTCACTCTTTACTGAGAGAAGAACATTTGCGTACATGACAGAGCTCATAGTCTGGTGCGCGCATGTATGAGCAACCGCGCCGTGGCCCACCTCCTCCAACCGTGCCAAAGTCCTGAAGCGTACGGCACCCAGGAGCACTCACATAAGGCAACCGTGCCGTGCTTTAGGGGCGTTCCGGACTCCCGCCAGATTCCATAGTGTTGAGCGTGGAAAGATGGAGAAATAAAAGCGGAAAGGGGTTGCGGAGAGGTTGCAAGAAAAGAAATTAAAGAATCTTACAGCAGACGCTGCAAAATGTGCCAGAATCACAGACTTATTCACTGGAGGGGCTGCTGTAGTGTCCTCTGTGACGGTGCAGGTTGAAGGTGAAGCCAGCAGCAGCGGACAGGGAGAGGAGCAGCCAGGGATTTCTGAAAGGGAACCCGAGGGACAGAGTGAGCAGGGAAATGTAGCACAGCAGGTAAGCAGCCAGGGAAGACACTGATAAACTAGTAGTCGGTTGTGCTCCGGTAATTATGAGTGGCCTGTCTAAGCCAAAAATGCCCGGCCCGTGTTTTTGTCCCAGTCCAGCCCTGCTCTCAAGTATAGCCATGTGGCCTGGTGGTTTGGACTCCTTCATGTTATTGCTGAATTTTGTATTTATTTTGCACTGTGTTGTGGCACTTCAATGCAGAGGCGTAGCCACGTGGTGGCCTGGGGTGACCACAGCCCCTTAGCCACCCCATCGCCCGCCTTCTTTAAAATAAAACTTTATCCTTTTCCAGCAGCTGAAACAACTTTATTGTGGTAGAGCCTGAAAGAAAAGGCATTAGCGCTGCACGAGGAACTGTACAGACTGAAAGTCTTGGACTGCCATGGAAAGTTTTAATGTAGACAAAGTTGTTAGTTAGTAAGTTATTGTATATTTGTTAAAGCAAAAATATCAAACACATTGCACTAATTAACAACAACATGCTTCCAGACAGTTCAGCTCTCCCACAGACTACATGCGTTGTTCAGTCCCTCCAGTATTTCGTGATGACAACTATTAATGCAAAATCAAGCGATTGTTTTACTCACTCTATAGTCAGCTAAACACTTTAAAATGCACCAGGATACAGCAAATATTGTCTGTTATATTGATTTTTTGTTACATACTTAACCTCTGTGAATCACAACTTGCTCTTCTGCTCCTAACTTCCTCAAACCATCCAAATAACTGGCTTCAGAACAGAACAGAAGATAATTCACATTTTTTAGTAGACTATTTGGAGGTAATTGGATAAAGCACCAGCTACAAAGCTAAACAACAAACCACTACAATAGTAAATAATATAATAAAAACATTATTAGAAGATAGCATATATCGTTTTTTTAAATAAATTTATATCAGCATACGCTGTTATTTATTTTATTTTTTTTGTTTTTTTGTGTCGCTGTGTTGTGAACAAGTTTTGTTGTTATGACAAACAGCTAAGGTAAGGCTTATTGATCCCCGTAGGGAAATTTGTTCTCTGTATATGACCCATCCTTCAATGCTGCTGGGGCAGCCTGTCAGGAGCAGTAGGCTGCCATGGTGCAGCACCTGGGAACCCTCCTCCAGATCTTGAGCCAGGATCCTGGACAGGAGTACCAAGCTGGAGGAATTAGCCTATTGTGCGTGTTTTGGGGTTGATGGGGGACATCGGAGTATCCAGAGGAAACCCACCCAGACATGGGCGAACAAAATTAAGTCCACATTGAAAGGCCCCACACGGTCCGGGAATCAAACCCGAGACCTTCTTGCTGTGAGGCGAGAGTGCTAAACACTAAGCCAACGTGCTGCCAAACAGTGAGTCAGCCTGTAATTTTTTTACTTAACAGGAAATGCATCTCATGATACAGCATGAGGAAACAGAGGGGGATAGGGTTTTCATATTTAAACGGGTTATATTCTCCAGATTCATCTTTCAGTTCATGTTAGAGAGGCAGACACAGTCTCTACATTTAGGGTTAGGCTTAAAACACTCCTCTTTGAGAAAGTGTATGATCAGGCCAGCTAGGAACAGGGTTAACTCCACAATTTGTCTGCTCTAGGAGCTATGTGTATGGTGGACTGAGCCTCTAACCTCTGGTGTTTTTTTTTTTTTTCATTCATGCATGTTTGAATAATGCTGTATCCTCCAAATGGCTTGTTCTTCTCCGTTGACGTTCCACATTTTGTGGTGAAATGAAAATGTATGAGTGTTGCCTTCCTAGGGTTGAATGATAGCTACTTCCATTCAACTGTTATAGACCATTATGAGTGACATAGTGTTGTTTACATGTTACCACATCTTTGGAGCCTCCCCTTTTTCAGGTTTTGGCAGGTGGCACAGTAAAGCCTAAGCCAGGGTGTGCATTATTCTGGGTATAGGTAGTCAACAAATAAAATCTGATGCTTACAGATTTAACGAGGGTGTTAAATATTTAGCTACAATTTGTTAATTTGTTATTGCAATTAGTTATGCATTTAATATTACAAACAAATAGAATTAAGTTACTTTTAATTTTTTACTTTTCTTTTAATTACAGCTCAGGTATTTTGACCAGTAGATGGCGCTAGTGTTTCATGTTAGAAGACGTTTGCACTGCTAAAGGAAGAAAAAATGCACTGACGTAGTAATACGCATGTTAGTTAGTAAGAAGAACAATGTGAGTTGTAATGATTGATGCAGCAGTTCTGTTAGTAAAACGAAATGAAACAGAAATCTTTGTTCGGACATTCTTCTATATTTGATAACCGAAGTTGCAGTTAAGTCCACAACATAAATTTTGGTGCCGAAACCCGGGACGGGACGACTGAAGACGGACTTTGTTGGGACTAGCCGATAGCTGCAACTAAGCTAAATGGCGAAAATGTCAGAGCGATTCCAGAGACTAAAAGAGAAACGGACGGTGCTACGGGCGTCTGTTACGAAGCTGCTGCAAAATATTCAAGAAGTAAGTAAGGAGGACGTGAACTGTGATCGTTTAACTGAACTGCTGTCCATGTTATACCTAAAGGAGAAAAGTTTGCAAGAGCCAGAAATAGAGCAGGAAATACTAATGGACGAATTAGAAGCGGACATGGCAAGGACATTAGATTACCAGGACAATGCGAGTTTATGGAGGACATGTGCAACACGAGTGATCAAAAGGGCACATCAACAAGTTACCACAGGGGGGTGTTCTCCTCGACAGAGTGACGTGAGCACACGTTCGATAAGCAACAGGCCCTCCATAAAACTACTGAAGCTCTCAATAAACAAATATAACGGAGAAGTGTGCATGTGGCAGGAGTTTTGGGACCAGTTTGAAAATGCTATTCATCAAAATCCGGAGCTGAGTAAAACTGAAAAGTTCACTTACCTGGGACCAGCTGCACTGGCTGTTGCAGGGCTAAAGGTAACTGACACCAATTATGACACTGCTGTAGACATGCTTAAGCAGAGATTTGGTAGGAAAGACCTCATTGTGAGCGCACACATGTCCAAGTTACTGAACATGAATCCAGTTAAAAGGTCCTCAGACATTGTTGCCTTAAGACAACTCTATGATGATGGTGAAGTGCAAATAAGGAGCCTGGAATCATTAGGTGTTCTTTCAGATAGTTATAGAAGTTTACTGTGCCCCATTCTGTTACAAATGATTCCAGATGACCTCGCCCTTGGGTTTACACGCAAAACAGACATAGGGCAAGAGTGGGATGTTACAGAACTAGTTGTTTTCCTGCAACAAGAAGTTGAGAGTAGAGAGCTGTAGTGTGCGACAAAGGTGAGCAGACAGAAAAAACGATGCTGCTATGGACACGAGTGACGCTATAGTTTCCTCAGTCATTCCTCATGCAGCAAAGCAAGGTCCTGAAAAGTGTGACACTGTACTGTTGCAAACTGTGAGAGCGAGGATCGAAGGACCTGGGGGAAGAAGAACTGTGCGCTGCTTCATAGATGGTGGAAGCCAACGTAGTTTTGTCCAAGGATCTAAAGTTAGCAACACTGAAAAAAGAGACATTGAATCTCCACACATTTGGATCAAAGACCCCAGTGACCACAGAATGTAATGTAATAAAATTAGTCCTGGAGAATGTCCAAAATACAAAACAAAAAATCGAGATTGAAGCTGTCCAAACACTACAGTTATGTACTGCTGTCATGAAGTTACCCGGTGAACACATCCAACAGCAGCTGGAGGCAAAGGGGCTACCAGTAGCAGACGTGTCAGCAGGTAATGAGGACGATTTGGAATTGTCAGTGTTGATTGGAGCGGATTACTATTGGAGAGTAGTTACAGGCAAAACTGAAAGACTGTCAGAAGCCTTGGTGGCTGTGGAAACCAAATTTGGTTGGGCAGTTCAAGGACCAGTCGTCATGTCCAGCATAACTGAGGCTGCATGCATGAACATTGGAGTAAGTGAAAATGCAATAGAGATCTCAAATCAGTTACAAGCATTTTAGGAAATTGAGTCATTGGGCATCTCCAGTAAGAGTGAAGAAACACAAGGGCCAAAGAGAGCTTTGACACGTCAGTCAGATTCATTGATGGGCATTATGAAGTGGCATTACCTTGGCGCCAGGATGCGCCAGAACTCCCAGACAATATGAAAGTTGCCTGGAAAAGGTTTGAAGCTCTGAAAAGAAAACTGAAATCTGATGTGACACTGTTCCAAAGGTATAATGATGTAATAGAAGAATATGTGAAACAGGGAATATGTGAGGATGTGCCAGAGAACAGTCATTCAGCAGGGACAATGAACAATGTAACATACTACTTACCTCACCATGCTGTAATTAGGGAGGACAAAGTAACGACAAGGATAAGAGTAGTGTTTGATGCCTCGTCACATGAAGATTGCTGTCCCTCTTTAAATGACTGTGTCTGTTGTGTCTGTTGCCCGGCCCAAACCTTAACCCCGACTTAATGAGCATCTTAATCAGATTCAGACAACATCCTGTAGCCTTCACAGCAGATATTACTAAAGCCTTCTTGCAGATATCTATTGCTGAAAGTGACAAGGATGCTGTGAGATTTTTGTGGCTTACAGGACCACCAGACGCTGAGAGTACGAAGACACGCGTGATGAGAATGACACGTGTGGTGTTTGGAGTAACCTCAAGTCCATTCTTACTTGCAGCCACAATTAGACATCACCTGCAGAAATATGAAACTGAACAACCAGATACTGTAAATCTTATGAAAGACTCACTTTATGTGGATGATCTGATTGCCAGCTCAAACAATGTTGAAGAAGCCTATGAACTTACAACAGGTGCAAGAGAAATTATGGCCGCTGCCAACATGAACCTGTGTAACTGGACTACAAACTCTCCTGAACTGAGAATCAAGTGGTCAAACAGTAACCTTGATTTCACACAAGAAACAGAGGCACACGGTAATGTGTTAAAGGTTCTTGGTCTGGTATGGAGACCAGACACCGATGACTTTGTCTTTGATCTCAAACATCTAATGAACGTTCTAAAAGGAAAAGAGAACACTAAGAGGAGTGTTTTGAGATCATCAGCCAGAATATTTAATCCAATAGGGTTTCTGACGCCGTTCACCATTCGGGTTAAATGTCTGTTTCAGGAAATGTGGCGACAGGGCCTTAGCTGGGATGATGAGCTGCCTCCTGACCTCACGCAAGCATGGCAACAGTGGTGCATGGAGCTACCTCAGATCCACCAAATAGTCATTCCTAGGTGGTATGGGACAGGTCAACTGTCAGACAAGCAGTCGCAAGTTCTCCATGTATTTACAGATGCAAGTGAAAAGGCGTACGGAGCAGTAGCCTGCCTGCAAGCGCAGACAGCAGACGGAAGGAATGTGACCGCACTTGTTGCATCCAAGTCAAGAGTGGCACCAATTAAGGCAATAACCCTCCCACACTTGGAACTCATGGGAGCTTTAATAGGAGCGAGATTGGCAACTAACCTCTTGAAAGCACTGAACATGCAAACCACTCAAATCCACATGTGGTCAGATTCCATGATAGTGATCCACTGGATTCGCAGTTCATCTAAAAAATGGAAGCAGTTCGTTGCCAATAGAGTCATAGAGATACAAACATTGACACCACCAGAACTTTGGTCACACTGCAATGGAAAAAATAACCCAGCTGATCTCATAACAAGAGGCCAGTCAGCGTCAAGGTTAAAGGAGGAGAAGCTCTGGTGGATGGGACCACCATTCTTAAAATTGGAGGAGCTTCAAACTGAACTATTCAAATCAACAAGAGCAACGCTCTCAGAGGAAGAGCTGAATGCTGAACTAAAGGCAAGTCAAATCGCAGTACACCTGAGCAACATTCAAAGAGTGCTATCTGACCCATTGCTACAGTTGGAAAAATACAGTAAGCTACAAACTGTATTAAGAGTAACAGCTTGGATCCAAAGATTTGTCTACAACTGCCACGCAAGAGAAAAGAAAAGAGGAGAACTAACAGCACAAGAGCTGTTAGAAGCAGAAAAGGTATGGATACGTGAAGCACAACGTAGCAGTTTTGAAAGAGAAATATGGGAACTGAAAACTGAACAAAATGTGCACAAGGGTTCACAAATCAGAGACTTTAAACCCTTTCTGGATGAAGATGGCCTAATCTGTGTAGGTGGAAGGTTGCATCAGTCAGATATGAGTTTCAAGGAGCAGCACCCATGGCTGTTACCATCTAGTCACAGATTTGCAAACCTGCTGATTAAATACAGCCATGACAAGGTCATGCATTCAGGTATAAGGGATACTCTTGTACAGCTATGGGAAAAATTCTGGATTCCCCGCGCCAGGCAGTTAGTCAAAAAATGTATCTCAGACTGTACTATCTGTAAACGATTTAGAGTGAAGGCAGCGCAGCAGACAACAGCACCCCTGCCCAGAGACAGAGTCACCGAATCACCCCCATTTGAAATAACTGGAGTGGACTTTGCAGGCCCGCTATTTGTAAAGGCCAAGAACAGAGTGGAAAAGGTTTATGTAGCACTTTTCACATGTGCTGTGACACGTGCTGTGCATTTGGAGCTGGTATCCAGTTTATCGACAGAAAGCTTCCTTCTAGCGTTTAAGAGATTCATTTCCAGGAGAGGTCTTTGTAGAGTGATCTATTCGGACAATGCACGAGCTTTCAAACGAGTTGATCAAGACATAAAGGAACTGTGGAAGTCTATGAAAGAACCAGAACTGTTAGAATTTTTTTCTGAAAGGGGAATTGTGTGGAAATTTAGAGCAGAACGAGCGGCTTGGTGGGGAGGATTTTGGGAAAGATTAGTTCACTCTGTAAAAGGGTGTCTGAAAAGGGTGATGCGGAGAGCGTCTTTGAGTTTTGAAGAGTTGACTTCTCTATTGTCAGAAATAGCGGCCACTATAAATTCAAGACCACTAACCTTTGTGTACAGTGATCTTCAAGAACCCCAACCTTTGACACCAGCTCACTTTCTAATAGGAAAGCGACTTAATTCTTTACCACCGAAGCCATTCTCTACTGCTGGTCAGACAACAAATGCTAACAAACAAGAGCTGACCCGTCGATGGAAATACCGCCACCGCCTAGTTAATGAGTTCTGGAACAGATGGAGGAGGGAGTATTTGCTGGACCTTAAATCTGCTCATACCCGTGACACTCTGCATTCTACTCCACTAAAAGAAGGAGACCTGGTTCTCATTGGAGATGGCAGGATGCCACGTTTGACATGGAAAACAGGACTGATCACACAACTGTTCCCAGGAAGAGATGGACTAGTTTGATCTTGCACTGTGCGAACTCCAAATGGGACAGTATTAAGAAGACCAGTTCAGCTCTTATATCCCTTTGAAGTTTCGATGCAGTCTTCTTGGTGGGGGTGGGGGTGGGGTGTGTGTGTGTGTGGGGGGGGATAAATATTTAGCTACAATTTGTTAATTTGTTATTGCAATTAGTTATGCATTTAATATTACAAACAAATGCAGCTCAGGTATTTTGACCAGTAGATGGCGCTAGTGTTTCATGTTAGAAGACGTTTGCACTGCTAAAGGAAGAAAAAATGCACTGATGTAGTAATATGCATGTTAGTTAGCGAGAAGAACAACGTGAGTTGTAATGATTGATGCAACAGTTCTGTTAGTAAAACGAAATGAAACAGAAATCTTTGTTCGGACATTCTTCTATATTTGATAACCGAAGTTGCAGTTAAGTCCACAACAGAGGGAAATGCATCATGCATACCACCTTTGTGCAGGATAAATTGTTGATCTTGAATACAATTACTTAACTGATGCTGCAGAATAGGTACTGTATTGGATAAACAAATGTGAGATTTGCCACCCATGGTCTTTGTGACATGTGCTCTCTCAATTGTGTCGAGTTGTAAGATTGGAGGACTGGCTGGTTCTTATTAAAATGAGCTGACTGCTTTAACAAAGCTCTAAATAGGCCGCTTTGTGTGACGCTGCGGTAAGTCGGTGCCTCAAGCAAAACTGTGCTGTTTACTAAATGTGACAGACCGTGCATGTCTAAAGTGTGTAATGGTGCCCACTCCAACGTCTGCACAGTGGACAGAGTGCCCTAACACCTGTCACTAATCACAAGCTGTGTTTTTGTCATAATTTTCTACTGTGATACAGTGCCAGACATGGTGTAACTGCCAACTAAATCAAATCTCACTAAATGCTGATGGAACAGCCCCAATTGTGATTTTTTTTGAAGATGCAGTGTCACAAAAAACAGTTGTGACAGCTGCATTTCACCATTCATCCCTTATTGAATATAAATAGTGGGAAAAAACATTTGAATTTAATTTTCTGATTGTTGTGGATGACATTAAACAACCCAATATTCACCAAAAATGTTAAATTATTATCATTTTATTTTACATCTGCCAGAAAAGTTCTGTTTTTGCCATAATAGCTCAATGTCAGTTTAGGGGCCCCTGGGTGTCAGGATTTGTTCTTTTACTTGTCATGTCATGTCATTTTGTTCCTCTACACTGAAAAAAATGTGGATTGACATTTACTTAAAAAAAAGCTAGGAAAGGATTTCAACACAGAAAGTCCTTGTAATTTTACTCAGATAACATACTTCTCATTTACACTAGCAATATACACAGAAAGTGCTCACCAATTTCTAGTAAATTTCACTGATTACATTCTAATCTAATTCCAGAACCTAAATTAATATTGTTGTTTTTAAGTTTCATTTTACTAAAGTTTCATTTTTATTTATTATAAGTGATAATTATGTAATATTTATTAAATTATATAAATCAACATGTATTAGGGGGATTTGTGAAAGTAAAAACACCTTTTATTAGCAAATGTTTTTATTTACATTTTTACATTTTTCACAATTCACTCAATGATGCACTCAATTTAGTGTAGCAGGCCTGGTTTAGCCCTGGTTTAAATCTGGTTTAGTCCCAATACAAGGTCCTCAGTTATAGTCTAGACCTGGTTAAAACCTGATTCTCAGTTCTCAGTTAAAACCTGTTCTAAACCTGACTAAAACAGATGAACTGACAGGAACGTATAAGTTATTCACACTTAAAACTTACCTTGGGTTCCATTTACCAGTGGAAAGTTGCAAATCTCTCACCAACAAACCACCCGAGATCCTCTTTCATGCCATGGCCATGTGAACAGGAGGAAAGACTGCGCAAACTCTCAAGTCAAAACACTGTTGGGAGGGAGGGGCTCTCGCGTTAGGTAAATGAAGTACTTAAGTAAATATCACTCTGAATGAAGGTTTAGATTTACATAAACAATCACCAAGTAAAACATTGCATGAATTTTAATGTAAAAACACAAATTTCATAGTTCTTTGTAAAATTATATACATAGTTGAAGTAATATTTACAGGACCAAAAAATAATTTTTATCAGTGTATTTCCTGTTTTATGTTGACAGGTTACTGACCTCCCCTGTGCTTCCAGATTGACTTCCTGGCCTTGTGTGTTTTCCCACTGGGATTTTCTGCCCTGCCCCTAATGTGTTCCACCTGTGCCTTGTTGTCCCCTATATAGTCTGTGTGTTTTCCTCTGTCCTGTGCCAGATTGTCTTGCTCCATTGTGTCACGCTTTCCAGCCTTTATTCTAGCGTATTCCTTTTTTGAGTTTTTGTATATGACCACCACTTTGTTTTTTAACCCTGACTTTGTGCTCTCCCATTGGATTTGTTGTTCTGGATTTTGTACTGATTTCTGTGTATGACCTGTCTTCTGGATTAAAGACCTTGACTTGGATTTTGTCTCGAGTGCTGTGCTTTTGAGTCCACACCTAGCTGCCACATCACACTGGGCACAATTTTTTGTTGGGCCCATACCGAACCGTAAATCGACACAGTGATAATAATTTAGTAAAATCCAGGAGAGAAAAAGTATTTGAAACTAATTTCTAATAATTATTTTAAGTTGAAGTAAAAGTGTATTTAAACAAAATTATTGTGAATATTGTAAAATTTGGACATGTTTTCTGGGGACATTTTGGAAGAACTTTGCTATGACTTTGGAGTTAAAATATGGGTACAATTTATAATTTTACTACAACCAACATTTAGGACATACAATTATATAATTATATCAACATATTTTAAAGTAAGTACAAAGCTGAAAATGAGCAGCTTCTGGCTGCAGAGCTTCTGGTACTACATGTTCCGGTGCAGAAAAATTGTTGTAATGTCATGTAGGTAATGTTGTAATGTTGTGTGGGCAATGTTGTAAAGTAGTGTGGGTATTTCCGGTGCAGGTAAATGTTGTTGTGATGCCATGCGGCAGTATCTTTTTGTAAAGTGTGTTTTGGCTTTTGTAATTCATTGAGCTCTCTGGGCCACCGTATTCTATAACAGCAGATATTGTGCACAATCTTTTTAATAATTTGCTGCTTCACACTGAGCAGCGGGGCAAAAAGTTTATCCATGTCAAAACTGTAACTTTAGTCTGTACTTAAAAAAACGCTGGTCTCGTTTGAATCTCATGAGATTTTGGTGACCGTCGCACTTGTGGCATCAGAGCAAGTCGGGAACAAGTCGGACACAAATCTAACTGCCGTGCACTGCGCACAGACCGACCTCGATTGAAACTGCGCAAGTCTGGCTCATCTCGAACGCGTCTGATGGATGGAAACGGAAATGTGTTGTTCTTTTATGCTCGCGCGGTGCATTTCTGCCCCGCTGGAGGACCCGCGGCGCCTTTCTGCCTCTGTCAGTGCTGTTGTAATATTTTTGTTGTGATCAAATTAATTGATGCGTCAATTGAAATTAACGCGATTAAATCAATAAATTCACGCACTGTGTTAACACAATACTTTTCCCAGCCCTAGTATAAACCAAAAAAAAAAAGAGGAGTGGACCAAGGCCTGAGGCCCTAATGTAGGCCACAGTGGATACCAGAACCGTTTGATATAAGCCATCATAGAAGACTTATTGTCTTCTATCAGTTAAACAGTCGTTCATCAAGAACAGGGTCCTGGTTGATAGTCCCTAACACCTCAGTTTAGCAGGTAGAAGGTCATGTTTTTTTTTGTTTTTTTTGTTTTTGTAAATCCTGACCTAGATACACTGAGCATACATACTGTTAAAATAATCAAACCAGAAATAACTTACAATATACTCATTAACGTTGAATGACTCTGATCTGTAACCAGGAACTAATCCTTCAGTGACCACGGTCGAGATCTTCACCCTCATCATTCTCATCGTCATGCAATCCCAGCTGCACTGCTCTTAATGCCAGTCTCCTGACGTCCTCGCTCTCCACTGCCGTTGTGCTGAGTAGACGTGTGCTCTCTGGACTGAAGGTGGAAGCCGAAGCCTGAGCCCAGAATCTTCCCAGCCTGCGCAACACGGGGCAATTGAACCTCTCATTCAGTCGCAACTCCTTTGCATGGGGCACAAGGATGGAAAAGTAGCCCTTCATAAAAGGTATTAGGCAGGGAAACCTCCCAGCCTTGAATCCACTCGCCTGTGGCATTGATAGGAAGCGCACAAAAGGAGCTAGGGGACCCAAGCCCTCAGCAACTTTCACTGCTCGTTCAAAGTTGCGAAGATCTGTGGAGAAGACAACAAGCGCTAGGGGAGGAGCAGCTGGCTTGACAAAGAAATTTTGGAGCTGGGCATAGACCGCCACTCCCGCCTCCTCCAGGTAGCGACCCATCTGCAATACTAGCGGGGCCTGCCCACCACCCTGGGTTCCACTGAGGGACAAATAGCACCATCACGTACTGCACGTACAGGCTGTTCTGAATAGCCCGGAGCGCTATGCCAGCAAAGTGCTGTGAGATCTATGGGTGTCCCTCAATGGTCCCGTTTGCACTGTTGACATTGAGGTGATGTTGTGGACAGTGCAGAGCATTGGTGACCGCGAGGGGTGCGTTCGTCACAGCCTTGATGGACAAGGCAAAGGCATGGCTGCAGAGGGTCCGTAAAAGGTCGAAGTAGGTGGCGTTGGAGCGCAAAAGCACTGTGCGTGTTTGGAAAGCACCTCCACCAGATGCATCAGCACCCTGATAAGCATCCATGACAGCTTGCCCATGAGCTCCAATATGATGTGCTAATTTGGCTAGAACCCTGCCTCCCGTCCCTTGCTCCACTTGAAATGCCCTGTTGATCAATCGCGTCTCCCTCAGTACAACAGTTATCCCCATCGATTCAGCAGCTGCCTGCAGTAGAGCATTGGGATTTCTGAAGCCCGCTGTCAAGATTGCAACCATGCCACGCTCAGCCAGTGCCGGATCCCGGGAGCGGTTCAAGGAGATCCCGTTGGCCAATGCTTGGATACCCTGGAAGGAGTCATCGCTGGCCTCGGCGTTTAACCAGTAAATTTCCCGCACTTCCTGCCTAACTTCATGATATTGCCCAATCACGTCGACTGCATGGTGCCCACCTAATGGGATCTTAGTGTTTCTAATTCGCTCTGCAAGAGAACCAGCCATCTGGTGATCCTATATCTTCTTTTGGGTACTCAGAAGGTCATGGTTTTTCAAATCATAAAAGTCATGAAGTCTAAAATTAAGACCCCAACTAAGCCCCCATTATCCAGTTCTTGATAGCAGTTGTCTGTCATGTGGACAAGAGCCGTGGCAGTGGAAGAACCCAATTTGTAATCATGCCTAAATTTAGTAAACAAGCTGTTTTCTACAAAATATTTCTGAATCTGTTCACACACTACTGTCGCCATAAGTTTTTCTATAACAGGTAGTATACTGATTGGCTTGTTATTAGCTCCGTTAAATAAAGCATTTTTATTTTTGGGAATTTTAATGACTTTTGACATTTTCCACAGTGAAGGTAAAATACCACACCATAGACATCTATTAAATATGTGGCACATACTTAATTGCTAATTTCAAAAGCCTACCTATATCTATATTATCTATATTATCTAGATGTAACCGAGTGGGGGAGGGGCTTGACACCTGGGTTCCCCAAAGGACTCTCACATAGCTTAAACAATCAGGTAAGATTATGGATGTTGGTGATGGTCAAGAAAGAGAGGCAGAGACAAATAACATTTAAACAATTTCCATCCATCCATCTTCTTCCGCTTTATCCGGGGTCGGGTCGCGGAGGCAGCAGTCTAAGCAGGGACACCCAGACATCCCTCTCCCCGGACACTTCCTCCAGCTCCTCAGGAGGAACCCCAAGGCGTTCCCAGGCCAGCCGAGAGACATAGTCCCTCCAGCATGTCCTAGGTCTTCCCCGGGGCCTCCTCCCGGTGGGACATGCCCGGAACACCTCCCCAGGGAGGCGTCCAGGAGGCATCCAGAACAGATGCCCAAGCCACCTCAGCTGGCTCCTCTCGATGTGGAGGAGCAGCGGCTCTACTCCGAGCTCCTCCCGGGTAACCGAGCTCCTCACCCTATCTCTAAGGGAGCGCCCAGCCACCCTGCGGAGGAAACTCATTTCGGCCGCTTGTATCCGGGATCTTGTCCTTTCGGTCATGACCCAAAGCTCATGACCATAGGTGAGAGTAGGAACGTAGATCGACCGGTAAATCGAGAGCTTCGCCTTTCGACTCAGCTCTTTCTTCACCACAACAGACCGATACAACGACCGCATTACTGCAGACGCTGCACCGATCCGCCTGTCGATCTCACGCTCCATCCTTCCCTCACTCGTGAACAAGACCCCAAGATACTTAAACTCCTCCACTTGAGGCAGGAACTCTCCTCCAACCTGGAGAGGGCAAGCCACCCTTTTCCGGTCGAGAACCATGGCCTCGGACTTGGAGGTGCTGATTCTCATCCCAGCCGCTTCACACTCGGCTGCAAACCGTCCCAGTGCACACTGAAGGTCCTGGTTTGATGAAGCCAACAGGACAACATCATCCGCAAAAAGCAGAGATGAAATCCTGTGGTCCCCAAACCCGACACCCTCCGGCCCCTGGCTGCGCCTAGAAATTCTGTCCATAAAAATTATGAACAGAACCGGTGACAAAGGGCAGCCCTGCCGGAGTCCAACATGCACCGGAAACAGGTCTGACTTACAACCGGCAATGCGAACCAAACTCCTGCTCCGGTCATACAGGGACCGGACAGCCCTTAACAAAGGGCCCCGGACCCCATACTCCCAGAGCACCCCCCAAAGGACGCTACGAGGGACACGGTCGAACACCTTCTCCAGGTCCACAAAACACATGTGGACTGGATGGGCGAACTCCCATGAACCCTCGAGCACCCGATAGAGGGTATAGAGCTGGTCCACTGTTCCACGGCCAGGACGAAAACTGCATTGTTCCTCCTGAATCTGAGGTTCGACTATCGGCCGAATTCTCCTCTCCAGTACTCTGGAATAGACTTTCCCGGGGAGGCTGAGAAGTGTGATCCCCCTGTAGTTGGAACACACCCTCCGGTCCCCCTTCTTGAAAAGAGGGACCACCACCCCGGTCTGCCAGTCCAGAGGCACTGTCCCCGACCGCCACGCGATGTTGCAGAGACGTGTCAGCCACAACAGCCCCACAACATCCAGAGACTTGAGGTACTCAGGGCGAATCTCATCCACACCCGGTGCCTTGCCACCGAGGAGCTTTTTAACCACCTCGATGACTTCAGCCCGGGCAATGGATGAATCCTCCTCCGAGTCCCCAACCTCTGCTTCCTCAACGGAAGACGTGTCGGCGGGATTGAGGAGATCCTCAAAGTATTCCTTCCACCGCCCGACAACATCCCCAGTCGAGGTCAACAGCTCCCCACCCTCACTGTAAACAGTGTTGGTGAAGAACTGCTTCCCCCTCCTGAGGCGGCGGACGGTTTGCCAGAATCTCTTTGAGGCCGACCGATAGTCCTCCTCCATGGCCTCCCCGAACTCCTCCCAGACCCGAGTTTTTGCCTCCACAACCGCCCGGGCCGCCGCACGCTTGGCCTGCCGGTACCCGTCGGCTGCCTCGGGAGTCCCACAAGCCAGCCAGGCTCGATAGGACTCCTTCTTCAGCCTGACGGCATCCCTTACTTCCGGTGTCCACCATCGGGTTCGGGGCTTGCCGCCACGACAGGCACCAGAGACCTTACGGCCACAGCTCCTGACGGCTGCATTGACAATAGAGGTGGAGAACATGGTCCACTCGGACTCAATGTCTCCAACCTCCCCCGAGATCTGGTTGAAGCTCTCCCGGAGGTGGGAGTTGAAGACCCCCCTGACAGGAGGCTCAGCCAGACGTTCCCAACAGACCCTCACAATACGTTTGGGCCTGCCGAGTCTGTCCAGCCTCCTCCTCCGCCAGCGGATCCAACTCACCACCAGGTGGTGATCAGTTGACAGCTCAGCCCTTCTCTTCACCCGAGTGTCCAAGACACACGGCCGAAGGTCAGATGACACGACTACAAAGTCGATCATCGACCTCCAGCCTAGGGTGCCCTGGTGCCACGTGCACTGATGGACACCCTTGTGCTTGAACATGGTGTTCGTTATGGACAATCCGTGACTAGCACAGAAGTCCAATAACAAAACACCGCTCGGGTTCAGATCAGGGAGGCCGTTCCTCCCAATCACGTCCCTCCAGGTGTCACTGTCGCTGCCCACGTGAGCGTTGAAGTCTCCCAGCAGAATGACGGAGTCCCCAGTTGGAGCACTTTCCAGCACCCCTCCCAGGGACTCCAAGAAGGCTGAGTACTCTACACTGCTGTTCGGCCCATAGGCCGAAACAACAGTGAGAGACCTGTCCCCAACCCGAAGGCGCAGGGAAACGACCCTCTCATTCAACGGGGAGAACTCCAACACATGGCGGCTGAGCTGGGGAGCTATGAGCAAGCCCACACCAGCCCGCCGCCTCTCACCGCGGGCAACGCCAGAGTAGAAGAGAGTCCAGCCTCTCTCAAGGAGTTGGGTTCCAGAGCCCAAACTGTCAAATCAATCAAACAATGAACTGAAACAGTAAAAACAATAGACCCAAACAAAAAAAAAGCAGTGGCCAATGCCGTCTATAAGGACAAATGAATACAGTTAGTGGCCACTGCAATCGAATTAACATAGTGCCAAAATTAGGATAAATCTCAAAAACTACCTAATGACAAGCTTGGTAGGGTACGATGACGTTTTCCCAGACCAGCAAAAGCGCCAAGGTAACACCAACAGTAAGAGCGGCGGGCTGTTGGAACAGCATCTAAAAAAGATAGGAGGGAAAAGGGTAGCAGGGGCACAGAGACAGCCAGCAAAAACAAACATCTACCAGACTTACAACAAGAGCGCTGCAAACCACATATAGCAGGGCAAGGCAGGCAAGATGTAGCTTACCTGTGCCCCATTCAACAGGTGTTTAAATACTACGGCAATTGTTTGGGAATGCGGAAGTGAACCAAGGGTTACGTCATAAGGTGGCTGTGAAGGGCCAAACAGCTGCCTGCCACATAGACCTGAGGACATGTCTTCTGGAACACATTTAGAAGACTTTCCACTTTTTCCATCCTCACAGTAGTCAGATCAAAAACATACTGCTTGTCTCTCATAATTATATTTTTTATGCTCATAGATGAAGATGTAGAATCCCCACAACTAATTACTGATTTTAATCTTAGAATTTTAAAAATGTAAAAAGTGTTAAAACAATTAGCTATCTTCAGGTTTAACAATGAACATGTTCATTATCAGATTCAATATGGGTTGGTAAGGAATTCTTATTCTGTCCTGTAAGACTATTAAAAGTTTTCTAAATCATTTTACTGTTATAACTAGCCACTCTAAATCTGTGCTGGTAGTACTGTTTCTTTTTATATCAGTTTAATTTAGAGGTGACGTTTCTTAACTTACTGAACCTAACCCACTCAAGTGGACAGTCTGATTTAGTGGCAGCAGTCTGAGCAGCATCTCTCTCAAACATTAAGGCTTTTATCTCTTCCTCCAACCAGGATGCATGATTTAACTTAGCTGCTTTTCTTTTCAAGGGAGCATGCTTATCTATTATTTGAGATAAAATGTTATGAAACATAACCAGTACAATCTCTGGGTCAGACTCAGAACAAACATCCTCTCAGTCTTTTCCAGATCTAGGAAAAATTCATCTATATTTAGATTTTTATACAATCTTAATAAAAAATACATTTTTGTCCCGCACTTTCCTATTTACAGCCACAAGGTGGTGATCGCTAAAGCCTACTGGGATAGAAATTATGTTACTACATGACTTAGGCACATTAGTGTAAATATGGTCTATGCAAGTTGCAGTTTTGACTCCTACAGCTTTTATTTTAACTCTTGTTGGAACTGTAATTAACTGGGTTAGGTTACAAGCAGAGCACATGGAGGCTATTTTCTTTCTTACTGGACATTTTTTACCCAACCAATTAATGTTCATATCTCCTAATAAAAATATCTCCTTATTTTCTTCTGACACTCTATCTAGCATTTCACAAAGTTGCTCCGAATAAAATATATTTGAATTTGTGGGGCTATAAGCACATCCATTCAAAACAGGCTTTCCATAGGGAGGTTGTAGGTGAACCCATACATTTTCTATATTAGGTGACATAAGATCTGGGCAGAGTCTACTTCCAAAATCATTCGTAATGTATATGGCTACCTCTCCTCCAAATGTGTTTCTGTCTTTCCAGTATAATGTATAGCTATCAATTTTTAGTTCATCTTTAGCAAACATCATGTCCAGGTGTGTCTCAGAAAGAAAAAGTGCACACAGACCGTTTGTAGTAAGCAGTGACTCAATCTCAAGGACGTTGTTTCTTAGACTACATACACTGATATGGGCTATGGAGAACACTTTACAGTTATACTCAGGTATACTTATTGATGTTGACATGAGTTAAATACAGGCATATTAGTAACAATAACATTCACGTTGCTCTATTCTCATAAAAAACAATATTACTGCATTTGATGGGACTGTGGTCTAGGTTTTACGACCAATTTGTTATACTTTAAAACGGCAATGCCACCTCGCTCTCTCGCCACCCTCAGTTGTGGTAGTAGCTCTTTCCTCCTCTTTCTGATATTGTCCAAGAAGTCTTTAATAAGCTATTTGCCAAGCTAGATGGTCAATATAATTTGCTATTTGTCTGAATGTTTGATCATATTTTATTTGTGGTGTCCACATTGTGCCTGAGGCCCTGGGCTGCTCAGCTCTGCCCCTGCTCCAGAACAAGTATCATGTCACAGTCTATGAGCCGCAGCCGCAGGACAGAAACTGCGGCTCCAGAGAAGACCAAATACTTTTAACAGAATGTCTGAACTTATGATTTATGTTATTATTATAATAATCCAGCTGAGATATTGTAAGAAATGCCTTGCGCGTGTCCATGTTATAGGCAGCACGCTTGTGATCACGTTGTGTATAATTGGACCATAATATTTCAATGAGCTGTTTATGATCATATCTCCGCCAATATGAGGTCCATTTTTATTTAACAAAAACTCATTTGAAGCTCAAGAAGAGAGTAGTACAGCTTTTTGGACTAAAAACTCTAGTGCCCTGCATTACTGCCCGGGGCAGCGGCTGGTCATTCAGCTCTCAGCATCTTCCCTTAGCCTACATGGGCTGGCCCGGGACCATGGGGCCAAGAACGTGTGACCACGGGGCCACAGGAACCATAGCCTCAATACAGTAATGGAAAATTGGAAGGGGGTCAGGGGGGAGTTGCCATGTGACAGTGACTGCTTGTCTGCACATAGTGGCTGAAACAATACTCATACAGTCTCACAGCTGACCCAAAAGTAGGCTATAAACTCCCGGTGCTCCTGGTTACCAGTCCACTGCTGTCTCAGAATAAACTTCTTGCTTAGGACTACGCCAACAACAGATCTCTCTCTGAGCTTGTGCTCCGCAGCTGGGCAGGACACGGTGGCAAAATTTCAATTTAAAGGTCATGAGGTGACAGGTGGCAGGCCATGTATTATAACTACATTATATATTATATTTGTAAATCTTACTGTATGTGTTTATGAAGAGTCACAGGAGGGCCAAAAAACAACAGTTTAGCCTTGATTTTGCTCTTCTAATCAGTGCGCAGTGAAGTGGTCAAGACGTGTGCGGCATGCAGCAAGAGAGAGAGAAACAAGGAGTGGCACAGTGACGTGAGGCAAGGTAGGATGTTTCTCTAAAATAGAGTTTGACTCATGGCAGGATGAAGTAGGGAGAGCATACAGGACACCCCGGTACAGTAACGTGAAAGTGAAATTTTAGAAGTTCCGACAGCACTAGCTGTAAAAAAATGCAATTATACCGTACGTTACTGGGATTGTAACAAGTAATATATTGCCCAATTTTTTTATAGCTTAATGCTCATTGGTCTGGTTGGTTGGACCCTGGCCAGGAAGCAAGTGCTCCTGGGCCAGTGCCAGGAATACCCATTGGATTATTCCTTGGTCCAAGGAATTAAATTTTACTTTGCGTGTAGATGTTAACACCGTCTGTATTCAGAATTTCTGTAGCAGGGCAAGATAGAGCTACTAAAGGATCAGTAAAAAAAAGTGAATTCTTTAGTATTGCGAGATATAACAATGGAGTGGCTCAATGGATAGAGCATTTACTCTTCTTTGAGTTCAGGCCTGGGCATTATATCTTTAGTATTACAATACAACCATTGCTAGTTTTGCATCTAAACACTGACAATTAGTAAATAAAAACTGCATCTTGATCATATGTTTTTGTGTTTTGGGCAATCAGCAGAAGCAGTTTCTCGCTTGGCTGTTTGTTTCAATGCATCTGTCTAGTTTCTATTGGGTCTATTTAGGTTTTATAAATTATTTCAAAGTGTGCATTTTTTGTAACAACTTATTAAAATGTCAGAGCCCACTTGACTGAGTGAGTCATGGTAACTGTGTACCTATACTGACGTGTGATCTAAATATAAAAGGCAGCTGTGTATGTGTTTGCATTAAACTCAAACCATGTAAATGCATGCTCTGTGACTGCTGGTGTTGTTTATTCATAATCAGAGTGATCTGAGCCAAATGTAAAACACAGCAGGCTATCAGCTGGCAACTCTATGCAGAATAATAATGGCCAGAGGAAATCAAGAAGCGAAACAATGAGAAAGCTATAAATTGGCATGTTTATTATTGTGCTGCCTAAACTGTACATCACTGCGCAGGTCATATTTAGGAAAGAGGGGACTTTTTGCCCATTACCTGGTCTTACATATGACTATAATGGTTAGAACTTTTATTGTTTTGAAGCCTAAATATTGTTAATAATTAGATGAAAAGGTAAAACAGATTTTAAAATAAACGTGCAGTAAACACTGAATTACGTTCCAATGAGAACAATTGAGAAAGTGCACTGTGTAAATCCATATTTTTACAAAAAGAGCGCGTTTATGCTGATATATTCCACATTGTTCATCGTTATAAAAATGAGGGAAAACACTCTATTGTAGAGTTTAAGAGAATTAAGTGGATGTAATGTCCCCAAAGCAAAACCCAAGTTGTCTGTGCATTAAAGAAAAGGAGAAGTTGAGCGATGGTCTTGCTGGAGGGAGCATGAATTGGGATCAACACATGCATATTCAGTGCTGGTGTTGAGCTGCTCTCACATGCTCTGGCTCTTGCATTAATACATATGATTACACATACATATGCATACCTAACAGAAAACTCTCACTAAATTATGTAGCGCTGGTAGCACAAGTGCACACAAACACTTTACCATGAAACACTTTAAGCTGAGATAAGGCAAAGTGCTGATTCAAGCAAACTAAAACAGCCTGCTTGTGTTTTCCTGTTTACGCTGCCAACTGGTTGTAAGTAAGATATCTTTTTGAAAGCACACTGGGAATTCCTGCAGCAAGCCGCTCTGAGGGCCCCTTAAAGCCTTCTTCAGCAGCTGGTTTCATTACAGCAATAACACAAACACCCCTCACAGACAGACAACAAATTTCAGTGTTTGAACAAAAACAAATTACACCGTCAAGATGAAAAAGTCAAAATAAAAAACTCATGAGATGCCTGAGTGAATGACAAAGGAAACAGGAGTCAAAAAACAGACAGCGCATGGATAAATAAAAGTCTCCCAAAGGCAGAAAAAAGGAAAAGCCTGGCGGCAAAGACCTCCAGGAAGAAAAGAGAGGGAGAGAGAGGAGCGCCGCATCTTTGTGAGGATGAAAGAAGAAGTGTAATCGCCCAGTTGTGTCGTTTTCTCCCAGAGGCCCCTTCGAAAACAACTGGTGCTTTAAGCTTGGACAGATAGCAGACAGAAGGGATGACGGCTAGAGAGGAGCAGAATACCGCCGAGGTTTGGGAGACACACATTCCTTTGCATGCAAAAAGTGAGCGAGCGGCAAAAAACAAACATCTGAACATGTTTTCCTTTCTTTCCTCAGTACAAAGCTAGCAGCATGCATACTCCAAAACACAGACGTCACCAGTGAATATCTCTTTTTCTTTCCCCTCCCAAGTCCCTGCAGAGCTCTAATGATTGAGATGGAGAGTGTTGTTTATTGACTGAGACACAAAGATGCATCCAGCACAAGAAGGGCTCAGTGTGTCAGAACACAGGATACAGTAAGAGCACAAACTTAGAGATGCCTCGGAATAAAAAAATCTAAGTCACTGAATAATCTGTCAAGCTGAAAGAAAAGTAATATTTTGATCCCGACTTTCTGATTTATTAGTAAAGATTTTGTTGCACAGGTTGAATGTTTAAAAGTAAAGGTAAAACAACTTGACTTCAGGAAAAGCAAAGCAACCAGGATGCCATAAGGCAGATCTGAGGCTAATATAGTGTTTTACATAATGTGAAAGATTGCATAACCATATGGTGTTAGATATAGAGGTGTGATGAGACATAAATCCCATGAAACAAGAGATGAAACATGAGGTTGGGGCTCATGGGATCAACAAAATGCAAAATTTTTGGTGCATTTTCATAGCAATAACTTCATTTTTATGACTTATCTGCAGTAAAAGAACATAAATACTGCTAATGGTTTTACCACAAATTTTTTTTTTCTTCAACTGGAAAATCTAAATGCTGCCAGACAGCCAAGGCTCAAGCTGAATAATTGCTTTGGGGCCCATTCTGAAAACCTGCCCTGGGGCCCCACATTAAGTTTTGCCACTGTAGACTATGGTCTACCTTTTCAAGAAATGTGTATGTTCAAGATAGAAATATTTTCACCATTAAGATTTTATGATTGGAATTTTTTTTTTTAATATATAAAAGTCTAATGCCCCTGAACCTCTCATGTGATGCTCCTCCTCTCTGTTTATGTTAAGACACTGCTGCTGCTCCTTTTCTCCCCACTGCTTTTTCATCCTTCACCCCATCCCACCATTACAAGTCAGTAGGCTACTAAGTAAACATGTCTTTTCTGATTGTTTTTGAGTAAAACATTAGCAATACCATCTAAAATCGACGGTCGGGTTTCGCCAACATTGGCGTTAATTAGATCTGCATGCAGCGCACCTTTTATTTATAGGTGGGGGTATAATGATACATTTTTACAATGATACGATATGTATTGATTAGAATTGTTTTGTTACAATTCAATAACGTTATTGACTAATTTTGGAATTTATGTTTTGATACAACTCAATACGATTCAACACCTTCATATTGATAATTGATACAGCAACTTTTTGCTAAAAATAATGAAAGTTTACTCTCAAATGTAGCATTGCGGCCGGGGTTGATCATGTCCAGCTGACAGAGAGTGAAGAAAAGTTGAATATAACTTCTTATTTTATTAAACACACAAAAATTACATCCAGAAAGCCATTTCTAGTTTTATTTTAACATGCAAATTTCTATTATCAATATTTCTGATATTATTGATTATTTTTTCCCATGTATATAGATATACACTTCCCAGAAAATGATACTATTCCATACAAGGTAATGTGTATTGATATAGTCGTACTGTAAAAAGTCAGTACATCAATATAGCTACTCTTTTGTTACACCCCTATTCATAGGCTACCTCTTAAACTGTTTTAAAGCTTTAACAAATGATACCTCCGTGATCCCTGCACCTAAATTCCTGAAACAAAAACTGTCAAAAAGCTTAAAATCTTCAGAGCATATCAGCACATGTTTACTGCATTTCTCTATGTGTTGTAAGTTCTGTAAATACAGCGGTGCAAAAACACAATGTCATTCTAGCAGTTGGTGCCCTACTCACAGCACATGATGTGTGTAATGGGAGCAGCTGATTTAAAAGTGGTGGGGGCTTCTTGGATTTCCCCTGTGCACTCCATCATGTTTGTTAACTCCTTCTGATGTTTTCTGCGCTTTTCCCCAACTCAGTCTGTGGGAATAGTAACCTATATGTTGGCCTGAGATGCAGCCCAGTGTTAAAAAAAAAAAAAAAAGTAAACTCACAAGATCTTGCTCCACTCTGACATGTAATCTTGTGACATTTTGATCTCGTCACACCCCTAGTTATTAGATGTATTTATTTTATATTTCATCTACATATCACCTTTGCATTTGAGGTCATAGTGCTTATTTCACAGATGTCCTTGCCTACATCCTCTTGATTTTGTTCAACCATTTTTACTTGCAATACATCACTGCAATCATTGCTTAGCCATGTAACCAAATTAGTTGCCCACATTCTCTGCTTATTATTTCTGTGCCCCATAGTCATGATTCTAGTATAATGTGGTATATGCGTTTCAATATTGCACGTTTTTTTTTTTTTTTTTTTTTTTTGCAGGAGTTCCTTCTACTCACACACTCAGTGTCTATACAGTGGGTGGCAAGTTACTGTATACAGCAACCTTAGAGCGACAATATGTATCTTCTCAGGATGTACTCCCACAAAAGAACAGCGCCACTACAAACTCATGAGATTTTTGTGTATCAGGATACATCTATACACTGTGGGAGAGTGTGGAAGTTTTCTGGCAAAATATACATTCTATACTTATAGTGTAGTGAGAGGTGACAAAGAATACAAGGGGGCAGTGGCCACTTTAATAAGCCTGGCCACCATCATTTACTTAGCAAAGTGAAGAGGCCTGAAACCTCTCATATTATCCTTACTGACCAATCATATCTGTTCTGTTCTTTTGCAATGCTTTGTTTCTCTGATTTCTCTGTATATTTTCTGCATCTGTTGGTCCTGCATCCTGATTCATGGTTAAATCTCTATCTAGTTGCATTTAAAATTGACACACTAAAAACAACTGTATGACAGAAACCAGGCTAAATTTTTCATAAATTGTAATAGAAATACAATTCGGATGGTTGGCCAGGATAATATTGGATAAGTTTGTCTTCTTCCCACTCCTTTTTGAGCTACAATAATATATAAACTGTGAACATGTCTGAAATATATTTATAGATACTATATTCCGATTGTTTCTTTTGTTTTGTTTTTTTCTCCCCACTGTGGGTATAATGTATAATATTGTACATTATATTTATATTTTCTTTGTACAAAATTTTAATTTCTATGGCTCGAAAGAAAGTCATCAAACAAACAAACAAAAAATACTGGTGTTTGTAAGATACAAGATAGATATTGTTACTACACTAAGTAGGACTTCACAGTTTTGGATTGAGCCAACAATAAATAAGTCTATGTAATTGTATACCAACTTATTGGCTATTGTGTCTTCATCTTCACCACCAAAGTCACTCTGAGGCTATATTTATTTATTTTGAGGTTAGATAGGTTATATATATACTTAAACATCATATTAAGCATGTGACACATGCTGCACAGTACTACTTTTTTCAATCAATTCAAAGACTTAATTGACTTTACTAGAGGGGCCAAATACACAATACACCATCAGAAAAGTGCTTAAGCAGCAGGTGTTTGACAACATCTTTATAGTTCTGGCAGCTTCGCACACCTCTTTTCACCACAAATGGTTTAGCCAACAGATGTTCCTTATAATTGTAGCATTTAGTACTCCTGTTTTGAGAAGCTGCGCTGCTAATTATGATACAGTTGCTGACAGAAGGAAAACTCACATCCCTGCGCTGGATGCAATTTCAACCATTTATAGTTTTTTGCTGTTGTTGTGACATTTATTTAATTTGGCAGCCACCGAGCATGAATATAAAACACTAAACCAAGGGAACTTAAATCTAAACAGTAGTGTTAATCCAAAGCATTACTGTAAGGATCCCATTTTAAACCGAGAAATGTTGTTTTCTCTTTAACTGCCCATTCAGTCATCTTTTGCAGTTTGGGATATGGTTGGTTCTAGTGGGAATAAAACTTATGAAATCTCACTCTATTGCTTCATAAGATCAGGCTTTACGGCAACAACACAAACTAGAACTGCTTCAAGTTGCCCTGAGGGGCAGGTTGGCAATTAAGCAAGTTCCCTATGAGTCTCTAGAGAGTGAACAAAGATGATGAGACTTTGCTCTTTGAAATGCCTGCACATCCCATAGTGCAGTCACAATCACTAAATCTATGGCTACTTTTTTAGTCAAGTCCTAATAAAACTTTGTTTCTTAACTTCTTCCAAGGATGTTGGTTTGTTATTGTGTTTGCAGGTCAACTGAAAAAGTAATGATGAGATTTTGATAACCATTTTAAGAAAGGTCAATGAAAGGCAAAAGTAGAAATTGTGACGTAATACTTTTAGTGGGATTCTGGAACTTCATATGGATCCAAGATTTTATTTTTTTAACTTTATCTATAAAGATTTCCCAGCTGCCACAACTCACTACAGTCACAGGGGTTCAGAAAAGTAACACATTATTACTTTTAGGCCAGATTTACTTTGCCTGGAAATTCCAGACTCACTGCTGTACCAGCGGATGAGTCTGGTCGCCTTAGAATCAATTCGATTTCTAGGGCGGAGCAAACCCGAGTTAACGGACAGCGGAGTTAGTCAATCAGAAAATGGCAGACGTGACGTTAACAAAGTGACAAGAAAGTGAGAAAGTAAACAAACGGAGTAGAGAAGCCACGAGGGAGGAATGAGGGAGTTATTTCAACATTACCGTACCATATCGCTGACTGAAACAAACTCTCGGCTCCTCTGTGCGCCATCTTGATTGTTGTCAGTGAGGAGACGCGTACGAGTGATGTTGCTCGCGAAGAACACGTGACTTAAATAAATTTAAATAGACTTAAATAAATCAAAATGCACAGTACAGTTTGGATTTGAGTAAACCACTGCAGACGACGTGGTGACCAGACTGATATTTCTCTGTAGAATAACACAGAGACATATCAGTCTGGGTTTTCCATGCAAAGATTTACTAAGAAGGGTGCGGAATTGCAAATGCAGTTTAAAAATGGTGCCTGCATGTGATTTACTATGTGTAACTGCAAAAAATTCCTGCTGAGAATCTGATATGTAAATAATAATTCAGCGGGAAAGAAGAGCATCTTGCGTTTTCTATAGAAGCAATGCCGTTTGAAGTGGGACAACGCAAGTTCAAGTGGGCCAGAGGTGCGTCAGAACATGTGTGTTTCAGCGTGCATTGGGATGGCAACAAGATAAAACTAAAGCAAACTCTGCAACATTGTCATCACGCATATGCAACGTTAAAGACTCCACAGTCTCCACTGTCAGGACTTTAAAAGTCCCCTATGCTAAATTGACTTTTTTGAGCTTTTTACCATGTTATAATGTTGCTTGCACTTCAAAAACATACCTGGAATAGTATTTTGTTTCAATCACGCATGTTTGAGTAATCCTATATGCTGAGACCGCCCCCTCCTGAAGAACTGAAAAAATTCAGTCTCACTGCTCCACATAGACATATGAAAGTGCTCCTGCATGTTTCTAAAGCACATAAACCGTCACTGATCATTTTAGGGCTTTAATTGCTGTCAAACCGAAGCAGTCAGCTCATTTATTCATCAGTTAACATCCTGTTGCTAATAGCCATGCTAATTAGCCATTTTATGTTCTGTCCATTCCCCACCATTGCCAGAAGGAGGCAACAAGCACCTACTCTAACTATAAAGTCTGCAAAGCTTCTCAAAGGAAGACGTTTTCCACACATGTATTCAAAAGCCTGAATAAAGCATGATACCTTTAAAAGGACGTGGAACAGCCTCATGGAAGCCCAGTTTGAAAGACAGTTGCGGCTCAGTGGAATACAATAGAAACTAAAGAAAAAAGTGTTGCAAGTAAAATCTGTCTCTGTTGCCTTCAAATCAACACAATATTGTTGTAAATGATTCCATTTAAAGTGTTTTATAGTGCACAAATAACAGCAGTCTTTTCTCCACAAAGGAACCTTGCACCTACTCCTCCCATGTGCTAATTTAGCTACACTCAGTTTTAGCTCCCATAGTCGTGGTAAATCAAATAAAGACCACAAAACTATTTTATTTCATTTGCGCCACATTTAGTCTTAGTCATTTAGCATGCACGCAGACCTCTGCTAAATCTGGGCCTTAGCGTAGGTACAGATCACTGTGTGGATCTAGGTGTTTTTTAGATTCTTTATCATTTTGAAACAAGGGCATTGTGTTTGGATTTAGCTTTTACCCCCAAAAGATACAGATTTCAGCTTTGACTTACTAACTTGTGCGGCTATTAAATAATATATTTGAACCGTAATAACACATTTAGCCACACAATTATACTCTTCTCCAGAAGTCATTCACACATAAATTACTATGGAACCACTGAGAATCTCTTGGTGCCATGTCCAAAGCAATCAAAGTAGATCAACGCTTTGCTTCAATTACAACCATATAATGTCATCATACTCCTGTCAGGGGGTTCTTGTTGAAGCAGTCGGTAAAGCTGTATTGCCATAACCAAAGTGGGTTAAAGAACTGAACTTGTCCTCCCAATTTCAGGTATTAGCATTTGCCATAATATCACAGTTACACAAGATATAACTACTATATATAAATGTGTGTAGCCATTCACTGAGTCAAGAAAATAGTTTAAGAGGCTGGAGCTATAGCTGCATAATGCATTGTAACAGTTTTCTTTACTTTAATGACAAAAAACATATTTCCAACATTTTATGGGCTTACTATCTAATATTACAAAACTAGAAGTACCTGGGGAAGGCAGACTTCCACCAAGACACTGGTCCTATTTCACAGTGGTAAAGATAGTACCAATTTTACATTTAATCCACAAAATTGTAATATACTGTATATCTCAAAATATCCTTGTGGCTCGTAATGTTAATGGATCTTTTAAAAAATGTCTTTATTCCCAGACAGTGTTGGATCCACACAAATATTTTGGTTGTTGACGTTTTGTGAATGTCATGAAATCCCAACCGTTACTGTTTAACATACAAATAAATCAACAAGCAAACCATCCAAAGCTGGGAAAACTAAAATGAGAGATAACGCAGTAGAAAGTGCAATTTAAAAAGTGACAGCTGATTTTGTTCTGACATAATTATTGAAAAAAAAAAAAAAAAAAAAAAAACTGTGAAAAATCACATTTTGCAGCATACCATGGTTGTCAAATAAATATGGAGCTTTAAATTAAACATAAACTGAACAAAAAATATTCCCACTTGCCAAATTGTGAGCATTAAGGCATAGTCTGAAGCCTATACTTTGTACAAGTTGTCCACTCAGATAATTTGTGCAAATTGTAGGCTGGTGCCAAGAGAGTGTTTAAGTTAATGGGAGCTAAATGGGGCAAAATTGTGCATGATAATATTAAATTAATAGAGGGACAGTATCGTACCCATGTCTACTTCTTTTACATTACAAGTCATGCACGGCAGATGTCACCGTTTATTGTTTTATGTGCCATTCAAACCATACCAAAATAACGCCTGGATTCTCTGCTGTGAATATGTGGCAAACCTCTGGCAGACAGACACTTCTCACCTCTCAGCGATCACTGCTTTCACATTCAGCATGGTGAGATGTCTTTCTCTCCCCACACTTTTTTCAAATCTCAAACAGAATTATTCAGTCGTAGCCCGTGGCTATGAAGACAAAGCATGAGGCAGAAGGAAAGAGAGCAGAGAAGGCTGGAAGGAGAGGCAGTGTGTGTGTTTATATTTCATATCTAAATCATTTTTTTAATCAACAGTGGAAAAGTGCAGTATACACTGTGCAATATTCTAAACATCAAAAACTATAGAAAAAAAACATGCTGTTGCTTTTTTATCAACTGAAAAATAAACAAATAATCTAGCATTAGCAAGTTTAGGAACCTTTTAGCATTATTTAATTACACTTTATTTCTTGTTCCATTAAACACATGCTTCTCAACACAATGCTCTCCATCAAATTCCCAGTAAGCATCAGTAGGGGGCAGGAGAGACCCTCAACTCATTTTACCCATCTCTCTCTCTCTGCAAAGGAGAAGTTTAGTAACTGGCAGCAGTCCACACTTTCAGACTTTCTCTCATTGCAATCAAATGCGGGTGTCCATAAGCAGACAAAAGCTGAGCGCCCCAGATTAAAAGATGCCTATCTTGATTGGCCATCCATCAGTGGAACACAGAATTGGTCTGTGAAGATATCTTGTCATAAAATCTATTGCAAATTCTGGTTTATTCCTGCACCTACATTTGTAATTTATACCTATATACACGTACACTATTCTTTTGGATTAAGAGTCCTAAAGATTTTACACTAAACATTTTTTGTTATTCTATAGATACAGAAGTATTATCTATAAAAGTTTGCCTTGCTCTGTAACCTCTGACCAGGTGCTCTAAAGATTTGGTGTGGCAAATTATTGTCTCCCAAACCAGGTAAGGTAGCCTTCAGTGGTTTAAAGAGTCACGGCATGCACTGCAGCCTTTTCTTCAATTGTCATCCGGCTCTTTAGTAGCACGCCACTTTGTTTGGCACTTTAACCTTTTACACAAACAATTGTTAATACTGGCGCCAAGGGTGTCTGAACTGTAAATATTTACAAGGCTAAGATATATTGCCAAGGGAGAGCTGACACAGGCAATCATTTGGACAGACTGGCTGTATATCAAAGTCTGCTACCTCATTAGGACGGATTTCACAAAGAAAATGCTAATTGGTCTTACTCCCTAAATAAAGGCTTATTTGGTGTGTGTGTGTGTGAGAGAGAGAGAGAGAGAGAGACTAAAACAGCCAGGCTTGTTTAATGAGATGGCTTCTCTAATGAAGGATACCATAGTGTTGGAATCAGGCACTCGCTTCACCTTGGACTGGAGTGTTTCTTCAAGGAGTTCCTCTATCTCTCATTATTCCTCCACCTCCTCGACTCTACCTTTGCAGAGACAGTGTCTGCTAGGTCAATAGGTAGTGCTGGAGATGTAAAGATAGCTTTTCACTTTGCTTCATAACATTTAATAGCACACATTGACAATTCAGAATATATTTAGATAACTTTCTGAGCTGGACTCAATAGGATCAAAACAGAAAAGTGACAGACTAATTAAAATGGAGAAATAAAGGGTTTTACAGAGCATATGCAACACCCAACAATCACTGTCAGTCAAAGATGAGAACATAAGTATTAGGAGCAGCAGACCACTGAGCCGTCTACTTCTGCAAATAACTGCTATTGGGAATCAGGCACGAATTGGAGCTGTCCCGTGGTCACTGATCTGTTCCCATTTAAGATCCAGGCTTCCAGCAGCGCTTCCTGCCGTCAGATTCAAACGATACAGCTTCAATGTCTAAACATCTTAAGACAAATTTCTTTCCCAACAGCAGGTCTAAAGACTGCCTTGAATTCGTGTCAATCTCTTTATCTGTGCTTTGAAACCATGTTGAGCTACGAGGTGTGTGGTTATAATTTCAGCTCAGAGGTAAAGTTGGTTGTTGTAATTGATTATTTGTTCATGCTTCGCCTCCTTCGTTTTGCATGACTAACTTTCTGTCTGCTGCAGTCCATTATTAGACAGGCGTGTGTTCGGGACACACAGCAGTTTCTTGTTCACAGTCAACACTTGTACACATGGGGCACATTTGTGCTAACTTGAGCAGACTTCTTCCTCTCTTGAAGCCAGAGGTGAAAGAAGTCTGTACTCAAGTAAACATACTGTTGCTTCAAAATAATATTTCGCAAATAGAAGTAAAAGATTTGTACTTAAGTAAAGATGAAAAGTACTGAATGTCATTTTTTTCTCTAGTACCAATTACTTTTGAAAGTTGTTTAAATTGTAGAATTACTGCTACTAATACTATTACTACTACTACTGCTACAACTACTGCTACTCCTACTATTACTATATATTACTATTATTATACTACTGCAACTACTGTGGGTGGTACTAGGTGCAGACCACTTCAGAGGTAAAATTAGCGCTATTAGATCTAATATTTTAAATATGGTTCCCAACAAATTAGTTTGTTTTTACCTGAGAAAAAAACTGTACAATTTTGTCCTGGTTTGCTAAGATGCTTGATAAAGTCTTTGCCAAAGTGAAACCAAACACATGTCTTTAGATCCAATCCCTACATCACGTGGATTTTTTGAAAGGCGAGCTTTTAAAAATCATTTTTCTTTAGACTATTCTCCTCAGATGCTGCATTTAGAACAGCAGCTGTGGGACCCCTTCTGAAGGAGAGCAGTTTGGATCCTAATCATTTTAATAACTACAAACCAGTATGTAACCTATAATTTTTAAGTAAAATTTTAGAAAGGCTTGTTTTTATTCAGTTTAATGTATTGTTTACATAATTATAACATCCTTGAAAAACATTGCCTGGATTTAGGGTAAACCATGGTAGAGAGACAGCCCTGCTGAAAATTTCAAATGATCTCAGGCGTAACCATGAAAACCACTTTGTGCTGCATCCATGTATGAAAAGTACTGTATATATAAAGTTTTGATTGATACTACTACTGTTTCAACTACCACTACTGCTACCGTTTCTCCTGTACTACTTTTACTGCTGCTACTACTGTGCTCCACCCTGCCACTGACATAAAAAGTACTTTTACTTTTTACACATTTTAAGAGTAAAAGTAAAATGATTTTGCAAATGTATTCAGAAAATAATAATAATAATTTTTTTAATTACTCTAGTAAAAGTATTTAGTTACTTCCCACCCCTGAGTGAAGCACAAACACTTGAATATCATGTCCTGTGGCCTCCTGGCACATTCGCTGCCACTCGCCGTCCTCAGGTATCGGTGGTATTTGTAAAGAGCCTAATTGCCCAACTGTCTAGAAAGTGACCCTTGAGAATGTAGCCGGCTAATGAGCTCCCCAGAAGAGGGTCAGTAGTTAGCCGAAGCAACACCGGGCTCTGCTCCGTGATAAAGGTCACATACCACCAGAGAAAAATGCCACTGTGTGATGTGACGATCAAGGAAGGGAGGACTGGCCAGGATTTTCCTCGCCATTAAACAGAATGAGAGGAGCACAGAGCAGCGTGGATTGTGTTGTGGTGAAGTGGTGGCTCTGTCTGAGCTGTAGCACTTTCAAAACAGACTGAACACAGAGGCGCAGTGACAGGGCTGGACAAGAGAAATATGAGTGTAACCTTAGGAGGAGGTATTGTTTGTTACAATGGATGTATTCTACATATCTGCAAGATGGCTTTAACATCTCATCACAGTAAACCCTTTATCTTCAATGTGCTTTTACTATGAACCAGTGTATTCAAAATAAAAGGTACAACCAACATATATTTTCATTTCAATCTTCTTAACTTTATTATCTCCACCAATCAGGTCATATCAAAACCAATAGTTTGTTGGTTGCTTTCTTTGTCTGTTAGCAAGATAAGTTATGGTTTGATTTTGAAGCTATTTCCTGTAAAGTTTCATAATGAGAACAAATAGATCACTGTCTGGATCCAGGAACCTTTAAATAAGAAGAACATGCAAACTCCAAACAGAAAGGCTCTGTCCAGTTGCGGAAATCAAACCTGGGAGGTCCCAGCAAGAACATGTGGTGCAAAATTACTGCACCACCAGGCCGCCCCAGTAATGTTGCACCAGGAAGGGAATTTAATTTGTCAACAGACCCAAATGCCAGAGGTAGTACTTTTTACCGCAAGGTAAAATGCGCAGGTAAAAAGTTTCATATTTGTGAGATGGACCTGGCATTGAGAACAAAAATAAATTACTTTGTGGTGAAGAAAAATATATTACCTCTTGTGTGGCCCTCAGTATATTTTTCAGTATGTGGCCCTCAATGAAGTAAGTTTGGCCACACTTGATAGAACAAAATAATATTTTACAGTTTACAGTTAGTCAAGGTGGTAGCTGGTACACTGGGCACAATGTACGGAACAGCACAGAGGCAAGAGCGTGCTTTTGTATTAATTGTAGTGCCCTCTAAAATAAAATTTGACTTTAATATTTTAGTAATTTTCTATTATCCTATTAATTCTGTGTTTTTATATTTTACACATTATAAAAAAGGCTAAAACCTGAATGCTGGCCTAATACTGTGTCTTATTAATAAGAGGACCAAATTTACAATACAATGGTCCAGTTTTGGCCCGTGGGCCTTAGGTTTGAGACTCATTTTAACAGTGAATGTTGAATGTTGTGTGTGTGTGATTGAGGTTAGCGCTCATTAACTCCGGTCCAACACTGAACCATGTGAGCACTGTGACAGAAACAACAGCCGCTAAATGAGGGAACACACATCACTACCAATTTGATCACTATGTAGAACTCTAATTGCACATTTTAATAAGTGCATTCACTGTGCTGATAGTTAGGTCCGCCTTTCCTGACACTGTGGCCCTGGGACACGCTGCGGAAACATGAGGGAAGCCAACGAGCATTAATAAATAAGTAAGAACGTAAGATAGTGCAGCACATTACACTAGGTTGTTTGTTTTTTGCCAGTTTGTTGCCACCTGCTAAACAATTGTGACACGGCAAGGTTTTAATATGGAAGTTCATGCTTTTATTGTTGTAGTGTGTTTTTATGTGTGGTTTTATTTTTTCATGACTTCTGTTTTTATTCGCACAACCAGCCGCTTCACTATCCAGTTACACACATTAAATACACCTGTGAAGACGCCATGTAACTGTTTTTAGTGGCTGATACTGAAGGATGAACAGAGAGCACAGAGACGGTCATACACACCAGACAGTGGAGCTGCAGCACGATGGACATGGAACGCGCACGCAGCAGAGTGGACCACGAGCACACGGGGACAGCCAGCGCTACAAAGTGACATAGATGCAGAGGCAGAGTGGGAAGCTCTGCCTAGCCGTGTGAGTAGTAGTAGCACTTGGGGATATAAGCCTAAGGCTGGGGAAGTTTGTTTGTGGGAGCATACAGTGGGGCAAAAAAAGTATTTAGTCAGCCACCAATTGTGTACATTCTCCCACTTAAAAAGATGAGAGAGGCCTGTAATTTTCATCATAGGTATACCTCAACTATGAGAGACAAAATGAGAAAAAAAAATCCAGAAAATCACATTGTCTGATTTTTAAACACAACATGGCTCCATTCATTCTTTCCTTTACACGGATCAGTCGTCCTGGTCCCTTTGCTGAAAAACAGCCCCAAAGCATGATGTTCCCACCCCCATGCTTTACAGTAGGTATGGTGTTCTTTGGATGCAACTCAGCATTCTTTCTCCTCCAAACACGACGAGTAGAGTTTTTACCAAAAAGTTCTATTTTGGTTTCATCTGACCATATGACATTCTCCCAATCCTCTTCTGGATCATCCAAATGCTCTGTAGCAAACTTCAGAGGGGCCTGCACATGTACTGGCTTTAGCAGGGGGACACGTCTGGCACTGCAGGATTTGAGTCCCTGGCAGCGTAGTGTGTTACTGATGGTAGCCTTTGTTACTTTGGTCCCAGCTCTCTGCAGGTCATTCACTAGGTCCTCCCGTGTGGTTCTGGGATTTTTGCTCACCGTTCTTGTGATCATTTTGACCTCACGGGGTGAGATCTTGCGGGGAGCCCCAGATCGAGGGAGATTATCAGTGGTCTTGTATGTCTTCCATTTCCTAATAATTGCTCCCACGGTTGATTTCTTCACACTAAGCTGCTTACCTATTGCAGATTGAGTCTTCCCAGCCTGGTGCAGGTCTACAACTTTGTTTCTGGTGTCCTTTGACAGCTCTTTGGTCTTGGCCATAGTGGAGTTTGGAGTGGGACTGTTTGAGGTTGTGGACAGGTGTCTTTTATATAGATAACGAGTTCAAACAGGTGCCATTAATACAGGTAACGAGTGGAGGACAGAGGAGCCTCTTACAGAAGAAGTTACAGCTCTGTGAGAGACACAAATCTTGCTTGTTTGTAGGTGACCAAATACTTATATTCCACCATAATTTGCAAATAAATTCTTTAAAAATCAGACAATGTGATTTTCTGGATTTTTTTTTCTCATTTTGTCTCTCATAGTTGAGATATACCTATGATGAAAATTACAGGCCTCTCTCATCTTTTTAAGTGGGAGAACTTGCACAATTGGTGGCTGACTAAATACTTTTTTGCCCCACCGTATATTGCTGCCCCTGTTTTGTGTAGGTGTCCTGGCGTGTCAGTGAGGCCTGTACCAGACGGGAGTGGATTGGGATGAGTAAGTGAAAGTGTTGTGACACCAAATACACACAGGGGCAAAGGACACTCTGCCTGGCTGTGTGAGTATTATAGCAACACTCTACCATCGTAGCCTATGGCCCATATGTCTCATTGCTCCCGAACTGGTACTTGTTCTGTGATTGTAGGTGATCTGGTGTGCGACCCTGAAGCCCGCTCCACTGCGTGGATTGACTGCAAGGACCAGAGCCTTTTAGCTTACTAGTGTCTTTTTAACCTTTTTTATGGCCATTTTAGCCCAAATAATTTTTATGTACTTCAAGTGTGGGCATTTTTATTATTGTTAACTTGCTTTTGGAAATTGTAATAGTTTTAATTTAATTGTATGCTTGTCCTTGGTTCCCCACTGTGCTCACACCCAATCACCCCCCTCACACGCTCCAGAGGTAACATCAGTCCTTTCTCTGTGATTAGTGTTTTTAGCGTCTGCAGAGTCTGTCAGTATTTAAGCTGCTTTAGAGCTAGCAGCAGCAGTAGCCATAACATGTACAGAGCAGTGCTCGAAGGACACTATTTCCACTATATTTAACTATAGGGCTATTTTTGACACAATTCAGAATAAAAATGTGAATTAATTAAATTGTCCAGCCCTACTCGGTCCTGGTGTGTCTTGTGACTTAGTCATGTAGAAACATCTTTATGCACATACAAAGTTCCAAGCATTATGCGTCACTCTGTCGACGTTAATTCAACAAAAAAAGTATAATCAAAGCTTTGTACTAATCGCATAATTCAAATAACTTTATGAATCGTTTTAACCCCAAACCACATACACAAGATACAGATCCATTTCCATCCTCTCACCTTTTTTTTCCGTAAGAAAGAACGTAAGACTTTTTATCTAATGGTCATAGAATGACCATTGGATAAAAAGTCTTACGTTTTGGGATACTTTCTCCTGTAGGCTACACATACTACGATTATTCAGATCTTTTGGCAAAACAACTTTTAAGTAAAACCCACCAAAATAAAGTATGATTATGATGAGCATGTGCTAATACATGTAGATTATAGTGTTTTAAGTCATAGACTTATTAGGCGTATGATTTCAGATGCCATAAAGTAAAACACCACCTTATTTCGACATTGAAATATGCCTGGACTTGTTTAGAAGTCCAGAAAACCCGCTCCTCTGTATTTGAGGTAAAGAACAAACAATATCCCTTGGAGCTAGAGAAGAACCCATTAGGCCCATTAGTAGAACAGAAGTAGTGCTTTGCATGCTTCTGCTTTCTTTTCATACTTTTTGTTATTCGGATACCTGGCTCACCCTTTCCGCTCATTAAGCACTCGCACGTGGATAACTAAAGGCAGAAAAACAGACCTGTGTGAGCTCAAAAGCAAAAGCATGAGCATCAGCCTGATACTAATGGAACAAGTGGAATACACTAATGAAGCTCTAACCTCACCATCTCTGCTCCTCTCTCTGTCACACACAGTATCGCAAACATACTTTTTGTCTCTCTGTTCTCGCTTTTATAAACTGCTCACGGTGATCTCTGACACTGGTCCTACTTTGTGCATGTCCCATTATATTCTATAAGTAGTACTAAAGCTGCTTTTAATACAGCAACAACAATAATAGCTTTCAATGTGTATTTGTGAGATGGGGATGTTCAAACACTGCTTTAAATATATCATTTATTATAGTACACAATTAGCCAACTGCACATTCTTTGTTCCCTTTCAGAAGCCACAGTTTTATTTCTGTTACCAGTAGCATATCAGCACCTTACACGTGTATTTAGTTTCACATACATTTGGTTTTTTTTTTTTTTTTTTGCATATTAACTTCTATAATTGAGCAGTGAAGAGGGAGATAGGTTCATTTGCATTTAGGGAGAAGATAAGTTTTGTAACTCCCAAAGTGCAAAACATATGCAGGCAGCATTAATAATGTAGAATTAATTATACCTTAGAAGTTTAAACCACATGCTGCAAATATAATATACATCTTTCTTCAACTTTCTTCTTCTTTTTTAATGCTATTTTGGCAATTTACATGTTTTAAGATTTTGTCCCCTTTTTTGTCCCCTAAAGTCCAACTTTAAACAGGAAAAGATATGATGGTTTGTGTACCATTTTTTCGGGAATTACTCATTTTTAAAAAAGGTTAAGATTTACATATTTGACATTTGGCATATTTAACCTCAAGTACGCAATTGATTTATTTTTTGTTAATATTTATAGGAAACTAAATGTAAGATTTTATAATGATTTTTCCTGATTTTCATTCGTAATTTCATTTATTATGCTGGACCTGTGCTGACCCTGAGTTATAAAAGAATCTATTTTAATAATATCTTTGATAACGCATGCAAATACAGTTAATTACACCAAGTTTAAAAAAGATCGTACTTGTAAAGTAATAATTGTCTGCATCATTATCTTTGTGAAGGAGGTTATCTTTTGGTCAGAGTTTGTTGGTTTGTTAGGCAATTGGTCTGTAAGCAAGATAACTCAGCCAGGAAGATCTGATACAAAAGAATGTTTTAGTTAAGTGTGAACTTAACTTTAATTAAGTGTTAAAGCACTTTGAATTGCTCTGTGTATGAATTGTGCTATACAAATAAACTTGCCTTGCCTTTAGTATGGATCCAGATCACCATCTGGATTCAGGAAGAAAGTATTCCTTACCCTTGTGAGATTGGACCAAAGGTACTAACTCCAACCACAAGGTGTCAGTAAAGGAACAAATCATTACGATTTATCTCAGTATCAAGCATTGTCAAATCAAGCTTTGACATAAGGCCTTCTATTTTTTTAGGATAACCCTCAAAATGTATATTTCCATTTTTGTAAAGAAACTTGGGAATCACTGTTGTTTTTACAATTGACAAAGGCGAGGGCCTGCAGAGGAAATTGATAGTGTAAAAAAGTGCAATGTTAGATGGATGAAATTTGGCGACAACAACAAGAGACACACTGAGGTGGGTAGGCAGTAGGGGGAGGGGGTCACCACGCAGCGGCTCCTTAATACAGACTGTGGAAGTGATATATGACACAACAGATTGGCGCTGCTTCTGAAATACATCTGAATTCAGGCTTGTCAGGAGGAGGCAGATTACAGCGGAGACTGCCCTGCATCCAGCCGCCGGAGCTAAATGAAGACTTGTTAACTTTGGGATGAGACAATGAGAGGAGGATGCACATGTTTCTCTCTGCATGTGTGAGAGCAAACAACCCATGATACCAAAGGTTGTTGGTACAGGAGATTATGTAAAATATATACGTTGAGCAGTATTGTAAACTGTATGTGCAAGATATTCCTGTAGGCAAAAGAATCAAGCTGCACGAACAAGAGTTATATGGGGCATGTATATCTGCAAAACTTTTAAAAGTGCAGCTAATGTCAGAAATAAAACAGTTGTGCTGTGTCGATGTTTTTATGGCAAAGGTCCAACTTACAGATGTGTAAAAGCCTCTGAGTGTATTTTGATACAGAGGATGGGCTAGAAAATAAAAAGGAGTCTAAAATGTTAATAAGAAGATGGGGTTTAAAAGTTTTATCACAGGACAGTTTCCTAATTCAATATCCCTTTGCAGTCTCACGCAGGGAAATGTGTTAGTCATTAAACACATGTAAAAGTCTGCCCCAGGCTTGGAGTGGGGTACACTCTGAACAATGTCCAGTTAGTTGCAGGGCTAACACATAGAGATTTACACAGTAAGACTGAAACAATTCGTTTAATGAATGTAAACAGACTGGTGCATTGCATTAGGAACTTTGTGAATGGCACAGTGTTTTTGCACAGTTAATGCACAACGCACTAGCGGTGAGTCCTATGGCTGGGTGAATTAAAATAATTTTCAGTTTAAATTTTGGACCATGTAAAAAATAGCCCTATCATGAATTCAAATTTGGCAGAAATAGTGTCCTATTAGGACTGCACTGTCCACTGTCCACTGTCCACTGTATTGAGGCTAATGCTGCTGCTAGAGCAGATTAAATACTATCTGGCTAAAAGCACAGAATCACAGAAAAAAGATTTGTATTACCTATGTAATGCCTTTGCAGAGCAGTACTTATGCAGAATAGTCATTTGCTTAATCACTTTTAGCGTCTTTTAACACGACTTCATATAAGGGGTGTAACAGTACAGGTAGTTGTAGTGTGTTGTTTCGGTATAGCACTTTCAGTTCCATCCACTTGTGCAACGTTTCAGTAGAATCTAATAAATATAATACATTTACACTGGTCTTTTGCAGGAACAAATTTTCACATGTAAGTTTATTAAGTGGAGGTCTGTATTGCAAAGCAGTCACATCCAGCACATGACTGGGAAATGCCATGTCCCCTCGGTCTCTCTGCCTGTGTCAGTGATGAGCCCTGACCCTCCCCCCAAAGCAACAAAAAAGGCCATTGGTGTTTTTATAGCTGCAAACCTATGTCCATATCAGTTGTTAAAGACTCAGGGTTTTAACATATGATAAAGGTAATTATATAAAACTCTTAACAGGGTTTCAGCAGGGTTCAACAAGTTGAATTTAAGACTTTTTAAAGACCATTTTAAGACATATTTCATAAGCAAGCAGTGCACAAAAAAGACCAAATTTACAAAACCTCTCAAACAGAGGTTACTTTCACAGCACTGATACCACTGAATAAACATTGTTGTTCCAAATATTACTGTAGCACCATGAAAAGCTTTATATATATTTATAACTGCAGAATTTTAAGAAATGATTTGAACAATACCTAATATATTTTATTACATTATGAATTCAACCTGGCAGGTAAAGATGTCAATGATGCGATGAAGGAAGAGAGATTTGTTAGGGGAATTTTATCTCTATAATGGACCCTATTTGTGCCATATATTCCCTGTATTCATATGCCCCTAGGAACATATCACTGAGCGTATATTTACCTGATGTGTCACTGCATATTCAGGTGCTGCCTTTGGTTGTCCTTTAGCCTTTTCCAGAAAGTGCGCCCTTATCGAATTGTTTATATCTGAGTGTATGAAGCATTTTTCTATCAAGAGGTAGGGCCTTTGTCCAGTGCAGTTTAGTAGTAACCACTGACCAGGCAATAAAGCAACCTTGGAAAGAGAAGAAAGAGAAAGAAATTGTAGGCCTAGAAAGCAGAAATGCTGTTCATTGTCAGAAAATGTGTCCAAGGTGAGGTCCAGTCCAGACTGTGGAGGTGACGCACTGACAAGAAGTCATACATGCTGCCTATATTTGTTTGCCATTTTATGTAAACTATTCATAAACTCTGCACTGTCTCTTAGCAATGAAGCAGAGGTTCTCAACTGATCTGGCTTCGGGACCCACCATCACTCTATAATGACAAGCTGCAACCCAAATAAAAAAGATATTGAGGAATGTTAAGAGATAGTTTAGGAAAATTAGAAGATATTGAGGAAAATTAAGCAGTACTGACGTTAGGTATTAGTAACATGGATTGGATTGGAACTGGATTTTTTGCTCTGGTTGAGTTTCTTTTATATTATTCTATTCTGTATGTATTCTGTACCTGTACGGCCCAAAAGTTACTGGGATAGGCTCCAGTCACCCGCAACCCCTAACGAGAATAAGCAGTAGAAAATGAATTAATGAATATTCTGTATGTCCCACACTGCCACCTACTGTTAAAGAGTGTAAATTGATGATTTATTTTAAAAAATTTAACTTTCTTTTTTTGCCCTGGGAAAAGCCTGCAACCCACTAAAAACAATACTGCAACCCACTTTTGGGTCCCGACTCTATTGTGGCATTAACAAACTAAAATTGTTTGGATATGAGTTGTTTTAAAACAACATGGCTATGCAGGGTCACCCAGTAGTCCTCTGCATGGTTGAAGATAGTGTCTCTAAAACAGACGTTTACCTTGTTCAAGCATTGAATTTTCTGGTTTTAATAATTACATATGTATTAGCCTAAAACTCAACACAAAATTTGCTCAAATGAATATCTCCAACTGAAAAGCCACTAGTATTTTCATAAAGTTTATATAGTGAGGTTTATTTTTTGAGAAAGTATATAATCACCTAACTGCATATTGTGATAGGAACCACCTGAGAAAGATGTAATTTAAGCTTTTTTATTAGCAACTTTTAATATGCTGGCAAACTACAATACATACACTAGTACTGTTTAATGTGTAAGGCCAACCCAACTAAACTTGAAAGAAACATTTATTAACTCACAAATTCATTGATTTACTGCATTCTGTGCTTGGTCCCCATAAGGGAGCCGAGTCCCCGCCAGTGACTGTCTAAACAGATTTCTGTCCGAGTGGCACACATACACTGAGACACAGATGTGTGGTCTGCCTCACCTGGCTCCCAAGGGTGCTGCAGCGGTCAGAGAAGTGGTCCTCGACTCCCAGCTCCAATTAAAAGAACAGACAGTTTGTGAGAAGGAGCCAGGGTATGGCCTCCTTGCAGACGCAGAAACACTCCATCAGAATATTAATATCCTATAACATTTGCCAGTTTCCTGCTATCTCCAATGGCAGCTCTATTTATGCAACATAGTCATTTACTGCAGACGTACAAATAAAATACTTTACGATACTTTTGTGCAAAAGTAAAATGTGTTTGTCAGACTTATACAGGCTACACTGTATTTATGTGATAGCTGAGAGTAAATTTAGAAAATCAAATCATCAGGTTATTACAGAATAAAATATGACACACTATAACACATTACGACCTATGGTATCCTTAGAGTGAATGGCAGATGGCAAGAAATGCTCAACTATGTCCAAACGTGGACATGTTTGATGTAAAAATATGCATCTAAACAAGTTTTTCACAACTTAAGAATGAAGAGTTTTTAAAAACTCCTTGTAATGAATCATGCATCTCGCTCCAGGTGTTGTCATCAGTAGGTAATTCCCAGACAGATAGATCCTCCTCCTGTTGTGCAGCAGATGGCTCTTACCAGGACATACTGCGGCTGTCTCCCAGCTTCTTTCAGAGTGCTAATCAGCTGTTTATAAAGTATAGTAAACCTTGGCATCAACATACAACTACTGTGAATGTAAAAGTCCTTTGAACATTGGTTGTGCTCTGCTATAAGCTTGTATATTGGGAATCACCATGGTTCAATTACAGACCTTTTCTTCCTTTGTTGGTTATCCCTGCAAACCTTGCCCTGTGTCACAGGGCTAGCAAATGGATATTTTTCCCTCCAGGCTTTTTCCGACCTGTGGCCAGGCAACACAAGGGCCATTTATCTCCTCTGCAGAACGCTCAGAATAATCTGGGATGTGTGTGGACTCTCGTAAACAGAATCAAGCAGAACTGAGATGGTGGTATGGGCCATAGTCAGGAATAACTGTGCTAGTAAGGCTAATGCTCAGTGTGAGGCAGAAGTCAATGTGGTTTAGCTGCAATGAGCTGGGCAAGGACAAATGGTTCAGTAGAGCTCGGCAAAGAAATGAGGACAAGTTTGGGTAAATGGGCAGAAGCAATAAGACATATCAGGATATAGTGAAGGGAATGTGAGATTACGTTAAGAGCAGGCCTGAGGATATGGACTGGGGTGCGGTCAGCCATGCTTTTTCACAGATATGGATGGAGGTGGAGATGGAGGAGCTGTTCTTTTAGTTTATCAGGATTACATGATGGCATACTGGCTCTGATTATGACAGATTGGCTGAAGGTTGTTTAGAAATCTCTTGACCGAGACATGCAGTTTTCAATACAGGTAAACACCACTTTGCTTTGGAGAATATTATCATATTTTGGACTTTGTGTTTATAGAAAAAATATTTTAAAATATTTAACAATGAAATGACATAACAATTTGTTGAAAAAATTCCACTTGCAATTTTCTTAGTTCAATGGGATGATGAGGGTGAACAGTTGCAATCTTCAATCAGCTGCAAACATTTAGGATGTCTTTATATCATTAAGGCTTCTACAGTAGATAGTCTCTCTTGTCGATTCATAGTGAGTGACTACATTGCAGAAAACTATTACTGAATTACTGCCACACAAATGCCTACCCCAGCTTTAATTTTGTCACGTTCCTCTTACACCCACCAAAGTGTAATCACAACAAATCAGGGGTTGAGTCTATGTAAATGTCAGGCCATTAGTGAGCTCCAGTCTGCTCCTGTCTAATTGGAACATGGTAAATATAGCCGCTCGACATCGATCCCTCACATGCTGCTCTCTCACCTTCCCTCTCCATTATTCTCTTTCATCTTTGTCATTTATTTCACCACTGATCATGTAACTCTCACTTGCAGTACAATGCTTTGTTCAAAACAATATAGGAGACTATCATGCTCTTCGTGCGCTCGCTCTCGACCCTTCTTGTGTTTGTAAACAGAACGCTTACGTTCCAAAGACTAGTACCATAAATTAAAAAATAATACATTTTTAATGCAGCAATTAGCGCTAGCCACCAAACATCTCAAATTAGGAATAATCAGAACACGTTTGGCAACTGACAACCACACGACCACATGTGAGTAATATCAGAGCCTGGTTTGATAACATTAGTGAGTGTGTCAAAGTATAGCCGTTTAATGTAACATTGCAATTAGCATCTCTAATTAGCATATAAGCTAAAGGCTATGTGTTTACATTATTAAATTTATGTTCATATTCATGTTATGCATGCAAATAGTAACAGAAATGTGTTGGACCACAATATTTTGACACTGTATGCTCAGATTTAATTCATCAATCACCACAAATCCTACTTTTAAAAGTTAACATTAGCATCTGGTACTGGCACACAGATCTGGGTCATATTAATTCAGAGTAATTTTTATTAAATATATAAACAACAATTATTTGTTCCTGCTGTCCATTAATTAATTCATATTTTAATATTTTTATTTTGCTCCCTCGTAGAAATGATTGGGATAAAACGTTATTCTTGGCACCAGGCTGCGTGTGCAACTTTTTAAAACATGTCATTCCTGGAAAGGTCTATATAGTCCAGCAAAATTTAAATCACTGTTCCAGACCAGTCCGCTGCTTATGTAACAGGCAATGATAACAGCTGAGCTGCAGCGCATTTTAGAGGTGGAGGGGGAGGCACAGGCAGTAAAGTGTGTGGATAAAAAGCAGAAATTAGAACCCTGGACTTAAACTACAGTCTATAACAGAGGTGACTTTAACTAAAGTAAGGAGAAAGAAACGAGTCTGCAGAAAAGAGACTCCACTGCACGTCGGGTGGTTCTGTGACTCTGTGTTGTGTGCATGGCATTAAATTCCCACTATACACTGTATTTATATATATCCTGTATTCTTTTTGTTTGTCCAGAAAAGCTACAGTAGTTATTAATGTTTGATATGCATTACAATTTCTATAATGTTTTCACATTTTGTACACAAAGACAAGCATAACTTCTCCACAATGTTCTCACAGTGTAGTACTACAGTAATAAGTGCTACCAAGTGGGGGCAGGATTGTAAAGGCTCCAAAAGCGATGTGAAGGGTCTGTCTGACTGTGCATTTAAAGACGATGTGTGCCACAGACAGCCACAGAGTGTTTAGTAACATAAGGACTAAGTCACTTGTAAAGTCAGGATGTTCTTTACATGTTTAAGAACAGATTGTATCTGCTGACATGTGCCAGTGCCCCAGTGATATCTGAACTCACACTAATAATTGATGACTGAGATGAGCTGTTTAATAGAGCACACACAAGAACACAAGCTGGTAAATGACACTTAATAACAGACAAGAATCAGGAAAACATTCACAATTCATTTTCCAGTACACGGTATAATTTTTGTAGGGTTAGGGTTAGGGTCAAAATATATTAGATGATAATATACTGATGGAACAAAAAGCGCAACTGCCGCACTACATTTTGCTTCAGACAACTGTGACTTATTGCCAGTGCAGTGTGTTCCTGCTAAACTGTAAACCATGTATGAATAGAGGGGTAAAGTGGAATTTGAGTAATATCAATTTTATTCCCTTTGCTAAAGTGAAAAATTACTCACTGTACCATGAACAGTTTTAGTGCTGACCTCCCTGGGGCCCACAGTAAAACTGAGCTGAGGGGCCTGCTTCTGACCTCAAACTGCCAGTGTGAGCTCGACTGTACAGTATCGAATTTACTGGAGCTGGAGCTGAAGCTGCACTGGCCCAGTGTTAACACTGGCTGCAGCTCAGTGTGGCCCAACTCAAGTTTGCACTGGCACTTCTTTAGCTGAAAACCCCAGCACAGCGGCTGTAAATCAAAGATAACATTACATTACACGTATTACTTTTTTGTATTAAAAATGTATTCAGTTGTAATTTTCTTACCCATTTTAAAATATTATATTGAATATTTAAAATAAACCATCGCCTCCTAAAATAAGCAAATTAACAAAGCTGGGTTTCCTTAGTATATTATATATACAAGATTATATACAAGAGAAAAGTGGAAATGTATCAGTGTTGGTACCTGTGAAACTGTCTCTAAAACAAAGCTGAGAGGGTCATCACATGCACATCACAAAGTGCTCGATGGTCTCTGCCGCCTCAAATCCATCCTCCGCTGACGTCTCTTACCAGGCTTCACCAACAACTCCAGACCTATTAACTTAATCCTTGTCCTTTCTGCTCTATCCTTCCTCTGTATCTAATTTGTCACATTTTCTCCAATAAACCCTTGTCCAGACAGACAAAAGAGAGAGATGCTGTGCACTAGTGCATCACCCCCTTCCACCTTAATGTTACTTGTACACACTGAAATTTGATAAAACACATTTATCTAATTACTGAAAAATGCACTATTTGTTTCCTTTAATTTCATTACAAAAGAAGGATAAATGGTAAAATCAGACACCTTCATGTGTACTACATAACTGATCTATATTTAGATCTGTCATATGTCACTTCAGTAGTTACAAACCGTGTCTATATTGAAAAGATCTCAAAGCCTAATTTTCCCTTTGCCATCAGTCTCCACACCTTCCACTTTCTCCTGTGACTAAATGTGATTGATTCAATCAATAAGGGTGGATAGATCTTACATGGCCATTACCCATAAGCCTTCAGTTTATTGGCTAATCTTTCAGAAGGACTTTTTTAAAATAGACATTTACCATTGTCATCTGTGTGAATTCTAATCATAAAAGTAAGTAGGTAATGTTTCATTTTTGCATGTAAAAATGGCTTGTTATTCATCATAACCTAGAAACCAATACAAGGTGTGGTCGAAGACCATTAAAAAGGAAACTGTTTTTTTCCTTTCAGTTTTGGAGAAAGTGACAAACTAAATTGCGTGTTTATGTTCTCTGCAGTGTGTGTTTTTCATGTATGAGAGAGTCCGTGCTTGCCTATATCTGTCTATGTGTCGGTTGCAATTACTCTCTCCTGGCTCCTATCTATTGCTTCATATATTGTATGCACAACCAAGCCCGCATCAAAGTGAACTGTGCCCGCAAGGACATATTTAAAAATCAATGCAGTCTTGGATGTAGCTAAAAAATTTATCATTCGTTGGCATCTCACTCTGAGCAGCACACACCTATAGACACAGACAGGCACGCACCAATCCAAACTCAGTTACGCGGTGCAGACAAAAAGCCATGTTAGTAACTCATCTCTGTGGGAGCCATGACACTGTCTCAATAGCAGCACTGTTAGTGAATGACAGCAGCTCAAGGCCTGGGATGTTTCATCACTTCCACTGGTCATTATATGCTCTCTGACAGGTGAGCATGCACATCAAAGACACAAACACCAATACATGCCTGGTACAAACAGCAGTGAAGATTCCTGATTATGTTTGAGTTTCTGATGCTCTCTTTGTAATCTGCTTTACGGTGAATGGCCCTGAATATAAACACATGAATACACTGAATTCAAGTGAATGCAGAAAAAGAGAGAACACATGCAAGTAGTGAAAATCTGTGTAATCTTATAATTTGGACATTGAGGCCTGTTTTGGATTATTCTCTTAACTTTTCTTTGGCATGTTGCAGTCTATTATTGTAGTTTCCACTGTGAACACAAATTTTGCCATCAAATCTAAAGATAGATATTTTTAATTTGTGCAGCAGCTCATTTCAAAGGGGGCTTCTTAAAATGTTTCCACAAAAAAAAATCTTGTATGTAAAACACGCACATAAAGTTGACTCTGATTTTGCTAGTGAATATGATGTTACAGAAGCTATATTATGCAAAGGCAACTTTTTGTGCTTTCTACCATGTTATAATGTTGTTCCCTTATCATACCTGGAGTTGTGTTTTGTATCATCATGCCTGTTTGAGCAATCCAGTAGTCTCTGGTGCTGAGTTTCTGTGACCTCAACTGACCAATCAATCAACAAGCCCTCTACATCTAGTCTGCTTTCATTCATTTAGTTTCTTTGTGGCAGTAGTAAAGCAATTATTGGAAATGCTTTCTTTTGCAACATGACATTTTAAAAGGATGTAAAACGACGGGTGCTGTTTTAGAGATGACCAAGGTTTGACAAAAAAAAAAAAAAAAAAGACAAAAAAAAAAAATAAAGGTAAAAACAGAATATAGCCCCTTCATCTAAGAGCATATATTGAACATACAGTATCTTCACTCTTATCACACCATCTTTAATACTTTACTAAGTCTTATAATTGTACATTAAGTAATCCTAACCTTCTAATTGTAAGCAGAAAGCAGCAAAGCTTAGTAGCTGAGGTACGCTGCTGACTGATCATAGCGTGGCCTATCAGACCATCATAAATTGGTGCAAAAATCACCTGCCTGTCTGCTCTGTACAGTGAATTTTTCCAAATTGATTTATTTTTTTTTTTTTTTTTGCTAGATGTCCCTTCTGACACAACCCTCTCCATTTATACAAGCGTTGGAGTGGCAGGCTTATGTCCACATGTGAAGTCATTAAAAATGTACATGTATGTATACATTATTAAGCAGATAAGGTGTTTTATAAATGTATTTTGTTGATAGCTGCTTGTTTAACAAACAAAAGAATACACTGTTGCATTGTTCTGTTAAACCAGATTTATTTTGCTGGATTATGGTTAGAGTCACTTTACACTCAATTGCCCAGTTGTTTAGAGTTGTATTGAGCCAGAACAGAGCATAGCCTTCCCTATTTATTTTCTGGCACAGACTGACTTAAGAGCCACGAATTTAATATATTAAGACACTGGTATATCTTTATATTGCTTTTGTGATTGTCAAGGGCCTTTGGTTAAGGTGTACAAAGAAATGGAAAAAAAGAAGACAAGCAAAGACTGTGTCGCAGGATTGCTGCAGTGTCTTCCTCACGTAGTGAAAATGACAGAAGATAATTCTTCATATGTGCAGACAAACTGAGTTAGACAATGAGAAGTAGTGTCAACTATACACATTCTTTGCCATATTTATGCCAAAAACAAAACTGTTGGAAAAACCCATGATGAGGCAAGTATTATCCATATCAAAAATAATATTACTCAAGTAAAGATAAATGTACATTAGTAAATTACTTTAAAGTAAAGTTCTTTGTGTAAAGTGTAGGCCAATTTCAGTACTTAGTCCTTACTACCGCAACTACTGCTACCACTAATTCTACTACTACTATTACTACCCACTTTGCCATCGAATTTGAAACTTAATGAATAAATCTACAACATTACATCTCTGGTAGGGCATTAAAGGATAGTTTTACATATCCCAACAGGCAACAGTCAAATCAGCAGTAGATGGCTGATGTTATCAGAATTTTAAAGTGCTCCAGAATAAATAAGAGTTTAGATTTTCTGCCTGAGCCCAAGTCTGACCCCAACTTTTGCCCGAGCCCAGGTCTGACCCAAATTTCCTGTATCCTCGGGTTGGGTCGGGCTGGGCCTAGGCTGTAAAATCAAGCGTGTCTTCCCAGGAACTGGAGAATGTAGAGAGATAAACAAAGAGTGAAAGGAGCGAAGAGAGTTAACCATGGAGGACGAGTCTTCGGCCCTGGTGAAAACTATGGATCTCCTCTGTGCGAGCACCTGTGCGACTGCAAAAAATTGCCATTGTGCGAACTTTTACGTAGACTATAGACACATGCAGTTAATTTATACTGACAGATAAGATCTTGAGCTTTTCTACAGTTTTTGTTTTATGTCATAGGTCCAGTAATCACGGAAATAGTCACCGTTAAAGATTAAAAAAAGCTAAGTATACTAAATATAGCCTAATTACATACAGCGCATTAGCACACAATCAGCAAGAAAACACGCAATGTTTATGCACGACAGTATCTTTGATGTTTACTCAAAAATGGCCAGAAAAGAGATATTTACTGCCCATAACTTGGCCAGAAGGATGAGAGAAGACTAGAGAAAGAAGCTGTTCCTCTGTTCAGAGCACAGAGACATGAGAGGGGGCGGGGCCATGGCAGTTGTGCAGGACAGAGACCGCACCAGGATCACAAAAACACAAGAGGTTCAGGAAACTTTTAGTCAAATAAATATTCTACAAAAATAAAGAACAATGTGCCATCACATGAAGGAGGATTTCTTCTCTAATGAGTCTGTGAGTGCATAATGTGAATCATGTGATACAGATTTCACAGACAGGTGATCTTCACCTGTGCACAGACAGCTCTCTCTGCCCCACAGTGAACAGTGAGGATTTATTTTATGGAGGTTTACAGTTACTGAGCAGCCTTTCTCTAATGTTTCTTATGTGTTTAAGCTGAGCTCAATGACTCTGACCTACACACTTTCACCTGCAGTTCCCCTGTTGCCCACAAGGGCCCCCCTCAGTGTGCTGGACTGTAGGATAATGAGGGCACTGTTCACTTTGTAAATGATAGACTTGCTCTTATGTTGCAGCAGTGGAGTCTGGTGTGATAAATTACATGACAACATTCAAAAGAATTTAAGCTATCTTATCAGGCTAGAATAATCTGAAGAGCGTATACAAGTAGGAGAACCGCTGCTACATGTAAAAATTCATTTCAGCCCTATGTGTTAAGGCAAAGTCAAAAATAGCAGTCTTTATCAATGAATAAAACAATTAAATATGCAGTATATTATTAAATGCAGGTTTTCATACATTTTGTTTGATGCTCGTACATTTTTGATGGTGCTCCTAAGCTTTCAAATTTAGGAGCACTAGTGCTACCATGGAAAAAAAAAAGTTAATTTTGAGCCCTGATACAGTCTCCCGCTATTTTATATCATGTAGTTCAGTCTTTCATTTTCATTTCATGTGAGGCTGGTGTGAGCTCTATATATTTTCCTTCATTTTAATACTTCACTGACCTCAACTCTTTCATACTCTTATGAAATGACCACAGATTGACCCTGAAATGCCACAGTGTAAATGCATTTCTATATGCCATAGAACTACATAGGACTACATTTTCAGCAGACCAGCCCATCCTCCAGCAACATCAAATCCACTTCGGTGTAGCATACCCATGAGGGCTTTATGCTGCTTGTTATTTATGTAAGCCTATTATACTTATCTGCTGCATTGTGAAGCTATAGGAGCTGAGCCATTAGTGTAAGTTCATTAACATTTGACAAGTGAGACATGAATGATTCCTAATCTGGTATAGTATAGAGTATAATATTAAAAACAAGGCTTTCTTTGTAGTCTTTAGATTGTTTAGAGCAGTGAGACTATTGTGTTGAGCCCCATTGTGAGTGGAGCTGGCCCTATCTTGCAATGGTATAGAAGCACCTTTCAGACAGACATTTATGGATACATATCCTTGCTGTTAATTATCTTGCTAACAAACTAACCAAACAAACAACTGACAAAAACATCCAGCACAAAAACTATAAACATAACCTTCTTGTCTTGACAAAGATAATTAATTGCATAATCCCGTGTTTGCCTGAAGTAAAGCAATGGATAAAAGTGCATTAGAATGAATGCCGTTGAACTTTTGGTTATTTCATTCCTAGCACACATCCACAATAAGATACAGGTTCTCTCCTTAATACAGCCTGGATTCAAGGCAACACAATAGTAGTGAAAGAGCTGGACATTATTAGAATGTCTTCATCCTTTATTACCTTTAACTGTAGGATCAACACATATTCTCCTAAGTCTTAGCGAGTGCAACTGGGAAAACATCCACATTATAAACAGAATTTGAATTAAAAATGAAAACTAGGAAACATTATTTACTTTTTATGTTTTTTTTTCTTCCTTGTGGATATAGGGAGTACAGACAGCAACCTCAGTTCTATAATGTAGACAGAGTCAAACTACGCACTACAAGAGGCAATATTTTCATATATGTAGTAAATGGTATAGCTGTCAAAAATGAATATTCAAACTGACAGTGCCTTAAAGAATAAATGTGAATGCAGATCCATGTAAACATGTAATGGGTACCATAGTTTAAGGAGAGCCAAATTTTTAGACAACATATAGTGGCAGCAGAGGTGGGTAGCCAAAATTTGTACTCAAGTAGAGTATTACTTCAAAAATAATATTACTCAAGTAAAAGTCAAAGTAGTCAAGTACTGAGTAACTGTTTGGATGTAATGTCTGATTTATGTTTTTTGTAACATATAGACATAGGCAGAGTAGCCATAAATCATACCCATGGAAGAGTATTGTTACTTCAAAATAATTTTACTCAAATATAAGTAAATAGGTAAGTGTGTTGCAGTAAAGCTACTCTTAAAAGTACAATTTATTAAAAATTAAATTATTCAGGTATTCAAGATAACAGTAATTTCAACACGTTACTACCCAGCTCTGTGTGACAAAAAGATAGGGTAAAATCTATTGGAATGGGGTCAGTAATATTGTCAGTGTATTTGGGTAATATTATTTGGATAAAATGAAAATGATTAAAAACTCCTTAACCCTCAGCATCATTAACATTTAATCTGATTATCAAATGAGCTAAATACCAACAACACCACCCCAGGAAAGTCATTGGGAGAATAATTAAAATGGAGATGGAATATCTAAGGCTTCTGAGCGAGTTCAATGAAGGATTTGAGACTAGATTCCATTTGTTTTTAGTTTTGTACAAATTTAGCCTTTTAACCTTTTATTTTCCAATAATTTGTCAATTTTAAAACTGTAATATTAATCCCTAAAGCTCTACACAACAACAGATGCCCTTAGGTACCAATTTGCAAGAGGAATTGAATTGAAAGAAGAGGCAAGGCTGAGTTACCACATTATTTAAAATAAGCATTTCTACCTTATTTGCAAATACATAATGTTTATTAATTGATGGTTCAAATGGCCAGCAATATCTGCCTTGTAGTTGCTCACCAGCAAAAAAAGCCAAATTGCACCATGTTTAGCAATGTGTGGGGAAGCTATGAAACAACACAAAAAAAAAAAAAAAAAAAAAAAAAAAAAACCACAACAAAATAACAACAGGAACAACAACAACAACTGTCCTACCAAGTGATGGTGGAAACTGGCAAAAGGTGGAAGAAGGGAAAAGGGGTTGGGCAGAGTGCTCAATGACAGAGAGAGAGAGACAGAGAGAGCACACAATGGAATGCCTTGTGTAGTCTAGTCAAGCTGGCAGCAGAGTCAGAATTTATGTTGCTACACTTCCTACTGGTACAACATACTGTATATCAGTGGTTTCCACCTTTTTGGTAACGTTTAATCTAGAAATCTAGGAAGAAAAACATGACATAGTTGGTTGAATATTCTGAAGTTTTATTGTTGGGGGGTCCGTGATTTTCGGAATTTTAAGAGAGCTGTGACACTTGTATGGAGGACCATAAGCGCCACGCGAAAAGGAATAATGCTTTTACTAAAGGAGTTTTTAAAAGAGCATTTAATAAATTGATTACTAAATGGTTTTATTAAATGAGTTTTTAAAAGAGGATTTAATAAATTGATTAATAAATGGTTTTATTAAATGAGTTTTTAAAAGAGGATGTAATAAATGGACTACTAAATGTTTTTAATAAAAGAAGGATTAATAGCGTTATTCATTAATCCATTTAGGAAACTGATTTCTAAATGTATTTACAAAACCTTTTCGGAAAAGCATTTGCAAAATGTATTAGCTTCTCCGATTAGCTTCTCCATTTAGCTTTTCCGTGGCGTTCCTGGTCCTCCTGGCTAAAGTTAAATAAAATAAAAAGAAAAGCGATGTAACGAGCTCTGTGATTGGTCAGAGTTACTCGCGCTCTGATTGGCCAGAAAACAGGGGTTATGCGCTAACTATTTATGCATTCGGCTAAACTGAATGATCCACTTCCGGTCACAGCTTCAAAAAACATATTTATGTCTTACACATATTTATGTCTTACACATCGCAAAATAAAATCACCAAACTAACGCTGCTATGGACTAACGCAGTTTTATCCTTCAAACAAGGGTTTTAGCATTTATGTGTTAAATATTTAACTAATCGCTGAGCATGGATGCGGGATATTGTTGTGTCAATTAACTAAAACCGTCACCTGGCGCACATTATTTCAGCAGATATAAAGCACACAGGAACATTTCACTAAAGTATGCGACCAAAAACAACCACAGTGTGCACAAAAACATCTGAAAACGCGACAGAAGAGCTGTGAAAGTGGCTTCAAAACAACGGTTGTAGCCTCGGAGTGTAGAAATTATTAAATATGTCAAAGTGCCTTAATAGGTGTATAATAAATTAAGACTGTGCTAAAATGGGCAGTTGTGTTGTTTGTTATTGAGTATCACGTAATTTAACTTGCTGTGTGCTTTTTACGTAAATACGATCACATCACCCCTGTTCTCCGCTCACTTCACTGGCTGCCCATTCAATATCGGATTAATTACAAACTCTGCCTCCTCACCTATCAGTGCATACAAAGAACTGCCCCGGCCTACCTCTCAGAGCTTCTCACATCATACACCACCTTACGACACCTGCGCTCATCCTCCACCCACTGCCTCCATCAGCCCAGGACCAAACTCTCCACTATGGGAGACAGAGCTTTCCAGGCTGCAGCCCCACGCCTGTGGAATGCCCTCCCAGAGTCCCTGAGGGCGCCTCAGAGTGTGAAGACCTTTAAAAAAGGACTAAAGACTTTTCTGTTTAAAAAGGCCTACTAGAATTTTGCTTTGTTTACCTTGTGTTAGGATGTTTTAAATGTAATTTGTAAGTGTTTTTTTTTATCATCTTTTTATGCTTTCATTGTAGCACTTTGAGATTTCACTGAAATGTAAAGTGCATTACAAATAAAATTTATTATTATTATTATTATTATTATTATCTTTTGCTTTTAAGACTTAAGAATGATTTGTGAGCAGCAGTATGGTTTCATGCCCAGAAACAGTACAACAGATGGATTATGCTTTGAGGATGATAGAGAAATACGGAGAAGGTCAGAGGGAGCTGGAGGAAGTTCTGGTGAAGGTCTGCTCTGGAAAGGAGAGGAATGAAGGTAATTGCAGCAAGACATGCATGTGTGTAAATGAGAGAGACCCCTGTGGAGCGGTTAGGTTACAGGGAGTGTGGAAAAGAGGTGAAGAGGCATGTGCAAGCAGGTTAGAATGGGTGGAGGAACATGTGAGTTTCAGCAAAAATGAAAGGTGTACAAGACAGCTGCGACCAGCTATGTTGTATGGTTTCGAGATGGTGGCATTGTGGAAAAGGAGGCAGAGTTTGAGGCAGCAGAGGTGGATAGGACAATTAATATCAGATGTTTTGGAAATAAAGTTGGAGAGGCCAGATATACAGAGGAGGGATAGTGAATATATTGGTAAAAGGATGCTGAGTTTGGAGATACCAGGCAGCGGGCTAAGAAGGAAGCCCAAAGACAAGATTATAGATGTATTGAAAGAGGACATGGAGGTAGTTGGTGTGAGAGAAGAGGATGCAGAGAATAGGGTGAGGTGGAAGCAGATGATTCGCTGTGGCAACTCCTGAAAGGGAACAGCCAAAAGGTAAAGAAGAGGCTATGAATGATCTTCTACAAACCCTAGATTAGGAACATCACAGATAAAATAATTTTGAGACTTTAAGTAACAAATCTTTTGTCAGTAATTGCAGTAGATGAATGGGTTGTTGTGGGCCTTTCATTTGGCAGATTGGTTGGGTTAAAAAGCCTTTTGATAATCTGATGTTCAGTGATAGTGGCTAATGAGTGGAAGCCAGAGACAGTTTATCCTCATTTGTAGTGGTTACAGGTATTTGAATCACTGTCTTCCTCTAAGTGTGATTATGTGGGTGAGATTATTATATGGAGCTAGGGTAAGTAGGTTATCTGGCATGGGCTCTTGCTAATGTGTGCAGAGCAGACAGAACAAGTGGCTTTGTGTTTGCCAATGTGAGATCGAGAGAGTGAAATGTTTCCATTTGCACAGTAATGAAGTGGGGTCAGAAGGCATCTGTAGTGCTTGCCTTTCACCTAATTGTGCTCATGTTCTAATGAACTCCATACTCCATTATTTTGCTGACACAAGCTTTTCAGTGCGAACACAATTATAAAGACAAAAAGGCACAAGTGCTTTAGTTGCTGTGCTTAATATTTTTGACACATTTTACAATGTGTAATTGTAAATTGTAGAGCTTTGATTTACATACAGACTATCAGCACGATCTAAAGTTAAAGTTTTGTTTTGTTCATTAGTAAGTATCTTGATGGCCTGGCCCACAGGACATCTGAGAGTATGTTGGGTTCTTTGGGTCCAGAATAAATTCTGGATACTACTATGATTTTGGCCTTGCCATAGTTTGTGGCATACCATATGGTAATTTCTGGAGCTATAGAACATGTGTGCAATATACTCTTAACATGATTATGACCACTGACAGGTAAGGTCAGTAACACAGAGTATCTCTTCATTGCAGCACTGTTATTACAGCATTGTTAGTGGGGAGGATATATTAAGCAGCATGTGACTGAGGAGTGAATGAATAATGGACCAAATTGTAAGGCGCTTTGAGAAACTTCTCAAGCTTGTAAAGCGCAATATAAATCCAATCCATTATTATTATTATTATTATTAACTTTTTGCCCTCAAATTTATGTGTTAGAAGCAGAAAAAATAGGCAAGCATAAGGATTTGAGCAAATTTGACAAGGATCGAATTGTGATGGTGTCAGAATACACAGTGCATGACCACAAATAATAGGCAGACAGTCATCATCTTATGACTGATCTAGGCCTTCAGATATTGATTATGGACTATAGAATGTTGATTCTGAGCTATTTTTTAACAGTTCAAAATAAAAAACACAAAGTAATTGAATTAATTCAATGTATTGCCCATGTGCAGAAACATCCGCATAAAAAGTTCAGTGCACTATGCTAGTCATGTGTGCAAAAAGGTAAAGAAGACAAAGAACTTTAATCAAAGCTTTTTACTGATCAAATTACTCAAATAACTTCATGAATGAATGGATGCTGTAACATTTTAGAATATAGTACTTTTTACTGAATGTAAAGTAATCTCTTGTAGTGTCATTTTACTTTTCTTGTTTTTAGGGTGACTGTAACATCTGTCTTGAAACTGCAGAATGGCCTTTTGGCTAACTCTGGCATATTTACAGAAATGTTTATTAAAATATGCATTGTCGCTGAAATAAATAAATAAATAAATAAATAAATACATACATAATCTTTCCAGGTCTAACCTGATTAGTGTAACTTTCCTTTACCTTTGTTCTTTGTTTATACTTCCCTCTTTTTAGCAGTCACATTCAGCTTTGTAGAAACTTTTAGCACAAGAGAAATGTATTGACAAAATAAGAGTTCTTTGATCAGTCATTGTCCAGGAGTGGAAATGGTTTCACTCTTGGATGATGCAGGGTCAGTGAGCTCTGTGAAAGCAGTAGAGTCCATTTCCAATGATAATAAAAATTTCTGGCCTTGGTAAGCTCTGGGCAGCCTGGTCTGAGCAGCTGAAGGAAACTAAGTCTTTCTTGGTGCTTATTGCTATTCATGCTTTCTGCTGCTGACTGGCCCTTAATTATTCAGCTGCATAAATTACCTCTAAAGCAGAGAGTGGAGTCATGGTGTGCCAGGAGGGAGCAGGCCTGTCAGCTTCAAAGGGCCAAAACCTGCAGAGCTCCTGTGGGCTTCACTCCACTTAACACCAGTCACTAGGTATATATGTCTAGGCTTTCATAAACCCCACTTAAATGTCATGGGGAAGCTGGTTTCCCCATGCTAGGCTCCAAACTAAATGGGACTTTCTATTAAATCAGACTGAGTGGCTTTAGTGACCTTCATTGGAATTAAGTCAATGAAGGCGACGAGAGATGCCATCTTCATGACATACCCATAATAAATTTTTTCATCTAAAAATAGCAAAGATGAGATTTTAAAGGTGTATATTTTAGTAACTACATGACATACCACTTACATCAATCAGGCATAAGACTGACCATCTGCCTTTTATTGGTGGTCATAATGTTATATGTCATGACCCCCTCCTTAAAATACACCTCCATATTAAGGGGCAATCTGTGATGCACTGTGTATTCTGACACATTTTTTTATTTTATAGAATCAGCATTAATTTCTTAAGCTAAAGAAGCTTGTCTGTTGGTAGGGACCACACAGGCCAGCCTTCACTCTCCACATGCATCACCTGTTGCCTGTTCACCCCTGTTCCTTTTTTTGAACCGCTTTTGACACATACTGATCACAGCAGACCAGAAACACCCCACAACAGTCTAGTCGTCTAGTCATAACAAACTCACTCAAATTCTTTCGCTTGCCCATTTTATTGCTTCTAACACATCAGATTTGAGGTAAAACTCACTCAAATGCACTTATGAGATGCCAGGATTAGAGAATATCTGTAATTCACTTCACTTGTCGTCAGTAGTCATAATGTTATGCCTGATCAGTGTAATTGCTTCTTCAGAAACCTTTTCAGGTCCAGAGCGTCTATAGGCTCCCAGGTGTAGTGCAGACATACTTAACTGTTCATTTTGACTAGTGTTCACCTGTAAAACATTATGTTCTGCAGACCGTTTAGTGTGTATAACCAACAGCTCCGCAGGGGCTCACAAAGACTGAGCAGGATAAAGTGAATGACCCAGGACTCTCCCGTAGTGATTTCTGTCAAGGTGCTGTTGAGCAGTGTGTTTAACCCCCACTTGCTCCAGTGCAGCTGTCAGGTATAAAAAAAACAGCCAGATATAATGTAGTTACACTGGTTATCTCCCATGTGTGAATTTGTGTAACTCATCTGATGAATATGAAGCAGGTGGCAGGACAAAAAGGTCAGAAAAAGTTCCCAGGAATGAAAAACTGTGAGATTCAGTTATGGGGCAGGTTGATGTGGTGTGAATCCTAACACAGAACAGTTCTTATTATATTTGACAAAATAGTCAAACTTTAGAGACCAAATATGTTTTTAATGAAGTACAATGGAATATTTTTTTTATTTAGTTTTTAAGGCAAGACCAAACTGCTATACTATACAATACTATAAAAAACTAGACAATCAGATTGGAACTATAGATTCAGTGAGTGAGTTCATAAAGCCAGGAGGTTAACATTTGAAAAAGGTCTGGGAAGCATGAGGCCAAAAAGTTAGAGACCCTAAGTAAATAGCTAAGGATGCACCCAGTTGTCAAGGTGCCACAATGGGATAATTGTAACAGTAATATTATGTCTCTTCTGTGATGTCTTCCAGTTATTCCCTTTCTCCATCAGTTCCCTTAGACCACAGTTTTGCCGTGTCCAAACCCTCTCTAAGGACATTAATCTGCCGTTTTTACATTTTGCTTTGATTTCTATCAGAGAGCTCAAACTCATGGTGTATTTTTAATGTCCCGGTCTCTTTTTGAGTAGCTGCTGCCTAGCCTCAGGGGCAGACCGTGTCTCTCTGGCTCCAGTCTATTCTGTTTGACACTGTAAGCTGAATATGTCTCACTAATGTCATATAAATGCCACTCCAGACGCATGCTTATGCTGTAATTGCTGCTCTGACTTGCTACATGCCAGGGGAGAAGGCAGTGACAAGTAAATTACACTGTATAATACTACACTAAGCTGGATCACCATGTGCTTCAGCTTGTTGCCTTAATCATGAAGATGGTGACAAAAGTTATAGGACTAAAGCCAAAGGATGTATGTTTTGTAATTCTCAATAAACCTCTCTTGTGGTTGGACTCTTTACATGGTAATAAATGGTTTTGTGAACTACTATAAAATGCAAAGCTGTTATAATTCCCTTTATTACAAACTATATGGAGTGCAGCATTTGACCGAAAACAACATTATTCACAAGTGGAATGTTTTCAAGACAGTTACTAATCTTCTCTGAACTGTGGACATCCCAGCACATTCCCCCCAAGGTCAGACCGTGCAAAGCTCTGAACAGTGCCAATGTCTGGTTGTTTGGCCTCACCATCCATTGCCATTTTTGGCCAAAACCAAACAAAGCATTTCACCCCATAACCGCTGCTGGCACATGGTGAGGGAAGCTGGTGATTTGGGCTTTTTTCACAGCCGCAGGACTATGTTGCCTTGCAGTTACTGAGGTGACCCTAAACCTCCCTGCAGGCGACAGAATCCTAGGTGTACTGTGAACTGGGTAATTCAAATGGAAAAGTATCTGATGCACTAGAACCCAGATTTTGGAATAGCCATGTCAAAGTCGAGACCCCAACCCAACTTTGTGACAATAGGGGAGATGTATTTCTTTCCTTTCGGCTTTTGCCTTATTCTTCAGGTGTCGCTACAGCAAATCAGTTGCCTCCATCTGGTATGGCGGTTACATTGCAACTGCAAATTGCATAGTTAATGTGGCATAGGTTTTATGCCAATTGCTCTTTCTGACACTACTTTCTCCATTTATGCAGGCATTAGACTGGCAGAAAAAGTACACTGGCTTGTGCCCAATTGTGTCTGGATTTAGAAAGATATGCCAACATTTTCTATCACCTAATGTGTTAAAGTAATCATTCGTGAAAAACAAGAACTTGAACTTGAAGTGATCAAGGTAGTATTATTATGACCATATATGCCTACAAATAGTTACATAGAGAACAATCCCCCAAAAATAGAAATATACAGAACTGAGAAGCAAAGAGAAACACAGCTAAATAATGACAAAATATTTGTGTGATGTTTTGAGCTGTAGATAAAAATGATTGGTAAAGAGTGGAGATGATGAAAGACTAGAGTGACAAGGCCATACTATGGTGAAGCTACAGGTCAGAATCAGTACAGTATTACACAGTAATGACAGTAGTGACTTTACAGCAGATGTGGTGGTAGCCAACATGGTGCACACACTTTTTCCTCAGGTTCAACAGAGCCAATAAGATGGATTATACACAGCCGAGGTGTTTATTTACAAGGTAGTAAAAATGATGGAGCAGAGAATGACTTGAGGGTGGCCAAGGCCAACATAACAAAGAAAACAGATCTAACATACAAAGGTAACAAAACATAACCAGGGAAACAAAAAGAAACAAATGACAAAGGCACACATTAAATAACCATGAGCTAAAAAGGACAGTTGAAGACCACAGTGCAGTCCTGGAAAACCCTTGCCAGGACCATGTTACAAGGAGGGGAAGTATCTTACACACAAACAGAACTAACTTTCCATCCTGAAGCAGCAGATCTTACCTTGGCTTGGTATTAACCCGCTACTTCCATCATTGTGAACTTATACAACACTGTCATTGCTGCTTCATTCAAATTTCAATTTTTGGGAAATTATTTTTATGCATTTAGTGTCTGGTGTAATTATATGTGATACTGATATGTATATGACTCTAATGCATTGCCTGTGTCTAAACTCCTAAATGCTTTAATAGAGCTAAATTTCATACATGTTTTAAAAGCATGAGACAGCATCATCATCATTTCATTGTAAACAGCATTACAGAGGAAGATATAGTAATGCTTCTCCCTTTGGTGTCATATTCCGAGTAAAGGCGTGAAGCATCATGGGCCTGATTACAATGTTTATTACACGTCAGCTCCACAATAGAGGAAAATTCAGTGAGCGCGGGCCCAGTGACAGCGTCGGCCACGCAGGCTAATCTGCCAGCCATACAAGGCTTCAGGGCAGGGTTTGGTAATGTGATTTAGATGAGTTTCCCACGCCACCGTGTCACTGCTGTCTCCCCTCAGTGCTTCAGCGACAGCCCCTCATTACACACTGTGCCATCGTCAGCCATAGCACCAACAAGCGTGGCACTTTTTGACACCAGGACACGCTATTTGTTCTCTGCCAAATGGCAGAATGAATTTACAGAATTGCAAATATTGATACTTGGAATACATGTCATAGCTTTCATAATATTTTTTTTTACACATTTTAAACAAAAATGTCACTAATTATTGATGATTTTTCACTGTTGTACTTCTGTTAGTCTGCCAGGGTTTTCCAGAGATTTTCTCCATTTTCAGTCTTAGCCAGAAATTATGCATTTATTTTTAGTTAAACAAATCCAAGTATTATCCACTCTAGCCTTTAGATATTACCAGAAAATATTTGCGGGGGATTGACTTTGAGAAGTCAGGCCAAGGACAAAATTCTCCATTTGTCGCCCCTCTGGTGTTATTTCCTCCTCTAGTCTCAATCAGTGAGCCTGGTTATCTCCACCAACCAATTATTTGATTAGAGAAGGGAAAGGTTTAAGTCATTTAGGCCACTAAGTAATGAGGGGGGGACACTATTGAATTGCAGGGATCTGGCAATTACCACAGGGCTAAGCCTTTGTATGAGAGGATATTATCTAAGGAGCTTTAGAGTCATTTTACTCTCACAAATATACAAATACTGCATGGCACACACAAATAAAGTCAGTTTAGCCTGCAATCAGTCACACTAAATGTATTATAATTTTAATTTGTTGTATACTTGTATCTTTGAAAATACACAAAAGATAATGCAATGAAAACATCTTACCAGTGTAATGGGAGGGCTTTCATAGCACAGGATGTGATGCAAGAAGTAAGAAAGACATTCACATGAGCTATTGATTCTTAACTCAAACCAGTTAGCTCCTCACAGCTGGATGGATGCATTCATTTTACAGGTATACTGTGGGAGATGTGGAGTTCAAAGGAATCACTGAGAGTCTCAAGTAATGGTGCTATCAGATAAATACTGTCAGTAGCTGTGTCTGATACATGTGGGTTATTTGTGTGTGAAAGCACCTCTCTGCCCTGAACAACACCTGACCACTTCAGAGTTCACACTGACAGATAAATAAATATCTAAAATATCCTGTTATGAGACGGATATAAAGTATGATTAACATATCACTGCATTTTTTCTATGGTTTTGATTTTGCAATTGTGTTAGTGCAGTTAACAATAATCCCTTTAAAATAATACTGAGCCTATAAGGTCTATTAATTCAACTAATAGCTTAAAAAGAATAAGTAATGTGAGGCTTCATTTATTACTAGACAGCTCAGCTGAAAATACATGAAACCTAACAAGAGTGAAAGGAAAAACAGTCTGCGAAATGACTCAATAAAACACACTCCAGTGGATAGTTTGTTTATAGAGGATCAGGATTCTTCCACAAATCTTCTAAATGACTTTATTGTATTCTGCAATTAAGTTATTAAGTTATGTTTCTAATGTAAAACTACATTTGCTGTTAGATCATAATAAAATTGGTATTTATGCAGTCTTTAGTCCCCAGAATAAGCTATTGTAATAGAATCATAAACCTGAATTAAAATAAGCAAAGTGTAGACAACTGCTAACTTGCACATGATCCATGGAGACCAGAGGTTTTAAAGGTTAAAACCAGTCATAGACATTAGGGAGAAATATTTATTTTTTCAATGCATTGCTTTTATCTTTAAAACAATTCTGAATTGATTCAGAAAAAGTAATAATCAGAATTTGATAAAGACTGAAGTATGTTTGATACAATTCTACCGCTACTGGGTTGCAAAGGGTTGGTCTTGGCAAACGCTAACAGAACTGGTTGAATGCGCATGTGTTGGAGATATGTGGAGATATGTTTGTTTGCCTCAGTGGTACATGTAAAAGTGTAGGGCACTATTCAGAGGCATTTTGGATGTTATAAACTGAAAACTTCAGCAAATGGGACTTGGACAAGAGCTGCAGCAGTTACAAGGTGTGTTAAATGATAATGTGATAATTTGGCAACTAAACCACAAATGAAAAACCATATGTGTCGAGCACGACCGGTGTTACTGCAAGAAAAGCCCTGTCATATGCAGATGCTGTTGTTATGCATATTTCAACCGGGAGAGACTCAAATAAAATGATCTGACAGATGAAAAACGTGTTATTGATTTATCAGTTAGCATTTAAAATGAGAGAGTTTGGCGTTTAGACCGTGGCAGGGCGGGACGTTGAGCAATGAGATGTACGAGAGTTAGATAGAGATGTTAGGGCAGACCTCCCCCCAGAGCCTAGACACAGGGGACCGTGGAGAGAGAACTGGTTCTGATGCTGAGGAGGTGAAGGAGGAGAGTGAGATGGTTCTGAGGAGGTGATGGAGGAGAGTGAGATGGTTCTGAGGAGGTGATGGAGGAGAGTGAGATGGTTCTGAGGAGGTGATGGAGGAGAGTGAGATGGTTCTGAGGAGGTGATGGAGGAGAGTGAGATGGTTCTGCTGCTGAGGAGGTTCTTCTTAGTGCCAGAGTGAAACTTGTACTAAGCAGTTCTTCCCAGCCTTTTTGGACCTGGATCCGGACCCAGACCCCGACCCTTGTTGCTGAACCCTGTGTATGACCTGGCCTTGGCCTTTTCCCTTGCATTTGTGAGTCTGCTTTTTCAGTATCTGATGTAGAAGCACCTTTTTACTCTTTAGTGTTTATCTGTATTATCATGACTATTTCCATTTGACCTTAGTTTTCATTTATTGCATCATGATTGTGGTAATATTGGTTAATTTTTTTCATAAACATGATTATGTTGCCTTTATTTAATTGCTTATATTTAGTAATTCTCATCATACGTTTAAAGATAAAGCGAGGGGGGCAGTGAGAGGTGTGGTCTATGTGTACAGGGAGAGGGCAGTGGAGTCTATTAAGTCATGTTTTGACAATGCTTTGTGAAAACCCAGTGTGAAACATTTATCTAAGGAGTTGGCTAGACTAGTAAAATAATTAAAAACTAAAAGCATTGTCTTGATTTCAGATACAGTTCATAATTAAATGTTTACACCTTTGGTTTTATCTGGGGCACATAAAGTGAAAGTAAACTGTATCAAACGCACACCAAATATTACTTTTTCAAGTTTCATAAATGAGACCCCTGGTTAGCGTGAGCTGGTTAGATAATCACTGTTTTTTCAGTTGGTTTTCAAATGAGTAATACTATCTCCAGCCATTGGTATTCAAGTGCATGTATTCTCTCTCTTTTTATTTTTATTTTTATTTTTTTAATAAATTGTTTTGTAAGTTGTTTCACAGTCTTCTGTCATCTTATTATGGACAAACTGTGAGACATTTGGATGACATGGCTCTTTACCAAGCAGATGCTGCTCCTTTCACAGAGTAAATGCTTTCCATCTCTTCAGCAGTTTCCAGTTTTCAGCAGTTTCAGTAGTGGCACAGTTGTGCACCATTCAGATGGTGGTACTAAATAGTATGAAAATAAAACCACCAATCTGACATGCACTAAAATATCAGCTATCTAGTTAAAAAGTTCCTATCACCTATATGTACCAGAGTGGTGCTAAACTTTTGGAACTATGCTTCTGTGCTTCTGTATTTAAAGTTTATGTGTTGTTCATATAGGTCCTGTGGGAATGGCTCATTGGAACAATGTTACGTTCAGAGAGGAATCTTGGAGTGGCTTTCATGTCAGGCATTGAAGAAACAATGACAAAATGCCGACAGCTGAGCGCAGAAATGCATGGACAAGTCCTAGGCATCACATTCACACTATTACCTTTGGGACAAGAGGGAGCTAATTAATCATCTCCTATAACAATATGCACCACAGCACATCCTGGCACGCTGCAGATATTGAGGGAAAATGGATCAGGACTTGGTGCTGTTATCAGAATTCTCACTGGTCACTGTGTTTTGTTTGTGTCTTGTGAGTTGACATAGATCTCCATGGGACAAGGGCCAAAGGGCCAGATTTATTAAGATGGGTGTTGATTTGCAAGTACAGATTGAAAAGTAGAGTGTGCTATTTGTTGCTGTGTTACTTGTGATTTACTATGAGTAACTGCGCAAGTAATGGTAGTTGCAAATCTGATATGTAAATGACTTTTTTTTGTGTGTAAAAAGCACACAAACATTAGGATCTGTGCTGCTGCTGCCAGTTTGACTCTATGTTCCTCTAAAGTAATGCCACACAAAAGTCAACAAGAATACAGGCACAAATAACAGGCCCAGGCTGACTGTAGTTGACTGTAGTTAACTATGTTCACCATTTCTGTGGGCTAATTATTGCACTGCAGTGTATTTAACTTTCTTCTATTAACTTTACGTAGTCCACTTTGTTAAATTATATTGTAAGTATACATATACTTTTGTTCCCTGTGAGGAGAGTGGAGAGAGAGAGAGCAAGCAAAGACAAAGTCCTAGATCACCATCTATCAGAGCCAGTATTTCTTCAAACATCTAAAAATGCATTTGTTATATACAGTGCTTATGGTAATTATATACATATAACAATAAAGCCTATTGTCTATATCCTTCAGACATAGCCTGGCTAGTAGGGATGTAATGATTCTTCATAAATCAGCTAAAAATCGATGCATAAAAGAGAAATTTTGAATTGGTGCGAAGAAAACAAAAAGAATCACGAGGTCCCTTTAAAACAGCGCGCAGGCCACCAATGTATAATGGTAATTATACATTGTAATCTCGCTCGCATATTTGACGCTAGACATCATCACCTGACCATTTTACAGATGAAAAACATGAATTTATATCGAGTTTTAGTTTACAGGACTCGTAAAATCATTAGCCCATTGTGCTGGAAAACGTGAAAAGACTGTACAAGAGCTTCACTACTCGGAGCAGCTTGGAAGAGCACTCCCTCACCTCTCGCACAGACGGAGAAGCGCGCACACAGCACCATCATTTACAAAGGAACTACAACTAGCCCAGGGCGGCCAGAAGGAGAGACACATCTGAAGGTATTATTTAGGCAGCACATACCTGTTTGTGCTGTTTAGCATCGTTCAGTAAGTAACTTGTTGTTAGCAGTGAGCTAAAGGAAAGCTAAGTGGCTAACAACAGCCTAAAGTTTATCTGAAGTTTCAGTGGCCCCTCCCCCAGAGCGTTTCCATGGAGATCAGAGTCTTTACTGAGGATGTGTCTTTCCTCACTTATATTTTTATAAGACTTAACTTATATTAGGCCCACTATAAATTATTGAGGCATGGATTTATGATAAGCTACTTCTCTATGGATTGCTTGCTACCGTAGTGTATCTGTTTTAGGAGGAGAGTAGAAAGGTGTTAATAAAGGCAGCTAACAAATTATTTTTAATATATTTTGTTATTTTTACATGTCATTGTTTTAATATCTACTTTTTTTATTCAATTTCTGTTAATAAGAAATGTACAACAATTAAAGTTTAACAAGAAGACACTATATTGGCTATGTAAAAAAAATAAAAATAATTTTGGTCATAATTATACTGCAACTAAATCTACATATAAAAATCGTAAAAAATTGTGAACATAAAATCGTGAATCAAATCGAATCGTGACTTAAGAGCATTGTTACATCCCTACTGGCCAACCAGACTGACTCTTTTCATACTCTATACAAAGAAATTAGTCTGGTACCTCATGGTTTGAATTTCATTTCTATGTGCAGAACAATCACAAGTGGAGAAATGAAGGCCGGGACGTAAGCACTGATTAGTGCTCCACTTACCTGTAACCCAAACAAACATGGTGGATTGTTGCCGGTTTTGACATAAAACACCAGAATACGCTGTATTATTATTAACTATCTAGTACTATCTCTTGCTTGTGAAAAGAAAGTAGGAGGGGCTGGCTGGCCAGGCTACTCCAGACACAGATCTACAGCCAAATCTGTGTGCAGTGTGTTTGGGGGCAGCCTTAACCAACTGCAGCCAGTTAATTATCTGGAAAGAAAGATAGATGAATGAATAAAATACCCTTTAGAACATTGTCATAATCTGTCTACTCATGTAACATGCACTTTTGGGAGAGTACATTCTGTTTTCTATAGACGTGACCCAGAGTTTGAAGTGAGACAATAGTGCAAGTTTAAGTGTGCCAGCGGTGCGTCGAGACGTGCACATCTCATTGCTGTTAGGGAACTAAATGTCCATAGCTGTACCAAGGATATCTCCAGTTCTGTCCTTGTTTACAGCTCTGCAATCACATATACACAATGTTTAAAGACCCTTTGCTTTCCAATGCATATACTGGATGAAAAGGATGTGGAACAGAATCAAAGCACAAAGACAAGAGCTGTAAAAGGCTGCAGTTTAATGGAATATGAGTTAGAGTCAAAGAAAAAGTGTTGCAGGTAGAGGCTATCTCTTTGTTACGGAAGCTGTAAGTGGCCATAGATTCATCATTTCTTTTTATTATTATGTTGGGTGTACTATAGGTCCAATACTTCATCTCAAAGCAGAACTTTTGTTGAAAATTACCACTGTTAGGCATCAAGCTATCTATTATAATTATCCCGACATTACGCCTTCATTACTTTCAGCACCTTATCATCATCAACAACATTATCTATATTTGAAGGTATTTCTGAGAAAGGAGTGCTAGCATAAGAAATGCATTTTTATTGCTGCTTTTCTTCCACTTTTTTTCATTGACTTTGCCAACTTGGTGAAATAGCTGTGATTAATTATTACATGTATGACATATTTAAATGTGGTAGGAAAAACAGAAACCACTTAGTAACACTCAGTGGTCTATTTAACATAACGTAACTCTGATTTTTAAGGGTTTCTATAAAAACAGTAACTTTGGGTTCTAATTTTATTTTTGGTACGACTTGTTTAAAGTTAAGTTGCAACTGCCTTGAACTACGCTGTCTACAGTCAGTCATAGCCGCAGATATCATCATTTTTATATTTTCCCAAAAAAGTCTGACATATGGCTTACAGAACATTGCAGAAACAAAAAAATTGCCACATACTTGAAAAAAAAGCCCTGAGCGACTGTAGATATTCAATTTTCTCTGACATAGTTTTGTCAGAATTTCAGTTTTGTTATTGTTTTAATATGGTGTGTTGAGAGATTTCACATCGGGTTGTGTGCATAATGTCAGTTTCCTCTGGTTACTGTCAATCTCCTGACTCCTATGAGGGGAACAACTGTCTGCACAAGAAATTAATCCTATGATATGATTCATCTTCATGATCCACAGAGCCAAGCCAAGTACCTTTGTGGGCTTAGTTTTTAGTTTTATAATATCTGGCACACGTTTTATTTTGTGAACCCGTGAGAAAATCCTATAATGCGTAATGAAAAAAAACCCAACAATGGTGATCAGAAAACTCAATGTTATTCCAGGTTTGGATGCTTGACTCTGACCCATATTGTTCAAGTGAGTGCAGATGGCTCACTTAATAAAGTCCCCACCTGTGATAAGCGTATTAATGACACAAAGCAGTTCTGGGTTGTGTTTAAAGAGCCTCTTTGTGGCGTCTCCCTGGGGTGCGCTGCCATGCCGAGCTGCTGCAAGAACTCCGAGGGAATGGGGAACACAAACAGCTGTTGGTGGCGCTCCTCTCCTCATGCTCTGAACTGCACTGTCCTCATTCTATCTATCTGTATAGAAACTCAAATTTGCTGTATGTATGTCTCCCATAGAATACAAAGATGAATACTGAACTAAAGCACCCCCTTCTTACTCCTTACTGCTACCCACAGAATATGAATACACTACAAAAACATTACATTACAATGCTTTGCTGATATTACTGTTACTACATTTTTTCAAACTGAGTACATGTACTTACATTTGAAGACTTGCCAAAACTGAATACTGATCTTCATAACATGACCTGGTATAGTCAGTGTCTGACCGCTATTTTCTCTTATTTTCTCTTTTTTGTTTCTGCCTAAAAATAATAAAAATATTACAAAAAAGTTTTGGGTGTAACACAGAGAAAAGCCTGCAGAAGTAGAACTCATGTAAAGTTGGAAAAGTTTCCACCCCCACCGTCTAATTTTGTCCTTGTCTATCTAGATCGCTCTGTTGGACATGTGAGCTGGCCCCAGTTGTCTGACTGATGTGTAATTCTGGACAGGGAGCTGTGCTGTGTTGTATTTTCTGTCTTCAGACTCAGTGGGGCTGTCTCAGTCAGTTGCCAGTTTTTTGGCCTCTGGGACAGTATTGTCCAGATGCTTCACTCCCAAACCAGGAGGGTTCCCTGCCAGAGGGACAGCACTGCTCTAGTTTATAGAGCTATATGTGCCACGGTGCATGTGTGTGCTTCTCTGTGTGCTTCCCAGTATGGTCTCGAACGTCCGAGAGCATTTAGAAAACAATATAGTCTAGGTAGTGTAAAATAGTCTAGTTAAGTTAAAGTTAACACAAAATTAATTTTATTTTACAGTTTGTATCTCTGCCCACATTAAAGATATTAGGGAGGATCTTTATAAATTCATTTTTTGCAATATTAATTAAAACCTTCATTGCCCTGTATAAGGCTTATAAATTGGTGTATTAGAAAATATAATAATAATATTAATAAACTGTGGGCTCTGTGGGACTTAAAAAACCTCAACCAATCGTTTTCGTCATGAGTACGGTAACCATTGTTCCACGGACTTGCCAATCATTATGATTTCCTGGTTTCGGCGATACGTGTGCGTTCTTGTGACTGCGCATGCATACACACTATGTTTATGTAGTCCGCCGTTAGCCGAGCGTCATCATAGCACGGACAGCCTGACTTCGAAGAGCACAATGGCTCAGGAAAACTGTGAACTGGGTGGTCGCAAAAGTTTTTGAAGTGTGCCAGCGGAGGAGAATAACCGTAGAAGAGCATAATAAAACCCGTGTGGTTCTTGGTGATTCTTTCAAACGATGGCGTGCGGTGAAGGAACAGAAAGGGCTTCAGACCGATGCACGGGTCGCCAAGTTTCTGCTGGACAGGTACGTTTATCTTATCGTTTGAAAAAAATGCCTTTTTTCTTAATCTGCTGAACCATGTCAACTGTACAGCAACTGTCATTTTGCTAATGCTACCAATAGCAGGAGTACATATATTTGTGCTGTGCTGTGATTGGGGCTGTGTGGGATACTATGTCAAAGTTTGCGCAGACAAACAATGATGGTCTAGGTTTAGGCAAATCTCTGCTGATGCCGGCTGTAAACAAACACTCGTGTTTCAATGCTCGTGCACGTCGCTGTGGAGGAGTTCCTTGGAAAGGAACAGTGAAGGGCGGGGGAGCCTGACGCATGCGCATTATTCAAAAAAGGACAAACAGTCACTGGTTTCTCAGCAGTCGAAAAAAATCCTCCCTAATATCTTTAATTTAGATAAATATCCCATTAAAATATGATTGAACCAAACTCACATCAATGTGGAATTGACTGGTAGTTATTATTATTGTTATTTTTTAAATAAAACTAAACAAATCAAAAATAATGGTGCTCTTTATGTACACCCACACTGCAACACAATCACCAAATTTAGTTTTTAGTCTCAAGTCTACATAGAAAATCATCAGACTGTTGTAATTAGGCTGTTCTTTCACAAACTTATCTGAATCAGGGGAAAGAAGTGAAAGCACCAGAAATGGTTATAATCTTGCAGAGGCTGTAAGCTAACTTTGGTTAGTAGTCCATCGCAGTTGTTCAATAAGCTATTTTTAAATGACTGTGGTATTAGCAGAAATTAAAATATTTTGTCTTTTGTCATAAATAGGCTGAAGAAAGGTTGCCTCTTGATGATTTTTATTCTTCATTAATGAATGGCAAACTTAAAGATATTAGGGAGGATTTTTTCGACTGCTGAGAAACCAGTGACTGTTTGTCCTTTTTTGAATAATGCGCATGCGTCAGGCCCCGCCCTTCACTGTTCATTTCCAAGGAACTCCTCCACAGCGATGTGCACGAGCGTTGGAATACGAGTGTTTGTTTACAGCCGGCATCAGCAGAGATTCGCCTCGACCTAGACCTTGCCTGGAAAATCCAGACTGATATGTCTCTGTGTTATTCTACAGAGAAATATCAGTCTGGTCACCACGCCGTCCGTAGTGGTTTACTCAAATCCCAACCATACCGTGCATTTTGATTGGTTTATTTAAGTCACGTGTTCTTCGCGAGCAGCATCACTCGTACGCGTCTCCTCACTGACAACAATCAAGATGGCACACCGAGGAGCCAAGAGTTTGTTTCATTCCGGGGTATGGTACAGTAATGTTGAAATAACTCCCTCATTCCTCCCTCGTGGCTTCACTACTCTGTTTGTTTACTTTCTCACTTTCTTGTTGCTTTGTTAACGTCATGTCTGCCATTTTCTGATTGGCTAACTCCGCTGTCCGTTAATTCGGGTTTGCTCTGCCCTAGAAATCGAATTGATTCTAAGGCGACCAGACTCATCCACTGGTACAGCGGTGAGTCTGGAATTTCCAGGCAAACCTAGACCAGCATTGTTTGTTTGCGCGACCTTTGACCTAGTTCCCCACACAGACCCAATCACATGCACAGTCCCTAAATGTGAGCAAAAATATGTCCTCCTGCTATTGGTAGCATTAGCAAACTGATGGTTGCTGTACAGTTGAAATGGTTCAACAGATAAAGAAAAAAGTCATTTTTAAAAAAACGATAAGATAAACGTACCTGTCCTAGCAGAAACTTGGCGACCAGTGCATCAGTCTGAAACCCTTTCTATTCCTTCAGCGCACGCCGTCGTTTGAAAGAATCGCCAAGAACCACACAGGTTTTATTCTGCTCTTCTATGGTTATTCTTCTCCTCTAGTGCACTTCAAAAACAGTTTTTTTTTCCTTTTGCGACCACCCAGTTCACGGTTTTCCTCAGTCATTGTGCTCTTCGAAGTCAGGCTGTCAGGCACAAGAACGCGCACATATCGCTGAAACCAGGAAGTCGGAGAGATTGGCAAGTCCGTGGAACAATGGTTACCATACTCATGACGAAAACGATTGGTTGAGGTCCCACAGAGTCCAGAGTTAATTAGAATTATTATTATTTTTTTCTAATACACCAATTTATATGCCTTATACAGGGCAATGAAGGTAGTTTTAATAAATATTGCAAAAAATGAATTTATGAAGATCCTCCCTAATAACTTTAAGGTGTTTACTACCCAAAAAACATTTGTGTCCTCAAGTCCAACCAAAATACCAATGTGCTCAGGTTCCGTTTGCAACATTTGTTGTAAGTTTCAATTGTGATTTTAATGACTGCACACTTTGTCAGCATATTTTGTCCAGGCTATTTACTGATGTGCATAAAGCAAGGCATCCATGTTTCTATAACTGCAACTTAATGGGAGTATTTTCATCATATTTGATCTTATTCAGCATGCTCCCATCTCATATCTCTCTCATGCTTTCATTGACAAAAACCCAATGGTACTTTGAACAGTATTGAAGCAGTTGTCCAGGCTTTAATCTGTGACTTGAGGCTGTCATTATCCATCAGAGGTGGATTCTCTGTCCCTTCCAATTTTCCTCCTCCAACCATTTCTTCATTTTGCACCGAGACTTTATATTCTCCCTTTGCCTCTGCCGGTCTCATAAATATTCAGAGTGGTGGCCGGTAATTTACACACAGTCTGCCACTCCCCATCATTTCTTCACCTGGATACATGGACTGTGACACCACTCTCTGTCCTAATCTGCTTTCATGTCCTTTATTTGGTCTTGTCCTGTCATTTATTTCTACTTTGTGCATCTGCTGTTTCCACTGTTCTCTTTGTACCTCCCACACACATCACAGCGTTGACCTCATACAACTCGTACTCAACAGTGAAGATTAGAGAAGATTGTTGCTGACCTCATGCAAACATATTTTGTGCATTTTTTTTTTTTTCAGTTATTTTTGGCACTATGATTTTTTGATATTACATCATGCTGGTAGTAATAAACTTTCCAATAACTAGAAACCCTAGGAGAGCACAAACCCCCACTAAGGCATTGGCTCTATCATGCAATGCTAAGATATAGTAGTACTCAAATCAAGACTAGAAACTGGGGGTCCTCTAGTTTTAGGGGTAAATGTTCTTTCCACTGAGCCACAGTTTTCTTCTTATGTCTCACAATTGTAAAGAACCCATTAAAAAACTCATTCTGGCCCCATGGTGGAGTTATTGTTGGTCCTTTCCCAAAAGTACAGAATCCTTAAAAAAAAAACAAAAAAACTAAACAAAACAAAACAAAACAAACAAACAAACAAAAAAAGAAACCTAGGCAGTGATATTGTCAGTACTGCAGTATAACAAGATATGAAATAGGTGTTAATTAAAACCAGCTTTTAAATTTTCTCTTGGAAAATGGAAAGAATATAATTACATTTCTTTTATGTACTGTATCAGCAATGTTTGTATGTACTTGTCATTTTTGTTGCTCTTCACAGAAAACTGGTCTGTCTGCTGAGTCCCATCCAGTCATCCACTTGACTGGCCTGAGGTTATCACTTTTTTGTTAGACAAACAAACAAACTAATATTGAGAGGTTTTCTCTGTCTGTCTATCTCTGCTCTGGAAACTTGTCGTGTTCTTACACGGTATGACACAGTTCCCTGACACAAGGCACAACCACTTACTCTGTGTCACTGAGAGGAGCCCAGAATTCCTTAAATCTAGACAGGAGCCAGATAATTGACACATTTGACTGTAACACAAATTTACTTTTCGTGTCTTACTGGTGAGATACCAAAAATGTTTGAAAATATGCAGACAGTGTGGAACAGGACTCAAAAGTATTTTATATACTGTTCATTAGACCAACTTTCCTCATTCTATGGCCTCTATCCATTGCAGTGGCTAATATTTTTTTTATAATTGAAATGGCTACATAATATAAGCTACACTTGAACATTATGTAGCTCAGTTGCCAAATGACATCACTACTTTATGCTCATATTTGCTATATATCTATATCTATATCTATATATCTATATATATATATATATATATATATATATATATATATATATATATACACCCTTGTTAGAGGTTAGCTTTTAATTGGTAATTATAAAGCATTTATGCTGTGTGACCATATTCTCCATACATACAATTGCATGTCCCAGCTTCCAAAAGGAGAAGAACAAATTATTATTTTTTGTCAATTATTTACTTTTTTGACTTATAAGGACTTCTTTGGCTCTGTGGATAGAAACTACATTTTAAACCCTTTAACAAAGCAAACAAACAAAAATGGTTCAAGCCCAGGTCTATGGGCTTGAACCAGCTCACCATTGTTTAAATACGTATGTTTTGTGTTAACATACATACATGTATCTGTAACATATTCAAAACAATAGACAGATGTAAGGTATTACCAGTGTAAACTTTGTTGGTACAACAAATGTTGGACTGGAATGGAAAACAGGAAGAAATGCAAGAGAAAGGCAGCTCAGTGCACAAGACAGTGTATAAGACAGAAGATACAGTAAATAGAATGGGAGAGCCCAGTATGGTTGGACAACCTTGTATCATCACTTTGTTTGCTTCTCAAGTATGGAGCTGTGCAGGTCACAAGCAGGACATTTACACTCAGCGTCTCACACATAAGTCATATCACATGGATGAGAGATTAGACAGAACTGGGCCCTCGTAAAATCTGCCATGTTTTTAAGATTCACACATAGCATGGACCACAAACAGTGTGCATATATTTTAATAATATGTTCACATTATCATATAAATCGGACAAAACAAATTTAAACATCATGAAAAGGAAAATGTAAAAGGTGTTTATTATAGATCTTGCTCACTTATTGCAGATTAACAAACAATGAGTCTGCGCTTTGTGGAAATGAATAGAGTTTTAAGAACCACAGGCTTGTTCTGGGACAGCTGCGTTAAAAGAGAATGGCAAAAAGGAAGGAAGAAAAGGATGGCAGGTGTTTGAGCTTCCTGCTGCAGTTGTCCCATGTGTGAGGTTATGTGACTGTTGGTCTTGTATAAATCATTTAAGAGAACACAAAAATGAAAAAAGAAAAATGTTCAGATGAGAGAATGGGATGAGTGAAAAATGGCAGTCGATAGAGCCAGATTCTTGAAGCCAAACTTTCTTATCTGCGCTTTTCTGTCAGCGATTGTGCATCAGGTTTTGTTGGTCGTATAGGCCGAGACAAACAAAGAGACTTTTGCTTTCTGCATTCCACGCTGATAGCAGATATCTGAAACAGGTTCCAGATGCTGCGGCTCTTTTCCCTTTGAAGCCTCTACAAACACAAGGACTGAGAAACCAGTCTACAAATGCTTTGACATATTTAGCCAACAGTGTGTGAAGCATGGAAACCTTTGTAGCTTTTTACACAATGCTTGAATAGTGTCAACACAAAAGGATGCAAAGATCAGTGAGTGGTAGCCACGTCTCTTTGTTGATGCCAGTCCATCCCCAGTGAATGTGTCACACACTGAATCCAGGGCTCACAAAAACTTTGTCAAAGATGGCATGGGGATAAAGAAGGCTCTGATGGGAGCTGCTCTGTCCTGTGGTCGGCGTGGAGTGAAGGGCATGCTCATAAAAAAGAGGTTTAAAAAATGTTCTATTGAATACACCAGAAAGGTCAGCCAGTGACAGACGGATTGATAAAAATCCACATGAGGACACTAGTCAAAATGGCTTTGGCACATGGAGGTTTTGTTTATTTAAACAGTGGCGTGTGAGGGACAATACTGAATTCAGCCTGCTCTGAAAATCATTATTTAAAACTTATATTAATTTTTTTTTATGCTGAAAAGTTTGATATACCAGTTTAATAGACATACTTGAAACACACTATTTTGGGAAAGTACTTGTTAGGTACTATGCTCTCATTTCTATGATCTGAACACCCCATTTATACCCCATCAGACAGTGTGTAGGGCATGTCCCCCTTGTGCACCACACAATGAACACTGCATTATACATATATTAACTAGTTATAAGTATAAGATAACACTTTTACTTGCTCATCAGTATTTTTAAGGGTGTTCAAATAACTGCAAACTCCCATAGAATTGCTCATGTCTCTTTCTTTGTTTGTTTCCTTTTGGGCAATAGTACTGTGCCCTGTCAGTTAAAATTACTCACTAGATATAATAACATTTGATAGCCTGTGGGTGCATTGTTTGTCCAGTGGGGGGAAGCCCATGTAGGAGAAACCAACAAGGATTTCACTAAATGTTATAGTTTTGGATATAGCATATATAACTATGAGTCTGAGTTACAATACACTAAACCATCCCAGGGGTGGCTGGTTCTATGTCTCTGTAACTATTCTATTCTGGGGATATCACCCACTTTTTATAATTACTGGAATTGAGAGTTCATGGACAGTTCGGTCAGAGTTTCATGGTCATGGTAACACTGAACCCATTTTTGTGTATCACCCTTCGGAACATTGAATCCTGTTGCAAAGAAAGCAATGTAATAAGTTTCCACACTTCCAGGGATGTTTTTTACAGGACTCAGTGTGTAGCAGCAGAGATTTAGGTGCACTGAAACACAACAACATCAGCGGTGTCAGTAATGTGCTGGGCGCTAAGCAATGGGTTTTTGCGGTCAGCGTTCTTGTTCATTCCAAAGGTGTTGGATAGGATTAAGAGGATTGTATATTACCAGGGAAGTTCAGAGAAAATGGGTTGAGAAAGTTTATTTGGGGTCTGGGTGCAGTGTCATAATAAAATATATAGCTTGTCTTAAATGTAGTTCATATTCTTAAACACAGGTTATGTTTATGTGCAGAGCATACTTGGACTACGCTCATGAACAGTTTTAGCTCTCCCAGCAGGATTTCTCACTTTTGTTTTAATATACAGCACACAGACAGACTAGAACTGAACTACTGTGTCTGCAGACTAATGATTTATTCATGTGAGCTGGGAATTTATCAGTAGCGGTTGTTGATCTACAAATGCATTTAAACATGCAACAATAAACAATGAACCACATTATCCAGGTGTGCTCACGCAATTAAGGGAAATGTAAATAACTTCACCTCAATGGGAGCAGTTATAATCATTCTGAGGCAGAATTTCTAATTTCTCTACCTACAATGTAAACATACTGTGACTGTCACATATAGGCCTTCTGTACATTTTTTCATAATTTTCGTTTCTGTAGGATTTAAAAATATTGTTAACAAACAATTTACCAGCTGCTAAAGTAAGCGTTACATGTATCTAACCTCTGCACTCTTACATGGCATCTTACATGGCTAGGCCACAGTGGAAACTAGTAACCTGCTCGGAAATAAAAAGTAAAAGCATTTTGAATTGTAACTCCATGAGCACTTGACCCTTGTCTGTGATAAGGGCTGTGTAGCCTTATCACAGTTACATAAGCAGGGCTGCAACGTAGCACCATTGGGACCTCCTTCTCTCGGTTAATTTAGCAGCAATAAACAGACCGACGCCCGTGGCAGCGCTAAAGAGAAGGAGGGAAAGGAAGAACTGTGTAAGAGATGACAAGAGAGAGAGCGGGAAGTAAAGAGCAGTGGGAGAGAAGAGGCGCAGTAAGCAAAAGTAGGAAGGAGTGAAAATCAGCAGGCCAAAAGTGTTTGGTGAGCTAATTCCCAGATATCGACACTGCTTTGATTAGTAACTGGAGGGAACCTTTTAATGAGACACGTTCTTTAATCAAACCCCAACATAACTTGGCCCACCGAGCGATCTTCTGTTCAGGGGCGGGGGGTGAATGATTAGTCTCTCTTCAAACTTCTTCCCTACTTGAGTCAACCACATGATGATCCTGCTGTTCTGGCTCAAACAGAGAGGCTAATCGTGGCACAGCACTGTTCAGATGTTGTAGCCAGATTAAAAGCCCCTCTCCCCCCATCCTAAGGAGCTGCGTATTGATGTTTTTGGAACCGTAATGTGGCTTTGTAAAATGTCTGCAATACCTGGCCAATGATATTTGTTTGTCCGCGTGAGTCCCAGGACAGCGGGGGACCTAAAAGCCGATACATAATGGTGAAAGTAAGAGCGCAATAAAGCAAGCGAATGACACAGGTGAAAAAAGCAGCAGGCCCTTAAGGGACAAACAGTAGGTGTATAGGCACAAATGTGTAGTGGCGCTTTAGCAAGCTTTGTCTCAAGTGCGCTCATTAGGAGGCAGGAAAAGTGTCTTGGAACCCCTCCCTTCCCAAGAGATAGAATGCAACTAATTAGAGGTTTGTCCTCCTTCCTGACAAATCCACATCGCCACTAGAGCACAACAGCCACCACTTACCACTCACAGACTGCAGTTTATACCAGCGCTATATGTCAAACTTTAGTGGGTACACTAGGTGCTAATGCAAAAGGTGGTTTACTCAAAATGTCACTTTTATCTGTAATTATAGAAAAATCTTTTGGCGCCAATAAAATTCTAATCGTCAGTTAAACTCATGTTTAATTCAAAGGACTTTTTTTTAATCATAATTTTATTCTCAAAGAGGTTGTAGCTCACTACAAGACAATATTCTCTGTGTAATTATTGTAGCACTGTGGCACTCATGGATGTCTCTGTAAATGAGGCTTTAAAAACCCCTTTGCCTCGAGACATTATGCATATTTGTTGTTTGTTTAACAACACACATTATAACCCAACAGAGAGTTCTAACTTTGCCACACAAACAGTCATTTTACTCAGGTAGCAATTGTTTTAACTATTGACAGAGCTTCTTAGAGACATTAGAAAGCTTGTTGTGTTTTGAAATACAAGATTTTAGACAATTTATAAAACAAATAAGATATCAACACTGGATCTGGAGCACTGTCTGGGTCCAGGAATTTTATCAAGATTTCTGTACCACTCCTTTTGGGTTAAAGACACTGACTCCACTGTATAGGCACTATATCTTTACCATAGGGCCAATGGATGCACAAATGTATATTCTTAGCAGGTCTTAGCTGAACAAAGAAGCCTTGTTACAAAGTACCACTCTGTGTAGATCGTGATTGTCAGTGTTCCTGCATATATTTATGAAATTTTTTTAGCCTGATTTACGGAAGTGTGTTTTTTCCTGTGTTTTTTTGGAGTTTGATCTGTTGTTAGTATTTAAGTACCCAAAAATACCTAAAATAGTACACAAAAAATCACTACTACTTTTTAATTACAGACAAACTCCCTGTACCTGCTCTGTGCTGCCTTTTCATGTGAGCCCTCTATTAACATCCAAAGCGCCTTAATTCTGCCTCAGAATTCTGGTCAGTACTCCTTTCTGTGTTAGGGTATTTGATTAGTTCTCAATACACTCTCTTGTCTAGTGTACTTCAAAGACAATTTAGCTTGGGGAAGTTGTGTATGCTCTGGGAACCCATCTCGGAGAATCAAGCTCCTCTGCTGTTTTCATTGATTGTGACACTAAACTACACATTTAGCACGGTGCGTCTCTTACATCTTCCTCTCCTGCCCGTATGCCAATGAATCAAAAGCTGCAGTGGGAGGAAAGCGAGGCTCGTTAATGGTGCTTTCCAGGGAAGTGCTCCCTCAAACATCTGACAGCATTCCCAATGATCGATAGCTGTCTTTCTGTTGGAGCTCCATGCCAAGCTAAGTGTTGCACTACTTCAAAATAGATTGACTGAATTACTCTGTACACCACAGGGATCTCGGACTCCTCATTTCATGTCTGACACTGGCTGACGTGTTTATGGCGCTTTATAAGTGGATTGAGTTGTCAACCATCTATAGTATTTTCTCTGAGATTTTGTAAAGTTATGTCACACAGTTGAAGAGAAATGCCAGTCATTCAGAAATATTAGAGCATATGTTGTCTGTGTGCACCAAGAAAGTGAAACATTTTATTAGAAAAAAGCTTTTCAAGAGCACAAGCCTGAAAGGCATTTAGCCCTATCTGGCAATCGAAAAGATACTGTAAAGTGCCAAGACCTATGCTTAAACAAGGGATCTCCTAGTTCAGGGGTAAATTCTTTATCCATACCCTTATAAAATAAAGAATCCAATAAGACTAAAATATTTTTGGTGGTTGATATGTACCTTTTGCTGATAAAAATACAGTTTTGCGTAAGAGTAGTAACTAGAAAGACTCATGTTTAAGATGTATAAAACTCTGAGCTGGATGGCCTGAATCGGGGCAATGGGAGTGTATTGTTTGTCTCTCTTCAGACTTGTTGGTGCCAACCTCAAGGTCATTGACAAAGTGAATGATTCAGACTTCCTCTAAGGCCTGATCTTGAGTGTGACCAAAGGGCAGCTCAGAGATGTCTTCATGTTTTCCTTTACTCATGACATCGCTGTCTGAGACCTGCTGTCCACCGCTCCACATCCACTCATAATAGCACTTTTCGATTTATTTACGACATTGTTGAAGATTAGGACACAAATGTTTCTTAAATACTCATATGCAACTTTATATTTAATTATTTGATAACATATATATTTGAGTACATTCATACACATTTGCTGCTTTGGCCATGCATATTAATATATATTTTCATAAAAAATTGTAAATAAGTTTTTGAATGAAGTGAGTCTGAAGTTCAGAAACTCTTTAACATAAAAAAGTTACAGTTTAACTGTAAATTGTTAATTTAGATTAACAATATATGTCAGTGCTTTTTTTTTAGAAATTAAGTAAATCTGTGCTGCTGTCTTGGTCAGGACTCCCTTGAAAAAGAGATGGTTAATCTCAACGGGATTTTCCTGGTTAAATAAAGGTTAAATAAAAAAAAATTAAAAAAATAAAAACAAAGTGTTAAAATTAGTTTGAACCTCACTATCAAAAATGGTTTTCAAATGGGGATAAAAAGTAAACATACTAATAAGAAAGAAAGCATGTCTGACTTGACTGTCTAGGGTTAGACAAGGTTGCTATACAATGAAATGAATGTTAAATAACATGTTTGGCCAAGGCTGGGACCCCAGTCTTTCAAACTCTTCTGTGCTCTAGACTGTAGATGGAGGTGCTGGCGTCCCACAGAGCTGGCCTGGCCCAGAGTCCTGCTGGGCAGTCGTCTAAATAAGCAGCTGCTTGCTGCGAAGGCCCTGTTTATTATGCTTCTGACAGAAGAGAAGTAAAGGAGGCTCACTGCACACTGGAGTGGAGGTATCAGAAGGATAGAGGACTGTGAGAATGAATAAAGCTAATAGAGGGTTCACTGCATAAAGGAGTGGTGAGAAGAAGAAGATGCAGCCATAGTGCCGGAGAAGGGGACACATAATGCAAAGTAGGAAGTGCAACAAAGGGAAAGGGAGAAAGGCAGCAGATAACATGAAAGGAGAGAAACAAGCAGACAGAGGGAATACGAGCCAACTTCAAGGTCTATATTGAGTTGGCGGTGGCAGCGCCAGAGGACCTGAGCAGAATAGCCTTGGCATCGTCTCCTTGGCCAATTAATGTGAAGCTGTCTGGGTCCAGGGAAGCTATTAGACTCTGCAAGAGAAAAACACATTAAAAAAGAACAGGAAGAAAGTTCAGTGCTGCTTCCCCACAGTGGAGCCTCTATGTAAAGCCCCTTGTTTTTTCTGACTGAATAATAGTCTTCATCCCTCCGTACCCCTCCCCTCTCAAAGCCGCTGGATGTAGGCAGAGCATCTCTGCTTTATTAACCATCTCACTAGAGACAGGACACCCTCGCCGACAAGCTGCAGCCTTTATTAAAGATGCCGCCGAGTGGAAAGAAGGGAGCATTGAGATTCAAATTGAGAAAGACAGGAAACACTGTGTGGCCATAGCTTTAGTTAGATGAGAAGGGGAATTTGTATTGATGTTAATCAAACAAGTGACTGTTTTTTTTTCTTTTTTTTTTGTGTTTAATAAGGAGCGCTTGTGCTCACATACATCAGTTATCAGAGTGTGTGAGTATGCATATAGAGAGGTGTGCATCCGGACAATTAATGTAGAAACACACAATATGTGGACAAAGATGATCAAGTATCTGATTAAACCACTACCAAGAAGTCAAAGTAAATGCAGACATAGCCATTTACATATAATAGCTGTTTTTCAATTGCCCTAATATGATAGTATATAAACTCACATGATATCAAAACTGTATACTGTATTCTAGCTGTGTAAACCATGAGGAAAATCCCCAAAAAATCAAAGACATTCTCAAAGAAAAGCTCAATTGACTAGAGCTAAACTTCAGGTTAAACTTTAGATTTAGGTAAAGCCACCCTACCTGGTGTTATAAAATCTGTGACCTAGAGTTCCCAACACTAACAACATAACCACCCTTATATTTTTGATGAACATTCTACAGCCTCAGAATACTAAAATGTGACATTCAATCGAAGTTTGGAGCTTACCTTAAACTTCTAGACCTGTGTTTAGTGTTAGACTGATGCAAACCAAGGATTATCTCCACCCTGTCTTGCATTGTGAATTTTTAACATTCATCATTCATCATCATTATATCATTATAAAAAGCATTAAAAAAAAAAAACAAAACAAGAAAAAACAAAAACAAAAAACAAACACTCAACATATTATCAGGGATATATCCAGCCTAATGGGTTTTCAATTTAAACTGCTAAACATGCAATTACAATTGGACAAGACCACTTTAATATGTCACGGCTAAAGCACCTTTTACCTGCATATTTTTGTTTTCATATATGTATCCCTTTTTTCCTGTCTTTTATTTCTATGATATAGTTTTAAAGGGTAAAAAGTACAAGTGTCAGTACAAGTTCATACACTTCATGCACCAAACCTTATTTTTTAGTACTACTGCTGACTTGCATGTTTCAGATTTGTATTTGTGAAACTGTGAATAGATCTGATTTCTTTTTGCTGTATTTGCATAATCTTTATTCTGTTCCATTTATTGAGTTTTTTATTATTTTGATTAAATAAAAATTCAGTAAAATATATGACAAAGAAATGATTCTGAATAATGACCCTCCAATCTTGTGCTCTCATATCTTTCCCATCTGTCTTCATTGCTGTGCCCATCTCGCCACAGTTGATTGGCTTGGCCACTCTGCTCTGATCTCATCTTATTCGTTGTGTTATTTTTTTTTTCCTTTTGGCCTCATTCTCCCGTCACAAAGTCAGTATGGAACTGTATCCCACTTCTGCTGCTTTCTCCAGATCTTCAGGAGAATGTGTGTTGGTGCCATCTGTCTCGGCGCACTGTGGCCGCAGCAGATTGTGGTCTTATCTGGTCAAGTGTATTTACCACAACAGTACACCTTGAGCACGCACTGCAGGTGGCCAATATTTTGTCAGGAGATTATTGAGGGGATTTATGGCTTAGGTATACTTTTTTCTGTTTGTGGAGCACATTTTGAGATAAGTGCCTAATATGTGAGCAGAGATGAGCTGATCATTTTATCTTCAGTTTGCTCAAACAATATTATGGGCTATGTAAAGCTTTTGCAGTCCGCTGAAATCTGGTTTACATGTATAGGCATTTTTGTGTATTTACAATGAAAAAATATTACATTTTCATATTACTTTCATTTTTAAGTTTATTGCCAAGTAAAGCTTTTGGTTTGTGGTAGGTGCAAGGGAAAGTTGTAAGTCCAGTGATATGAGAGTGGTATGGGTGGTACTAGAAAGCTGAAGGTTAATTTAATACTGCAAGTGTTTTAAGTGTTTTTGTTGTTGTTGTTGTTTTTTCTATATATATATATATTTTTATTTACACCATAAAACATATACATTCCACAGCACAACATGGCTTGGGCCTCTCTACACCAAGTGCAACACACATCCGCCTCTTACAGTATACTTAGGCTCAACCATATGCTAAATGGATACAGCTTAAAGATTGTGCCTAATTGACTTTATTTATTTATTTTTTTTTTTTAGCTTTTAATTATGTTATAATGTTGTCTCCACCTCAAAAACATTGAGCAGTATTTTGTTTCATTCATGCTTGATGAGCGTCTCACTGCTCTACGCTGACACATGAAACCAGGAAGTGCTCCTGCACAAAAGTAATAGTTCCCCAAAAGAAGATATTTAACATTCACACATAATAATTTTAGTTAGAAAACATTAAATACTAATGTAAAGATGTTCAAAAATTATACAGGGCCTAAAGAAATATTGAAACAAATATTTCTCTTCCTATTTACATACATTGATCAAATGCATACAAATATTTATGCAAAGTTAACAATTATTATTATTATTATTATTATTATTAAAAACAACAATGACAATGACGACAACGACGACAACAACAACAACTTTCTAAAGGTTTGTTCCTGTGACATCATTGATGATTATTTTACTATTTTATATAGAAACTATTTAAAAATAAAACCAAAAACATTAAGAAGATGCCCATTATTAGACATTTTCCAGCAACAAAGAACAAGGTATAAAAAAATAAATGTAATCCAAAAATATTCACACTTAAACCAAAGGAACAACAACAACTGCTGCAATAAAAACTGTGTAATTCCCAACTTATGCCAGCTTAAAACTTGCAAATTTGTAAATTAAATTAAAGGTATGCAGTATGAATAGATTGTTGATACATGTGTATATTATATGTAAGGTAAAGACATGATGAAGCGATGAGTGCAGTTTACATTCATTTCAATACATGTGGGTACAGAGGGGACAGATGGGACATTTGGGCAGGACAAGTGTTGCGATGAGGGGGTATTGTAAGGAGAACGTCACGTCTGACATCTCGATGAGAACCAGTGATTAAGGCCGATGCTGTACCCTCCTCATGTTGATGTGTTCTGTGTGGCTCTAGCTGCCAAGGCCTGGACAAATGATGACTCTACTGTGGTAAGGAGCTGTCAGTGATATGGAGCCAACACTATAAAAAGATCTATCAATGCCAGGCCCAGCAACTGTTGGCCATTTCTCACTGAGCCTTCATTGACAAATAAGCTCAAGTCTGTGTGACACCTGTATAAAAAGTAAAAAATACATTTAAGTATCAATTTCTATATTGGGCATTATGTGAAATTCTTGACTGTAGCTAATAAAATGCCGCTTTATTTGTAGTTTGTGAAAACTCCTCCAAACTACTTTCACCTATAATGACCCAGTGAAAAGGTGAAATGATTTGCCATTACCAAATATTCATAGATTACGTAAAACCTGATCCTTGCAGGCTACCTCTGATTAATTATCCCTGTCTCTGTTCTCTGTTTTTGAGCTGTTTGTTGAGCTGAGAAAAGCAGATATAGGCCATGCTGGAATAGCCTTAGTCTCTGTAAATGTCCTGCCTCCATTGATTCATCAATGAAAAGCTGTGTAAACCAACCACACAACTGAGACAGATCCATTTGTATATCAACATGATTGGACAAAGTTTGTTGTCATTCTAATTAACGATTGCAATGATTCATCGAGGTATTTAAGTAATTTGATTAGTAAAGAGCAAAAACTATTTGCCTCAAAGCTTTGCTAAATGAAAGTAAACAAGAATGGTGCATAGTGCTGGGAGCTTTGTATGCATGAAATGATGTTTCTGCACAGTTAATGCACAACACGCTAGTGACAGTAAGGCTGGGGTTGGGCTATAAACAGAATAAATTTGAGTTGTAGTTCATCTTTTAAATTTATATAGAGTATAACTATATAGAAATTTAGAGGAAATAGCATCCTCCATGCACTGTTTCCTGTGTTTTGGCTAATGCTACTGCTAGCACCCAGAAGGGCTTGAATACTGACTGTGGAGACTCTGCAGATGCTAAAAACTCTAAATATCACAGAAAAAGGATTTGTAAAGAAAGGATTACTGCTGTGAAAACCTTTGTTCAGTAGGTAGCAGCAAACTGGCAAAAACAAACAGCGTAGTGTGATGTGCAGCCTGCAGGGTAACTTGCACTTTGTTTATGTATGCTAATTAGCCATGTGTGCTTGATGGGTTTAGTCTTTTAACAGGCCCTGCATGGTGTATAAATGATAACAGATATCACTTTTAGAAGCAGGGAGGGTTGCAACTAAAATACTTTTTTTAACTGTGAGGAGATGGACACTGCTGCAGCTTTTGCATTGTGTTGTGTACAGGCATTTAGCACAACATATAAATAGCATACAAATATAGCTACATTTGTACAATATTCTAAATATATCATTAGTATAGACTAATATAGACCCTTCCAGGAATGATGTGCTTAAAAAAGTTGTCCATGCAGCCTGGTATGGATATTAATGTTTTATCCCTTTAATTTCTACCAGGGAGCAAAATAAAAAATTAATTTAGACATTTTGGGACTGCAGGAAAAAATGGTTGTTGTTTATATATTTATTAAAAATTACTCTCAATCAATATAATCCAGATCTGAGTGTCACTATCAGTTGCTAAAGTTAACTTAAAAGTAGTATTTGTGATGATTGATGAATTAAATCTGAACATACAATGTCAAACTATTGTATTTTACCACATTTCTGTTACTATTTGTCCTGCTTAACATTGAAATTAAGAAATGTAAATTATGTAGCCTTTAACTTGTATGATAATTATAGACCGCAACAGTACCCGCCCCCCTCTGCTGCTAGAAGTAACTTTCCTATTCATTTTTTCCATAGTCTTTTCGAAAAATGCGTCTATTAAGAATTTAAAAGCTTGGCGGAGGTTAATCAGCTATGTGGTACAATGATAACACAATTAATTTTAATTTAATAATTTAATTTAATTTAATTTAATTTTAAGATTAACAAAAACTTTAAAATTCAGCCAAATTTGTTTGTAACTTTGCCTTTTGACAAGTTTCAGATATGTGGTTATAGCAAAATTAATTGTTTTATGGCCATGAGTTACCACGTAGCTGATTAGCTGCTGGACCTTTAATATATGGATTTTTCAAAAAGTCAACAGGAAAAATTAATGGTAATTTTACTTCCGGATCCGGGTGTGGCCAGTCACAGTTGAGGTCTATAGACGCTAATTGCAGACTTACATTAAACACTAAACGTTGACACACTCACTATTATTGTTATTGTTATTAAACCAGGCTCTGATATTACTCACATGTGGCAGAGTGGTTGTCAGTTGCCAAACCTGTCTTGATTATTCCAAATTTGCGATGTTTTGTGGCTAGCGTTAATTGCTCCTTTAGAAATATAATATTGTCTTTTCTAACTTTTGGTAACAGTCTTTTGAACACAAACGTTCTGTTTACAAATGCAAGAAGGGTCTATATATTAAGTATGTAATTAGCATGCTAAATCATAATGTATAATAATAAAGCCTATTGTTATAGAGGTTCACAACCTCCACTTTTGAGGTCATTTCAGTCAAGACAGGCATGGACATCTGACTTTGTTACTGTTTTTACTGAAAATTGTAGCTGATCTGATGATTGTTATGACAAGAAGTTTAAATAGGAAATACATTTACATCTAAAACATGCTACATGATTAATGTGTATGTCACATAATCAAATACTGAATGAAGTTTTGGCTTTGAGTGATATACAATTTTGCCCATGCACATACATAAACATAAATGTGCCAGCAACTTAAAGTTAGAGTACTATTTAATATTTTATAAAACACTGTATGTAAGAAATGATGTTTATGAACACAAGTTGAACCACTTCAAAAACTGAAAGACATTTTTTGTTATTTCTGACAACTAATAGAAGGCTCTTGAGATGCATTAACAATTACTCAGCTGTACAGTCCATGTGCATACTTCAGTTTATATGTGTATGCATAAATACATTTTATAGTTATAAATTGTACTGAATCTGAATGATTTATTGTGGTATATCTTCTTGTCTTACCTCAATGCAGTATGTTTTTGTGCATCATGCTGTGAATAGCCAGCTTTGCACCCATGAAATAGAACTCAGTCATTATTAAATGAGTTGACAGACAGATATTTTCTTTCTTTTTGTGGATATTTTAATAGCACCGCAGTAGAAAAAAAACATTATGAGATGATGGATGAAAGTTATTGCTGAGGAAATGAGGAAGAAATGAATTGAGCTTTCTCCTCAAGCTGTTTGTGTTTACAGGCTTCTTTGCAAATAATGTGAGTGATTGAGACGGTTTTATTCCACAGACAGCAGTTTTTTTCTGACTCAGTGTGTAGCAGTGTTTTTCTGATTCAAAGTGTGTGAACTTTTATTGGCAGTATCTTACATAATGGTGTGACCTCCGTAAATGTTCTATTCTGAAAACATTCCATTCTGTTTTTCACCACATGAGTATCAGTAAGAAAAGTCTGTTCAGAGGTATGATAGCCAATTAGCACTGCCATCCTTTTGTATGTGTGCAAGTCTGAAACAAGAGTACAATTTAACAAGAAGTAACACTATATTTACTTTCAATGGAGCTCCAGCGGACAGTTGGCCAGATGGCACAATCAGAAAAAAGTCTGGCAGTTGCATCTGGAGCCAGCAGGCCAGATGGAGCACAGAGCAGAAATGGGTTGAGTAAAAGAACACTTCCAAGGAGAGCGAACAAGCATACTGTCTTTTGTGATTGGGTTTCTCTTCTGCCATATTGGATGACACAGAACTAACCCACAAAGCTTATAATGTATGTCACGGTACTGGTAATTTTAGCTTCATACAAGAGTTTCATATTTTAAGTTAAAAAATACTGGCAAGTTGTTGGTACATAACTTCCTTAAATGTCCTTAAAATGGAGTTTGTCCAACAAGTCCTGAGGGAATCAGTCTTCACCCACACTGTAAAAAGTAAAGCAGGCTTTGTCTGAATCACAAAGGTATAGTACATACATATACAGTGACTTTGTGTTGTGAAGGCTGAAATATTTTTATGTTCCTAGTTGAGATGCTGCACAGAATATGAAAGCAGTGTATGAGATTTGTTCAGAATATACTGTAGATCCCTTGGAACATTTAAAGGTCCTACATTATGCTTTTTTCTGACTTTTTTAAATAATTTGGACACTTTTGCAATAGCATCTAATGTTTTAAAACTTAAATAATGTTTGGGAAATGTCTTCTTTTGGGGAGCTGTAACTTTGCAAAGAAGTCTTGGATTAGGTGAGGCAACGGTGAGGAATAGACAGAGCATAAAATGGCTATTTAGCACAGCTATTAGCAACATGAAACTAACAGACAGATAAATGTGCTGGCTACTTCATTGTGACAGCAGTTTAAGTGATGAAATTATCCAAATAAGTCTGGTGACGGTGTATGGGCTATGGTATGTACAGGCGCACTTCCTGGTTTCACCTTTCTACTCAGAGCGGTGAGACCAAGCGTTTAAGCTCTTGCAAAAGAGACAACAGCATACAGAATTACTCAAACATGCGTGACTGGAACAAAATACTACTAACACATTTAGTAACATGGTTAAAAGCTCAAAAAGTAAATTTTAGCATAATTAGGCAGTGGGTCAAGGCCGTCTTACTGCTTTGTTATCGAAAATATAGATCTCCATCGAGGGAGGTTATATTATGATTGTCACCACATGAAATTCATGCACATTTTTACAAACGCAATAAATTTAGCTCATTATATTATCAGGTAAAAGCTGCGGCCAATTACACTTCATTAACCAATAGTACGCTCAGATTTTGACGACTGACCAATCAGAGGGTGCGCCCTAACCCAGCTGTTAGTCAGACAGGAACACAAACACAAACAAAGCAGGACCATGTGAATGCAGGGGCAAGTCTTTATCTCTGTGTAAGTATGACATTTTTCTTTCCACCTCTTTCTTCTCTTTTTCTCCCATGATTGCTTGCTTTAATGATCTTGTTTTGCACATCACTACCACAGATAGCACTACGCCTATATCTTTATCAATAGAGCAGTGCACCAAGATGCTAACAGTAGAATAGGCTACATTTCTAATTAGAGCCACCTTACGTGATGTGTGATTGTATTAGTATTACGTTTAATTTCAGAATTTGTCATAATCTCTCTCTCTCTCTCCTCCTTTACAGATACAGAAGTTAAACAGGAGGTCCAGTGTAATTATGAAATAAAACGACATTCTCTACTTTTCTGAGCTCTTTTTTTTTTACCTTGATTATACACATTCATAGTGTCCTGTAGCAGTGTATACCTCTACCATACTCATTTAGGCTGTGTTTGCATTTGAAGTGTTAAGATAGATTATGAGTTTAATCGAGAGAAATTCTCATCATTCACTGAATGAAGTGATACAACAGACAGGAAATGTTCTTTGTTAAGTGTAAAGCTCCCAAAAGCATATGGCTATCAAGTTAATGAATAGCCCTGAAATTATAATTAGATGATACATTTAGCTAAAAATAAATGAAATCTAAGGTCTTTGGCTTTACTGCTAACGCTATAACTAAACCAAAAGTTTGTCACTAAACCAGAATTTAGTGACAGCCGCTCATCTACTCAACAGCAGGTAGTTTCTGAGCGTGCAATTGGCTGAAAACAGATAGCCGCCCACTGTCTTTGCCTCAGAAAAGTGTTACAAAAAATATGCAGATTTACAAAAACTTGCAAGAAGTATGACAGGCGACAATTTTATTTTGATCCCTTGAAAACTGTAGATGTTGTTAGGAAAAAACTGGATCCTCCCTTGATAGGGATCTATCAAATGCACAATAAAGCCCCTTGGCCCACTGCTTAAATAGAGGACCTTTAAATTAATATGAATAAGAATCTATACGTTTTTTTTTTTTTTTTTTGACAATTTCAGTGGAGGCTTTTCATTCCTGTGCTCAGTGTTGAGTTTTGCTGCAATTCTACAAATTTTTACAACCTCAGTAAACAACAAATGACTGCAATACAACAAATAATGGGTTTGGTTTTCTTTTTCATGTTTTGATGTACCTTTTTACAGTGTTTCTCTGTGAAAGCACTATTTTGGGTGACAAAATAATTTAATTGAATGTTACTTTGTTAAAATTTTGTTGTTTCGTTAAGAGAATCATTTTATCTGGTTTTGTAATTGCAATATAGGACAGCGAGACAGAGCAGTCTGAAATATTATAGTGCTGTTACTTATAGGAACAGATTCTTCCAATGTCAGTTTCTTCTGTATCCAGCAGAGAAGAGATTACTTTCAAACTCTCTGCATTACCAGGCCTGATGCAACACAGCAAACAGCTCCTGTGTGTCGCTCTGCTTAGATAAGACAGGCTTACTGTGACAAGCAGTCCACCTTGTCTCAAGGATATACAGGAGAAAAAAACTACAGCTTTAAGAGAATCTAGAAACTGATATGTAACGTGTATTTTGACACTGGTCTGTATCCATTGTACTTTGCTCATTAGCATATTCTGTCTTTGCTGAGGGAAAAAATTGACAACTGTATAATGCTGTTGATGTTGTCACAAACTGTTATCAAGCTACCAGTAATAATGGAAATTACTGAGGACGAAATTGCATTGTGTGGCTCAAAATTGTGCAAATAACTGTCTAACAGTTGTTTAGCTTAACTTCTTTTTAGATAGATTCCAAAATTGACATTTTTTCATGAATGTTGCTGGTTGCAGTTGACTACTCTCCTACTCTGATGCGATTTTTGTGACATGTGATTTGCTCACTGTTGTTTCAAATGTGAACAATGGTTTAAAACCTATTTAGACTTGTTCACAGCTGATGTAATGACAATGACTACAACAAAACAAAATTGCCAAAATGTCCCAAGTGTAAACTAGACATTTCTTCTACCAATTCTTTCTCTTGTCTGACTTTTGATTTCCTATCACTGCTGTGGGTCCTGTAAAAGACTATTTGGCAGACTATAGTGTTGAAAAGGTGGAATGAATAACTTTTTCACTTTATTCAATTGATTGTATTTAAGTAAGTAAGATCACTTGCATACACTGGTTCTTTAATTATAATGATGGTACTTGGACTTTATTAGTTCACCATTGTACAACACCGCACAGCTCATTATGCGCAGAGAGAGGCTAAAACAATTTAAAACATTAAAGCTATCCAATCCTCTCTAGGGACAGACCAGTGTGTTCTATCTCAAGGGACATCTCCTGGATAACTAGTGTTTCTTCCTTTAGCCTAACCTTAAAAGGTCAGTGCCTTATGCTTCTACAGTAATACGTTGTGGAGTATGCCGCAACACAAGCAGCTGCTGGCCTGCGAGCTAATTAATCCAACCTTTGTTACAAGCACACGTCAGGCCCTTCATCAGCACCAGTCGGCAGCAGCAGTAAAGGGTCACTGCTTTTCAAATGTCCAGTGTAGTGGAGCATGAATGTCCCGCACTTGAAGCAAAGACAGAGGTGTCTCTTGGGAGAAAGCACTACATATTTTGGCTGCTCTGGCAATGTGTATGGGACATTTTTCCAACTAAGCAATAAAATAATAGTGCTTGAGAGATTTTTTTATGAAATATGTTATCAACAATCAGTGATTTCTACAACAAAAAAAATCTATATGTCTGTTTTTATATCAATACATTATTGTCCAATAAAATATTGCAACATTTTCTAAACTCAATTTTTACATCCCTATTTTCAAATATTACTACAAATCTACTTTAAGTTTTTATTGAACTTAAAACTCGATTCTCTGTGCAGTGATGAGGCACAGATCATTTGTATCTCACCACATTGCTTTTTGTATCTAGACTTATACTCAATGAACCACTTAAGAGGGATTTGATTTGAATGGGGGGAAATCAGGACTAATATGTTAATCTGATGGTCACTTACAATGCTGTATGATAGAGTGGAACTGTGTTGGACTGCTGCAAACTATTCTAGTGCTAGACGTTTGTACATGAAAAATAAAGAGACGGGAAGGTGCTAATAAATTAGGTTGAATTATTTAGCCCAGGTGTTCCTGCTAATAAAAGGCTATCGAGGCTGTAGCCAGATCCACGCTGATGAGAACAGACTCTTCTGCTAAAGAGACTAAGGATATACTGCAGGTGCTGTTTCACCCTGGTTTGCTTTTTCTGGTCATATTGATTGCTGTCAAATTCCAGCAGTTGTGAGCTCTATCAGACAATTTAATCAGGAAATGTGTGAATCAAACTGTAGCCATCTTCTGTGTCTGCTTATGTCTTGTTCTTGTTTATCTAACTGCTCAAGCACAGCTTTAGTTAGTAGTTATGTTAATTAATCCCTGTAAAGATGTATATTATGTTATATTTAAATGGATAATTTATCTATTGTACAATATAAAAATACATAACAGTAAGGAATTGCTAAGCTAGACTCACATTGGTCTTAGTGCATATAGGCAACATTTGGATTTTCTGTCACAATTATCCTGGCCACAATAATTGCAATAAACAATATTATCACAATAAATATGAACTTATTCTTACAGTCTGAAAATGGCACTAAAACATACTGGAAACATTTTACAGTGACACAACAGACTCACAAGTTTAGGATTTTAGGATAATTATTTGCAATGATGCGAGACCCCCTGTGGTCAAATACACATAGATACTGAACACTGAATACTGAATACTGAATACACATAGAAACAAGAACTGTACTACATTCACTATTTCTACATACAGGTCAAAACTACTGCTGCATGTTTACAGTGTACTCCGACTAAGCTAGGAGAGGCTTCTAAGAGCACTCACTACTAAACAGACAAAACAACTTTAGTCCAATGTTTAAAGTGTGCATATTTAGACTAGCAAATGCATCTACTGTGGGTCCCTCTGCCGCTTGTGTTTTATTGTTTTGGTTGTCATATGGACCAAAACATAAAACGTAACTCGTAACTCGTCGTAACTTATGCTACATTTATATGGCTTTGTGAGACACATTTACCAAGTGAGACATTATTTATTTATTTATTTATTTTACTTTTTATTTATTTATTTATTTTACTTGATTTTAATTTTGTAATGTCAAAATATGGTTTGTTTATATGTATCAGTGAAATTATGATTACCGATCAAATGAGTTATGTTTATTAGCATTTGCAAACCATTACTGCTAATGGGAAATCCCCAGATCACTTGAATGCATCACAGTGCTGTGGATTCTGCAGTTTGGCTCTCTTGTGTGCATGTAGATTGAGACAAGAGTGGTTTGACCAGTTCCCTGAAGAAATCGGACTAAAGATGGACTACAAGCCTACTGAGAGTATGCTCTTCACGTAAACACAGTGAATGGCTGAGGTCACAAACTTTCTCATATGAGGCTAAGAGCAATTATCTCGATGATAAAAAAAATTGCTGCAAACAATTAAACTTTATCATTTTATTGTGATGAGCGATATAATTACAAATCTATTGTCCCACCTGTAGTTTATATATTCCATGCTGTATTTTTTCCTTCAAATGGTCTCAAACCGTCTTTTACATAATGCTGTCTCTCTGTGTTATTTTGAAGCAGAGTAGGCATAACACCTCATAGGACTGCTTTGAGGCTCTCAGGGCAGTAAATCCTGTAATGTCAAGACTTCCACTTGGCTATGTGCATTCCCTGACAAGGCATTATACAGTCAGGGGAAGCTGGCCTTCTATGTGGAACCATTATGCAGGATTTCTGCCTCCTGCTGAATGCAGGTGGGATATGGGACCTACTTATTACAGCCCAGATGTGGCTGTAATCCATCACTGTCTCCCCTGCCTCTGTACCACTCTGGAGGATGTCTGGAGCACGGCCCCCAAATGTGTGAGTGTGTGCCTCTGTATTTATCTCATATGTCAACCATTTTTGTTTTTGCAAGACACATATTTTATGTTAGAAGTACAGTACATAACATAAATTGAAATATATTAATTAGCTATTGGGAGTGTACAAGTCTGTAGTGTAACAGTAGACTTTTTAAATATGTGGTTATGAAGTTGCAGCTAGACTTCTTGATTTTGCTTTTCATTATTTTCTCAATATAACCCATGTGTGCCTGTGACTACAGCCAAATAAATTATTTATTTTGTTGATAGATCAAGTGATTTTTCTGCATTGCTACTAACCAAACCATTCCAAGCCATACATAGAAATAAACAAAGTCTCATATGGATGTATTTAGTAGCATTTGTGATTAGTACCACTAATATAAGTTTAAGTCAGTAATTCCTTTTTTTTTTTTTTACATTATTGTACTTAAGATAAGGTAAGGTATACTTTATTGATCCCCGTAGGGATATTCATTCTCTACATTTGACCCATCCCTCAATGCCGTTGGGCCAACCTGTCAGGAGCAGTGGGCTGCGGTGCAGCACCGGGGACCCTTCTCCAGATCTTGAGCTGGGATACTGGTCACGAGTACTTAGCTGGAGGTTTTTTAGCCTATTGTGCATGTTTTTGAGGTTGATGGGGGAAACCCACCCAGACACAGGGAGAACATGCAAACGCCACACAGAAAGGCCCCACACGGTCAGGGAATCGAACCCAGGACCTTCTTGCTCTGAGGCGAAAGTGCTAACCAGTAAGCCGCTTATAGTACATAAGTAATGTCTAAGAAATGTTTGCATGGCACAGTACCTTCACTGAAATCATTAGCAAGATATATGTCTTGGAAGTCTTGAAATAATCAAGGTGTAGGATAAACTAAGGTCGCTTTGCTGTATAACAATTGTATAGTCTCTTGTGTATTTATGTAGAAGGCCCTCTGATTTGTGTAATTCACTTTATAAATCACTAGGTTCAGTGTTTTTCACCTCAGCACAAAGCAAGTGTTGAGTTGATTCCCATTTGAACAGAAAGCATAGCTTCTCTTGCTTTGTTTACATTATACTTCACATTACCAAGCTTTACTCCAGTCCAAATCAATAGTCAGATGTACCAATGGATTGCACAGTGCTGTTACGCACACTAATGAACAAGAGTAGAGCTGGAGAGAAGCGAGGATCAATTCCATCATGTTCCCAGTAAAGCCTAAGTTTGCTGATACATGTTATCCTTTGGGTAAAGGGGGCAGGCCTTCCCATGTGATAAAGCCACTCTGCAAGAGCTCTAGCGGTGCTTCGTCAATACGCAATGATTTTGCAGCTACTACACTGTTCGTACGTTACACAAGCTCTTCTTTCTGCAACCTCTCCAACCCAAGCTGTCACGAGTATTGCTATAATTGCCCAATCAATACACCTCATGTCAACTGCATCATGCCAAGAAAGCAGGAAGCAAAAACAAGAGAGGCGATCTTCCGTCTGTGCTCCCCCAAGGCTAATGTGTCGCCCAAGTCAATACTAGCGATGACACTAGATGACAGCACGTGAAGCAACTAAAGCCGTTTGCTCTGTGAAAAGTAGGCATTTTTGTGAACTCATGTTACTGGCTTCAGATCCATTTATATGGACACTGCCTGAGAAATGACAAGCTCAGCTGAGTCACTCAACTAATACGTTTACACTTGACAACTGTCTGTTTCTATGTCAACCCTGCCACAAACTGGCCCCTGTCCAGGGTGTACTCTGCTTGATGCCCGAAGTTACTGGGATGCGCTCCAGTCACCTGCGACCCCTAATGAGAACAAGCGGAGGAAGATGAATGAATGAATAATCAAAATTATTTTAGCAAATGGCAACTGTATGCAGGGGCGTAGCCAGGATTTTTTTACAGGGGGGGCCAGCCGGGTCCTGTCATTTTACTGTGGTGGCACATGGCAGATTATTATTATTATTATAGGACTAATACAAAAAATGTGAATTATCTTCTATTCTGTTCTGAAGCCAGTTATTTTGATGGTTTGAGGAAGTTAGGAGCTGAGCCATGGTGTCTGCAGCTCACAGAAGAACAAGTTGTGATTCACAGAGGTTAAGTATGTAACAAATTTACAGGGGGGTCTGGGGGTCCTCCCCCAGGGAAAAAATCAATATAACAGACAATATTTGCTGTATCCTGGTGCATTTTAAAGTGTTTAGCTGACTATAGAGTGACAAACAATCACTTGATTTTGCATTAATAGTTGTGATCGCAACATCACGAAATCCTGGAGGGACTGAACAATGCATGTAGTCTGTGGGAGAGCTGAACTGTCTGGAAGCATGTTGTTGTTAATTAGTGCAATGTGTTTGATATTTACAATAACTTATTAACTAACAATTTTGTCTACATCAAAACTTTTCATGGCAGTCCAAGACTTTCAGCCTGTACTATCAGCTCCTGTCAGTTCCTCGTGCAGCGCTAATGCCTTTCCTTAGTGCGCAATAAAGTTGTTTCAGCTGCTGGAAAAGGATGAAGTTTTATTTTGAAGGATCACAAGGGGTAGTCGATTGCTGTTAACAGAAACTTTACAGTGCGTCCCCATCCAGCTGCAGTTTCTCCTCTGCTCTTCTCCATCTCTCCTCTTACTTTTGATTATAATTAATAACAAAGTTATAATAGATTTAGAGTAAAAGAGAAACTGGACCTAGAAAAAACAAACACCGCGGCTGTTCGCAGCGCAGTAATAAACCGCGCGTTTTGTAATGAAGCCTATGAATATATATATATATATATATATATATATATATATATATATATATATATATATATATATATATATATATATATATATATTTATATACAGTGGGGCAAGCAAAAAAGTATTTAGTCAGCCACCAATTGTGCAAGTTCTCCCACTTAAAAAGATGAGAGAGGCCTGTAATTTTCATCATAGGTATACCTCAACTATGAGAGACAAAATGAGAAAAAAAAACAGAAAATTACATTGTCTGATTTTTAAAGAATTTATTTGCAAATTATGGTGGAAAATAAGTATTTGGTCACCTACAAACAAGCAAGATTTGTGTCTCTCACAGAGCTGTAACTTCTTCTGTAAGAGGCTCCTCTGTCCTCCACTCGTTACCTGTATTAATGGCACCTGTTTGAACTCGTTATCTATATAAAAGACACCTGTCCACAACATCAAACAGTCCCACTCCAAACTCCACTATGGCCAAGACCAAAGAGCTGTCAAAGGACACCAGAAACAAAGTTGTAGACCTGCACCAGGCTGGGAAGACTGAATCTGCAATAGGTAAGCAGCTTGGTGTGAAGAAATCAACTGTGGGAGCAATTTTTAGGAAATGGAAGACATACAAGACCACTGATAATCTCCCTCGATCTGGGGCTCCCCACAAGATCTCACCCCGTGAGGTCAAAATGATCACAAGAACGGTGAGCAAAAATCCCAGAACCACACGGGAGGACCTAGTGAATGACCTGCAGAGAGCTGGGACCAAAGTAACAAAGGCTACAATCAGTAACACACTACGCTGCCAGGGACTCAAATCCTGCAGGGCCAGACGTGTCCCCCTGCTAAAGCCAGTACATGTGCAGGCCCCTCTGAAGTTTGCTAGAGAGCATTTGGATGATCCAGAAGAGGATTGGGAGAATGTCATATGGTCAGATGAAATCAAAATAGAACTTTTTGGTAAAAACTCTACTCTACATACCTACTGTAAAGCATGGGGGTGGGAACATCATGCTTTGGGGCTGTTTTTCAGCAAAGGGACCAGGACGACTGATCCGCGTAAAGGAAAGAATGAATGGGGCCATGTATCGTCAGATTTTGAGTGAAAACCTCCTTCCATCAGCAAGGGCATTGAAGATGAAACGTGGCTGGGTCTTTCAGCATGACAATGATCCCAAACACACTGCCCGGGTAACGAAGGAGTGGCTTCGTAAGAAGCATTTCAAGGTCCTGGAGTGGCCTAGCCAGTCTCCAGATCTCAACCCCATAGAAAATCTTTGGAGGGAGTTGAAAGTCCGTGTTGCCCAGCGACAGCCCCAAAACATCACTGCTCTAGAGGAGATCTGCATGGAGGAATGGGCCAAAATACCAGCAACAGTTTGTGAAAACCTTGTGAAGACTTACAGAAAACATTTGACCTCTGTCATTGACAAAGGGTATATAACAAAGTATTGAGATGAACTTTTGTTATTGACCAAATACTTATTTTCCACCATAATTTGCAAATAAATGTTTTAAAAATCAGACAATGTGATTTTCTGGATTTTTTTTTCTCATTTTGTCTTTCATAGTTGAGGTATACCTATAATAAAAATTACAGGCCTCTCATCTTTTTAAGTGGAAGAACTTGCACAATTGGTGGCTGACTAAATACTTTTTTGCTTGCCCCACTATATATATATATATATATATATATATATATATATATATATATATATATATATATATATATATATATTGCTTTACATAATCTGTTGCTTCCTTCATAGCAGTCAGTGAGTCTGGCAGACGATTTGTGACACTAACACTAGATGTATTGGTTATTAGGCATCAGGGTCAGGCGGCTAAATCATAAAATGACATTAATGATGCTGGGCTGACAAGTATGCCTTATTTGACAAATATGAAATAAAATATATGACGGGTCTGTCCTGACATCTTCTTGCACCTCTTCCGAATCCAGTAAATGGTTTGAGTTAATTGAAAATGAAATGAGTGCAAAGTTAGTAATAAATATTATTAGAAAATACTAACCTGTAAGTGAAGAGGAAGACTATTGTTTTATCAATTATTAGTGCTGTTTCATATAACATTAAATATATACTTTTTAATAGTGGAATAATTATTTTCAAAAGGAACATATATTTCATTAATATGCTGTAGGCTACAAGACAGTACAGCCACACAGCTTGTTCTAATAACACTGTCCCACTCAACACTAGGGGTGGGAATCTTTGGGCATCTTATGATTCGATTTGATTTTGATTCAGAGGCCTATGATTTGATTCAGAAACAAAGCAACAATGCATCTCTTACTATTTTGGGCCATGCCAGCTTTAAAAGAATGACATAAGACTAAGTAATCTATAAACAGCGGTTATTATATTGAAAAACTGACTAAGCCTCGTAATGCCTATTGTTAGTTGTTGTGTTTTTGGAGGACATTTACAACTGCTGATACAGTATTTAATGTACACACATCAAACTTTTAGACTGCAGCATTCATGTGCACGACAACAGCGTATAGAGCTGCTTTTCCTGCCAGCAGTTGTGCTGTGTGACAGACAGAGGTGTCGAATTATCAGGCTTTACTTTAATGCACCTTGTAAATTCTGTGGCTCTTGTTCAAGTCCCATTTGCCTTGAGTTTTCGGTTTAAAACTTTCATATGCCGGACAGTATTCTGTAATGAAGTGGATGCTGCCATTTTCATGTGTAGCTCAGAGGTAAACAAACCCCTCCAGCGCATCCTACAGCCGGCTTTGGTTTGTGCAACACAGCCACAAAAGATTTGTATTGGGCATACTTCAAGAGTCATCTTTATAAACGTTCAATTATTAGCATTTTTGAATTGAGACATGAACAATGCATTGAAAAAAAAAAATTTCCTACCCCTACTCCCCAAAACAATATGTGGCTGGAGGGGTTAGTTTGACGTATAAGCAAGGTTGATGTAACTGATTATGTGTCACATTTCAGCTCTACAAATAAACCACAGTCATTGCAAATCTGTGTATTTAACTATTTTTAACAAATAGGGATTTGGTCCCATCTCTGTTATTAGACTATGTAAAAATAGGCAAAACAGAAACATGAGTTAGACAAAGCACTGTGCACACAAATGACTGAGCACAGCCACACACAGACTTGTCAGCTGAAAGACACACATGTTCTTAAAAGCTGGCGCAGCCGCTCTCTCCTCTGTCAACACTCCACCAGACTTAATCTAAGGCAAACACTATTAATGCCTCTGCAACCTTTTATCTACTGTGAAGTATGACAGACACTAGATATGGGGGATCTTGTTCTGGCCAGTCAACCACCTCTTCATGCCTTACCGTTTAAAAGCAGGGCATTTAATCTGGATGGGCATTACCACTCTTAACTGAGAAAAAATACAGAAAAGCAGTTTAAAGTACCAGTACTTGATTTTACCTTTGTTAACTCATTCTCAACTACACTGTAATACCCATTTTTTGTTTGTTTTTTTGTCAGATAATTTGTCACCATAAAATACTAAATTGAATCAGCATTTTTCTCCATTCTGTTAGATGCCATGTCTTGCAATTGCAAAACCCAAAAATGCTGGACTGTGAGGTTAAATTTAATAAAGTGAGTAGGGAAACCAAACAGAGTGCTGCCTTGGAACCCAGAGGAAGACCTGGAGGAAGGTCAGGGGGCTCTGGTGGTAGCTCGGACCCCGGAGAAAGATCTGGTGGAAGGTCAGGAGGTAACAGCGACAGTGTGGGCCCTGAAGAAAGCTAAGGAGGCTCTGGCGGAGGCGTGGACCCTGGAGGAAGGTCAGCAACTGGCGGCGGCGACATTTTTGGCGGTCCCAGACGAGGAATGAAGGAGATCAGTGTTCTGTGGAGGCCTTAGGACAGAAATGGGAACAGGCTGAGGACCTAGATCTCCCTCTTCCAATCTGGAAGAGGGAGATCTAGGTCCGGTGACAGCCATTCCGGTGGAAGAAAGACAACCGGATCCGGCGGTGGGAGCCACTCTAAAGTGATCAGTGGAGCTTGGAGAGGAGCCAGAACCATGGGAGGAGCTCAGGGAAAAGCCAGAACCACGGGTGGAGCTGCAGAAAACAAGGGTGGAGCTCGGGGAGGAGCTGGGACCACAGGTAGAGTGAGAACAGGTCCTGTTACCACAGGTGGAGAGTAAGAGAGGGCACAGATGAAGGATGAGGAGCGGAAGTTAAAATAGTGGAGCCTGGCTGCTGACTAGTGGGGACTAACTAAAAACCACTCATTTTACTTGGGGGCAGGGCTTAACGTCTTACATCACACACTCAGTTGGTGCCTGTTAAAGTCAGCTTTTCTTAAATAAGTATTAAATGATAAATAAAGAGTTTATTAGATTAAGGGATACGACTAGTGTTTGTTTATTGCTGACCAGGAGGGAAAAACATGGCTAATAATATTTTACTGCTACATACTTATACTAATAACATAAAATAAATTAATCCTAACCCTATTCCTAATCCTAATTCTAACCATAACCATAACCTTTTCCCTGACCCTTTCCCTGACCCTAACCTTAACCTTAATCAGTTTAATCATTATTTATCATCAAAATTAGCACAAATGCTATATGAGTCGTGGACATGCACCAGGATTTCCACAGCGATGTCCTGCTAAACCACACCCACCAGGGGTGAAACGCCTGGTTTTAAATTTTTCCCCCGTCCAGTGCAAGCCCGTTGTCGTGTCGGGTTCATGACCGCCTGCAAACAGGCAAACTCTTGGTCCTGCTGCAGAGCGGCCCCAAGAGAAAAAACAGTGCCCCACAGTTTAACAAAAAATAAAAACGTAGTCCCTTTCTCCAGGAAACAGTCTGCTGGGCCCATGTGTATTTGTGTCATTCTGTCAGGGATTACTCAAAACACGGGGGAAAAAGGACCCAAAAATGCTGGACTGTGAGGTTGAATTTATTAAAGTGAGTAGGGAAACCAGTAAATACATACACCAGTGAGTACAAAACAAATGAAGTCCAAAATCACAAAGCGCAAAAACACTAAAACAACAAACAGGAATCACAAAGAGACAGGAAACTCAGGAGACATGGCATAGACACAGACCTGACACTGACAATGACTGGACAATGAACTGGGGAAAATACAGGGACTGTGTATGAATGTCATCCCTAATCCCTACATAGTGCACTATAAAGGGGTCACCCCATTTTGTGATGGTGTCCGAATGTGTAGTGGATAAACAATAGTGCACTCAAAATTTCCCACTATGCATTTTAAAAAGTAGTGGCCAATGATGGTCACTAGATGGTCAATATAGACCAGAATGCTTGGCGAGTTTCAGAGGAGAACGGGGGACTGCGGCAGAATTTTAAACTGTACACAACACATCTGAATGAAACCAGTTAGAAATGCCAGTACAGGTGACAGCTTCCCTTCTTAAGGCAAAAGACTGTTTTATTCATTAAAGTGATAATTCACGTTAAATATCACACATATTATTTATCTATAAATAACTAAAAAATCGCTTAAGTCTGGTCGGGCTTCATCACAGAAGCTCATTATCAGCGGAGCTTGCCAAACTTTTTTTACTCAGACGCCGGAGTCATGTGATCAACGGCGAGTTAAAAATTGTGTGCCAGTGTCTGAATCATTCACAAAATTAATATAAATGCTCTGTATGGACTGAGGGGTTAGGGGCTAGGGATTCGGACACAGGCAGAGACTAAATAAACCAGGAGTACACAGGTGAAACACATTAGGCCGGGGCAGGCAATCACACAAGCTGGAAACACAGGAGGTAGGAAGTAAAACAGAAAAACACACAAGGACTGACTACACATCAAAATAAAACACAAGCGGTAACTAAAGCTACAAAATAAAACACAGTAGAAACAAGACATACAGAACAGGACACATATATGCATGTTTTACATTGTTTAGCTTTATTCTATTGATGTGTCTATATAAATGGACATGCATGCTTTCTCCAACAGCCATTCCTTTGACAGGGCAGAGTCCTTTATTGCAGCTTATTAAAATCATTAATATTAAAGTCTATATGGCACTTAAGGTCACATTTTTTATACATGTTTCCTACTAAAATGTCTAATTATTATTACAATTTTTCTATAGCCAAAACAAAAAAAACAAAAAAAAAAACAAAAAAAAAAAAAAAACAACAACAACAAAAAAACACTTTCAGTTTATATCAAAGATGCATGATACAGATACATGCTATTCTTACATACGAGCCACAAATTCATCCATCCTTTTTTTTCCCCCAGAAAGGCATACCTCCTCCATAAAACCCTGTCAAAATGAAGAGGCTAGCTCATTTATGTTACCAACACATCCACACACACAGACATGCGCAGGTGGCCAGCTCATTTATGCTGCTGTTTATTACAATTATCTCCAGACGAGGGGACACAAACGGGGCCGGGCTGCATGCGCTCTTTCACGACATCATCATCGCCTGAGTCTCAGGTGTTTATCGGCTTGTCACATCACAGGAGGCCAGGCGAGCTTCACACCCTTCCTTCATTCCTCCTCTCCTTTAGCCTAATCTTTATTGTAGCTTTAAATCTGACATTTGTTTGTGTTTTCTCCTTGGCTTGCCTTATTCTCATATGTTCACCCTGAGGCGACACACTCCTTGGACATAGTCATAATTGGCTTTTTTATTTACATTTGAGCTATGTTTGCGCAGTTTCAAAGGGGCAGCTGTGTGGCTTAAGCTTTTAATGATCTCAAAAATGTTTTTACCCATAGTTTAATCGCTCTCTGGGGAATTTGAATCATTCAGGTAAAAAACATGGTGCTTATAATTTAGATGTTGTGCTTATCAGAATCCAGCTATTAGACTACTTTGGTGCTTGTTAATTTGAAATGGCAATAAGGACGTGTGATAATTATGTTAATGGCCAGTTCACGGGGATAACTATGTTATTCTGTAATTGGACAACATCTGGGGGTTCTGTGGTTCTGTAATGGTAGAAGACAATGCTACAGATGTTGCACAGCACTTTAGCTATACAGTACTGTTGTTGATTGAGGTTAAACATATCATTAGAGGCCTCACTTATAAATGTTTGTGTAAATTAAAACAATTGTTATTGAAAAACCTTGGCTAAGCGGAAGAAGATGAATGGATGGATGGTTATTGAAAAATCGAGGCACTCAGAGAGCACAGCTCTGCTAAGAGACTGGCTTTCTAGTTCAGGAGTAAATTGAGCCACACTCCCTTCACTGACTGTGTGGTTGGCCCTATCTTGCAATGATCAAATGGTGCTCCAGATTCACATCAGAAACGTATGATTTCTTTCATGGCCCATTACTGATCTCAAATGAAAATTAAATACAAGCGGACCATGGTTTTTTGAGTTACCAACAGACCAAACCAATGCTGGCAAAACCAGTACAATCCTAGTATTATTTGTTGCAAATGCCATAACATTACAATAACACTAACATAGAGAAGACTCCACAAAAAAGGCAAATGCATACAAATTCCACCCTAAATTGGAGGAGTTTATTTTTACTGACAGGCAAATGTGTATGATGTCAAAAGCACCACACACAAGAGCTTTAAGAAGTCTGCTGCAGTACTACACCACCAACTACTATACTTATGAAAATGTCCATCCATATATAAGTGCCAGGTGCTCTCACAAGGGGGCTGAGCTGAAATCAGAAAACAGAGGCACCATTTTGTGAGTCACCCATTGGTTAAACTTAAAAAGCTGTTTAGAGATGGGGATTTATTTTCACAGAAGCTTGTTCAAAGGTGTTTTAGTGACCACTATATTTGGCCCCATGACTGTGACTGAGGGTTGAGTCCCTGTGTCTAGATGTGGATAAACAAATCAATGGATTTCCAGCATGATAAAAAAGTGGAGGGCATTCTTACTTTTTACACCACAAAAGAGAATAGATCTTTGTTAAAATAGTACTCTCATTCATAAACTTGCTGCAGTTTTGATAGATAAAACCCTGGTTAGGCAGGGTGGGGTTAGAGCACAGTGTTATGACTCGTGACTTTAAGTCACCAGTCATGGCAATTTGTACAGCAGCAATTTGTTGATATCTAAAATGAAGACAAGAAAGTGCATAAAAAGTTTAAAATACTTTGTGGCTACTATGAGAAAAAGCCATAGATCAAAAAGGACTTAAGTTCATTTTGTGAGTTAGACATTATGTAAGATATTATTACATTTATTTCAAACCCTTGCATAATAGATTTGGCCTCTGATTGCAATGTAATAGTTCATAACATTATACTGCTATTAATTGCACTTACTGAGGATTTTACAGTTGAAAGAAAAAGTATTGGCGCCCCTTAGAAATACTAGGATTTCTGCATAATTTGGTCATAAAATGTGATCTGATCTTCATCTAAGTCACAACAATACACGAACACAGTCTGCTTAAACTAATGCTTTGTTTTTATTGAACATTTATGTAAACAATCACAGTACAGGGTAGAAAAAGTATTGGAACCCCTAGGCTAGTGACCTCTTCAAGAGCTAATTGGAGTTAGGTGTCAGCCAACCTGGGGTCCAATCAGTGTGAGAAGATTGGAGGAGTAACTTAAAGTGGCCCTGACCAATAAAAAATGCCCCCCAGTTTTGAGTTTGCTATTCTGAAGAAGCATTAATTAATTTGAACCATGCCTCGCACAAAAGAGCTCTCAGAAGACCTACGAGTAAAAATTGTTGACTTGTATAAAGCTGGAAAAGGGGTCTTCCAATGGTAAACAGGTCCTAGGTGACGGGCCAGACTAAGAGCAGTTCACAAAACCCCCTATGAGAAGTAGTTTATCAAGGACCGGTATGCCCGGTATGGTGCAGCTGGGGCCCCACCCTGGAGCCAGGCCTGGGGTTGGGGCTCGAATGCGAGCGCCTGGTGGTTGGGCCTATGCCCATGGGGCCTGGCCGGATAAAGCCCAAACGAGCGACATGGACCCGACCTTTTGTGGGCTCACCACCCGCAGAGGTAACCGTAGGGGACCGGTGCAAAGTGGATCGGGCAGCAGTCAAAGGCGACCTGGTCCCCGGACACAGCTTCTAGCTGTAGGGAGATGGAATGTCACCTCACTGAGGGGGAAGGAGCCTGAGCTTGTGCAGAAGGTTGAGAGATACCGGCTAGATATAGTCGGGCTCACCTCCACGCACAGCTTGGGCTTTGAAACCCAGCTCCTTGAGAGAGGTTGGACTCTACACCACTCTGGCGATGCCTGCAGTGAGAGGTGGTGGGCAGGTATGGGCTTGCTTATAGCCCCCCAGCTCAGCCGCCATGTGTTGGAGTTTACCCCAGTAAATGAGAGGGTCACGTCCCTGCTCAGCCGCCATGTGTTGGAGTTTACTCCAGTAAACGAGAGGGTCACATCCCTGCGCCTTCAGGCTGGGAATAGGTCTCTTACTATTGTTTGTGCCTATGGCGGAATAGCAGTACAGAGTACCCGGCCCTCTTGGAGTCCCTGGGAGGTGTGCTGGAAGGTGCACTGAATGGGGACTCCATTGTTTTGCTGGGAGACTTCAACGCCCATGTGGGCAGGGACAGTGACACCTGGAGCTGGAGGGGTGTGATTGGGAAGAACAGCCTCCCCGATCTGAACCCGAGTGGTGTCTTGTTATTGGACTTCTGTGCTAGTCACAGTTTGTCCTTAAAGATATTAGGGAGGATTTTTTTCGACTGCTGAGAAACCAGCGACTGTTTTTCCTTTTTTTGAATAACGCGCATGCGTCAGGCCCCTCCCTTCACTGTTCATTTCCAAGGAACTCCTCCACAGCGACGTGCACGAGCGTTGAAACATGAGTGTTTGTTTACAGCCGGCATCAGCAGAGATTCGCCTAAACCTAGACCAGCATTGTTTGTTTGCGCGAAGTTTGACCTAGTTCCCCACACAGACCCAGTCACATGCACAGTCCCTAAATGTGAGAAAAAATATATACTCCTGCTATTGGTAGCATTAGCAAACTGATGCTGCTGTACAGTTGAAATGGTTCAACAGATAAAGAAAAAAGTCATTTTTTTCAAACGATAAGATAAATGTACCTGTCCAGCAGAAACTTGCCGACCAATGCATCGGTCTGAAGCCCTTTCTGTTCCTACAGCGCACGCCGTCCTTTGAAGGAATCGGTTTTATTCTGCTCTTCTACAGTTATTCTCCTCCTCCTCTGGTACACTTCAAAAACAGTTTTCCTTTTGTGACCGCCTGGTTCACGGTTTTCCTCAGCCATTGTGCTCTTCAAAGTCAGGCTGTCCCCGCTACGATGTTAACGCCGCTAACGTTGCGCTAATGCGGCGCTAATGCGGCGCTAATGCCGGACTACATAAACATAGTGTATACGCATGCGCAAGCACAAGAACGCGCACTATTGCCGAAACCAGGAAGATGAACGAGTGAATGGCAGGTCCGTGGAACAATGGTTAACGTACTCATGACGAAAATGATTGGATGAGGTTTTTTAAGTCCCACAGAGTCCACAGTTTATTAATATTATTATTATATTTTCTAATACACCAATTTATAAGCCTTATACAGGGCAATGAAGGTAGTTTTAATAAATATTGCAAAAAATGAATTTATAAAGATCCTCCCTAATACCTTTAACAAACACCATGTTCGAGCACAAGGGTGTCCATCAGTGCATGTGGCACCAGGACACTCTAGGCCCGAGGTCGATGATCGACTTTGTAGTCGTGTCATCTGAGGGGCAGAGCTGTCAACCAATCTGAGTTGGATCCACTGGCGGGGAAGGAAGCCGGACAGACTCAGCAGGCCCAAATGTATTGTGAGGGTCTGTTGGGAACATCTGGCTGAGCCCTCTGTCAGAGGGGTCTTCAACTCCCACCTCTGGGGGACCTTTGACCGGATCCCAAGGGAGGCTGGAGACATGGAGTCCAAGTGGACCAGGTTCTCCACCTCTATTGTCGATGCGGCTGTTCGGAGCTGCGGTCATAAGGTCTCTGGTGCCTGTCGTGGCAGCAACCCCCGAACCTGGTGCTTGAGACCGGAAGTAAGGGATGCCGTCAGGCTGAAGAAGGAATCCTATCGAGCTTGGTTGGCTTGTGGGACTCCTGAGGCAGCTGACGTGTACTTGCAGGCCAAGCATGCTGCAGCCTGGGCGGTTGTGGAGGCAAAAACTCGGGGAATTCGGGGAGGCCATGGAGGAGGACTATCCTAAGAAATTCTGGCAAACCATCCGTAGGGGGAAGCAGTGCTTCAACAACACTGTTTACAGTGGAGTTGGGGAGCTGTTGACCTCGACTGGGGATGTTGACGGGTGGTGGAAGGAATACTTTGAGGATCTCCTCAATCCCACCGACATGCCTTCCATTGAGGAAGCAGAGGCTGGAGACTCAGATGTGGACACATCCATCAAGGCAAGGCACCGGGAGTGGATGAGATCTGTCCTGAGTACCTCATGTCCCTAGATGTTATGGGGCTGTCATGGCTGGCATGTCTCGAGTCATCGCGTGGCGGCCGGGGACAGTACCTCTGGACTGGCAGACCGGGGTGGTGGTCACTCTTTTTAAAAAGGCGGACCGGAGGGTGTGTTCCAACTACAGGGGGATCACACTCCTCAGCCTCCCCTGGAAAGTCTATTCCAGGGTACAGGAGAGGAGAATTCGGCCAATATTCGAACCTCAGATTCATGAGGAACAATGCGGTTTTTGTCCTTGCCGTGGAACAGTGGATGAACTCTACACACTCTATTGGGTGCTCGAGGGTTCATGGGAGTTCACCCACCCAGTCCACATGTGTTTTGTGGATTTGGAGAAAGCGTTCGACCATGTCCCTCGTAGTATCCTATGGGGGGTGCTTTTGGAGTATGGGGTCCAGGGCCTTTTGCTAAGGGCTGTCCGGTCCCCGTATGACTGGAGCAGGAGCTTGATCCGCATTGCCGATTGTAAGTCAGACCTGTTCCCAGTGCATGTTGGACTCTGGCAGGGCTGCCCTTTGTCACCGGTTCTGTTCATTATTTTTATAGGCAGAATTTCTGGGCATCTCTGCTTAGACTGCTGCCTCCGCGACCCGGTCCCGGATAAGCGGAAGAAGATGGATGGATGGATGGGTTACAAAAGTATCTCTAAGAGCATTGATGTTCATAAGTCCATGGTACAAGCGACTGTCTATAAATGGAGAAGGTTCAATACTGTGACCACACTGCCTAGGAGTGGTTGTCCTTTAAAGATAACTGCGAGAGCACAGCATAGAATGCTCAGTGAGGTGAAGAATAATCCTAGAGTGTCAGCTAAAGACTTACAGAAATCTCTGGCACAAGCTAGCATCTTTGTTCACAAATCTACAATAGGTAAAACATTGAACAAGAATGGACTTCATGGGAGGACACTACAGAGGAAGCCACTGCTGTCAAAAAAATATTGCTGCACATTTAAAGTTTGCAAAGGAGCTCATAGATGTTTCACAGCACTACTGGCAAAATATTCTGTGGACAGATGAAACCAAAGTTGAGTTGTTTGGAAGGAACACACAACGCTATGTGTGGAGAAAAAAAGGCACAGCACACCAACATCAAAACCTCATCCCCACTGTGAAGTATGGTGGAGGGAGCATCATGGTTTGGGGCTGCTTTGTTCCCTCAGGGCCTGGACAAGTTGCCATCATCAACAGTAAAATGAATTCCCAAGTTTATCCAAACATTTTGCAGGAAAATTTAAGACCATCTGTCTGCCAACTGAAGCTCAACAGAGGATAGGTGATGCAACAGGACAACGTCCCAAAACACTAGAAGCAAATCAACAACAGAATGGCTTCAACAGAAGAGAATATGCATTCTGGAGTGGCCCAGTCAGAGTCCTGACCTCAATCCTATTGAGATGCTGTGGCATGACCTCAAAAGAGCGATTCACAGCAGACATCCCAAGAATATTGCTGAACTTAAACAGTTTTGTAAAGAGGAATGGTCCAAAATTCCTCCTGAGCGCTGTACAGGTCTGATCTTCACTACAGAAAATGTTTAGTTGAGGTTATTGCTGCCAAAGGAGGTCAACCAGTTATTAAATCCAAAGGTTCCAATATTTTTTCTACCCTGTACTGTGATTGTTTACATAAATGCTCAATAAAAACATAAAAAAAATCATTTTTTGCAGCATTAGTTTAAGCAGACTGTGTTTGTCTATTGTTGTGACTTAGATGAAGATCAGCTCGCATTTTATGATCAAATCATGCAGAAATCCTAGTATTTCCAAGGAGTGCCAATACTTTTTCTTTCAACTGTATTTTGTTGTACAACTTGTTTTCCAACTGTACACTATATTTGCTAAAAAGCCCAATTCATAAACTTGCATACAGCACATAGCAGTACTGGTACACGTCATGTTTATCTCACCTCTTGAGTTATAATTAAAAAGAGAGAAATATTTCTACCTAATAAATGTAGTGCATGAGTGTCAGAGTAAAAATTGCGCCATTTGCTACTCTACATGTTCAATGTTAAGCTTTACACCTTCTTTTAAAAGTATTGTAAGTAATTTGCTAGCTTTTAATTAGTCAACAAATTAAAACTGAAAAGCCTATAGTTGTTCAGTTTGATTTTTTAGTGCTTTTGCTTCTGCATGTCCTTCCCAAGTTAGAATGTTTACATTGCAATTTCTTTTCAAAAATACTTAGACCTATTCTTTTTTCTTGCTTGCATTATTTTGAGAGTTGAATAACTGTCTCCTTGAATAATTCTACTTGAGGCCTTACAATGAAAGGATTTGTACATTTTGAGCAGTAGCTTGAGATAGCGGTACATACAATGTGGATCGCCCCAGAACAACCTGTCCTTCAACCATGTCATTCCTCTTCATTGCCTTAAGCCATCTATTTCCCATTTGAACTATTTTAATTTTAATGACTTGTCCTTTAAGCCTCTCCTTTTTAAAGAACTTCCACATCTTCTTCCGTTACTGTTGATTTTCCTCCCTATTCTCACTTCTGTGTAACACTAGCTAGATTCTTGTCACTCTTTCGTCAAATCATTTATTTGTCTCCTTTTATCTGTAAAGGTGTATGCACTTTGTCTTATTCTCTGTTCATGTTTTTGTTTCTTTTTCCTCTCTAATCTTTTCTCCACTCACACTCAGTCTCCATCTGTTCTGTCGCCACATTTCCTTTCTTCTTTTTGTCTCTGCAGGTCCAAAAGGAAATCCATGCAGCGATGTATCTGTTCTCAGTGTCACTTCCTTTACTTACTCCTCTACTTTTTTCTCCATCATTCAATCCCAGCGGTTTCACAGACTCCTCTCTCACTCCTTTGCCTCTCCTTCCTCCCTTTCTTGCAGGGTCCCATGGGTGCAGGTGGTAGAGGATGACGCTGTCTTTGATTGCTGCATGGCTGCGGGCGTTCCCGGGGCAGAGTAGTGCTAGAGCTTCAGTCTGCTGGATGTACTGGTAAATAATCCCGGCTGGGGAGAGAGGAACAGAGAGACACTCCAGAGGCAAAAAGGAAGGAAGGGAGTGTGTGAAACCATAATGTGTGTATATACTGTAGCTGTAGATTAGAAATGAGTGTTAATGCCCTTATAATTAGGACTTTTAGCCACTCAAAGCCCCATACATTACTTAGATTACAATATTATAATACACACTATAATAAATGTTCCCTTAAATGTCTTACTGCAAATTACAGTATGGAACTTAAGTGTTGTCAAAATGTGACAGTTTGAAAGATACAAACAAATCTTTTATTCATACTGTGTAGCTGCGACAAATCAACAGAAGCTTAACATTAACATTTTTCAGACCTAAGAATATCAATATAATATATTATTAGTGCTTTAATGAAACAATCAATCAAAACAATCAATTATTATTTTAAAATCTTATAATGAAAAAGCTGAGTTTTATGCTCAGCAACAATTGTTGCCACTGAGATAACAAGTTGTATGTTATAAATTGTATTTCTAAACTAATAATTCACAATTTTAAGCACCATCACACCATGAATCCATAAAATTGTTCATTATGTCATGTATTGACTTCAATAAATAAAAGGTTTCACATTTTCAGACTTTGAATAATCTTTTCATTTTCAGTTTGTAATGTCATAAAAGTCCTGAGACTGTCTGTAATGAAACTGTAGTGAGGTTTTAATGAGTATTTCAATTTTTAGCGATAATTACTATTGCCCTGTGTTCAGCCTGCACTGGCCTTTATTTCCATGATAAACTGTGGTGGCTGTATTTATTCTATACAGCTACAGTCTGTAGACTGGAGGAAATCTGCAGGTTTTTACCTGGTTTCTACACAGTGTGAATGGGAACGTCTGATACTTTTGTTTTGAAATATACATAGATTGAATGGCTTGCATAATTACAGCAGGAACACTAGGTCACACACCAAACATGTTCAGAATCTGACTCTGAGAGAAACTCAGGTGACATATAGGGCGGAGGTATTATAAGGCATGCACTCACCTGCCGCAGGAGGGAGGAGAGTGGAAGCGCATCCATAATCATTTTGGTCACATTATTTATATTATTGTTCACTCCTTCTGTCAGACCACTGTGATAGCCTTTTGTTGTTTTAATAAATGCACGTAAACACTTTCTGAATCTCAGCATCTCTGTTTTATAGGCCTCTCAAAGGCCTATAAATATATATATATATATATATATATATATATATATATATATATATATATATATATATATATATATATATATGCAGCGTGTGACCCTACCACCACCAATTGTTGCCGCCCACATTTCTACTCATCCTGTGCCAAATCAAACAAATTAGAAGAATTACTACTACATATCTAAAGACTAGAGACCTTAAAAAAAGCTGTGTACCAAAGTCATCCTCCTAGCTTCATGTTAACATACTTTAATAAGCTTTTGTTTGAGCGAGCTCCTCCGAAGGTGTAACTTGTTTAAACACTTGTGGTCATGTGGCAGAGGAATCTCTTTGTGGCAACTATTCTTGCCGGTCGGATTAAATTGGTTTTTAAGGTGACAATTTTTGTTATGTTAAACATAAATCTTGCAGTGGCCTGCCTGCTGCCTTCAGGATGTGTGTTTATACAGTACTGTCTTTAAAGATTTCAAGATCTGGCATATGAGCTTTTTTTTTCAAATTCAACATGAAGCATTTTCAAGGATGATATTTTGTAACTTGCTGATATCTTTATTGTTCATATGTAGTACACATGACGCTGACAAATCAGAAATGTATTTACATTTGTGTTGAGGGCTGCCTTTGAGACTTCTGATAATGTAGCTTTAACTAGATTTGCCCGAATTGAGATGCACATATAAAGCAGCCAAACTAATCTCTGGAGTGAGTGTATTTAACCGAATTACAACACTGTTGCAGTGTTGAGCACTCCTTAGATGCCTTTTATTTAAAATGTCATTTGTGTTTTTGTCCCGCCATACCCAATATAGCCTGTCTGCACAAATGTGATTTTAATAATAGCAAGAAAATATGCTCCCTTAAAAATGATCATCAAACCTTGTGCCTATAAACTGTTTTAACACAACCTCTGCCCGGTCACTTGAGGATCAGACATGGATTTTGAAGGATTTTTTAAATGGCTTTAAGTATTCTCTGTCACAAAGAAAATGGTCACTAGCAGCATTTCACGAGTTCAGCTTCTTACTTGTTTTGCTTTTTCAGGTCAATTCCACAAATTTACAAGATGTTTGCTAAAATAATACATGCAAAACTGTAACTCTTTTTACAAAAGGCCAGTGACCAAAACAATTTTTATGCTGTATCTCTGCATATGATTCTAGCTCAGAGGATGGGTTCCACTTAGTGTGGTTTTAGAGAGCAGGAAACAAATAAATGACAAGAGGACCAGAGGCTCATCATGTGAGCAGGATTGAGAACTGTCTCCACAATGAGTTGAGCTCTACTTTTGGAGATGAAGGACCATTTCCATACAGGACCAACAAACTATTTCCTATTAGTATATTTCCTATTCGTAAGCATTTTAAAACTGGGCAAAAATGTTGTAATATGGTCTACTTAGCCTCTGCCCTTATGTGGTGATCTTGTTATTTTAATAATGTTATTTAAATTTGGTGATTGAAATGTGCATTGTCTTTCTAATCACACTAAGAAGTGTATAGTGATATGAGTCTGAAAGCCTTTTACTTTTACACTTATTCTACATACGAGTTCATTCATCAACAGATGGCTCCGAGCAAATGCCATAACTGTGAAGTGGCTCCTCATGGCGCCGGCTGTATTGATTGATAATGTACCTACTCATATTAACACTCCTTGTATTGTAATCTGCCTGAGAACCACTCTGATTTGTATTCTGGACTTATAATGTCTTTGTCTCCCATTGGAACCATTATTGTGTGAATGTTATTGTCCTGGCTTGTGTTCAGCTCATCCACTCACATCTGTCTGCACCACCAAGAAATGTGCAGACAACGCTCCACTGGCCAATAGTAAAAGCAGTACATTTATCATTCCTGAGGCAGACGCAAAAGATTCAACCGGTCTTCACAGCTGTGTAGTATAGTAGACAATACACCTGAGTCTGTTATTCCTTCAAATATAAAACAGCAGACCTATGTTATTGCAGTACTGAAGACTAGATATAATGAGTTCCTGAAATCAATCTCTTTCAACAATCCTAATTCTGAATTGCTTCAACAAATAAACACAAATATAAATGAATTAAGGATTACCCACATTGCAGGCTGCTCTATATCTCTGACAATATTCACTTTAACAGTTTGTCCTCAAAACGGCCACTGAGGAAAAGGAAATGTGATAATATCTGATTTTTACTTCCTCTAACTGGCTCACTGTGTAATAGCTACGTCTGGCTCTAAACAGGACCGAAAGTAAAGTTACATAAAACTGGGCCCCGATGATGATATGAACCCGGAATAAATTTTTATGGGCTACTGTGGGTTTATGGTAGGCTGCATAGATTGCTTTTCATAGCCAACAACCGTTTGAGGACACTTTAATTTGGGTCTTTCACATGCCATTGGTCTGGTTGGGTAGAGTGAGCAGAAAAGACTGTGTAGACTTCTGAGTGCTATTTTTAGCTTATGCATTTGTCTTTTTCTGAGTAGCCCCTATTTTCACTTTGAGTAAGGGTTCTGCCCCTGTGAAATAGAGATTAACAAATTGTGTGTAAATGTGGTCAAAGGTGTAAGAAGTTCTGTACTCAAGTAAAAGCACCGTTGCTTCAAAACAACTTTATTAACTATTTACTACTAGCCTACTGCTATGACTACTACTACTGTTACTATTATTATAAATGTCTTATACCCTCTCTGCTGTCAAGGTCATAAAATATTTTTACTCATTAATAGTGTTTTAAAATTTGCTTGAATAAAGTAAAAAAATATATATATTGTATCAGATATTTACTCAATAAAAAGTATGCTTATGTAAAATACTTGAGCAGAAGTATTTTTGTTTCAGAGTACCATTGATCCATGCATCATCCATGCATCAGATGATTAAATAATCTGTGCATTTAAAACAAAAACACTATGAGCTGCTGCGATTTTAGATCTAAAATCTAAGAGCTAAGGATTCTTGGTTTTGCTTTCATTCCTCTTAAGCTCTGACTCCATCTTCCATTCTTCATCTACTGTCAAACACAAGTCCCCAAAGGACAAGGGCGGACTTTTATTTTATTCTCTCCCTCTTTTTGTATCAGCATGTTGAATCCAGTTTGTTGTTTCACACATCTGATGACCTCAGCCTGCTCAAGATACTCTTTCCAGCCTGACTTATTATTCCCTTATTACCTACCTCCTTTCCTGACTTGTTGCAATGACAAAGGTAGGCAATCTTTTGTTACCATATTTACCTTTTGGCTTTGGCTTTTTGGCTGTAGCTCTCGACATGCAGTTCACTTGTTTGGAAAGCAGACACTAATAGTCGCTTATGGTCCTCAGGAAAAAACAGTTTTAAAATACCCACAATCAAAGTGCTTGAAGAGGAAGCTGTAGTTTGCTTTTGCTGGCTAAACTGGCCCATGAGCCACAAAAAGGCAAATAAACACATTTGAGGGAGGTGGTAATTAGTGATTGTGTGACAGTGTGGGGTTCAGCTGACAGCTAGTGCATTCCAAAAACTACCAAAAAAAAAAAAATAATAAATAATGTGGCACAAAACAGAATAACAGGTTAAACCAAAATGTGTTACCTAAAGTTTCCAACATCAGTGCAACAGTATATGAAAATAAAAAGCTATCTCTACAAAGTTTGTTCTTTGTTCTTTTGTTCCTCATGCAAAGAACTTTGTCTGAACTTTTAATAAACAAACTTAGTTCAGATATCGCAAATCTTTTTATTGATTTGTACTATGATGACTGAGAACCTGGATCAATGTTATAGCTACCTGCAGTGTGAGAAGTAGATATTGTAATAACTGAATGTAACTTCAGTTCTATGAGTGTGCTATAATTTTTCAACATGAGTGTACATGTTTCACCTGCCGTTTGAAGCTAATCACTGGTAAACAAAATTTAAGCGGTCCCAGTAAACAATCAATGCTTGACTCTATAAGTTCCCCAATAGCCGTGCATTGTAACGACTGTCCAAATACATGCAGATTATAGCTAATTTCAATACATATTATGATTTATGCTCGGGTACCTACAGCATTACCATTCTTACTTTGAGCACCAGATGCACATCAAATGAAATAATGGCTCTACCCATTAAAAAAAAGCAATCACAGAATTATGAGTTGTCTGGTAGGTGGTACAGAGAGCTTGCCTTTGTATGCATAATGGACATTGGGCAGTGCTATGTGCAATGGGGTAAAAACTATAAATTGTGAATGAATGATTGTAAAAATTAAATGAAGTATAGATAAGGGTCATATTTTTCCTTGAATTGTCTTTAAACTTGTTTGCTTGTGTTAAACCTTATTATTTGCAAGGCTCCATTCCTTTCTACAACCCCATACAACCCCAGTTCCAAAAAAAAAAAAAAAAAAGAGGACAGTGTAAAATGTAATTTAAAACAGAACCCAAATTAAAGTTAAAGTGCTTTATTTGTCATTATACTGAACAAACAAGGTGTTCACTTTGACCCCCATGTTTTATAGTGGTAGGGGAAACTGGAGCACCAGAGTGGACACAGAGAGAACATGCAATCTCCACACATAAAGGCGCCGTCCCATCTGCTGCACTGCCGTGCCACCATAATAATAAACTACATATAGGTGCGGAAAATAAGAACAAATTTGACTATTTTATGAAAAATAGCTCATTGTGAACTTTGAGACAGACAACAAAAGGCTGGAAATGAAAGTGATATTAATAGAAAACAGCTGCAGGAGCATTTTTCAGCTAGCATGCTGCAAAATGCTAATATTTTCTATAGCACCTGCTTTTCTAACCTTCTCTTTCCCCTATTTTAATTTTTTGGAGAAGTGTTGCTGTCATCAAAAAAAAAAAAAAAAAAAAAAAAAAAAAAGGTTTTATGAGATTTTAACCATTGCATTCTATTTTTACTAATATATTAGGTTTCTGAATTGGTGTTATAATAAGATAACAATCAACCTTTTTGAACAGAAATGGTGGTTTGAGCTTTAACTTTTCATCTATTAACAACAATACCTTAAAAGCTAGATCCAAACAGTTTTACTCAGTTCAATTATCTTCAGAAGGAGCAGATTATGCTAATGGTCCTTGTGAGAGCTACTGGCTTTCCCACTGATTCCAGCAGATGACACATGACTGTGAACGAGCTAAAACTAGTCTAAGGCTTTCATCCACTGTAGATCAATAGAATTAGGTTTCAGGTCAAAACTCCAAGGAGTATAAGACTCAGTTTTCTTACTTCAGAATTGATTAAGTCTCTTGGATAAGAGACAAAATGTCTTTAACTCTTAAAACCAAATGCAATTCAGGCTGGATGTCTGTGAGCGTCACAGACAACAATTAAATCCATCTCCGTCCATTTTGTAGGTCAGAATGAGACTTGACACCTCTAGACCTCTCGTATTACCATAGCTTGTCCAGTCCTTGTAAACCATGGAGGGGAGTGTTTGTCAAATGGGCCCCAGTAGCTGTCCCCTAGGGGTCAGTTAGCTAAGTAGTAAACCTGTGTCCTGTCAGGTATCATTAGGGTCCAGCAGGAGTCTGAGGGGACCTGTCACGCTCTGGAGTAATGGATGTCTTCTTTACTGATTGCTAGCAGCGATGGAGTCAGCACAAACTGCAAATTAGAAGTGACATCTTGATGGAGGCAAAACAGGAGACACAGCTGGTCTTACAAGTTAGATTGAATGAAAACGATGCAGGAGAGAGAGAGATAAAAGGAAAAGTGAGAGCGCAAAGTGAATGTCTTTCAAGAGGATTAAAAAGTAGTGTATGTGTCATTGTGCATTTGTGTTCACCAAAGAAATGACATTTCAATATTCAGACCAAAAGGAAGGAGGATGTCTGGTTCTCAGTTAGTTGGTTCTCTAACCAGTTACCTCTACCTAATTGTATGTGTGGTCCAGTGCTTTAGTCTAGGCCCACTTAGTTTATGCTAGAAAAATATACTACTACTTTTTGATGTGATGTTACTGTGTGTGATTCAGAATGTTCGATTGTACGTTTCTAAGGAGAAGAGTATTGGTATTCTCTCCAAGCATGTGGATAATCTTTCCTCTTTGAAGGTACCAATAGTGCTACAGTGAACTCAAGTATGTTGTACTGTCCCAGCTTGAACAACAACCACTGGCACCATTCCCACAAACATCCTCAATCACTTGGGGCAATGTAATAACACACAAAGAAAACAATATCAGGGGAATCGCTCTGTGTCACTCAGCCGCCTCGGGGCCAGATGAGCAAAGGAGCTGACATTATGAAATGGATTAGATTTGAGACCAATTAAAAATGAATTGCTTGAAATGAGCACTGACCCTCACTGAATTGGATGCCAGAGATCTCATTAGGCTGGTTTCTCACTCAGAGAGAGCCAGCAGCTGGAGAACAAGCCTGCCTGACATACTGTCAGAGCAGCACAAAACCCAAAGGGCTACTGCATGCAATGGGCTGAGAATATGCTTCTTCAAGACATGTGGCATGTGTGCCACGAAGAGCTCTCCTCTCACTTTCTCTGTGTTGTCTGTTCACCAAATCTACACAGCATGTACAGTACACGCAATAGTACTGTATCCTGTACTGTATCTAATGTGTTCCATTTAAGATTTACTTGTGTACTTTTTGGACTTGTTAAAAACAACCCAATGTTAATAGCAATCTTTAGAGATCGGCCACTGCTGTACAATGTAAATGCATGCAAGTGACAGCAGACCATTATTCCTTCACTAAGCAAAGTTTTGTCAGGCAATGCAATCTTAGGCACTTAGTGTATTTTAATTATTTATTTATTTATTTATTTATTTATTTATATAGGACAGCGTGTATTAATGAACGGATTATAGCTCAGAGCTAATTTCCATCCGTAGTCCCCACTCACTCACTCACTCACTCACTCACTCACTCACATTCACATATATGTCCACATTTGAAGAAAATATGAAAATAGTCTTCCCTATGAGATTCTTTCTGCATATAAACTTACATTGGGTCACTGCCTAATTATATTCACTTGCTCTACCAACCTAATGTGTAGGATCAGCTGCCACAAAGGTGGCAACATAGAAAATAGATCAAAACAAAGTAATAGGATAAGGTAACCCTTTATTGTATTGCTAAGGAAAAATTTGTCTTGGACATGATGGCATGAAACATTATTTGTTCAAAGAAATTAGTACAGAGGATGTCCCTTTTCCTTATATCTGAACAAAATGGAACAAATCAGTAAATGTTAATCTTCTAACATAGCTTGTAAAATAGCTTGTTGGATTTACCATCTCGTTCCTGTTCCTACAACTTCCTGAGCGCGGCAGAGAAGTACTCTCATGTTTGATTTTGTTTTAATATCTTATCTAAAGACAGTGCGCCGGGTGACGGCTTTAGTTAATTGACACAACAATATCCTGCATCCGCGCTCAGCGATTAGTGAAATATTTAACACACAAATGCTAAAACCCTTGTTTGAAGGATAAAAGTGCATTAGTTCATAGCAGCGTTAGGTTGGTGATTTTATTTTGCGATGTGTACGACATAAATATGGTTTTTGAAGCTGCCCTTGTCCGGCTGTTCGCTTACAAGCTGTGACCTGAAGTGGATCATTGAGTTTAGCCGAATGCAGAAGTAGTTAGTGCATAACCACTATTGTCTGGCCAATCAAAGCGCGAGTAGCTCTGACCAATCACAGAGCTCGTTACATCGCTTTTCTATTTTATTTAACTTTAGCCAGGAGGACCAGGAACGCCACGGAAAAGCTAAAAGGAGAAGCTAATCGGAGAAGATAATACGTTTTGCAAATGCTTTTCCGAAAAGGTTTTGTAAATACATTTAGAAATCGGTTTCCTAAATGGATTAATGAATAATGCAATTAATCCTTCTTTTATAAAAAACATTTTTCATTTTTAAAAACTCTTTTAATAAAAGCATTTAGTAATCCATTTATTAAAGGCTCTTTTAAAAACTCTTTTAATAAAAGCATTATTCCTTTTCGCTTGGCGCTCACGGTCCTCCATACAAAAACAGATCAGAGCAATCATAGAGAAGCAGCATATCATATATCCACACCTCAGGTAATATTTACAGTACCTACTATAAGTGATGGGATAACACCAGTGAGAAAAGGCCACATCTCTGGTGAAGGGCTCTGTGAGACTCTAAACTTTAGGCTATTGTAGCCAGCTTTTGATTACAAATCACTTAGTTGTGCCACATTAAAATGAGGTTTAACGGTTTAAGCCTACTATACAAATTACTGCAAAGCTCAATATTATTTTACTGCAAAAGAGAGACTATGCCGCCTCAATTCATAAGAGATGGCTAACCGTCATTTTACATTTTTATTGCCTCATAAATATTTTAAGCACAGTTCATGAATATATTGCCCTGTATTAACAGTTGGTAAAAGATCAATTAACATATCTGCGAGGAAGCCTTGTGAGATATGGTATGGCAGGAAAGGTCTTCACTTCTTTACTTTCAGTCCTAATCTTCTCTAAATTATTATGTCAGAATCTTTGTCTGCGTTGCATGAACTTTGATCGGCTGGGTCAATGTGAACATGAATTATTAAATGTATAGAAGTAATTAGAAGTGTAGGACAAAGGAAGGCCAGATTGATCATTCAGTCATTATAAAACTAAACTTAGAAAAACATCATCATAAGTGTGAAAAGGCTAAATACAGGTTGAACACACAGATACATTAAAGTGGAACTCCTCAACTTTGCTCTAGGTTTTTTGCTGTTTTTGCCTAATTTTCCACTCTGGAGCTCCCCCTATACTTCAGAGTAAAGCACTATCTTAAATACTCATAAGTCCAGTTGACACCTGTTTGAGCCCTTGCTTAGCTTTACTTTCGTTTTCCCCTATGTGTATCCACGCAACGTTTTTTCTGCCTTTGGGCTGCTCTGCCAACACAAAAACTGAGAAATAAAGCCATTGCTAGCTTGTTGTTTGCTGACCATGATGTGCCGCTCGAGACTTCCATGACATCGACAGCACTTATACTTGCAAGTGTCATTTCTGGCCCAGAGATACCGGGGGAGATCACCCCATTCACCTCACAACTCATTTAACGATTACATGGACTCTAAAACAGTTTATCTAAGGTAAAAAGTTAGTCTGGTTTACTATGTTACTGTTTATTTATATAGCACATACAACACAAATTTCAGAAATGTTGGGACATTTTAAAAATTTGAATAATAACAATAACATGGTAAACATAACAAAAGTTTACAAAGAGAAATTTTACACTTTTATGCACAGCTCATTTTAAATTTGATGCCTGCCACAGGTCTCAAAATAGTTAGGAAAGAGGCAACAAATGGCTGAAAAAGCAGGAAATTTTAAAAAGATTCAGCTGGAAGAAGATCTTGCAACTAATGATATCAGGACTGTTACATGAATAGTTATAAAAACAATGTCTTAGAGAGGCAGAGTCTCTCAGAGGTAAAGATGGGCAGAGCCTCTCCAATCTGTGAAAGGCTGTAAAAAAAGATTGTGGAATACTTTAAAAACAATGTTCTTCAATATCAAATTGCAAATGCTTTGCAAATCTCATTATCTACAGTGCATAACATTGTCAAATATTCAGAGACACTGGAGAAATTTCTGTGTCTAATGCTGCGTTCACACCGGACGCGTTTGAGGCGTCTGGGGCGTCTGGTTTACATGTTAAGTCTATGTAAATGCGCGTCTAGACATCCTGCGGCGCGAATCAAGCGTCCAGCGTGGCGCGAATCGGGTTTTGACACGCGAATAGCGCGGCGCGAATTGAGCGTCGACGCGTCTGACGCGCGAATCGAGCATCTGATGCTCTCGATGCCCGAGTTGAAAAATCTGAACTTTGGCAAATATTCGCGGCGCTTTAACCAATCAGGATCTAGCTCCTGCAGTGATGTGGGAGGACGTAGGAAGCGGAGATTCATCAAAACAATCACGGTGGACTTATCATAGCTGTCAGTGTGAACGTGGAGCTATAAGCTACAGCCTACAGCGGCTCTACTACTTTTATAAAGACAGCAGTCAAAAAGATAGTAACAAGACATAGAGGGGACCTTAACTTTAGCATGTGCTGAGCTGAGCTCGTTGGATTAGCAGTTACTGTACTCCCCAAAACAACAGCAAAAACAGTCTCTGTACTGACTGCTAGCCTAGCCTATAACCCGCTAAAACCACTAGCGATTAAACAAGAAAAAACTCTTCCATATCTCCGCTCTGCTGCTGGTGTTGAGTGCCTAAAAACAGCAGTAGCGTCCTCGCACCGACCCGGGACACAGGTGAGCAAACCGGCGTGGTTTCAGTTGGATTTAGCCCTGAATGACGCGAATTTGACGCCTCAAACGTGTGAACGCAGCATAAGGGACAAAGCCAAAGACCTTTATTGGATGCCCGTGGTCTTCGGGCCTTCAGACAACAATGAATCACTCATCGTGCATAATTGTGTCAATGACATTACTAAGTGGACCCAGGAATACTTCCAGAAACCACTGTCGGTAAACACAATCTTCCATGCCATCTGTAGATGCCAACTAAATCTCTATCATGTAAAAAGGAAATGATATGTGAACATGGTCCCAAAGTGCCATCGTGTCCTGGGCCAAGGGTAATTTACAATGGACTGTTTCAAAGTGGCACAGTGTTCTAAGGTCAGACGAGTCCAAATTTGACATTCTTTTTGGAAATCATGGACTCCATGTCCTCGGGGCTAAAGAGGAGGAGACTTTCCAATGTTTCAACAGCGTTCAGTTCAAAAGTACCATCTCTGATGGTATGGGGGGCATAAATGCATACGGGATGGGCAGCTGTGTGTTTTAGAAGGAACTATGAATGCTGAAAGGAGTATAAAGGTTTTAGAGCAACATATGCTCTAAAACCCAGCTACAAAACTCCAGAAACTCATAACCTCGATGCCCAGACGTTTTCAAAGTGTTGTGAAAAGAAGAGATGCTACCCCATAGTAAACATGCCCCTGTCCCAACTATTTTGAGACCTGTAGCAGGCATCAGATTTAAAATGAGCTCATTTTGTGCAGAAAAGTGTGAAATGTGTCAGTGTGAACATTTGTTATGTTATTTATTGTGAATGAAACATTGGCTCATGTGATTTGAAAGTTTTTTTTTTTTTTTTTTTTATTGAAATTTTAAAAATGTCCCAACATTTCCAGATTTTGGGTAGTATTTCTGTTTGCTGTTTTAGTCTTTTGCCATTACATATGCATTGGTTTTTGTCATTTTATCTTAGGACTTGATGCCCATAATGTCAGATGCTTATTTCTTTGTGTAAAGAAAAAGGACAAAAAAGAAGAGTAGGTGCAAAGAGAAAGATAGCAGTTAGTTGGAATTTAGAGAAGTCAGTGTTAAACTATTGTAACCTCATTCAACACAGTCAGCTTCATCTACAAAGGAGCATAAACAAGGAGACAGACAAGAGACACATCAAAGGATACAGTTGCTATTTTTGTTTAAAAGTGAGACATTAGTGACAATATTTACACCTACACAAGCAAATGTTGATCAAAGAACATTCACTGTATGGCATCTTAATATTGGAAAAAACAATTAATAATCTATCATTTGCAGACATCTATACAGCTTTAGAAAAATCTTTTTGTAAGAAACAAAACAATGTATGAACTATAAAAAGTCACTTGATTTGACAATATTCAAAAGTTTTTTTGTGCTTTTTTTCCATTTCTGATTTGGATATCTCATCTTTTTATTTTCAGGCCACCTCTGGTAAGCCTTCTGCAGAATAAATCCCTTTGATACAACACACGAGTGCATCCTGTTCTTCTGTAGTTTTGTCTTAATCAATATTTGACATTATCTCGTTGCATAATGATGGTTATTGAAGCTGTGACTGGATAACACAACGCATGCTAACAACCTTGACAAGGTGAAAAGCACCATCATCATCTCTCTGACCTTCACAGGGCTAACATGAGATACAGTACAATAGCCTTGATTCTTAGCACACCACCACTATCAAAGCTTGTGATCTATTTTGAGTGACATTTCATTCATACAATGGTGTCAATGTGCACAGTGCGGGTGATGCAAGCATCCTGCAAGAAAGACATTCTTTTATTGTAGCCGGGGATAAACAAGCTAGTGTGTGTTTGCTTTCATTGTAAGATGTTTTTGATAGGGCACTCACAAGGATTTTGTGAGGGTGTGTTGGTTCACATAGGCAAGTGCAGAGCTGGACACACTACCCTGAATTCCTTTTCGAGGAATTACCAGACAGTGTTCTATGTGTCTAGGTGTCGGAAATTTCTACCGTTAGACCTAGTTATTGTCAACAGTACTGCATGTTGGAGCAGTGCAGGACATCTATGAGCACAGTAAGACCATGGTGAGGTGTGCTATAGGTGTGACTGAGGAGTTTAAGGTGGCGGTGGGACTGCAGCAAGGATAAGTCCATTCTTGTTTGCGATTGTGATAGACAGGCTGACCCTGTATTTACACTGGGGGCATTGCAGAAGCAGATCAATTTGTGCACGACTGTTTAAAAAGTGTCAATTTACACCGAGGGTGACAGAGCTGCTGCTGCTCCGCTGCTGGACCCCGTGTACCCCTGTTGTTTTACAGACGACTCACCATCTAAACACAAAACTGTGGCCAGGCATTCAACTTCTGCATGTTGTCATTGTAAAATGGCTGCTTGGTATCACAACTTATGTTACATTTCACCCTCTCAAAAATGTACTTTTCGATGTGCAATGTTTACATCACCGCTGTTTCAATGAGCCTTTATTTTGAAAGTGCAGAGCAAGTTTATTTTGACACTTGCAGCCTGGTTCCTGTGTTACCTCAGCTGTAGCTGTGCAGATCGCCGTGGAGCCACCCAAAAAAATAGAAGTCAAACCTATCTGTAGCAAAATGGAGTGGTGAGTCATTCCTGGGACGTCCGTGTGCCGCCGCTGGTGTGAACTGTCAGACTGAATAAACAGAAAGCAGTTCAGACTTCAGAGTTCTGCAACGCTGCCGTTCTGTGCTGCTTCTGTTTTTGGTGTAAATTGGGGTAACAAATGTGGTTAGACATGACTCTTTCTGGTCCTTAGAAAATAAGAAGCTAAAAACAGAAAAAGAAATGCTAACATTTAGTGCAGACACAAGCAGCAAGGGCTTTTACAACGCTGAGCCCCATACATATGGTAAAGACCATGGCTGAAGGATTTTTGAGAAGTTGTAGTGGACAGACTTTTTACTCATAACCTTGGGTTGTACTTTTGGTTACCTATTCAGTCCGCAGTAAACGCCAGCAGTTAATGGGTTTAATGTTCACTACTTCAGACTTTATTCAACAAATGCATTTTCATCTTAACTGTTTTTCACACAAATCAAAAACAACCTAGCAAGCATAAAAACATCTTCAGGAATTAGGGTTATATATTTTCTCTGTGTACAAATAAAGCAACACCAGCAGTAAGTATGACCTACTCTTTGTGACATTATTTTAAAGTTATTTTGTTGCTCTTGTTGTTACAGATAAGATTTCCGCATGGCCTCTGGAGCCAAATCAGCCATGACCAGGGTTACGGCTCCATCCCCCAGCCCCACTCTAATCACTCAGTAATACAGCCTGAGTCATGATAAAACAGCTCTGATGGAGGCAAATCCTTTTATCCAGGGCGTTGGGGGCGGAACAAGAGGCGGCTTTTGTTACAGGTGTGGGATCGCTTCAGCAAAAAACAGCCCGTGTGTGGATTTTGAGATTAAACACACCAACAACCATCTTGGCAGTGTGTATCTGTGTTCATATGAGCACAGAGGAAGATAAACTGTCCGCTGCCAGTCCCTCTTTATTTTTTTACTATACGCACATTTTAAGGCCAAGGAAGGTTCCTAATGGCAATGCTTTTCAGCTCCTACCACACCTCATCTCCCATATTGCATTTCCATTGAAACGAGGGGCTCTTTGAATAGTGAGAGGCGGCTTTTGTGGGCCTTTGTTCCAACTCTCCCATCTCTTAGAAGAACACATTAGCGCTTTATCTTTCTAAAAAAGCTGGCACATTATTTCCCATCTATCCCATTTCATATTGCTCTCTTACATTCACGTCTCGTCAAAAGAGATATGAGAAAGCCTTTATGTGGTTGTCTCTGTGTAACTCATTGCCTGTGAGAAAACATTGCTCTGTCCGACTGATATCTTTGTATGTCCATTAATGATATTGTATTTGAATTTCTACTCATAAAAAAAAAAAAGCTAATGCTACTGTTATTTGTTAGAATCAGGGTGACTTATTCCCCAATGAGATTATTTCCCTGCACATGCAATATATTAAACTAGAACCAATGAAAAAGCACAGACCTATCTTGTGATGGTAAAGAATCTGTCCACACCAAAGACAAACCACATCGCCCTTTCATAATAATCTGACCATTATCATATATTTTTCTTGCTTGCAGACAAATAAACAAACCAACCAATAAGCCAATGTTAAACATAACATTTGATAACATAACCTTTGATAAAGATTTCACCTAATTGTTGTTGTTAATTATGTTAAACAATATTTTTTATGAAAAAAGATCAAGATTGCAAGCATGATTTTACTTAATAATGATTCTGAATTTAATTTTCTTTACCATTTACGATATTTGAGAGTAATAATAACCATACAACAAAACAACACATTCACTGATGGAGCTGATGTTACCTTTCAAGCATCCTATGTGATAGCCTATGATTGACCAGACGCTGACTCCGGTTACAGGCCAACCAATTAGCCTTTGGCCTGTGTGGAGTGATGCTCGGGGTGGCTCTGTTGTGCTGTTGTTATCTATGATAGCAAGCACTGAAACCTCCACTTATGGTGTCAAGAGGCTGTTTGCTTCTTTTATTAGGCCTGACAGCACTGATGAGCTCTGACTGCTGCAGAGTTATTGCCACAAACCTTGAGCGAACACGATGTTGATTCGCTTTGTCACAGTTTGTTGCTCTGTCAGGGTGATTTGTGTGTTACAGATTATGATTTGCTTTGCTGCTATAACAAAATACACATGCATTTTGAGGCTGTTTTTTAAACATTCAAAATGGTATATTATTTTAATCTAGTTGAGCCAGAAAAATCAAAAGCTTCTTACGTCAAATGTAATGGTTTGTATCATTGTAGTTTACAGTAATCCTTGATCAAATACGACAATGCAGCAATGCTTTTTAAAGGAGTAAGCCTGAAATAAAAAATGTGTCACCTGCTTGGTAATCCTTCACAGGAGAGTATATTAAATCTTAATCCTGGATTGGTGGGGATTGTTAAAACATTGTGAGATGAAGCATAAAAAGCAAAGCATAACAGCTGGTAATGGACAAGGAGACCACATAGGGCATAACAAATATAGATTATACAGTGATATATATTTTGTTGGACAGAACACAACTACAGCTACATATCTTTGCCAAAGACCAGCACTGGTTTGTTTGTTTATCTCAGAACAAGATAACTCAAAATGTTATGGTTAAATTACAATAAAATAAAAAAAAATCAGCAAAGGCCAGTAATAAGCTAATAAAGAAATGTTTAGTTTTTTGGTGTGGATCTAAGATTTTTTAATTATTCTTTACCATTGCGAGACGATTTTGTCTGTTAACAACATAACTCAATATGTTACAAGAAGATTTCTTCATAAATGGTGTGGCTCTCATATGTCATCATCTGGATCCAGGGTGGAACTGTAATGCCTTGGCAGAGGTCCACATTCTCCCTGTGCATTAGTCAGGCCTGTGCACAATAGCAAGATAACAATAGAACAGTTTGCACAAATATTGTCATCGTTGGTGCAGGATATCAGGGGTTAAAATCCCTCCATGGGGCACCAGAAACTATAGCCATGTGTTGGTCCTAAGGTGGGATAAATGGAGAGTGTTGCATGAGGAAAGGCATCTGGCTTTAAAGTGTGATGGCCTCCAAAGTACCCATGCAAATGATTCACTGTTGCCGACAAGGTACTTTCAGCTAAACAGTACAGTTTATAACATTTTATGGTGACCTCCAGTCACTAAACTGAACTTCTTCATCTCATTTACACCATCGCAAGTGCCAAGTTTTTAGCCTCTTGTGATTTGGCATCCATTGAGAATGTCTGAGATTAGTCTTGGATTGGTGTTCAGCGTTTCTCCCTTCTGTGACCAATTTGTATTCACTCGACAGCAGCCCTATGCAGAAGAAACAATTAGAGCCATAAATGCTGATAGCTCGGGGCTCCATACGCCCAGTCTACCATTAATGACTTATTAGCCGATGAGGGTTGGCGAAATGAAGGAACACTTTAGCTCATAGATAGGGGATGTAGTGCTGGAGAAGTGGTAGAGACATGCACAGGAAGGTAAAGAAAAAGGGAAGTGTGAAGTGAAGCTTGTCTAACAGTGGGATAGAGTGGGAATATGAGACCAGGCTGGATGAGGATAACATGACAGATCAAGGGATGAACTAAGTGAGGCAGCACACAAGTGACTCCAGACAAAGAGGAGCAGCTGTTGAGCAACTTGTTTGACATGAAAAGCCCAGCAGAGAGTGGTGGAGATGAGAGAAGAGCAAAGTTAAACTGCTCTTTTAGAGTTATCCCTTTTAAGGTAATCAGATATGCCTTAAACCATGGTGAGGGCATGCTTTCTCTTTTAACATAGAGTTTGATTTGTACAGCGGAGGACAGTCTCCCAAAGCAACAAAACATACACAGATCAGGCATATCATTATGACCCCTGACAGGTGAAGTGAATGACACAAATTATCTCTTGAATGGTGTATCTTTTAGTAAGTGGGCTATATCAGGTGGCAAGTGAACATTTTTTCTTCAAAGTGAATGAGTTAGAACGAAGCAGAAAAAATGGCAAAGTGTAAGAATTTCAGCAAGTTTGACAAGGTCCTAATCTCTGACTGCTAGATGCCTGTGTGAGAGCATCTCCCAAACTGCAGCTCTTGTAGGATATTTCTGGTCTGCAGCAGTCAGTGTCTCTCAAAAGTGATCCAAGATAGGAACAGTGGTGACGCAGCAACAGGTGATTCAATGGCTGGCTCGTGTGGTTCGATCCAACAAATGACGTACTGTTGATCAAATTGCTGAATCCTGGTACTATAGAGAGGTGTCAGGATACAGAATGCATTGCTGCTTGTTGCGTATGGGGCTGCATTTTAGGCAGGTGGTCATAATCCATAACATTATGATCACCAATAACAAGCACGTGGTTTTAATGTTATGCCTAAAAAAATACATTTTTAAAAGTATTAAGAAACTCAATTCATTGCTTATATAGAAAATGTATTTAAAATGATATCATAATGACTTATTTAGGTAATTATATAATAATTGACATACATTTTCACTGTAAATGAAATGTTGGGCAAGCAGATATACAACCTCAGTCTTTAAAAAGAAAAAAAGGTATCTGACTGGTGGTTTGACCTAACATAAAAACAAAGTAAAATTAATATTGTGACATGGAAGAATGGTTTCATAACATTAGCACATGTAATATTGTTTCAGAGGCAGTGAAGATGACTGGTCGTGTGTCCCTGATGTTTGTCTAGCAGTTAATGCATGGCCTAATTTGTGCTGAGAGGCACATAAGGTGTCCTCTCATCACTCATGTCCTGTATGAGTATGAGCTCTCCCTGTTACAGTCATTACCCTGGGTTCACATGTGACGCTTCAGAGCCTTAATTACAACCACTGCCTACTTTTACACAGACACGAACCTCTCAATCCGGTTTACCATAACAAGAACAAATTGTGAGTACTTCATAACCGACACTGTTCAGTCTGCCCCATTAGGCACGCCTCATTAGCATAAACTGCACTTTTGTTGACTATAAATCATAGTGCATTTGCTGTGCTGCTGACTGTAATGGAAAACAGCTTATGCTCTCCACATGTTCGACTATCGCTCATGTTTTAACTGACCATTGTAGAGTTATCTTAACGTGCGTATGCTGAAAAGGTCCAAGTAGGGCTGGGAGATAAATCCATGTAAATTATTATTTCAACATTAATTTTGGACAATATCCAAAATAGCTCTATTGTCAAATGGAATTTAGCATCTTTTACGAGGTGCACTGTCCACTGTGTTGTAGCTATGCTACTGCTAGAGCCCAGATGAGCTCTATTCCTGACTGTGGAGAGGCTAAAGACACTAAAAAACACTAATAATCACAGGAGGAGTCATTTTACTTCTGTAATGCCTTCGTTTGGTGAATAACAAACAGCTCACCACAATGTGGTGGACAGGCTGACATTTGTACTTTGTTTATGTATGCGAATTTACCATGTCCTCTGGTGCTTTACATCTTAAGTCTTTGTATGGTCTAGTTATTAATTATAATCCTTGTCCTTGTCTTTAGAAGCAGAGAGAGTTAAAAGTAAAAGACACTTCTGTCTTTACTAATGTCGCTGCTGCTGCTTTAAGTGCTCCAAAACTGTCCCGCCCATGGTCGCTCAGCATCTCTGGGAGTGTGTGGAGCAGTGGGCGTGTCTTGACGCTGGCTGATTGATGGCGGAACTGGCTGAAGCTTTTGACTGACAGTCACGGTGGCGTCTGCTGGCTTCAGAGAATGTCATGATATGAATTGGAGGATGAAAGACCGGCCGCCTCGCATCAGAGCTGAACAAACCGTCCGGTGTGTAAAGCAAAGAGATTTACCTAATTTTAAGAAGTGAAATATTTAAAGCATTTCCCTCTTTTGCTTGTTATAAAAAATTGAATATTGTGAAAAAAATTCTATATTGTAAACTGTGTCACACGTTCTGATTTGATGTCCATAACCTGACATTTCTGTGTTAATCCACGAACAAAGCAGCCCAAATTATATGTATCTTTTAAAACTAGAAACCCCAAGGTCAGTACAATATACTCAAAAATATCCCTGCATGTGGTGCAAAAGTGAATCTACTGCAAACACTGTACGACGTCCAGATTTTGCACTTTATCTTGTAAACATTCTAACTTGGATAGTTTTTGGGTTGAGGCAAAACCATACATTTATCTTGAATAACTGCTTTAGCTGTGACTACAGTTTCTTTGGAAGTAAATGTGCTTAAATGATGCTCAGAGACAGGACCACCATAGCTCCAGTTTTTTAATATCTGTGCTGCTGTCCCTCTTCACCTGGGCCTATAGTGCCTTTAATTGTCTCCACTTCACTCCCTGCAGTGAAACTCAACACCTCATTAAAGCCTGCTGTAAACGCTGGATCATTAGTGAAGAACAGGTAATTAAAACATGTTGGCAAAGACATCTTGTTGGGGCCATGTATTGATTGGTTAATTGTAGGTGTATATTTTACTAAAAAGTTTTTCTTAAAGATCTTCTTTTCCCTGCATCTCACAGCAAGACGGCTTTTATATGGGGCTCTAATAAAAACAATGTATTATAGATTTCCTGCATGTTGAGAACATTTAGAGTCATCTGACATTGATCCGGTCTGAGTGTGCGGCTTTGGATCCACGTCTATTGTTTTTTTCCACATATTCAAACATACACCAGTACAGTGTATTTGCCAGTGAAAAACAGGCTTACGCTAAGAAACCAGGGCTATTTGTACGGAGTTGTGGCCCTGGCAAAGATGATTAATGGTATTCCTATGCACTTACATGGGTCCTCACAGGTGATTTAAAGGTATAATAATCCTTTACTATATTGCTCTGTGGTTTCCAGGCCATTATAATAACACCAAATGTGTCACAGGAACACAAACAGTTCATTTAAAAGCGATTGCTGGACTAACATGGGACCGGGAGCCAGACGCTGGGGAGCCATTCACAAGGTGTCACTTCTCCAGCGTCTTGTGTGGAAGAAAAATGGAAAACATTTAGTGCAGCTCATGCCTCAATCTTCAGGGATAATCCACATGCTTACACGTAAAATATTGCCTTTGTAAAGCACTGAAAAACACTATGCAATGCAGGTGTCTAAGAAAATATACTATACTGTATACAAATGATTAACGCCAGATATTTTTTTAAAATAAATTATTTCCATGCAAACATTCATCTGCTGCTTACCTCTGACTGATAATATATTAAAAAAAATCTTATTAGAATAGTTCTGCAAGCACTTTTATTTTGTTGTTTATTTTGTAAAAAGGCAATTTGTAAGTGGAATACAGCGTCAGTACTCACTGTTCTGATAATGATTTGTTTTTCTTCATGCATGTATGGGCTTACTAGTTTATAAGTGAGGTTTTCAAAAAATCATATTGTTTAAAAAAATTGCAATATTTCATCTTTGTTACATTATGGTGACATATTGACATATTGTGTGATGTATTGTATCGCCAGATTGTTGCCAGTGTGCAGCCCTTATGCATTGTATGTGGCAAGATGATTAAAATAAATGTGTTTGATTGTCTAAAATGTTGCCATGGTGTTATTACTCAAATTATAAACATTTGCAGATTGTGTTCATCCCACCTTTTGATCTTTCTTGTTGTGTTAACTGTTGGGGTAAAAGGCACAGCTGTTACTAACACTACGCTCCATTTGGTACACTAATAAAACAGAGTGGTGCAAAAACTCAGTGTTGTTAATTTAAAAGTATTAGTTTTTTTTTGTTGTAGTCAGTGTTTAATTCACTTGCTTCCAGTAAATTTCCCTGTTAGTACTGACATTATTTCTTGCTGATAAACTGCCCCATGCATAGTATTATTCATTTAGCACAATAGCAGTCACTGAGTTATTGCTGCATGTACTGGTCCCAAAGACAAATTACTCGGCTTTCATTATGATTATGGATGAAATTGTGTATGGAGATGGTTAGATTAACTGGTTGCGCAACACAAGTGGAAACACAAGGTATGGTTGATTAGGAAGGAGATTGAATTCACGGTTGCTTAAAGGTGCACTGTGCAAAAGGTTTTAGTACAATAATATAATAATGTTCATAATTCTTGAAAACACATAAACATTTCAATTCTTTGTATTTGCCTACCTTGAAGAATTGACTATTAAACTGACTCTATTGATTCTTTTTATTTATGTCTTCAACAGAAAATCCTATAGTAACACACCAGCATGTCAATTTACCACCACTGTATTAGCTGGACTCTAACTAACAGGCAAAGCAAGTAAACAGTTTTTGGTCGTTTGGTGAGCTGCCTTCTAGCTGCTTTGATTGTGTTTATATTACAAATGCATCTAGTAGTGTGTCTTTTTCAGGGTCTCGACAACACTATGGAGTGTACATTTCTAGCTAGAAGAAGGTTTTTTAAATACATAAATAAGAAGCAACATAAATCTGCTGAATTAGTACAAGTGACAAGTTGTTAATTAAAAAAAAGTGTTCTAATTTGGGTCCAATCTATGTTAAGTAATCTAAAATAAAGTAGATTAAAAGTGACTAGGTGATACTCTTCTTTGGTAAATTCATAAAGACTCTACTACTACTCTACTCTACTTTTCATATTTTATAATTAAGAATAAGAATAATATTAAAGAGAATATATATTTTTTATTCCCTGCCATGATATATTCTGTAGGTTTATGAACGTGCCTTGGAGACTTTTTGCCTTTTTGTAGTAGTATTAAAGATGAAAATCATTTTTGTTGAAGTGCACTTGTTTTTTTTCCCCTGCCTCAGCAGGAACGCCTCCTGTCTCATGAGGTCACTGCTGATCACATGACCAGTCTGCTGTTGGAGCAGAGTAAGAAGTCTTTCCAGTGAGTTACACACTGTTTTATGTTGAAAAAGTAAAAGACTAATCAAAAAAGCTGCAATGAACACCATTATACTAGGCCCGTCAGTTTTAATTCTGTAAATACACTGATCATGTCCTTACACAGACATCCAAAGCTCATCAGTCTGGCTCAGTCTTATGCCAGAACACTGTCTGAGCTGAAAGAGGATGCTCCAAGGCTGCTGCAGCCGAGGGAGGTGGTGATGAAGCTAGTGCCTAAGATCATCTATGGCTTGTGGCTGCTCCCATCTAGCGCCTATCTGAACTTGCCATCCTGACAGCTAAGCACTCCAGCTGTTGGACTCACACAGTCTGTCCTGGACAACCAGGTTTAAAAAAATTCCCTCAATGCTCCAGTGTGTCCAGCTCTTCTGTTCGGGACCAAATGGTACAGATCACTCTGGACAAGGACTCTGATATGGTTTCTGGAAACAGACTGGAGACAAGACAGAGCTGCTTCTCCACGGATCTGCTTAAAAACCATCACCAATGCCACCACAGAGGAAATAAGAAATACATTAGCGATAAATATAAACAAGTATACACTAATTTGTGAATCTTTAAATTTAAATTTTTGTTTCAGAAAATAAACACAGAAAGTATATTTCCCAAACATTTACTTAAGTACTGCTTGAGTGAAGTATGTAGTTACTCACCACCTCGGCATAACATAGCATATAGGAAAGAACATATACATTTTGTAGCTACGTACATACACTGCACTCTGATTATTATTGTGTCTACTTCGATTGATTTACTGACATTTCCCTTTATGGCACAACTTGCTCTGGATTTACTAAGTCATCATAACTATAGTGACAGATGTGTTTTATGTTGAAACATCTGCTGGCACTGGCAATAAAACACTGCCAGTAAATTAATACCCAAATCAACTGCATGAATTGTTATTAGCATGTAAATCAAGCCGTCTCCCTGCAGGTGCCTTTTCTTTCATGTCACACCACTGAAGAGGACTGTGTTTTGCAGTTTTGATCCCCACTCAATATATTCTCATTAAACATTTTCCACGGGTCATAATACTTAGATTCTTTCATAATTGACCGCCATCATTAATTTGATATGCCTTGTGTCCCTGCTGGGAATTGCAGCAAGGCATGGTGATGTCTGTGAGTACTGTACATCACTGATTCTGGTTAGATATAGATGTGTTTGATCTATAAAGGTAGGAAAGGTTAAGTTTATTCCCTTCAGGGTTGGAAAGTGTCTTGCTGTTCAATCTCAGGGACTGCTATGATACTTGGCATTAATTAGGATTTCTTTGTTGAAGATGGAATACATTAAAATGGAACTTGGCAATGACTATCAAAAAGATATAGATGAGGTCCTTGAGTTACTATGGCTACCAGTTAACTACATACTAACTCATGTATGTGTGTAAACTGCACTGACATTATTTATAGGTTAATAAGTAATTGTATGGTCAGTTACAGCTTATTTATTAACTTTGAAAAGCAGGTTATTTGGTTTGTTGGTTGATTTGTTAGACATTTTTGCAAGATAACTCCAAAAGTAAAGGACAGATTGTGATGAGGAAAGGTAAGCAGTCGTCCAAGGTGGAGAGGTTTTGGTGTGGATCTGGAACAGTCTGTATCTAGGACTTCTTTTTTAGATTCTGTATCCTTCTGAGAAAGGGACAAAGATAGTATCTGTATTTCTCTCATTTATAGCATTCACAGGATTCTTGGAAAATTACTAATGGTTTATTAAAAGGCTGTGATTTATTTTTACTGCTAACATTACCATTACCTGCAGAGGACATTTGTCTAGAAACTTTTGAACGTTAAAACACACCAGCCACTCCAGTTGTTTAAATGTGTGGCCTAAAATTCACTATTCCTTTCTGAGAGTGTCGATGTTGCTGTAGCTAGATGTATATTTGCGTATGTTTTTGCTCAGTCATGATATGCAGCTCCTTCTCTACATGTAGTATTACCGTGTATAGTGGAGAAGGCTGACAGATAAAGGGTACAGGCTGCTTGCTGTTTAAGGTGTACTTTAGCATAAATGTAGTTTTCAATTGGAAGTGCAATTCCAGAACTTGCAATGCGAGCAAGCATGTCCAAGTTGAACAGAATATCAATAACCCACATCTCAAGAAGTAATGGCCACCTCTGCTCTGTCTGAAGGTGACTTTGTTTTGGTAATGGCTGTCAGTGGGGCCTGTGTTGAAACTTAAATTGATTTGCAGTTATATTTTCTCCCTCTTGCTCTTAAAACCCATGCATCAGATATTGCTGTATATGCTGATGCCAAGGTCATTTTCAACGTAAGAATGATTGAGTCTGACATTAGCCCCATTGCCTCTGAATGGGCAGATGCTTCACTTTAGAAAGTAGGTTGCCAAGTGTCTGCTTTGATAACCCAGCAGGGCAGTGCGAAAGGAGCTGGCAGCATATCCAGGGGACTCCCAGTGTGCACACTTTACTGCGCTCTTTGTACTGCAGGCATACATGTACACCTACTGTAAGTGCAAGGGTATACAGTAGAATCACTGAAAAGAGCAAGCACTTTCAAGAACTGTTTACAACAATACAAATTTGTATTGTACAAACTTGTATCTTGTATGTCTTTAGACCAGTCTTAATCATATATCAATTAAAAAGAAAATTACAGGCAGTTATAATATTTAATTACCTTTAATTTTATGATCTAATTTGCTAATTCTCAGTTCTATAACACATCCATCTGCTGTTATAAAACTCAAAAGACCAATTGGACCATAGTCTTCTTACAGGTTCATTTTGCGGTTCATTGTGTCTGTTCATTTTAAAAAGGGAGCACCATTACCACTACTGTAAAGAGAATGCCTCATACCACTGGCCTTGCATATGAATTTCCTTGCTCTACCCCTTTTGATTCTCCTGAGTGTTTTCCAGGTTAAAGATTTTAAAATCAGTCTTTCTGGCCAGGCATATGTGTGTTTGTCCTGCAGGCTGTGACATTGAGATAGAGATCTTTTGTTGTGTCAAATTAATTAGCCAGGCAGTGTGCTGGCTTCATTCAGGCCTGGCTGTGTGGGTGTAGAAGAGTTCATGGTTTGAAAATGTTTAGGTTGTTATCTGTAATCACACGTGTTTGTATGGTAAATTTCTTTTTTTTTCTTCTGATTTTCAATCTGAGGACACTGGTGTGAGAGTCATCATCAGGCTGTTCACTAATCGATTGTCCCCATCGTACAGCAGGGCTATCTCCTATATTATCACAGGGCTGTGATTGGGTGGAAATGGTCATAAAGGAAGTACAATTGGACTATAGGGACTGCAGATCTCGTCTTTATTTCTGTCAAATGCCCTTGCAGTGGTATTAGATGAAAACAATCCATCTGTGCACTTAGATCTATTTAGAAAAAAAAATGCTCATGGACCATGCTTTTCTATTTGATAAGATTTCAAAGATGCTTGTATTTCAAAAGGTACATGTTGTAATAATCTAAAACTGTAGTGCTTGAAAGCTTGGACAACAATATAAACTGATCAGCCGTAACATTATGACCACCCGCCTATTATTAGTAATCATATATTGTTACGTGTTATGACTACCTGCCTAATATGTGGCCCCATAAGCAACCAACTGTCTATATTCTGACCCCTTGCTATCACTTCTTCAGCAATTTGGCCTGTAGTAGATCATCTGTTGGATCCGAGCACACAGGCCTTCGCTCCCCATGTGCATCATCTGTTGCCGCTTCACTACTGTTCCTTCCTTGAACTGTTTTTGATAGATACTGCCCACTGAAGTCCGGGAACACCCGACAAGAGCTACAGTTTTGCAGATGCTCTGACCCTGTCATCTAGCCATCACAGTTTGGCCCTAGTCAAACTTGCTCAAATCCTTAAGCTTGCCCATTTTTCCTGCTTCTAACACATCAACAAAATGTGAGCAATTTGAGCAGGTTTGACAAGGTGATGCAAATGGGGATTGAAGGCCACCTTTTTCACGGATTTCAATTAATCTATCTTCAGAAACATCCTAACATAATAAACTGCTAGGAAACATGCTAAAATTTATTTAATAGTTGGATTCTAGCTCTGCCTTTTTTCCTCTGGGTACCACTTAAGCAAACATGTCTCAAGTTATCCTACTCCCCTATGGTAATTTTGTTTATTTGATTAAACCCTGAAACCCATCCCATCCAGACGTACACCGTTCAAAACAAATTCTGATTTTAACTTGAGTGTGTGCCCTGCACTTCTGTGGCCAACCTGTGAGGCTCATTTTGCGGTGACCCTACAACAATAGTGGGCAGTAATAATCAAGGCTCTGGCTGAGGGGAATGAAAACAAGGGTGAGGATAAAGTGGAGATTGTCTTTTATTTGCTGCATGGACCTGCAGTGCTCTCCATTAAGGCCATAAGACCAACATTATGAGAAAAACTCAGAGATAGAAGCAGGGCAGTGCCACTTGGATTTACACAGCCAATCATACCACTTTCATCATTTTCAGCAGATGATGTGCTGGGGTGACAAGGTGGTACAAGGATGTTTAGTGCGAATGAGTGCAAAATAAACTAAGTTTAGTTTGCATTTGACTCATGGATCTAACTGAGGCCACTTTTAAATGATCACCTTTAAATATCTACTTTAAGTATATACTTTATAACACAAAGAAGGGTTATTTTACTATTTACACCATTATCTTGATGAAAGTGAGAAATGGATCTGGAATGGAACTTTTTCTATTATTAAAGAAAGGATGGGAAGACTGTGGCATCACATGTGACCATGAGAAACTCAGTGATGTGATGGTCCTCTGTTGATAAGGTGATACATGTGATGTAGGTGCTTAAATTAGCCACTAATTCCCTAAGCCAATATACAGAGAATAATCGATAGAAAAAAGTGTACATCATACATAGATATACAAAGTAATTTACCTGATAGCATAATTTAAAAGAATAGCTCATCTGATGGACGTGTTAGTTGAGATAATGGTCCCAATAAGGTCTAAAAACTAGACACTATGCTCTAGTGCTTCCAACACTCAGAGGTGACACCCATTGCTAACATATTTATCCCAGCTCTATGCCCTGTTACATGTTTGGTAAACATTTTCCTTTTGTCTTTCTGATTTTTTCGCTCTAGCTGTCACTCTCATCTGCTTCCTCCTCATCTCATGCCATAACATTGCTGCCAATGGATTTTGGCATGACTGCTTATTCCAAACTCGGGCTGAAAAACACAGAATATCAAAGGGACATTGTCGACAGGATGTCTGCGCTGTGGGAATCCGCTCAACAGGGAGAAGCTCCATCAATGTTTACGGAGATAAAGATTGTTAAAAGGTGAAATGAAGTTTCAGAGAGCAGTAAGGTGTGTCCAAATAGTGTTTTAATAGCTTCAAAGAGTCAGGTCAAGAGCAGCAATAGGAGATGTATCGGTTGAGTCTGCTGATAAGAAGAGACTTAACATGACAGTGTGTACACTGACAAACACTCACAGTGTATTCACTCACACATGCATCACAGAGGCATTCTGGGATAGCTCTGCTCTCAGATTACATCTCTTTCTGATCTGCAAAAAAACATGGCCTCCCCCTCCTACTGGTCAGAGAAAAAAAAAATCACAAATGGCACACTGTCAAACAACAACAAACAGATACAACAGATGAAAGACAAAACAAGCTTGTACAAAGTTATTCGTGTTCTGTTTTAGATCTGGGTGTTTTTCTCTCATTATCGGTTGTCAAAGTGATCATTAAGCAACCAAAGACAAGGCAGAAAAAAATAAAAAGATGGGACAGCGATTTGATGTGAAATACTAGGCAAAGAGCTATGGAAAAAAGAGGAAAAGCTGACAGTTGAGTCAAAGTGTGTGGGTTGATAATGAATGTAATCTGCATTTAGATGAAGTCAGAACATTTTTTTCTTTTGGCTTCAGTGAATTCACTGTCTCTGATTGCACACAATGCTGTTGTTTGGAGCAATGTTCGCAGCAGTTTTTCAAGTGGGGCCAGGTGAGAGGAGCTTAGACAACTCAAAATTACAATTAAAATCAAATAATTAGAATCAAATAATGTCTTAAAAATGAAATACATTAAGTACATTTGTAAATCTGTTTCATTGTTGCAAGGTGCATTTTCTTAACACTTCCAGAAGCCAATGAACTTTGTGTGAGCAACTGTAGGCTTGGGATTTTGTAGAGCTTGAAGAAAACAAGATATTTTGTACAAGCAACTTGTAAGATCTTTTCTTTTCCTTTAGCCACTCAACAGCACAGACACAGACAGAGAAATGCACTTATTTTAATGCAGTCAGTAAAAGTTATATTAATTTTTTTTGTAAAATGTTTCTTGTCCAATGTTTATATATGTGGGTTGCACAGTGGCAGAGTGGTTAGTGCTCCTGCCTGGATAAATAAATGTTTCTATATGTGAATAAAATCTTCCTCATGTACACTATAGTTACAAATGAAAGTGAAAGGCGGTAGCAGTGAAGCAGTGAATTAAAAAACCATAAGGTACACATATCAACTGTAGGGATCTCCTTCCTGATGATATTTTAGTGAGCAACATTTGTCCATAGAGATAGCAGAGCAGCTTTAAGTGTGGACACCCTCTTCTGAGCTTTAAGGAGTGAAAAGGGCACACTGGTTTTATCAAGATGCATGCAATTGCCAAGTGCACTTCTCAAATACCATCAAGATAAGATTCTTGGTATTTAAAGAGTTACTTAACATTTTTACCAAGTACTTTTCTTTGCATGTTTGAAAAAGACGAAAGAAGGAAAATGAAAATAAATAAATAAATAAAAGCAACGCAAACTAAATCTAGTGTCCTCAATGGAAATAACGAATGTAGAGTGTAGACAGCTCTTGACAGTATATTGTTAGTATTGACTGCACCAGTGTTACATCGACAAATTAGAAAATGGTGGAAAAGTCCATATATTTTAGTATTTCAGTTACAGGTTCAGTTCACATAAAGTGAAATATTGCATTTACTTATTTTAATTGATGATTGTTTACATTTAATAAAAACCCAACAGTCAGTATCTTATAAAACTGGAATATTACATCATATTACACAATCATCATAATGATGACATCAGACCCAATTTAATTTTAAATAATTTCACTTTCCCACAATATTCTGATTTGTTGATTTGCATCTTACAAATGCACATTTAAGATTCAAAGTAGAGACCTACACTGGATTGACTTTTCAATCCTACTCCCGAAGCCTCTCAGACCGTTACTGCCTGCTCCCGAGGTCAACCCCTGGCTGCCTGCCCAAGGGATTCCCAGCAGGTTCTGAGAAAAAATAATATGATGGGGTTTTCCACAGGGAATTAGCGTATCCACTTGGATTGGCTCATACCACTATCATGTTGTTAAGAAGAAGAGCAGAAAGCGCTCATAGTGTTAGCTTTAGTGGGATTATTGTAGGCTATACAATTATTTTCTGTTGTGCTCAATAGCCTGACTGCCAGTCCTTACCACTCCATGCTCCGCTCTCAGTCTGTTTACGCTCACTAATGTCTGTTCATAGCCATGCTCCTCCACCACCAGCAGCAGTGTGACTATGATGCCCCTAATAAACAGCACACTCAAAATGATAGAGCACTCAGAATTTAGTTGCTCCAACCACAGACACTCAGGACGCGGTATGTTTTTGCTGGACTGCCTGCTCTTGCCTAAGACAACGTCAATTCCATCAAATCCTGATAGATTTGCATCCCACCCATTGCAGGTCTCTTATTCAAAGTTTATCAGTGCAGTTCCATAAAACTAGGTTTAAGCAAGGGCTTTGTATTCCTGGCAGCATAGCATTGTCAATGGTATATTGAGTTAATGTCCCTTTTTATAATAATATCTGATTCCAAATGCCCTGCCCCTAAAGGTCAGCCTCTAGTGTCAAATCCCTTCATCTCACACTTCCTGTCTCTCATGTTACCTCAGTACTGATGACTCATTTCTTTTACCTTCTTGACCCCCCCAGCCGCTTTTTCTTATACACTTTTCTTCTCTTTCCTTTGTACTGTCTTCTCTGTCCTTCCCGTCGGTGTAGTTGTCACTCAGTAGGGAGAGAGGGCCAGACACGGGACCATCCACAGAGGGTCACGCAGAGAGGTCAGTGCCGAGGAGCCTGTTGACAGCTCGCCGCTTATTATCCGCCGCCAATACAGGGGACAAATTAGATCCCTGCAGTGGAGGGAGCAGCTCAGGCTCCAGGTGTGGCTCTAATAGTCAAGGCAGCCATCAGTCTTCTGCTCAATTGGATGTACACACAATGGAACCCAGACAATTGCCACACTATTGGGAGAATTATTTTGTCATTGTGTTTTTGAATGTTAAATCAATGAAACATTAAATGGAGAACACCACCCAAACAAGTTTTTCAATACAGTTAGAAAAATGAGCTGATGTGCATTTTAGAACTCACTCAAAACTGTAGTTTAACTTTGTCCACTACGAGGAATTTCTTACCCATAATTGTTTTGTTTACTATTGAATAAAAACAAACAAACAATAACTAAATAAATAAATAAATAAAACTCTCTAATCCTCCAGGACATGTGTGCGCATTTTACACACTTTTCATTGTTCATCTTTTGATAAATTTGTTTGTGTTCATGCATATGACATACATTTTGATAAGATTGTGTACTTTTATTTGATCTTGTTATTTCAGCAGCAGTTATTTCCGCAGTAAAATAAATGAACATTTGATATATAAACATAAGTAAACATATAAATAATTAAATGTAGGTGAAAAACATAACAAAATAAAAGAATAGAATATAATAGAATATAATAATCTTTTTGAATTGCATTCTGAAAAGTGCATTTACGGTCTGAGTGTGACTAATATTAGATGGATCCCTGGTATAAAACTAGTTTTATGTAACTTTTTTGTTTGTAATATTATTATTTTTGCAAATTTATTCATACTGTAAAATCCTGACACAAGGAGTAACAAGCCAGAGTACTCTATGTGCCAGTCTGAAGCCCACATAAATGGAGAGGGGTGCACCAGGAAGTTCAATTGGGGTAAATCTTATGCCAAATCAATATGCGACACATGCTGGGTGGCAGATAAATGCTGCCATTAAAAACCCCAGAAGAAATATGCTGAAAGGAAAGAAGACGCAGAAGACACATTCATACACACACACGGTAGCCCACATAACAAATAACATGACAAAATGTGTAATTTACATCAGAGAAATTCGTTGTCTGGTTTATATTATATCAGTTATATGTTGTTCAGGTGTAAGCAACCAATGAGAAATTTCAGCCATTAATTTACAGAGATCTTTGTTATGTCTTTCCAGTTCTGCACTATGTCTTTGACAATGACTAACAATTTTTAACTTGTGATTTGAAAATATTTAGGGAGTTTAAATATAGACAGCTTAGGGCTATGAGATGACTTGACATTATTGATTTTTTTATGACTTACTGACATTGCCTTCTCCAGTCCAGCATGTGGCTGGTTGTGACAGAAAAGGCATCTGGCTTAAAACTTGCCAAACCACGGTGCACTTGACTCACTGTTTTGACCTTGTAAGGAAGGAAGGCCGGAAGACAAAAAACCAAAAAAAGTTGTAAGATTAGTGGTATAAATTTTGTTTACATTTTGTAACACATTACAGTTAACACATCACTCTAAAAATTATTACTTTTTACTTGAGATTTAGAGTTCCTTTCCTTTCTTACCACTGAGCTTGTTTTGACAGCCCTCCTCTCACTCATGCTGCCCCAGAGTACCTGAAGAAAACATTTCTCTTGCCCAAAAGGAGGATATAGGGCTATACAATGAGAGAAAACGGGACACAGAGCAATGGGTGCACCATTAAGAAATAGCCTCTAAACCACATGTGACAATAGCCAAGATTGTTCTTGAACCCAATTCATTGAGGTAAAGTGGCCATTTGGGGGTCTGCTGGGGAATTGGTGTTCAAGGAGGAATATAGAGCAGGTAAGATGTTTTTTTTTTTTTTAGATGCATGCATACTGCACATTGGTACTATGGCAGGACCTTTTACCATTTAATATCTAAACATACCTATTCTAAATTAACAATATGCTACCAATATTATTAACTCCATTTTGATTTAATTGTCAGTTATAAATGTCTGTAACTGAGTTTTGACTAGTCACATTAACACTTAGTGAAATCTGTAATTTAAGGTATACTTTATTGTCCATTTTAACAAGTCAGAATGTTGCTACAGATACTTACAGAGACGTCACTGAATTTTACATTCAACTCATCATATATTATAAATGACATATCCAGATATCTGTAACAGAATTTTGGCTATAGGCAGACCTGAGGTTGAAGATATCCTAAAAGTCATTTTGTTTTGTCAGAATTGTTGTAGGACATTGTTTATCTTTACCGATGTGCACATAGACAAGCAATATTTCACAATTACATTTTGACATATATTTACAGTGTGAGATATCATATCTCTAAAAGTTCGAGTAAATAGATGTGTAAACTTGATATGTATCTAAAACTATATTATGATCATTCATCATTACAGTTTGAGTTATCAAAATGCAGTTCAAGATATCTATAAAAGACAATAGATACCTTTTATTAAAGGGGGTTTAGGATATTTTCAATAGGAGCTCTGACTAGTCAAAATTAAATATAGTAGTGGATAGCTCAACAATAGATTAAAAACAACTTATCTGGAGGTTTTTCAAAGTAGGAAACATTTTACCTCTTATCCAAGAGGCTTTTTCAAATCTGAGATTGAACCGGTAAGAGAGCTGGGTTATATGCTCTTAGGAAGGAGGAGTTTTAGTCCTGGGATAGTGGTGGAGAGTAGAGTAGACTAGTAGATATAGATATAGATAGATAGATAGATAGATAGATAGATAAATATAGATAAATATAAATAAAGATATAGATATAGATATACAGTCGATACAGAAGAATGTCATTGTGGATATCTTAAATGTTAATTTTGACTAGGAAGAATTGGGTTGAGGATATCTGTAATTCAGGCAGGCTATTAAATGTTAGAGGGCTTGCCAAACCATTACAGCTAAACAGAGCGCTACAATGGAGTATACTTATAATAGCTGTTAGAATAGTCTATACATTTGGTTCTACAATCTCAGTGCTAAAATGGTGCAGTGGGTTATGGGATGCATTAATGCACTATATGCATTTACAAGCACAAAATGCATGACACCAGCCCTCCCTGCAGTTCTTTTCCCTGCGTGTGAGTGCATTCCCTTTCATTTCACAAGCTTTGAGGCATAACAAAGACCACTGGAGCTACTATATTGGCAATCACACAAATCTGCCTCTACCTCAATATTTAATGAGCTGGGCAAATTAGCCATACAAAGCAATCTACCGAGCCTCTCCTCTCCACTTTGCTGATCCATAGAAAAGCACCTCACACATTACCCCTATTCACTGGCACCTTCCAAATGCAACACTATGATGAAGTCTTCAAATATAAATTGGAGCACACTATAACATTATCAGATCAAAGTTTTAAAAGAATCACTGACACTCTTACTTTGAAAGGTTATGAAGAGATAATGATAATAAACAGTGCTGTCTGTCAAATAACCCTGATCAGTGATGCGAGTGCAGCGATATGTCTGTATAGTCATAAATTAATTAAAAGTAGCTTGAACCTTGACAAGCGAGTGAATCAAAACAAACATTTGAGTTATTATGAGACGTTTTCAGTGTCTAATTATTTGCTCAATTGACTTTATACCTACCTGATGCAGTGTTTGGATTTCAATATTCCTATACTCAGTGCTTTAGACACTTTAAAAACCTTTTAGAAGCCCGATTCTCTGCCAATTCACACAAACAGTCTAGGGTTTTAATTCCATCCTCTACTCTTGTATGTTTATGCAAAAACGTGAACAATTGTGTGTATAAGTAAGACAGTGTGGTCTGGCAGAGAAATCCTTTTGTTTAAATACGAAATCCCTGTGTAAACAATTACTCCACGGTCTAATCCTGGCACTCACTCATCTAAAGCTAATTCCGGAAAGTATTCAGTATTCAGTATACAGTCTACTCTCACACATCATGCGAGTTATATGACCATTTGTATTTTAATCTAAGATAAATAGAGAGTATAAGTTAATTCTATTATTTAATCAGCTCAGAAAATATTTCAAATCAACAACTCATAAATGCATCACAGATAGGTATGCTTATTTTGTGCTGTTTCAAAGTCAAAATAGTAAGATTTCTTTCATTGTTTACAACCAATAGCTAATGGGAGTCAGTTCAAAGTATACTGGGATGTTATATGAAATAGGATAATTAAATTGAAAAACAAAAATAAAAATAAACAAATATGCCAGTGACACAACTTTAACTTGTTTGCAGAAGTGAAAAGTAACTAGATAGTTTCACTCAAATTATTTACTTAAATTACTTTTTTTTTGTATAATACAGTTTCCTAAACAAAAGAATATACTTTTAGTCTCATAAAACTCTTTCTTTTACCCTTAAGTGGATAGTAGTAAACTCTACATGAATTTGTTAAGAACTTGTACTTTTACTTGAGTAATTTTATTTTGAAGTGACTGTACTTTCACATGAGTATAGAGTTGGAGTACTGCTTATATGATTATAAAATACCAACTAGCCCTACACCATAAGCATAACATGCACTGCTATTCTGGGAACCCATAATGTGATGTTTCTGATTTTTACTATTTCCCCCTCTTCCTCTTCACCACTTTCCCAATTTCCCCAGTATCTCTCTGGCAGGTCCCTCCCTCTCTGGCACCTCGTGTGCTTGTGTGCCACCCTGGTTCTTGGCGGCCGCCCTGCTCTCTGTCTAACCCATCTGTTTTCATTCATTAGGACAGGATTCGCTCCTCTGCTCTTCTGACACCTTTTCACATTGAGCTGCACAATGTAATTAAACAAGCTTGGTGGGACTGAGCTCTGTGGCCATCCGTAGCCTTTTTCTCTTACATTTATTTCCTTTTCATTGGGAACCACATGGTGCAATGAACTGTTTTCACCTAATGTATCAATCTATTACATGTGGACATAGAAGTGTAAGAGGACATGCACCTCTTCTTGCAAGTTCACAGAAGTTCATGTCCATTTTGAAGTACTATTTTCCCCTTTCTGGAGGTTGGTACCAATAGGTTAGTTTTCAGAGTGATGTTACAACATTCGGCAGTCCCATAATATGAGACTGAGATGACGGCAGGCAAAAAGTCTATGAGAGAATCTGGTGCTAAATTATCAATATTCAGATGTTTTGTTTTATTTACAGTCTCTACAAATGATCAAACTAAAAAAAAAAAACAACAACAGACAACCTCTAATTTCCTGTGAACAGTTTCTGTGGGCACATCTGGTTCCTAGGCTCCTAAAGGTAGTTTCACCCACAAGATAAATATAGTGAGGTCCTTGATCCAATTGCTAACACAAAATGATCAGGTATAAATACTGTATTTTTCTCAGTTTGCATAGTGCATACTGGCACTTTAACAGCAGATTCTTCCATGGAATTATTGCCTGCCCTCTATCTCACATTGTATCCCTGTAAAATGTTGAAAAACATGATGAAACAACATTTCCAAACAGTTAGAAAAGAGAGATGCTTGAGAAGAGGGAACAGGCTGATGAACTCAACTACAGACCAAAAGGCAAACTCTAAGAGAGCATATTTCTCTACAGAGTCTGGCCATTGAACAGCCACTAACAGCCAATATGACAGACTGATGAGAATGACTCCCGCAGTAGAAGGGCAGCTTGTGACCACAGGAAGAAGCATAGCTTGATTTCTTCATCAGCAGGTGCCAGGGCCCCCTTAGACCCTCACACAGACTGACATGTATGCACACAACAGCACACAAACACACAGTAAATTAATCCCATACAAGTAGGTCTGGGACCTTGTGTCTCCGCCACACACTGAGGCACTGAGGCTGTCCATATGATTACTTGGATGTAGAACTAAGCACTCTTAATTATTGTCTATGTGCACGCTATTTCTAGTACATACAATGTTTAATAATTGAGCAGCACTTAAGTAAGCTGATCCATTCTGTGATATTACACACAGAAGGTCAAAGTTCACTCTCACTAGAAAACTAGTTTGCTACCAGGGCAGGAAGTCCTATTGTATATACTCTGAACAAACACCAGGGAAATTCATATTTACCCTGAAGTGAAGTGGCTTTCCTTGGCTCTCCTGGACATTTGAAAGTGTACTGTGTGTGTCCTTATATGTATGTATATTGTTATCCCATGGACTGACCTCACTGGTGGTTATCTCCGGTGCCCTTTGACCCCTGTCACACACAGCACAGGGACTGATGAGTGGCACAGGGAGTCCCTCAAGTAAACGATACAAACCATGCATTATGGATCCTCACGTAAGTAAACAGGACCCTCTGACCTTTTGGACCAATGCAGAGGGCAGCAGAGAGATAAACTCCCACAGCAAAAGCCTGAACAGGCTGCTATTTTTTAACATTCTGCAAAGAGATAGGTGTGCCACTGGAAGTAGGAATGAGAGAGATTTGGAGAGCTTTCAGTTGCCATTTCTTTTATTAGCTGTTAAGTAAATAATTGTAACATTTAAAAAGGCAAAACATGTGATTTATTTATTCATTTTCTACCACTTTTTAGTCATGGAGGGCTGAGACCTTACTATGCTGAGCCCAATGCGGGGTAGACACTGGACAATGGGTCACATTTACTTTTCTATAGCAGTATACATTTACTGATACATGCTGTCTTTGGAACCCAGCATGTAGAGAACCCAGTGTAAAACAGGGAGGATATAGATCGGGGTCTCCAACCTTTAACTCAGGCGCTACCAGTAGCTCTCAACCACTTTCCAAGAAACTCCCCAAAGGCTTGATGATTCCTACATAAACTTGCTTTGAATGTATTCAATCAAATTTAAAGGTGCAGAAAATACCCATGCAGTGAATTAAAAATGTCTTGTTTTAATTTAAAACAAGAGTTGTGTACACCAACATTTCGTAAATGTTCAGGTAAGGGAAAACAATATATTCTTTTCTTTGGATTACCACTGGCCACTGTCCAGTGTGCACCTCGCCTTAGGTCCAAAGTTACTGGGATAGGCTCCAGTAAGTAAATAGGAAGCATGAGTAGCTCCCTGCCATTTTTATTTGTAAAAGTAGCTCTCAGGAGAAAAAAGGTTGGAGACCCCTGATATAGATACTCCATACAGAGAGACTGTGTGTTGGCCAGTCCGGAGATTGAAACCACTGTCTTCTTACTGTGAGGCAGGAGATTATTGATACATAGTCATGCTGCCACCATTTGTCATCCAGCATCTATTAAAATCATCCATAAAATATTTTAATATATTGTCATGATGTTGTGTTTTTTTCTCATATTCAGTTTCCAATTGCTTGAACATGGCAGGATTTTTGTCCATCACATCATTAGATGCTTCATTCATTGCAATTATTTTTAAACATTTACAAAAAATATTGTCTCAAGATGCTTGAAACAAAACCCCATCTTGACAGTGATCAGGATTGTCCAAATGACTCAAAGTAAAATAGTGCTAAGGAAATGTAGCCTACAGCTGTTCATCTGTGGAAGACTGGGGGAGGACCAAGTCCATGTGGAGCACTAACCTATTTCTCAAATATATATATACCTTTCTGAGTTTAGAACAATAGGACCCAGATTAGAATCATAAAGGGATTAAAAAAGCACACAGTATGGGCATTTGTCATTGTCAGATATAAAGAAGCCCTATAACTTGGGATTCCTTATATGTGGACTTATGGAAAATAGCCTAATTTTATTGGTAACCAATGTATATAATAAATACAACTCTTAGATGAGTCAATGGGTACCTTTCAAATTCTGAAAACATAAAAAACATCAAGCACACTCTGTCTGTAAATCCAGTTGGGTAACTTTATGAAGCACTTTAGTGAGAACTTATAGTTTTCACAACACTTAATTCAGGTATGATTCAATTTTCCTAATGAAAATGTTCTGGGGGCATCTCCGTAGTTCTCCTGGCAGAGAATATATCACATTATAGAGTGACGCAGGTTTGATTTGTGGCACCATGTTAGTTAAATGTCTCACTATACAGTACCAAAAACATTTATTTCAATTACTCTCAAAATTGAAACCCCAACAAAAATTCCCTCTTTCTTCCCTCCTTTCAACTTTTCATTCATATGACCTTTATTAATAATAAGGGTCCTCCAAAGGTAACCGTGACCAAGGAAGCAGCAGAGAAGAAGTGAGTTAAAGTAATTCACCACCTGACAGAGAAGTGCACTGTGTTTGTCTCATCCTTCGAACAGGAGCAATGAAACTGGGCTGATTAACGCTGACAGTCGGAAGAGCACATTAATAATAAACCCTTAAAACGCCTGTGTATGCTTTTAGAGAAGGTTACACAGCCATGAAGAGGAGGGACGATGTATGGGGATGAAGGATGAGCCATGCTTGACATCAGTGTTAAGACTTGGCTAGCATCCTCACTGTCTATTTGTGCCTCTTGTCCTATTTAAAGGTCTTAGGAAGAAAAATAACACATTTTTTTGGAGGGAAGTGCACTAATTAGTCATTTTTTTCAGTATTTGGGGATGTTAAAGTATGTACAAAGTGCATAATTAATAAGTCAAGAAACTTAGATGTCTTACGGGGTGTTCAGCATTTATTGCTTTGGCAAATTACCATATCTGCCTCATCATTTTTTCTGGTGTGACTTTAAGACTGCAGAGCACAAAGAGGGAGGAAGCGTCCATTCTCAGTAGGAAGACCACAGAGTTTATAGAGTTTATTTAAAACTAGGCATGTGTATGGTACATATTCTGGATGTTGGTAGCTATAGACACAACACAAAAGCAATCCTTTTTCTCCATTAGTAATATGTTATGTCCATGGAGATGCCCTTGAGTTAATCAGAATCATAAAGGATGATTTTCTAATGCAGTGTGAATGTTTTTATGTGAAAAGGATGCCTTTTGTATTGTAGCAAATGGGTTAATGAAGCTGTATCTGCTTATTAGTATGAATAGCAATGAGATAATTATGAATAGGTTTATGGCCCGAGGATGCTCGTGAGCTAGATAAACACAGTGCACCTACAATGAGCCCCCAAATGGATTTACTGACCCATACCTTTTCACTACATGTAAATATATTTCTGTTTTGATGTGTAATTTTTTACATATTACTGACTACTTACAGGATAATGGGGGCAGTTTGAGCTCTGACAATTTTACTGAAATGCTGAACTCAAAGCCCCCCAGGGCCTTTTATGTTTGGTAATTTAAAAAGTGTTTGATTTCCTTAACATTATCTTGACAAGTACATGACTTGGGTAGGTCAGAGTGGCAGAAAAAAAATATACTCAGCAAGTCCACAGTTACAGTGACCCAGAAACACTCTGACCTGTCTGTACTAGACACATGGAGCAAAGGTTGTGGATTTATGGTTATTAAATGGATGCCTGCCTTGAAAAGTAATGGTTCAAATAAAACCTAAATACAGTTAATTGGTAACATTTCAGAAAGGTGATGGGGGTGATGGGTATAAACAAGTTAAAAAAGAAACACATTTTGAGTCACTTCTTATTGTAATTACGTATTATTATTTGTGTTTAACACAAATTCTCCAACATACAAAACAACATGCATGTGGCCATATACACAATATAAGGCAAACACTCATGAAACAGAAACAGGAAGTCTTAATAACTGCACTAACTGTATTTTGTATGTGAAGAGATTGCAGTAATTGCACTGAGCTGCAGGGAAGTGCATTGAACATTACATTTATAACAATATTATAATGGACACTTGAGATCAAGTCAATCTGCCAGTAATATTTTCAGCTTTTTTACCAGGACAGCCCCATTGAGATCACAAATGTCTATTTAAGGAAGTACCAGCTTTTCATACGGGATCAATTGTACATGTTTCTTGGTGTTATGGGAAACCAGAGCACCCAGAGGAATGCACTCATGGGGAGAACATGCAGGCGCCACACACATGGGCCCTGAGTGGAAAAGTGACTGCTATGGTCAAATTGGAACAGCTGTAAAGTGTTGTGATAAAAGGTGACACTATAAAATGGGAAAGAGGGTGTAAAGATTCAGATTGTATAACAGATTTTTTTAAATTGCTACTCTAAAGTCAAAATAAATGCACACATTCTAACACTAGATACCCAAGGAGGAGTAACTCAAATTGCTCAACTATCTTGCTATCACCCTTTTATCACAACACTATAACACAATTATCTGTTTTTGAAACACCAGTCAAAACTGTAAGACTTTATTTGTTAGGTCTTAAACACCAAAATATCTCTTGTTCTAAAATAAACAGAAAGCGTTTTCTGATACTTGGCCTATAGACCTATTACCTCAAAAGTACAAATGTGTTTTAGATTTCTCAATGCAGTGTGTTGTTGATAATATGATGATATATAAATTAGGTGATTTTGTGTCATATTTAGACACTTAAGTGTTCACAGACACTATAGTGTTTTAGCACACGTTTTGTAACTCGAATATTTAGTTTTGGAATTTGTGTGTTAAGTTCTGCCACACTGGCTTCAAGTTCCAGGAAACATGACAAAAAACTGTAAACAATGATGATTCATTCAATCCACAGCATGCTTTAAACTTCTGTTTTGTTTATTTATAACTGGCTTGTGCATTAAGGTTTTGAAAATATTGTTAATATAAAAAGTTGACTTGTGACCTGAAATGTGCAGCTATACGCCTGTCATACAACGCCTGTTTGCTGGCCCAGTAGGAGCGACTCCCTCAGTGTCAGATGACCAGGTTGGGAATCATTGATCTGAGCAAATCAATAGTCAGCACGTCCATCTCCAGTCCATTCTCAGTGGGGAATCATCTGTGTGTGTGTCCGTATCCTGTCCGGAGCCATGGCACAGCCCATCAGCACGCACCAGGTGGCTGCCATCTGGGTCCTGCCGCTTAACACACAGCATGGATCCCAGTGTAGGAGAGAGTTCATCTATCTATGCATGTGTTTGTGAGCAGCACTGACTATTAAATGTCACATTTGTGGGAGTGCATCCTCAGTGACCAAGCCCTGTACAACTGTCCCTGAACTGAGTCAGTCCGTCTGTGCATAGTGAAGCAAAGTCATTTGTTATTTGATGCAGGAAGATGAAGTAATAAAGCTGCAAAGAGGAAGGTGGCTGACAACCGTGAAAATGTTGCTGCGAATCAGCTTCACATAATTAACTTCATTTGCTCTCACTCTTAAGTTCACTGTATTTGTGTTGGCATGAGTCATTATAATCTTAGCACACAAATTATACCCAGATGAAAAATCAGTAGAACAGTAACAGTAAAAAACTGAAAATGTTTGCAATCCAAAATGCAAGTTTAAACAATGTGAAATTAAGACCTAATCTAATTTGCATTCACCCATATTCCCATTGTGCTAGGGGCTGGAGTCTATCCCAGCAGCTATGAGTCTGAGGTTTGGTACATACTGGACAAAGACCAGTCAGTCACAGAGCTGACACAGAGACGTACACTGACAGACTACCATTTACTAAGGCCTTAAACATACTAAAAATATAAAATAAAAATAAGTGTTACTTTTGCAGTGGTGTCTCTTGCTCTTCAACTGCGTGGCAGTTCAATGAGTGTGAGCACACTGCCAGCATGAGCCGCGTTGCTGTTGGCAGCTCCGCCTCCGTGTTTCTCTTTACAATATTACAATAGTCAATATGAAACTACAGCCACATATAATAGACCTACGCTGATGTTGACGGAATAGACGTTTATCATCTTTATAGGCTGGTCATGCACATGCGAATCATTCAAGTAAAAGTGAAAGTCTAAATTCACTGTCAGTAACAACAAACATTACAAATATGCATTGGGTACATGTAATGGTGATGTTAATTGTCTGAAGTGTCTGAGTTGACTGAAAACTGCTTCCCAGCACAAGCTGAAAACAAAAAAAAAAAAAAAAAGTATTTTCTAGCTGGCAAGCGTTTTCGGATTCGGTTCGCGGCACCACATGACTTCAGCAGGCAGTATGCACTCTTCAATCTGCTAAGCAGGGCACCGAAGTGAAACTCCGCTTGCCATTCCGCACTGATCCACCTCCAAACATGCTTACAGTGTGTTTAGGGCCTAGGGGCAATTTAGAGTCACCAATAGTTCCATGTTTTTGGACGGTGGAAGGAAGACAGAGTTCCTACTGCGAAGCCATGCAGACTCCACTCAGAGATATCATAGTGGGCCTAAACAACTGATTTAATTTTAAAAAATTGTGGTATTTGTATCTGATATATGATGCTCTTTGTGAATGGTTGGTTGTAAAGGGAAAGTCTGGAGCTCCTGAATGTATCTCTCTGCTGCAGCATCTATCACTGCCACCAGCACCAAGCACCAAGCCCCAAACCAGTCTAAACCCTAGTGCATAGATCTACGCTGATGAATATGTGTGTTCCTTTGGGTTTGGAGCATCGCAAGTGTGCATTTACATCAAGTACAGTGGGCCCCAGCGTTTGCAGAAGGCGTTGTCCTAAATCTCCCAACAGTGCAACCTGCTATCAGTTACAGTTATACAGGCTGATCTGTGGAGCAGAAAGGTAAACACACTGTGAAACACTCTCCTGGTCTCTGGCGAAAGCAGCAGTGGCCATACATCACCAGAAAGTGACCTGGAAAAAAAAGAAGACAGATTTGGGTTCACATACACCGGCTGTTTCATAAGTAACTGAAAAGCTGAAGCTCATAGTTGGACAAAAATGTTCGCCGTTATTTTTACAGTTTGCTTTTTCACTTGTTAAACTGTTTCATCTATGAGTGGGGCAATATACAATTATATCACCCATCAGGATAAAATACCTAAACTAATTGATTGTAGTGAACTTTTATGATTGAGATAATCAATCATTATTGTATTGCTTTATAGTACAGGACAGTAGAGGCCTGGAAGTAAATCACTGGGCAGAATGCATGGAGGGACATTCAGTAAATTGTTGGAATCCGGACTCGAGCCCATGATGCCAAGACAAACTGAAATCTCTCTGTATAAACGCAGCATGCTCCATCAACTGAGCTACACTTTGGCACCCCATGTATAGTTTGATCACTTTATTCAGCTTGTTTTTAATATTCAGCTTGCCTTTTCAGAAGGATGACCTTTATTTACATATTCATGTTTGGACAGCTCTGTCTGTCCTTACAGCTTTATTGAGTTTAAGCGGATTGTATGCTGGCTTTTTTCCCCACACCAAATTCTGTCCCTAAGTAACAGGTGATTTACATGGCAGGAGTGGCTGCTTGTGTGTATGCATACATAGGTATCATTTTGTGGTTACTTAGCTTAATTTCACAAGCTGTTCACAAGCCTCAGAAGTTAAGAAGACAAGGTCAGATGAGTCGTGTTTCATTCCTCCCTTCTCCAGGTGTCAAACTTGGACAGGAGTCAGAGGATGTAAGCCCTGTGCTGTAGTATGACTCAGTTATCTTTAAGCACAGCTGTTCTGCTGAGGAGTTCTGTCATCCCTCTTGTTTCCAGAATCAGTCTGATGTGGGCCTCTGTCACGGCTGCAGATGCATTTTTAAAATAAAGAGTGCAGAGATCACAGGAAGCTGCGCATGTGTTGTCATTTCAAATTCTGACCTTCAAAGTGAATAAATTAAACACTGGAGTGAAGTGATATTATGGTTTACACTACTGAGAGTTTTTAGCATATTCACTTGTCTGCTTCTGTCATTGTTTATTTGCGCTGTATTCAAACCCATTATAAAACCACTGAGACAAATTTCTGCATTTTAGAAAGGCTTTGTAGTTATTCTGGAGATCATATCCTGAGACTGATTTTGGGGCACATTTTAATAGTCCATTCTCTCCAAATGAATATTTTTTATATCAAAGTCGCATGTAATAATGGCGGCAAAGTTCCAAGAAGTAAGAAGGTCACTCAGCTAGACCTTCCTGTCCATGTTCTCTCCATTTCTGGTTTTCCTCATGGTGCTCTGGCTTTTCCCATCAACCTAAAACATGCACGATAGGCTAACCCTCCAGTCAGATTCTCCTGACCACAATCCTGGCTCAAGACATGGAGACAGGTCCCTGGGCACTACTTAGTGGCTGGTTGCTCACTGCTTCTGACAAGTTGCCCCAGTGGCATTGGATGGTCAAATGCAGTGCACCCCAACAGGGACAATAGAGTATGAGCCAAAACTATAAACTATAATACTATACTTTGATTGAACTTAACTTCTAAAATACCACGTAACAGATACAGTACATTACATAAAGATGAAATGTGTGTGACTGGATTGACCCTGAATCTTCAACCAGAGCAAAAATAAATAAAAAGTTTTGAATAGACAGGAACATAGGTCTTACCCTTTTGCAGGCACATTTTATAAGCCATGTTTTGCTAAGTTGGATAGGTCACTCTGTCATCAGCTGAGACGCTCAGCAGTGGCACTGGTAATGTGACTGGATTGTTCTGTTTTAAATGTTAGAAGGGTGAGGTTTAAGAAAGGCTGCAAGGATGGCTTTGGTGTGCAGTGATGTTAATGTGTTGTAGCATTAGATGTGCAGCTCAGCTATTAAAAAACAATGGAAGTATTATGTTATGTGAAACTCAGTATTATATATTCTTTACTTCTGCTTTTAAGTGTTCAAGAATGTTTGTTATTGCTGCAACATCTAAATGCATGTGTCTTTTGGTTTAAGTGGTGTAATAATTTAGCAGCTTCTAACAGCCTAATGATCCCTAATTCCACCAAACAAGCTTGGTAATTGAATTAATTTATACCAGATCAGTGTTATGTCCTCTCCTCTACACAACTAAGCATATTGTATGCACAGTAAAGTAGAATATGACTGTGAAGCAGCATCCCTGATGTTAGCAGGGCAAGGCATGTGACCTGCCACAATCATTTTGGGGGTAAAGATTTAAAACTTATCACAGAAAACTGTCTCAGTATATTCATTAGTGTTATATAAAGATGAGTGAAGATGAGTAATGTCAAGCGATTAAGTTAACTGTGTTAACTGATCTGTGTTTAATATTTCTGACTGACACATTCTTTTTATTGAAAATAGTGATCTTGTGTTTAAGATTTGTAACGTTCATAAGGAGAAAGGTGCATTGCGTTGATTTTTTATTTTTTATTTTTATTTCTGATGCAGTGTGAGAAAGGAGAAAAAAAATCAATAACTGTTTGATGCAACGTTATTGCAAGAAATTCAACAAAATATTGCTGTGGAATGGAGTAATTTTAGAGTAAGAACAGAAAACACATCCGCATCGAAACTTCTGATTTAACACTTTCACATCACATTTGCAGTACTTGCTTTATATTTTCAGGGGAGAAAATCTGAGTAACATAAATAACTAATAACAAAAAATGCCACAATTACACAAACATAGGTAGAAATGAAATCTCTTCTTGGTATATGGTTAAGATATTTTGCAGATATTGTAAGTAGCTAATTGTGCTGGGATGTTAGTAAGAAGGACTCCATACCTGTTTAGTTGAATGGCAGATGTATTTAGTTGTTACAGAAACACCCAGGAGCATTGCAGTGTGAAATGAAAAGGTGCCTTACCACAAGTTTCAAAGCGTGAGCAAAGAGTAAGTAAAAAAGGAAATGCAAGGTCTATCAAAGGAAGTGTGGCAATGAAGCTGCATACATAGCTTTAATCAGGAGTCGAGGTGTGTGCTGATATCTGAGTTATACTGCACTTAAACATGATTTACTTTTGATCAAGTCATGACAAGGTAATATGTGTCCTGTTGGGTTCAAAGTTTGTCTGATGAAAGGCAACATTTTAGATATTGTATGTAAATCACACTGTTGAGGTTTAGGGTAATTATAATGTAATTTAAATCACTTAAATAATGTACTTCATGGAACTTTTCATGTTTTTTACCTGCTAGTCCAGTCCAGGATTCAAACCTGGGGCTTTTTTGCTGTGAGGTGATGCCATTGTGCCATCTCCCCCTGCGTATCTTGGCAAAAGCAAAAAAAACAAAACAAAAAAAAAACAAAAAAAACAAAAAAAAAACAGCCTTTGTCAGATTCAGGATCACTAATCCAGGTTTCCAGAAAGTAGTTGGTCTTGCGAGAGACACAAATTACTTTATGGCAAAACAATACACATAGCAACATGAAAGAGGGCAAAACATCCAGACGTGAGTTTCTACAAATGTCATTTGCACTGAAAATGTAGGGAGAACAAAAAATGCGAGGAAAGTTGCATAGTTCCCCAGTACGTAAGAACATTTATTGAAAATATCAACTTTCTAGGTTCTAGGTTTGGTAATAGTACTTGTGTAGTAGCAGACTTTTACATGCAACTTTCAAAAGTATGTCCACTGTAGGCCATGGACCTGCCATGAGTTTGTAAGAATGATCTCACTTGTTAGTAGTGAAACACTATTTTACACCTTTATGCATGTACTGTATATCCGGTTGAAAATTACAGAAACCATCTGAATCCCAGTATTGTGACTGATTGAACAGAGTTGTGTATTTATTGCTTTGTTTACTGCTGTCAAATAAATCATGCTAATCTGACTTTGCTAGTCAGAGTGGATCTGAGGCAGAGAGCAGAAAGGTCCCTCTCTGGCACACATATCCACAGATAAGCACAGACAAATGCACACACATGCAGTCAGTTGGAAAATTGTTTGGTGCTGATTTGCTGTTTGCATGAGCAGAGCGAGTGAGAGGAGCATGGCCTGTCTGTTTAAATGCAGACAAATCCCTGACACTTAGTCTGTTATCTGTACTACTGTGATGCCATTTGCCTTCACATTATACTGCTTTTCCTAAAGAATTCACAACTTTTGGAGACAGCATAGCTCTATAAGTTGCCAAATGTGTCGTTTTTAATTAAGTTGCATTTTAAATACTTAAATACCTAGTGATTATATATTTGAACTATGTACAGTAATGTCTATAATGATGTTTGCCTATTACACTCAATTGAAAATGGATACTCTCATTATTGTACATTTTATTTACATTATGTTGATATTATTTAAAAATAAAAATCATTTAAAAAGCACTCAAGGATTACAGACCTCTGCTAAGATATTACCCCTAACATGCAATGGTAATGATATAGTGCCCTAAACTTGATCTCAAAATGTTAAAGAATCAACTAAAAATTAATAATTTCCTTTCTTACTGACCCCTTGTAGCTGGAGTTAGTTATGTTGGCCCAATCCCACCATTTAAAAAATCTTGAAACTTCATCAACAACTAATAATTTAATTCTTAGCTCATTAGTGACCTTTCTTGAAAAGTTTCTAATCTGACCATTACTTCCTGAGTTATCTTCCCAACTGACCAACAAACCAACAAAATACCAACGCCAGCAAAAAGCTACTCAGCAGAGTTAATAGGTGAATTAATAAATATATTCTCCTTTCAAAGCTATAACTAAAAGTGTTTTTTGGGGACCATTCAGTATTATAGGTTCTCTAAATGTCTGCATGGTTATTTATTGATGTTGCCTTTCTCTGTCAAATTGCTGGAATTAAACTTCATTAAGATGCTTATGTGCAGCTGTTTACAAATATTTCTGTTTTTCATATAGGCTTTTGACACTGCCAATAAAATCAGTCAGTCAAATATTACCTCTTTTGCTCACTACAGTAAAGATCTTAAAACACTCTTTGATAGATGTGTTGTGTCTTCTCTCTCCTCTTAGATATTTCCTGCCGGAGTTTGTTTCAGTCACCAAGCAAAATGGTGATTTTGTGATTTTTAATTAAGGCCGTTGGTTATATCTTTGGCTTGATTATAACAGTGTGGCACAGCTCAGATCGCATTGGAAGAAAGCAGGCGGCTTCCTCACATAGCTTCTCATTAGAGACACTCCCGGGGCCTCATCAAAGACCCCCCACCCACCCACCCACCCCTCCCCCACACCGCCACCTCCTTCCCTTCTTCCATAATGTGCCATTTTCCCAGTGCGCCGCTCCCTACAGCTCCAGGACATGCTCAACAAACACACGAGCAAAACTCCTCCCCACACTTACTTTTCATCAGCCTCATCCAAAGCCATTCACTCTCCTCACTCATGTTACATCAGTAACAAAATACATTGGATCATGGATATATGATAATAAATATATTTTTGGAACATGTAATTCTGTTGCTTGAACTGCTAACTGCTGAAAAGTTCTTAAATGTAAAATAAGCACACAACTGCTACACAATTAGACAACTAAAAATGCAGCCCAAAGGCTTGAAAAGCATGAAAAAAAGTTCTTAAAAAAGTTGTTTTTAAATCAATAAATTGGCTGTGGTCTGAAAAATTCTTCAGGCACTCACACAGTTAAAAATCCATTCATTACCCATTCAAACTAAAAAGTCTGCTTGCCAGCACATGAAATAATAGACTAAAGGCGATTTCTGCAAACAACAGAACATGTATTTTGGTGGTGGTTATGTTTGCTAATGAACCAATATTGGTAGGATTGTAGAATGTAAAATAATTTTGCATGTGCAATTAATATGCATTTCATATGGATACAATCTTCTTGATCACAATTTGAGTAAAATGAGCATTAGCTTTAAATAATGATGTTACACGGAAAAAAGCAATAAAGCAATGTCTTAAGCAATGATAGTAATTTAATCATACAAACAATACAAAAAACAAACAATACAAAAGTGTTTCATAGTGACAAAAAAGCTTTGCATCTTGAAATGGTTTCATGTGTTCAAGGGTGACAAAGCACGCATATTACAAAAAAAATAAATAAAAAAGGAAAACACTTTTTTTTATGAAATAGAGATGGATATTTTGTATTGATCCTTCAGTTGTTCATTGGGGTAAGTCAGAACATGAGACATTGATCCAAGAGCGATTGGGGGAACACAGTAAGATATTCTTTCGCCACACTTCTCCTCCCCCTCAGTTCTTCTTTATATTCCCCTCCATTCACAGTAAATTGCTCTGAGACTCACCAGCTTCTGTGTGGACCTCTCACCTGGGAACTGGCCCGGGTCTATGATCTATGCCTCGTGCACTTCTAACTATAAGTGGAATGCCATCAGCTCGGCCAATTAAGCCTCTTGTTCCCCAGAAGTCCTGCTTCCTCTTGCAGCAGCAGTCATTGGAAATGAAAATAAGGTAGCGGCATTTCCCCAGGCAGCCACAGGGAATAGCCTCATCAGGTCTGAGCCTGTATCAAACCCATCAAGGTTCTGAAGTGCACCCACACTCTGGACTTTAAACAGTATCCTAGTCTACAACACTCACTGTTGTTATTATGTAAGGTTAATACAGATGTGTCAGCCCATTGTCTGGCCTTGTATGAAGGCAGCTCCATGTCACACCAGTGTTAACCTCCTGAATACTAAAACCTTTACAGCTAAATTGCAGACAAGTGCTGAGGGAAGGAAGTAGGAAGTGCATTAGGCTCCAGGTTTTTAATAATGTCATCTGGGACACAATTGGAATTCCATTTGTACAGCGTGGGCCACTGCTCCCACTGCTCTTTGTAAATATTTAGAAAACAACACACAAATGTTCGAACAAATACATAATGTATCTTTTATTGACCCCCTCTACAGTAGTGCATTACAGAAGTGTGGACTCAGCTGAAGGAGAGCGAGACGGCAATATAAACATCCAGGGACAATATCATAAAATAATCTTCATTTTTAACACGACTGCTTTAAAGTGGCTCAGATTCTGCTAATACTGTGAACTTGAGAATTAAAAACAGATCTTGTTTATTGCATCTATGTAGCTACAAAATGAAAAGCACAGTTTTATATACAGTATATATAAAAAATTCACAGTTATTTATATCTATTTGTTTTCATGTATTTCAAGTTATTGCTTTATTGATATAAATCACCTCCAAGGATAAAATAATGTAGTTTCATAAATAGGCAATACATATTTTTCTCTGGGTACTAAATATATACAATATATGACTTTTTAAATTGAATAACAGAAATATTTTCATGTGTCCACATTATTCTACTTCTTTAAATTTTTACTGAATTTATAATTTTTATTTTCATACATTCTTACCTCTTTGAACAAAATGGTGAATCCAAAACTGTATTTTGAACATAATTAATTATATATCTATAGATAATAGATTAGTGATCCATGTAGCTTTTGTCTTCTGTGTTTCAGAAAAAGAATGTCATTTCACATTTGATCCCAAGTATCGCTGTTAATAGTGTGACTATGAAAGGGTCATTTATGTTGTCCATATCTCCTCCATCCATTTTATATGATAAGGCTCTGGACAGTCTTTTACAGCAGTCTGTCCCGAATATGACTCTACTGTTTGTTGGCAGTGAGAGCTTACACCAGCCGAGCTCTGTGCAATATCCATTCATTCCCCTCCACTTATCTCCCGCCTTTGCCGTGACGTTCATTTGCACCCTGTAATTAACTCAGCATATCTCTGTCATGATGTGGAAATAAACCGCAATTTAGTTCCGAAAGCAATTTAAGCCTCGGCGTGCAAGTAAGAGTGTGTGTGCAGTAGTAATGGTAAAACAAACGGTAGCACGAGGTTAATGGGAAGTGAATTAAAAGCCAGATTAGACACTGATTAGGTTGCATTGCGAGGCTAGAAACAGATGAAGGAGAGAGCAAAGAAGGGAAGGAAAAAAGAAAGCACAAAGACATTTAAAATGCAGGTATGGGAGTCATTTTTCTTAAAAAGCTGTTTACCATCTGGATCAAGTTTATTTTTAATTTTTTAATAAGGATTCTGTACTCTTGTGAGATATGGCAAACCCTAGCCACAATGGTTCAGTAAAGGCACAAATGGTTAGTTTGTGGATTCTTTACTATGTCCCCCCACAATACAGGAAGCTCAGGTTCTAAGATAATACTTTAATGTGTAAATGAAAACTCAGTCATTAAGCTTAAGTGTTCATTTAACCAGGAAGACTCCTCCCTTGCATCTCATGCCACTACTTCCTTTCAGCTGTTTTCCTCTCTCAGCCAATCTCATTCTACTTCCTCAAGCCTCTCAATCATCACTTAGCTGTCCAAATTTAAAGCTTCTGTCTCTTCTGTCATTCAGGTGTTATTTCAGATTTCCTCTCCTCCATCACCAACTCAGTAGCAGTACTAACTCACCCACCTCCAACATCACTTCACCAGCTGAACCATCTCAGCCTCCTCCATCACCACCCGCCTCCAAGACCTCCTCAGCAGCAGAACCATCTCACTCTCCTCCAACACCTCCTCAGCAGCAGAACCATCTCACTCTCCTCCAAGACCTCCTCAGCAGCAGAACCATCTCACTCTCCTCCAAGACCTCCCCAGCAGCAGAACCATCTCGCTCTCCTCCAACACCTCCTCAGCAGCAGATCCATCTTATCATCCAGAGCTTCAGCAGCTCCTGGTCACCAGCGTACTTTCTCAGCCACCACCAGTGTCTAGGAGCTCTGCTCTAAAATCTCTGCCTAATCTTTCTACATTGCACCACTCAACATCTCCCCCTGCCAGGGCCAAACTCTTTCATTAACATCATCTATTGGGCATCATTCATTTGTCAGAATACTTCATTGAATCTCTCCTGGTTAAAAAAACTCTAGAGCTGTGTATAAGTTGTTTTCACATTCAAAAATGTGATGATATCAGAAAATCAGATGGGGAGCAGGAGCCAGCATTGCTGTATAAGTTAGATTATATTTTATAAGTGATATCCAAAAAAGAAAATCTACAAGTGTTGAACCTGATTATTTATATTAGTGACAAGGTCCATGCTCTTGCTATATTTTTACTATCACCAAATCAGCATATTAACAAACTTTTTGCCTGCCCCCATCTCAAGTAAACAATAGGCCTAGATGTGACATCACATGAAAACAACCTACTGGCAAGAGGTTGTTATGATATGTATCCCAGTATAAGTGTCTCAATAGAGTATACAGTATATACCAATATATCTTGATACATTTTATTTAATAAACAAAACAGTGAGTACTGCAACACAGAAAAATGATTCAGCCTTTTTAATATTTATACAGTATTGGCCAATAAAATCTTGGAACATATTGCAAAATCAGTTTCTTACCTGGGCTTTATACCTAAGCCTGCTTAGTACTTTTTGTGTATAGTGACTTTAGAAGACTACTAATTAAATAACATGGTGGTAATTTGAACAATTGCGTGACTTCTACTTTTAAAATCTAAATTGATTTATTTTTGTAGTTTTGTATTCATACGAACGGTATAAGTGCATTTGAAGTTCACCTCATTTGCAACATTATCTTGACTTTTTACACTGGATGAACACAGAAAAAGGCTGTGATCAGCCTCTTCATTTACTACTATTCAGTATGCACAGTGGTTTTATCAAGTGCATCGGAACACAATCAGCCCCAAAGCAGGTTTGTTCATCTTATTTTATGCATGCACCTCTCTTGTTTGTTGTGTTGTTATTTGTTGATGGGCTTTCTCTTTTGTATTACCAGAACAAATTTAATTAGAGCTAAGGAATACAAATCAGCGTTCACCCACTAAACACTATTTGC